>CM069857.1:209447786-210774036 GCA_036172795.1 Pelodytes ibericus | reverse complement strand
CACAAATATTAGTTCAAAATATACACATTACAAAAGTAAACCAAGAACTGAACAATGACTTAATGAAACTTTGCCTAAAATTATTATTATTATCATTATTATATCATAACCTGCGACTGAATTAGAGATCCAGCTTGAGAAAATATGGCATAATTGAGTCTTCAAAGACACATAAACATCTCATGTCTGGGACAAATAAAAAGATCTCCTTTTCAAACAGTTTTTTTTTTTAAATATAATTTTCTAAGTAATAAATATACAGTTAAAAGAAAGGCAACAAAATGCCTGAAATAGCTTGAAACGAATTTGCAATCCTTTAAGTGTCACATAATAACATGAATTAGTTTTCCGAGGTCTTAATTAATGTGGGCATCTTTGAGCAGCAAATTTTCGTTCAATGATTTAAAGTCTTCAATTTACACATTTACAAACTGATCTCTGGACCCTGGTTTCCTTTCTCGTAAAACTGGTTTTACTGTGTGAGTGCTAAGAGCTGACTGTCAGAATGAAATTGGGGAAACTACATTTCCTGGGTGTTAGAAAAGGAACAGGAAGGCCATATAATTTTGTCTTTTTTGCCCAAAGTTCTATTTCCAATCTGGAATGTAAGCATGTTTCAGTAGAGTGCACATTGGACGTTCCATAATGTCCTCTCTATGGTATCCAAACACTGGGGAGATGTTTAATGTGTGAGAACAAGTTTCACCAGCTCCTTTACCAATCAAGAAGAGCTCTTTGGCATTCTTTTTTGTTTGTTTGCTTTATGAATGCCCATCTAGTGCATGCAGGAAATCAAGAAATCAGCAGCCTCCTGTCCAAATCCTGAATACAATTTCACTAAACAACAAGCAGAAGTGCAAGGAGAGGCAAAGTGTGACGATTTGAAATGTTTTTTTTATTTATTTGATGCTTGTTATCATCTCGCAAAGAACCACTTCAGTACTGCACAGCACTGGGGATCCATTGAAGAACCTTCTCATGTAGAAGAGGGACTACACTGTTCTCCCAATATGTTTTAACAAATATGACATGTGCAACTGACCACTGTGATATGACGACAGATTTTAATACATCACACATTTCCATACTTTCTATGTATTTCACAGCACGGCCAAGGATGGTGGGTGGTTTACTCTCCAAGAGGTGGGATCCATCCTCATGTGTCCCACATCATGTTATACCTCGAGGCTGCAGTACCGGTGCCCTTGGTCGGGCAGCCTTGCTGTCATAATGCTGCTGCATAGGCTGTAGCGGAATAAGGGTCCAACTGTGGTTTACCCATGCCTGGGAATAGGATGTAAGCAAGAGGGGGTTGCAGTCCTGGGCTGGGCCATCCCGTGCAGTTACATGGGATCATGTAACCTGGGTTCCCAGGAGAGGGGTGGGAATGGGTGTGACCCCCATTTGCAGCAGCAGCCGCTGCAGCTGCAGCTGCCATTCCAGGGAAGGCACCCCCACTAGACTGAGGATATCCTAAGGAGGAGGCATACTGGAGTGAGGATGAGGATGATGTGATCTCAGCCATTTTGGAGCTCAAGTCAAATAGGGAATAGGGGTTAGATGAGTTGCCTGCTGCAGCAGCGGCGGCAGCGGCTGCTGCTGCTGCAGATGGTGGGAAGAAGACCCTGGCTGCGGCTGCAGCTGCTGCAGCAGCAGCTTTCTCGGGATTGGAGAGTAAGGATTCAGTGAGTGCTCCTGCCCCGTGTAAACCAACAGCCTTCAGTCCATCATGGTCCCCTGTCAAACTATACGGCATAGGAAAAGCAAACTTGTCCTTCTTCAAGAGAGTCTTGGGTTTCCTACGGGGCCGGTACTTGTAGTCCGGATGTTCCTTCATGTGCATGGCCCTCAACCTCTTAGCCTCATCTATAAATGGTCTTTTCTCGGACTCTGTGAGAAGTTTCCATTCAGCCCCCAACCTCTTACTAATCTCCGAGTTGTGCATTTTCGGGTTCTCCTGGGCCATCTTCCTCCTCTGAGCCCTGGACCACACCATAAAGGCGTTCATAGGTCTCTTCACATGGTCCACTGGTTTAGACATCTCAACCAGCTTCAGATACTCCACAATGCTGACTTACTGACCCCGAAGTAATGATACCTGGATTCGTTAACAAAGATGATAGATGAGCAAAGTTGGATTCCACATATGTAACTAGAGAGAAGAAAAGAATAAAACAATTGTTGACATGTCACACAAACTATTCTCTACACAAAGTGAATGTCATAATATGTACCAAGTTTATACTTTACCTCTCCGGCTTCTTAATTTCCAGACGGATATAGAAATATACACATGTAGAATAGAATAAACTTATGTCAGGGTACTTCCTTGAATTTGCTTTTAGAGTTCTTAGCTTTTCTTTGAATATCCCAGCTGAGTAGTAAATTGTGCTACAGAATGGCACTACTATGGCACTCAGTCTATATCAGGACCTGGTCGTGGCTTAGTGGCACTGCCTGATTCTTCTGGGTTGTCCTCTGCCTCTTGGCAGCAAATGTGAGAACTGCTTCCTCTTGTATTCCAGCAGCAGTCAATCACACGCAACTCTCAGACGGAACAGCAACAACAACAACTCAAATCCAATTCGGTTCTCTGGAGTCCATACATACAGCCCTTTTCGCCTTTATGATCTTATTGTCCAGCACATCTCCGGGTGGTCTCACTCTGTGATAACTGACCTGTCTGGGGGGCTTCACAAGAACCCTGCATTGGTGGCATGTTCTTAGGTAATGGAAGGGTGTAATTAGATGGCTTTAATTGCAATCAGTTATGAGATCCAGGCTTGTCTGTGTGATCAGAGTAACAGCTCTCTCGTCTCAAGGTGCAGCAGACCCCGAACTTAGTTGCTGGCCAAGTTTCTTGTCTGTGATCTCCACTCCCCTCACTGTGACTGAGGGAAAACGAGAAGGAGATTTTTTTGGTAACTGAAACTGGGCGGGAGTGAAAGGTGGGTGTGTGGGAGGGAGGGGTTCTGGGAAGCAAAGCCTTGTTCACTCATACACAGTTGTTCACAGTCCATCCTGCTCAGCAGCTCTCGCACCTTCACGCCCCCACCAACCTGGGAAATGAGAGCTCTTCTGGCAAGCTTCTGGCTGCAGGTTGTGGAGATTATTAACCTGCTATCTCGATATAAAAACATATTAGAAAGAAGAGGGATAATGTTCATAGACTCTGTCTATACCCGCAGGCTCTACATGATGGCAGGTGTCCATCAAAGTAATCAGTCTCAGGACAGAGTACCTCAGCAGGTAGCCTGGATGTGATTATGCTGTGGACTAGGGACGTTACATTAAGGGATGGCTGACCTGCGACACCCCAGCTGTTGCGGACTACATCTTCCAAAATGCTTAGCCAGCCAGTCGCTGGGTGAGCATCACAAAAAATGTGGTCCAGGACAAAAGTTGTGTCAAAGGTGACCTATCATTGATCTAGATCTTTATATGCCAGTTAATAATATGCTGGTGAATGGTCAGTGATAGTAAAAGTGCTTTGCTTTAATAGTTATTGTATTCTATTAACTATTTTATTGCCAGCGCGATGCATAGTACAGCACACCCCTTTCAGTGGAATTTACATGTTCAAATTAATCCTGGACTATGATCTGAAGTTACGATATCTTAAAGCTATTACATGGATTTGGGTTCTTCACATGTCCCTCTTGGGGCGTCGAGTTCCCACCAAAAAGCTCTTTCTTTATTGATCTTAACCCCTCCTCCCTAGACCTGCCCCATTTGGGCATTAAGTCACCAGGAATTTGATATCATTAATATCTCTTCTCTTTTGCACCATGTGAAAACTGTGGAAAAGTTTGCTGTTGCATTAAAATCACGTTACACCTCTACTCTCTATTTACTTGCAGCGATACCTTTATTAACTTGTCTGGGCAGCTTAGATGTCTGTGATGCCTCAAAGGGACTCATCAGTCATACACTGAATAGTTAGCTAAACACATGATGCTGGTAAGTGTTAACATTACCCGGTTTTAAGCAGCAATCACTTTATAAAACGTAGTGTTAAATGCAAACAATAATTCAGGCAAAGCATTCTAAAATTGCAGCAATTATTGGTTTCCATGGTAATTGCTCCACTTTTAGAACTTTGCCCCGGAGTAGCTCTTTGTGCATTTGGATTTATGTGACGTGTGTAAACCTGCTAAACAATGCGATCTTCATTATGCAGAGAATTAAATGACACATTATATAATCTCAGGAAGGTGGTATTTACACTGTATGCACAACTAAACGCCTTTTCTTTTACGTGAGAATGCTTTTGTTTAAATCTCTTGTTTACATTCCCCTTGATGCTTATCTTGCCAAGCTATTAGTACTTACACTTTGTTTTTATTCTGTATGCCCAATTCTTGAAAGCACAAAATATGTCACAAGTGTTTAAGTAACAAATTGACTTGACAATCTGGCCGGACTAGCTTGTCTTGTTTGTGGTTTGTCAGTTTGGATGTGGCGTGCCTCTGTGGTATGTGGAGGTGGGAACCCTTGAATTAACCACTTTAATGCCGAGGAAGAGAGTAATCTATTAAGAAGGGTAGGTACTTGCAATAGGTTCCATTGAAGCATTGTCACCTAATAACTAAATAGTAACACTCATGCAGTCCGGCTGGTATAGTCGACAAATCCCATCACGCTCAGCCAACGCTCAGACTGCAATTATAACCAACCCAGTTAGAACAGACTTAATTTAAAGGAATTTTCACCTAAATAATATTACCAGTGGAAATGTGCAGAATAAAAAAAAAAATCGTTTAGACTTTGTTCTGGCAGAATTACAATCATACATAATTAAAAAAAAAAAAAAAAAGTTTTCAATGTGTCGTTTATGAAATCACTTTGTTCGTCCATTTATAAACTATTCTTCATTGTAGTAATTTATTTGCATACGATATCCTAAAGTGGTGTCAAAAATGACATTTGCGTAATATATCTTTCACTGAAATGTTGCACTTGTTTGTAATTTTCTTCAAGGGACTCGGTCTAAACATTACTTAGACTGGGAATGTAGAGCATAATAAATGATCTATACATTGTTCTTGCAGAATTGCATGCAAATGCATAAAATAAGAGAAAAATGTGACTGGTCTCTCCGGCTTATGATATCCCCTTGTGGCTTGATATGCAAATTACACATTTCACATTTGAAATTAGTTAATTTGCCAATTAAGACACAAAGTGACGTCATAATCAGGAGACACCACCGGTACATTTAAAACATATTTTTTCCCCATATTTGCACATTTTCTAACACAATGAAGAGATCATTTTTCATATTTTTTTATTCTGTAACAGTATTGGTTTACGGAATTCCTTTAACGCAATATGCACTTCATTCGCTTTGTTTAGGTAATGGAGTTAAAGAGATGGGAATTGTAGTCCCCAACATCTGATCAAATAGCACATCAGCTGTATTATGTGACACTTACAGACTGGTGACATTAGTGGGTACCTTCAATAAGATGTAGTTTGTTCTTTGATCCTTTTACCTGATCTTCCTTGTGTGGTATCATTATTGTAATATTTGACACACAAATGTTTTAGATTTCACAATATATGCAATTCATTCCTTTGTTTCTCTCTGTATAGTTTCACCATTAACAAAGGGCACGCGTGAAATAATTAATTTCAAATCAAATTGCGAATAATGTACGTTTCCATAATTAAATGTAATATTCTATTTTTTTTTAAATTATGAAGTCAAACATTCACATTTTTTTTATCTACTAAATGCCAAAGTTTGAGTGATATTTTAATTTATCTCTTATTATTTGGAGTTAAAGCAATTATTGAACACTCGGAGTAAACTCTGCTAAATGACAAAAGAGAAGGGAGAATAATATATGTATATTATATACATTATATAAAGTATAGGGGAAACAGAAAATTAAACACACTTATAAATATTATAGGGAGAATGGATATGAATGAATGAAAGAAAGAAAGAAAAAAAGAAAGAAAGAAAGAAAGAGAAAGAAAGAAAGAGTGTAATACGAATTGAGCGAAAAATAGAGTTGCTTAATATGTTAAGGAGAGAAAGAGTGTTATAGAAAGGGAATAAGAGAGAGTGTCGTATAGATAGAACGAGAGAGTCATGAACAGATAGAGAGAGTTATCTACAAGGAATGAGAATCAAAAGAGTTTATACAGAGTATGAGAGAAGGAAAGAGATGGTAATAGACGGTGAATGAGAGATTGGGACAGACTGCGGGAAGGAAGAAAGAGAGCGACATTCAAACAGTAAGTCGTAATGCAGAGAGTAAGTGAAACATGAGAATGGGAAACTAATGTATTAGACATCATCTGAACAGCCCAGGTAGGTACAATAGTATAATACTACTTAATAATAATAATAATCACATTTCAACAGCACGCCCCATAATTCCAAGCTTTTGTAATACTTTGGGGGTTATTCCAAAGTGATTAATGTGCAATATTGCAATATCCCTGCTGAATGCGCAACGTTTTTTTAAACTTTGCCCCAGAATTTGCCTCCACATATAACACGTGATGTGGTGTATTTTACGCTTGATCCATAGATTGTCTTTTACTGTCTGTCTTAACTTACAGCACACACTTAGATACATGTTATTCTGCTCTTATCTGAAATGGAGATATACATATCAAAATTAGAGTGTATTGTAATGCCTACTAAGTGTATAGGAACAGAGCCACACACAGATCCCTACACATACACACAATGAGTTGTTAAGCACACTAATCAGGTAGCAATTTCGAGATGACCTGGGTTGGACTAGTGGTGACTTTAGTCTGATAGGGAATCTTCAGCTAATCACTCTAACTGGTTGAAAAGATGACTCACAAACTCAATAGACTTATCAACAGGCTGTCTTACCTCATCCACCCTGTCCTTTTATTGCTTCGCTTGTGCACTAAGCGTTTCCATACACTAGCTCAGTAGCTGACACGTCTCTTTGTGCAAACATCAGTCACCATTTCCACATCACATTCAGCTGTCAAAAGTTGCCAGGCGCTAATTCCATAAACCTGTTAAAGGGCAGCTTTCTATTTGTTGCATGGATGACCTGTGTGTGTTATGCTTCCTCTATAATCTATGTGTAAACCACTAGTAAACGTTAACAGCTTTTCTAAACTGAAAATGATACAGGAGCTAACAGATAGAACCTTAACATGATAGCAAAGTAAGCCTTACATTAAAGGTATGGTAAAGCATAATCACAATAATATTAATTAGGCTCTCCAGACCCCCCTTTTTGTAACTGATTTCAATTTACATAGTATTATTATTATGCTACAGCTAACATTTTTGCATGTGTGAAATAAATCCATTAATCAAGGTTGTTCCCAAGGGATCCTCTAGGGCTTAGGCACACATGACTACTGCATATTGGAGGGCAGCATGCCAAAATGATGTGTTCAGAAACAAAAATGGCACATATGGCAACAATACACAATATTAATTATCATGTTCAGATAAATTTTATTCAGATTGTATTGCATGTTGTCTATCTTTGTTACAAAGGCTATATAATAGTTACGATTCAGAGGGCAGCACTAGATTGGCCATTTTAGTTCAAGCTATTTTTAGATAAACATACATGTGTGGCCTATATGATGAACAGGTCAGTAAAACACAAGATGCTACTATCCTGCTCTAGTGTGCACGTTTGTAAATGTGATTCCAATAGTGGCATTAAAGGGACTGTAACACCTAAATATCATTCTTACTGTAAATGTACCGAATAAAAAAAGATTGAAAATTATGTATACATTGTGGGTGCAGAATTGCAACAACCTCCTCATTAAGCATTTGCTTGCAGTATTGCTAAAACAAATGATCACTTAGCACCATTATACTGTTAATCTACAATGGCCAATACCTTCAGTCACACAGTGTAGTGTTATAATTGCAGTACAGGATTTTGCTATGGTGAAAAAAATCATTAACTGAAAATTTGAATATTTGGTCTGAAGTGTCAGGTAAATGGACATTTGTCTGTAAATCTTTGACTGTTCCACCTATAAACACACCATTACATGTGTGATCTTGAATGGGAAACAAAAGTTTTAATGCAGAGTTGCCATTTCATGTTTAAGATGATTTTTATACCTGTCATGGGAACAAGGCCCCATCTGGTGTCACATGGCCATAGCCCCGAATTAATCAGACCCAGAGAAAACATGAATGGGTCAAACAAATTGTGATTGAAGAATTTATGTACATGGCTTAAGAAGTCTAAAATATTACAAATACTACAGATGATATTCCAATATTATGTGCGTTTATAAAAGCTTTATGTTTCCAGTTTGAAGCAATCGATTTTATTTCGTTTTCATACACCATCGGCTATTGCCTTCTCTTGTATATCATCATGTATTATTTACCACCCCTGGATCCAACACTCACATCACAGATGGTACATTTTTCTGCACTGCTGCACATGGAACTAGACGCTGAGTCAGGCAAGGTAGTTGTCTAAAGTAAATTAGAGGAAACGCAGAAAAAATGTCTTATTTTGACACTTTGTTCAAACATTTACGAGCATGGATGGAAGAAAATCTTTGGACAGGGATAAACTGAGAACCTAAAGCTGTTGATGGTCTGCAGTTTATATAATTTGTAGCCAGGAGCCTAATACTGGCGTGAGTTTAAAATATAACTGTAGCAAAAAATAAGTTCGATTTAACTGAAAGTAGAAATGCTTTAATGAAAGTCTACAAATAAAGTGTCTTATGAAGAACTGTCTGCTTGTACAGCTCTATCAAAGGGCTGACATTTTGTTCAGAGTCTTGAGTCAGATCAAGGAAAATCTGACCCATCCGACCCAACATGTCCAACCCCTGATAGAGCTATGCAAGTAAAGAGGGCTCAATTAAGTACCTTATTTATATTGTTTCATTAAAGCATTTCTTTAAAATACTAACACTAGTTGAAATCTCTCAATTAAATCATTTATTTTTTTTGTCAACAGTTGTCCTTTATGACCAGACTCTAGTTTTTGAGCTGAGGTCTGTATATTGTACATTAGTTGCTGTTGTCAAAGTTTATATTACCCATTAAACACACTATTCAGTCGTGCATAAATTGTACAAATAAAAAATGCTAATAATAAGCAGGGCCGGCGCTACCCTAAGGCATAACAGGCGGCTGCCTTAGGGCGCCCCAAGGGGGAGCGGGAAAATCGCCCGCGCCCCCAGGCCGTTTGCTTACCTCCTTCCTTGCTGCTGTGCAGGTCTGTGAGGGAAGCATTGTGCACTCCCCTCCAGCCGCGCAGCTTCAATAAAGTTTGTTTAAACTTTTTTTTTTCAACAAACTTTATTGAAGCCGGGCGGCCGGAGGGGAGCGCACAACGCTTCTCTCACAGTCACGGACCTGCACAACAGAACACCGGGAGACAGAGCAGGACGGAGGTAAGTACTGGGGAGGGGGAGGGGGGGGGGGGGAATCCTGGCATATTGGAGCAGCAAAATCCGGACATATTGGAGGGGCAAAATCCGAGCATAATAAATGGAATATTGGGGGGCAAAATCCAGGCATATTGGAGGGGCAAAATCCGGGCATATTAAATGGCATATTGGAGGGGCAAAATCATGGCAGATTAAATGGCATATTGGGGGGCAATATACTGGGATATTAAATGGCATATTGCAGGGGCAAGATCCTGGGATATTAAGTGGCATATTGAGGGGCAAAATCCTGGCATATTGAGGGGCAAAATTCTGGCATATTAAATGGCATATTGAGGGGCAAAATGCTGGCATATTAAATGGCATATTGAGGGGCAAAACCTGGCATATTTGAGGGGCAAAATTCTGGCATATTAAGGGGCAATATCCTGGCATATTAAATGGCATATTGGAGGGGCAAGATCCTGTGATATTAAATGGCATATTGAGGGGCAACATCCTGGCATATTAAGTGGCAGAATCCTTGCACATTAAATAGCATATTGAGGGGCAAAATGCTGGCATATTAAATGGCATATTGGAGGGGCAAAATCCTGGCATATTAAATGGCATATTGAGGGGAAAATACTGGCATATTAAATGGCATATTGAGGGGCAAAATACTGGCATATTGAGTGGCTAAATACTGGCATATTGAGTGGCAAAATAGTGTGTCTCAGGTTATGTGTGGATTGGTGTCACTGTGTGTGTGTGTAAGTGGTAAGGGTGTGTGTAAGTGTGTCACTTTCTGTGTAAGGGTGTGTGTGTAAGTGTGTCACTGTATCTGTGTAAGGGTGTGTGTGTAAGTGTGTCACTGAGTCTGTGTAAGGGTGTGTAAATGTGTCACTGTGTCTGTGTAAGGCTGTGTGTAATTGTGTCACTGTGTCTGTGTAAGGGTGTGTGTAAGTGTGTCACTGTGTAAGGGTGAGTAAGTGTGTCACTGTGTCTGTGTAAGGGTGTGTGTGTAAGTGGTAAGTTTGTCTCTGTGTGTTTAATGGTTTCAATATGTGACACATTTAGAGCATGTGATTTTATTTAGATGTATTTATTTTTTATATATAATGTATGGAGGGTTAATAGTGTGGGAGGCGTGGCGGGTCAGAGGAAGGGGGCACCAAAATGCACCTTCGCCTGTGTAGACGAAAATCCTTGCACCGGCCCTGATAATAAGAACAAAAAAGGGCAGACTAGATGTGATGAAACAAAAAAAGACAAACTAAATGTGCTGACAAAAAAAGGGCAGACTACATTGGCCAAATGGTTCTTATCTGCTTACACATTCTATGTTTCTATTTGTGGATGACAGGTAAGAGTACACTGTGTTTTACAGAAGCTCAGATTACAATTAAAGTCAGTGGCACAATATAAGTCACCAAGCACATTGTCACATGAAAAAATGTGTTTACAAAGACATGATAAAAACTTTGTGGTCAACAGATTACTCTTATTAATGTCTTGGGATCTGACTAGTTCTCCATCTATCTTTGGGTCTTCATATTTACAAACTATCATCAAAAATGTAATTATTATTAATTCTCCACGTGAGACACTATATTGTGGAATAATTGCTAATTCTGGTTACTTACTATGGGGAAATAGCATACACATTTAGACTAAAGAACCATTTCAGTAAATTGTAGTGTGTATAATTATACTTTCCTGGTTAACCATGGCAGCAGTTACGTATGGGTTAGCTCCACCCTCAAAGGTAGGCAGGACAGAGAACTAAACTATAAGAGAGCCCCCACCCCTTGTCTCCTCAGTCTTTTTTCTGTCCTCATGGGTTATTAGGACAGGGCCTGTTTTACATATTTTCTTTTCTTTTTTGTTTTCTACTCTTCTTTCCAGGAAGTTCAGCCTCTTTCTTCCCGAAGCCCGGTTCCTTATCCTTTACAGGTTACCTGGGATTCCCTATTCTTCCGTACACTTACTGCAAGTTAGTACTGGAGATGCTTCTGGGTTATTATTACTGTGCCTTTTTGTTTTTTTCTGCACATATTCCTCCGTAAGCTTACTGCAAGTGGTACTGGAGATGTATTGGATATTGGGCAGATGTCAAATTCCTGCTTTTTTGGCTGGCTGAGGGATTTACCTTGTTTTTTTTCCAGGTTTTCATTGGTTCCTGCGCTGGGACCAGGTTAGTTGACATCCTTACATCTGCCCCCCCCCCCTTTTTTTTCTCCCCTCTTCCAGGGTGGCCCTGTACATGGGGTTTTCCTGACGTTTTTGTGGGAGGGTGGAACGCCTCCCCATTTTTACCCTCCTAGGGCCTGTTTTCGGTGTTGGAACGCATATGCGTTCCACACCTCTTTATTTTGCCCTTTTTCGGGCCTTTCTCGGCATATGCGTTCCACGCCTCTTTCTTCCTTCCCTTTCTATGTGCTGGAACACGTATGCATTCCAGCACTCGTTTTAATTTCATTTTCGGCATTGGAACGCGTATGCGTTCCATGCCTCGCCTGCACTTTCTTTTCAGTTGTTTAGGTCGGCGATGGAACGCATATGCGTTCCACGCCCCTTGGAACTTCCGGTTTCTGTTTTTTTCCTTTATATTTCAGTTTTGTATTTGTGTTTTTCTGCTGGGTGGCCCTGTAAACGTTCTTCCAGGTACCACCACTGATTCGTGTTCCCCTTTTGCCTGCTTCCTGGTTTTCTTTGCCAACCTCAAGTGAGTTTGGTTTTATACTCCTTTTATTTTCCTTTTTTATTGCTTATGCCTTTATTTTTATTATTATTGGGGTTTTTTCTCAGCCTGCCCTCCTTTCTAATTTTTACTACCATGTCCTCCTCATTTAAGAGGTTTCATTTTCGTCAGTCTAGGTGAGTTTTTTATCTTTTATTTTTATTTTTTATATGTATCAGAGTGCACTTTTGACATATCCTTTCTTTACTCGGGTATGTGTTCTCCAGCCCTAGCCCGGAATCTGACCCTCCCAGGAAGAGAAAGGAGAAGCGTCCACACTGTTTGGCCTGTGATGCCACCCCCTTGGAAGGCAAACGTCTCTGCGGAGAGTGCCTATCTCATGTTGCTGTGCCTCCAGATCCCTCTCCAGATCTAGTGCACCTCATTAATCAGGCTGTGGAAAGAAGTCTGAAGCAGCACTTGAGTGGATTTGTCCCTGTCCAACACTCTTCCCAGGATGGGGAATTTTTATTTTCAGATCATCCCGACCCTGAGGGTCCATTTGGAGTAGATGATCATTACTCCTCGGCTCCTCGGAAGTACCTCCACTACCCTTTTTAAACAGACTACCGTATTTGCTCGATTATAAGACGACTCTGATTATAAGACGACCCCCCAAACTTTGGATATTCCTTTAGGAAAAAAACTAAAAGCCTGAATATAAGACTACCCTATAGGAAAAAAGTTAAACTTGTATATATTCACATGTAAATTGCTTTTTTAATAAAATATTACCCTTACCTGTACCTCAATCCCTGGTGGCTAGTGGGGGCAGCCGGGGGATGTCTGCACGATATTTGCAGACATTCTCCATGCTGCCCGACACGGCAGTCTATTATGACGGACAGCTGTCCGTCATAATAGTCTGCCGTGTCGGGCAGCATGGAGGATGTCTGCACGTATCGTGCAGACAACCCCCAGCTGCCCGATTTACCCTGGTGGCTAGTGGGGCAGCAGAGGAAGTCTGCGCTATGAGCGCAGACCTCCCCTGCTGCCGCCCGGCACGCTCGCCGGGACTTCTGTGACGAAAGCGGAAGTACCCGGCTTCTTCACAGAAGCCCCGGCGGTCGTGCCGGGCGGAAGCAGGGGAGTCTGCGCTCATTGCGCAGACATCCCCTGCTGCTAGAGAGGGGGATCCAGGTCCCCTGCAGCTCTGCTGGGGACCTGGATCCATGTCTTATAATCTGACCTCAATTTGAGGTCAGATTATAAGAGACCTCGATTATAAGAGCAGGTGCGCATACTGGCTTGCTGAATCCTTTGTTTTTTTTTATTATTGCTGAAACTCTTCCCACACCTGGTGCAGCAGACAAGTATTTTACCAGCCTGCAGAGGGTACGTCCATCCTTTCCAGTACATGGTTCCATTGAGGAATTGATTTCCTCTGAATGGAGGACTCCAGATCGTAAGGTCTCTTCCGGCCGTAGAATCTCCAGATTGTATCCGGTTGCAACAGAGGATGCTGCTCCCTGGGTCTCTCCTCCGGTTGTGGGTGCTCAAGTTATTCGGGTTGTCCGGCGATCATCTCTGCCACTGGATGGCCCGGCACTCCTGAATGACCCTATGGAACGTTGGATTGAGGCCTCGCTTACCCGAGCTTATGTTGCTGCAGGTGCAATTTGTCAACCCATGGTTGCTATGAGATCAGTCTCTCGAGCCTTGAAATGTTGACCTCAAGGAAGACATTGAAGGTGGGATTCACAGAGAGAAGCTTCTGGATTCCTTGTCTGACATTAAATTGGCAACGGAATTTTTTATTGAATCTTCCTCGGATATCGTGAAAATTGCGGCCAGATGCATGGGCTTGTCAGTTTCGGCCAGACATGCCTTATGGTTGAAACATTGGCATGCTGATAATGCATTTAAGAATTCCCTGGTGTCCATTCCATTTGATGGAAAGCTGTTATTCGGTAAGGTCCTGGAAGATGTCATTTGTAAGGCTGCTGAAGGGGCCAAAGTTTTTTTGCCTCAGGAACGAAGACGCCTTCACAGAGCTGTTTGGAATGATAATCACAACTTTCATTCCTCCCTTCGTGATTCCAGACAATATAGACCTGGTAGGGAGGTGGTTTCCGCAGCACTACTAGGGGTTACCGCTCCCGCCCTGCCATGGGAAGTTCCAGTCTTGAACGCCTTCCTGCCTGGGCTGCTCCAGTTGGTGCTCGCCTCCTGACGTTTTCGGCGGTCTGGGCAGGTTTTTCCTCAGACTCCTGGATCCAGAACATCATTCACGAGGGTTACGGTCTGGAATTCCTTTCTCCTCCTACTCCATTTTTTATCAGAACAAATGTTCCTATGGACCCAAGGAAAAGAGACGTCCTTTTGGATTTTCTGCGGTCCCTTCTTCGGGACAAAGTTATAGTTCCTGTGGATGGGCCCGATCGCTTCAAGGGAAATTATTCTCCCCTGTTATTTGTCACCAAAGCCTCGGGAGACCTGAGACCGGTCCTCGACCTCTCTATTCTGAACAAATCATTGGAGGTCAAAAGGTTCAGGATGGAGTCCCTCCGGTCTATTATGCCGTTCATCTTCCCCGGCGATTGGATGGTCTCCATCGATCTTCAGGACGCCTACTTCCACATACCCACCAAGGTGTGGCATCAGCGATTCCTATGCTTTGCCATAGGAGAGGATCATTCCCAGTTCCGGACTCTTCTGTTTGGCTTTAGTACGGCTCCTCAAACGTTTCCAAGGATCTGGTGGTTTGTATTGCAGAACTTCGCAAGCAGGGCCTGACTATTTTTCATTATCTGGACGACATTCTCATCGTGGCATCCTCTACAGACCTTCTGGCCACCCAGAGGGACAAGGCTTTGTGTTTCCTGCAAGAAACCGGGTGGAAGATCAATTTCGGGAATAGCCAACTCTGTCCATCCCAATCCCTGGTCTTTATGGGTGCGGAATTCAACACTCTCACCGCTAAGGTTTCCCTGTCCCTGGACCGGCAGTCCCGTCTGTTTTCGGCCATCCAGAATGTCATTCTTTGCGGTTGGTTGCCCATCAGGAAGCTTATGTCCCTGCTGGGGGTACTGGTCTCAACTATCGGCCTTGTTGGTTGGGCCCAGTGGCATACCCATTTTCTTCAATCTCTCCTGCTGACTCATCTTCCAGTTCCCCAGTCGTTTTTGGACAATCCGATTTTTTTACTGAAAGAAACCTCTCGTCATCAGGCCTGGTGGCTGAAGGTCCATCACCTCAGGAGAGGTTTTCCCCTGACGGATGTCATCCACAAGGTGATTACAACAGATGCGAGTGCTCATGGTTGGGGGGCCCATTTGGAGGGTCTCTATGCCCAAGGCGAATGGTCTCCAGCAGAACAAAGTATTCATGCAAACATCTTGGAACTGAGAGCAATCTACAGGGCATTTCAACCTTCTTTTCAGGGCCACTGGATAAAGATCCAGACAGACAACAGATGTGCGGTTGCCTACATCAACCATCAAGGGGGTACCAGAAGCCTGTCTCTCAGCCGGGAATTCGCTCCTATTGCCCTCTGGGCCCAGGAACAGGTGAACCAGCTATTGGCAGTCTACTTTCCAGGGTCAGAGAATGTGGTAGCAGATTTCCTGAGCCACACCAATGTCAATGGAATGGAGACTGTCATCTCGAGTATTCCATCATCCTTGCCAGCAGTGGACCTGATTGCCTCTGTCTCAAATGCTCAGGTTCCTCGTTTCTTCTCCAGAACACCTCATCCCATGGTGGAAGGTGTAGACGCTCTGTCTCTCCCATGGCCGAGGGAATTCCTGTACATTTGTCCACCTCTCCCCCTCATTCCCCGGATCCTGAAGACGATTCGGCTGGAGAAGGTGGAAGTAATGGCCCAGGAGACCTTGGTTCCCACTGGCAAACCGATTGTCCACCCAGGAGCCTTGGATACTGCCACAGGACCCAGATCTCCTGTCTCAGGGTCCGGTGTTGCACCCTTGCCCTCACTCTCTTCAGCTGGCGGCATGGCGTTTGAGCGGCAGTCACTGCGGGTCCACGGTCTGTTGGAAGAAGTTGTTTCTACCCTGTTGAAGGCTCAGAAACCTAACACCTCGGCCACATATTATCGTGTCTGGTCTGCCTTCCTGGTTTGGTCCAAAGGTAAAGTTTCTGACCCGTTTTCTCCTTCCCTACCGGATGTCCTGGCATTTCTACAAGCTGGCCTGGATCGAGGTTTGGGTCTGAATTCCCTCCGTGTTCAGGTTTCTGCACTGTCAGCCCTCACATTGGTATGCTGGGCATTGCATCCATTGATTGTCTGTTCCTTCAAAGCTGTCGTTAAACTTCGTCCTCCAGCCTGTTCATTTGCGGGCCCATGGAGCCTTCCTCTGGTTCTTCATGCTTTGACGGAACCTCCCTTTGAACCCATTCAGGATGCGTCTCTCTGGTTGGTGACTCTAAAGACCCCGTTGCTGTTAGCCTTAACTTCTGCTAAACATTGTTCCGAGTTGCAGGCTTTTTTGGTGGAACCCCCCTACACTATTTTCTCTCCGGATCAAGCCGTCCTCCGTCCAGTCCCAGAATTTCTACCCAGGGTTGTGTCCACATTTCACCTTAATCAAGAGACAGTGTTACCTGTGTTTTTTTCCTAATCCCTCGACTCCTGAGGAATCCCGCTGGCATTCCTTGGATGTGGTGCGTTGTTTACAATTTTACATTACCGCTTCCTTGTCTTTGAGAAGAACTTCTAGACTTTTCATTCTTCCGCTGGGAAACCGCAGGGGCGAAGCTGCCTCTATCTCCACTCTATGCTGCTGGATTGTTGCTGCTATCTCTAGGTGTTACATCTCCTGTGGTGTTCCGGTTCCCCCTGGACTTAAGGCTCACTCCACTCGGGCTGTTTCATCTTCATGGGCAGCTGAGGCTGGTTCTTCTTTGGCATCGGTTTGCAGAGCTGGGAACTGGTCCTACGGGTCCACATTTCTCAGACACTATCGTCTGGATGTCCATCGGGCGGAAGAATCGTCCTTCGCCCACTCCGTTTTGGCCTCTGTCTCCTCTCATTAAACCTTTTTCCTTTTGCAGTATTTTTCATGTGTCTGTGTTGTCATGTTCAATGAGTTTGCCCACCTCCGGGTTATTTGCTTGGGTATGTCCCATATGTAACTGCTGCGATGGTTAACCAGGAAAAGAAAATTACGGTAAGTATGAAACAATTTTCGATTATTTTGTACTCCAATGCAATTACACTACCCATTACTGTGTTATGAGAACTCCATTGGCTGATGAACAGTATAGAGCCATCTCCTCCTATGAGTTGCACACATGTTTTCTCTTTGATTGTTGATTTTAATTGATTTATATAGCATGTATGTTGGTGCTTATTAATAAGCACCAGATGGTGCGAAATGCGCAAAGCATCTAGCCCCCTTTTTTGTTGCGGCCCTGTTTTTTGATCTAATGCTTTTATGGTCCACGGACATTCTAATAAAGTATTTCTTGAATTCTTTTACATTCAACTTACCTCGTTTATGTATCCAGAGTCAGCTGGAGTTTTGGTGGTTTTTGCTGCCCCTTTTTACCCTTTCACATTACAAAGAGTTTTCTATTTGTTGTACATTTCTAATACATGTGAAAGGAAATTTCCATTTCCTCCCATAGCTTTCACAGAGACACAAGGATAGATGGGCAGGACTATTGCTATAGCAACAGCAATTCAACACTTGCACTTTATTTGGACGGGTTTAGGGAAAATGGTCAGCCAAATCTGTTTATATTTATTGCCATTATATGATGCAGCATATAAAAATTACTTTTGCACACTGTAGGTGGCACTGCCACTTTTATGTAAATAATTGGTGCAAGGTGACTAATCTTTGAAAGGAACATCTATAATATCTCTCTGTCTGTCTGTCTGTCTGTCTATCTCTCTCTCTCTCTCTATGTATATATAACTCTATAATGAAGGAAAACTAGACATGTATTTTATAACAAGTCATACTTATTATATTTCACACGGGGTTATATTTCACAATCCCTGTGGGATTGGTGGCCTAGGGGCAATTGTTCTTTTCCTTCACTTATACCAGTGTTTGTCTGTGATGTTTTTATTATTCCATGAGTGGATTATAATATGGGATGCAATGTATCAATCATTGTGACCTTTCTTAAACTCCAGTCACCTTTTCTACGACAGGAAACTCCGTGGGGCATACTTTCTAATATATAAATGTATGAATTTCTGAGACATGTGCAAACTTGCTACAATCATGCAGTGCTGAACTCATGTTCTTGCTCAGATTTCCAAAGAATTGATACAGCATGCTGACCAGATGCAGTGCTCTATAAATAGATAGAAACCTTATAATGTCCATTTGCTTAGTGACAGGAATTACTAGGGTCTTTTTACTTATTGAAACATGATATTGATATTAATTACATTAACAATGACTGTTAGAACTCTGAGCAGTGATCCAGATACTTAAATTATTGTACAGTAGTATAACTTTTCAAAATACAATATTATTAATCCTGCCACAACTTCAAACGAGGAGCCACAGGCAGGCTGCTGTCCCACTTAGAGCTCTGTAACCATACTGGTTACGTATTACATATTTTAAAAGGTGGCCAAGAAAATACTGGTCATAAAACCTAATGAAAGGTTCCAAAAATTCTAAGTAACAACCGTCAAATAATGAATGGTCGCCTATGGCAACCAGAGCCTTTTTGGAGGCTATTAAACAAATTTCACACAGGTAAATTAGATACACTAAAGTGATTAATAAAACCAAACTAATGTCAGGACAAGTGACTACATCCCGAGGACTGGTAACCGAGATAAATTATTTATTTGATCATGGAAACTGCTGTAATAATATTAAGATGTATCTTTTTATATAATTTTATACCAATTTTTCATGTACTTTTCAGTAGAGGAGATTACTATATTAATAAACTGTATTTACCATACTAAACTCTGGAAATGTGTTAGAGTTTATTTATTTTTCGTCTTTCTTTCTTATATTTCCATACACATGCACAAATACATAATACACTATATTTTCATTATGTATTTCCTTTTACTCACACCTTTGTCAGGTTACAATTAAATGTATTAAGTGACACAGAGTTCCTAATATTGGAATTTTAACATTACAAATGAATCACTGTTTGTGCTGCGGGGGTTATTTTAGGATGAGGTGTATGTGTACCATAATCTGGTGACCTTTGTTTCTTTAGACACCATCTGGACTAGCCTGCAAATACACATTAAAAACCAGTAATGTGGGTTTGTACTTGTAACGGACATAGTAGACCCTCTGCCCGTTGTAGTAAATCACCTCCTTAGCCCCCGATTAAAGCTCAGCATCCACCCAGCAAGTCTTTCCTGGACCCTTGCTCTGTGTACCCAAATAGACAGGACATCTAGCAGTTAGGTACAACAAGAATGAACAACTCCTTTATTTGTGACAACACAGACTTATAAAAAGACATAAACATGACATCACAGACATTAGTATACAATGGGGGGATGGAAATAAACATAGTTCTCCAAGTAACTGGGAATAGGAATACATTAGACTTTCAGACTACAAACCAAATAGGAATTAACATAGAGTGAGTAGACACAAAGTAAGACGCATAATGTACACAACATAATCAGTTTACCAGTTCATCCAGTTAATCCAGAACAATGGATGTTGGAGTAAACTATTAATTCTAGTCACTGACATGTTATAGCCCTCCAGAGTGATCTATTTACAGAATTAAACAGTACACATAAACCAATATACTAACAGAATATAACTAAATAACAATATTAACGTATAAAGTTATGCAGAAGAATGCAAATTGTCTGCCAGTATTTTACAATAACATGCTGCATTCATCTTGCCATCAATTTTCACCCCCCCCCCCCCAAAAAAAAAACCCCCATCAGTGAGCCACCACCATGCTACACAATGGGGATGGTGTTCTTTTTACTATAGATCTTGTTGACCTCTCTCCAAACATACGCTTATGGTTGTGACCATAAAGCTCTATTTTGGTCGCGTCACTCCAAATTACAGTGTGCCAGAAGCTTATTATTTTTTATGCGTTTGTTCTTTTTATATTCAATTTGTATACGTGTGGTTTAGGGACACACTGCCTAAGTGCCGCTTGCATTTGATTATAAGCGCTGGGTACACTTCTGTTTTTTATTATTTTTTATAGCATTTCATTTTTTACAATTATTTTTATTCTATTTTTTTAAATTTTACTTACTTTTAGGAGGACTTTTTGCAAAAGCCGAAGTCCTCCCATTGACTACTATTCAAGGACTTTGGCTATTTTCATAATAACCAAGGACCTCCCGACATGGCCTGATTTAAGCTGCAGTTCTCCCCATAGACTTCTATGGGGAAGGACTTTGGCTTATTTTAGGGCCATTCCGCAGCCAAACACCAAAGGATTAGGTACGAAAATTGGCCACATCAGACATAACTTTGGTGGGCTCTGAGTAGCCCGAATTTAAGGTCTACTCAGATAATCAAAGTGATCTGATTGGGTCTAAACCAGTGGCGGATCTTCCATTGGTGCTAGGTGTGCCGCTCTGACTGGCACAATATTACTGGGTGCTGACTGGCACAATATTACTGGGCTTTGACTGGCACAATATTCCTGGGCTCTGACTGGCACAATATTACTGGGCTCTGACTGGCACAATATTACTGGGCTCTGACTGGCACAATATTCCTGGGCTCTGACTGGCACAATATTACTGGGCTCTGACTGGCACAATATTACTATGCTCTGACTGGCACAATATTACCGGGCTCTGAATGGCACAATATTCCTGGGCTCTTACTGGCGCAATATTACTGGGCTCTGACTGGCACAATATTACTGGGCTCTGACTGGCACAATATTACTGGGCTCTGACTGGCACAATATTTCTGGGCTCTGACTGGCACAATATTTCTGGGCTCTGACTGGCACAATATTCCTGGGCTCTGACTGGCACACTATTACTGGGCTCTGACTGGAACAAAATTCCTGGTATCTGACTGGCACAATAATCCTGGTATCTGACTGGCACAATATTACTGGTATCTGACTGGCACACTATTACTGGCATCTGACTGGCACAATATTACTGGTATCTGACTGGCACAATATTACTGGGCTCTGAATGGCACAATATTCCTGGGCTCTGAATGGCACAATATTCCTGGGCTCTGACTGACACAATATTACTGGTATCTGACTGGCACAATATTACTGGGCTCTGACTGGCACAATATTACTGGGCTCTGACTGGCACAATATTACTGGGCTCTGACTGGCACAATATTACTGGGCTCTGACTGGCAAAGTATTACTGGGCTCTGACTGGCACAATATTCCTGGGCTCTGACTGGCACACTTTTACTGGGCTCTGACTGGCACAATATTCCTGGTCTCTGACTGGCAAAGTATTACTGGGCTCTGACTGGCACAATATTCCTGGGCTCTGACTGGCACACTTTTACTGGGCTCTGACTGGCACAATATTCCTGGTATCTGACTGGCACAATATTCCTGGGCTCTGACTGGCACACTTTTACTGGGCTCTGACTGGCACAATATTCCTGGTATCTGACTGGCACAATATTACTTGTATCAGACTGGCACAATATTACTGGTATCTGACTGGCACACTATTACTGGCATATGACTGGCACAATATTATTGGGCTCTGAATGGCACAATATTCCTGGGCTCTGACTGGCACAATATTACTGGGCTCTGACTGGCACAATATTACTGGGCTCTGACTGGCACAATATAACTGGGCTCTGAATGACACAATATTCCTGGTATCTGACATTGACATTACATTGTTATTGTTTTTAAGTAGTTGCACACCTGTCTCTCATAACCAGGATACGCCCCTGGTCTAAACCTCTGAGCTTTCTGAGTGGACCAACAAATGAGATGAATGGATGAATGAACAAATAATTTTCCTTCAGTCTGCATTTGATTTTTTTGTCCAGGATTACATTCCTTTTTGGCTGAATTACTGAAAAAGCAGAAAGGTAAGTGTAGTATTGTGTAGCTCTGTAGACACACAGCAAACATTTTGAACTATTACACTTGTTGTGTATTCACTTTCCCATGATATAGCTCATGTATAGCTTGGAGGAAAGACGTAAAAGGGGAGATATGATAGAAACATTTAAATACATAAAGGGAATCAACACAGTAAAGGAAGAGAGTATATTTAAAAGAAGAAAAACTACCACAACTAGAGGACATAGTCTCAAATTGGAGGGGCAACGATTTAAAAGTAATATCAGGAAGTATTACTTTACTGAGAGGGTAGTGGATGTATGGAATAGCCTGCCAGCAGAAGTGGTAGAGGTAAACACAGTCAAGGATTTTAAGCATGCGTGGGATAGACACAAGGCTATCCTAGCTATAAGACAGGGAACGGGGGACTAATAAAAGTACTCAAAAAAAATTGGGCAGACTAGATGGACCGAATGGTTCTTATCTGCCGACACATTCTATGTTTCTATGTTTCTATGATGCCTAGCATGCCACATGGCTAGATGAGAGTCATGGGAAATGTAGTCTCAACAGTCAGAGTATTAACTAACCCTAGCAGCAATACATTTAAAATACATGTTGCAAATACATGTTTTAACGCCTTGATGTCCTGGTGCATTATGACTTTCCCAACCCTAAATACCTGTGTCAAAGCTGATAGACTTTGACACATGCAGCATATGATCACTGTGACTAGTATTATAGAGACTATATGCCCTGGAAATGATCTGAACAGACTGATCTGGGAGGCTGTGGGTGCAACTGCCCCAACTACTAACAGAACTAGGACACACATATATATATATATATATATGTATATATATATATATACATGGTCCTCAAAGATCATTCAATTGAGGTACTGCATATATATACACGTCCTATTACGCGAAGGGGTTACATAAATTACCTTGGGATTTATGTACAAAAGATAATTGAAAAGCGGATGTAAACTTAAGGTCAGTGATGGAGAAAACATGAGTTGAGAGGGGCACTCTTATTCCCTGTTTTATTTTTTGTTTTTTGTAGATTGGCCGCAATGTAATGATGTGTGTGTGAGGAGAGAGACAATGACAAAAATATGTATCTTGATACAAACTGTTTCTTATTGAAAACAAGGGCATTATTGCATGAAAAAGCAAGAGTAACAAACATTATCTGTGCGCTCCATATAGAATGTATAATCTATTGTTTTCAGTTGTTTTGTAGAAAAGGTAACTCACCCTGTGCAGGAATCTAACAAACCTACACAGCCTGAGGCTAAGGACTAGACAGTATTCTAAAATTTGTCACAACAATTGTGAATTCACCCTGCCTTCAGGGCAGTTTAGGACATTAGACAAAGGTAATTATAGAGGGCCTTGCTACTTTCTCACATTTTTTAAAGAAATCATACAACCTAGTACATAACAAATTACTCTTAATGACCAGTATATACACACATTGTTCACTGGCACCTTAAACTAGGAGCATAGGAATATGCGTGGGCAGAAGAAAACAATTCAGATAGTCTCACAACTAAAATCTACTAGTGCTCATTATTTATATCTGTACAAACACCAACATGAAACTGCTTTCCTTTTTATTCACCATAGAGCAGTGTCATTATACATAAAAATATAGAAACATATGTGTCGGCAGATCGGCAGATATGAACCATTTAGCTCATCCAGTCTGCCAATTTCTGCCAAATTTAAAAAAAGGGGAGGGGGTAGACACCAGATTAGAGAGAGAGGGTAAGAGACACCAATCATGGGGGGGATTGAGAGAGTCAGACATGGGGGGGAGGGAGTGAGAGAGATAACAGACATGTGGGGGAAGTGAACAGAGACAGCATTCTTGGGGGGAGAGGAGAGAAAGATGTAGACGGGGAGAGGAGAGAGAGATACATGGGAAGTGAGAGGAAAGAGACAGACTGACATAAGGGGAGAGGAAAAGATAAACATGGGGAGAGAGGAAAGACAAAAGAGGGGAAGACACATGGGGGAGAGGAGAAAGACAAAAGGGGGAACAGATCAATGGCATGGGGGAGAGAGAAGGACAGGGGTGGCATGGGGGAGACAGACATACAAGGACATAGGTCATAGGTCAAAATGAGACAGACAGGGATGGAGGGGAGGGAGAGTAATAAAGACAGGGATGGAATGGAGGGATAGCTCGATAGACAGGGATGGCATGAAGGGACAGCGAGACAGACAGATGGCATGGAGGGAAAGCGAGACAGACAAAGATAGTGTGGAGGGAGAGAGAGACAGACATGGATGGCATGGAGGGAGAGCGAGACAGACAGATATGGCATGGAGAGGGTGGTGCCAACAATAGGATAACAGTGCATGTGTGACTGTGTGTGAATGTTTGGCTGCTTTTGACATTGCATGTGTTGCTGTGTGTGTACTTGTGGCTGAATCTCACATTGAATGTGTGTGTACATGAGCCTGCATATGTATGTGACACTGAAAGCATTACTGTGTGTGTAAATGCCTGAGGGCAGGATCAGCAAGGGGCGGCAAAATATATATTCGCGTAGGGTGGCAAAAATTCTTGCACCGGCCCTGGTTCTATGCATCTGTTACTTTACTATAGGGTCTACATAATGTAGTCTGTTCCATGGATTAGGAGCAGGCACATTACTTGAATCGAAGGGATCCCTGAAATTTGCCTACACAATATGCCAATCGAAAAATGAATCTTCGGAGCTCTTTTGACATAAAACCAATTTTTTCGGCTACACAATATACGGCACTCAACTCCAAAAATGATAATTTCCGCATTATGGATATTTAAATTTGCCTTCTTTGATAAGGTGAATTGAAATAAAAGCCAACCCCTAGCACCAGCAAACTTCCACTGGCCCCATAAATAAAAAAAAAGCCCTGTTTTTCAAAACAATTAGGGGAGGCCAGGGCTACTAGCTAATACATAATAGTAAATGGGAAAATTGTTCCCAGCACCTAAAAAACACACTGATGACTTGCCTTGGCCTATTTACAACAAAATTATCCCCCCTGCCCCCAGGCAGATGGCCTAAGACTCCATAAAAAATACAATTATGACCCCCTGAGGTCTTGAGTGGCACGTTGGCCCCAAATCTCTTAAAAATTAAATAATATATATCCCTTGGGTCTGGGGCTCCCTGATTGCCCCAGAGTCCTTAAAAAGTAAATAATATCATGCACTGCGGCGTCAGGGGCTTTTAAATGGCCCCAGAAACCTTAATATCTCTCACTATGGGGTCTGGGACTGCCTGATGATCCCAGATCCCTTAAAAAATAAATTATATTTCCCCCATGGGATGTGGGGCTGCCTGATGGTCCCAGAGCCCTTAAAAATAAATAATATCTTTTCCAGTGGTCTGGGGCAGCCTGATGGCCCCAAACCCCTTAAAAAATAAATAATATCTCACCCCATGGGGTCTGAGCTGCCCATTGGCCACAGACCCCTTAAAAATATTAAATTCAAATAAATCCCTTCCTACCCCCAGTTGGAGGAGATGACCCTACCACCCAAAGGGTGCCCTGTAAATAAAATGATTACCTGTATTCAGGTTAGAGTAGCGATCCGCAATGCCCTCGATCATCATCTTATCGGCCAGGGAAAGGGGCTACATAATACATAAACAACCAACCTCTTCTAGTAAAAATATTCCACCTTTGCAAAAAAACTAGAAAAACGTGAGCATCCCACGAGATGGATACATAATGAAATCCATTTTTGGAACATTAGTTTAAGTTGAAAAAATACCAGATTCTGATTGGCAGATTGTTTCAGCCAATCAGATTCTTTAAATTCCAGCTTCCTATGACTGTTTTTCAAAACCCAGCCATTTATTTTATTTTTTATTTTGGGAGGAATTCATCTATGTCCATGAAAGCAGAATTTGTCCAGAATTGTGTCTCTATCATCCTGTAGAAGTCTATGTGGATGATAGAGGTTATTTTCGGTCCTGAGTATTTTGGTCTGCTTTTGGTTTCAAAAGCGTTCGGTCATGATGGCCCAATTGGGAGGTTATTGAAGGTCACATCAGGCACATTGTGTAGCTTGAATTTTGACCCCAATGTACCCTGAATATTTCCGAACTTTGGGCCAATTACTTCTACTACTGGGCATATTTTGCTTAGAGGTGAGACATTTTTTAAGTAATACCTGAATAGTATTGCATCTTAGAATATCTATCTATCTATCTATCTATCTATCTATCTATCTATCTATCTATCTATCGATCTATTTATCTGTCTGTCTGTCTATCAATCATTAATCTTATAAATAAGGGTCTACATAATAAAGAAAGAGCTGCAGAAAAATGAGACAGGAATTTCAAACTCAAGGCCAAAGTAGTTGAGCTGACCAATTGTCCCATTCAGCTGCACTAGAGATTTTTTTCCAACTTGGCTACATTGGCCAAAAGTTTGAAATTCCCATCTCAATTCCTTGCAATTCCCTGTAATTCTCGCTTCATTGAGTAGACCCTATTGCTTTTGTTTTGGAACATTGAATAGAGAAATAGTTCTTATGCTTTGGCACCTTATTTTCTGAACAATTATCATCCACAGACATGTAATTCATGCTTCTTTGTCATTGGATGTTCCATCATCAAAATCAAAATTAGAATTGCACAAACAATGAACAATGACTCAAGGTCTTAGACTATAGAAACTATTGGTCATGTCTGTGGGTGTTTGTCTCTTCAAGAGGTACTTCATCTATGCTTCTGTAATATGAGGATTGTATTGTAAATGTGAGCTATATTAGCTTTCTATATATTATGCTCTCCAGTTGTTCTATTACACATTCTTGTCAAATCTTATAAACTGATTGAGATATATCTGCTTTTTATTCTACACAGATGGGGCCATTGTATTGCAGGCTTAATAGAAAACTTGTATTAACATCCACCTCTTAACTGAAAACCCATTATTATTTCATAAAAGGCCTAACAACGCAACAACAGCATTTAAAAAACAAAACATGATTGAACCTTCAACTCTGATGTAGGATGAGTTCTGCACAAGACACTCTAATTTAAATTTATGATGTCATACTAAAACCCGATTCTCAATATTTTGTGTTTATTCTTTACATTTTTTAATGGTTAAATGTAAGCCTGCTATGTGAAGCCTTCCTAAGGGGAGTTGATGCAGTAGTTTAAGAAAGTACTTTTAAAATCCAGAAAACAGACCTTATGTCAGAAAAGTCCCATTTGCCTAAAATGCCAATTGATAAATTATAAAACAGTAGTGCACACTGCCAAATGATGGCATAACATAATTGTTATGTGCTCATAAATGGATGGGGTCCTTAATTAAGAGCCCAAAAAACAGCTTGGCTGACTAACCACTTTTTCATTTTTTATTTTATTTTTCATTCACATAAATATTATTTTTGTTCCTTCAAGTATTACCATTTACGCATTATTATTAGCAATTTATTTTCGAATCAAAGTGATACATTGGATGCTGGTGTTCTTATTATGTTTTTTTTCTCGTTCAAATTGTGATATGCTATTGACCATGTATATTTTTATTGGGTTTGGTAATGTTGTTTTTGTTTAGTAGTTTAAAAGTAACCAAGTCTCAACAGATTCGCTGTTTCTCCGTTGCCAGTTTGATTGACGTCAAAGTTCCTCCTCTACACTCTGATTGGCTTATCTCCCACGTGGTATCTGTAACGCTATTGATTGAACATCATACATGATTTGTCCCTGCGATGCTGCCATCAATTTTCACCTGATTTGTCCCTGTCATGCTACCAGCTATTACTCTCATATATGTGGAATCTATGTTACATAACCTGCATCCAGCATGGATGTTAATTGAATCCAGGTTCAAGAGCATTAATGCACCATTCAGAAATGCATTGGGTGTGGAGGTGCATTGTAATTGTTTTTATTTGGCTCTTGTTTGGTGGATTTCCCAGTTCACCTTTCAACATCTCTAATGCAGGCCAGGACTTTTATCTAAGCTGTCATTGTACTTGAGCTGGGTCTCAGTGCCATATGTGGATGTGATTGGTTCTAATTAAAAGTTTTTCTTATATTTTCGTTCAGTATTACCCTATATGTCTCCTCCCTTTATTCTTCCTGGTCTCTTAAAGAGTCAGCAAATGTATTTATCCTGTTACTGCATCAAGAGGGATATTTATTTTGCCTGCATACAACCATTTACATTTACCCGATACACTAACAATGGGCCATATTACAGTGCAGGGAATTGATAATGGAATTTCAAACTTAAGGCCAAAATGCTCATATTCATACTTGTATGCAATCCACGTTGTTTGAAATTCCCTTGTCAATTCCCTGTAATTCTCTCTTTCATGAATAAAGCCCAGTGACTTCATATTTACATCCTTATAAACAGTAGATAAGACTGCACCAATGCCTCTATTATTTTTATTGCTGACATTTATTTGTATTATGGAAAAAGAATATATAATTAGTATTAGCAACAACAAAGTCTTTGTTCAAGGCCCAGATGTCAAAGTGATGAAGCATAATAGAAAATACTCAGCAATCCAATTCAGTGAGAAAAGTGTCTTTAATTCAAACACGCCAGTGGCAACATTTCGACCTGTCGGTCTTTCTCAAGCCATAAGTGAAATGTGCAAAACACAGTGTTTTTTCTCACTAAATTGGAGTGCTGAGTATTTTCTATTATTTTTCATATTGGGGGTCTTGGTGGAGCCCTGCCCGTGCACTGACCTTTTGAAGTGTTGCTTAACAAGTTCCCTTTGGTGAAACGTGGATCGAAGGAGAACGAAGCAGACACCATTAAAACCATAGGTCCATGTAGGAGCCAGCCAAACAGAAATAGAAATTTCTTTCTATAGACATTTCTTGCTAATTTTATTATAATTCAGTATGCATACTATAATTCTATTTATAAATAAATAAATATGTAAAGAGACAGAAAAGTTATAGAAATCACTCTCCCCACACATATTATCTGCGGATATATTTTTAATTTAGCCTAGAAAGAGAATATTACCCAAGGGCGCTCTGTATATAAAACATAATGGATTTAAAAAAGGAAACAATTAATTTATCTCTTTCTCAGCTTGCCCTAAAGTTGTATGGTCCTCACAAATGGAAATTTATTTCATCATAAAAACCAACACTTCATTTTTGTAAAGACCCAGTGCGATTGGAAGATACATTTCAATTAATTCTTCTACCAATGTGTTATCAGTTCCTCATCAGAACCTTTTATAGTGTTAAAATGAACAATTGTGCAGCTGATAGCTGGTTGAATCCACAAGGGTACCTGCAAAAGGCCTCAGATAACACAACATGTATAAATCATTCAGGAGAACAATTCATGAAAGAAAAGTTATCTGTGTTTTGGATGACATTGGAAGAACTAAATAGGAGTCAATATGATGAAGGGACATTTCCCTCTTTTGTGCTTGCTGGCTTCTCTCTCTTTTTATTATTGTGTTGTAATATACATTTTCAAAATTAATTAACCATTAACGGCAAGATAAATGTTTTTCACTTGTGTTAAGGAAATTCGGGCCTTGTTGGTGAGAGATTATTTCACATTAGCAGCAATCTTTAAAGAAAGCTTTTGCCAGATAAGGTGGCAACTGTACTTTGAAGAGGAACAATGGGAGTTGACAGACAAGCCAGTGTTTACCAAACTGAATAGAAGGCTTGGAGGTTTCCACTAACTGATCACTTACATACACACAGTGATTCCGGACAGACGTGGTGTTTCAACTTACAATATCTATAACAAAATAGAGATGGCTTTAGTGTAATAGCTCAGCTCGAAATCCAACTCTATGCAAATTCCAGTTACAATTTTTTTTGCTTGAATATCATTTAACCTTTTCTGCTGCTACTCTATCCTATGTGGTGCTTTGTCTTCTACTGGATACATTCATTGAAATGTTACTGATCCACTGCGTGGTCATACCAGAAGTACAGAGGTGTGAGAGAAAGCACTCAAACTCCATAAAGCCTGTGTGCGAGAGTGATGTACTTTAGTAAATACCTTCCACAGAAGAACAAAGAAATGACAGGAAATATCGCTCCCACTTATAACATGTCATTATTACATGTCTAATAACGTAATGTGAGAGTTTATGGTAGAGATCCACTGTACACATGTGAAAACGACAGGGCTACAAAGGAAAACATAGTACATGGAATTATTTCTCACCTTAACTGTTTAGATTTTCAGACCCTTGCACATTGATTTCTGCTTACAATTATTGTTATTAATTAGAGTTGAGCAGACACCTGGATGTTCGGATTCGGCAGGTTTGGCCGAACTTGGGAAAAAAGTCCGGGTTCGGGGTCGAACTTGACCCCAAACTTGACTCCGAACCCAAACCCGAACCCCATTGAAGTCAATGGGGACCCGAACTTTTGGCCACTAAAATGCCTCTAAAAAAGTCCTGGAAAGGGCTAGAGGGCTGCAAAATGAAGTAAAATGTGGGTGAGTATCCCCATTCATACGAATAGGTCAATTGACCTATTCGTATGAATGGGGACTCTATTTCGGTTTATAGAAAGCCAATAGCCATGTAATAGCCAAGCAATAGAATTACATGTATTCTATAAACCGAAAGTCTATAAACCGAACGTATTTCGGCTTATAGACTTTCGGCTTATGGAATACATGTAATACTATTGGCTTTCTATAAACCGAAATAGAGTCCCCATTCATAAGAAATTCTTACGAATGGGGACTCTAGTTCGGTTTATAGAAAGCCAATTGCATCACATGTATTCCATAAACCGAAAGTCTATAAACCGAAAGACATTCGGTTTATAGACTTTTGGTTTATGGAATACATGTAATGCTATTGCTATTCTATAAACCGAAAGTCTATAAACCGAAAGTCTTTCGGTTTATAGACTTTCGGTTTATAGCCCGAACCCTGAACTCCAACACGAACATACAGTGGAATGTCCGTGTTCGAGTCCGGGGTCCGAACACCGTAATGTTCGGTACGAACCCGAACACTGCGGTTCGGGTTCGCTCAACACTATTATTAATACTACTTTACAATGTGTAGGACAACAGTTAAAGGTCCAGTGCAAGCAAAATACTCTTTTTCTTTTTACATGCGCAATTATTTATAGATTTTGCATGATTGAGCATGCAAAATGAATATCATGCTCCATCCCTCTGACTGTTTTTTTTGCAGTTTCTGAATGTTTATCACCACTTATGCTAATACTAGTCATCTATTGTTATTCTGTAATAAAAATGTCAGCAGTAAAATATGAGAGGAATTTCACTTGTTTTATTTACTGTTTTGTAACCATGTAATTATGAAGTTATTGTTAGTCCATCACATAAATGTTAGTGGTTGCTGTACACAAAATGCTCATGACCTGCAATTCCCCCATTGAAAATTGTGTGGGAAGCACTTGGTACATGTTATGGTGATTTGTGGATGAAGACAAGGGCACATGCATTTAAGAATACACTAAAAAGCAATGAAAGTATAAATATAAAAATAACCAGTATTCATCATAGATGTTGTCTGCTCCCTTTGAGGATTTCTCAGGCCCTAGGTATCAAATTGTGAAATTAAAAGGAAATGGTATGGATAAATCATCCATCAAACCATACTTTAAATGAATAAGAACAATGTAGTGTATTTCTGTTACCAGTGATACAACACATTTAAAAAGAATAAAACACACAAAATCCCATGCATCAACATTGAACTTAATGCTAGAAAGGTCTTCTGATATGTTTGGTCTCACTCGCCCCCAGAGAAGCCTACATGTCCTATTCCAAAGTCTCCTCAGTAAAGATACATGTTTATTATGGAAAAAAAACTCAATAAAATATTGCTGCTCTCTGTGAAGAAGGACCACAGAACCAATTCCAGTGGCAGCCAGTGACGGTAGAAACTCACTGACAATGAAATCTGCCAGATGGATGTAAACTGGTCGAACATGAAGAACTTAGTGGGTCACCGTGGCCCTCTCTACATAGACTCTATGTCTGAAGATCCATAAAGATGTCATTGTGAGACAACCTATCTAGGAAGAACAGTCAGCAAAAGGTAAGTATTGCCAAAATGGAAAAGAAAAAAACCCAACACATAAATGCATATTTATTTTTAAAATGTCAACATTAATATGTATTTTTTTGTTACTTTTTCAATTTAGAATGGTCCTTTTATATTCGCAAAACAATCACAATTATGTCTGAAAAAGCCACATTCTACAGATTTCTCTGCCTAGTTCTTTGTCTAAATCTTTAGCTCATTAGCAGTGGTGTATCTTGGTTTTGTGCTTCCCATGGAAAATAAAATTTGGGCATAAAGGATATGCCCCATCACCCACATGCACCCACATTAAATGCCCCATCACCCCCATTACATACCCCCATCACCCCATTACATACACATTACATGTCCCCATAACATGTCCCCATCACATGCTCCATTACCCCATCACATGCCTCCATCACCGCATCCCATGCCCCCATCAAAGGGCCGCTTTAAGACCCTAGTGGGCCCTGGGCAAAGTCTTTGGCAGTGGACCCCCCTCGACCCATTTTTCTAAAGTCGCATTTTAAAAAACTGCATGTAAATGTAAACTTTTTGATATTATATGCGACTTTTTTCATATCACATTCAACTATTTGTATTTGAAATATGTTATTTAAAAATTGCATTTCTTGTTTTTGTTCCCCTTTTCTGCACCCACATTGCACCTAAAGGACTTAACACAGCACCATACAGTACCCATAGCACTTGCCATGTACCTATATTGCACCCACAGCACTTAGCTTGCACTCATATTGCACCCATACAATTTGGCATGCCACAGTGTCACAGAACATAACGCAGTGTCACTTTGCCCCACAGAACATGCCATAGCATCACTTTGCCAATTAAAATAAGCCACTGTCAGTTTGTCATTAACATATGCAACAGTCAGTTTCCCTATTAAAATATGCCACCGTTTGTCCATTAAATATACCACAGCTTGCCCATTAATATGCCAGTGTTATTTTGCCATATTCCAGTATTACTTCTGACATTAATATGCCACAGCCAATTTGACCAATAATATGAGGGTATTATTTCGCTATTTAATATGCCCCAGCCAATTTGCCCAAAATTATGCCAGTATTATTTTGCCCTTTAATATGCCCTGGTCAATTTGACCAATAATATGCCAGTATTATTTTTCCATTAATATGCCCCAGTTAATTTGCCCAATAATATGCGGGCATTATTTTGCCATTTAATATGCCCCAGCCAATTTGCCCAATACATGCCCCCATTCCCCAGGACTTACCCTTGACCCTGGTGGCTAGTGGCCTCAGTGCTGCCAGTTCGGCTCCCCAGCGGTGTATGCAGAGAGGTCACGTGACCTGGTGGGTGTCTGGCGTCAGAGCGTTGGTCACGTGACCTGCTGGCACTTCCCCATCACGCTGCACGGGGTGCCAAACAGGCAGAACGGAGGTTCCGATCTCCCCAGCCACCGTCTCTGTGGGCAAGCGAGGGACGGCTTTTTGTTTTTTGCATTTTGTGCCGCCCCTTAAAGGCATACAAGGCAAGTGCAGCCCTAGGCACTTGCCTTGTTTGCCTCGCGCTAAATACAGTGCTGCTCATTAGACTAACTTACCTGTGGTCAGACAGACATCTAACCTGTATGGTTAGAGTAACTGGAGGACTGGGTTCAGAAAGTCAGATATTACTATTATCTTAAAAATACTAACCGACACTAGCATGGCATGTATTGGCAAAATAGATCCTGGGTGAGGGGGAATTCAATGATCTAACACATTTATATACCATAAATACCATAAACTGTATTAAAAACCTGTGATAAGTGATATGTTGGGTCATGGAATAACTCCCATCGTGAACAAAGTAGGAGAGAACTGGCATCATATGCATTTAATCTAAACATAATTTAAGCATTACCTCTACATTCAGTTATAGATGTGTGAACAATAAACATGGTGGAGATTTGACAGTATTAAACTAATGCTTAAATGAACCCACAAGAGCTCTTTTAATCAATCCAACAGGCTTAAGATAAACTCATTTTAAAACAATTAGGCTGGAATAACAGCAGAGTTAATTTGAACAGGATCATGGTGATCATGCATGTGCTGTTGTCTAATGAGGTTACAAATTAGGAAAATAAGAAAAAGCTGTGTTCATCTATTGTAAGTTTCCAAGTGTGTGCAATCTTACGGGAAATGATTTATTTGATATTCATTTAACATTAGGTTCATCAATAACCATCATTCCATAGAAGCTGCAATAAAATTACATGTATGTGAGAATCTTACACAAATAAACCATAATCTGTTTCATTGATTACAAAATAAGATAAATTGATTGGCTTTAAATGGGATATAAAATTAGTAATTAAATACTACCTATATAGTAAACATAGGCACATCTTGTGGATGTTGGAACATCCATGAAGGGTTAATAAATACCAAAGACATAGGTAAATTAAAAAGGCAAACTAACATCAAATAGCAGCTTCCATGGTGCTCATTTTTGTATAAGACTTTTAGTCCATCATTGTAAAAATAAATTTCAAATTAAATTAGAAACATAAAGGGCACAGGGTGTATTACTGTTAATGTTAACAATTGATTTGATGATCCACCCAATATGCGCCAATATTCGGCACTGAAATTGCGACTCTCTGAGTTGTGGACGAATTTCCGATCATCAGTACCCGAATTTCGAGCTACTCAGGCAGCCCTGATGTGCCTCCAAATACGATTGCAAATCAGAAACCATGGCCGAAGCCACACTAATATGTCGAAATATACCTGAAATTCACTGAACCGAATTGCATGGAATATCCATATCTCACGCAATTCACTCTTCCATGAATGAATCTCATTGCAAATGTTTATGTGACATGTTCCACCCTCAACCGTATGCAGTCAACGCTAACAAAGCATTCTTCTTCATTTCCAACAAGGGTATCTTCACCACCTCCCGAACTTAATGGCTCCCATCAAGTTCATGCTCCTCCACCATGCAAAATTAGATTTTACACCACATTTTCTAGTGAAATGTTAATGCAAATATAGCTAATTACCAGTAGAACTCCATCTGCTTATACTGAGTCAACCCTTTAGAATAATAAGACACAAATTACTACATTGTGTAATTGTAAATGCCCTTCAAATAAGCACAATTTTTCCATCTAGATATCTGCATAAACCTTGTCAAAACCTCGAATGTAGGTTTGTGCACTGGAACTATCTTGATTAATTAAAAGACTTTTCATCTAAACAAATATGAATTCGGCATTCTGCTGGAGAGCATGTAAAGTCATAGGTCTCCTTTAAAAATTATCTGATTTGATAATCTTATACAAAGCTCTAGGCTTGTTATCCTTCAATTTATACAGGAGTTAAACACTTAGACTGATTTAGGTTAATTCAGAAATTAAGAGTGAGAGGGATGGCAGCTTAGGGAACAATGCAAAAACAATGGTTTGGACAGCACCCCAGAACCGGCATATGTTGCACAGAGCACCACTAAGGCGACCACAATTTTTACAATAAAGGCAATAAATGCAGTGTGCACCCATACAACATATAATCTTAATAATTTTAAAATGTTTTAATAATTTTTTAATATTTTTAAAAGCACCTAGCTTAGATGAAAAAATATTGGAGATTTAGTCACAATATATGGCCATATTTTGCTTAGCCCACCACTACGCCAAAGTACTCCAAACTTGGTGAGTCCTATCTCTAGCTACTTACTTGGAATGAATCTCTCTGACAATCTGTCTTAAACTAGAATTTATACAAATCTCACTGGACACCATACACAGAGCACCTGTGAGTGGGTGGAGTGCACGCCCAAAAGCTGGTCAGGCTTCATAAATATGCAAAAACAATGGTTTGGACAACACCCCAGAACCGGCATATGTTGCACAGAGCACCACTAAGGCGACCACAATTTTTACAATAAAGGCAATAAATGCAGTGTGCACCCATACAACATATAATCTTAATAATGTTAAACATTTTTAATAATTTTTTTTAATACATATAATTAACATATAATCTTAATAATTTGAAACATTTTTAATAATTTTTTTTTTCAATATTTAAAAATTATTAAAAAAGTTTAAAATTATTAAGATTATGACCCAAAAACTGAGAGATTTGTGAATCAGATACACATGGGGTTTTCCAAGCAATTTAAGTGTACAGGTAGAAGATACTAGAGTTAGATTGGAAACACCAGAGAAGGTAGAAGAATGGTTGAAGACAAAGGGACTTAAGGAAGTAAAATAGACTAGAATAGGAAGAGAGAGGTAGAGAAAGGAGAAGCGGAAAGGAAAGAAATAGAGAAACAAATAAATGTTAGTCCCATTGGAAATAAGAGGGTAAGGAGGATTTATCGGTTCAAGGTAATGCAGAAAGAAAATAGGGTAAATTCAGATGCGCCCTTTGAAGAATCCCCAACTCGGTCCTAGAAAGGACAAGATTTGTAGAGAAGATGGGAAAATCTTCCCTTAAGTTGGTTTACAAAGGTATAGGTAAAACCAACACAAATCTGGAATGTTTTTATGTTGTATGTTGTTTTATTTATGTATTATATGCAGTCTGGTCCACCCCAACAAATCTTAGAATCAAAAGAGAATACCACAAGGGAAAAGTAAATGTAAAAATTGAAAAATGATTAAATGTATAACACTGAACGTAAGAGGAATGAATACCCAACACAAGAGATCATTATTATGGAACCTCCTGAAAAATGAGAAAGCAGATATATGCCTGGTACAGGAAACCCACTGGAGGAAAAAAGATGCTGATAAAGTGAAATTTGGTGGATATTCCATCATCCTAGAAGCTACGATGACAGAACAAAAAAAAAGGGGAGTGGCAATTATCATTTCAGATGAGTTGAATATAAAAATAGAAGATACTGTTATCAAGATCCAGAAGCAAGATATATAATTTTAGTGGGGGAAATAGAGGGACAAAATTATACAATAACTAATATTTATGCAACCAACAACGGTCCAGTGTGTTTCCTTAGAAAGGTGATAACAAGATTGGATAAAATAATGAGAGGCATAACAATCATAGGAGGAGACTTTAACTGTATAATGGAAGACACTCTAGATAAAAGATGTCCAAAGGATGAAGTCTGCCCAAAGGATCTAGTAAAACAATCCAAAGATTTACAGAAGACAATAAGAGCAGGAGAATGGTACGATGTGTGGAGGGTATTCAATCCCAAAGAGAGAGATTTTACTCATTTCTCAAGGGTACATCTCTCATATTCGAGAATTGACATGATCTGGGGTGACAATAAATTTATTAAAAAGGTAAACAAATCTATAATCAAAGAGTTATTTTGCACTGACCATAACATGGTAATCATAGAGTTTGACGAAAGACAGGTTAAAAAAACGAGGGCAAACTGGAGATTAAATGAGAGATTGATGTCCAGTCCAGAAAACCAAAATTTTATTGGAGACATGACTAGTAAATTCTTTGAAGAAAATAAGATGGGGGGCACTTCTCCAGCGAATACCGGGTGTACATACAAATGTGTAATAAGGGGGCATTTAATAAAATTGGGATCTAGACAAAAAAAGAAAGAAGCTAAACAATTAAACGAGTTATATATAGAGCATTATAATTTGAGCAAATGTAATAAAGAAGACCCAGAGCAAACCGGCACAAAAAAATTAGTAGAAAAAGAAATTAACAAACAATTAATGATAAACACCAAGAAAAACTTGAAATCATTGAACTTAATGTACTACCATAAAGGAAATCGTGCAAATAGGATGCTTACAGCAAAACTAAAAAAAAGAGTAGAAAAAAGAAGAATATTTTAAATTAAAGATGGAGATAGAGACTGTTATTCTTCAAAGGATATTGGAAATGCCTTCAAGGAATTTTATGAAAATATATATAGTGTGTCAAAATTAAATCAAGATATACAAATTCAAGACTACATAAGGAAAGAAAACCTCCCCAAACTTAAGAATGAATATCTAGAGAAATTAAACTCCCCAATAACTACGCAAGAAATAAGTAGAATCATAAAAAACTTAAAAAGCAATAAGGCCCCAGGACCGGACGGCTTCACAAACCTTTTCTATAAAATTTTTGAAGATAATTTCAGGAAAGCTTAGGGGAATTTTTTATTATAATAGCTACTAGAGGGCCCCCACCAGGCGAGATACTACAAGCCAATATAAGCCCCATTCTGAAACCGGGAAAAGACCCCACTGATATGGGAAATTATAGACCCATATCATTAATAAACAGTGATATAAAAATATGTTCTGCAATCCTGGATGATAGGTTAAAATAAATCATCCCATTCCTGATACATAGAGATCAGGTAGGATTCATCCATAAAAGATCATTGGGAAATCATATAAGAAGAATAATAAATATTCTAGATAAATAATCCAACCAGGGAAATCCACTACTACTAGTAACACTCGCTACTGAAAAGGCGTTCGACCGAGTGGAGTGGAGCTTTCTGGAAAAAACATTAGTGGAATTTGGATTCCAAGGGTGGATTCTGGGAGCAATTATGACACTGTACTCCAAACCTTCAGCTAGGATTGTAGGGGGGGGGGGGCTTTATAACATCAGAGGGGTTAATGATACAAAATGGAACAAGACAGGGATGCCCTCTGTCTCCTTTGTTATACGTCCTGTCACTGGAACCATTGCCACAATATATCAGAATTAATCCGGCAATTCAAGATATAAAGATAAATAAGAAAGAACTAAAAATAAGCTGATGACACTGACTGATCCAATAAAATCAACAGAAGAATTATTGTTATTGAGAGAGATTAAGAGATATGGTGAACTATCCAATTATAAATTAAACATAAATAAATCAAATGTTCTGAGGCTGGGCGTGGGGAGGGAGACAGAGGGCATAATAAATAAGGAATATGGATTTAAATGGTGTAAAGAAAAACTGGAATATTTGGGAATTGATATCGCAAGGACTATAAAAAAAACTTTATAGATAAATTATAAGAAATTAATTTATCAACAAATCAATATATGAAAGAATGGAGCAAGATGGATCTATCCTGGTGGGGGAGATTGAATACGGCCAAAGCATATATTTTGCCAAGATGGCTATACTTGTTTAGGTCTGTTCCAATCCCAATGAAGAAAGTGTGTCTATCCGAAATTCAGAAGACAATAGATACATTTATTTGGGAAAACAAAAAGCCAAGAATAGCGATAAGTGTGATAACAAAGAAGATAAATAGGGAAGGAATGGGATCAATAGATATACAGAAATACCATGATGCTCACATGTTATATCATATAAACAAATGGCAGATAGAGGAGAATAAAGCAGAACCATGGTTTGATTTAGAAAGCAATGCCATAAAGGGTCTTGAATTAGTCTTATGGCTGACAAATAAGAGTTATAAAGAAAAAAAACCTGAGATGGAAAAAAAATGGATAGTGACAGAACTGATCGGCTTCTGGAAGAAGGTTAAGAAAAAAATAAAGATACAAAATCTGATCCCAATTAACTGCCCTATTGATATATTGGGACTTGTAATACAGGACATAGGAGTTAAAGAATGGAAACTAAAAGGGATAGAACCTATTGGACACCTGGTAAATTTGGATCAAATTAAAACATTCCCAGAATTAATTAGTGAATTTCAAATTGACAGTAGATATATATTTAAATACCTTAGAATAAAAAGTGCCCTGAATAAATACCTAATGAAAAATCAAATCAGTAGGGAATTGAATGTAGACATATTGTTTATTGAGAAGATCAAGATCAACAAAATTCTAGAAGCAGGATTAATAGAAGATAAACAAGAATTAACAAATTTAAAAGGTCTAACTAAATGGCAAAGGGACCTAAGAAGAGAAATAAATTACACAGACTGGATACATATAATACCATTAACAAAAAATCAATACACTGTGTAAACTTACTTGAAGTACAATATAAAGTGTCCCAAAGATGGTATAGAGTTCCAACGTGGATTAATAAAATATATCAACAGACACCCACAGAATGTTGGAGATGTAAAGAGGGGAGGGGAACAACAATGCATATATGGTGGGAATGTGAAAGAGTGCAGACATGTTGGAAGATGGCTTACAAAGTTATAAAAGATCTGAAAATAGAAAGAATAGAGTTTTCACCAACAGTGGCGCTATTACACATTGGCCTTGCAGAGATTAAGGTGGCACAAAGACATATAATAATTCATATCATGATAGCAGTTAAATATTTAATAGCTAAGAGATGGAAAAGCCAAGAAATACCAACATGGGAGATGTTGAAAAGGCAAATAGGTTACCAGATAGAGATGGAAAAAGATAGAAACAAAGCCCTAAAAGAGATGGGAAAACTCTGGTCAGTGTATATGGAAGAATAAAAAACAGCAAAAAAACATACCAAAGAAATAATTAAAACCCCTGTGAAAAGACTTTAGAGAAATGAGGAAACAAGAAAAGAAAGTATAGAAAAGATAACAAAGTGAGGAGGGGAAAGACCAAGACGCATATAATTGTAATTATCTGTTGAGTTTTATGTATTTAGTCTGAATACCTAAAGTGGATAGAAGGAGGGAGGATGAAAGAAGGGAATAAAGGGAAAAGAGAGAGGAATAAAGATAAACAAAAAAAAAAAATTATATATAGTCTAAACTTATAGCATAATGCACTTTAAGGAATTGAAAATTAAGAAAGAACGTTTAAAATAGGATTTTTTTTTTTAAAAGTTGCAATAAGGTAAATAAACAAAAAGGTACTTTTTACTTTTCTTCCCTTCCCTCTTTATATAATGTTGTGATTAAATATTGCTGTTTACATGAGAATGTGCACTTTAATCTTAGGACTTTAAAAGGCTGATGGAAAGAAAAGGTTCAGGGTTGCAATATTTATGTATAGAGTATGAAGACTATGTGTATGTTTTTGTTTGTCAAAATAAACTAATACAATAATTAAATATAAAAAAAAGGAACTATGTCATGTTTACATGTTATCCAAGTTATAGGGTGATAAATGAAAGTGTTTTTTTTTTGTTTTTTTTTAAAGTTTCTTTGCCATTTTAGTAAACTTTTGACTTATCTGGGTTTCACTAAGTCCAATGTTGCAAATGGTTTAAAGTATATTAAACTGCAAGGTATTCTGGATAGATATCATGAACCTAAACAAATGTCAGCCCTACAGGTTATACTACAAACGTGATTTCAGAAACAAACTACAATCTATTGAACTAGCTGATTTTCTATTCATTCTGTTAAAGCATCGGAAGCATGTTATATTTTAAAATGTTATTTTACATTAATATAATCATTCTTTAAATGTAACACTTTTTATATTATTTTATGTTCATTTACTTTATATTTACGTATTTACTTAATGTATCATTTAAAAAAATTTATATTTTATTATCGGCCATTTCTGGAGTACTTTGGCTATTTTGGTGACAGCCAAAGTCCTCTATCTGAGCTACCTGACTGGCTCGAACTTCTGCCACCGATGTGATCCAAATACGTCCAGACTTCGGAGGCACCATTTCGGAGCCAAAAATCATTGAGTCATCCCTTAAGTATTTGTACCTACCTGAAGGTGAATGTGTCAGCTACACATTTTGAGGATGGCTCGCTCACTTTATGAAAGTAGTGTGGCCTGCCCAAAATTGAATTGAAATAAAAAATTTGAAACTATCCTATAAATCCTTAACAAATCCTTGTCCAAAATCCTGGCAGATACTCAGTGACGTGTCTGCAAGATTCCACCCTCTTCAGAAACATTTATATTATGTACCTGAGATATTGCATGTCATTTTTATAGTACAGTTGTAAAGGACAATAAAAGCTTAGTTGTAGTTATACATACTGCAGGCTTCACAGGGCCCATGATCTCATTGTTCCTTAAGGGCCACTAGCCATCGCTTTTTCCCTGTCTAGGCCCATGACTCAACTTTGAGGAACATGACCATCGCAGAGGACTTTGAGGGGCAGGACATCATCAATGGGCTAAAGGGATAGTGCGGTAGGCCACTATCTTTATTAAAAAAATGAACCCAAGATGGAGTGTCTGGACTGCCACGACACAGCTGGAGCATGTAGGAGATAGAGTTGTAACTTGGAAGACCCTGTTGATTATGCATTAAAAAAAAACACTGGTAGCTTGTGAAAATGCAATATGAAGCTTTACTTGTGTGGTTAAAACAACAAACAATTAGAACAGATCAGTTTCTGAAAACAGTATCCAGCAAAGTGAAAGGAAAAAGAAAGAGAGACAAAGAGCAAGTGAAAAACAACAAGTTCACATGCATATATAAACAGTACTCTGAACTGCACAGTGCCATCTACAGCTCAAGTGCTAAATATATACATATTATACAGTATATGCTATTGTTTTTGATAACAGACCCCAAATAGAGCACCAGCACCACAGAGAGTGGTGGCCTGACAGCAAAATGGTCCCTCAGACACAATGAGATCCACAGTCACTGTGACCATTAACGTCCAGAAAAATGCATTTTGGGCACCAGACAGTCCCTTTAAGGTATACATGACTGGTGAATTAATAAGTATGGTTTATAAATTAATTTGGTGTGGGCTAATAAAGTTGACTATGGGCCACTAAATCGTTTTTGTCCTCCTATTTTTTGCTTGGAGTGGTCCTTTGGCCCAGAGGCTATTTGGACAGCAACCCAGAACTGGCATATGATGCATAGAGCACCACTGGAGTGACCAGAATTCATACAATGCAATACATAAATGCAGTATGCATCCATACAAAATATTATCTTAATGATATTTTATACATTTTAAAATGATTTTAGATATTTTAAAAGCACCTAGCTTAGATGAAAAAAATTGGCGATTTAGTCACAATAGTAAGTAAGCTAGAGATAGGATTCTAGACCTCCAAACTACATGGACAGCTGGTAATCGCCCCAACGCGCAACAGTGACAAGCACCACCATCAGGTAAGTTGGTGTCATACTGAGGGCTCTGACAGCTGCATTACCAAAATTTGTAGCTTGTTCCACATCTTTAGTCCCCAGGGATGATTAGTGCTGTTAGTTCTAGGTGTTTAGGAAACAAGTCTGATCTGTTCTAGGAACTATTCTAAAATGTACTCAATTGGAGTATAATCTTTAATATGTAGGGGAACTGATGATGTTATCTAAAATGTTCATGTGAAATTACAATTATTTGTGTCAAAACGGCGACCATGGTTTTCTATGAAATTAGTTTGAAAAAGGAAGTATTATGCACCAGACTCCAGCAGCAGGTTTACATGCGTTGACATCTTCATGAGAATATACATAAAAAGGACTATTTTCAGAAATAATTTGAAAAGTGCATAACATTTACATTACTAAGGAAATTATTTAGAATTCAATTTGGGTGGGCTGATAAAGTTGTGCCATGGGCCACTAAATTGTTTATGTCCTCATGGCCAAAAGTTGCCAGCCCTCCCCAACAGTGGAAAGCATTTTTTGCTCAGCGTGGACCTTTAACTCAAGAAAATTATAAATCCAATGATTAAAAAACTGTCAGCCTATAGTTATCTTTCTGCAAAATGCTGTATGGGCTGTTCCTAGGTTTTTATTTTGATAATTATTTTTAATAAATTTGGCGGAAATGTCCAAAGCTTTCAGAACATAGGAATATAAGTTGGTCTTGCTCTGAGGCTAACATTTATCATTGAAGTTACTGTACAGTGTGACCTTACAAACAACCCATTCATCTTAACACATGGCATTAAATCTTATATTTTTCATCACTACTGGTGTCCAAATCTTATTTTGTCTACAAAAAAAATGAATTATTAAAATATCTACCCTATTTAAAGCTTTCACAATCTTGTGCATTGGGCTTATACTATGCAACATAGTTTTCAGTTTTTTTCCCCAAAATAGAATAACCCCGCACATTCTTTTTGCTGTATCTGACTATTTCTCAATGTTTTGTATTGATTCTGCAAAGTACTATTCAAAAGATATCCCATAGTCTTTGTAAAAAAAACAAATTTTTTTTGGAGGAATCCTCTTTTGAAACTGTTGCTTCACTGAGCCAGTCCATTGCCAGCTGGTCACTCCTAGTGGTGCATCTGTGTGTCAGTCATGAGAGAATGACAGTAAGTAGAAAGGACCAGGTGAATGACTATATTGTACCACCAGCTACGTCTTGCATACAATAAGGTCTATTCAATAAAAAGACAATTTCATGAAATTGAGACAAAAATTTCAAACTTTAGGCCATTCAGCTACATTGGAGAATATTTCCAACTCGGCAACTTTGGCCTAAAGTTTGAAATTCCCATATCAATTCCCTAAATTACTCTCTTTGCTGACTCTCTACTGATAGTAATTATACTGTTGCATCTTCTCTGGCCTGCTATCCAAAATGCTGATAGTAAACACAGTATGCCTGCAAGTTATATGGTTTTTTTTTCTTTATATATTCTTTATTAGGAAAAAAAATCCAAAGTCCTGTGAACAAGACAATTATAATCATATCTCATGTAAATATGTCACCTCTTCAGGTAACAAAAAACATTATATAATCACTTAATACATATGTAAATAGTCATGCGTAAACTGACTCAGTTCAGTTCCGTTTATTATCAACAATCATATCCTATATCTAAGTTTTTTTTTTCCATGAGGCCCATCTTATATTACATTTTGGGGTTTCATGAAGACCTGCATTATTTGCAATACCCTTCTCCATATTAATTAATCCATGTCTATGTCCATTTGCCCATGTACCTGTTCCCAAGATGGGCAAATCTGTTGTTTCCAATGACGTGATATGACTGCTTTTGTGGCCAAGAAGATGTGTATTAAAATATATCTTTTATTAAAATCGCTAAATGGCATAATTATGCGTAGTAATGCGTTTTCCATGTTAAATTCGCATTCACCGTCGAACAGAACCGAAATTTCTTGCAATACTCTGCTCCACAACTTTTTTTTATAAGAGTGCAAGTTATATGTTGATAATACCTGTAATGTGTGCTGCTACCTCAATGAATGTAATTTTTTTTAATAATCCATAAACTGATACCATGCCACCTGAGCATGGCAGGTACATGGCAAACTGATTTCTGTCTGTTACCAGGGTTGTCCTGACCTACCTACCTCTGCAATGCAAGACCATTTAGCACAATGGCATGGGAGACTATTCTCCTCCTCTTAGCAATGATGGATGAAGTAGGGAACTGGGAAGAGCAGTTTTCCATGGAAGTAGTTGTGGACCACCTCCATGGAAAATGGGAGGCTTTTGTGATACTGAGCATTCTGGGAATTATAATCCACAGCTGAGTTTACTCACTATGTGCTATCAACTATCCCTTCTTTGATGCTCAGTCTGCATCAAGAATCTTTTGTTTGGATGAGCATCATGGAAATTGTAGTTCATAGCTAAAATATGTCACTGTAACCACTACAGGATGATGCTCAGCCATCAACAAAGGAATTTTTTGCAGAGTATGCCGACAACTTTAGTATACCACTTCTGTGGATGGAAGATTATATGCTGATAATAACAATCTTACAGCAACATATTTGGTTGGTGGACTATAAAAATATCTATATCCAGTGGCGGAACTATTGTTGGTGCAGGGGTCGCAGCTGCGAATGGGCCCGTCTCCTGCGGCTGCCCTGTCGACGCCCATTCATTCTTGGGGCCCCCGCTGCCCGTGTGACTGTCTCACATGGAGACAGCCACGATCGGGCAACAGCCGTCAGTCCGGCAAATTAATTGCAAAATAATACTGGCATATGAAGGGCAAAATAACACTTGCATATGAAGGGGAAATTAACACTGGCAAATGAAGGGCAAAATAATACTGGCAAATAAATGGCAAAATAACACTGGCAAATGAATGATAAAATAATACTGGCATATTAATGGCAAAATAAAACACGAAGGAGATGGCCAGGTGAGTACTGGGGAAGGGGGGAAGAGGGTGGTGGTGTACTAATGGACAAATTGCCTGGCATATTAATGGGCATTCTAATAGTGGCATATTAATTGGAAAATTGACTGTGGCATATTAATGGGCAGGCTAATAGTGGCATATTAATGGGGAAAATGGTTGTGCCATATTAATTGGTTGTGCCATCTGAATGTCTGGCGGTGGCATATTAATGGCCAGGCTTATCATGGCATAATGGAAAAAATGGCTGTGGCATATTAATGGGTAGTCTAATAGCGGCATATTAATGGGCAAATTAGCTGTGGCCAAAGTGATACTGTGGCATGTTCTGTGGAGCAAAATAACAAGTACTATAGGGGAAAGTGACACCATGGCATGTTCTGCAGGGGCAGTTCAGTGGGACAAATAGACAGTGTGGTTTGTTCTGTCTGGCAAATTGACACTGTGGCATGTCAAATCATGTGGGGGCAATATGAGTACAAACCAAGTGCTGTGGGTACTGCATAGTGCTATGTTAAGACATTTAGGTGCAATGTGGGTGCAGAGGAACATAATAAAAATAAGAAATTAACAATTTTTCAATAACATTTTTATTACATATGAAAATAGTTGAAGAAAATATTAAGACGTTCATATACGTATACATGCAACTAGTCATATAGATATATTTGGGGTCCACCTCAAGCTTTTGAAAAGGCTGGAAATATTTTAATGTTTTTTTGTGGTCAAAAAAGTAATATTACTTTACTGAGAGGGTGGTGAATGAGAGGTTAAAATATGAAGGAGTTTAAGCATGCATGGGATAAGCATAAGACTATCCTTGATATAAGATAAGGCCAGGGACTAAAGAAAATATTACTTTACTGAGAGGGTATTGGATGCATGGAATAGCCTTTCAGCAGAAGTGGTAGAGGTTAAAACAGTGAAGGAGTATAAGCAGGGCCGGACTGGCCCACCGGGATACCGGGAAAAATCCCGGTGGGCTGCCTGCCCCGGGGCCGCCTTGGCCACTTAAAGTGAAGAGTTCGGCTGCTGCAACAACCGGCGGCAGCAGGCGAATTTCTTAAAGCAGCGACGGCCGCCGAATTGTCGCCGCTTTAAGAAGTTCGTCTGCTGCCGCCGGATGCTGCAGCAGCAGTTCCGGCGGCGGGATGGGGAGCAGAGAAAGCAAGGTGAGTGAGACATACAGGGGAAAGGGGAGGGGGTGAAATACACTACAGGGGGGGGGGGGTGAAATACACTATGGGGGAGGGGGGGTGAAAGACACTATGGGGGGAGGGGGGTGTGAAAGACACTACGGGGGGAGGGGGGGGTGAAAGACACTACAGGGGGAGGGGGGTGAAAGACACTACGGGGGGGGGAAAGACACTACAGGGGGAGGGGGGAAAAAGACACTACAGGGGGGGTGAAAGACACTACAGGGGGGGTGAAAGACACTACAGGGTGAAAGGGGTGAAAGACACTAAGGGGGAAGGGGGGAAGAGAGACGCCACAGAAAGGACATAGAGAGAGAGAGATGCCACAGAAAGGACACACAGAGAGAGAGACGCCACAGAGAGAGAGAGAGATGCCACAGAGAGAGAGAGAGAGAGACGCCACAGAGAGAGAGAGAGAGACGCCACAGAGAGAGAGAGGGACGCCATAGAGAGAGAGAGAGATGCCACAGAAAGGACAGAGAGAGAGACACCACAGAAAGGACAGAGAGAGAGAGACGCCACAGAAAGGACAGAGAGAGAGAGACGCCACAGAAAGGACAGAGAGAGAGAGAGACGCCACAGAAAGGACAGAGAGAGAGACGCCACAGAAAGGACAGAGAGAGACGCCACAGAAAGGACAGAGAGAGAGACGCCACAGAAAGGACAGAGAGAGAGAGAGACGCCACAGAAAGGACAGAGAAAGAGAGAGACGCCACAGAAAGGACAGAGAGAGAGAGAGACGCCACAGAAAGGACACAGAGAAAGATGCCACAGAAAGGACAGAGAGAGAGACGCCACAGAAAGGACAGAGAGAGAGACGCCACAGAAAGGACAGAGAGAGAGACGCCACAGAAAGGACAGAGAGAGAGAGACGCCACAGAAAGGACAGACAGAGAGAGAGACGCCACAGAAAAGACAGAGAGAGAGACGCCAGAGAAAAGACAGAGAGAGAGAGACGCCATAGAAAAGACAGAGAGAGAGAGAGACGCCACAGAAAGGACAGAGAGAGAGACGCCACAGAAAGGACAGAGAGAGAGACGCCACAGAAAAGACAGAGAGAGAGATGCCACAGAAAAGACAGAGAGAGAGACGCCACAGAAAAGACAGAGAGAGAGAGACGCCACAGAAAGGACACAGAGAGAGAGAGACACCACAGAAAGGACACAGAGAGAGACGCCACAGAAAGGACAAAGAGAGAGACGCCACAGAAAGGACAGAGAGAGAGATGCCACAGAAAGGACAGAGAGAGAGACACCACAGAAAGGACAGAGAGAGAGAGACGCCACAGAAAGGACAGAGAGAGAGAGACGCCACAGAAAAGACAGAGAGAGAGACGCCACAGGCTGGTTTTTGTTCCCAGTCCGGCCCTGAGTATAAGCATAAGCCTATTCTAGGTATAAGATGAGGCCAGGGATTAATGGAAGTATTACTTTCTGAGAGAGTAGTGGATGAATGGAATAGCCTTCCAGCAAAAATGGTAGAGGTTAATAAAGTGAAGGAGTTTTAGCGTGCATGGGATAGGTATAAGGCTATCCTAGATATAAGACAAGGCCAGGGACTAATAAAAGTATTATTACGTTACTGAGAGGGTAGTGGATGTATGGAATAGTCTTCCAGCAGAAGTGTTAAAGGTTAATACAGTGAAGGAGTTTAAGCATGCATGGGATAGGTATAAGGCTATCCTAGATAAGGTCAGACACAAAGCGGCACAGTTGGGAGGCATTTAAGTGGCATTTCTGGGGTGGAGTTGCATGGTGGGGTCGGGGGGCCCCGGGGCAACTTTGCACCGGGGCCCAGTGGTTTCTAGTTACACTGCTGATACCTCAAATGCATCCTGATAGCAACTATGTAGTACCACTATCTGTGGCTTGTAGGCTATGCTGATAGCAAGTATATTATCATTAACTATTGATATGTTATATAGCCCCACCTTTTGTGATCAGTAGACTTTATGCTGATAGTAAGTATTGTAACTATTCTGATAATAAATACATAAATACTATATTTTGTCCCCTAACATTTGGCATGCTGGCTTTTTTGGACTACAGTTCCTATGATGTGAATGGTATTGAGTTGTAATTAACGGTTGTTAAAGTGGAATCATCTACAGAACACAATGCTGCTTGAGATTATTTATATAGTCTGTGTTTTTTGTTTTTGATAATACATATCTATGCGCCATCCTTTCTCCGTTTCTAAGCTTTTTTTATTCCAGCCGTGATTTTTATTCTCAGTTTGGCCCTGTCTCAAAGCATCGATTAATGTTTAAATCTGTATAAGCTTATATATCCTGTTTTGCCATAAAAAAAATGCATTTATAAATCAATAAATACATTTTGTCCCTTCCTAGCATTTCTAGCATAACCTTTTCCATTGCTGTAGGTGAAATCTAGTTACGTCTAGTCTCAAGGGATGACTTTGTGTCCTCTTTATAGCTCTGTTGATGAACAGGTCCCCAGAGAATTTTTCACTAGAAAATTAAATACAACAAATGGGACCCCTTCTGCTTTTTTCCCCTTTCATCTCTATCTCAGCATATAACCCAAAATATAATATTTGGTAATTTAAAAAAAAAAACAGAGCGTATACTATACAGGTTTGAAAATATGGGTCTGCCAAAGCTTCTTTTTTTTGTTAATTAGTGCCTTTTTAATTAGGAACTGTAGACTTGAATCAGATTACTAATGCATCATTCTCTTTTTTAAGAATGATTTATAGGCTATTGTCTGTTGTGAATAGGCTGGTTATTGTCAAAAGAGTTACTAATTACTTTAACTGAGGCACAAAGTCATATATTAATCTTGTAAGCTCACATCATGATCCCCTCGCTTGTTCTTGTATAGATAAGTATGCATGCATACACTATATTATTATTATTTTGTGCAGTAGATTTCTGGATCCCTATAAATGCATCAAAATCAGTAGAACAATTGTAATAACAATGTATCATGCAGATTGTGTTTTGTAAGTGTACAGGGTTTGTTACATGTACCAGCAGCCATCCCTCCCAATTACACTTTCTGATTTGTAACTGTTTTCTTGCTTCTAACCTGAATATATTTTACCTTATGCCTCCTATTTTCCATGTTTTTGAAGGAGAGATATAATTTGGAATCCTGCTCTGCAGTATGTATAATTTATTTATATTCAGTGGCAAATCGTTCATTGATGAAGGTAGTTCCTTTAGGATCCTCTCCTTGGTTAATTTATTCAGGACATGCTTGTATTCTATATTCTGCAGGGGAGCATGCCAAGGTTACATGTGTCCAGCAAAAAAGTAGCTGACCTGGCTATCTTAGCTGAACACCTGAGGAAAATAACCTGCAGTAGAGTGCTTTGTAAGGCTGCTGTGCAATATGTTTTTAGTATAGTAATCTTCTGAGTAACTATAAAATGCTGCTTTTATTTCCTCCTAGATCCCAGTCAAATGCTGAAAGCACAACAGGACGGTCAGTAGAAGCTGCAAACCCAAAATTTTCAAGTAAGTTAAACATATTTAAAGAGATACAGATATTCAAAATGTAAGAAATGCATATATATTTTTTTATAATTATAGAACTTTAAAATGCATGGAAAAAGGTAGGTCATGTTAAAGTCGGAGTGGCCCTTTAATGTTCCCTAATTTGGAGTTTAAACTATTAAATTACAAAGGATGATGTAAATCCTTTAACTACTTTGAGGATTATATATTTTAAGTGTAGAAGAAAAGCACACATTTCAGTCAGTCATGTTCAATTAATTATTATTACTGAAGTTAAGAAAATGACAAAAATATATTTAGAATACATATATTACATATGTCTAAATATATATACAGACACAAGTATATACAATACATAATCTACAAGCTTTAGATAATATCTAATGTGCATTTTAATGGAATAGTTGTGGAACATTAATGGGCATATTCAATGCTCTCTGATCAATGTGTTGATGAAAATCAATCACATTGGTCACATGCAATAAATGCAAAAAATATAGTAAATGTAGTGTGAACGCTGATTGTCAAAATCCTTCCCCTCTCTCACTGATACACTTTGATCTTTTATAAGAAAGAGAGAGGAAAGATATTTACTGTGCACCAGAATTAAAAAAAAAAAAACCCTTTTCCCCCAATTTTTACACTCTATATTAAAATGTATACAGTACACAAAGGGTTAAGTTTTAAAAAATGGTCTCAAGTGATAGCCCTATCTGTCCTTACAAATCAATATATGATATGGGTGAATTAATATAAGAAGCAAGCAGGCACTTTTATTTAAGCACACACATATCAAAACAGTTGCAAAATATCTATTGTCCAGAACGGACATCAAAACAAAGGAAAATATTGTCCTGAAGGGGATACTGGGCAAAATCTTTCCCCCCACACCTCGTAGGTGCAACCTGTAAATAAGAATGAATGGCTAGAAGGAATGAGTGATGTGAATGTAAGATAAAAAATAAAAACACAATTTTAATTCTTATAAAAGAATTAAGAAGAGTAAAATATACAAAAACAATTTAAAACACTGATATTACAGTGTTAAACTTTAATGTTAAGAGTTCTGTTGAATACAGACGGTGCTATTATTGTACTCGAATTTTAGGGGGAAAAAATACACATCATTTGTAATGTGTTTCAGCAAAATTAGATAACATCACAATGTTCTCTCTCTGAGATGTTTCACAGTCAAAGATGTTCATCATAAATTGTGAGCTTGCGAGCAGGGTTCCCTACCTCATGTATCTGTCTGTCCCTGTTTGTATAACTTAGTATGTAGTTCCCCTTTATGCTCTATACCAAGCACTACATACATTGTTGGTGCTAGATAAATACATGTTACTGTAATGTAATAAGTCATGTACATCACATCAAAATTAACCACATTATCTGGAAAGGAAAATGAACCAGTCACATACTAAATCTTCTTGGGGCGCAGTAAGCAAAGATGGTGGAGAGCTGTCACTTTCAGGATTCCTGACTGTCAGGATTAGCCTATGTTCCTCCTTCTGTTCTAGAGGAAGATCTTTATCTATAATAAATGAAAATAATTACTTGAACAAAGATTTGTCTTTAGATAAAGACAGAAATCAAGGTCAAAACCACTGAAACTGAAATACCACACAACATATACACCGACCATGACCACAATAGATTAATCTTTAACACATTAAAAGCTGGATAAATGTCTTCCCCAAGCTATTAAACGATGTGATCGAATTTCAATGGATTACCAGTACTTATGGTTTAACTATATGAACTAGATACTCACACAAGTGGTGATCCGTATTAATTTGGATAAATAGGTTTATACATCAGTCATGAAGACAGTGAATGAGAGTATTAAATTACTAATTAGGGTTATGCAATCATTAGGAGGGTAAATGAGCATATCTATATCAGTGAGGAAAATCTTTACAACTGTTTTATCTTTTCTCTATGACTTCACTTACTCTGAGGAGGAGCAGGCTATTGAATCTCTGTTGACTGTGGTTCGAATAGCATCTGATGTAGCAGGTAACAAGCCTTCAGCTGGTATTTCTATAATCAGGATTGAAAGTAAGAGATGTGTACATGTGCATGTATAAAAAGGATATTTGCAATTTCTCTGTGGCCATTTTTATATAGTGGTAGCACATGCTGGAAATCATCAGCACTTTGAATGTCCATTATATAACAACTGGTTGCCTTATATACCAGGCTAGCAGACAAAACTCTAACTTTATCATGCCATTCAAACATCATATAACAGTGGATCATATTAATATAACTTGCTGCAGTTGATTGTTCCCTTTAAACCCACAATAATATCAGTGCACATCACAGGAGCTCATCCTCATAGGAGTTTAAGATCAACCTCCTTAGGTGATCCTCCTTCTGTCCTATGATCTGATGAAACCACTATGGAGATCCTCCCTCTGAGAAAGCTTTTGATATCAAATCTTCTATAAATAAAAATTAGATTGATGAAACAGGGATGTGATGCCTGTACCCATGGCCCTGAATAAAACCCAATTCTATGACTATTTCCATTCTATTATCTCAGAGAACACATTTGAATGATTAGCATTAGCCACATTTTTTTTAGAATACAGCTACAACTTACACACTGACATAATATGCTATAGATCTGTACAGAGACTTCCATATACATGCTTATTATATGCCGACATTCACTTAAGACGCATTCTATCAGTCAACTGACATTGGTTACAGCTTCCTAACCTGACAAGATGTGTCTCTCTCGCTGTCAGCTAATAAATGTACCTTACACCACCAATAATCTCTGCAGTGTATTTGTTACAACACAGACACACCAGGTTCTCTGATAACACTGAATTAAGCCCATATTGTGTGCAATCATGTGTGTATATGGGTCTGAAACAAGGGTAGACACCAACATTGTGCATGGTGGACATTTATTGAATTTAGTAATGTTCTATGGGCTTTCACAGACCCCACCACAGACACAGGTGTTATTGTAGGGACACTTTGCCTATCCCCTGTCTGAAAGCAAGCATTTTTGCCTTCTTGAGGATCATTGCACTGTTTTGAAGTTACTATACCTCAAGTGAGCCAAATAGTATGGCCCAGCTGTTACCCCAGAGAGCATAGTTGTTTAAAAAGTATAAGAAGAGGAATGGTAAGTTTAAATGAAAGGCGAAAAGCAAGCAGAAACTAGCTGGAGGAATCCAGAGTAAAATGATTTAGAGGGATATACAAAACTAGAAACTAAATTAGGAATTTAACAAGCTCTTAAATAGACATTAGATTACAAGTTGTTTTAAGAATGTCCTTGAAATTAATAACTACATGTATGTTGTATATGCCTGTTTGCAATATTGCTGGCTATGTTTTCCACTTTTAATAGTAATAAAAAAAAACATGAAGCTGTTCACATGGGTCACATGGGTCTTGGTAGCCACCAAGTAAGCACGAGTGACACTGAAGGAGTCTAGAGCAAATCTCATGGGTATTAAACAGGCTAATGGATAAACAAGCAGCTTGTCAATAAAGGTGAGGGGAACTGTTTAGTAAAAATTGATCATTTCTTAGAAATCAGCTGCTGCACCAGTGGCGTAGCGTGGGTTGTCAGCACCCGGGGCAAGGCAAGTAATTTGCGCCCCCTAACCCGTGGATTTTAGCACTCGAGTCTCTTCTACTAGATTAGTTAAAGAAACCCTTACCCCCCAAGCACATGTATTGTTTGTTATGAAAATACTTATGTAATTAAAGTAAAATGCATCTAAATACAAGTTTATTTTCCAACACTTTATTGAGTGCGAACATGCATTACACACATTCTCCACATTTTCAGCAGGTCTATGAATACAAATATACACATGTAGTAACCTAGCATGGGCCATGCTATTATATGTCGTCTCACAACCATCGTAAACGACAAACAATATCAAGAACAAAAACTAAACATCAAAATGGAACCATACCCTGGAGATGATCCAAGACTGGGCTAGATGGAGCCAACTTCCTCAATCCTGTACCTCTAATGTTACCCCCCCCCCCCCCCCCCACACACACACATATGCCATAATTGTTGTGCCATTCAGATGCCAGTAATATTGTAACTTTCGGATGCCAGTAATATTGTGCCAGACAGAGCCCAGTAATATTGTGCCAGTCAGAGCCTAGTAATATTGTGCCAGTCAGATGCCTGCAATATTGTGCCAGTCAGATGCCTGCAATATTGTGCCAGTCAGAGCCCAGTAATAATGTGCCAGTCAGATACCAGTAATATTGTGCCAGTCAGATACCAATAATATTGTGCCAGTCAGATACCAGGAATATTGTGCCTGTCAGAGCCCAGGAATATTGTGCCTGTCAGAGCCCAGGAATATGGTGCCTGTCAGATGCCTGTAATATTATGCCAGTCAGATGCCTGTAATAGTGTGCAGTCAGAGGCCAGGAATATTGTGCCAGTCAGATGCCTGTAATATTGTGCCAGTCAGATGCCTGTAATATTATGCCAGTCAGATGCCTGTAATATTATGCCAGTCAGATGCTTGTAATAGTGTGCCAGTCAGAGGCCAGGAATATTGTGCCAGTCAGAGGCCTGTAATATTGTGCCAGTCAGATGCCTGTAATATTATGCCAGTCAGATGCCTGTAATATTGTGCCAGTCAGAGCCCAGTAATATAGTGCCAGCCAGATGCCTGTAATATTATGCCAGCCAGATGCCCAGTATTATTGTGCCAGCCAGATGCCCAGTAATATAGTGCCAGTCAGATGCCCAGTATTATTGTGCCAGTCAGATGCCCAGTATTATTGTGCCAGCCAGATGCCCAGTAATATAGTGCCAGTCAGATGCCCAGTATTATTGTGCCAGTCAGATGCCCAGTATTATTGTGCCAGCCAGATGCCCAGTTATATAGTGCCAGTCAGATGCCCAGTAATATAGTGCCAATCAGATGCCAAGTAATATAGTGCCAATCAGATACCCAGTAATATAGTGCCAATCAGATGCCCAGTAATATAGTGCCAATCAGATGCCAAGTAATATAGTGCCAATCAGATACCCAGTAATATAGTGCCAATCAGATGCCCAGTAATATAGTGCCAATCAGATGCCAAGTAATATAGTGCCAATCAGATGCCCAGTAATATTGTGCCAATCAGATACCCAGTAATATAGTGCCATTCAGATACCCAGTAATATAGTGCCAATCAGATACCCAGTAATATTGTGCCAATCAGATACCCAGTAATATAGTGCCAATCAGATACCCAGTAATATTGTGCCAATCAGATACCCAGTAATATAGTGCCAGTCAGATACCCAGTAATATTGTGCCAATCAGATGCCCAGTAATATAGTGCCATTCAGATACCCAGTAATATTGTGCCAATCAGATACCCAGTAATATAGTGCCAGTCAGATACCCAGTAATATTGTGCCAATCAGATGCCCAGTAATATTGTGCCAATCAGATACCCAGTAATATAGTGCCAATCAGATACCCAGTAATATTGTGCCAATCAGATACCCAGTAATATAGTGCCAGTCAGATGCCCAGTAATATTGTGCCAATCAGATGCCCAGTAATATAGTGCCATTCAGATACCCAGTAATATTGTGCCAATCAGATACCCAGTAATATAGTGCCAGTCAGATACCCAGTAATATTGTGCCAATCAGATGCCCAGTAATATTGTGCCAATCAGATACCCAGTAATATAGTGCCATTCAGATACCCAGTAATATAGTGCCAATCAGATACCCAGTAATATTGTGCCAATCAGATACCCAGTAATATAGTGCCAATCAGATACCCAGTAATATTGTGCCAATCAGATACCCAGTAATATAGTGCCAGTCAGATACCCAGTAATATTGTGCCAATCAGATGCCCAGTAATATTGTGCCAATCAGATACCCAGTAATATAGTGCCATTCAGATACCCAGTAATATAGTGCCAATCAGATACCCAGTAATATTGTGCCAATCAGATACCCAGTAATATAGTGCCAATCAGATACCCAGTAATATTGTGCCAATCAGATGCCCAGTAATATAGTGCCAGTCAGATACCAGGAATATTGTGCCAGCCAGCCCCCCCCCCCCGTACTTACATGAAGCGGCTCCGTGTCCCCCGCCGGATGTCTCCTCCGTGCAGTCTTCCCTCTTGCACGGAGGAGGGAAGCAGACACCGGATGTGACGCGACGTCACATCCGGCGTCAGTTTTTTTTTTTTTTTTTCCGGCAGTCGCATCCATCGGATGCGGCTTGCCGGAAAAAAGCGTTCACAAGCGCAATGCGCTGTGAACGCGGCAGCAGGGGCTGGGGGCCCACGGGAGCTTCCCCGTTTGCCCCGCGTTAAAGACGGCCCTGGCGGCCTTGCGGCCGCATAGGGCTAGTGCGCCCCCCCAGATATTGTGCCCGGTGCGGCCGGCCCCCCCTGCACCCCCCACGCTACGCCACTGTGCTGCACTACTTGTTCAGTTCTATGTGAATGGAAACAGGTTCATGCTCCATTTCAATTGAAAGGATCAAAAAGATTGTGATCACATGATCTCGGAATACAATATAAAGCTGGTTCGCTTGACAATTCTTGTCACTTTTTTTGGTAAGCTTTATATGCAATGTACCAAAAATCATGGGTGAAAGTGTATTAGGAACATGTAATATGTTCCAATACGGCCCACATGTAGGGTTGCCACCTTTTCTTCAAAAAAATACCGGCTATGCTATTGACATTTAACATTGGCCTCAAGTTAATTTTTTTTGTCTTGTGGGTAAAATACAGACTGGGTGGCATTTCAAATTAGTATATCCCAATGTCAACCCTCAATATGACTATTTTGTCATGTTGTATTGAAGTATTTAATGTTATTCAGTACTTGTAACACACCAATAGCAGTCATTTGTGATATTAATCACAATTATAGCCAGATTTCACATCCCAACTGCACATATTCTGTTTACTTGCATTACAAGATTACAAATTCAGCCTATTAGTGCAAAGTTGGAGAGTTCAGTTGGTAGACGCAAATAACTCTCCACCTGCCCAGAAAAGCCAAGTGCTCTGAATTGGCATATATAACATGTAATGACAGTGTATAATAGCCTGTTTGTGCCCTGAACAAATGTAGTTTATCTTATTAGCTGTAGAATGAAAATATATGCATTCAAATGTATGGAATTAACATACATTGCTGACCCTGCAGCTCCAAAAGTGGATGTTTGGTTACTTCCTTACTAACATTTCAAAAGGTGTAATGCTTTTTGTAAAATACTGGCTGGGTAGAAAGTGTTGTGGTAACCAATAAATGTTGTGGATGGAGGGAATGGCCTTCCAGGATAGATGTGATGGGTAACACAAGAAGGGAATTTTATCATGTCTGTCCTGAACATAAAGGAAAGTACATTAATTACTTACTAAATGAGTTAATTGGCTACTTTGTCAAATATATATTTTCTATTGTTTCAGTGGTAGCTCAGCATGGTATTAACAGCTGTTAATGTCTTTAGATGTATCTGTTTAATCATTTCGTTAGTTAGTGTTAAACATATACAACACATTAGCTACCTGTGCATTTCCAAGGCCTTCACATAATGCTCAGAAAAGACTCAAATGAATTATCCAGTTAGCTATATTAGGATTAATGCTACAAATGCTAAATATTAATATTTTGTTTTAAATCTCATAACTATAAATACAATTTTGTGCTTTGTTTAAATGTGAGTCTAACAGTAATGATATTTGGGTCCTGCTCTTCTACGACAATTTTTTAGACTCAAAGAAAGAAGTATTTTGGCCTTTTAGGTATAGATATAAATGCATTCTGTGTACCTTTATTTTAAAATAATTGCACTGTGACTTTGAGAGCCATCCGTAAAGGTCATATTCTCTTGACAAATGCCACATTTCATTTCTTTGTCTGTCTAGAAACAAATTTAGGAACTGAAGAATAAAGAACAGTAGACCATTTTATTTCCGTGGTTGAAAACTGAATAAGATAGTTCAAAGTCCCTGTAGGCACTGGAGGCTTGAGGGCGATCTGGAGCTGTTTTCTGTCGTTTAACTTCCATATTATCACTAGTCTTTTTTCTTCATTATTCTCCACTTATCCAATACAGCATCACTATACAGGCCAAATAGAGAGTTGTAATTACCCAGCCTGCCACCTGATAGCAACCCTTCTATCATCTTTATCTCAGAACGCCTTCGCGTTTCATCACTGGATAAAACTTGCCCATGGCAATGTCTGTGATAGCCCATCTTTAGAGATACATTTAAAGTTTTCTCATTTATCTCTGTAGAATGCTGAACTCAAGCAATTATTAGACGCTCTTGATAGTGTGTATGTCCAGATACGCTGTTTTGATTTCTCTTTGAAACATCTTTTGCACTACATTATTATTATTTTTTTTTCCTTTTTCCCCCGAATGAAATGGAGGGCTGTCTTCGAACAGACTGATAAAAAAGAAATATTTATCTTGTTAGTCATACACTATTTTCTGTAATTTAACATAAATTCCAGTGACCCTAAAGGAAATTTCAGTTAACATAAATGGGTAATGGTCAAAAATGTAGAAAAAGCAATGTAAAATCTATAAAATGAATACCCTACTGGAATAGGACATGAGTCAATCCAGCCTGTGTACATAGTGGCCTCTACTAGTATTCGAAAGTCACATCAGTCACCTCCTATTTAAAGACCCAAATATCTCTTGACAAAATGATCCTAATAATTATACACGGTTTTCTTGTACAGACATGATGCAAGGCATTCTGGGATATCAACTGCATGTTTCATTTCATTTTTTAGTGGCATGTAAATGCTGCAATATGCAGTGGTGTATCTTGATTTTGTGCTGCCCTAGGCAGACAAAATCCAGGCACCCCTCTACCCAAGCTGCACACCCACGTTACACACCTAAGACATGCTCTATCACCTCCATTTCATGACCCCACATCACACATAACATTCAGACTCACATCAAGCTCACACTCCCATCACACACACACTCCTACTCCTATCACACTCAGTCACACACACTGACTCCCATCACACACACTGTCTCCCATCACACACACTCTGACTCCCATCACACTCAGTCACACACACTGCCTCCCATCACACACACTCTGACTCCCATCACACTCAGTCACACACACTGTCTCCCATCACACACACTCTGACTCCCATCACACTCAGTCACACACACTGTCTCCCATCACACACACACTGTCTCCCATCACACACACTCTGATTCCCATCAGCACTTACCTTTCCCTGGTGGCTAGTGGCAGGCAGCATGGTCCCTCCATGCTGCCTGTTCGGCTCCCCGGCGATTGTGCCGACAGGTCACGTGACCGGGCGCGCGCGTATGACGTCAGCGCGCCCGTCACGTGACTGTCGGCACTTCCGTGTCACACTGCACGGGGAGCCGAAAAGGCAGCACGGAGGTTTCTCTGTGCTGCCTGTTCGGCTCCCCGTGCAGCCTGGCAGGCAGAGCGATGGTGAGGGGGGATCTTCCGATCCCCTCTCACCTCCGTCTCTGCCTGCAAGCGCGGTCTTTTTTTTTTTTTTTAAAGGGCCGTTTTTTTTTTAAATTAATTTATTTATTTCTTTTTTCAGTGCTGCCGCCCTAGGCATCCGCCTAGGATGCCTCGCGGTAAATACAGCACTGGCAATATGACTTAAAACACCTTAGGCTTTTCTTAAATTGTGTCCAACTTTTTGACCATAATTTGTCTATTTGCCATGAAATTAAGATATACTTAATTTTCAAACATAAACATTAGATGTTATAAAAATCAATGCTTATATTTGAAAACTACAACTCACTATTTAATCTACATCAAGTAAAATAATTTTAGAGGCAAATTATGTTATTTTTGAAAAAAAAACCAAAACATTGGTGCCCTTTAATAGGTTTAACCTGTTAGTAATTGCAGAAGATTTTTTTGCAATGACAGTCTTGATCTTCCATATATCACTACTATTACAGGGAGTGCAGAATTATTAGGCAAATGGGTATTTTGACCACATCATCCTCTTTATGCATGTTGTCTTACTCCAAGCTGGATAGGCTCGAAAGCCTACTACCAATTAAGCATATTAGGTGATGTGCATCTCTGTAATGAGAAGGGGTGTGGTCTAATGACATCAACACCCTATATCAGGTGTGCATAATTATTAGGCAACTTCCTTTCCTTTGGCAAAATGGGTCAAAAGAAGGACTTGACGGGCTCAGAAAAGTCAAAAATAGTGAGATATCTTGCAGAGGGATGCAGCACTCTTAAAATTGCAAAGCTTCTGAAGCGTGATCATCGAACAATCAAGCGTTTCATTCAAAATAGTCAACAGGGTCGCAAGAAGCGTGTGGAAAAACCAAGGCGCAAAATAACTGCCCATGAACTGAGAAAAGTCAAGCGTGCAGCTGCCACGATGCCACTTGCCACTAGTTTGGCCATATTTCAGAGCTGCAACATCACTGGAGTGCCCAAAAGCACAAGGTGTGCAATACTCAGAGACATGGCCAAGGTAAGAAAGGCTGAAAGACGACCACCACTGAACAAGACACACAAGCTGGAACGTCAAGACTGGGCCAAGAAATATCTCAAGACTGATTTTTGTAAGGTTTTATGGACTGATAAAATGAGAGTGAGTCTTGATGGGCCAGATGGATGGGCCCGTGGCTGGATTGGTAAAGGGCAGAGAGCTCCAGTCCGACTCAGACGCCAGCAAGGTGGAGGTGGAGTACTGGTTTGGGCTGGTATCATCAAAGATGAGCTTGTGGGGCCTTTTCGGGTTGAGGATGGAGTCAAGCTCAACTCCCAGTCGTACTGCCAGTTCCTGGAAGACACCTTCTTCAAGCAGTGGTACAGGAAGAAGTCTGCATCCTTCAAGAAAAACATGATTTTCATGCAGGACAATGCTCCATCACACGCATCCAAGTACTCCACAGCGTGGCTGGCAAGAAAGGGTATAAAAGAAGAAAATCTAATGACATGGCCTCCTTGTTCACCTGATCTGAACCCCATTGAGAACCTGTGGTCCATCATCAAATGTGAGATTTACAAGGAGGGAAAACAGTACACCTCTCTGAACAGTGTCTGGGAGGCTGTGGTTGCTGCTGCACGCAATGTTGATGGTGAACAGATCAAAACACTGACAGAATCCATGGATGGCAGGCTTTTGAGTGTCCTTGCAAAGAAAGGTGGCTATATTGGTCACTGAATTGTTTTTGTTTTGTTTTTGAATGTCAGAAATGTATATTTGTGAATGTTGAGATGTTATATTGGTTTCAGTGGTAAAAATAAATAATTGAAATTGGTATATATTTGTTTTTTGTTAAGTTGCCTAATAATTATGCACAGTAATAGTCACCTGCACACACAGATATCCCCCTAAAATAGCTAAAACTAAAAACAAACTAAAAACTACTTCCAAAAATATTCAGCTTTGATATTAATGAGTTTTTTGGGTTCATTGAGAACATGGTTGTTGTTCAATAATAAAATTAATCCTCAAAAATACAACTTGCCTAATAATTCTGCACTCCCTGTATACTCATTGTGAAGTAGTTACTATGCATCAGTAAACTTTTTACTAAAATGTTTCTTTCATGATCATTTTAGCAATTTACTGTGCATGTGTTTGTGTTTACACATAAAACGAATACATGTCTAGCTAATGATTAATAATATAGTAAAATGATGCAGTAATTTAGAAACTAAGCTAAAATATTGTATTTACTTAAATCTAATGTGCACCTTTTTTGCAAAATTTTGAATGCAAATTAAAATCGATGGCACATTAGATTTGCAAATGTTTTATGTTGCAACTTAATCCAATACCCCCAAAATGTTGCTATTATCAGAAAGGAAAGCACAACACCATAAAGTCAAACTGCACGTGTGTACTACCCGCTCTTACTTATAGAAATGGCATAATATTGTTGTATAGCGGTGTAATTTATAATAAAACTATCGTAAGTCGGTAGCAGAAACTGATTGTTTCAAAAATATACTTCTTGTACAAATGTACATTACATTCGGCAGCGAAAAAAGCAAGGTATCAAAATTTGAATTGCACGTTACATTCGATGAGCTGTTCCTGTCAGGACAGTCTATGACGTCATGCAGGTTTTGTCAGTAAAATGTAGCCGAATCTCACTTTGAGAGTCAGCTACATTTTCTGTGTCAGAGTGAGGCCACTCAAAGTGGCCTCATCTGACAGTGGAGACCTTGCTGCAAGTCCCTGCAGCAGGATCCGCACATAGCTCATTGTGGGGGACCGCAATGAACTGTTTAGTGCTAGATGATCTATGTCATTCTGCTAGCCTTTCGCAAGTAAAAAGTAGGCTGGAATAGAACGTCTAAAAAGTGGGATGGGGTTAAACAAACAGATCCAGACTAACATATTAGGTAGAGGGGCCCTGCTAACAGCTCACAAGCTTACAGTCAAGAGGTAATGTGGAACATGAGACACCCCTATGAAGAAGCATGAGGAATCCTGAACTCTCTCAAGATCCTCTACAATGATGTCATACCCATTTCTTTACATTGTACTGGAACAGGATGGACAAAACCTCTGTGCATACCCACTTTTTAAAAAAATTTCTAAATATTTTTTGGTTCCTTCTGTATCTTTTGCATGCTTATAATGTATTTTCGTAAGTCTTTGCATTTAATATATGATCTTTCCTGATTCATATTATTTTGCATTAAAAATGTCATTATAAAACACTGTATTTCATCAGATGATACTGATAGTAACATAGCATTCTAACAACTGGGACATGAACATGATACTGGGAGTCCAAGTTTTTTTCTAAAGTGGGCCGCATGGTCAGAAATGTTTTTTTTTTTCTAGTAATAGAAAAGAAAAGCTTGTTAACCATATAAAAATGTGTTTAACGGTATTCCTTGATAATGCTGGATAATGCATAGTAACTTGTAATAAACAAACGGAGCCCTCGGTGGACAGAAAATACAAAGACTTTATTGAAAAAATACAAAATCAAGGCACCAGCGTGGGACAAAAAAGTTTTTTTTGGGGAAACAGAATTAAGAGAGGAGTGTGGATTCTAGAATTAGAACAACGAGATAGGCACAAAACACTGTAAGCACGAGAATTTTAAATATAACGCAGAATATTAAATGTAATGGGGATTAGATACCTACACGTAAAGGGACAAGAATGAGAATAAAGAGACAGGTACAAAACACCTAAAGCACAAAATATTAACCTAAGGGGAAGGGGGATAAGGCACCCATAAGAAAGAAACAAAGGGACGGTGTCACAAAAATAGTTAGACTAGAATAAGACAATATAGAATGGAGAGTTAGGTTTCCTCCTCCCCCCCCCCGCAGGGTTGTGGAATATAGTTATAAAAAATAGCATTATGAAAGATTCACGGATTTGGTTATAAGTATAAAGAGGTAGGCACAAGGATTTAAAGCACTAGATCATGCATTTACACCTAAGGAAATAAAAGGACAATGTAATATATAATTATAAGAGAAATGGAATAAAATACCGTATTTATCGGCGTTTGGCACGCATTTTTTCTCCCTGAAAATAGGGAGCAAATGATGGGTGCGTGTTATACGCCGATTGGTGGCTGGGAAAAAAAAAAAATCTAAAACTTACCTCGTTCCTGCTGTCCCCCGGTGCTCTGAAGGTGCGTGGCTGTGAGGGAAGCGTTGTGAGCTCCCCTCCAGCCGCGCGGTCAATAAAGTGTGTTTTTTTTAAATTGTTCCGCGCGGCTGGAGGGAAGCTCACAGCCACGCACCTTCAAAGCACCGGGAGACGGAGCAGGAACAAGGTAAGTACTGGGGTCTGGGGAAGGGGGGGAGGAGGGTGGCATACTAAGGGGCAATATCCTGGCATATTACATGGTATATTGGGGGCAATATCCTGGCATATTGGGGGAAATATCCTGGCATATTAAAATGGCATATTGGGAGGCAATATCCTGGCATATTAAAATGGCATATTGGGGGCAATATCCTGGCATATTAAAATGGCATATTGGGGGCAATATCCTGGCATATTAAATGGCATATTGGTCTTCAAAGTTCTTTATTTGAAATTTAATTTTTTTTTCCTGAAATTTCCTTCTTAAAATGAGGTGCGTGTTATACGCCGGCGCATGTTATACGCCGATAAATACGGTAGTTAGATTAGAATAAGACAATACAGAATAGAGAGGCAGGTTTTTTTTTCTCTCTTCTTTCTCTGTCTGTGTTTATTCTCCCTCCCTCAAGTCCCCCCCCCCCCCACAGGGGAAAATTGTATTAAAAGTCCACAGGCCTCCTATGGGGATCCCATAGGAGTTATCCCAAAGGAGTCCTTATAAGGTTTCGGCGAAAACTGAGATATTGGGTGGGAGAGGATCCCTTCCCCATTATGTGGGGGAATTAACAGGGGGGGGGGATGTGAAATTCACAGTTGTAAATATGTTATATGTTTGTGTGCGTGAGCGGCAGGGTCTAAGCGTATTTTTTCGGTGGAGTGGCTGGGGGAATGGGGTGGAGAGGGAGAGGCAGAAGAGGAAAAAATGGGAAGCATGGTGACCCCAATTCGATTATTAACCCTGAATGGTCAGGGATTGAACTCCCCCCAAAAAAGGATTCTTGTAGACAAGTTGCTGACAAAGGAGAAAATAGAGATTGGGGACATTCAAGAGACACATCTGAGAGGAGAGGAAGCAAGGAGATTTATTATCAAGAACTATCCAAATGTAGAGTATTTTTTGTTCCAATTAAAAAAAAAGAGAGGGGTAGCAATACTTTTCTCGAAAAACATAAAATATGAATTGATGTCTAAATTGACAGACAAAAAGGGCCGCTTTATTTTTTTGATATGTAGACTTAATGATCAAATTTTTTCATTGCTGAATATATATAGCCCAAATAAGAGACAGGTCCACTTTTTGAATGAAACTCTGGACAGAATTAGGGATATAATCCAAGGAACATTCCATTGTCTAGGAGATTATAATTGTGTAGCGGATGTGGAGCTTGATAAAAAAAACTGGGTTATGGGGATAGGAGGATCAATGCAGGGGCACGAGAATTGGCCAGAGCTTTCTCTGAGACCCTAGGGAAATTTGGACTGTATGATATCTGGAGAACAATAAGACCTTTAGATGGAGATTATACAGATTTTTCAAAACGGCATAACTCCTATGCTAGAATTGATATGATACTTACAACAGCAGGGATAATAAAAAACTGTAAAAAAATTAACATAGGTTCAGTGGTCTGGTTGGACCATGGCCCAGTTGTTTTGGAATTAGGTATATCCTGGCTGGGAAGGCATATGTCCTCCCTAGATGGTCCTACATATTTAGAATGATCCAGCTGTCCTTGTCAGCTGAGAAACTAAGACAAATTCAAAAATTGTTCATGACCTATATTTGGGGCCTAAAAAAGAGACCACGGATAGCAATGTCACATCTTGTGCTAAAAACAGGTAGGGGTGGATTGGCAGTCCCCGACATAATGGCTTATTATCAAGCCAGTAGGCTGTACCATCTGCGGAGATTGCAGGACCCATCCTCAAAGAAGGAGCCGTGGTATCTGATAGAATCAGCACAGCTGGGTCTGAGGGATCTTTCAGTGGCAATATGGATGAATGGAAAAGTGGGTACTTCCTTTATGTCTAATGTAGAAATACAACATATTAAAGAACTGTAAGGTTACTGGCTGAAGTTCAGAAAAAAGAATGGTCTTTTGGATAGGATATCCCCCCATAGTAACATAGCCACTATCAAATACAATATCCCAGTAATTAACACATATGGTGGGACTGTGCTCTGATTAGACCATTATGGGGAAAAGTGCTGTATGCTTTAGCGGACTTAGTTGGAGAAGATATTAATGACGCTCCATCAATACTGATACTCCACTTGAGCTTAGAGCGTTTCCCTAAGATGCAACGATCATTAATAATCCACCTTGCAATGGCGATAAAAATAACTATATCTAGATATTGGCGAAAACCAGACATTCCCTCATGGAATCAAGCCATGAGTCAACTTAAATATCAATGCAATATGGAAAAAAGCATTGCCCAATGCTGGGGTTGTACTGAAGCATTTGATAATTGTTGTTCCCCTTGGATTGGAACCCTGATTAAATAAGGGGGCATGTCTGGGGCACGTAGGTATGCGAATGTGTGCTTGTGGGTGTGCAGGTAGTTCACGATTACCCCCCCTTCCCCTGATCTGTGTTTTGACTATGTTTTACTGAGTGGCGCGAATCCGGCCTTCCGAGCCAACAATGTCCGCATTGTCCTTACTGTCTTTCCTGTCTTTTTTGTCTTTTTTGTGCTTTTATGTGGCTTGTACTGTCGTTGTCGGCAAGTTGTCCTTTTCTTCTTACTTCTTCCCTTTTTATGTTTTGTTACTTGCAATGTAGTAAGATAACCGGAATCATTATTGATATATCGTGCACTCATAATAAGCAATGTCAACATGCAAGTAATGTCTGTTTTTGTTTTTTATATTGGTAAAAGTGATAAATAAAGAAATAAAAAAATAAAAAAAATAAACAAAGCACCTGGCCAGGATGGGTTTAACAACTCCTTTTATAAGAAATTGAGTCCTCTGCTGGTCCCTCAAATCATATTGTATATATATATATATATATAAACTCCCTCACGACAATGCCCATACCTCTATGACTCCCAATGCAAAGCATTGGATATAGTTACTACTGGGATGCTCCTCTAACTAATGTTCCATTTACTGAATTTTGTCTAGGCTGAATTATATTGTTAGAATGTACATTTCCAGTGTGGCGGAGATGGGAACAGGAGTAGAACAATTTCCCTGTTCCTTCCCACTGGATCACAAGAAAAAGTATTTCAAGGAGAGAAGTGAGGGGCTGCATTCTCCATTATGGAGACTAGGCTCCTGCCAGTAGTGCCACATTTTTAGTCTTTAAGGCCTATGCTCCAAAATTCCACCTATTTTTATTTTGGGACAAAATTTACCTTTATCCTTTATACGTCCCACAAAACATTTGTAATTATTTTGTTATACCCTTAGCCACAAACTCTGTGGAATAAAAATGTTATCCAAACGTTATTACTATTGTATATATCAATATACATTATAAGAAATAGATTGTATATTTTAATTTCCAAATATAATATTAAGAATATATCTTGCGGAATCTTGAATGAGAAGCAGGGTTTAATCTCCCCTAACCATTCTGGGCTAACATGCGTGGAAGAGAAGATGGAAGAAGAGGCTGGAAATGGAAGGGATGAATAGAAGGGGAATATAACATGGAAAAATAAACTGGGGAAGAGATAGTGGAAAAAAAATGCATAGTAAGAGAATAAAAAATTAGACTGGAGGAGAGAGAATGTCAAATCAGACAGGTGGAGAAAACGGAATTCTACACCGAAGGCAGAGAAGGAGGAACAAAAATGAGAAGGAATCAATGGAGAAATATAGCAAGTGAGAATATGGTATAGAGTGCATATACTGTTTAGATATTCACAAATCAGCCATAACAGTATGACCACTGACAGGTGGCAAGCCACAGAGGCAGTGTGATGCTTTGGACAATGTTGCAGACCAGGTACACCCTTTTATGGAAATGGTATTTCCTAATGCCAGTTGGCCTCTTTAAGCAGGATAATGTACCCTGCCACAAAGCAAAAATGGTTCAGGAATGGTTTGAGGAACATAACAACAAGTTCAAGGTGTTGACTTGGCCTCCAAATTCCCCAGATCCCAATCCAATCGAGCATCTGTGGAATGTGCCGGACAAACAAGTCTGATCCATGAAGGCACCACCTTGTAACTTACAGGGCTTAAAGGTTATGCTGCTAGATACCACAGAACATCTTCAGAGGTCTAGTGGGGTACATGCCTTAATGGGTCATGGTTGTTTTGGCATCAAAAGGGGACCTACATAACATTAGGCAGGTGGTCATAATGTTATATGGAACTGGTTTCTAAAAAAAAGTAGTCCATTCCAGTTCCTCTGTGATAAGAACCATGAATGAACCATCAAAGGGTGTATTTTATTTCTCCTTTTACAAATAATATTTTTTCCTAGCAAAATTTGCATCCCGTATTTGGTTAAATAGTAACCACAGGCCATGTTATATTTTGAAGGGTCAACATTTGAAATTATGTAAACTGTGCCATGCAGGAAATGGACATTCTAAATGCAGAAAATAGTAACAGTCTCCATTCCAAAGTGTCACTTATTTAAACCTGAGTTCTACATTAACAGTCATTCTGAAGGGAAAGATTCATGTTGGAATAGCGAAAAGTGACATTTGCCATCGTACATGGTGTAGCATGTGATTGTAGCAACAGGTTGCAGCTGGCCTGCCTCTTGCTGTGTGCTTAGTTTGGCACTATTTTATCAGAATAGCACACATCTAAGCTAATGTGAACAGTATAAAGAGTCCCAGGGAGCCATGGGTCCTCATTCTCTGTCCATTCTTTCCAGGTTTTATGCCGTTGCACTCTGGATAATTGCAGTTTAATTGGGTGACAAGAAATGAAAACTGTGTCCACATTATCCAGGATTATCTATTTTTCCTGAAGCCTGCCACCAATAGAAAAAAAAGCCCATTTATCAGTCTAAAGGGATGAAATCAGTTGCTTTTGCCAGGCAGCACATAGTGTGAGAACAGAGCAAAAGCAAAAAAAAATAGGAGAAGCAAACCTGACAGCTAAGAAAAATATTTCAGTTGTTTATCATGGTGAATGTTTATCTGATTCTTTCCAGGATGCTACGGAGGCTCTGAGTGTTGGTTCATGAGTAATGAACATTGACCAAGCTTGCTTCCTCAAGTTGATTTGCTGCAGCACTGACTCTCTTTTGTGTGGGCACAGTTCGACTTTAAAAGCCTCTTTCAGTCAGCATGAATACACTTCATTTTACCAAAAAGAACTTTGTATTGATAGCTAGAAAAAAAGAAGGTTGTTTAGAAAGGAACGGTAGACAATGAGAACAAAATGAAGAGCTTTCAGTTTCCATTATGAGCATGTCGCTCCATTCTTCTCAGCTGTTTATACATTCCCAGCACAATAATGGCTCTTTGCAATAATATGTTTCCCCTTTTACACTATTCAGGTTGAAAAAAGGCCCTCACATCATGACCATGGCAATAAATACTATAGAAATGTGGGTATAATGTCAATTTGCATTCTGTGAGAAGATCAAGGTGAAACTAAAGGCCAGAAGAATATTCTGCTAATGTTCATTCATCAGGATTGAAATCTAGGTAAAAGAAGAAGCTTGCTTCTACACCACAAACCTTTTCAATTGCTGCATTTGTGTGACTATTTTAGCCTAATGCACTGATTGTTAAATAGAAAGAGCAGTCTTTGAAATTGTCTACTGCTCTCAAATCCCTCGCTGCACAGTGTCTAAGCAGGAGTGGCTCCTATTCTGCAAAAATAGAAGGCTTTAGTTCAGTAAGCACAGTGTTTGTGAAGGTTAAGGAGGATATTGTGTGCTTTTAAATGAATGTTTTTTGAGGGAAAAAAAGCTCATTATCCATAAATGGCTACTGTAAAGTAAATAACTTACAGATGCATGATGTACTGTAGTACAAACAGTTCTTGTGATTTGGAATGCTATAGAAAAATGCATATAAACTTTTTTTATATATACAATGCTTTTAAAAGGGGAAATCTCATACATAAACATATCAATTAATAGTAATTAATTTAGTCACCTTAGCAATATGTATGAAAGCAGAATGAGAGAACTGCCAGGTGGGGGGGTGACCAGATGCGGAAGTGAGAGACGCATGATGTGAGCCCTCGGCCCTGTTGAGCAGAGCGACACAAGACTCCCATGGCGTCCAGACCATAAAGACGGGGGGGGGGGGGGGGGAGTAGAAACACCGGCCCCTCGCAACCTCCTGAAAGAACGACCACAAGATCCTCCATCAATCCATTTGTAGACCCGGGTGCAAGTTGCTCTGTGAAGCAAAAGAGGGAAGAAAATCAAGAGAACAAAGTGGATAAGTTTGATCAGTACCAGCTAGCTATAAGAGCTATAGTCCCGCCCTACCTCGCATGAGTGAGTATAAAGCTCTTTTTCTTGGTGTTCTTCCCATCTGCCAAATATCATATTAAGCAGACTCACTTAATAGTGATTGGACCCTGGGCAAGCATTTTCTTGGGCCCCCTGGACCCTGCCCCCTCCCCTGCATGCAATCACGCCACCCATCGCAATGTTACCCCCCCCCCCCCACACACACACACACGCACACATAAAAATAAGCACACACACAATTGGACTTTTCTTGCAGTGAGTATTTTTCTTGCATTGTATAAAGTGTGTATATTACATGTATAATTGCCATGTATAAACTGTATATTTGGATACAAAATGTGTATATATGGCTGCAATATGTATACCATCTTACTATGCAACACTGCACTACAACTACTCATTACATAAATGACAAAATTATACACAGATATTAGAGAGCACTTACATATGTTCATATATATTTATAAATATCTATACACATCACACTCTCTCTCACTAGTTGCATTTATACTTATATGGACTTCTTAATATTATATTTAACTATTTTCATATGTAATAAAAATGTTATTGAGGAGTTGCATTTCTTGTTTTTATTCCCTTTTTCTGCACCCACATTGCACCTAAAGGACTTAACACAGCCCCATAGAGTAGCCACAGCACTTGTCATGCACCTATATTGCACCCACAGCACTTGTCATGCACCTAAATTGCACCCACAGCACTTGTCATGCACCTATATTTCACCCACAGTACTTGTCATGCACCTATATTGCACCCAGAGCACTTGTCATGCACCTATATTGCACCAACAGCACATGGCTTGCACTCATATTGAACCCACACAATTTAGCATGCTACAGTGTAAATTTGCCCCACAGAACAGGGTCTAGGACACTTCCGCGCCGCATCTTCATCGCTGACAGTTCAGCACGTCAGTTAGAACACTGAACTGTCAGCAATGAAGAATAACGCGGCCGTTTCATCGTGGCCGCGGCTATGTAAGAGCTGACAGTTCATTGCTGAACTGTCAGCTCTTACAAATGTACAAGTCAAAAGAAAATACCCCCCCTAATAAATGATTCCCAAACCCCAATACTAAAACTAAACACTAAACCCCAATACTAACACTAAAATTAACCCCAATACAAAAATTAACCCCCTAAACCCTAATACTAACCCCCGAGCCCTAATACTAAAATTAATCCCCTAAACCCTAATACTAACCCTAATACTAACCCCTGAGCCCTAATACTAAAATTAACCCCCTAAACCCTAATACTAACCCTAATACTAGCCCCCGAGCCCTAATACTAAAATTAACCCCCTAAACAATAATTCTAACCCCCTAAACCCTAATTCTAACCAAAGTAAAATAGCTAAAATACTTACCTTTAGCGATGAAATGTCCCGCAATGAAATCTCCAGCGACGATCTGTCTTGCTGTGTAGAGTCGGCGGTGAAGCGGCTGCGCGGAAGCAGCCGCGATGAAGAGTCCCATCCCCTACAGAACATACCACTGATCTGCCCATGTAGAAAAAAGCCACATTGTCACTTTCCCCCATAGTACATGTCATTTTTCCCCACAGAACATGCCACAGACACTTTGTCATTGCATATGCAACAGACAGTTTGCCTGTTAAAATATGACACCGTTTGTCCATTAAATATGCCACAGTCAATGTGCCCATCAATATGCCAGTATTATTTTGCCATTAATATGCAGTATTATTTTGCCATTAATATGTCACAGACATTTTTCCCATTAATATGCCAGTATTATTGTGCCATTCAGATACCAGTAATATGGTACAATTGAGATGCCCCAGCCATGGGCATCCGCAGAATTTTTTTCAGGGGTGGGGGGGGGCATAATTTTACCGTCATCCTTTCTGCGCCGCACCTCTTTTTGACAAGTTATCATGAAGTGGAGGAGCTTTGTCATTATCAGTGAAGGCATGCAAAGGGTTGATAAACCCTGCACCAGATACAGATCCACAGCACCAGATATAAACCAACCACACTACATATAGCCTCACTGCACCAAATATAGATCCACTGTGCCAGATATAGACCCACAACACCAGATATTAACCCACGGTACCAGCTAAAAACCCATGACACAAGATTTAAACCACAGCACCAGATAAATATCCAGAAATATCCAGAGCTCTAGCTGAAACTCCACAGAAACAGATAGAACATAGCAAAGATATAACCCAACAGCACCAGATCCAACACTATAGCACACAATATAACCCCACAGCACCAGATACAAAACTATAGCACACAATATAACTCCACAGCACCAGATACAACACTATAGAACACAATATAACCTCTCAGCACCAGATACAACACTATAGCACACAATATAACCCAACAGCACAAGACATAACACTATAGCACACAATATAACTCCACAGCACCAAATCCAACACTATAGCACACAATATAACTCCACAGCACCAGATACAACACTATAGCACACGATATATACACAAAGCAACAGATTCCCTAAACACCCAAATTCCTAAATCCATGACATTTCTTTATCTCTTTCCCCCTTTTTTATATGTTTTATTCCTCCATGTTTGCCATCTCTTTCCCCATCATTTTATGTGTTTTATTCCTCCATGTCAGTGACCTCTTTTCACCTACATTTTATCTTTTCTGCCCCATGTCACAATTTTGTCTGTTTTCTGCTCCAATCAATCACCTCTTTTCATCCTCTATTATCTTTTCTGCCCCATGTCATCCCATTTTGTTTGCAATCTGCATCCATCTATCACATCATTTTATCCTCCATTATCTTTTCTGCCCCATCCACTTGTCACCATGTTGATGTGAGCAGAGCCTGGTCAGAGGAGCTGCTCAGACTGGACAAATGGAGACCTCAGGGAAATGGGAGGGACCTCCTTGGATTTACCCCACTCTACCATGTCCCTTGGCTGTTTTGTTTTTTAAAGCTATTATAAGCTCTTCCTACCTGTTACAGAGGAGGGCTGAGGGGCGGGGCTATAACTTCATATCCACGGGCACCCCTGTAATTGGCTCTGCATGCAGCATGACTGACAGCTGCAGAGACCAGCACCAATGTGGATGGGAGACCAGTATTATAGCAAGCAGAGTTGGAGAGAGCAACAGCTTTGGGTGCCACCTCCTAGAGGCTGCACACTGAGTAAAAATAAAAATAATAAAAAAGAAAAATGTGAAAAAAATAAAAATATTTTTTTTATAGGGGAACTGCAAAAATCCAGGGGGGGGGGGGGGGGGGCAAGCGCCCCCCCTTGCCCCCCCCCCCCTGCGGACGCCCATGGCCCCAGCCAATGTGCTCACTAAGATACCATTATTATTGTACCATTAAGATGCCATAATTGTTGTGCCATTCAGATGCCAGTAATATTGTGCCATTCAGATGCCAGTAATATTGTGCCAGTCAGATGCCAGTAATATTGTGCCATTCAGATGCCAGTATTATTGTGCCAGTCAGATGCCAGTAATATTGTGCCATTCAGAAGCCAGTAATATTGTGTCATTCAGATACCATGAATATTGTGCCAGTCAGATGCCTGTAATATTGTGCCAGTCAGATGCCAGTAATATTGTGCCAGTCAGATACCAGTAATATTGTGCCAGTCAGATGCCAGTAATATTGTGCCAGTCAGATGCCTGTAATATTGTGCCAGATACCTTTAATATTGTGCCAGTCAGATGCCTGTAATTCCTCCCCCCCCCCTTTTCCCTCGTACTTACCGATTGCTTCTGCTCCGTGTCCTCGGCAGGACGTCTCCTCCGTGCAGTCTTCCCTCCTGCATGGAGGAGGGAAACAGTCACCGGATGTGACGTGACGTAACATCCGGCGTCAGTTATTTATTTATTTTTTTCCAGTCGTCGCATTCAGCGGATGCGGCTTGCCGGAAAAAAACATAATGCGCTGTGAATAGGGCAAGCAGGGGCTGGGGGCCCACGGGACAGCTGCCTTGGGCCCCTCAGGAGTAACTGGGCCCAGGGCAGCTGCCCTGTTTGCCGCGCGTTAAAGACGGCCCTGAGCAGACTGAGGAGTGAGATAGAGATGGATAAAAATTCCTTCCAATGCTATTGCTGTCACTACCACTACCTGGGACTCTATATTGCAATTGCAGTGATTTGGGGGAACACATGGCAGTTGCTTAGTAAATATGTCTCTGAAAACTAGGAGATCTTATACACTATATTAATGTGTGAACCTGGTGTCAAGACAGGGCTATAGGAGGTTGCATGTTAAAGAGAGAAAGAGTAAAAGAAGGGAGAGATAGAAGTATGGCACAAATTATAAGAAGGGCACACCAGCAGCTACCCTAAAGAAAAAAAAAGGAACCACTTCAAGTTTGAGATCTTTTTTGGTTCCTCTCCCTAATACACACCCAGAAGAGCAAGATAACTATCTGCATGGCAGTGAAACAACCTTAGATGAAGGGGATATGTCCTCAAGCAGCAGGTCAACTGAGGGTGAAACCCATCTGGCTATAAAAGAACAACTAGTAAAAGAAGATTTCTTAGACTTTGTTACATAAATAGGAAAAGAACTATCAAAGGCAGTGGAAGTGATCAAAAACACCATAAGAGAACTAAAAGACGATTTAAAGGAAGAGGGCACCCGTATATGCACACTAGAAATGGATGAAGCAACAATTGCTTGATCCATTTACAATCCTGGAACAGAAAGAACAACAAGCTGCTATTTTTCAATTAGAACAGTGTATAGTAGATGTAATGTAAATATGTAACCTGCGAATAAGAGGAGTTCCAGAATCTGACGTGAGAGAGGATCCTACACAAATCCTAATTGAAATATTCAATAATATTTTGGGGGGAGAGGCCATGTCAAATATAGCCATTGATAGGCCCACAGAGCTCTAAAGTCAAGAGATTTTGCAAGATCAGTACCAAGAGATATTATATGCAGTCTCCATTTATACAAATTAGAAGAAGAAATCTTAAAGAAGCCTCGCTCAAACTGAGATTTTACCCATGGTGGGAAAAATATAAAAATTTTACCAGACATATCATGGGTTACTTAACAACCTAAGAAAATACTAAAACCATTGACTGATATTCTTAATAAAGAAGGGATTGCGTTCAGTTGGAGATACCCTTTGGGTATTATAGTTTATCGTGATCAAGAAAGACACATGGTACGTGCCCCAAAAGATGTTGCAGGATTCTGTTGAGCCCTACAAATATCTATACCAGATTTAACACAATGGATAGATCACCTGCAGGAGTTACCATCTATCCCTACTCTGATGAACCAACCTTGGTAGCCAAGATCCCAAAGGAAAAGACTGAAATAACTGAAAAAAATAAATCTCCCAGACGATAAGGAACAATCGCTTTTGTCTAAAAGTTAAAGATCCTAGAGGTCAAAGAAGGAAAAGCTCAGAACTCTGACAATAGAAGATAAAAATAGAAGCTTTGTTGTAAGATAGATATGCATATGAGGTTGGGAGCAGAGCTTCCTAATCACAACAACCTGGTAAAATAAAAATATAGAGAAAGTAAAAAGGGGTAGAGGGAGCGTTGGGGAAAAAGGGTGAGTGAAATAGAAGGGAAGAAAATGCACAAAAGTGTGGTTTGTTTTGTTTTTGTTTTTGCAAATTGGTGAATCTTTGTTAAAGCTTTTGGAGGTGGGGAGAATGGAGTGCAATTCATGTCTAGGAAAAAAGTAGAAAAAATGTGCTCTCCACTCTCCGGTTCAGGTAGATGAAAAAAAGTGCTTTATTCAGTGCAATACAGACCCCAAAAGGAACACAGACTGGAGAAAGGCTGGGGGGAGACCACACCTTACGTGTTTTGAGTGTTAAAACGCTTAATCATAGGTAAGCAATTCATGTCTACCCACAAAGGGTGACAGAGATGGGAAAATGAATTCACGAAATTGGGGACTTGCGACCTGCGAGGAGATAGGAATGGATGCTCCCCACACCCCCCCCCCCAACAGTCAGGGGAGATAGAAGATGGAGAGGTATGAAGAGAATAAGAGAGCTATACAGGCTGATTGATAATATATAGAAGATACATGGAGGGACTTTTAGAAAGAAAAGAGTAGAGTAGTTTTGAATAAATCCAGGATTGTAAGGGAAAGAGGAGTATGGAGGAGGAGAGGGGAGGGGAGGAAGGGAAAAAACAAGAGTAGGGATGGATACCTGGGAGGCCTCAAATAAATTGGGGATTATAGATAACTTGAATTCAGCTTATGGGGCCCAGGGGACACAAGGGAATATCATGAATAGAGGCATCCAGCGGAAGCACAGATCCCTACCAAGGAAGCTTATGGCCATTGTAAATTACAGGAGGCAGCGTCAGGGTAAAGACACCCGGTACAATGCTCTCTTAGGCCCAGTAGCTCCAAGGGTTGGGTTAGTACCTTGGGTTGGGGAAGGCGGGAGTAGATGGGAGGTGAGGGGAATGGGGAAGGGTGGGGTAGGGTGAGAGTCCCAGGGGTCCTCTCTCCGTTATCCTCCCTCCTTCAAATCCGGCTCAAACTGCTCCACTCGGGAAGGGTCCTGTTGGTGTTAAATGTATATTGGGTCCACCCTCATTTATAAATGGATAAAAGTAAATATTTGGACTAAAAAGTATATCTATGAATGCTAAAGGCCTTAACTTTCCAATAAAAATGTCTTACCTGTTTAGAGATTTAAAGAAGGCAGGGGCTTATATAGGATTGGTGCAGGAAACTCACTTATGGAAAGACAAATGACCTCATATATTCAATCATAAATACTCAAAAATGTTCTTCTCACACTCCCTGGGGACAAAAAGTAAAGGAGTTGCGATATTTATTAATAAAAATATACCATTCATCGTGAAAGATACTTGGAATGACACGGAGGGAAGATTTATTTTTATAAGGGGAAAATAGGGGGAGAACTGATAACTATTGGAAATATATATGCCCCAAATCTTAAACAAAACATCTTCTTGAGTGATATGTTGAGTAATTTGAACAATTTTGCCAAGGGGATGATACTTCTGGGAGGGTAATTACATTTTTCGATAGACACATCAACAGGATCATCAACCCTTCAATACTCTACAATACTCTACAATAAAGCTAATAAAATATAAGACTTCAAAGACAATCTACAATAACAAAAAGTAAATATTTTGACCAAAGTAAGATGGGCAAACTCCTGGCCCTTAAAGAACAGGTTCCAGATAACTATATTTATAAAATAAAAATGGGGGTAATATATTAAATACTACTGAACAAATTATTAAAACTTTTGAAAATTACTATAAAGATATGTATAATATAGCGGGAGAACAAATAAAATAGCCCCAGAAGAAATAAATAAAAAAATATTAAATTATTTGCAAGATAATTTAGATAACAAATTAGATGATAAAGAAATTAGAGGAATCAATATCAGTAGAAGTAATTAAAGTAATAAATTACTTCCCGAATGGAAAAAGCCCTGGCCCAGATGGGTATACCAACATTTATTATAAAACATTTGTTCAAGTACTAGCCCCTAAATTGGTAGAGGTATTCAATTCCTTGGTAAATGGGGATGTCTTACCGAGTAAGTCAAAGAAGCCCAAATTGTGGTCATTCCAAAAACAAATAAAGATGAAAAAATGTGTTCGAATTAGAAACATAGAAAAATAGAAACGTAGAATGTGTCGGCAGATAAGAACCATTCGGTCCATCTAGTCTGCCCAACATTGAATTACAGACAAATATCATTATTAAACGTCGATATTGAAATCTTTGCAAAGATGATAAGTAAGAGAAATAGAGCTGTGGTTCTAGAGATGATCAAGGACAATCAAGTGGGATTCATCCCAGGAAGAGAAGCTAGAAATGGCACAGCTAAACTATTAAGCTTAATACACCTGGCTGGGTAGAGAGGCACCCCTGCCTTGCTTTAATCAACAGATGTGGAGAAGTCCTTTGATAGGGTGGGTTGGCCCTATATTATGAAAGTTTTAGAACATATGGGATTTGGAGTTGAAATATTGACATGGATAAAAACACTGTACCACGCGCCTACTGCTAGAATACGGATAAACAGGATCTAGGCAGGGGTGCCCTCTCTCCCAAATTTTAGATTGGCTCTGGAACCACTGCTCAATTCAATTAGGAGAAACCAGATATAGTGGGATTAGAGGTTGATGGAGTGGACTATAAGATATCTGCATTTGCCGACGATTTGATGTTCTTCAGTAAAAGAGCACAGATAACATTGCCTAATAGAAAAGAAGAACCTAAAATAAAATACAAATTATAAAATCAATGAATCTAAATCAGAAGTCTTAAATATTTAATTTCCAAAAAAAGAAGGCAAGGTAATACAGATGACATATAAATTTGGGTGGACACCTGGCAAAATTAAATATCTAGGCATATACCGTTATTTAACAGAGAATCTGAACCGATTGTATAAGAAAAATTACGAACAACTATTAAAATTAATTAAAGATGATATGAACAGATGGACCAAGTTAAAGATATCGTGGTTTGGAAGAACAAAGCATTTTTATAAAGTTTCAAATTAGTTTTAGAAACTAATTAGAAACTTTATATGGAGAGGTAAGAGCTCTAGGATAGGATATTAATACCTTACCAGATACAAAACTAGAAGGGGCTTGGGACTATCAGATCTTGAGAGATATTATAGGTCCATATATCTTGCACGCATAGTAAACTGGACAAGTGATTAATTCCATAGACCTTGGAAAAAACTGGAGCAAGTAGCTTTAAGTGTCCCCATAGAAGTAGCACCTTGGATGGATAAAAAACAAACAGTCCAGAAGCATAAATTACACCCTAGAGTAGGAATTGCAATATCACTGGCAAAACACATAAGAAAGGGGGCAAAAGTAGGGGGAAATCCATATTTATTAATACCTCTAACGTATAATAAAGATTTCCCTCCGGGGGGAGAGGTAAAATGGAAAGATATTTTACCTACCTGGGGGTACATACAAGAATAGGACACTTTGTATTAAATGAAAATAAAGATAACTTAGCAAAAGATCTACAGTTACAAGGAATACAAAGTCAGTTTATACATAATATCAAGATCAAAATGATATAAATAGCTTAGGGAAAATTGGGCAAGTTAAATGGGAATTAAAATCATTGGAAACATTATGTTGGGAACAGGGGACACAAACCCGGATCATATCTAGGATATATAAAATAATGACGGAAGACAAATCAATAGGGAAACCATACTTTATTAGAGAATGTGAAAAATAATGCAATATCATCACTCAAAAATGTTCAACCTCAATTTGATGGTATAAAGTTCCCTATGTAGGTATGGGAAAAAGGCTAAAGTGGGGTAAAATACTGAATGGAGGGGCAAAAGCACAAGTGAGGGCAAATACACAAAAAACATTTTAATTTATTTTTTCACATGGACATGACTATATATATGCCATAATAGCATTTCCAATACAGAAGCAAAGCAAAGGAGTGAAGGAGAGAATGGAGAAAAAGTCATATATTCCTTAAGGGTCTATTCAATATAGACCAATTTGTTCTGAACTGGATTCGGGTTGGGCAGAATAGCCTAATAGAATACATCTTCAATATATGGCTACTAAATATACATGAATTTGGCTCCGAATTTGCTGTCCGGGCAGTTCAGTAACTGAAGCATTGGAGGGCTTTGTATCGGAGCATTGTCACCATAAAAATCATACAATTTTGCAAATATATGCACCGATCAGCTTCGAATACGGATTTAGGATAGTAGCCATATTTTGACCAATTTCAATGATCTTACTCTGAGTATGAGAATTAAATTTGAAAGCTCTCAAAAAATACACAAAAAACATGATATTCTGGGCAACCCTCCAGTCATGTAGGTATCATGGTCACCCCCACCAGACTGACTTCCAACCACTTGTGCTGATGGAGGGATGTTAGGTGAGGTAATTGCCACAGGAACAGTGGTACCTTCGGTTTAGCGTACTTGTATTGGAAAAGTTGGCTGCAGTATTCAGCTCTAGCCTTACACCACTCTCCTTTTGGTGGGATCATGGTCAGCAGATTGTGGAGTGGCTCCTGAAGTGCTCAGATGATCACAACTTTTGGGATCAACCGCACTGGGGGCATTCTGCTCACCATTGCATATGTATCTGCAAGAAAAGAGTAAGATATTTTGGACATAATATAGTATGTAGACATCATATTCTCTTACAGTTCACATAAATAAAATAGATGGTTCCCTATCTTATATCTAAGATAGCCTTGTGCCTAACCCACGCATGCTTAAACTCCTTCACTGTGTTAACCTCTACCACTTCTGCTTGAAGCCTATTCCATACATTGACTATCCTCTCAGTAAAGTAAAACTTCCTGGTATTACATTTAAATCTTTGCCCCTCTAATATAAGACTACGTCCTCTAGTTGTGGTAGTTTTTCTTCTTTTAAGTCTTTGTAATTATCCTATATTGTCCAGGGACAAAGTGTAATATTGTAGATGAGGTAGCTTTAAATAAAATGTTAAGTGATAACATTACAATAAGTCATAAAAAAATGTGAAAAACACAATATAGGAAAGAATCTAACCAGAATAATCATTATAATAATTTGGTCCCGACTTCAGGATAAAAGGAAGGTACCTTTCCTTTAAGGACATTTAGCACAGAACAACATAATTTTGGATGCCCAAGCTACAGTAATTTTGTAAAGAATCTATTATACATTTCAGCTTCAGTGTTTTGTACAAGAACAATGCGGCTACAAGTATCTTGTAACACTTACATGTTCCTTTAGTACCACATGTTATTGTTGTTAATTAATGATGTTGTTGCAGCGGTAACATATTTTTGACTCTGACATCCCAGTAGTGGAAGTGTAATTTGTATTGTACACACCTCCTATTTGATAATAATAACACATATTTGTAAAGAAGATTACTGTTTTTCCTCCAAATGATATTTCCAATAAACTTTATACTAAAGGCCACTGAAGATGATTTATCAAACTATGACAATGATTCATCTAGTGTTGTCATAAACACATGTAAATGTACTTAATGTTCTATAACCAGCCTGTGCCAGACTTGGGAACAGCTTTGACCTGTATGATCTGCATCTCACTGATAGGCATTGTAAAGTTCGGATGCAGGAACAGACCCACTGTGGAGAAAAGGTACAGATTAACCAACTACGGAGCAGAGTATCAGTGGAGATTTGTTCACCTGAAAGGATTCCACCCTTGATTGAGCTTAAGGCTTCTTTATCCTAGGACTTTGAACTAAGACCAATACTCTAATACTAAAGTGGAGACCACAGTAAATGTCAGGGTTCTACCCTGACCTCCTGACTCATGCATTTAAAAGTACTATTTTTTGTGCTTTTATACCTCCTTCCTCCTCTAGAGGCCTCCCTACCTTTGTTTTTTTTTTTTTTTTCTTCCCCTCTGTTGGTGTCAGGTAGGCTTTATAACTTTTGCAACACACCCCTGTTAAATACCTGCAGTTTATTTAAAACAGGGCTTTTGCATTGAAGTTGGCTGTCTGACTTCTGAGAGCTGCTTCTACTGGATCTCCTGATCCTCTGCTAAAGCTCATTTTGAATTTCTACCCTGTCCAGGAACTGTGAAACTGAACTTGGAAGGCTCAACCAGCCAGTGGATATTTTCCAGCATCTCCTGAGACACTTTGGCTACAGCAATATTACTTTAGCTCAGTTGCTCTCTTAAAGGGCCACTCGGCTTTAGTCACTCTCTCTAAGGTGTTCCTGCTTTAATCACCCTCTCTAGGGTGTTCCTGCTTTAGTCAACCTCTCTAGGGTGTTCCTGCATCAGTCACCCTCTCTAGGGTGTTCCTGCCTCAGTCACCCTCTCTAGGGTGTTCCTGCTTCAGTCACCCTCTCTAGGGTGTTCCTACTTTGTTACCTTTCTCAGGCCTCACCCTTACCTAAGGCCTCACCCCTTGTTTAACTGTCTATACCCCTACCTCTACTTTGTCTACACTCTCTGCTCAAACCTTTTTCCTATTCTGCAGTTCCTTGCTTAAGTCCCCTTTTGTCTCTTCAGTCCTTATTCGAATCCTTATCTCTCTGTTTCTATTTCTGTTCTCATCCTGCACAATGAATAACAACATGCAACCAGACACCTCCTCTATCCCTGAACTGAAACTCCTACCTGACCTGGTAAGGGCACTGACAGCACAACATGGAGGCTTGAAGAAGGAACCAAGGAACATCTGGCATGGTACAAAGGGGTCAGGCAACAGAATAGTCAGGCAGGCAAAAAGGTCTAGACAGGCGCCAAACGGCAGAGTCGGAGACAGGTTAAGGTGGGCAGTGTACAAGAGTAGTCAAAAAAAGACAGAAATCATGAACCAGGAATCAATCAAATATAATAGGAATGCAAGAAAGGCTTAGGAGCACTATTATAGGCAAGGAACAAGTGCACAATAAAGGTTTAAATAGCCCTCCTACAAAGTAATCAACCAATGAAGGTTGGAGGGAAAAAACATAATTTTAAACATGGCACTTTAAGCAGAGTAAGGGCAGGATGCCAAAAAAATATCTGCACATGCGCAAGTGCACGTTCCATTGGGCAGTAGGTAATTTGCAGGGGACGTGCCGAGGAGCGCGTCTCGAGTTGCCAGGGACATGCTTGCGGCTGGAAACCTCATCAGGAGAACCGTAGACTGACAGATCAGGACTTTGGATAGTCCTGAGCGGGTAAGGGGGCTGGTTTATTTACTAGAAGGTAGCGGTGCATTGAAATTGTAGTATTTTCAATGATTCATGGTATGCACAATTGTAAGAGAGTTCCGCAATTGATAGTAAGGAAGACAAATCTGACTGGTCCTCACTGACTAGCCTAAGGTATTGCTTTAAAACCTGATTAGTCCTGTCAGTTTGACCACTGGTCAGAGAATGGTGAGCTGAGGAAGATGAAGTGAGATTGTCTTTGGACCGCCAAAAACATAATGCACATGGATCAGGATGACTTTCAGTAAAACGTCAGTGAGTACCTTGGCAAAGGGTAGTTTCTTTACAGCCACAAAATGAGCTTGTTTTAGAATAGATAAACTACTACTAAAATGGAAGTCATACTCGCAGAAGGTGGAAGGTCAATTATAAATGGTTACTCATGTACAGATAAGGGACAAAGAAAATTGTCAGGTTTGTTTCTGGGTATTTTGTATCAGGCACATTGAGTACATGTCTCAACATATTTGATGAAAATACGCCCTGTGCAGCCAGAAGGGATACCAACAGAGTCTCACCTAAGGAGCCGGTTGCATGTGGCTGCAGCTGCAGAGGGCAAAAGGCAGCAGACTGGCATTGAGCAACAGACCAGGGCCATGTAGGGTCTGCAGAAGGTAACAGGTGGTGCAGTGCTGATGTGACACCTGCCACCTGCTCCCTGATGCTTCCAATGCCACACATCACCTTCCTTCTCTCTGATCGATGCTTCCTCTTCCACTAGGCCTCAGATTCCCGCCAGTCATCTTGACACCGCAACACCCTCTGGGCCCAGGGCTCGGTCCCTTTTTAGCCTCCAAACCACCACCCAATCCTCTGCTCCTCTTGCCAGCAGTACTTGCAGCCACTCCCCCGGTCCTCTTCCACTGGTCATTAGATCTTCCACCTGACCCTCTGGAAGTCAATGATGCCTCCGCAGAATGCCTCTGTGCCAACGGATCCCCCACACTAAATTATCTAGGGGAGTAAATCTTCCTTGACGGAAAAGCGTATGTACAACCCGCTGCTTCTCCCTTTACCACGAGGTGTCCAAACTGCTCCCATGCCCAAGCTACACAGCCTCTCCAATCCTGGCCAGCAGACGCTCCACCTCTGGATCAATCCTGCAACAAAAGAAAGGGAGAGAAATGCACACCTGACTTTGGAGTAGGGAAAAAAAAGGGCTGAATGTAGATTTAATTTTCCAGCCATTATAAATGTTGGTTACTGCACTTCTCCTTAGCAACCAACATAGCAATCAACTAACAACCTTGCTCAGCACCCTCTCCTTTTAATTAACTCTATGGGCTGCATGTCATGGAGGTTTGCTGCAGGAGGCATCTTACGTAGAGGGGCGACTGGTGCTGAAGGATGCTAACGGGGGGAAGATGTTAGAAAGAGAGATGGGGACTGGTGCTGCAGCGGTGCATGTCAGAAAGGATGAGTGGGAACGTACTGGTGCTGCAAGAAGGCAGGTTGGTGAGGCAGAGATGGAGAACTGGTGCTGCAAAGAGGCATGTAAGAGAGAAATATTGCAGGGGTGCAAGTCAGGGAGATAGGAAGGACTGTTGCCGCAAATAGGCATGTCAGAGAGGGATGATGCAGGGGGGCATGTCAGGAGGCAGAGAGTGGGGGCTGGTGCTGCAGGGGGACATGTCAGGTGGGCAGAGAGGGGGTACCAGTGTTACAGAGATGAATTTCAAGGACGATACAGTACTGGGGGTATGGGAGAGTTCATTGGGGAAAAAGTACTGCATGGGAGGATGGAAAGGTTAAGGAGGGACATGTTGCAGGTGGGGAGTGGTGTCACATAGGGGCAGGTGCCAAGAGCTTGTCACTCTCTGCATTCTCAAAAAACAAGCAGTGGAGAAAATGGCAAGGAAACAGACTGCACAGACTGGTAGTAGTAGTTTGGTGTTTGTTCTTATCTAAATGTGCGGCTATAGACCAAATCCTCAAGCACTCTCTGCATTCTGCCCAAAAAAGGAACTGCGAGGCAGCAGCAATTATAGACACTGATCTTACTACTCCCTCTCGGTAATACACATATGTGTTGCTGGAGGTCAGTAACTGCCAGAAGTGTTCATGATCTTTGGATGGGGGGGCTCTCACTATTTTCACTATATTCATTGCACATGGTGACCACCACAGGACTGCAAATAAACTGCAAGGGAGGCGATGTGACTGCCCCTCGTGGTGATTGTATGTATGTAGCGCTGGTGGTCACTGCATTAATCACCAGCATGTTTATGGAGTGGATGATCATTCAGACCAAATGATTGCCCACATAGTAGATGGGGAATGGCATTGGTCTGACTGCCCCTTGTGGTGATTGTAAATGAGCAGCTAGCAGTCACATTTGTGTGTGACTGCCAGCATGGTGGAAGGTGTGCAGAGTGGCCTGTTTAGTGTGATCACTGCACTTTGTGACCACTGCTAGCAGGGAACATACAACAAGACAGCCGGATCAAAGCTCCCTTGCGGTGATAGTACATCTGGCACTGGTCAGCCACATGTACTATGCCTGCTTGTTTGCCAGTGACACTGACTGAATAATTATAGTAGAGGCTATGACCAGGCCTTTGGTTTAGCACCCATCCCCATCACAGGTGCTCCATAAGTGGTGTCCAGACCTATAAATTGCAGGAGTGTCTCTGTATTATACAATAGGAAGGCCTTTTGGTCCCTAGTAAGGAATACATATAATGAGATTAAGCCCCATAAGCAACAGTATTTAGTGTTAGGACCCACAAATATTGGAGTACTTTGACGTAGTGGTGGCATAATATGGCCAGATATGTGACTAAATCTCCAATTTTGTTATCTTAGTAAGACAGGTGTTTTTAAGTAGCTTTAATGAAACCTATAGCTTTGAGTTTTTCTCATGCCTGCTTTGAGGTGAGTGCGCTGATCTTTGGATTTTGTATATATATATATATATATATATATATATATATATATATATATATATACAGTGCTGTATTTACCGCGGATGCCTAGGGTGGCAAATTTTGAAGAAAAAAAAATGTAAGATTTTTTAATTTTTTTTTAAAATCTGGCCCCTTAAAAAAAACAACGCGCTTGCAGGCAGAGACGGAGGTGAGAAGGGATCGGAAGATCCCCCCTCACCTTCCCTCTGCCGGGAAGCTGCACGGGGAGCCGAACAGACAGCACAGAGAAACCTCCGTGCTGCCTGTTCGGCTCCCCGTGCAGTCTGACACGGAAGTACCGACAGTCACGTAACCGGCGCGCTGACGTCATACGCGCGCCGGTCACATGACCTGTCGGCACAACCGCCTGGGAGCCGAACAGGCAGCATGGAGGAGACCATGCTGCCTGCCACTAACCACCAGGGAAAGGTAAGTGCTGGGGAGATGGGGGATTTGGGCACATTGGCTGGGGCTTATTAAATGGCAAATAACACTGGCATATTATTGGGCAAATTGGCTGGGGCATACCAAATGGCAAATAACTGGCATATTATTGGGCAAATTAGCAGGGGCATATTAAATGACAAATAACACTGGCTTATTATTGGGCAAATTGGCTGGGGCATATTAAATGGCAAATCACACTGGCATATTATTGGGAAAATTAGCAGGGGCATATTAAATGACAAATAACACTGGCTTATTATTGGGTACATTGGCTGGGGCTTATTAAATGGCAAATCACACTGGCATATTATTGGGCAAATTAGCAGGGGCATATTAAATGACAAATAACACTGGCTTATTATTGGGAAAATTAGCAGGGGCATATTAAATGACAAATAACACTGGCTTATTATTGGGTACATTGGCTGGGGCTTATTAAATGGCAAATCACACTGGCATATTATTGGGCAAATTAGCAGGGGCATATTAAATGACAAATAACACTGGCTTATTATTGGGCAAATTGGCTGGGGCATATTAAATGGCAAATCACACTGGCATATTATTGGGCAAATTGGCTGGGGCATATTTAATGGCAAATCACACTGGCATATTATTGGTCAAATTGGCTGGGGCATATTTAATGGCAAATCACACTGGCATATTATTGGGCAAATTGGCTGGGGCTTATTAAATGGCAAATAACACTGGCTTATTATTAGGCAAATTGGCTGGGGCATATTAAATGGCAAATAACACTGGCATATTATTGGGCAAATTGGCTGGGGCTTATTAAATGGCAAATCACACTGGCTTATTATTGGGAAAATTGGCTGGGGCATATTAAATGGCAAATCACACTGGCATATTATTGGGCAAATTGGCTGGGGCATATTAAATGGCAAATCATACGGGCATATTATTGGGCAAATTAGCAGGGGCATATTAAATGGCAAATAACACTGGCTTATTATTGGGCAAATTAGCAGGGGCATATTAAATGGCAAATCACACTGGCATATTATTGGGCAAATTGGCTGGGACATATTAAATGGCAAATCACACTGGCATATTATTGGGCAAATTGGCTGGGGCATATTAAATGGCAAATCACACTGGCATATTATTGGGTAAATTAGCAGGGGCAAATTAAATGGAAAATAACACTGGCATACTATTGGGCAAATTAGCAGGGGCAAATTAAATGGCAAATAATACTGGCATATTATTGAGCACATTGGCTGGGGCTTATTAATGGCAAATAACACTGGCATATTAATGGGAAAATTGGATGGGGCATATTAAATGGCAAATAATACTGGCTTAATATTGGGCATTTGGCTGGGGCATATTAAATAGCAAAATATACTGGCATAGTATTGGGCAAATTGGCATGGGCATATTCAATGGCAAATACTGGCATAATGGGCAAATTGGCTGGGGCATATTAATGGAAAATGATACTGGCATATTATTGGGCAAATTAGCTGGGGAATATTAATGGCAAATAATATTGGCAATGTGTATGTAATGGGGTGATGGAGGCATGTAAATGGTGTGATGGTGCATGTCCTTGGTGTGCAACGTGGGTTATGGGTCATTTCGTGGGTGTGCATTGTGGATAGGGGGGGTGCCCAAAATTTGTCTGCCTAGGGCAGCACAAAACCAAGATACACCACTGTGTATATATATATATATATAAAAATCCAAGGGCGGGTGCACTCAGCCAAACAATGATACACTATGCCCGGGTGCCGTGTAGCTCTAAACATGTAGCGATATCCAAGATCGAAAAAAACACGCACTCACGGGTCTTCAGTATAAATCCAATGGTCGAAACTTTTATATCATACAAAAAATAGTATTTGTAGATCCAGTCGACGTTTCGGTCCGCACCGCGGACCTTTATCAAGACTTGGATATATATATATATGGATCAACAGCGGATTAAGAAAACTAGATGGACGCAAGTCTTTTTTCAACCTAAACTACTATGTAGCTATGTAAAAGAGAGTTATTCTCAGAAGCTGCTTCGGATCCACCCCATCCCGCACATATGATTACCATTAATGTGATAGGAAGCATTGAAATGCTCAACACATGATGCCTCAACACGATTACTATCCTATTACTTGAAAAAAAAACAGGCAAACTTGGAAACATTGGTATTTCTAAATTAAGGACAAATATTAGAAACTAAATAGATGTGGTCTTTTTATACTGTTTGTAACTGTATAAAAAAAATCAGGTAAAAGTTAGAAAACGTGTTTTTTGGGGCATATTTTAATCATATTTTATATTTTTTTAATAGTAAATAATGTGATATGATGAAAATAATAGTATCAAAATAAAGCCCCATCTGTCCTTTAAAAAATTATATATAATTTGTGTGGGTGCACTGAACACTGAAGCAGTTAAGCAAACATATGACAAAAATAATGGAATTCTGGTCTTCAGGGCATGTCACATGAAGCATAGAACTATAATACATGTAAAAGGATCCAGATTGTGAATATATAGTTGTATAGGTGTGTGTACTGGGAAGTAGACGGTATAATCTGTTTCTATGGTTTATATAACTGTGGTAGCCAAAAGGGATTGAACTGACTTGCAGTCGGAGTGTGATCTCTGGGTAAGTTGTATCGAACTTATAAAACTAGGTTTAGGCAAGCAAGAACAGTTGAGATTGTTTCCAATATATTAAGTTAAGAGATAAAGAATCAAGGTGTATATGTTACATTATTAAAAAACATCTATAAAAAAGCTCCATTGTGTGCCAGCGTTGTCTTATGACATCCAATGACTTTGAGGTTTGACCACCTTGAACGCTGTCCATTGTTTCTTCAGATTAGTTGGTGGCCTTTTTTCAATATAGCTTCTTTTCTCAATAAGCAAATGCATTCCAGTAGGTCTCTCCACTCACCTGGAGTAAAAAATCTGTGGAAAATACTTTGGTAGGAGAACAAAACTTTTAAGGGAATCACCATTAATTTTGTTAATATGATGATCAAAAATCAGATGTACCGTATTTGCTTGAATATAAGACGACCCTGATTATAAGACGACCCCCCCAAACTTTGGATATTACTTTAGGAAAAAAACTAAAAGCCTGAATATAAGACTACCCTATAGGAAAAAAGTTCAACTTGTATATATTAACATGTAAATTGCTGTTTAATATTTAATATTTGATATTAAACAAATGCATATTTTGTTTTTATTTCCTTTTATGTGCCAATGCTGCCTCTCCCCCTCCCCGCGTTGTTTCTCTCTCTCCCCCAGTGTTATCTCCCTCTCCCCAAACTTTTATCTCTCTCCCCCTCCCTCCCCTTGTCTTTCTATTTCCCCCCTCCCTCCCCTTGTCTTTCTCTTCCCCCTCTCTCCCATTGTCTTTCTCTCCCCCTCTCCCTCCCCTTGTCTTTCTCTGTCCCCTCCCTCCTCTTGTCTTTCTCTTCCCTCCTCTCCCCTTGTCTTTCTCTGCCCCACTCCCTCACCTTGTCTTTCTCTGCCCCCCTCCCTGACCCTCACCTTGTATCTCTCCCTGGTGGCTAGTGGGGGCAGCCGGGGGATGTCTGCACAATACCCTCCATGCTGCACGACACTTCCGTCCATTATGACGGACAGCCGGTCCGTCATAATAGACGTAAGTGTCAGGCAGCATGGAGGATGTCTGTACTATCGTGCAGACATCCCCCGGCTGCCCAAATCTCCCTGGTGCCTAGTGGAGGCAGCCGGAGGATGTCTGCACGATATGCGCAGACATCTTCCGCTGCTGCCCGGCACTTCCACCGGGACATTTATGATGAAGTCGGAAGGACCCAGCTTCATCATAGAAGTCCCGGCAGTCGTGCGGGGCAGCAGCGGAGGATGTCTGCGTGCATTGCGCATACATCCACCGGCTGTTAGCGAGGGGGATCCAGGTCCCCTGCAGCTCTGCAGGGGACCTGGATCCCAGTCTTATAGTCTAACCTCCATTTGAGGTAAGATTATAAGATGACCTCGAATATAAGACGAGGGGTCTTTTTCAGAGCATTTGCTCAGAAAAAAACCTTGTCTTATATTCGAGCAAATACGGTAGTTTCATTCCCTCAAAACTGACCTCCTCTTGTTTACGAGCAGAAGACATTTTTTTTTATACTTGGGTGAGTTAGGGAAGGTGAGCACCCTACATGTTCTACCAACCACGAGTACAGCATAACAAATGTTTTTATAAGATTTGGGGAATTTAGGTTTTGTTTTATAGGTCATTTACCCGATACTGTAGTTTTTCTGTAAGCTCCTGATGACCCAATAATTATTGTTGCATTGGTAAAATAGAGCTGACTACTTTATCTACCATCTTCTCCATGTGGACAGGGAGATCATGTTTTTTATAAAGGGAGAGGAGCTCATATCGATCCTCTTGTATAGTAAGCTGTGGAGGAGACATTATTCCTCCAGATCAACTGTCAAAGGGGGCTATACACTAAAACGTGAGATGAGATTAACATTTCATCTCACCAATTTAACTATACATTGTGCAGTGAGAAACCTGGTGAGTTATCCCCACTAAGCAAATTTGCGAGGTTTGTCCCTGAACAATGTATAGCAAAATTGGTGAGATGAAATGTTCATCTCATACCAGCTCACCTCAACTCACCTTTTTGTGAATATCCCGAAAGAGGGGATCATGAAGAAAGTAAACAGCCATACGTAAGGCCCGAGTACTAGATAAAGATCTGTGACGCTGGGATATGTAAAACTAATCCACACGTTTTTAAGAATCAAAAAGTTTTTTTTCTATAGCTTTGCTTAACCCTCTGAGATCCAATGTACTATAAAACATATTATTAGCTGGGCCTCCTCTTTGGCTCAGCAAGTGATAATATAATATTGCCAAATTGCTTCATCATTCTTCAGCAGAGAGTATGCAGACTTATATTCATACAAGCAGCCCATATCACCCGCTGACACTTGCACACCATTGCAAAGTCTTCTTTTCTCCGCATCTTTGAAATACTAGCTCTATTGTGTGTTTGCCTGTGGAGAGAGCATTCCAGCCCCCAACTTTCCCTATTCTGTTCCATTTCTTTCAGACTTATTTTACAAAGCCACTGGAAGCTAATTGAAATAGTCCTTATACTGTTAGTAAAGTTAAAGAAAAAATACAAAAAAAAAACAAGACATGCTTTTGTTCTTGTACAAAGGGATTGATGGTTGTAATTTTGAATATAAAGTACAATTTCAGCAGCAAACAAAGGATATCTGAATATTTGCTGAACCACTGCATAATCTAGTTTCATTACAGTGCAGAAAATTACTCACCTTTCTACTTCTCAATGCACACCAAGGACATACTAGTGGGTATTTTTGTAAAAAAAAAAAAAAGGTAGACATAGTTTGGAAGACTTGCACATAATATTAGAATAAAAATTTAAATAGAATTCCATAACTTAATTAGTATTAAAGTGTTAAATACTGTGTGTTTATTGTAATTCAGCTACTAAGGCATACGTCTATCCTAAATATAATATAAGGCCAGGGAATAATGAAAGTTTTAAGAAAATTGAGCAGAAAGATGGGTTGAATGGCCAACACACTGAGTTAGAAGTGCTACCATAGTAACGAATCACACATTAAATCTTCTGTGCTGTAATAATACTTACATATATATTTATCTCTGCGTCTGTATGTTTACTATCTAATAATCAGCTTGCCATAATCAATGAGTTGTTTTAGCTTTCATGATCATAATCCAAGTAATTTTGTAAATTTTTGTTTATTATTATTTGATTACTTTTCCCATGTGAGCAATCTATATTTTGATATATTCCTCTGGTGTGAATCACGTCTTTATGGATAACCTATGCTAAATATTCATAACCAGGTTCCTATTTTTATGATTTTAAATGATTTCATGTTATCCTTGTATTTTTATATTGTTTTAAAGTCAATTACACATAACCAGATAACAGAAAAGGGTGATACTTTATCTTGGGTCTTCACTTCTGCTTCCGCTGGGCTCTCCTCACCAAGGAACAGACAAGACTAGCACTCTCGAAAACTGGTTCACCCAACTAAGTATCCAAAAAATCCCTCAATTACCACCCAGCAAACCACCTCCCAGAAAGATAAAGAACCAGTTCAACTTTTTTGGAGATGCATGGTTTATGAAAAAATACATCCCCTTCTCGCATGTCTTGTAGTAAATAAATACTGGAAAGGTGAGTGCGAGGTTTGTTCCCACAATCTAAAGAAGTAATCTCTGTAACCTTCTACATAACCTTTTTTGATGTGCAAATGACATTCCATTGTGAAGCCAGATTACCCACCCACCCAAAAGCCTATATTGCTGTATTAAATACAATATAACATTTATATAAATGCACCCTATATTTATTACATTTATAATAAAGACAAAGTATTTAACCAGAAATGTTGTATTCAAACATTCTCTGATATTCAAATATGCCCTGGGGATGTTACTCTTGGCCAACTTCCAGGAGATGTTCAAAGAATAGCTAGCGTTTCAATAATTCTTCATTACAGCTTTTTTTTTTTTATTGGTTTTATAAAACTAATTTTAAACATTATTTTAGTGAAAATCTACTTTTAATGAAACTTCTAATAAAATATATAAATCTTTTTTTTAATAAAATAGTTCAATGCAGTAAAACATTTTTTGATGGTAGCCAGACTGATCAGTATAAAACTCCACTGAATTTGGCATCTTTACACCACTCATAAGATTGAGCCAGTCAACTGGTATACTTAATATGAGAAGGAAATAAGTCACCATCAGGTGTAAAGTACTGTTTCTAAAAATAGTCAGCCAGCCACATGTGTTAAAGTATATATTTGATATTTATTTTAGTTGCTTTCAACTTCTAAATATTTCACTTCTAAATGCCAGAGCGCATAGCAATTTCTACCATTCCATACAATTGTCTTGTTACTCTATCAATCCCTTAATCTTATCTGTCAACATATCTGCTACCTATGTCTTTATCTGATGATACTGTGTAGGCTGAGAAAGCTGTACCATGGGACACTAAATTGGTTTTGCTCCTTTGGCCAAAAGAAGCCAACTCTCCACTGCTAGAGAGCCAATTACAATTAATACAGTTTAGTTACTATCATGATGGAGTGAACCAGAAACATGTTATACAGCATAGTTATTATGAAAATGGAGTTAATTAGCCACAGCTATATGTAGTGATCGCATTAATGTCTTCAAAAAAAAAAATTTCATTGAGGTAACATATTGCAATCTTCACTCAACTTCCTACTTACCACCTCCTTTTTATGGCCTGGAATATGGATCACTGGTGGTCCAGTCTGTCTCTGATTAGAACATGGACATAGACCCTTTCTAATCTACCCCTACAGTTGTCCCCGAGTGACTCACCCACAGAGGAGGTACGGTTTAGTTAATATGAGGTTGGAGCAAGACAACCACAGGTGTACTTTAATAAGAACAGGAGTGGATCCGTCAAATTTACTACAATATTTTATCTGAACCAGTATTTGCATCTTCATCCCATAATCTTTGGAAGAGATTTCACTCCTTCATCCTCAGAATGACGCAAAAGTATTGGCAAAACTTTTCTAATGACTAAAATAATTCGGCCATTCATCGGAAGAAGCACATGTCATCTTCCAGAAATGCAAGCATAACTTTGAAGAAAGTAAGAAAACACAACCTAAACGAAGAGTACATAATATGTATAAAACAATAATAAAAAATGCAGCTATGTGTTAGTACTGATTTTAATATAGCCATATAGAAATAATTCACCATCCTCTGTTAAAAGGGACATCACCAAGATTAGAAAAAAAATAAATTAAAAAGATCTTTTTTGTAACCCTGGTATCCTATTTGCAGTCTTTATTTTTCTATAGTTGTTTTCCTAAACCAATGTGTCTTCTTATTAATTATTGAGATCAAAAGGTCTTCATTTTGTTTGAGGCTATCATCGGGGAAAAAAAGTAAATCCACCCTTAATGACATCACAAAAAAGATTTCAATCTGATCTGTACATTAAATTGAACAGGCTGACTGCGAAAAGAACAATAATGAGTTTCAAAGTATTTTTTTTACTCTTTGATAGCTAGTTTATGACAGATGACGTCTTGCACTGAAAATGACTCCTGTAAGGGAGCGTGTATTTACAATTAGGTAGTTCAGTTTCTGTTATTATTGATGACAATTACATGGTTAAACAGAATGTTTATGACACAGAAAAATAAAAGCAAAGAAGAAAATGCCTTCAGGTGTTAGAAAGGTAGGTGATTCTCCCAGGTGTCTGGATCAGACTGGCAACATTTCAAACAGACAAAGTGAATAAAATAAGAATCCACAAGATGTTTGAATGTTTGAAGACATGAAACTGCTGACAGCAAATACTTCTACCTCGGAGAGTTGTGGAAGCATTGTCTATCAGTGGAGATGTCAACATGCCTTAAAGGGACACTCCCACCAAAAAATGAAAGGGTTTTATATTTTTTATTTTGTATTGTTGATTTCAGATATGTATTTTGTTTTTGTTATGTGACTGTATTTAATAAAATATGTAATTAAACAAATGTGACTGGGTGCTGCCATTTTGTGAAATATAGTGTTTTTTGGTGCCATCCCCCTAGTGACTTTACAGCACTAGTATCTCACTTTGGGGTTGGGGGACACAGAATGCAGTCTATAAGCCTGAATTCTGACCAATGAAAGCATTGAATAGGAGGATAATATAACTATAACATCACAAGTGGGCAGAGTTATGATCCTAAAGTGAAAAAATGTGTTGCGCAAAGAAACTCTACTTATCTGGAGAAAACTGATAATATCTCAGGAAAGTACATATGGAAGAAACAGAGAAACAAAAAAAAAAAAAAAAAAATAATATAGGAGTAATATACAATATGGAGATATGTCTCCCTTGTTGGAGACAAAAACACTTCCGCAATTGAAGTCTCGTGCAGCGTCACCAAAATCTCGCGACGCGTTTCGCCCAATAGGGCTTCTTCAAGGCGATGACGCCTATTGGGCGAAACGCGTCGCGCGATTTTGGTGACGCTGCACGAAACTTCAATTGCGGAAGTGTTTTTGTCTCCAACAACGGAGCTTGTTTTCACTTGGCGTCCTTCGTTATCCACTACTGCCGGTTTTGGACTACGTACATACTGGACGGACTGGTGATATTTTCGTTTCTGTTTTTACTCTATATGAGCCTTTTATTCCAGTTTTTTATCCAGAGGAAAATTAAAGATTTATATTGTATCCTAAATTACATCTGATTTCCCAGTATAAATCTACATCTCCTAACTGGGTCTACATCTACCTATTACCAATCACTACACTTGGCTGTGGATGATAGGACTCAAAGTCCTCTAAAGTTTTTCACACTCAGAGCCGGTTTCTAGGCTCTTGAATTTGTGAGTGTATTTTCATTGGGGGACATATCTCCATATTGTATATTACTCCTATATTACTTCACATTGATGTTTTTTTTTTTGTTTTTTTTTGTTTCTCTGTTTCTTCCATATGTACTTTCCTGAGATATTATCAGTTTTCTCCAGATAAGTAGAGTTTCTTTGCGCAACACATTTTTTCACTTTTGTATCACTGTTTGCTGTGTTTGTTTTTGGAGGAACTACACTTGTGTATGCTGCATTTTTTCACATATATTTATCTCTGTTTATAAGCGCCCATCACTTTTTTATATTCTTTAGAGTTATGATCCTGTTGGATCAGGTCAATCTCCTCTCTTTGTGTTGGAAGGCAAGTAAAAAAAAGTTGTACAGAGCCACCTAGTCCTGCCCACTATGATACACAGCCAATAAGAGTGCAGGGGGGTATTGTATGACATCATGATGCAGGCTTAAGGATAAACATCTAATTTTATTTTTCATTTTATATGCAATTAATTTAATCATATAAAAAAAAATGGTGGCATTCCCAGCATCTCTTTGAGGAAATAGGGGAGTACCAATAGATATGCATGGTGATGCCCAGTGTACATATGCCTAATTACACACAACAGTATTATCACACTACTGTCCTATTTGATTAAGAGAAATTAAGAGAAATAAATATATATTAAACTCCATTATGGATGTCTATAATGTCTCATGTTTATGACTATGGCTTGATATTCAAAGAAAACACTTTTCAATGGAAAATGTGTCTAATTTGCATATCAAGCCACAAGTTGATGTCAGAAACAGGAAACAATGCACTCTTTCATAGTTTAACACCTTCGCGACAAAGGACGTGCCAGGCACGTCCTGGGAGAAACTCCCTTAACAACAAAGGAGGTGCCTGGCATGTCCTGCGGTGAATCAAGCGGTTTTCGCGATCGTTGATCGCGAAAACCGCTTTAACGGTGCTGGTCTATTGCCTCGATGTCGAGGCAATAGCCAGCCCTGAAATTTCTATTTTGGAGCACCCACGATTGCCCCACGGAGTGATCGTGGGCGCCATATTGACGGAGCATGCTGCTCCGTCAATATGGCTATGCCCTCTGCCGGTCTAAGCTTCGGAAGTGAAAGTAACTTCACTTCCGTCGCTCTGAATATGCTACTTGACTGCCCCTAGCGGTAGTTAAGTAGCATAGCAATGGAAAATATTTAAAATAAATATTGAATTAATTAAAAACAAGTTATATAGATAGATTAGCCTATAGGGTTAAAATTAAATAATTTTTAGCATAAGGGATAGGGTTAAAATTAAATTAAAATTAAAACATATTAAGGGATATAATAAGGATTAGAGTTGGGGTTAAATTTAGTGTTAGGGTTAAATTTTGGGTTCGGGTTGGGGTCAAAAGGTCAATATAGGAAAAACCAAAGAACACTATTTTTGGTTTTTGCCCCATAACTCGCAAAAAAATACCCAAAAATATCGAAACATGAATATTTTTGAACTCAGGATAACATTTAAAAACTATTTAGATGGGGTCTTTTTTAATGATTTTATTTGTGTAAATTATATTTTAGGTCAAAGTTAGAAAAAGTTTTTTTTTTTCAATTTTCATCATATTTTATGATTTTTTTTGTAGTAAATTATAAGATATGATGAACATAATGGTATCTAATCAAAGCCATTCTTATGACGATAAAAACAACATATAATTTGTGTGGGTACAGTATGTGAGAAAGAAAAGAATTACAGCTAAACACAAACACCCTAGAAATGTCAAAACAGCCATTGTCACCAAGGGAAAGTCAAGGTGAAAATGTCTTGTCACTAAGGGGTTAATTTAAGAAATATTTTTCTCTTAACACAAAGCCTTGCTTCCAATTCTGCTAATACAATATATAGATCTTTTTTATGCTCTATATTGCCCATACAAATAATTTTTAGGAGACATTTATCATTTGGAGTTGACAAACGTGACAACTAGCTTTACATACCAACAATTTTTGTCTTTTTCACTGAAATATATATAAAAAAATAAACAAAATATTCATGTTTGTTTAATGTCACAAACATTTTTTAGCAAGAAACTGTGAAATCTGTGCTTAATAAAAACACAGGTTACCAGAATGCTTTATTTACAATCATTCTTTTTCTGTGTAATATTTAAGGACAACTGTATCAAAAAATACAAAAAACATTTTTTAATCAAAAGATTGCATAAAGTGTACATTTTAAATAGAAATGCTTTAATGAAAGAATACAAATAAAGTACCTTAATGAGCCACCTTTACTTCATATAGCTCTAATAGGAGTTAGACATTCTGTTTATAATTTTTGGTCAGATGGGTCAGATCTTTGTTCATCTGAACCAAGTGGAGTGAAGATCTGACCCAAGACTCTAAACAACATGTCCACCCCCTGAGAGAAGTAAATGGAGTAAAAAAGGTTCAGTAAGACACTTTATTTGTATTGTTTTATTAAAGCATTTCTTTATCTGTTATCTACACTTGATGCCATCTTTCAATCAAATTTACGTTGTTATTTTTTTTTTTACTACAATTGTCCTCTAACCCTAATACATTGTACTGAGCTCAATTGTGGAATGAGGCTTTGCATGTATGTATTTCAAATTATAAATGCCGATCTGAACACTTTCGAAACATTTACCTCTGGACTCTTAAATTAACAAAAAGGCAGATTTAGCATTTTGTAGCACTTAATCTATGGATCCACCGGCCAGTGAAAAGATTATATGCCATTTATATAATTAAATTAAACACAGTAAATATGCAGGTGCTGTTTTATTGCCATTATGTCCAAAGGAAAAAGGATACAATGAACCGTAAGTATGGCGAGTCAAAATGCTTGCTAAAGAGAATATTTAATTATAGACCTGTTTAAGAGAAAATTGTCATGCTCGCAATTGTGTCTGTTTCAAAATCCACTGAAGAGTAGAATTATGGTTAGACTGCTTTAATTGCTCTGTTTACAAGTACTAATGTATAAGTAGTAATCTGTTTTTATACACTTGCAAAATAGACTTGGCGTAATGTAAAATAAAAATGAAATGAAGTTAGAGGTAGTTGTTAGTCTGTTTTATATGACTTTGCACAAGTTAGGCTGACAACATGCCAGCAAAATGCTGAATTTAATTGAATTTAAGATTTTATTATTGACAACGTTAACAAGGCTGGAACAAAATCATTGCCATGAAAGATGACAGAGAGGGCCGTCCAATTTTAACTTCAATACACATTGCCAATGGTGAAATTTACTGATTCTTTGGAATGATTGTTGACAACAGATCATAGTGATGATGAGCTGGAATAACAGTTCTGAACAACTGGTAATCATAAAGGAAATAGATTTATACTCACAAAAGAGAATACGTCTGTCATTTCTCTGCCATGGTTGATGTCATAAACGAGAGACACAGTTAACATTTAAAACACAATTTTCCCAATGTATAAATACTTTTTTAGGTGATTGAGGCCTTTTAAGCTTGTGAGCAGGGCTCTCTACCTCATGTACCAGTCTGTTTTAGTTGGTCTTACCTCGTATGTAGTTCCCTGCTCTGTACCTAGCGCTATGTAAATTGTTAGTTAATGTTATGGTAAAAGTAAAAAAAATGTAGTGTATTATTTTTATTACGACTGGCATTGTCCTTTATAAATGATACCTCAATTACCTGCTGCTGTTAAAAGGCCTCAATCACCTAAAAATGGTATTTATACATTGGGAAAATTGTGTTTTAAATGTTAACTGTGCCTCTCGTTTATGACATCATGGCGTGATATGCACCAAATAAGCCAAATTTCAATGGAAAATGTTTAATTCGCAAATCAAGCCATCAAATATAATTTTAAACATTTTCTCTATCTTAATCTAGGTCTTTGTTGGCAATTCAGATATCACAATGTATAAATAATTTTTAAACATTTTTTCTTCTCTATATTCACTTTATAAGCAATGTTTAGGCTGAAGTAGTTCCTTTAAAATAACAATGTTCTGTCTATTCTATTGTATACTTTGCATGTTTCACCTTACCTCATAAGAAAATGTAATGATAGATATTAATTTTCATAAATATTGACCTAGAACAAAAAATGTATACCTTTAAAGAGTGTTTAATTAAGTTCACAATAACAATCTGCCTTGAATGATCACGCTCACAAGTGATTAGTTAATGAGAACCGCATGTTGTATACTAATTCAATCCATTTACTATTGATCCCATCTTAGCAATGGGACATCTTATACACTAGTCAAGTACTAAAACCCCATCAGGTCAAATAATTGTTCAGTGCACAGCTTTCTAAACACTTTACTTCACATTAAGTGTAGCTCAAAAACCCTTGTATTACTCCATACAGAGAGCTCAGCAAAGGGAGTCTGAAAATCCACAGAATCGCTAAAGAAAATTAATTTTAATTAGTAATTGACAAGTGTGGATTTTGCTGGGGCTCAAAACAGGGAACTAACTATAATGTGATGAACTGAGTGAATGTGAGTACAATTACTTCTCTAGACTGAAACACTACATGTGACAATAGATAATTATAAGTGGCCTTTCATAGATGATTCCCCAAATGATGTATTTATCATCTTTCATAGGCAGTGTGTGGGACAGCTAGTTAAATGTACACTATTTAGACATAAATATATCTGGATGATCCAAAATACAAGTATCCAAAAGGGAAATTTTAAGTATTAAATTAGTCAGTTGAGGGCCAGATGTACACATTTGTTAATATGTTTGCACTGCTAAGTGGACAAATATCATTTTTTGAAGAAATTGACAATTACAAGAAAGGTATTTTGGTTATTGCAGGGGCTTCACCTCAAACACAGTAAGACATCAAAAAGCTATTGTAAAAATGTTTAACAACCTAGTTGACGTATGGCACTTTCAGACCCAAGAAAATGAGAATATACTTATTTTTCTGCAGCACAAAATAATTAATCATGACTTGATAAAATATTCCTCCAAATGCATGGAATACAGAGAGTTAAGGATATCAAATATATACACCTAGCTTAGACAGGAGTAATAATGTGATCAGTAAAATGGTAAAAAAATTTAAATTATGCCTGGAAACTTAAGGAATTCCAACATTTGCAAACGAAACACAAAATGAAATAATAGAATACTTAATAAATATGTAACATCAACATCAGAAGCTTCTATAGTATGACCTGCACAATTATTCTACAGAAGGGTTTACTTTATAAAAGAGATACTCAGAAGTAAAGAAATGCTCCTACTCCAACTTCAGATGTTACAATAGCAGCTCAACACTTTAAATACTAAGCAACAAAGAAAGCCATCTATCACTACAGCTAAATCTGTGCAGCCACACAGCAGATAGACTTAATTTTGCACACTTTTGTCATGGATATAACACCAATTCTATCTCTGGGAAAATAAACCACATTCATTGCTTGGGAAAAGACTAATTCCAGAAAAATATGAATGAAGGCAGGGCAGAGCTACCTATAGGCAAGATAGGCACCGGCCTATGACTATACCACCCCTGAAATGGTAACACTATGTTAAGGGGACGACAAAGTCCATCATCGCCTAAGGTGACAAAAATCCCTGCACCGGCCCTGAATGGAGGTTGATTAAAACAAACAGAAATAAGTTGATCTATAGCATAACAGACATATCACAGGGATTTGAACTGTACTATCAGAAGAACAAAGTGTGAGTATGAGTTTTATTGCTGTTGAGTCTGTGATACACTCACACAATGCAAAGTAATGTGAATTGTGTATGTAGATATATATATATATATATATATATATTTGTGTGTATGATATATTTATATGAGAGGTTATATATATATATATATACATATATATAACCTCTCATATATATATATATCATATATAATTTTCTGTAAATAAAAAAGTAATGTGGCCCACACACACACATACATTTCCGGATGAAGTGGCCCTCTGGATGGTAGGCTCCCAAACAGAAAGACAAAAAATCTTCTAGATAGTGGTATTGAAATAAATTATTACATGTAATAAAACCCCAATAGGCTAAGATATCACAAACAGCAGCAACATAGAGTCCACAGTCATATGTGATGGACAGTAGTCCAGAACTGAAAAGTAGCAGAGTTCGAAAATCGACACTGTGTTTCGCCTCTTGAGGCTTCAACTCAGCGTATGGACACATTGCCAAACACTGTATATTTAAAATCCTGGATATCTTAAATTGATCTCGTCAGTGCACAGTAGTTCTCATGAGACATCAGCAAATGGTAAAATCTCTTCCATATACATCATCCTTTTTCGCAGCAATTCAACATAGCCTGTGCACGAAAATATCCTACTCGTTATTTCTGACAGACAATAAATATATATATAAATATTGGAAATGAGAAAGAAACAAGTGTTTTATCTTTTTCTGGGGTGCTTTATCTTTCAACAGAACACTTTGTTCATTAAAGGCACTCAAATATGTGCAATTTTGCCTCATTCTGGTACACTGGCTTTAGGGAATTCCCTTTAGCCAAGGTGGGTAGCGGCAATTTAGATTGTCTATAAAATTATTTGTATTGACCTTTATAAAATTATTTTTAGTTTTTATCTGTCTACTTTCAAGTGTCCAGGTAGAGAAAGGTTATACTATCCCTGGTAAAGGTAGTATTTAAAACTATATTCATATCATTTCCATTGACATATTGTAATAATGTGTTAAGATCTTCCTCACTACCTTTTCAAATACAAATAAGATCATGTATATAACAGTAAAAGAGGACCAAGTTCGCCCTCCAATCATGCTCACTCCAAATGTAGATATCCTCCTATTAACTGGGGGGAAACTTCGTCCCCGTAGCTATGCAGGTCAATTGCAAATAAAAAATTTTACACACCAAAAGAAATTGTGATTTAAAATCAAATCTATCCCTTCCACTATAAAACCTGATCCTTGCTTAGCAATTTTTTGTTAGTAAGAAATTTGAAAAACTTCACATCTTTGCTGATGATTTAAAATAGTATAAAGAGATGTGACATCCCTTGTCACCAATATATAATCATCACCCCATGTTCATGATTCTACAATTTTTAATACACACATGGTTTCTTTCAAATATGACCTCATCTTCTTTACATATGGCTGAAGCGCATAGTCGAGGTACTAAGATTAATTTGAAAACATGGAGTCTACCCCTGACACTATAGGTCTTCCATGTGGTGCTGTCAAGTTTTTATGCACTTTGGGCAGGAAATAAGTAACCAGTATTTTTGGATTCGCTCTATTGATGTAATCATATTCATTCTTTGATAAGTCATTTTTCCCTTCATCCAAATATTTTGTTAATATTTTCTTATATTCAGTGGTTGGATCTTTTGTTAATTTCTGATAAGTATTCTCCAGTCCCAATTGCCAAAACGCTTACTGCATATATTGTTCACGAGATTGTGAGTGTATTATACTTCTACCCTCAATTTCCTATGCATCCTTTATAAGACTGATATGACAATTTCATTACTCCAGTACTATTTTTAATATTTTGTGTTTACAAAGTGTTTATTTAGTATTGTAGAATAAAGTATACAGAGGGACATGTTGTTAAATAAACGCAATATAGTATGAAGGAATAGGAGGGAGAAGCAAAAAAAGGAAAGAGAGGTATCACCATCAAACTTAGCAACAGATGATAAATAGATTAGATTGAAATATTTAAGCAAGATAATACACTATTGGGACTTCTTTGAGAAGATGGATCACTGAGAGAGTTTATCATGTGAAGAGTAAGTATTTAGTATAAATGTCAATAACTGTAATGCGGAATTGAAAAAATGTCAATGCAAAATGTAAAATATTATAATAATCCTTCTCTGTGTCATTCCATGAAAAACTAGTAACCACAATAATCAGAGAGCCTTTTTAATGTTACACTATATAGGGCACAGACAGTGAAGCAGTTTGATGCTGTGCTCAGTTATAGTTCTCCTTTATTATCCATTCTGCCATAAGATCAATATCTTCCACTACTCAAACCCACTTGTTGTGGGGAGACCTGTCTGCTGTTTTAAACTGTTGGCATTATTGTCAGTGTGATTCATGATGTTGTATTTTGTATGTGTCGGTACTGGGGAATATTGTGATGAAGAAGAGACATAGACCAGGAGGAGAAGGTTTGAGTATATGCGATCTTTCAGGACAACTGTTCAAAATAGTTGCATGCCAGGTCAAATCTACCATCTGTGGAGAAAAGTACCATGAAAGGTGTTACATTTCCACAATATTGGAGGGTGATTGAGAAATATCCTGTATGGAGTGGAGACCAGTGTAGCACCAGTGGGAAAGAAGCTTGTAGTGATATTCCTGATTTGATGGAACAGCAATTTGTGATCTGAAAGCTTTTTTGACATTTAGAGAAAATCCTAGCTTGTTTGCTCAATGCTTTTGTGTTCTTGTCTGGAAGTGAATTAATGTACATGCGTAATTGATCATTCTAAAGATATTCTTGGAAGGTCAAGTGCCTTGCGCAAATCATAAAACCTAAATGTGATGAGTACTTGTGAGTACTCTGCTTGGAAGCAATATGTCTGCTTATTTTTTTATTTTATATACTGGTGATTAATATAACCTGAATGAAGCACTGGCCATGTGATACCCATAAATATTGCCTGGAGCTTGGACTATGCCACAGTCCTGATCTATGGTAATAGTAATGCTTATTATTTGGAAGGCTAAAACATTTAGTTGGTATTATTAGGTAAATATATAAGCATGTACGCATTATCTTTGTGGAATAAAATGAGATGAAAATGTTTCTCTTACATGTCTGACATTTTCATTATTGATCATTTTTTTGTATATCATCTTTATAATTTAATGGTCAACTAATATCTGTGTATAAATATGGAATGAGAGAGGAGATATTAAGCTATTTATGATGATGAATGCTTAGGATTCTTTGTATTTATCTTTTCATTCTTAAAACCTCCTTAGCCGATATGATGATAATAAAAATATATGTACATTTAGTTAAACTGAAGTGGAATAAACATTCATAATTGGTGTTCGTGAAAGGGCCTGTACATAGACAATTCTCCAGATGTGATTCTTTGATGGAATAATAATTGTTTTGCCATAATCAAGTTTAAAGAGACCTTCTCGGGACGAATTGTTGAAAGATCCGCAGAATAAAACTGTATTTCAATACTTAATATAAGCTTTATTGCCAGCAAAAAATAGAATAATAATGGAATTAGAAGGGTGAAATGAACTAGAACAGCAGTGCAGTATTTGAGTATTTAAGTGTAAGCAGCATCTTCATGTTCTCTGCTTTTTATCGTATACATTGTTAAAAAGGCTCCATTTAAGTTATGTGGTAGTAAACTTCATTATCACCCTTTGAATATCTGTGCAACACTGATTGCCATTAATTGCATTTTTGTATTTTACCATCTGGATATTTCTCTATTTGTTTGTATGACATAGGATCAAAGATCATTTTCTACTTTTGTGGCTTTGAATAAAGTGGTATGAACTCAATACCGTTGATGTGATTATACTCACTTAAACAATGTAGCTGAAAGCCATGACAATAACAACATAAAACCAATGTTCATAACAGACACAGTAAACATGCTAGAACCTGGTGCAATATGTCCAGTACATAGGGCTTCTTAAAGATTAAAATGGTGCCTGGAGGGCAGCGGATGTGTGACTTTATAGAAAAACATTTTAATGAACGATGGAGTCCTGAGTTTTTCTTTTGATGTGCTATAATGCGTTAAAATTACTTATCAAGTGATGTCACATTTTCTCTTTTATACATAAATTGTCTAACTCAAAATGTTCTTTCAACTCTACCCATTGTTGTCACTGTTATTGTCAGCAGTGATACGAGCAAGTATATTGTAAAAAAACAAAAACATTGCTACTTTTTCAGGAATGCATACTGTGTAACAACCTTTGTTTCTGTTAGAGAAACATCTTTTTTTTCAGAATTTTCCTAACATGCTTAAATGATTCTTCTGAATACACGCCTAATACAGGAGTAGGTCAATATTTGCTGGACTTTAAACAGGCAATTTAATGATGTTTTATGGATCTTCACAGACCTTGCCATGGATACTTGTGTCATTGTATAGACACTCCCTAATCGTGGCCTAGAACCATTCACACGCACTTGTTTTCAGATACATCTGATACAGGGGATGTTAAATATCTAATATCTATACATTTTTATTAGAAAACAAGTATGTGTCACTGCAGGAACTATTGGTGACAATCATGTTTTGGCAGCCATCTGCGGCTGGTTGAAGGTGGTGTGCTGACAGCATGAGCTCACTTCTAAAGATCCCCAGTTATCAGTTACACAATTTTCAAAGTTCACACATCTTCTCTTTTGAAGTAGGGACCAACTTAAAATAAGATCTTACTCTTTAAACATAATTAAACATCCACTTGGAGGCTATTGGTAAACAAAATGCAATAAAGTTTTGCATAATAAGTGGTGTTGAACGAACCCGAACCGCACTGTTCGGGTTCGTACCGAACTTTACGGTTTTTGGATCCCGGACCCGATCATGGACATTTCAATGTATGTCCATGTTGTAGTTCGGGGTTCGGCGATTACATTGTATGTAATGCTATTGGCTTTCTATAAACCGAAATAGAGTCCCCATTCATAAGAAATTCTTATGAATGGGGACTCTAGTTCGGTTTATAGAAAGCCAATAGTATTCCATGTATTCCATAAGCCGAAAGTCTATAAACCGAACGACATTCGGTTTATAGACTTTCAGTTTATAGAATAGGAATAGCATTACATGTATTCTATAAACCGAAAGTCTATAAACCGAATGTCGTTCAGTTTATAGACTTTCGGCTTATGGAATACATGTAATACTATTGGCTTTCTATAAACCGAACTAGAGTCCCCATTCATAAGAATTTCTTTTTATAGAATAGAGTTTCTTTTTATAGAATAGCAATAGCATTACATGTATTCTATAAAACGAAAGTCTATAAACTGAATGTCTTTCGGTTTATGGAATACATGTAATGCTATTGCTATTCTATAAACCGAAATAGAGTCCCTATTCATAAGAATAGGTCAATTGACCTATTGTTATGAATGGGGACTCTATTTCGGTTCATAGAAAGCCAATAGCATTACATGGCTATTGGCTTTCTATAAACCGAAATAGAGTCCCCATTCATACAAGTAGGTGACACTCACCCACATTTTACTTCATTTTGCAGCCCTCTAGCCCTTTCCAGGACTTTTTTAGAGGCATTTTAGTGGCCAAAAGTTCGGGTCCCCATTGACTTCAATGGGGTTCGGGGTCAAGTTCGGGGTCAAGTTCGACCCTGAACCCGGACTTTTTTCCAAAGTTCGGCCAAACCCGCCGAACCCGAACATCCAGGTGTCCCCTCAACTCTAATAATAAGTTTACATTCATAAAAAAACATAAATGAATAAAAAAAAAAAATCAATAGACAATTTTAAAATATGTACTGTTGTAACATTTTGTTGTTGTTCCATTTAACTTCACTTAATCATGTTTGCCCTTTGTTTTTGTTCCATAGCATAATATTTGACCTAGTCTGTCATTCATTGCTCATTTTCTCTGGCCAGTTTTATAGCTGCAGCACACATTAGTAGATATTAATGGAGAGAAGGCAGGCAATCGAATCTGTTTATTTGTGTCACAAGCATAATAAATTAAGGTCGTTTTTGAAATGTCTAAACCACAATTAATTGTTTTGATCTATTTTTATTCAAGTAAAGGTTACATTAAACTGCTGTTACCCATAGTATATTTATACTATTTGTGTTCAGTTTAAGAATCTTGTGTGTCTTCTATATTTCTTATGCTTTTAAAATAGTGTATATGATATGGTAACTATTAGCTTTCATTTTCAGTTGAATTTTGCTTAGAAATTGGACACTGTTAATGAAAATGTTAGTGCCAAGTTGTAACTGGGTTTAACAGAAAGTCAAATTGGTGACACTGATGATTGACAAGTGTCAGCATGGGTATGGGAGACAGTATGCTGAGGCTTGAGGATTCGATGGGAGAGGAGACAGACTTTTTATGAATTGAAAATTTTCTTAAGTTTGTATCATGATATCATTGTAAAGTGAAGATGTTAAATGGGGGAGATTATAAATATTGAAAATCAAATGCAACCTCCAGACATCATTTCTATTTATTGTCACACCTATATCCTCTATCTGAACGTACGAGATCTGAAATTCTACATTTTAGTTTTTGTTAGGAGCAGACTAAATGGGAACATAATAAGGTTTGCTGAGATAACTTGTTGTATTTGCATTCATTAACCCCTTAGTGACAAGACATTTTCACCTTGACTTTCCCTTGGTGACAATGGCTGTTTTGACATTTCTAGGGTGTTTGTGTTTAGCTGTAATTTATTTCTTTCTCACATACAGTACCCACACAAATTATATGTTGTTTTTATCGTCATAAGAAGGGCTTTCATTAGATACCATTATGTTCATCATATCTTATCATTTACTACAAAAAAAATCATAAAATATGATGAAAAATTTAAAAAAACCCACTTTTTCTAACTTTGACCTAAAATATAATTTACACACATAAAATCATTAAAAAAGACCCTGTCTAAATAGTTTCTAAATGTTGTCCCGAGTTAAAAAATATGCATGTTTCCATATTTTTCGGTATTTTTTTGCGATTTATGGGGCAAAAACCAAAAATAGTGTTTTTTGTTTTTTTCCTATATTGATCTTTTGACCCCAACCCGAACCCAAAATTTAACCCTAACACTAAATTTAACCCCAACTCTAATCCTTATTATATCCCTTAATATTTTTTAACTTTAATTTAATTTTAACCCTATCCCTTATGCTAAAAAATATTTAATTTTAACCCTATAGGCTAATATAGCTAAATAACCTGTTTTTATTTAATTAAATATGTATTTTAATTATTTTCCATTGCAATGCTACTAAATTCAGTCAAGTAGCATATTCAGAGCGACGGAAGTGAAGTTACTTTCACTTCCGAAGCTCAGACCGGCAGAGGACTTAGCCATATTGACGGAGCAGCATGCTCCGTCAATATGGCTCCCCACGATCTCTCCGTGGGGCGATCGTGGGGGTCCCAAAATAGAAATATCGGTGCTGGCTATTGCCTCGATGTCAAAACTAAATGAGGGCCATAAAGTGGAAGGAAACTGATCACAGTTAAAAACTGTGATCAGCAATGAAAGGGAAAATTTATTTTTTATTTTTTTAACCTCTGTGTATGTTATTAATTTATTTTTACTTACAGGTCACTCTCTGTGCTTCACTATAAGAACGTGAAGCACAGAGAGTGAATTAGAGGCAAAGTCAGTGTGTGAACACACTGACTTTGCCATCTAATTTGCATGTTATCGCGGTGATCACGTTATCACCGCGATCACATGCCCGGAAATGCACCGATCGGGTCCAGGAGCTTTGCCTCGGGTGCGAGGCTTAGTCCTGGACCCGTTGCAGACTAGCTGGCGGTGCCCACGGAGCGCACCGCCGGCTAGACTGCATGACGAGTTAACTCGTCATAAGGTCGCTAATGCGGCGGCTCTTATGACGAGTTAACTCGTCATAAGGTCGTGAAGGGATTAACCTGATCAAACAGGATTATAACTCTGCCCATTTGTGATGTAATAGTCACATACCCTTGCATTCAATGCAAGTCTATGATCAGAAACACTAAATTTCCAAAATGGCGGTACCCAGTCACACTTTTAGTTACATATTTTATTAAATACAGTCACATAAGCAAAACAAAACCAAAGACATCTCTGAAATCAACAATACAAAATAAAAAAGTAAAACCTTTTCATTTTTTTGGTGGGAGTGTCCCTTTAAAAGCTACTTTTTTCAATTCCTGAGTGTAGTAGATTTATAATTATTTATGGTCTGATTACATTACCCCGATTTCAAATGAATGGATGATAATGATTTAGCTAAAGAGTTGCTCAGCTTAAAAGGCTAGGGCACGTATGTGGGTGGAGTACTACTCCTGGGGATGGGCCTGCTAGTGCATATTCATAAATAAGGGTCAGTACTACCTGGTTTTTCAATATTTCCCAGCAACATCCAGCATCCCTCTCAAACCACCCTACAGGTTTTAATGTCTTCTTTCTTTGTCACAGCTCCTGCTTTATGTGTATGTGTGCGTGCCAATCAAGGTTCTTCATGATGTTTTACCAAAGTTTGGAGAAAGCAGCTCAGCAGATCCCATCCCAATTGGAAGTGCCCACTGAGCTTGAGAGGTGTGGTAATTGTGGCTGGAATACATTGGCTGAGGTGGAGAGGTTTGCAGCATCACACATTCATATTTTAAAATTAGGATTGGCAAATACATTTTTGAATATCAGTCAGCTATCACTAACTGAGTTTACTGTTGTCATGTTTAAATTAATGCTAAAAAATTATGTGGCCTATTTTGCAGATTGTTTGCATCTTCAGTTATTGGTAATGTAAAGGGTGGGGGGGTTATCAAGCATACTATGTCATTGGTCCCCAAGTATCCCAATTACTCCATACATGTAAATTGCAATACGCTATGTGGTAAGTAAACACAAAAAAACCCTAGGATTGTTTCAGAACAAAGTAAATTAGCTATTTCCATATAAGTTAAGATAGGATGCAGATTTTATACAGGAGCAGTCAGTAGAGCAGATCCAGAACAATTGGTAAACTTTAGTAACTATGAACCTCAGCCAAATTTTATCTTACTGTAGCCTGTAGGCAGGGGCAATTGCCCCCCAGGCCGCCCTAAGGTTTGTAAAACACGGCCGCTGGGCCAGTGTTTAAAAAAAAAAAAAAAAAAACGAGCTTGCAGACAGAGACTGAGAAGGGATCGGAAGATCCCCTCTCACCTCCGCTCTGCCTGCAAAGCTGCACGGGGAGCCGAACAGGCACCACAGAGAAACCTCCGTGCTGCCTGTTCGGCTCCCCGTGCAGTGTGCCGACACGGAAGTGCCGACAGTCACGTGATCGGCGCTCTGACGTCAGACGCGCGCCGATCACGTGACCTGTTGGCACAACCGCCGGGAGGCCGAACAGGCAGCATGGAGGGACCATGCTGCCTGCCACTAGCCACCAGGTAAGTCCTCCTGCCACTAGCCACCAGGGAAGTCCTGCCACTAGCCACCAGGGAAGTCCTCCTGCCACTAGCCACCAGGGAAGTCCTGCCACTAGCCACCAGGGAAAAAGGTAAAGGGGGGGGGGGGCAAAAAACACTGGCATATTATTGGGCAAATTGGCTGGGGCATATTACATGGCAAATAAGACTGGCATATTATTGGGCAAATTGGCTGGGGCATATTACATGGCAAATAACACTGGCATATTATTGGGCAAATTGGCTGGGGCATATTACATGGCAAATAAGACTGGCATATTATTGGGCAAATTGGCTGGGGCATATTACATGGCAAATAAGACTGGCATATTATTGGGCAAATTGGCTGGGGAATATTACATGGCAAATAAGACTGGCATATTATTGGGCAAATTGGCTGGGGCATATTACATGGCAAATAAGACTGGCATATTATTGGGCAAATTGGCTGGGGAATATTACATGGCAAATAAGACTGGCATATTATTGGGCAAATTGGCTGGGGCATCTTACATGGCAAATAAGACTGGCATATTATTGGGCAAATTGGCTGGGGCATATTACATGGCAAATAAGACTAGAATATTATTGGGCAAATTGGCTGGGGCATATTACATGGCAAATAAGACTGGCATATTATTGGGCAAATTGGCTGGGAATATTAAATGGCAGAATAACACTGGCATATTATTGGACAAATCGTCTGGGGAATATTAAATGGCAGAATAAGACTGGCATATTATTGGGCAAAATGGCTGGGGAATATTAAATAGCAATTAACACTGGCATATTTGGCAAATTAGCAGGGGCATATTAAATTGCAGATAACCTTGGAATATTATTGGGCAAATTTACTGAGTCATATTAAATTGCAGAATAACACTGGCATATTATGGGACAAATTGGCTGGGGAATATTAATAGCAAATAATATTGGAAATGTGTAGGTAATGGAGGCATGTAAATGTGGTGATGGGGCATGTCCTGGTGTGCAACGTGGGTTATGGGTCATGTCGTAGGTGTGCAACGTGGGTAGGGGGGGGTGCCCAAATTTTGGGATATTGGGTGTCTAAATCCTGGCATATTGAGGGGCATAATCCTGGCATATTGAGGGGAAAATCCTGGCATATTGAGGGGGCATCATCTTGGCATATTGAGGGGAAAATCCTGGCATATTGGGTGTCTAAATCCTGGCATATTGAGGGGCATAATCCTGGCATATTTAGGGGAAAATCCTGGCATATTGAGGGGGCATCATCTTGGCATATTGAGGAGAAAATCCTGGCATATTGAGGGGCATAATCCTGGCATATTGAGGGGCATAATCCTGGCATATTGAGGGGCATAATCCTGGCATACTGAGGGGCATAATCCTGGCATTTTGTAAGGGAAAATTCTAGCATATTAAATGGCAAATCCTGGCATATTGTGGGGGAAAATCCTGGCAATATTCGTTATAAAACAAGGAAAAGATGGCCGTGGATGGGGAGGCGATTCGATGGTGCAATGGGCCACTTGACTGGATTTGCCCCCCAGGCCTAAGGCTGCCAGCCCTCCCCTGCCTGTAGGAGTTGTAATGAATGTAAAGAATGGTTAGAGAGCAACCTGTTGGATGCCCAGGTGCTAAAACATAGTTACCAAAATGACTTACAACAAAGTGCTCATTCACAATGATGTTGCAATTCTCCAGTGCCGCTGAATAGGAGATTTTTTCCAACTCAGCTATTTTGGCCTGAAGTTTGAAGTTCCCATCTCAATTCCCTGCAATTCTCCCTTTATTGAGTAGTCCTTATAATGCATCAGTAAGTACTTACCTTTATCTATGAAAGGAAAATAATATAATAATATAAAAGATCTATGGATACAGCTGCAACAAGAAAACTCTGTAATTAGAGAATTAATTAATTTGTGAAAATACAATACTTACCATAAACAAATATGCCATATGAATGCTAGATCTTAGCATTTATGAATAGATACTTCAGACAGGAGATATAAAGCAGAATGTAGCTCTCATTCTTGAAGCATCCTGATGCATGTCTGCACTTTGGGATTATTTATAGAACCAAAAGGACATTTGATGCGCCTCATTGTTATGGAAGATGACACCAATACAAAGCTTCAACTAAGCTACTTTATCATTTGGAGATTTTATAAATGAATGTAGCACAAGAATATGTATGTTTGATGCACAACCAGGGCCGGACTGGCCGACCGGGATACCGGGAAAATTCCCGGTAGGCCGCCTACCGTGGGGCCGCTTTAATTCGGCCGGCCTCACCACTTTAATTTCGGCCGGCCTCACCACTTTAATTTCGGCCGGCCACACCACTTTAATTTCGGCCGGCCGCGGCCCTTTAAGAAATTCGGCCAGCCACGCCAGAGCCTGCTGAGCGGAAGAGGGATAGGAAGGTGACGAAGATTCCGGTGCGGGCAGCCTGAGAGGAAGCTGCTGGACTGCAGGTTAAGGTATGTGAGTGAGTGTCAGAGTGTAAGTGTGTGCCTGAGTGGCATAGTGCAAGTGTCTGAGTGGCAGAGTGCAAGTGTCTGAGTGGCAGTGTGCAAGTGTCTGAGTGGCAGTGTGCAAGTGTCTGATTGGCAGAGTGCAAGTGTCTGAGTGGCAGTGTGCAAGTGTCTGATTGGCAGAGTGCAAGTGTCTGAGTGGCAGCGTGCAAGTGTCTGATTGGCAGAGTGCAAGTGTCTGAGTGGCAGCGTGCAAGTGTCTGATTGGCAGAGTGCAAGTGTCTGATTGGCAGCGTGCAAGTGTCTGAGTGGCAGCGTGCAAGTGTCTGAGTGGCAGCGTGCAAGTGTCTGATTGGCAGAGTGCAAGTGTCTGAGTGGCAGAGTGCAAGTGTCTGATTGGCAGCGTGCAAGTGTCTGAGTGGCAGTGTGCAAGTGTCTGAGTGGCAGTGTGCAAGTGTCTGAGTGGCAGTGTGCAAGTGTCTGATTGGCAGAGTGCAAGTGTCTGAGTGGCAGAGTGCAAGTGTCTGATTGGCATAGTGTAAGCATATAGAGGTATTTGTGTACTATTTGATTAAAAAAGCATATGACCACAATGGCTCAGGGTCACTTCTGGGTGAGCATAATAATAACGAGTACAAATAATACCTTCAAGAGAAGGAAATGGAAGCGTGACACTTTGGCTACTATTCGTCAGTTGCAAATTGAGTTTTATATTTTCTTCTTTACATTGTGCCTAACTCCATAATGTCTTTAATTGCTTGGGATGGGTGAGGGGCTTGTATAACGGTCTCACAGGAAAACCAAAGTTATGTATAAAGATGATGCACTTTTTTACTCACTTTTTCACCCCAATGCAATGTGCAATTAAAAACACCAATAGGCTAAAGGCACATTTATATGCAGGTGATGCTGTCACCTAGCTGCACTATGGCTCTAACTGCTCTAACTGCTCCAGTGTGTGCTAGCGAGGCACAGTGACAGCCCATCTCACTCATCTCAGACATGCATCTCACTTTCAACCTTATTGAACAAAACGGAAGTCTTAATTACTGAATATATGTATTTTTTATTTAATGTGTAAAATATCATAACAGTTGCCCTTTAAATTTGTCTGTGGTGCCTCCTAATTATGAATGTGTGAGTGGCAGAGTGCAGTGGCAAATTAATTGGCAAATTGACTGTATCATATTAATGGTAAAACGATACTGGCATATTAATGGCAAAATACTGGCAAATTGTCTGTGGCATATTAATGGCACAATAATGCTGGCATATAAATGGCAAAATGATACTGGCATATTAATAGGCAAATTAGCTGTGGCATATTAACTGGCAAAATGATACTGGCATATTAATAGACAAACTAACACTGGCATAGTAATGTCAAAATTATACTGGCATATTAATGGGCAAATTGGCTGTGGCATATTAATGACAAAATAATACTGGAATATTAATGGCAAAATAATACTGGCAAATTGGCTGTGGCATATAAATGGCAAAATAATACCGGCATATTAATGGGCAAAATAATACTGGCATATTAATAGACAAATTAACACTGACATATTAATATACATAATACCTGTGGCATATTAATCGGTAAATTTGCTGTGAAGTCTGGGTGCTGGGGTAAATTCTTGGACAAGTCATGGGTGCTGGGGTAAGTCCTGTGAGTGCAGTCTGGGTGCTGGGGTAAGTCAATATATCCACCCAGTATGTACACAAGATTATAGCTCAAACAATGCCCTGACCCCTGATTATATATAGCCCTGCACAGGGCAATTCATGTAACCTTGTGTACATACATGTGGCTATGTGTTTCCCTGTGCATGGGGTACATATCAGGGCAGTATGTTCGCTATAACCTTGTTTACATACTGGGGGCATATATTGATATTTATAGATAACATTATCTATGATAATACTCTCTTCAAATGTGCTTTAAAATGCATGGCTTGCCCTTCTATGATCAAGAAAATAAATACGCAATTCTATGGGACTGGTATAGTGACGTAATGCTATGGGGCTGGTATACTAATATTTCCAGGGCTGGGTTTTATTCCCAGTCCGGCCCTGTGCACAACCCCCCCCAATGCAAGCTACAGTAGCAAATACAGTATGTCTAATAAATACTAGCAACATACAGTAGCAGTTTGTTTATGTGGAATAACAATGTAATGTTCCAGGATGAGTATTTTAACACATATTATTTTCCACATAGTTTTCCATGCCCCTGGTGTTATGACCTCATTGGCTTTATACCCCAATATGTGCTTGGACAATGTGCAGACATCTTATGGCACTATACAGGGAGTGCAGAATTATTAGGCAAGTTGTATTTTTGAGGATTCATTTTATTATTGAACAACAACCATGTTCTCAATGAACCCAAAAAACTCATTAATATCAAAGCCGAATATTTTTGGAAGTAGTTTTTAATTTGTTTTTAGTTTTAGCTATTTTAGGGGGATATCTGTGTGTGCAGGTGACTATTACTGTGCATAATTATTAGGCAACTTAACAAAAAACAAATATATACCCATTTCAATTATTTATTTTTACCAGTGAAACCAATATAACATCTCAACATTCACAAATATACATTTTTGACATTCAAAAACAAAACAAAAACAAATCAGTGACCAATATAGCCACCTTTCTTTGCAAGGACACTCAAAAGCCTGCCATCCATAGATTCTGTCAGTGTTTTGATCTGTTCACCATCAACATTGCGTGCAGCAGCAACCACAGCTTCCCAGACACTGTTCAGAGAGGTGTACTGTTTTCCCTCCTTGTAAATCTCACATTTGATGATGGACCACAGGTTCTCAATGGGGTTCAGATCAGGTGAACAAGGAGGCCATGTCATTAGATTTTCTTCTTTTATACCCTTTCTTGCCAGCCACGCTGTGGAGTACTTGGACGCGTGTGATGGAGCATTGTCCTGCATGAAAATCATGTTTTTCTTGAAGGATGCAGACTTCTTCCTGTACCACTGCTTGAAGAAGGTGTCTTCCAGGAACTGGCAGTAGGACTGGGAGTTGAGCTTGACTCCATCCTCAACCCGAAAAGGCCCCACAAGCTCATCTTTGATGATACCAGCCCAAACCAGTACTCCACCTCCACCTTGCTGGCGTCTGAGTCGGACTGGAGCTCTCTGCCCTTTACCAATCCAGCCACGGGCCCATCCATCTGGCCCATCAAGACTCACTCTCATTTCATCAGTCCATAAAACCTTAGAAAAATCAGTCTTGAGATATTTCTTGGCCCAGTCTTGACGTTTCAGCTTGTGTGTCTTGTTCAGTGGTGGTCGTCTTTCAGCCTTTCTTACCTTGGCCATGTCTCTGAGTATTGCACACCTTGTGCTTTTGGGCACTCCAGTGATGTTGCAGCTCTGAAATATGGCCAAACTGGTGGCAAGTGGCATCGTGGCAGCTGCACGCTTGACTTTTCTCAGTTCATGGGCAGTTATTTTGCGCCTTGGTTTTTCCACACGCTTCTTGCGACCCTGTTGACTATTTTGAATGAAACGCTTGATTGTTCGATGATCACGCTTCAGAAGCTTTGCAATTTTAAGAGTGCTGCATCCCTCTGCAAGATATCTCACTATTTTTGACTTTTCTGAGCCTGTCAAGTCCTTCTTTTGACCCATTTTGCCAAAGGAAAAGAAGTTGCCTAATAATTATGCACACCTGATATAGGGTGTTGATGTCATTAGACCACACCCCTTCTCATTACAGAGATGCACATCACCTAATATGCTTAATTGGTAGTAGGCTTTCGAGCCTATACAGCTTGGAGTAAGACAACATGCATAAAGAGGATGATGTGGTCAAAATACTCATTTGCCTAATAATTCTGCACTCCCTGTAGTGTGTGCAGCTGTGCTTCTAAGATTTTGGGGCCCTAAGTGAAAAACCATTTTCGGAGCCACCGCATTTCTTTCTCTCCTTATCTGTCCCCTGCCCCACCTATCACAATTATTATCCTTCCTCAACTGTGGGAGGTGGGAATAAGGGTAAGGACTTAAAGGTGGTTAAAGGTGCTGGGTTGTGGCTATTGGTAAAGGAGCGACAGCATCAGCCATCCCTGCAGCAGTGTAAACCCGGCATGTATTTGTAAAGAAACTGTGTGTATCTTGACCATTAAAGGTTATTCAGCTGGTATAGGGATAGAGTTAATTAGGGAGTTTGAAGGGTAGTTAGTGGGGTTTTATTTGAATATTTCTTTGTTAAGTTTTTCAGTTGACAAACGGAGCAAGTTTACACAGGAGGATGGGAAAAAAATGGTGGGGGGGACAAGGGTAATGGGTTTGATAAAAATTAGGGCTGGGTAGAATGAGAAAAGGTCAATAGCTATGCGGGTGGGTTTAAAAATTAGGAGGAGATGGCCTTACAATTATAAAGTTAAATAAATTAGATAGTGTGAACACTCATAAATCAGATTCAAGTACTCATCTGTTAAATACAATAATGACAAGTATAACAATTTGTAATAGGTAAAAGCAGATGTTTTAAACATTGTTTTCTTCTGTTTTTACCAGGGAAGACCCAATGCATGATAATTTTACCAAACAGTCACACAAACAATTAAATGGTGTTAATGTAGACAAAGTACCTGGGCTAGATGGTATTCACCCACGGGTACTCAAAGAGCTAAGCCAGGCTCTGGCCAGACCAATATTTTTTATTTTCCAGGAACTTTTATTTCAGGCATGGTGCTCACAGATAGGCGTAAAGTCAATGTGCCACCCATATTTAAAAAGGTATCAAAGTACTAACCGGTTAATTACAGACCTGTAAGGTTGACATTTGTGGCGGGGAAGCTGTTTGAAGGGTTGCTAAGGGAATAAATTCAAGATTATTTATTGAACAGAAATTTCACTAGCAGAAGTCAACATATCTTTGTGAAAGACCGATCTCGTCAAACTCATGTTATTGAATTCTATGAAGAAGTAAGTAAAAATATAGATAAGGGTGCATCGGTGGATGTGATTTAGACTTTGCTAAAGCATTTGATGCAATGCCACACAAAAGGTTACTGTAAAACTGACTAAAATAGGCTTGGGGCAAACGTTTGTGTGTAGTTCTTTGTGGTGTGTCCCGCAAAAAAATAGCTTTAATTGTTAAAAAGTCTTGCTCAGGGATATCAGCCTCACAGTATGAATATTCTAGTTCTTCACCACAATTGGTCATGTAGTACATGTTTGAATTGTACCATTAAATTCATGTGCACATTTTGCCATAATGTGTGTGTAAATGTACAAAGAGTGATTAGCTTAATAAGGAATTCAAATACAGTTCTGGCTGCAGAAAGACATGAGGCAATTCTGTTGAAAATTGAGCCCAAGCTGGTCAATATGGTGATTTCTGAACCAGGCCCTCAATCCAAGGGCATGTTATTTGGAGACAGTGTTGTCATTTGTACACACATTCACAGCCCTTGACAAAGCTCAGGCTATAACGAAGAGGATTTTTAGCCCTACGGTTTTTGGTGGGGCCGGCAGATTCCTGGTCCGTTGGACGTTCCAGAGGGCCATTCTGTGGCTCTAGAGGCCTCGGACATGCCCATTCAGCATTCCTCAATGCCACAACATCTACTCTGAGTTCTTTCCACAATGGAGCAGACCCTGGCAGAACAGAGGTTCCAGAGGTTCTTATCACTTCGACCCTATGGCGAATTCACTACTAATTCACCCTTCTTCCCATGTTAAAGTAGGAGGCAGACCAAGGTCTGAATTTTTTTTACATCAGATCCTTGGATTCTCAAGACAATAGCTGGATACCAGATAGATTTTCTATGCCCTCCTACCCAGTCCATAATTCCAAACTACATAGTAACATAGTAATTTAGGTTGAAAAAAGACACAAGTCCATCAAGTTCAACCCTTCTACCTATCATTCCAGCTTTTGATCCAAAAGAAGGCAAAACCCACTAAGGAAGCTATTTCAAATGTTGCCTCCTTGGGGAAAAGTTCCTTCTTGACTCCAAAGGGCAATCAGATTTCTCCTTGGATAAATAAGCTCTATTATTAATGCTTATTCTATTATTAATAGCCCTGTATGTTCTGCTTTTCTAAAAAAAAGAAACATCCAGACCATTGTTAAATGCATTTATTGTTGTTGATAGCACTATATCTCTTGTAGTGAGTTCCATAACTTTGTTGTCCTTACCGTAAAGAATCCCTTCCTTTGCTGCCTATGAAATCTTTGCTCTTCCAATCTCAGGGGTGACCTATTGTTCTTTGTACATTTCTGTTAATGAACAGGTTACTGGAGAGCTCTTTATTTTGGCCCTGCTCTTTATATTTTCCCTGCACATGTTTATATAATGTTATCATATACCCTCTGAGACGCCTTTTTTCTAACGTATCTAAATGTAATTTTTTTAAGTCTCTCTTCATAACTAAGATCCTTCAGTCCCCTTATTCATTTTGTAGCTCTCCTTTACAATTTTTTCCATAAAATCCTTTTTAAGGACTGGTGCCCAGAATTGTACTGCATATTCAAGTTGAGGATTTGTAAAGAGGCAAGATGATATCCTCTTCCCATGAATCTATACCTCGTTTTATACATGCCAATATCTTATTAGCCCTTGCAGCTGCTGACTGACAATGAGCACTATCGCCAAGTCTGTTATCTACAATTATTCCTAAATCCTTTTCATTAGTAGTGTTTCCCAGGGAAATACCATTTAAAGTACATTTTGCTTTGTTATTATTTTTCCCATAATGCATAACTTTACATTTGTCTATATTGAACCTCATTTGCCACTTAATTGCCCAGTTCCCCACTCTGTCCAAATCTTCCTGTAAAGAAAAAACATCAAGATTAGTCTGTATTACCTTACCTAATTTAGTGTGAACAGCAAACACTGAGACATGGCTCTCAGCACAACGTGTAAGATCATTAATAAACAAATTAAAAAGAAGAGGGCCCAAAACAGACCCCTGAGGTACTCTGCTCAATATCCAGGTCTGATCTGAGGATTTTCCATTTACAACAACCCTCTGCATTCAATCATTTTGCCAATTTTCAATGCAGATACATACATTTGCCCCCAAACCTATTTCTCTCAATTTGTAGAGTAACCTTTTGTGTGGAACTGAATCAAATGCTTTAGCAAAGTCCAAATAGATCACATCAACTGCCACACCTAGATCTATATTTTTATTGACTTCTTCATAGAATGTTATTAAGTTTGTTTGGCAAGACCTGTCTGTCACAAAACAATGTTGACTTTTACTAATTATATTCTGATTCAAGATGTATTCTTGAGTGTATACCTTTTAGCAATCCTTCAAATAATTTCCCCACTACAGATGTCAAGCTTACTGGCCTATAATTACCCGGCAGAGATTTTGATCCCTTTTGAAATATTGGAATAATCAATCAATTTTTTGGATCACAAATGGTCCCTTATATCTCAGGAGATTCAGAACCTCTTACAAAAAGATGCGATCACTCCTGACAGATCCATCACACAGTTTCCACATAAATGTATTTCTGGTTCCCAAGAAAGATGGCGGAGTCAGTCCATTCATAAACCTGCACCCTCTGAACTCCTTTATAGTGTATCAACACTTCAAGATGGAGGGCATTCACTGTCTAAGAGACCTGCTAATTTTGGGGGACTGGATGGTCAAATTAGATCTTCAGGATGCCTACCTTACGGTCCCCATGGCACAGAACCATCAATATTTTCTCCAATTTTCCTGGAATCATCAGAGGTGGCAGTTCACATGCCTCCCATTCGGCCTATCGTCTGCCCCCTGGTGCTTCACGAAATCTCTTAAGACGGTGATCGGCTCCCTTCGCAGGAGAGGCGTCTGATTGATAATTTATTTGGACGACTTGTAGATTATGTCACAGGACATATTGATGCTATGCCTCCACCTCTCCTGGGCTGTTCGTCTACTGCAAAATCTGAGGTTCCTCGTGAATTGGGACAAATCCTCTCTGACCTCATCTGGTAATTTGGAATTACTAGATTTTGTGATCAGTTCTACCCAAGGTTCGTTACACTTGCCTCCTACCAAGGTCAAGTCGATTGGAAAGGAGATCAAGAGGGTCTGAAGGTTTCCACAGATTTTGATTCAGCATTTGGCTCGCATCTGTTATGTATGGCGGTACGCTACATGAACCATTTAGGAGGGACAAAGTTGTTGGCTTTGTCTCATCAAGCAACAACATTTTAGTTTGGGGGGAACATATACTCTGGATGTGTCCAATGTAGATGCAGACTGGCAGGGCCACCATTAGGCGGCCCTGAAAAAACTAAAAAAACGTAGGCAAACGGTGCATCTGCCCAGGGCTCATTCATTCCTTGGGGCCCAAAGCAGCTGGCCTGTTGGCCCCTGCTGCCCATGTGACTGTCTCACACGTAGTCGGAAGATCCGCATCCAGCGTTCAGGTAGTAACACCGATGAGGGTACGAGCAGCATCCAGGCAAATACTGGGGAAGGTGGGAGGAGGGGGGGAATGGCTATTAATGGACACATTATCAATGGGTTTCTAATGGACAAATTATCATTGGGCTTCTAATGGACAAATTATCAGTGGGCAGATAATGGACAAATTATCAGTGGCTATTAACCCCTTAAGGACAGAGCCTTTGAAACATTTTTGTCCTTTCTGGACAATGGCTATTTTAACATTTCTGTGCTGTTTGTGTTTAGCAGTAATTTTCTTCTTTGTCATTTGCTGTACCCACACATATTATATATTGTTTTTATCGGGACAAAAAGGGCTTTCTATGGATGCCATATTTTTGATCATATCTTATCATATTATTAAAAAAAAATAATAAAATATGGTAAAAAAAAAAAAAATACACAAATTTCTTTGTTTTTATTTGAAACAACTTCTCCTCATCGACAATAGCGAACGAAAAAACATGCTAAATAGATTCTACTATTTCTCCTGAGTACAGGGATACCACCCATGCATAGGTTTGTTGGGTTGTTTGGGGGCTAAAATGCCAAATTTGTGAGGTGCAGTTTTTTGTTTTCCAACTTGAAATTTTTACATGCAGACAGCCTGCACCCATGTCCCATTTGGGACATATTTGAAACCAGCCAGTGTATTTTACTCCATCAAGCCATATATTTTTTAAAAGTAGACACCCTAGGCTATCTCAAATGGTGGTATTTTAACACTTTCCATGCACTATTTCTACCACCAGCCTTTGTCAAAGTTTGTGGTAGTAATTTTTTTGTGTTTTTTTTTCACAAACCTTGTACTTCAGACATAAATTTACAGATTTTGGTATGTGTCACTGCCAAATAACACCCCAATAAGTGTTCAGAAACATCTCTTGAGTACAGGGATACCCCCCATGCATAGGTTTGTTGGATTGTTTGGGGGGTAAAAGGCCAAATTTGGGAGGTGAAGTTTTTGGTTTTCCAATTTGAAATTTTGACATGCAGACAGCCTGCACCCATGTCCCATTTGGGACATATTTGAAACCAGCCAGTGTATTTTACTCCATCAAGCCATATATTTTTTAAAAGTAGACACCCTAGGCTATCTCAAATGGTGGTATTTTTACACTTTCCATGCACTAATTCTACCACCAGCCTTTGTCAAAGTTTGTGGTAGTCATTTTTTTGTGTTTTTTTTTCACAAACCTTGTACTTCAGACATGAATTTACAGATTTTGGTATGTGTCACTGCCAAATAACACCCCAATAAGTGTTCAGCAACATCTCTTGAGTACAGGGATACCACCCATGCATAGGTTTGTTGGGTTGTTTGGGGGCTAAAAGGGCCACATTGTGAAGGTGCGCATTTTCAACTTGGAATATTGACGTGTAGCCAGCCTGAGCCCATCTTTCATTTGGGACTTTTTTTTAAAGTAGGACAGTGTATTTTACCCCAAAAAGTATATATTTTGTAAAAGTAGACACCCTAGGCTATTTTAAATGGTGTTATTTTAACACTTTCCATGCACCAATTCTACCACCAGCCTTTGTCAAAGTTTGTGGTAGTCATTTTATTGTGTATTTTTTCCCACATACATTGTACTTTAGACACAAATTCACATATTTCGGTATGTGTCACTGACAAACAATACCACAATATATGTTCAGCAACATCTCCCGAGCACAGGGATACCACCCATGCATAGCTTTGTCAGCTTTGTTGGGTGTTGAAAGGCTACATTTGAGAGGTGCGCTTTTTGATTTTCAAACTTGGAATTTGAACATGTAGAGCAAGGAAGGGGTTAATAGCTCTTATAAGAGCCTTTGTAGTACTGTACAAAAAAATTAACCCCTAAAAATGCACAGACAAGAAAAAAATTTCTGCTGTGCAGTGATCAGTGGCAGGGAAGGGGTTAATACACTACACTATACAAAGGGTATGGCTTTTATAAAAGCCCTTGGGACTCACAATTTTTTTAACATTTTATTTAATTTATTACAATTAAAAAATTATGTTATACAGATCTGTCTCTTTCCCTCACTAAAACTCAAGTGAGGAGAGGGAGGCAGATCCATATGGGTCAGAACAATATTTACCAATATTGATCGAACCAGACGAATGGTGATGCTCATCTGAGAAATCACCAAACCACCTTTGCCACTGATCGGCTGTTACTGATCGCTATACACGTGTTCAGACAGCTTCAAAAGGAATACACGTAATCCCCTAGTGGGTATAATTAACCCCTAGCGAGTCTGACAAAAAAAATGCTGATAGCAAAAAAAAAATCCTTCTGCGACTAGATTGCTCCATATGCGCTGCTTAGGCAGTGACCATATGCACTGCTTAGGCAGTGACCATATGTGCTGCTTAGGAAGTGATATACGGCAAGGAAGGGGTTAATAGCTCTTATTTAAAAAAAAAAATTACTTTAAACGTAGTCCCCTAGCGGGTATAATTAACACGTGACGGGTGTAATAAAAAAGTTTTAAAAAAATTAAAAATGCTTCTGCAGCAAGATTGCTGCATTTGCGTCAGATCTCTGCTTAGGCAGTGATCTACAGCAAGAAAGGGGTTAATCTCTCTTAAAAGAGCTTTTTTTTATACTGTAATGAATTACAGTAAAAAAAATTAACCCCTAAAAAATGCACAGACAGCAAAAAATGTGCTGCTGTGTATGATCACTGCGTACACAGCGATCAATGGCAGGGAAGGGGTTAAATGGCTTTTATAAAAGCCCTTGGTGTTTAAAATTTTATTAAATATTTGTTTTATTATTTTATTTTATTTTTTTACTTTATCTGATCTGTCTCTCTCCCTTACTATAACTAGTAAGGTGAGGGAGGCAGATCAATACTTGTCAAAGGCAATATTTGCTAATATTGCCTTTGACAGTATGATAAGTGCTCATCAGAGCACTTATCATACATGCCTGCACACAGATCACATAGATCTGTTGTGCCGGCATCGATTGGCTCCCCCTAGAGCATCGGAAGTGAAATACTTTCACTTCCGATGCTCTTGCCATTAGAAGGGAAGCGCTGCCTGTATAGGCAGCGTTCCCTTCTACTGAGCCGATGGGGTCGCTCAGGAGAGCGACCACCATCGGCTCTGGGGAGCAGAACGGTGTTGTTAAGTGCCTCGCTGGCGAGGCACTTTAACAACACCGGAGATGCTTAGAAAGCGAACGATCGTTCGCTTTCTAAGCACATGTGTGCAGCCGGCGCAGCCATTTTTAAATGGCTGCTACGATCACTCCGTGGAGTGATCGTAGCGCGCCCCTGCACTTTTGGGGGGTGTTGCACAATGCCTCTACCTAGAGGCATTGTAGCAACACCGTTAGAGTAAAGAAAGCGACCGCTGGTCGCTTTCTTTACTCAGTTTAGTGCATGACGTGCCAGGCACGTCAGCTGTCGGCAAGTCCTCGATTTGCCGTGACGTGCCTGGCACGTCATCTGTCGTTAAGGGGTTAATGGACATATCAGTGAGCTATTAATGTACAAATTATCAGTGCAATTAATGGTCAAATTATCAGTGGCACATTAATGAGCAAAATTATCAGTGGGCTATTAATGGACACATTATCAGTGGCTATTAATGGACAAATTATCAGTGGGGTATTAATGGACAAATTATCAGTGGGCTATGAATGGATTAACTATCCAGTAAGAGGCCCTGAAATTTCTGATGGCGGCCCTGCAGACTGGAATTCATGACACCTCAAGGATCCCAGCGATTGGCGTCTTCCATCAGTTGTTGGCTCTTTGGGGTCCATTGATGATTGATCTATTTTCCTCCAGGCTGAACCCCCAACTTCCATAGTTCTTCATCTGGAGACCAGATCCAGATGCCCTGGCAACGGATGCTTTCCTTCAAAGTTGGCCTCAAGTCAGACACTATGAGACTATTGTTCTGGTGACCCCTTGGTGGGACACACATCTGTGGTTCCCTACACTGCTTGAATTGGCCATAGATGTCCCTCCCCTCTTTCCTACTGTGCAGGACCTGCTTTCCAATCCCCAAGGGGCTCCTCATCCTACTTGTAGCTTGGTTGGTCTCAGATGTTCCAGCAGAAACTGGCAGTCTTGGAGGATGCTTGGGCACCTGGAACTAAACAAGCATACCACCATGCCTGGAATGCATGGGCTGATTGGTGCATGGAACGACACGTTGATCCCGTTTCAGCATCTCTAACTCATATTCTACATTTTCTTGCTCTCTTATTAGAGAGTGGACGTGCATATGGAACTGTCAACGTTTATCGGTCAGCCATTTCAACAGGTCATATCAGCTTGAATGGTTTTACGGCAGGCAATCAACTCTTTCTGTGTCATCTTTTGAAAGACATTCGTCTGGCCAGACCATCCTTGCCAAGGTATTCGACATTGGGATGTTAATGTGGTCTTACGCCTTTTTGAAAGGTGGCCCGATAACTCTCATTTGTCATTGTGGCAACTGTGGGTGAAACTGGTCATGCTATTTTGCCTGATTTCTTGTAAGAGAGTTTCTGATGTAAGAGAATTGGACGTGGCTTCCCCGTCGTTCACTCCGGACAGCGTTACTTTTAATATTTCTAGATGGACAAAAACATCCATTACCTCTGTTTCTTATCCTTGTTTTCCTCGGAATCCTCTGTTGTGCCCAGGTCATTGTTTAATGGGGTATGAGGCTTGTACCTTGGGATTTCAAGTAAATTCTCATCCAGAATTATTTCTGGCATTACGTAAGCCTCATCACCCGGTTGCTACAACTTCTTTAGCCAGATGGGTCAAATGGGTGCTAGCTGAAGCTGGTGTTGACACTTCTACCTTTGGTCCTCATTCTACCAGAGGCGCTATGACCTCTAAAGCTTTTTCCTTTGGCTGTAGGTTGGAAGACTCAAGGCTGCTGATTGGTCACGTGAATCTATGTTCCGGGAATATTTTACTTCTAACGTTATTGCACCACTTTGAATTAGCATAATAGGAGGCTCTGTGTCTTTATGAATTCCAAGATTTTCCTAATATTATGACGTAAAGTCATGATTAATAAAGAAATGGAGGCGAGTATTACCGTATTTGCTCGAATATAAGACGACACTGATTATAAGACGACCCCCCAAACGTTGTATATTCCTGAATATAAGACTACCCTATAGGGGGGAAAAAAGTTTAACTTGTATATATGTAAATTGCTTTTTAATATTTAATAAAAAATTGATATTAAACAAATGCATTTCTTGTTTTTATTTCCTTTTAGGTGCCAATGCTGCCTCTCTCCCTCTCCCCCAGCTGTCTCCCTCCCCCCAAAATTCTCTCTCTCTCTACCTCCCTCGTCTCTATCCCCCCTCCCCTTGTCTCTCTCCATACCCCCTGTCTCTCTCTATCCACCCTCCCCTTGTCTCTCTGTCCCCCCTCCCCTTGTCTATGTCTCCCCCCTCCCTCCCTTGTCTACGTCTCCCCCTCCCTCCCTCCCCTTGTCTATGTCTCCTCCACCCCCTCCCTCTCACCTTTTCTCACTTTCCCTGGTGGCTAGTGGGGGCAGCTGGGGAATATCTGCACGATACGTGCAGACATCCTCCATGCTGCCCGACACCTCCGTCTATTATGACGGACAGCTGGTCCTTCATAATAGACGGAAGTGTAGGGCAGCATGGAGGATGTCTGCACGTATCGTGCAGACATCCCCCAGGTGCCCATATCTCCCTGGTGGCTAGCGGGGCAGCCGGAGGATGTCTGCACGATACGCGCAGACATCCTCCGCTGCTGCCCTGCACTTCCGCCGGGACTTTTATGATGAAGCCGGAAGGACCCGGCTTCCTCATAGAAGTCCCGGCTGTCGTGCCGGTGGCAGCAGGGGAGGATGTCTGTCCTGGATCCCAGTCTTATAGTCTGACCTTGATTTGAGGTCAGATTATAAGACAACCTCGTATGTAAGACGAGGGTTCTTTTTCAGAGCATTTGCTCTGAAAAAAACCTTGTCTTATATTCAAGCAGATACGGTATTCCCACTTTTGTTTTTGTTTTCAATTTTATGTTTCAGTTTACTTATTATGATTTTACCCACCCTATTCATGTTTTTTGCTTATTATGACTTATTATGTTTACATTATATGATTTATTATTGTATAAGATATTTGTTTTCAGTTTGAAGAACCATGTTTTTCACTCCTGGAGTGCCTGTGGTTTTCTTCGCTTCCAGGGGATTGGATTATTTACTTCATTGTTCCTGTTTGATCGTCACTGATTTTTCATGATGGACTTGGTTTTTTTGTAGGACGTTATATATTTTGTTCTATGTTCTCTAAAGAAAGAGGATGTGTTTCCTGTTATAGTGCAATATATAGAGGAGAGGGGAGAGGATTTTGTAAGGTGTATCCTAATTGTTTAAATTTTTTAAGCATTCTCTTCTTTGCTGCTGCTGATAATAATATTAGTAAAATCTTGGAATTCTCTTCCAGATAGGCCACTTCTGTGCAGTAGGAAAGAGGGACCCATTAGGAAGATAAAAAAAAATGCTGCAGCTCTGCTGTTAAGAATTGAGTGCAAATAGATTTATTGTTGCTCTGAAAAATACAAATGTATCTGACAATTAATGAATACTTTAGAAAAAACGTTGAATGTTATATTATTTTAAACCTGTGCTCAACAGCAACAACAATAATATATACAGTAAATTTTATATTCATGTGAAAGGACCCAGTAATCTAGAGGGGCTCACACGTCCTTAGGGTTCCCTAACTGGTATTTTACTGGTAAATATTGGCTTGAGGCCAATGTTAAATCTATGAAAACAATAGCATGGCCGGTATTTTTTGAGAAAATGTAGCAACCGTAGTCATCTTTGATTGTATAGGACTCTTTATTTATATTCCCCTCTGTACTATACCATACATTCCCTTTCACTGTCTCATCCAAGAAAAAATAAATAAGCTAAGGTACAGCACTTAATAAAAACACCAAAATGTTAATAAAATGTGCAGTAAGTGATTATAAAAAAAAAAGATTGAGCATTGCCAACCCCTAATACATGGTAAAAGATAACCAAAAGCATCAGGGTATTGCCAGACCATGTATAGTTACTACATTTAATTTGAGTAACAACTACTGATTTCTAATGAATCTGGCGATGAGGAAAAAACAAATCATAAAAAGTGGACAGCGCTGTCCATTTTTTATGATAAGTAATCATCCCGCTTTATAAATACCATATTTGCTCCAATATAAGATGACCCTGATTATAAGACGACCCCCCAAACTTTGACTATTCCTTTAGGAAAAAAACTAAAAACCTGAATATAAGACTACCCTATAGAAAAAAGTTTAGTATATGTACATTGTACATGTACATTGCTTTTTCATATTTCATAAAAATTATGATATAAAAAATGCATTTCTTTTTTTATCTCCTTTTATTTGCCCATCTGCCCCCCGCAGCCATTTGCCCACCAGATTTAGCCAATGCTGCCCCAACCCCCCAGACTTGCCCAATGCTGCCTCTCCCCCCTCTCTCCCTCAGACTTGCCCAATGCTGGCTCTCCCCCCTCCCTCCCTCCGTCCCCCAATGTTGGCTTTCCTCCCCCCTCCCACTCTCCCCCAATGCTGGCTCTGCTCCCCCCTGCCCCAATCCTGGCTCTGCTCCCCCCTCCCAATCTCCCCCAATGCTGGCCCTGCCCCCTCCCTGGTGGATGTCTGCACATACATGCAGACATCCTCCATGCTGCTGGACACTTCAGTCTATTATGACAGAAGCCAGATTCATGTGACCTTCCGGCTTCCATCATAGAAGTCCCGGCGGAAGTGCCGGGCAGCAGCGGAGGTTGTCTGCACGTATGTACAGACATCCACCAGCTTCCCCAATTTCCCTGGTGGGTACTGGGGGCAGCCGGTGGATACCTGCACTATACGTGCAGACATCCTCTGCTGCTGCCTGGCACTTCCACCTGGACTTTTATGATGGAAGCCGGAGAGTCACAGACATCCACCTTCTGCTTGTGAGGGGGATCCAGGTCCCCTGCAGCTCTGGGGGGGGACCTGGATCCCAGTCGCATAGTCAAACCTCGATTTGAGGTCTGATTATAAGACAAACCTCAAATATAAGATAGAGGCCTTTTTCAGAGCATTTCTGAAAAATACCTCGTCTTCTATTCAAGCAAATACGGTACTCTCTCTTTGTATGATACATGTAAAGATTATTGAAGGTTTACATCAATTTTATGCCTCAAGATTATCGAGGATGCCAGAGAAGGAATATTTCTAGGCTTCCTCCAGTAAACTACAGGACATTTTTGCATTTTCAAAAAACAATATTAGGGATACAAACCCTCCTGGTGAGAAAATTCTAAACGTATATCTGTATGCAGCTGGAAGTGACAGAACATGGGTATAAGACATGATGTTATATTACTTTCAATATGGAAGGCCAAAGAGGACAGGGAGGAATCACTGTTATGAAGATAGCTGCAAGGAGAGGCACTCGTTTCTCAAAATTCAGTATAGACAACTACGCTTTACTGATTTGCTTGATCTTATTTATTGGTGGTGGCAATGTGTCTTGTTTGATCATTTGAATTGTGTTCCTGATAACTATTGCATGTCCACCCTTACTTTACAGATAGCCTGGCTTGGACTAGCAGGTTTTTTTCAGCACACAGATTGCACTTTGACTTGCTGGTGTATTATATCAGAGCCAGGATAAAAATTAAAAAATACAGCTAGATGATTTTTTATTATTTTTGCTTTACTGTAAGTATTTTTACAAACAGTGCCAAACTTCCAAAATTTTGTATAAATGTATGACCCTTGACCTCTCCATTCCACCTATATCAGGTTCTTACTTTACCTTCCCATATTTTATGTTTTTTAAAAACATAAATGATTTTTTTCTTTTGCACCATATATTTTTATCTTTCTCGATTTAATGTTTCTCCTACATCTCTACTTGTTTCATTTCACCTAGTCAATTTACTCCCATTCAGTTTCCCCTTTTCTTGTTAGTTCCCTGGTTCAACCACTTTTTAGTTCACGCCCCCATGCTGTTCTTTAAAGCTCTTACCATTCATCTTCAATTCCATCGCTACACCTGTTATTTTCAGAACTTATCCTTTCTTAATACCACCCTGACCCCCACTTGTCCCTTTTAGGCTCATCTCTGATGTCTTAAGGTACACTCATACTAAATTATTACTTTTATATATGGTTTTTCAGCCATTGAACTACATCATTAACTCATCAGCTCCCAAATCCCCTGCTACGAATCTGCAACAAAGGCAACTGGCAAAGATTGACTGTGTGCTCCTCTAGTTTGATTTTAGGTTTCTTTCAATTGTATGTGAGTATCTAAGTTTGAGTTACTCCACTCCCCCCCCCCCCCCCCACACCCCAATTCAAGCTTTTAAGGGATATGCTGTGGAAACGTCTACATTATTTGTGACAGGGGAAGCATGAGACCATGGGGGGGGGGGGGGGGGGTTGGACATTTTGTTTATTTTAAAACGGGCTCTATAGGAAAACGTAACTGTAAATATAGTGTAAGATTGAAAAAGTTGGTGAAGATTGGTTCTTATAAAGACAATGGCTTAATAAACGTTTTAAACAATAATTGGATGGAGAATAAAGCAGGATTGTAGTAAGGTATAAGAAAGGTGTATATTTTAGCACACACAACATTGGGTGAAGAACAAATAATAAAGGGGAGGTTTCTTTTAATTAAAGCTAGGCCTTTCTAAGTGTCAGTTTAGGACCTTAGACATGTGACCCTAATATCACATGTGGTGTTTTCATTGCTGGTCACTTTTCATTTTCCTATACAGTGGCACCACCACTGGGTATGTTCATGCCCAGGCACAGGCAACTTTATTGTCACTGATCACGATGCACAGATATAGTGCCGGTTTCCTTTTGAGCCGTGATGCTAACACATTATTTGATAGAGAATTATAAATTGTAATCACTTATCATTTTTCAAAATTTTGGAAAGTGCTTCAGGTTGAAACTTAATTAATATACATTAAAATCTGTTGGATGGTTGTACATGTTAACACAACATGTACTACTGATAAATGTGTGCAGCATGCTCACTGCAATTCTCCATACTTCCTATTGCCTCTGGCCCACAGTAGACTAGAAGTGGATCCAGCTGCCTTCTCTTAGATCTCTGCAAATGTAGAAAGCCACTAAACCCTCCACTGATCTAAAAAAAAAATCTATGGAAATATCTGCTCCATTGTGTCTAAAATCAAATTGTACCTGTGATAACTGTGAATATTAACTTTGCCGTGTATACTTTTATGTGTATTCATGTATATTTCATGTCTGAAATTGTACTATATATCCCCAAAGAAACCTCCTCAAAATCTATTATGATATAAGTAATTTTATAAGTTACGTAATACATTTTTTACATTTTATTTAAAATATGCAACCCCCTTATTATAGTCTTTGCCTCTTGTCTATTGCTGAGAAAGTAGAAAGATTCGAGACATCTGATGTGCAATATGGTGTTTCAGTACACTTTAAAATTCTTAGTCATCCAAGTTTTAATTTGTGAATGTGAAAAGAATGTTCCTTTTGTATGAAATTTCATTCACTGTTCACCGTAGCTGAATTTAAAATGCTCTCATGTTGTAGATGAGCTGTGCAGTTTTATATTGTGTTGTTTCTTTGGATTTAGAGGCAAATTAATTAACATGATACAGAAAAGGGAGCACAAATGCCGAAGTCCTCACTTTAAGTCCTCATACTCTTTTGTTCTCTATTATTGCACCAAATTATTTAATTGGGTCTCTCCGATTGTGCACAGGGACAGAAAAAAAGCCAGTCCATTGTGAGAAGCCCTACAACTATAATGCAGTATCAAATTCAATTCCCATCAACAGTGCTTGCTGCTAAAAGCCTGTACTGTGGCTGCAGATTAATGAAGATCTACATTGAGCAAAGTGGTGGTCGCAGAGACATCATTTGTCTCCAATAGAAGGCCTATTCTTGAAGAACAATAGAAGTATAGAAAAGTGCTAGTCTGTTTATGGATGGAAATAAATCAAAATGAATAAGAGGCCTGATGGAAACAGTCTGAAAGCAGCAGAGTAGAATTCTGAAAACAATTTGTTTTCTGATGACTCTTTTTCCCATAATCCCTCTAAATAGTACTTGATCAGGCTCGGGAACACTAGATTGAAAGGCACATGTAAAAGAAAGAGAACACAAGTTTTATATAATCATACAAAATAATTGTTATTTAAAAAAAATGGGGTTTTCACCTTATTCACATAAAATATGTGTATGAATAACATGATTGCTAGTTTGTGCATTAAAACATTTGAATTGTCAAAAAAAAAGATGCAATGTTTTAATGAAAGAGAAGATATACAAAATTACTATTACATAGAAAAAAATGATTTCTATTCAGCGTATTCTGTGGCTGCAGTGAAGAGTAGGACAGCAGGTTGCTTGGGACGGGCTAATTATGGTTAAATTTACAATGCTTTAGAGTTTCTTTTTACAGTAACATATGTTTTGCACTTTAGGCTTGGGAGGAGCCATCCCATTGTTGCCATTAAAAATACTAAGATACTCCCTGCTCATTCATCTGCAGTGGAGTTTCACATAATAAAAACTGATGCTAGACCCTTCAGTGCAATGTTAGTACCTTTATCCTCCAAACTCATAGGTTTTGTCAATAAATATAAACATTAAAACATGTAATACTATATAAATAACTTTGAGATTATGTCCCATAGACAAATAGAATTATTACTGGTGTTTTTAATTGTGAACTGGCTGTATAACTTGTATAACTTTGGTACAAATGTAAACATAACTTTATAATGTATCATTTTATTTTTATTTTTATTATATTGATACATTTTTTTTTGTAATTAAGACTTCCGTTAGGTTTGTTACCAATTTAACAATCCTAAACTGTGAAAAAGAAACCCGAGATTCTGCGCTTTTATATTAAGTTTATGTACTAAAGTGGGTAAAGACTCTCTCCAAGCTGAACAATTAGCAGGACCTAAGAACTGGAGAGGGTTCTCTTACTGAAATCAGTACTATTTAATGCACCTTACTAAGGGGTGTAGAATATAGAATATTTGATACAGTCCTAACCTCAAAACTTTAGGAAAGGGATTTAGATGTAATTATTTCAAAGGACTTAAAGGTAGGTGGACAATGTAATAGAGCAGAAGGAAATGCTAGCAGAATGCTTGATTGTATAGGAAGAGGTATCTCTCAGTAGAAAGAGGGAAGTGCTCATGCCATTGTACAGAGCTTAAATTAGAGGGGCAACGGTTTAAAAGTAATATCAGGAAGTATTACTTCACTTAGAGGGTGGTGGATGGATGGAATAGTCTTCCTGCAGAAGTGGTAGAGGTTAACACAGTGAAAGAGTTTAAGTATTCATGGTATAGGCACAAGACTATCCTAGATCTAAAATAAGGCCAGGGACTAAGAAACATATTCAGAAAATTGGGCAGACTAGATGGGCCAAATGTGTCAGCAGATAAGAACCATTATATATAAACATTTAAATACATAAAGGGAATCAACACGGTAAAGGAGGAGAGTATAATTGAAAGAAGAAGAACTATACCACAGCAAGAGGACATAGTCTTAAATTAGAGGGGCAAAGGTTTAATAATATCCTCTGAAGAGGCAAATGCTAATGTGCATGCTATGGTTAACACATAATGCATACACATCATTTAAGTCATCTTCATCCCATTGTATAAATGTATAATAAAGATTTGACAGCAAATCCAACATTGTTGAAAAGCTCCATACATAGTTTATATGGTACCACATATAGCTGCTCTCTAAATTTATATTTATGAACAAATCATTTTTGCACAACTGACCAACTCTAAATACAGCAAATATCTCCTTTCAGTATTAAACCCAATCTATTTTGATGGACACAGTTTCAGATTTGAAATAGTGACCTTCACATAAAAAGTCTTCCATGTACTCCACTACTCGGCCTTTATGTTCTACACATGTCCTAAAGGCAGTGGTGTATCTTGGTTTTGTGCTGCCCTTGGCATAAAATATCCAGGAACCCCCCTACCATGCTGCACACACACGACATGCCCCATAACCCACATCACACCCATAACATGCCTCCATCACCCCCATTACATGCCTCCATCACCCCCATTACATGCCTCCATCACCTCCTTACATGTCTCCATCACCCCATAATATATGCCTCCATTACACATAATATATGCCTCCATTACCCCATTACATGCCTCTATCACCCCATTATATGCCTCCATTACCCCATTACATACCTCCATCACCCTCCTTACATGCCTCCATCACCTGGTGGCTAGTGACAGGCAGGATGGTGTCCTAGAAATTTGCCATCCTAGGCATCCACCTAGGATGCCTTGTGGTAAATACTGCACTGCCTAAAGGTCTCCCTGTACCTTATCACCTTTTTTCACTCACTCCTGCAATAATTGGGGCTCTCTACTTCCCTCTCAAATGTCCTCAAATGTAATTTATTCAAAGAGACATTCAATTTATACAACTAGAATGCACCATATGTGTCCACTTATCCTAATAAATAGCTCACACAGTTCCTCCAGTTCATCAACTTTCCTGCCTTTTATACTCCTGTAAGTTCTGAGTTTTCCATAATGTGAGCTAAGATCACCTTAATATACACAGTATTCAGAAAATGTAAAATCTTCTTAGAAAGAATGGATGCTGCATGTGTCATCTGTGTCACTAATAAAAATATTAAAAATAAATGTAACAAAAAAAATTAGGTTTTATATATATGTTCTATACCAGGGATCACCAACCTTTTTGAAAGTGAGAGCTACTTCATGGGTACTGAGTCATCCGAAGGGCTACCAGTTTGATACGCACTTCTGAAATAACAAATTTGCTCAGTTTTTCTTTAGTTATACATTATTAATAATACACATCTATGTGAAGACACTAATCACGTAAATGATTTCTCACAATAATTAGCAACAATGACAATAAGGAGGGAAACATATCAATATTCAGCACTTTAATCTCAGTAATTGTTACATTTTTAGATGATCACTTACATCACTACATTTCATAGGAAAAATGCAACGTGGGAGACTTTTTGCTGGCTAGCAGAATGAGTTTTTACTACCGTTCCCATGGTGTCACACATACACACATAAATACACAGTCACACACACATACATTTACAGACACTTACAGACACATTTACATCGGGCAGAAGAAAGTAGAATGCTGGTGTTCTGCCTCTGCAGACACCATCCTTCTTCCTGCAGCCAATCAGAGCACGACGGGGGCGGAGCTTGCACCCGTCCCGCTGTGCTTGGTGTGACAAGGAGGTGCGGTTACCGCAGGTGCTCACCTGCGGCCCGCATCTCCTTGTCACAGCAAGCACAGCTCTCTGACTGCAGCACCTCTCCTCCTGTGCACCCGCCCAGGATCGGCCCGTGGGCACCATGTTGGTGACCCCTGTTCTATACTATCTCCTAATGTATGCACCCCATTTTGAGAGCCATTTTTCAGAATTGCTTCTATAGATAGAAGACATGACATATTTACATAGACTAATGATCATGCTTGTTTCATCTCTGTCCCAATATATTTTCACTTCACAAGTTAGTGTGCAGGAGTCTTCTTCAGGATTTTGATTAACAGGAAATATATCACCTCCAGTTCCTGCATCCCTGCCTGTAGCTCCACATACACCAGGTCCTTGTGCAACCCAGCCACAACACCATCAAGCGTGGCAATTTCTGACAGACAAGTGGAGGAAGAGATTGTGAGCCCCTTGGCCAGTAGGCCATCTGGACTGTCCCCTCCAACAAGATCTCCTCAATTCAATGCCTCATCTGGCTCACATGCTCCTTCTCCACCTCCCATCCAACTGACTCAGCAGCTCCTGCTCCATAAGCTGTTGCTGCTTCCACCACTGCAAAGAACATTGGTACTGCTGTACCACTACTGCTGCTGCTAGGTATCAACCCCCCAAATGAGTCACCATGCACAGTAGCATAATGAGGCCTACCAGAGGCACGTGTTGCATTGGGTGGACCAGCAGGACAGAATACTACACCAGACACAATGAGTGCTGGTTGAGTCTGTGGACAGAGTAGAGTTGCACCTTGTGGATCTCAACCAGCATCCTTGGCATGATGAGAGTTGAAGTGCAATGGCAGTCTGAATAATACAAAGGTATAGCATTTTGGTTGGCTGTTATGTGTGATTGATGGATATGAGATTGCATTTTTCAGGAAATGCGTGCAAGTCCTTTTGTTTGAACTCGATGTGAAGTATATGTATAGTTCACTGCCATGTGTGGTGTATGTGAGGATAAGTTGAGCCCCTCTGAGTATTTGTGATTGAGCACGGGTGTTTAAAAGGGTTTTTTGATGCCTTGGGTTAACTGGCAAAAATGGCAATTTTTTTGACCATTAATGGTTACTGCTGCTCATTGTATATATTTTTATTCTGTAATTGCTGTACATTTCATTGTGTGTATAGGGCCTTTTATATTAGCGGTGGGCATGTCTGTTAATGCACTTTTTGCTTTAATGGCCGGCATTGAATCCATGCCAATATAACTGTGTCATAGATTAACCCCTCGTCTAAAAAATAGAACAATGACAGTGTTTGGAAATATGTTTCTTGATCAGCCATGTTACTTATTCAATACGATTTGTCTAACTCCAATTCCCTTTAAGAATACACTTACATAACTATTGTTGTAGACATTTCTGCATGAGATGTCATTTATAGCAAGTTTACTTAATTCTATTGGATTCATAGCTGATGCTCTCCAGACCATAACATTTCAGCTGCAAAAGCAGAACATCTCATTATTTCTGAAATATCAAGCTTGTATCTTCTTGATAAATAATTCCCACTAGTATAATGTATCAGACTAAAACATATTTTCTAAGGCCAGTAAGGTTAAAGCACCAATCTCACCTTTTTTAATTTTTTTGCCCTGGAGACAAAATTTCCATATATAGAATGACCCTGGTTTATGTTGAACATGGGGAATGTGAATGAAGCATGAAACAGCATATATTGCTGTCAGAAATGGGAAATGAGGACTGCTAACCTGTATGTAGCTTGACAGGACTAATCAGCCCTTCATATTATCAGTATTCAAATTCCTAGGAGCCACAAAAAAGGCAATTGATAGGAATGTTTTATATATTTATATATACAAAAAGAGACACAGAGAGGGATATATCTCTTCCTATATATTGATACATACATGTATACACACTATATGTGTGTATATATTTATGTGTGACCACAGACAAAAACATAAAATTATTTATCGACACTAGGTTGCCACCTTTTTTTTTTTTTTAAATAATACCGGCCATGTTTTGCCTTCATAGATTTAACACTGTTCTCGAACCAATTTGTTTTTACCAGCCTGCCGGTAAAATACCGGCTGGGATAGAAACCCTACCTACACACAATAAAATCTCTATAAAAGAGTATACATGATAACCTCCAGTGTTCACAATAATTTATGTACTTTGTTATACATATTCCATTAAAACCTATACAGTCCCCCTAGCGTAATATAACTCCTAAGGTACACTAGACATTATCACCTAGAAAGGTCAACCCAATATGAGTGAATGTATTTGGATCACATTGGTGGCATGAACAAGACAGCATTTTGGGATACCCAGGTACCTCCATGTACCTCTGAATATGTTCACAATTCAACAATCATAGCCAATTCCACACTAATATATGCCAAAGTCAAAAGCATCTGAAACTTGCACACAACCCACTGAACATGTTGAACATGCACGCAACCCACTGAACATGCACGCAACCCACTAAACATGCACACAACCCACTTTGTTCTGATACAGTCTGTGGACACCTCAGCTAGGTCAGGAGCCAAGATAAACATCCATATCCCTTGTAACCTGTTCTAGGTTTCATGAGAAATGAATTAGTGTAATGGGTACATGTGAAATTGATATTACCATAGTGATGTACTGTTAGTATAGTGTACTTATCCAGGAAACCTCCATCAAGCATATCCCCATTGTTTTTTGTTGTTGTTGTGGTTGACTACCTCAAGAAGGGTGCATTATGACTGTAGCCAGGATGTACTGGTGACCATCACATATGAACTCAATATTCAGGTAGTGGTAATACTTCTGGTTTCGAGCCTCTCTGCATGATGGGGACTTCAGTCAAACATGAGTGCAATCTATGACCACAAGAATTTTCAGCATCTGTCTCACTCTGTGAGGAATTGGATGTACTACTTAACTCTGGAGAACCGGGCCCCTAGCACTAAATAAAGGCACCAGAAAAAGGATTGCTGAGGGATCACAATCTCATGCCCAGAACCTGACTGGAAGGTATGTGTACCTAGATAGGTGGTTCTCAACCTTTCTAATGCCGTGACCCTTTAATACAGTTCCTCATGTTGTGTTATTTTCGTTGCTACTTCATAACTGTAATTTTGCCACTATTATGAATCATAATGTAAATATCTGATATGTAGGCGGTATCAAATTTAATTTAGATTTAGGAGCCAGCAAAAAAAATTAGGAGACAGACAACGGCACATTCACGCAACCACACACACACAGTAAGTCAGTCAGGTCACATACATACAGAGACAGTCAGTCAGTCACATACATACAGAGACAGTCAGTCAGTCACATACAGAGTCAGTCAGTCACATCCATAAACATACAGAGACAGTCAGATCCATACACATACAGAAACAGTCACACACACACACAGAGACATACATACATACACACACACATAAGCCATCAGTTTTTTTTTAAAGAAAAGAAAAAAAAAGTAATTTTATAAATGATTGCCCCCTCCTTGCTGTTTTACCTCTTTGCACAAGAGGGGGATTTCTGCTGCAGCCTGGTTAATGCCTGTCACACAGGCACAGACCGCCTGCACGCTACTGTTGAGCAGTGGGATGTCACATGACACCTGCCGATCCGACATCACAACACGAGGGGGCGGAGAAACAAGCGCAAACTCTACTTACCCTCGCGCTGCGGTGGTAAAATACTTTTTTTGTAACTAATCTCAGGGCGAGGAGCGCCATGTGCTGATGGATCCTACCCGTGCGCCAGGTACAATTTCCTAGTCGCCATGGCAACTATGAAATTGGCGCCATGTCGAGCCCTGCCTCATCCAAACATGTCTTTATGGACCTTGCTTTGTGCACTGCTCCGAAGTCATGCTGAAATATAAAAGTGTCTTCCCAAACTGTCCCCACAAAGTTGGAAATACTGCATTGTCCAAAATGTATTGGTATGCTAAAGCATTAAGATTTCCCTTCATTGAAAGTGAGAGACCTATGCCAATCCCTAGTAAACAGCCCCATATCATCATCCAGGGCCAGAATAAACCATTGCCCCTGGTCTTCAGGTATTGGGAGGCCCCCAGTAAATATAAGATGACCTTACAGAAACAAAGTTTTACTTGTAAATAATTCACATGTAAGCTGTTTTTTCCCATATTTAATAAAGCCCTTGATTGAGAAAATGCATGTATTGTTTTGATTTCCTCTTATTTGCCAATCTGCCACTCAGACTTGCCATTTTGCCTCCATATTTGCCAATCTGTCTGACTTGCCATTGTATTCCCAGGTTGCCCATGAATATGCCACTGTTAGTTTGCCCATTGATATGCCACAACCAATATGTCCATTAATATGCCACTCTTAGTTTGCCAATTCATATACCACTATTAGTTTGCCCATTAATATGCCACTGTTTGCCCATATATATGACACAGCTAATTTGCCCATTAGTATGCCACTGTTAGTCTGCCCATTGATATGCCACAGCCAATTTGCTCATTAATATGCCACTGTTAGTTTGCCCATTAATATGCCACAGCCAATATGTCCATTAATATGCCACTGTTAGTTTGTCCATTAATATACCACAACCAATTTTCCCATTAATATTCCACAGCCAATTTGCCCATTAATATGGAACTATTATTCTGCCCATTGATATGCCACTATTACTCTGCCCATTAATATGCCACTATTAGTCTGTCCATTAAAATGTCACTATTAGTGTACCAATTAATATGCCACTGACAGTTCACCCCAAAAAAGCTATGACTCCCTATATCTAGCAGGGACGAACTGACTTATTACAAAAGTAGCATCCTTGAATTCACTGAGCTTTTCAGAACATCCCATTTTTTCACAAATGTTTGTAGTTGCAGACTACATGGTTAAGTGCTTTGTTTTATACACCTGCGGCAATGTGTCTGATTGAAACACCTGAATTCAATCATTAAGTGGTGTGTCCCAATAGTGTGTCTATGTATATATACACAATTTGGTACATGGTAACTTTTCCCTGTGGGTACTCATCGGTGTCCATACTACACATGTATTTTGCTGCATGACACTTTTTGAGGTGCTTTTTGACACTGCTTTAGTCACATATCCGGCCAAATATCATCTTTTGAACAAATATTGTAATGATAGGTATTTGTATCAGAAATGATATAAGGGTATATATGTGGGCTTGTCCATGTGAAAAAAAAAACACTTTAAAACCTTTTATAGTGTAGTTTAGAGGGCTTTAAAGTTGAATGTTCCAAATAAATCTGTAAAATTGAAATCGGAGAAATTCGGATATGTTTTCCAAATTTAGAGCATGTTTGGGGGTGATTGGCATGTATTGTCCTATCTTGTCTTACCAAGAGCTGAAGAGAAGCTGAACATCTGATGTAACAAGATCCCCTACTTCAGTAATTATACTAGACTGTAAAGAAGTTCAGTATGTGTCTTATTTATCTCAGTCTGTCTAGGGCCAAAGGAAAACACACTGACTGCTTGAAATCTACTTTATCTTTCCAAGAGGCAGAGTAGCTGACCACCCTCAACTGGGGTGACAACTTTACGAAACTACTGTATGCTAATGAGTTGCCTCCAGTAATGTACGGTCAAGAATCCTACAGCATCGCTCTGATAAGACTCCATTGATAAATGTGCAGCATCATCATAAAACTACTAGAATTTTTGGTGTTCGTTAATTTTTGCACCACACAGATACCACCGCTATGTCACTGGGCAAACCCAGGACATACCTGAAGTATATCAAAACCTTCTCACTGTGCTTCCCTAGAGGTCATTGTTGGCATGCTCATTGGGAGCCAAGGGAAAACATGTGACACATTTGCATATATATATATATATATATATATATATATATATATATATATATATATATATAAATTTATATTTTTTATTTTATTTTTTAAATGTCAGATCCAGAAAAAAGGGTCTGATTTATTTTTGCTCCGAACCAAACACAGTACTAGCATGTTATATAAATGCCTGAAGATATAAAATATAGATTGCTTCTGATTTTGAATTTTCCTTCACTAGTTGCCTTGTAGTGATTCAGAGTAAACTAGCTTAGCCATTGTAATGTAATCCTTTAGAGGGGGTGGAACAGGTGCTTCTCTAGAATCAATCAAATGAATTTATGTAAAAAAGAGGATCAAGTGATATAAAAATAATTGGTAGGATCAAAAACAATTCTAGAAATAAATTATTTTTGCACATTCTGCATGCAAGATTCAAAACGAGATTCATTTTTTTGCTGATATAGTCTTGTCATGCTATATTCATTAGCTAATACACAACTTCCTGGGAAAACCTGAAAATGAATTGTGTCCAGCATGGAAAAAGAACTTGAATATCAGACTAATTTATATTTATTGACAATTTATAATTGATTTAAGAGGACATTTACTATCTAGATTGTTTTGCCATAGCAACAGTATTTTCTTGATGTATGTGTCTAAGGGGTTTACATTAAGATGTGGTGTATAGTTATCAAGCATGCTGCATGGCTAAGCAATATCAAATTAATGGAATTCTGTCAACCTAAACATTGCTTACTGCGAATGTGGAAAATAAAAAAAAGTTCTGAAAATGTATCTATTAGCAAAATTAGTGTTAGCACAATTGCAAGCAAATTCCTAAAATACAAATGGCCTTATTTATCAAGACAAACTAGTGCTATTTCAGGTAAAAGTGCGAAAATAGTAGAAATAACCATGGAAACCAATAGAATGCTATAGCTGTTTTCTCCAAATTTAGCACTTTAAAAAAAAAGTATAGTTAATGTTTTTGATCACGGACTGTAAACTGGTACCTGTTTTCTGTATAAGAAGAAGTATATATTATATTTGTTCAATTTTCTATATATAGTATATACTAGGGCTTAGCTGTCTAATAGCATCTGCCACCTGTTTCTATATCATACCTATCTACTACCATACTCCTTAACTCTGGAGACCAGGGCCCATAGCACTAAATCAAGGAAGCTTGAAAAGGATTGCTGACTGAGCTCTCCCTCTCACAACCTGACTGGAAGGTATGTGTACATATATGATGCAGTACTGCTAACAATCTCATCAGCCCAGATACTGAATGGTTCCTTCCAGTCATCTGTGCTCGTATAAATCCAGAATGGCACACAAGAAAGCCTAAAGTGCTTGAGAAGTTGGTAGTCAGAGCTTTCCACTGGCATGCATTTGCCTGGGCACTCTGACCCTAGCAGGATCACCCATCAACACTTCCTGTCTGCCCACTCTCTACCTCTGGAGGGGATAAAGGTGGAGTGCATTTATTTGACAATTGCAGATACAATATTCCCTCTAACTGGGTGTGAATCTCCCTCCTTTTTACAATGATCCTGGATATTAGTATGGGAAATGATCTATGGGTGTGCATCCTGGCTTGTGTCATGTCTATGTGAAGAGCAGTTTAAAATATTTTGTAAAGGGCTTTAAAAAGTTGAATTCTCCTGCTCAGATCAGGAGAACTAAAATGGGCAAATTACACCTATCTTAACCGAATTCGCAGCATGTGTTCGAATGTGATCAATTCACATTGGGTAACTGAAAAGCTATGACTGTCTTGTGAAAATGTCCCAATCCAAACGTCGCCAATGCTTTGCTTTCTGTATGGTCCACACCTCCAATTAAGACCAAAATGTCACAAATATCCCTAAATTTGGGTCCTGAATCGGCAGCTCAGGATGTACAGAATTCAAAGCATCGGATGCGTTTGGATTGATATATTTTAGCAGAAAAAAATCTATTACATATAGTCAGAAAAAAGGTTATGTGATTTTTTGCGTGTATGTAATATTAGCATATTGTCCAACAGTGTTCCTACATTGGAACACATTGAGATTAGAGTTCTCTCTGTAGCAACCTTTTTAACCTAGCTAGTGAGCTGTGCAATAGATTTATTCAAAAAGTGCATTTTATAATAATATGTATGCAATGGTGTTTCAAATGCTGTGTGAATGCCTCCAGCAAATCTGAATACACAAGCTTTTAAATACAGCTCAATGACTTAACTAAAAAAACTACAAAGCATATTAATGTGAAATGTATATGGGATTTAGACCTTGAGGCATTCTGACTGTTTAGGCTTCAAAAATGAGTGGTGTCGTTTTATTATTTTTACTGTCAAAACATTACAGTCATTTTCCCATTTAATAAAAAAAAATCCATGTATATGGTCATGTGATTGACCAGACAAAAAGATGTATTGATACAGAAAAAAACTACCATTTTTAAATCTCAACAAGTCTTTAAGGTGTAGGAAAACAAATCCTTAAAGCACACCAAACCATATAAATGAAATCTGAAATTATCACATAAAGTAGCATAAAGCCTATGAGTCATGTATGAAGCCAGTGCCCAACAACGTGTCAGGAATTTATATAAAACACTGCAAGCGTAATCAAGCGTTAGAAGCCAGTGAAAGGATATCTAAGACCAGCATGTGTTTTGCAGTAGTGACAGAAGTGACAGAGGAGCGCCGGGTTGAGTCAGTGCACATTATAAGCTAGGTAGACAGCTGCTTGAGGCACCCACCTACAGAGCTGTAGCAAGGTGATGGGGCAAACAGGGGAGCTGGAGCAAGACTATATGGACTGTACAATTTTAATGTAATGTGTATAACAATATTTTATGATTTAGTGTAGAATAGAGGTTATATTATTCTATAAAGACTCTACAGGGTTAAAATAAACAGTATGTAATAGAGATTATCTTGTACTATATAGACTGTGTACGTAGCGTTGAAACCTAGCCAGGATGACCAATGTTACGTTTATGGAGGCAAGACATGGCCTGGAAAGGTGGCAACCCTACATTAAAAAAAAAATATGGAAACATATTTTCAGATATTTTTTAAGAACACAATTACAGGCAAGGGCAGTAGTCAGTTTTGGCGGGTCCTAAGCAAAAAATCAGTTGGTTCTCTCCTCTCCATAATAGTCTGATCTCAGTTATGTGCCGATCCTAAGAGGCTTAATTGTCTTCTATGATCATTCCACCACTGGTTGCCTATACATTGCAGTGATTTCCCAGCATGCAACAGCCTTCGTCTTTCTTGTTGACTGCCTTGGGAATATGTTTTAAAGTTGGAGCAGAAAACAGCAAATCTTTAGATAAGTTTCCAAAATGAATGCTCTTTAATGCACTCTATAGAATCATGTGAGGAAAAATGACCTCTGGTCATTAAAGAGCGTCCAAACTGTTTAATTGGTGGTAGTTTTAAATTATAAAAAAAAAAATTAACTCTTGACCAATTAAAAATAGACATGGATTTTTATACTCACTGATTAATGTAAGGATCTCTGCGCAATAAAGAGAAAATTGCAGGAAATCGAGATAGGAATTTCAAACTAATGGCCAAAGCAGCCATGTTTGAAAAAAAGTCTCCAATTCTGCTGCATTAGAGAATTTTTCTAACTCAGATACATGTTTGAAATTCCCATCTCAATTTCCTGTAACCTCCCCATTACTGAGATGACCCTTAAGCATTTTTCTATTTAAAACAAAACTAAAAATCAACATTATTGGTTCGTATTATAAATGTGATGTGCATATTTTTTTTTTTTTTTTATTTATAATTTTTATTCATATTAAAAAAAATTTTTTTTAACAACATAAGCTGACTGAAAGAAATAGAAAACAGAACAATAATGGTTATCATTTACAATATGGTTGAAATTTGAGAAGGTTGAACTAAAAATGGTTATGGTGAGGGAGAGGCAGGAGAGGGGAGGAGAGAACAACAACCGAGAAAAAAAAAAAAAAAAAAAAAAAAAAAAAAAACACACATATATATATATTGAACCTTTGGCCCTATGCAGTATTCCTTAACGTTTAAATCATTTATACTGGAGGCTTTAGGAGATACATAAACTTATCCATCTCCTATTCCGTCCTTCCTTTATTTACCGGGCACATTCACTGTCATGAACCTAGTGATGTGCATATTTTAAGACAATCCTACTAAACAAAAAGTATTTATAGCTATATATAGGAAGAAATTTATTTTCAGGGAAGTAAGTCTGTAAAATCTGTCCTTTTTCATTTACTAGTAGGCATAGTTAAGAAAAACTTGATTGTAGGCCCTGTTTGGTCAGGATAATAACGAGAGCTGGAAGCAAATCCTATTGGCCAGCTGTCACAACCAATGCCTGATTTTCTTCAAACAGAAATAAGTAGGATAATGTGAGTTTTATGGGCATGGCTAAAACAGACCATGAACTAAGTTGTACAATGATATCTCCAATTATGGCGCCTTTGATATCATGGCAACCTGAATATTGTTGAGTATGAATACCAAACTATACAAAACTATACTTAATGGCTAATCTTTTTCAGTGGTAACCCATGAATTGGCAAAGTAATGAGAGTCCAAATCTCCCTTTTTACTCTATGTTTTAAAATTAGTGTGATGGGTCAGATAATTTAACATAATGTAGATTGGCTTGTTCAATTGTAGTAGCTGCTTGGCTTGGATAAAAGATGCAAATGAGTGTTCAGGGACTCGTGTCAATTTAAATCAATTTAAAATTAAATGATTTAAAAACTCACAATCTGTTTAAAATCAGCTCTGCTGGGATGTATTTAACTGTTAGTAAGTATCAACAAGAGCATCAGATGTGCCATATCCACACTCCCTCCCTAGGTAGCTCAGCACTTTAATTTCCCAGTAGATTTCAGAAAGGATGCATTGAATTAAAATGACTGTTTTGTGAATAGTCTTTTGTGGTTGATTATGAATGTAGGGAACAAAAGGAAAAAGCAAAATAGGGTGTATAGCTTTTGCAAGCTGCTTTGCTCTGAGGTTTTCACTCTGCACAGCTACACAAAATGGGCAATATATATTTATATTTCAGTATCCTTGAGAGAGCGTTACTTTGTCATACATTATCTGTGCTTATAACACTGTAATGTTTTCCTACTGACCACATGAAAAAGTTATATTTTTTTTAACACAGACAAAAAAATTTTTTGTGAGATAAATAGTTGTGTGGCATAAATGGACCATTAACATTTATATTATAAAAAAAGAGCACTGAAACACCAAGAAAATTATATGATTTTACATGACATTAGTTCATTAGCTTTAATCATTGTTCACGTGTACACTGTAACTTCGAAGGACAGTCATTTAAGAATACAACAAGACCATTGATGGTTCTATGATGTGACCCATACTTATGAGGAAGCATTATTCTTTGAGTATGTGCCAGTGTTTAAAACTGCATGTACACCAAAAGTCCTTTCAATCAGACAGAGGTGTACTAGTGTTTAGATATGAGTAGTACCTCTTTAAAGGGAGAGCAAATATATAAAAATGAGTGTCTCTTCTCCAGAGTAAACTCAACATATATCTTTAGATACACACTTATCTATCACTCATGTGCGATGGTCTTTCTGTCAGTCCAAAAGAGAGACCCTCATTTTTACCTGGCATTGACAGGGACTACCCAGTTAAGGTACCATCTATTGATGTCATATAGAAATAAGGGTGTCTCAATGAAATTAGTGTCCAGATCAGTCTGCCTGCTTCACAAAGAAGCAGGGTGACTGCCGGTCAGAGGATAAGCAGGTATGTACATGCCAGTTTATCATCATACTAGGGCCACTAAAGATTTCACTTGTGTTTCTATATTAGAAGCTACAAATGTGGGGACTACAAATTTGACCTTTTATTCATATACTGCATTGCTATTATATAGTTTCATTTCATTGTTTTTTGTTTCTTTCTATTCCAGTGCTAAAGCTGCCCACACCTTATCGTTTACCCGATGGAGATTATCCAACCTTTAGCTACCCCATAAAATACTTGAATAAAACAACTTGATATGGTGGCCAATTGAAGTCATTTATTTACAACAAAGGAAAAGGGCAGTCCCCCAAACCAAATGCGGCACCCCCTACCACCTAGAGACAGCTGCTCTGAGCCCCACCTGCCTGTGCAGCACACGTGACGTCCGGTCCAGCCTTCACCGGCCGCCTTCCCTGGCTTAACCCCTTGCCAAGCCCCACTGGGGTATCCAGGGGTGGCCAGGGACGTCCACTGGCCTTGAAACCCCCCCCCCCCTTCATAACTCTCCCCCACTATTCTCCTCCTAAACTCCCCCTACTGATAACCGTGCCACACCCCAATTACTGCTAGTCCCCAACTTACCAGGATGTCTCAGTCTATAGCCCATTGCCCTATTGTACCTGGGCTATATCCTGAGACACCCTCAGGCGCTCGCTCCTAGTCAGTCTCTTGCTATGTTAAAGAATGATACCTTATAATTACATTAGTCATAGAAACATAGAAATAAAAAACAGAATAAACCCAGCTGTTTTTTTCAGTTGCTCTCCACTAGTTTGTGTTCCATTGTTTAACCTTAGCTGCATTTGCTCTTCCTCCTTTTGGCCACTCCTTACACCTCTCTCATATTTTCTAATATAACAAACAAAATGCATAGCACTGAGGTGAAGTTTTATTGAAGGAAAAAATGGCCGTTTTGCTGGAATAAAACTTCACCTCACCTAAGCGCTGTTTTTGATATTTTTGTCACTGTGGGTCTGTGGAGCCCTGGCCCATTTTTTAATTTTGTTGTTGTTTTTTTGCTTGTTCACCCAATCTTGCCCTTATCTTATATCTAACATATCCCAAAATATTGCAATGCCTATTCCATACAAGCTTAAACTCTTTCACTGCATCAACAGCCACCACTTCTGCTGGAAGCATGTGCCATGCATACACTACTCTCTGGGGGCTATTCATTAAAAGGTGAGTTGAGGACAAACCTGGTGAGTTTGTTTAGGGTGGGAAACATACAAGGTGTCCCACATTGTATAGATAAATTAGTGAGATCAAATGTTCAGTGGGCGATTTTAATGAAGATGTGTTGTGGGTGTACTCAGTATCACCATACCATTCAATGGTCCTACTGTATAAAGCTATATTTTATTTTCTGTCTCTTCCATGTATCGGCACTCGCATTCTGGCTATATTGTATATAACGAGTACTAGAGGATTGCTCAGCTGGGAAGCTGCGATCTTGTGGGGAGTATTATTTGTTTGCTATTAGTTGCACGTGGCGTGTGTGATACCACTTTGTGTTTTTCTGTGAGATCAAATATTCATCTCACCTCAACTCACCTGCAACTCGCTTTTTAGTGAATATCCCACTCTCAGTAAAGTAATACTTCCTGATATTACTTTTAAACTTTCCCCCCTCTAATATAAGGCTGTGTCCTCTTGTGGTAATCTCACTTTTAAATATACTCCCTTTATGTATTTAAAAAGATCTTGCTCTGAGTATACTCCACTGACTACAACCCTCTGTTGTCTGTCACTGAGCCACTGCCTAATCTATTCAACTATATGGGAATCCAAACTCAAAGATTGCAGTTTATTGTTAAGCCTTCTATGTGGGACAGTATCAAAAGCCTTACTGAAATCTAGATAAGCAATGTTGACTGAACCACCTTAAAGGGACACTACCACTTACATAAGATGTAACTAGATTTAAAACAAACACATATATAAATCATATGCTGCTATTTTTTTTAATATGAATTGCATATAAAAGGAAAAATAAAATTAGGTGTTTATATCCTGGCTCCATTTTGTGAATATTTCCCATGATGCAACATCATCCCAAATTTTCCAGCCACTCTCGATTTACAACTGTTGCCTGCATAATGATGTCATAATATACTCCCCTGCTCTCTTACTGGCTCCTGTGTACCATAGTGGGCAGGACTAGGTGGCTTTGTACAACTTTTTTTTACCTGCCTTCCAACACAAAGTGAGGAGATTCACCCTATCAAACAGGATCATAACTCCGCCCCCTTGTGACGTAATAGTTACATTACCCTCTCATTCAGTGCAAGTCTATGGTCAGAATTCTGACTTATAGACTGCATTCTGTGTCCCCATAGTGAGAAATTTGAGCTGTAAAATATTGTGAAATGAGACTTTATATTTGTAATATTTCACAAAATGGCGGCGCCCAGTCAAACTTATTTAGGTACATATTTTACTAAATACAGTCACATGAGAAAAACAAAATACATATCTGAAATCAACAATACAAAATAAAAATAAAAAAAGCTTTTCATTTTTGGGTGGGAGTGTCCCTTTAAGCTATTATTTTAGTCACAAAAATCAATCTGATTAGTTTGTCATGATCTCTTTGAACTAAACCTATGTTGTTTCTGATCTTATAATCTGTTTGATTTTATATGTTCAACAATCTTATCCTTTAACATGTTTTCCATGAATTTTCCCACTAGTGACGTAAGCTTTACTGGCCTATTTTTGCCCGACTCCTCCCTACTACCCTCCTTGTGAATGGGCACAACATTTGCTAATTTCGAATCTTCAGGGACTACCCAAGTTAGCAATGATTGGTTACATAAATTTGTTAATGGTTTCACTAGTATACCACTAATAACTTTTGGTGTATTCCATCAGGCCCCAACGACATATCTGTCTCTACTTTTAGACAGCTGAAGTAGAAACTCACATGTATCAAATGACTCATTACTCTTTTTCCCTAATTGCGGTCTCTTTCCTTCATTTTCATCTTTAAAAAAATGAACAAAAATATTCAGATCTTCATCCTCTTCCACATACCTTCCTCCCTTTGTTTTTAATCTAACTATTCCTTGTTTTACTTTCCCTTTCTTATTTATGTATCTAAAAAAAACATTTATCTCCCTTTTTTGTTTACTGAATGGGCTATTTTTCTTCTGGGTGTGCTTTGAAAGCTCTTTGCCTCGCTCTGATTGTTCTTATAGATTATGTTGCTTTGGGTTTTTATATAGTTACTAAATGCTAGTTATTTGTTTTTTTTACCATAGTGGTTATTTCTGTATTACTATTTTGTACATATATGACCTTTCTATAGAAGCAGTGCCTGGCTGGAAATTGTTAGCCCTTTTTATCATATTATTTTCAAAAGACTAAAACTTTTCACAAGCATCTACAATCAATAAAATATAAATGTTATTATTCTTTCACTAAAATAAACTATTACCAGTCACTTGGTGGTTGACTTGTTTCAAAATTCCCTAAATCTTTTAAAATCAATTCCATTAACAAAAAACAAACCAAAAAAACAACAACCACAAAGTAGCATATGTTCTCTAAATGAACTATTGGCAGATTTGTCCATAATTATAGAAAAATGAGCTGTTCGAGGATGACTTTCATCAGGGAGCAAAGAACACAGAGAAGCTTAAATGAATTGACTTCATTAACAATGCCATGAGAAATTAATTGTACATAGAGGACTTGAACATTAAATTCATCTGAACACACAACGGAACCAAAGAACTCACTGTATAATATAAATCATGAAAAAGCTACATTTGATGTTTCTTTATTTTTATGGCATTTAATAACACTATTACCAACGGACAGCTATTGCTATGAATTTATTAAAGAGACTGCATCAGATATACATTGTTTGGAATGTGAAATCAGGACATCCACAAATCATGTTGTTAACTTGTTATATATGTAGTTTGTAAAACAATGTATATGAGAAAAGTACCTGATTGATTGAAAATGTTCTCTTTTTTTCACCCCAGGAGCAGCGGCGAATATGAACAATATATAGGAAGGGCCACATAAGATACCACAGTCAAACCTGGGGGGCGCTAATAATTTCCACCACTAAATCATATACCCTGCACACAGATTGTACCCATGCTCATCTGGAAGCTATTATTTTTTTTATTGCTCAGTTTTCACCGCTCTATTAAATCTTAAACCTTCCAGGCTTCATGGGAAGTCAGACTCATGAGTTTTCAAAAACCACACAGACTACATAACTACTAAATTGTATAACCACATAGACAGGGCCGGTCTTAGGTTTTCAGTATAGCAGATGTAGATCAACTGCATAACACTGATAAACCCTTTAGTTTAGGTGTAACTCAAATAAACTACACGTGGAAACAAGCATTGCATGTATAGATCACAGGTTGCACATCCCAAGGTTAGCCACAGGTTGCACACCCCAAAGTCACCCAAATTGCACTCATATGACATGCCCCAGAACCCACTTTGCACTCAGTAATTGCCCCAGAACCCACTTGGCACTCAGGACTTGCCCCAAAACCAACTTTGCACTTAGTAATTTCCCAAAAAAACACTTTGCACTGAGAAATTGCCCCAGAACCCACTTTGCACTGATGAACTGCCCAAGAAGCCATTTTGCTCTTAGGCCTTGCCCCAAAACCCACTTTGCACTCAGGACTTGCCCCATAAACCCCTCTGGACTCAGGACCTGCCACCAAAACCCACATTACACTCAGGACTTTCCACAGAAGCCACTTTGCATGGAGGACTTTACCCCAGAACATACTTTGCACACAGGACTTACACCGCAGAACACACTATGCGCTCAGGACTTACCTTGCTTAAGAAGTGATTGATCCTAAAGTCTATGTCACCTGTAGTGTTGAGCGAACTGTGGTTACATTCGTGTAACCTGAAGGTTTAAATGTATCTTTCAAAGTTACTTAATTATAGACGAAAGTCTATAAAACAAATCTCTTTTGGTTTATAGACTTTCGAATTATAGAAAGCCCATAGCATTACATGCATTCTATAAAACTAAAGTCTATAAACTGAAAGAAATTCGGTTTATAGACTTTCGGTTTATACATATACATTGTATGTAATGCTATGAGCTTTCTATAAACCGAAAGTCTATAAACCGAATCTCTTTCGGTTTATAGACTTTCGGTTTATGGAATACATGTAATGCTATTGGTATTCTATAAACCGAAAGTCTATAAACCAAAAGAGATTCGGTTTATAGAAAGCCAATAGCATTACATGTATTCCATAAACCGAAAGTCTATAAACCGAATGTCTTTCGGTTTATAGACTTTCGGTTTATGGAATACATGTAATGCTATTGGCTTTCTATAAAGCGAAATAGAGTCCCCATTCATACGAATAGGTCAATTGACCTATTCGTATGAATGGGGACTCTATTTCGGTTTATAGAATAGCAATAGCATTACATGTATTACATAAATCAAAGTCTATAACCGACTCTCTTTCGGTTTATAGACTTTACCTATGGAATGCATGTAATAGAGTGCCACTGAGAGTGCAGTGCACTTGCAACTGAATGTGTGCCAGGGAAATGACTTTAATCCTGTTCTGTTAGCTCAGTGTGCAACATCTAGGAATTTTTAAATACTGCAATTTGTTGGTGTTAAATATTACATTTGCGTCCTGCACTTCATATCTGAGAGTCAAATAGAACAGTCAAATACTGTGCTTACAGCGCACTTTAAAAAATTCTAATAGTTTTGGGTGGTAAATAGTAAATTTGCGTCTTGCTGTGCACATCATATCTGAGAGTCAAATAGAACAGTCCAATGCTGTGCTTACAGCGCACTTTGAAAAATTCTAATTGTTTTGGGTGCTAAATAGTACATTTGCGTCTTGCGGTGCACTTCACATCTGAGAGTCAAATAGAACAGTCCAATACTGTGCTTACAGCGCACTTTGAAAAATTCTGGCTACCTCCTCCTCCAGTGGCGCTTCCACCTACACCGCCACGGTCACCGGCTCTTCAACCTATGGATCACTTGAATAAACTGAAAGAGTATACCCTGCACTCCAACCCTCTCTCAAATGGATAATTCTGTTGATCCTCCTGGCAGCCATGCTTTAGATTTAGATTTATGTTCTTCCAAAACTAAAATCAAAGATTCCATCTAGTGCTATTGTATGGCTCAGCTGTATTTGTAATTTGTATGTATTTTATGTTATTTGAAGTTATTTCCCTATCCACATTTGCTTGCAGGGCACTTGTCCTACTCTTACCCACATTTTACTTCATTTTGCAGCCCTCTAGCCCTTTCCAGGACTTTTTTTAGAGGCATTTTAGTGGCCAAAAGTTCGTTTCCCCATTGACTTCAATGGGGTTCGGGGTCGGGGTCAAGTTCGAGCACGGACCCGGACATTTTTTCAAAGTTCGGCCGAACCTGCCGAACCCAAACATCCAGGTGTCCGCTCAACTCTAGTCACCTGTCAATTGTTCAAACTGTTTTGTTGCCTAAATAACTGTAGAAGAAGGCTCCAGTTAGAGAATATGCCCATGCAAGGTTAAAGATACAAAAGTTCCTAGCGTTCATCTATTACTATGCACTACATTGGCAGGAAAGGTCACCTGTAAACATCTGTTAGTAAAGTCATCTAAAGAAAAATCCAAAAAGGGAAGCAGCCACCTGGACTAGCATTTATCATAATGGGGGTGTGCTGAAAAAATAGTTATACACAATCCACAGGGTTCACATTAAACAGGTTAAAAACTTTTAATTAAATGTAAAACATGTCTAAGGGATTTAACAAAGTTATTGGGAAACACAGCTTGTTTGATGTCTGGAGGACTTATCATCCTTCTGAGAGGGATTACACCATTTTTTCCCCTAACCATACCTCATAGTCAAGATTAGATTATATACTGACTGACTTGAAGGGGGTACAAAATGTTAAAAAAACATATATTAAGGATTTCCTCTGGTGCGATCATAATGCTGTTACGGTGCAATTCAAAGATCAGTATAAAGTACCAAGAGGTGACTGGAGATTAAACAATTCCATAATGAATAATAGACAGAATTATAAACAGATCATTTTGGCCACAAAGCAATTTTTTAAGGAAAACAATGGTGGCGAGGTGAAGGCAGATACAACCTGGTGCGCCTTTAAATGCACAATCCGGGACAGTTGAGAAGAATGGGAACATTACTAAGAAAAATAGAGGCCCAAATCTGTCTGACCTATATATCTCATTGGAGACCTTAAATCTCCAAAATAAAATAGCACCAACTGTATAATTAACAACGAAGATTGTGGAGACGGAGAGGTTGATTAGACACCAGCTAATGATAAAAGTGAACAAACAGATGGAAATTCTGAAAGTGCGATACTACTATAAAGGGAATAAGGCAGATAAGATTCTGTCAAATAAACTAAAAAGAGAAGAGCAGAAAAGGTTTATTTCAAAGATATATAGGGATGACAAGATAGTGCAGGCACCAGATAAGATTGGGGAGGCTTTTAAATCTTACTATGGGAATTTATACAATCTTATGGCTAAAACCTCACATAGAAAATATTGAGGAGTACTTAAACTCTCTGGAGATACCAAAAATCTCTGCGGACCAATTAAATATGCTAAATAGACATGTGCATTCGTTTTCGGACTAATGCATTTTCGTCCGAAAATAGCATTTTCGTCCATTCGTCAGAAAAACGAAGAACGAAAATGCTAAGCTAACGAAAGCCGAATGAACGAATGGTTAATAAACGAAAATCGTTCGTTCATTCGTCCATTCGTAGTACTATTGCATTCTATAAGCCGAAATAGAGTCGGTTTATAGAATACAATAGCATTTAACTATACGGAGACAGAGTCTCCATTCATAAAATTATGAATGGAGACTTTGTCTCCGTATAGTTAAAAGCTGACAGCCTATAAACCGAACGTTCGGTTTATAGGCTGTCGGCTTATGGAATACATGTATTCCTATTGCTATTCTATAAACCGAACGTTCGGTTTATAGAATAGCAATAGGAATACATGTATTCCATAAGCCGACAGCCTATAAACCGAACGTTCGGTTTATAGGCTGTCGGCATTTAACAATACGGAGACAAAGTCTCCTTTCATAATTTTATGAATGGAGACTTTGTCTCCGTATAGTTAAATGCCGACAGCCTATAAACCGAACGAGAGCCCCATTCGTAAGAATTTCTTATGAATGGGGCTCTCGTTCGGTTTATAGAAAACCAATAGTATTACATTGTATTCTATAAAACGAACGAATAAAAATTAACGAAACGAAAATAATGAACGAATTTCGTCTGAAACGAATGCAGTAATGAACGAAATTCGTTTTAGACGAAATAAATAACATTTTCGTCCGAATGGACGAAAACGAAACGAAAATTTTAGTTTTGCACATGTCTAATGCTAAATCAGAATATTGAGATAGATGAAGTGGAAAAGGTCATTGATAATCTAAAGCCCAATAAAACCCCGGGCCCTGACGGATTCAATAATTGGTTCTATAAAAAACTTAAAAAAACAGCTAAGCAAGGATTTAGCAGCAGCATTTAATTTAATATCAGAAGACACCAGAGCCTCCTCAGAACTGCTTAAAGCTAATATTGTCCCAATATTAAAGCAGGGGAAGGACCCATTAAGGATCCCAAACTATAGACCAATCTCATTATTGAATGTAGATATTAAGATCTACGCGGGAGTTCTTGCAATTAAAAAAAAAAAAAATAGTTACCTCATTGATACATCAAGATCAGGAGGGTTTTATCCCAGGGAGGTTGGCGGTCAATAATATCAGAAGAACCATAAATATTTTAGATCTATGTAAGAAGAAGAAATGCCTTTTATGATGATGGCTTTAGATGCTGAAAAGGGGTTTGATTGAGTTAACTGGCCATCTATCGAATCTACATTGAAGGCGTTCGGATTTGAGGGCCCAATTTTAAAGTCAATTATGGCCTTGCACTCATCTCCCACGGCAAAAATAAAGGGGTGAAGTTTTGTCTCAGAGGAATTTAAGATCGGTAATGGCACCCGTCAGGGTTGTCCTCTATCCCCGATCCTGTACATACTCACAATTGAACCCTTGGCAACAGTGATAAAAATGAACAAAAATATAAAAGGGATAGTAACCCCACAAACAAGCATAAAATTGAATATGTAGGCAGATGATGTTCTAATAACAACTGAAGAGCCATTAGGCTCCATGAGGGAAGTTCTGACAGAAATTAAAAATACAGTCAGGTATCAAACAATAGATTAAACATAGATAAGTCTATAGCCATTACAGGATATGTCCCCAAGAAAGAAAGAGACCCAAATAGATTAGTTGAGGCAAACTTTCTACCCCTGCTAAAACAAACTAACAAGAATCTACAAGAGTGGAAGAAATCTGAGATTTCTTGGTGGGGAAGGGTTAATGTTTTGAAATCATATGTGCTCCCTAAATGGAATTATTTATTTAGGATGATCCCGTTGAATGTCCCTAAGATATGGCTAAAGATGACACAGATGGCCTTTGCAAGATTTATTTGGCTGGGTAAAAAACCTCAAATAAATAAAAATGTGATCTCTTTACCAGTTAAAAGGGAGGTTTAGGTGCCCCAGACTTATATCTAACACAGGAGGAGAATTTCTTCCCCATATTTTGGGCTACGAATAATAAAGTCTGGGGGGAGCGGAAGAAATGTGCCAATCTCCTCATTCTTGATCATATATTGAAATTCTGGACAAAATTTAAAAAGAGAATTAAGCTACATAATAACATTTTGGGTGCTTTGCCCATTCAATTAATAGCAAAGAACATGGGCAATATAGATCTAGCAAATTGGCTAATACTAAGGCATAAAGGCAATAGAAGACCTAGTAAAAGGGGATAGACTTATCCCTTTCGATGAGTTACAAGCCAAATTCCAAATAGATAAGAGAGAACTGTTCTCTTACCTAAGAGTGAAACACTTCCTCATGGGACAACTACTCCTACCTAAATCAGAACTATTCGACCACCTAGCATCCCTGATTAATGAAGATAAGACAGAACATATCCTAGCAAAATGTAATAGAATTATGGAAATAAATCAGAGTCAGAAACTTAAGGTAATAGAGAAATGGGAAATAGAACTAGGAGTGAAAGTCCCCAGAGCAGAATGGAATGGAATTATGATGCAAGTTAACAAAGAACAAAGAAAAACAAAAAACACTTCAAATTGTTAAATAGGTGGTATATGGTACCCAGCCAACTTGCAAAAATATATCAGGGACAAATTAATAATTGCTGGAGATGTGGAAACATACCTAATACACATATTTTGGGGATGCCCCTGTTTGACAGATTTCTGGGGAGAGATATTTCAGAAAGTGTCCACCATGACACAGGTTGATATAAAGAGTGGACCTGAAGAAGCCTTACTACATCTGAATTTAAATTCGGTTCCAAAAAACTCCAGGATGATCATCATTGATATACTACTGGCAGCTAAACAAATAATTGCGAGAAATTGGAAGTCTGATAAAACCCCACAGTGGGAACAGGTTAAGACACAGGCAAAGTTTCAATGTAAAATGGAAAGGGGGATTTCGAATCAATATAATACCTCAAGCCACAAAAATGAGAGATTTTTGCCTGAAAAAATCTATCTATCGATACTGGATAGAGAAACTTTAGGACAACCTTCTAATACCATATAGGAGAAATAATTAGTGCCGCTCTCTTCTTCTTTTGGTCTTGCATATTTCTGTTAGTAAAATGTCTTGTCTTGTATTGTTTTTATATACGCCATCTATATGTTTATATATGATGTGTATAATAAAAAAAATAAAAAAAACTTTTCATTAAAATAAAACTGTATTCCTTTTTTTGTACATTTCAGAAAGTAAAAGCTTTAATAAAGTAAAAATTATAAAATACACTTTCATCCCTTATTTCCTTCCCCAGCAGCACTGGCTCTACGGGAGGGAGCATCCATTTTATCCACCTCTTCGGTCGCATCTGACCAAAGGGAGAGGCATCTGACCAGTTTACCGCTGTGCATAGCACTCTGTTAATAAGTAAACTGCAAAAATCAAGTATTAATCCACTCCATGTTGTTTAAGCATGACCACTTTCCTGGTTTTGAGGTAGCAATCCCATAATGCACTCTGTAGCCACACCATAAGAATACTTTAAAAGAAGCCTGTAGCTGTAGGAATTGGCAGATAATTTTAAATCTTAATAGCATTTAATTCATTGCCCATTGTAGAAGAAGTTTCACAAAAATACAGCTGCTTAATGTTGTTTTGAAAGAATGGAGAGGCCAAATTTAATTTGAACAGTAAACCAGACAGACTATCTACCAAAAACATGTTTTTATTATTTGCATTCTTAGATGTGGCTTGTTATGCTTTGGGCATCTTCACGGATATCTTTTGCTATTTTTTTCTACAACTATCCGTACATTAATATTTAATATTCTTCAAACATTGTTCAACTTTAATGGTTGTCTAATTTTTGTTTTTCATCCTCAGAAAAGCTATTAATTTATGAATATACAGGGCAGTAAGTAATAACTTGCATGAATGCCTTTAACAGATATGCTTCTATAGGCCTCCCGTAAAATAGACTCTGGAAGCAGATACCATCTATTGGCCAAGCCTCAATGATCAGTGGTTTACAATGGGGGGGGGAAATAAAGTTTTTTTTATTTTTTAGGAAGTCAACAAAGTGATGTATCAGCAGTGAAGACACAAACAGTTTGTTGATTCATATTTTTCTGCTTGTGAATGCAATTGTTTCAACTTAAAGGAGCTCTACTAAAAATCTCAGAAAGGCATATTATTTTATCAGAATAAGTTAATATGACATTTTAATTTAGTAGTGAAATACGATTTTGCGAGTACTGGAATTTACTTGTTTGGGTGTTATTCACACACCTGGATACATGCTGCAATGAAAGGGATTATACTGTGCAACCTGATATTAGTGCCTATGGCACCCATCCTTCACATAATCTTATTTCACTTAGATGATGGACATACCAAATATTCCTATGTTATTCCATGACACCTATTTATACCTTCCAACAATTTCATAATTAAGTTTTTATATATCACATAAGATGATGTTTAGATCTATATAAATTGGTGGTTCTCGACTCATCTTTTATTCCATGTAGAAATATTTTCCAGTGAAATCATTTTCACACATGCTAACAGTTAAAGCCCTTTTGAGTTTTTTTAGTCCTTGTTTAATGACATGCATGCATGTCAGCTAAGAGCCATATATTCTAGTGCCTTTACCTAAACATTGTTTATACTGTAAATGAGGAGAATACAACAATTATCTACACATTGTGTTGGCTTAATTGCATACAGATATACATGTCAAGAGAAAAATATATTTAAATATATCTGTTTATGACACCAAATAACAAGATGATGTCACCACATATTTAATATTACCAGGGGTAGGAGCCTGTTGACTCCCAGCGTCCCCAGTGACATAATAGGGGTTAGGTGCCTAATTAAAGGCTCCCAGTTCCCTGGTCATAATTACCGGGGTGGGAGCCTGCCAAATGGCTCTCAACCCTCTTGATATAAATTGGCCAGGGACTTGCCTGTAAATACATCTAAATAAAATAAATTCAAAAGCCTATTCCTGCGCAGTGAGTTCTTGCGCAAAGCCCTTAGGAATAAATAATAAGAAAATATAAAATCTTGTTTTATTAACAGTCCATTCCTTTTAGGGGACTGGGAGTCATTTGACAGGCTCCCAGCACCAATACTATTTTATGGGGAGGGCTGGGAGCAAATAAGCAGCCCTGCATCATCACTAAGCACGGGCAGCGCGAGCAGCACTTACTGAGCTCCATGTTGCTCAGCTCCCCGTAAAGCAGACACCACTCTGCTTCATGGGGAGAGGGTGGTCCTCGCACCAGGTGAGACCCTCCCCCTCCCAAGGTCTGTCTGGAGGGGGGGGGGCAGGGGAGAGGGGGAGAGAACAGGGGATGGGGGAGAGAACACAGATAGGGTGGAAGGGGAGAGAACAGGGGAGGGGGGAGAGAGAACAGAGATGGGTGGAAGGGGAGAACAAGGGAGGGGGGAGAGAACAGAGATGGGATGGAAAGGGAAAGAAAATGGGAGGGGGAACAGGGGAGGTGGAGAGAGAACAGAGATGGGGAGAAAAGAGGAAGAGGGGGAGAGAACAGAGATGAGGGAGAGAACAGAGGAAGAGGGGGAGAGAACAGAAATGGGGGAGAGAACAGAGATGTGGTAGGATGGGGTGATAATAGAAGAGGGGGGAGAACAGAGATGGGGGTGATGGAAAGAGATATGGGGAGGAACAGAGATATGGGGAAGGAGAGATAAGAGATATGGGGTTAGGGAAAGAGATATGGGGGGAGAGAGGATAGATATGGCATATGGGCAGAGGGAGAGTCAAGGGATTGGGGGAGGCACCAAGGAGCACTGTGTAGCAAAAAATCCTTCCACCGGCCCTGAGCGCTCCCTATAGGCAGGGTAGGTGCTGGCCTAGGGCGCAGATATGCAGGGGGGTGCTTTACAAGAGCATCCCCCATGGCTGCTATTACAGAGGGTGGAAAGGCACCGCCTCCTCCTGCCGCCCAGACACAGTGCTCATGTGGTGGGTGGCTGCAAATCCTCCATCTCCTCCGTATATTAATGGAGGAGGTCTGGAGGCTTTCAGATCTTCTGCGCCGTCACATTGCATCATTGGATGAGGGGTGGGTCATGTGTAGGATGCGATCACATGACCCCGTACCCTAGGCAAGACTGGCAAGTCTGGGGGGCAGAGTCATAAGTCTGAGGGGGAAAATTGGTTGTATGTTTTCAATGGGCTCCTGCATGTGGAATGATTTATGGGCTCTTGCATCTGGCACATTACATATTTTAGTATTTTAATATATTCTATTTAAGCTCACTACCTACTTGCATTTGTTATTGCATTTATGTCTTGATATGCCTGTCTCCTAAGTTGCTATCAATAAAATTTAAATATGGTTTGAGTTAAGATAACTTTTTGTATCAGGAGTATATTGGGCTACCACTTTAGTCCCTTGGACAAGTAGTTTTTTTTTTTTTTTTATTTCCACAGCCCTGGTGCAATTAGCATGCTTGTGCAAGTCTTGTGAATGCGTGAATGTAGTCTAGGTGCTGGGTGTCATCAACCTGCCTTCTGCCCCCTCGATGTCTATCCATGCAGTCCTCATGCTGCAGCAAGTTTCAGGTTCAAAATCCTGCAGCACCATGTTTTTGGAGTCCTGTGGTCTCTAACATGGCTGCGGTACTTATGACCTTTATCCCACACCCCTGGGCATTCCTAATGGCACCCAATGTTAAAAATTCAGCTCATTTACTCTCTCTCATTGTCTGTGTTAGCATCCTTAGTGTTGTCCTGGCTTTTGAGTTTTCTACTGTGTACCTGTGTATCGACCTTTGGCTTTCCTTGGACTATCCTCATTCTCCTGCGTCCCTTGTTTTGACCTCGGCCAGGCTTTATCTACTACATTGTCCTCTCCATTACTGACCTCGGTTTTCCAGTCCAGTCCTCCCAGCTCCATGCCACGGCTCATCCCCTGACTTCGCTTCTGAGTTTTCCTGGTGTGCTTCAGCTGTGACTATTCTCTGTTCTGATACTGTCCCAGCTTGGTGTCCAGAGAGTGGTAGGGGTGCAGCAACTTTTCCATTGTGCCTGCGGCTCAAAGGTAGCTCTGGTTGAGGCAGAAGACCTCCTCTCACCACTCAAAGGCCAAGGTTACAGACGTGTCTGTCCCCATAACGTCACAGAGTCAAGTATCCGCATCACGGATTCACCTGCAATCGTTACATGGGGTAAGTCCTGGGTGCAATGTGGCAAGTGATGTGGGTGCAATATGTGACTGGGAGCAATGTAACAAAATGACACTGTGAAAAGTGCTGTGGAGGCAGTGTGAAGAGTGCTGACAGTGTGACAGTGTGGGAAGTGATATAGGGGCAATATGACACTGTGGGACTTTGTGACAGTATGGCAATTGCTGTTGGGCATTATGACACTGTTTATTAGAGGTGTTGCCAATAATTGGGACAGTAAAGTTTATTCAGACAGGACCTGCCTAACTATGTTCTTATCGAAACTAATATATACCTTGTCAATTTCTGCCTAACTATAAACAAATGGGAGTTATGCTGTACAATTTAAAAGATAATTAGCTGTCTGGCTAACTATACATTGATTACAGCTGTTCTGTAAATGCATACTAATGGAAGTTATACTGTATCAAATCTGTGCCTTGCCAAATAAGACTGAACACCATTTTACCACCCCTGAAACGGTAACACTATGTGGTCCATCTTCACCTAGGGAGACAAAAATTCTTGCACCGGCCCTAAGTCCATGAATACCCATCTCCAGGGCCGGACTGGGAACAAAAACCAGCCCTGGTAAAAATTTGTATACCAGCCCCATAGCACAACATTTTTAAATCAGCCCCATAGCATAATATAATACATATTTCTGTATTGTCTCTCTCTCATTTCTGTAGCGTCCCTCATTTCGGTAGCGTCTCTCTCTCTCGCATTTTGGTAGCGTCTCTCTCTCTCGCATATCTGTAGCATCTCTCTCACATTTCTGTACCGTCTCTCTCTCACATATCTGTAGCGTCTCTCTCTCACATATCTGTAGCGTCTCTCTCTCGCATATCTGTAGCGTCTTTCTCTCTCTCGCATATCTGTAGCGTCTCTCTCTCTCTCGCATATCTGTAGCGTCTCTCTCTCGCATATCTGTAGCATCTCTCTCTCTCGCATACCTGTAGCGTCTCTCTCTCTCGCATACCTGTAGCGTCTCTCTCTCTTGCATTTAGGTAGCGTCTCTCTCTCGCGCATTTCTGTAGTGTCTCTCTCACATTTCTGTAGCGTCTCTCTCTTGCATTTCTGTAGCGTCTCTCTCGCATGTCTGTAGCGTCTCTCTCTCACATTTCTGTAGCCTGTCTCTCTCTCTCACATTTTTGTAGCCTGTCTCTCTCTTGCATGTCTGTAGTGTCTCTCTGTCGCATTTCTGTAGCCTCTCTCTGTCGCATTTCTGTAGCGTCTCTCTCTCTCTCGCGCATTTCTGTAGCGTCTCTCTCTGTGTCCTTTCTGTAGCTTCTCTCTCTCTCGCATTTCTGTAGCGTCTCTCTCTCTCATTTCTGTAGCGTCTCTCTCTGTGTCCTTTCTGTAGCGTCTCTCTCTGTGTCCTTTCTGTAGCGTCTCTCTCTCTCTCACTCCTTTCTGTAGTGTCTCTCTTCCCTCTCTTCCCCCTGTAGAGTCTTTCTCCCCCCTTCCCCATGTAGTGTCTTTCTCCCCCGTAGTGTCTTTCTCCCCCCTTCCCCTGTAGTGTCTTTCTTTCCCCCCTTCCCTCTGTAGTGTCTTTCTCCCCCCCTTCCCCCTGTAGTGTCTTTCTCCCCCGCCTTCCCCCTGTAGTATCTCCCCCCTTCCCCCTGTATTGTATCTTTCTCCCCCCCTTTCCCCAGTAGTGTCTCCCCCCTTCCCCCTGTAGTGTCTTTCACCCAATCCCCTCTGTAGTGTCTTTCACCCCCTCCCCTTCCCCCTGTAGTGTCTTTTACCCCCTCCCCTTCCCCCTGTAGTGTCTACCTCTCACTCACCTTGCTTCCTCCGTTCCCCATCCCGCTGCCGGAACTGCTGCTGCAACATCCGGAGACAGCAGGCGAAAGTCTTCAAGCGGCGGCGATCGCTGAACCTCTTAAAGCGGCGGCCGCCGCCGAACTTCTTAAGGTGGCCCACCACCACTTTAAGCAATTCAGCGGTTGTCGCCACTTTAAGAAATGGGAAAGGCGGCCCCGGGGCAGGTGGCCCACCGGGATTTTTCCCGGTATCACGGTGGGCCAGTCCGGCCCTGTCCATGTCTCAGCACTACAAAATAACACAATCAAACCAGCTAGTACATACAAAGTGCTGAATTAAACACTTTAACAAGTGGTGATTCATTTGAAAGTCAAGAGTGTGGCCAGATTCTGGGCAACTGATGTTTGATTTTTTTTCATACTAAACTGACCATTATCTTTCCTAGCCCAAAATAAATTAACTAGGGTTTTAATTCTTATTTGGTGCTATTTATCCATGTTTTAATAATCCCACCTTGTAGTCTCAACTATTTTTTTTTTACAAAACATATCAAAAATCAAACATAATTTCCACATATATTATATTTCAGGAGTCTAAAACAATCTGATGGCTTAATTTATTTTTTTCCCCATCCTACAGGATTAGCCCATTAAAATATTGAAAAATACTGCAAACACTTTCTGAAAGCCCTCATATTTAATTGAGATATTCAATGGCTGGTTTCAGATGATATTTCTTTTCATATAATTTTTTTTTCTGACTTGGCAATTATCATGCTGTAACAAGACTCTAAAAGAGGGTGAATTAAAGGCTTCTGAAATCAGAGTGCTGTAGCTAATACTACGGACAATTAACAGAATTAGCAAAAGATTCCATAATCTCTTCTATTCCACAGGGGTTTCATATTTCTATTCAATTCTGCACACTGGAACAGAATGTCATACCAGAACTAAAGTTTGTTTTTGTACATGGTAATCATCAAGAAAATGTACCTTAAACACACAAAAGTAGAATAAAATAACCAGTTCCTCCTGTAGGGGTTATGTTTCCCATTCCCCAACAGGTAAATATTTTGTTATCATGACAGACATGAGGTATAAGGCCTGCGCTACAGTATATTGTAACCAAAATCTATCCCCTAGATAAAGTAGCATCTGTTTAGAATATGAATGCATACATATTATCTATTCCTTCTCTATGTATATCTATATGTTGGCCAAATAACCAAAGAGCAAGCCTTAAGGAATAATTGATTTTATTAAGTTGCATGGATTTAGGTAACATTTTTAGGTGGACATTTTAAGTAAAAGAAAAATAGTTACAAAAATTAGTTAACACTTGTATTTACGGTTACATAAATTACTTGAATTTCACTAAATTTATTTGGCTGACATAATCAACAACATTAACGTTTCATTTAGTGTATAAAGGTCCAAACAACTGTAATTGTGTTATGTTAAAATGTTATATAGGTTGCATAATAATATTAAAACACACATTACATCAGAACTATAGGGAATGTGTGGGAATATGAAGAGTCAATTAGTTCAGTAATAAGGAAGTCATTTTAGGATCAGCTTTAAATGTAATGCCATTGAGGTAAATTGTGTGAAATACTAAGCAAGGAAAACATACAGCTAAAGAATCGATTATTAAAAAGATATTTGTTTTCTGGGGCATTTGTAAAGGCCTGTAGGTTAGGTGAGGAACATCTGGGTTCGTGTAAAAGTTTCAGATTTTTGGTAAAATGCTACAAAAGATTGGTATGTGGGAGAGACAAACTGTTTTAGTTACATTGGGGCTAAGTAGGTGTTTTCCAAAGGGATGCAGAACAGGGCTTTATGTGTGTGTGTACCTGAAATGTACATAAACAGCATTCTAATACATTATTTATACTAGAAAGGTTCAGCACTCATCCATGCTGGTGGCATAAAAATCTGTTAGAAGACAGAGGTTCCGGGGACGTGGCTTGCCGTGGTTGGAGATGGCCGCCTAAGCGCATTGCTTACCGGTGTGGCCACCCGTTTAGCCTGACGGTCAGGAGGGATGCAGACAAATGTGTCATCCGTGGCCCTGAAGATGTCCCCGCTTTCCTGAGAAGCCTTGATCTGCAGGACGTTGATGTCCCAAATTGGTATGAGCAAGGCCGTGCTGGAGCACTTTCCCGACCTTCTAGACAGTCCCTGACGGTGTCGAGGAGACAGAGGGAGCCTATCATCAACACCCGAGCCGAATCTCGCGAGGAAGCTCGGGCTGCCAGGGAGGAATGATTGACCCCAGCAATACCCCGGGAATAAAACCAGGCATCGAGAGGATTTCAAGAATAAGGAACTTGGCAGACTCACAATCTGTGGGAGGATTACACCCTCGTTGTTATATATTCTGATTGATAGTCTGTATCAGACCAAGACTTTTTAGGTGTTCAAACATGTCTTCTTCTGATCTCCAGTTAAGGTCGCTAAGAGAATTTTGTGACCCGGTATTCCCCACTTTGACTGGGTATCGTAACTCACAAAACAGGCACGTTACCCATTCTCGGTTTGGCTACTTGTAGCCACTGTACATAGTTTGACCAACCCCCTGGCCCCTCCTTACCCAATCCTACCTTGTACCTGATACCTTAAGATCATAAACAGATCCGTGGTGCCCTGCCCTGAAATGGAGGATATTTTATTTATGACAATCAATGTTAAGGGACTGAATTCCCCAAATAAGCGGGCTAGGGCCCTCAGGCAATTCCGGTCTCATAAAGCTAATGTAATTTTTATTCACGAGACTCATTTTCGTGAAGGGCAGGCCCGCCAGTTCAAAAATGGATATTACCCCCTCAGTTTTTATAGCCATTCACCAGATTCTAAATCAAAAGGGGTGGGAATCATATTCTCTAAACACACACCATTCCAACTGACAGATATACTGAGAGATGATGCAGGTAGCTATATACTGCTTAAAGGCAAAATTGCAGCCACCACGCATACCTTTGCTGTCCAACCTTCTTTTATCTGACGCCTGGAGAGCGGTACACCCTACTGACGAGATTATTCATTCTATTCCCATGTACACAACTCTTATTCGAGACTATACTATTTCTTTCTCTCATATGGACAACTCTGGCTTATCCGGGATATTAAATATGGCTCCATCACTTGGAGTGATCATGCCCCTCTGATCATGACACTTGAATCCCCTCTTCATGCCAGGACAGACCATACTTGGAGACTAAACGACTCCTTGCTAACTGACCAAGAAATACACCAGACGATTGAGTCACAACTCAACATTAAACATTATTTCAGTGAAAATCACACTCCCAAGGTATCTCAACCCATGATATGGGAAGCGCATAAATGTACCATAAGAGGGTCGTACATATCTATAGCCTCCCGTAGGAGGAAGATACATAACCTACGCATACTGGACCTGGCAAGGCAGATCTCCATGTTGGAGACACAGCACAAAAGCACCTTAGACCCCACGACTTTATATACACTTATTTCTGCACACAGAGATATCTCTAGCCTCTTGCATACTAAAATACAGAGAGCATTCAAAACCACTAGACATCTTTTCCATGAGCGGGGAAGCAAATGCGGGCGTTTGCTGGCAAATGCCTTGCTTAAAAGGAAACAGAAAGCGTATGTCAATAGTATGCACAATTCTAAGGGACAAATACAGTACCTGCCGAGCAAAATAGCTGACACGTTTTACCAATATTATAACAAGCTGTACAATATTCAAAATTCCCACACGGCGACCCTCACAGACTTACACACAACTAGGATAGAGGAATATCTGTGGGCTGCTAGCTCACGTACATTGACACAGGACCAAACTGACATTCTAGAAGAACCCATAACGATGGAGGAACTTGCTTTAGCGCTTAAACAGATGGCCTGCCACTTCAGTACTACAAGAAGTACCAGGCTATTCTACTACCCAATTTGGTACAAGTGTACAATTCCTTGCGGTCTGGCCCTCCACTTGACCCACACACACTGACAGCCACAATAATGGTGATCCCGAAAGAGGGGAAAGATCCCTCGGCACCCCATAACTACTGACCCATATCACTTCTGAATACTGACGTGAAGCTACTGACCAAAACACTAGCTCTACGGATTCAGGAGTATGTTCCATATTTGGTACACCCGGACCAGGTGGGGTTTGTTCCGGGGAGAGAAGCGAAGGAGAATACTTGCAGGGCACTGGGAGCTATCCATCTCTCACACAGAAAGGGCCATAGGATGTTGTTACTGTCCACGGATGCCGAAAAAGCGTTTGACAGAGTGGCATGGCCCTTTCTGTGGAAGACGCTGACACATATGGGACTTGGCCCTAATATATTGGCCTGGATACATGCACTCTATACATCCCCCACTGCTAGGGTTCAAGTGAATGGCACGTTATCACAGACCATTCATATTTCTAATGGCACTAGACAGGGGTGCACCCTATCCCCTATGTTCTTTGAACTGTCCTTGGAGCTGTTCCTGCAGACAATTAGAAATAACCCAGACATAAAAGGGATGCCTACCGAGGTTTCTCACCATAAAGTTGCAGCTTACGCGGATGACATGCTCTTTTTTATAACGCAACCAGAAACGACCCTACCAATTATTATGAAGGAATTTGACATATTTGGTGTGATCTCTAATTTAAAGATTAATATTCAAAAGTCTGAAATTCTGTCATTAATACCTGACACTCCACAACTTAAGGGAGCGTTTCCGTTCAGCTGGCACCTCCAAATTGTTTGAACACAACTTTCAACCGCTGACCCGGACTAATAGGGAAGAGATGACGAAATGGGGTAATACTTACCCTACGTGGCAAGGCAGAATAAATGCCGTTAAAATATTCTACCACGTCTCCTCTATCTGTTTCAAACCCTACCTATCTTACTCCCGCAGTAAATACTCTCAGACAGTCTATTACCAAAATGAACCTTACCCGACATTTACAGTCAAATTGGAAGAGGCATTGGGGATCTCCTCTTTGTCCACAGTACAATGGGATAAGATATTCGTTCTCAAGCAGCACTGCTCTTCTTTTACGGTGGTGCAGGAGAACGCATACAAGGTATTTACCATTTGGTACAAAACACCTTTGATTCTCCATAGAATCAACCCCAAAGTCCTGGAAACCTGCTGGAGGTGTGGGACAGAGAGGGACACCATGCTTCACATTTGGTGGGAATGTGCGCTGTTGAAGCAGTATTGGAGGCAAATCAAACAAGTGATAGCAGACATAAGCCCTGATGCCCTGCCGTTCACACCGGCTGCATACCTCTTTCACCACACAGGTCAATCTATTTCACACTACAAAAAGTCAGTTAATAAGCATTTATTAAATACGGCAAAACTCCTCATACCCCTGCACTGGAAATCCACGCACCCTCCCTCTTTCCAAGATCCTCAAGGTTGAGAAATTAAGATCCTGGTAAGAATTGTCACTATGTTCCTCAGAGCAGAAGTAGAGGTACAGGGCGACTTGGATCACCTGGATAGAACTTACTTACAGAGATGATTTTGCGGATATGCTCCGTAGTCCCTAAGTAGCACACTTTTTAGGGGACTTATCCTGGGTGAGACCTGGGCGGCAATAATGCTTCATCGCCTTCTGGATTTTAATACCCGAGCTGTAGTCTCCTCCATTTTGGGCTGAGGGGAATGAGCAGACAGGTACCCGACCCTTCCCTTCCCAAACCCCCCTTTTGCTGGCCCATATTTTTCTACCCTATACCTAGTTTTAAAATGAGGTTCTTGGGATCATAGATCAATAGTAACACATTAAGTATATGTTTTTAACTTTTGCCTTTCTGTTTATTGTTATTATTATTGCCCCCCCCCCTTTTTGTTGTTGTCTTTTCTCTCTTTTCACCTGCATTGTAATTCTGTGTTTTGTGTTCTGTATGTGATGTTAATACTTTGTCTGATATAAAACCAATAAAAACTTATTTCCGAAAAAAAGAAGACAGAGGTTCCAAAGTCACAGCCTGTTGAGGAACAGGAGAATATATAGCACGATCAGTACCTGACAACCAAATATTGTACATACATTTACGCACTCTTTATACATATATATCTTATTTTATGTAACATATATTTATATTAATACAAAACACACACACACACATATATATATATATATATATATATATATATGACCTAAAAATCTTTTTGTGTAAATCAGAGAGGAAAATGTGAACAATTTTCCTCTATGAGCTACATTATATGGACAAAAGTTTTGGGACATGCTACTTAATTATTGAATTCAGATGTGTCAATCAGACCCATTGCCAGAGGTGTATGAAATCAATCACCTAGCCATGCAGTCTGCATTTACAAACATTTGGGAAAACAAAGGGTCATTCTGTAGAGCTCAGTGAATTTAAGCGTGGTACAGTGATAGGATGCCAGCTTTCCAAGTCAGTTCATGAAATTTCATCCCTGCTAGATATTCCATGGTCAACTGTAAGTGGTATTTTTGGAAAGTGGAAGTGCAACTTGTGTAACCATGCACAAGTCAGTGCAGAATATGGAGAAAGTGGAAGTGATGTGACGGGCTGGCAAGTGCTGGCAGACGGAAGCTCGGATGGTCCAAATGGCAAACTCCTGCGCGTTGCACAGCACACTGACTGCCTCATCAGGGATCACATCTGTGCTTCCAGACAACAGAGTTATCGGGTCCTTCCACGCACCAGGCTAAATCTATTACATGCCCCTGAATGTTCAGACTTTATACCATCTTGTGAGTACCTCAAGTAGGCTGTTATATTTTAATTTGTATTAAAACGACTGCACTCTGGAGTCTGCTTGTGCTCATGTTCGGTAGATCTTTAACTGGAAGGTGCCAGCAGCTTACCATTCAAAGCATCTGACCATTATTGCAGTCTGGACTCAAACAGTTTGGTGCTGTTTTTATATTATTACTATTTATCTTATGGTTGAGTACTCTCATTAGTGCTGCTTTTGTCTATTATATTTTAATTTGTATTAATAAAATTACTGCACTATGGAGTCTGCTTCCGCTCATGTTTTGTAGAGCTATAATTTATAACATTTTATAGCTTTAGACATTAAATTTATATTAGTAAAACAGTACTTTTACATCTCCATTGTATGTATTAATAACACTTTTGTTTTTCAACTCAATCTAAAAGTCAATTAAAATAATATATACCAACATGTTCAATCAATAAATCTCATGGGCAACTTAACAAAGTGCCAGATGGGAAACTATCCAGTACTCTTCTCTAATTATGAGAATTTGGGTTAATTATGAGAAACTTTCACAGACACCTCTATACCCAAAGCAATAAAATATGTAGTCGGAGGGAAAGATAGACGGACATGACACACAGAAGATATGTAGCCAGAGGGAAATATAGAAAAGGTCCGGCGGTAGATGGCTCTGAATATGTTCCTTTTATATCCTGCTACTCTTTGCTGTCCAAATTTGAATGCTGAAAATAAAAATGAACACAAAAATAATGGCTCTTTTAAAAAGTCCTTCAAAAAAGTGTAAATAAGATTGTGATTTATCGGCTGATTAGTTAATACATGTAAAACCAATCTAAAACTGTATTGATAAAAATATGTGCGTCCCACTGAACAAGGCACTTGATAATGCCAGAGTGTTAGTAACCATGTTCCCTGTAATAACCTGCTTTAAACAGCAAGCTCAAGGGAAATTGTTGTGCAGTATCTGTCACATGTCACCTCGGACTGTATTATTCCCTTGGCTGCCGCCTGCCCTTGACCTATGCGTGTATTCTGGACTTTTCTCCTTTAAGTTGATGCCTGTACCCTTGGTTCCTTCCTTGGCTATTAGATTTTTGTTAGGGCTGGGAGTCTACAGATATCTTTAATGGTTGGTATTTGTCCATGGTATTAGAAGGGGGTGAATATGGAGCTAGTTTCCTGAGGCAGTTAATCCGGAGCCAGTGTGAAGGTGATGTATGGGCCTCTAGCACTGGAGGGCTCCAGATCAGATGATGAAGTGAGTGTGTTGGGAGAGGGGTTTGTATGTGGGTCAAGTGTTTTTGGGATGGTGAGATGGAACATTCAATAATTTTCTGTGGGTGGATGGCTGCCAAGATATTATACAGAAGGCACTTATGCAAATGCGGAGCCACAAGGCCTGGTGCAGGACAACAGCACTACCTTGAGTGCTTGACCCCCCCCCCCCCCACACAGGTTGGTGTACACACATATCAGGTCCTGAGGTAGCAGCGGCTGCTATCTGGTAGGAGAAAAACTGGTTCTGGCAATGACCTGCAGACACCCTGGTGCAGGCATGGGAGATAGTACCGCTGATCGAATAACTGGAGCAAAGCGCAAAGCAAAGCAAGAAGAGAAAACAGAGAAACCGGACACTGGAACAAGACTAAATATGCCTTCTATATGGGAAGCAGTGTGACACAGGTGATGTATGGAAGGGCCTATGTTCCCAAATCTGAATGAAATTTAACTAAGATAGGGGTAATGTTATGGGTATATCAGGAGTTAGAGTGTGCTGTCAAGATAATATCCAGGTATTTTTGTTTAATGGGACACTATCTGAATGGGACTGAAAGGTGCAAGGCATTCAAGTCAGCATGGGGGATCGAGATGGTAAGAATTGCGGATTTAGTTAAATCAATTTTGAATTTGGATAGTTGACCATAAGTTGTAAATTCTGAAAGGATTTAAGGGAGAGACACATCTTGCCTATAAAGAAGCAAATCATCAGTGTAGCCCCCAAACGTTTAGCTAGGCCCAGGGACTGTAATCTTGTGGATGTTGTGATTGTGCCGGATAGCTGAGAGGAAGAGTTCTACTGTTACGATGAAAACAGCGCAGAAAGGAGACAGCCCTGTCATGTTCGTTTAGGGTAAAGATGTTGACTCGTATTTTTGAGGGTGGGAGTATAGGGTCATATTCCAACTCTACATGTGTGGGCCTAGACCAATATGATTTAAAGTGACTTCCAAAAATGACCAGATGACACATGGAAAGGCCTTTTCCACCTCAGTGAATACTAGGAGACGTTTATCTTCTGACTGGTGTGTAAGATATATGATACTGATATGTGTTGTCTCTCCCTTCATTTTGCAGAACAAACACCACATGCTTATAATGTGTTATTTTAGCTCTTCTGTTTGCATCCAAATTATATTCTTTTCATAAACATTCTCATTTAAACACTGTCAGCCATGTTTTGTGCAGAAGAAAAAATATATATGTCCCGAAAAACAAGTTTCCTCATATGTCAATAGACAGATATCCATCTTTCCATAAAAGAACAATGAAGCTGACTTATCAACTATTTTGTTTTTTACTTCTTTGTATCAATCTGTGTTATATGTTTATCAACTGAATAACATACAGTATTTAATCTATGGAGATCCTGGCCTTAGAGCAGTAGGATCTCTTGTGTTGTAACTTCTCTGGTTTTTGTGTGACTATAAAGTCCTATGGGGGTAAATGCCAGCCCCACAATCCTGAAGTTATATGGTTACTGTCAGCCAGCTCAAATGATGCTTCCTGTTCATTAGGCCTCCTTTCATCTAACAACAATACACTGGCTTTGCAGCAATTCTTAGTCAACGCCCATCTCCTCAATAGCTTGTGAATAGTATTAAATAGTGTTTATGCTACCTATTGTTGCCCTTTGTGTGGTATGTCTAATTCACAAAGAAAAGTCTGCTTTTGTGGCCTTAAACTGGCTACGTCATGGCACTCCATGTGCCTTCTCGTGGGACCCACTCCTGCTGAGTGATAAGACTATAGGCTTGGAATCCTTTGCAACAAAATCTTAGTTTATATTTCTGCATAATTTTCAATAAAAAAAAAAAGAACATACAAGAAGCCACTGAAAGGCATTAGTAAATAAAAGTGTACATATCATCATACTTAATTAAAACAAATTTCTGTAGATTTCTGTTATTCTATGTATTCTCCTTTAACGTTAGGAGTCAGTAATTTGAAACAACACAGATTCTCAGGAAATGCTTTTACAATATGTGAAGCATACAATAGTGGTTATCAAAACAGCTTAATCAACAACAATGATTGATCATTGTGATCACCTGAGGACGTTCTAACAATCAGCCCCCATGTTGTTTTTAAAGGTTAAAGCTAAAAAGTGCTGTAGAAATTCTAATTCTATTGTGAATTATCTAATATTGGCCTACATTGTGTAGCTTGGTGCATGAGCAATTACAATGTAATAGTTTATTATTTTGTGTAATAAAAGGTTTAAATAAACTGAAGTTAATTCCTGGATTTTCTGTGAAATGGGAAAGTGCTGCAGTGTTTCAGAAAAAGTAGTAAATACCTGGAATAACCTTGCGGTAGAAGTAGTAAAGGCTAACACTGTAAAAAAAAGGTTTCAAGAATGCCTGGGCCATGTATGACAAATAAATCTGTTATTTTCCAACTCTGCTGTTTATGCCTGATTTTTGCAGTTCACTTGTCATCTCACTTTTTGTATGTAAGTAGATGTCAATCTGGCACTTCAGGGGTTATTTCCTAGCCATTGCCAAAGGTCCAAACACAGCAGAAGACTTTAAAATTCCCATGCTATGCCTGGAAAACAATGGAATTACTAAACGTTATCTGACCACAGCTTGTCAAAGCCAATTTTCTTTCTATTTTTTTTTTTATTTTTTTGTTCTATTCACATGTCAGCTTACTGTCACAAAGGAAGAAATGGTAAACACAGATGTGGCCATCTTAAGAAAGGGGCAAGTCAATCGTTTGATCTTCTTTTAACTTTGGTTTTCTTGGTATAAGTTGTTAACACATGTATGCATGACAGCAAAATGTGCATCATTACATGACTCATTGGTCTTTACAATCCTTGTCATCTTCTGCATCTCAGAATTTGTATGCAACACCCTCTCAACTAACACACCTGTTTGAACAAACAAACAAGCAGCAAACAAAATCTTTAGCAGAACATTTTATTGACAATTCCCCACAAAGTTTGTGTAAAACAGTTTAAAAAATATCTTTAGCACAATATCAACACAACTGCAGCCATCTAGATTATGTTATCCGCAACTTCTATCACCTTCAGATGAAAGTCAATAACCAGTGCAATATAATTGCAGAATAGTATCATAGTGTGAAATGTCAGTCAGTTTGTTCCTAAATGTGTAATACTGGAAGAGTTTGAGGGTAGGAGCCCAATATGCAGAAGACTGGAAACACACAGCTTTACGGTACATATACAATACAGGGAAAATAATCTATATGAGAAGCTCACCAGGGGGTACAAGCAGGAGAAAAGAATAACCCAGGTCACTGTCCAAAGGTCATAGGGCAAGCAGCAGACAACATATAAGGATAAGCCAAACAGTCCAGGGTAATAATGCAGGAGACAGGCAAATAGGATATCCAGGTCCCTATCCAGGTCAAAAGGTAACAGGCAGGCAAAGGGGTAATCCAGGAGGCAGGCAGGGGTCAAAACCAGGAATCAAAAGGCAAGGAACACAGCATCGGAGAAATTCAGCAAAACACACATAAACTCTGAATGTCTGAGCCTCGCCATCATGGCAATCATTCAAGATGCCTCTCTGTAAGGTCTATTTAATAGTGTAACAGGCCTTGTTTTGATTTCATGTTAGTTGAGGTAGATAAACATTCTATTAAATGTACAAATGCACTGGAAACACTGAATTTACTGACTGTGCTCATCATTATACATACATTTTTGCTACTATATTATATAAGGAGCTATTGATAAATAAATACAGAGTGAAATAGAGGGTTTAAATGTTTGTTACAGAATGCCTAGACTGATGATGTACAGCCACACAATATTTGTTTCACATCAATTTAGAAATATTACAAAAATGTTAGCAAATTGCAGTTGTAAAATGGGGCAAATGTATTTTTTAAATAAATGTACTTTTATTTTTATTTCAGCATTTCAGCATACAAAATACATATTTTTTAAATAAATGTACTTTCTTTTTTATTTCAGCATTTCAGCATACAAAAAACACATTTCACATACTTTTATTACTTACTATAATATAAAAATAGAAATTTGGTACAGGATATAAATATATGCAATACTTAGACATAATAATACACAATCATATACATCACACCAAGACATACAAAGCGTATAAGACTATTGCCGAAATGCAAAACCTTATTCATCCCAAGTGCAAAAATTAAGCCTAAATACGCAAAAGAACTATCCTCCAGAAACAGCCCAATATGCATGCTTCTCTCTTTCATTATGCTACTTTATATGGATGTAATTCCAATTTAGCCGACACCGGGATAAAGGCTCGAATAATCCAAAGGTAACATATGTTACCTTTAGACTACTCGAAAGTAAATCTTGGTGTAGGCTGGTGTCTAAATTGTAATTATGTGGAGTCTGGATTTATGCCAAGTCTGAAGGCGCAGCAGCACCCAAATATCATGTTTAGCCTTATTAACATTGTCAAAGGCCATTTTTGTCTTATTATTTCAATATTTTAATCTTTTTCCCATTTGCCAATAATATAGCAACAAGTCACTGTTTCTGGAGTAGAGAAGGTTTAAATGTATTAATTTAGCCCCAACATGAGATCTTTATTTCCCTATTCTTTTAGAGATTTAATAGTTAATTTAATTTGTTTTAAACAAATCCCTTCCAAGATTCTGCTGATGTTGGATATAATAATGATCCCTACGTAGTTTATATCTCTCTAACCATAGTCAAATTAAAACTTTTGTTGCAGCTGGATCACCATCTTTTTCTTCATATTTTTACACAAACCTAATCATTTATTTATATTTAGTTTATAGTTAGATAGTTTGATGTACTATTCAATCTCTTTCATAAAATGTTACATAGAAATCAGGGGATCTGTGAGTGACAGCAGGATGTCATCTATATGAAGACAGATTTTAAATTCATGTTTTCCCACTTGGATTCCTCCTACCTCCTTATTTTTCCTTACATTTATAGTGAATGGCTCTACCAAAATTATTTAAAGTATGGGTGAAAGTGGACAACCTTGCCAGGTACCATTGTTTAAACCTAACCACTCTGAACAAAGAGTAACACCAACCACCCTGCCAGTTGAGTCCGTATAAAAGGCTTTAAGGGCACCAATTAACGTTTGAAAAATGTAGCCCCATATGACTCTATTAAAAGTTTTTTCAGCATCCAATGACAGGCTCTGGGGCAAATGTATCTTTCTTTCCCATATAGGGTAAATTAGGAATGTCCTGTAGATACTCACATCATTGCCTACTTGTTTAATGAATTCTCGTCTTCCAGTAGTGTACCCAAAACTTAGAAAGTTTCTAAAGTAATATTGATAAACAAAAGTGATAAAAGCCTAATTCAAATTATTTACTATCAATTTTAGCCAATATATTTTGGCAATATGTGGCAACATGCAGCTGCGCACATCTATATTCCATTTTAATCTAGCTTTCATTCAAGTCACTGTACAGTAATTTACTACTTAATAGTATCCGGTCGAAAAGGTGTGAGCTTACCGAAGTTGTTTTCCTAGAGTTCATTGATTTAGTTCACCATGACATTTTGATCAACAACAGTCCTTGGAGGACACCATGGGGCTTTGTTCATGAAGGAGCGAACTGTGGTAAATTGAGAAGGAAATTGCAAACTTAAGGTCAAAATAGCAAAGTTTGAAATATGGCTGAATGAGAGAATTTTTCCAACTATTTTGCCTTTAATCCCTTCTCAGTCGCAATCCCTGCAATTCCCTCATTTATGAATAGTCCATGGTGTCCCCCAAGGACCTCCAATTTCCTATTTATTATTTATTCTTTGGGTGTGTTTAATTGTGTAAATTACATTATAATTTATATGAACATGTGTATCACAATGTGAAACTGTCTTACATGAACAATTCACAAAGGGTGAGAAATGGATTCCTAACCATTAAAAAAACATTTCTTAATGCTGACAAAAGTACAATCCATGCTGGCAAACATCTTAAACTTACACCAAACAAGCCCAAATCATTTCATATTTTGTAATGTCTTGATGTATGCTGCAACCTTTCTACACCAACCACAGAAAATATGCAAAAAGAAAATAACATAGATAACAAGAGTGCTGTGCAATGGAGATTTCCAGTGAAGTGCTTCTGAATTAGCCAAACAAGTTTAGGAATGAAACTGGAAAAGAGTGTCAGACAGTTTAGTTCTCTTTGATAACGAGTGTTGGGCAATCAGTGAAAATACACCAGTTCATAAGCACTTCACTGGAAACCTCCTGCCCTACTGCTACCAATAAGTTCACACCAGCTCACCACAGGCTCTAAACATTGAAGTTATCCTCCAACATCTTACTTACCACTCCTCTTTACTAAAAAGAAGAAGATTGAGTTGCCTTCTATTACACAGCTCCTCAAATAATCTTCATGGATCTATCCAGTCTACCACTAGACTAAAATTCCGTGTCATGGCATCTGAAATCAAAATGTTAAATGGTGGATCGCTGTGGCCTTTTTTCCACATCATTTCTAGTGAAAGCTATTCACTAAAATTGTACTGCAAGTGAATTAGGAAAAATCAGATTAATTAATAATGAGTTGGATAAATGGCACATTGGATGATTTAGCCATGCCTGAGTTTTACAGTTAACTTGTTAAATCATATCAGGTTAGTTTTAGTGAATAGCTCTCTACGTGTTCTATATATATATATATATATATATATATATATATATATATATATATATATATATATTGTGATAATTGTCAACCAGTGAACGTTTGATGGACTGAGGTTTGTTGGTAATCTGCAGGTATTATCATTTCAATCAGGTTTCTCCAGAAATTGATTTTCAGTGTTTCAAAATGCAAACAATGAAAAGTAGTGAGGGCCTATGATGGCTTGTCATAGAAAACAATATATGCACCTTTCTTATTGATTTTCTTCTGTTTTTATGGATTTACCCTCTTGAAATAATCATTAAGTATAATGATTTGTTGCCATTGACTAAATGGCACATTACTTTGATATACATAATTTTTGCTTGTGTAATTTGAATTTTCCTGATAATAAAATGTTGAGACAGGAAGATCAATCACACTTCATGCTGGCAAAGGTGTTTACATAATCCACACATGCAAATGTATTTCCAGCATAAAGAGTTGACACCTACAGTAATAAGCAAATGTTTATTTTGAAAAAGGAATATTTTAAAAACTGCAGACATAGGTTTTGATTATTTTTTTGTTTGTTTAATCTATGTTTATTGAAGTTTAAGTTATAATATCACAGTGAATAAAGTTCAAAAGCTTACACATCATAACTACCAAACATAAATGAACACAAATAGTAATAAACAGTAGCAGTGTTGAATTGTAAACTAAAAATGATTTAAAAAAAGGTGTAGCATTGAAGAAAAGAGAAGGAATAATAATAATTTAAAAAAATAGAGCAAGAGAAACAATAGGATAAATACAAATTTAAAACTGAGGTGGGAAAAACCACAGGTGCCAAAAGACATGTGCGAATAGATCCCAGAAAGTGGTGAGCAGGCCTCTTTCTACCTTGGTAACAAAGCAGAAATGGGAAGACCATCTGATGCACAGAAGGCAAAGGAAGGGAAAGGCAAGTCTTTTTCAGTGGTACAATCACATTTATACATATCTGTTCATAACCCAAGTCCAGTGTTCAGAACAAGATAGTACAAAAAAAAATGTAAATGCTGAAGCTATTTAAGTATAACCATAAAAAGTGGGAATTAATAGTCACTGGAGTATCAGTGTAGTAGTATTCAGGATATTCCTCCAATAAGATCCATCATGCGCTCTGTCCATGAAGAAGACAATGATTCTGTAGCTATACTTATAGTCGTAAATTAACCTTGGTTTAATCAGAAGCGCCTAAGGAGGGATTGTAGTGCTTAGGAGGGAAACACTATCCCAAAGATAAGGGAGCACATGACAACATTCCTGGAATGTTGGAACTGTACCAAAAAGTTAAGGAGCAGGCACCAATGGTGTGGATGGAAGGAATGCTATGGCAGTCTTAAATTATCCTGCTGAAAGCCTAGTAAAGTTGGTAAGACATCATTATTTTAGCCAATCCATGTGATCACACAGGTTTTGTAAAAGTCAGCAGAGATGTTCATCAAGATCCGGTGCATATTCTTTAGCAAGCTCAGTATCTTGCTAAAAGGTAGCATCCAATGCAAGTGTCCCAGTAGAGTAGTCCCATTGCACAGGTAAAATCTAGAAATATCTGGCGTTTGATGTGGCTTTGGGATATCGTCCAAAGCAAAAAGGGCAGTGGACACCAAAAAGAAGAGGATGAGTATGTAACGTGCTTAGGTTGATCCCCTGGTAAATTTGGAACTTGTTTGCAAGCATTTTGTATACTTACAAGCACTCTAATTGAGAAGCATACAGGTCAAGCAGTGGCACTCCTGGTATATAGCGTTGTGTTCGTCCTTCTCTGTTAGCTTTACAAGGATATAGAGCTGTGATTGAGGTTGATGTCTACTACTAAAAAAGGTGTATGCTGGAACTTCAATGAATGGCAATGAAAATGGAGTACCATGTGTCATTTTAGGCATGAGTCTTTTAGTTGCTGAGGGTCAAGCTGTTTTAAGAAATTTAGGGGCAAGAGTACTGATGGAAAAGAGGAGTAGTCGAGTAAACGTAAATGAGATAGCTGAGGCAGTACCATGAATAGGACATGGCAAAGGTATTCAAAAATGGCTTCCATTATGGTTTTCATATATAGTTGTGCTCAAAAGTTTGCATACCTTAGCAGTATTACCCTGATTGTGTAACCTTAGATTAATATTAGGTACCATATTTATCAGCGTATAACACGCACTTTTTCTCTCTGAAAATAGGGGGAAAATTGTGTGTGCGTGTTATACGCCGAAAAAAAAAAAAATCTAAAACTTACCCCGTTCCTGCTCTGTCCCCCGGTGCTCTGAAGCTGCGTGGCTGTGAGGGAAGCGTTGTGAGCTTCCCTCCAGCCGCGCGGTCAATATAGTGTGTTTTTTTTAATGAGCATACTAAGGGGCAATATCCTGGCATATTGGGGGCAATATCATGGCATATTGGGGCAATATCCTGGCATATTGGGGGAAATATCCTGGCATATTGGGGGCAATATCCTGGCATATTGGGGGAAATATCCTGGCATATTGGGGCAATATCCTGGCATATTGGGGGCAATATTCTGGCATATTAAAATGGCATATTGGGGGCAATATCCTGCATATTAAATGGCATATTGGGGGCAATATCCTGCATATTAAATGGCATATTGGGGGCAATATCCTGCATATTAAATGGCATATTGGGGGCAATATCCTGGCATATTAAATGGTATATTGGGGGCAAATATCCTGGCATATTAAAATGGCATATTGGGGGCAATATCTGGCATATTAAAATGGCATATTAGGGGCAATATCCTGCATATTAAATGGCATATTGGGGGCAATATCCTGGCATATTAAAATGGCATATTGGGGGCAATATCTGGCATATTAAAATGGCATATTGGGGGCAATATCCTGCATATTAAATGGCATATTGGGGGCAATATCCTGCATATTAAATGGCAAATTGGGGGCAATATCCTGCATATTAAATGGCATATTGGGGGCAATATCCTGGCATATTAAAATGGCATATTGGGCTTCAAAGTTCTTTATCTGAAATTTAATTTTTTTTCCCTAAAATTTCCTTCTTAAAATGAGGTGCGTGTTATACGCCGGCGCGTGTTATACGCCGATAAATACGGTAGTTAGTTTCCTACATAGGTTTATACTGTACAGTTATATGGGTATTTTGGAGGAGTGCATAGGCCTTTACAGCCATAGAATACTGCTCCACAATAGCTCACTGATGTCATACTCCTACAGGACATTGTTATATTCTTTTCACATCTGCGTTTTTTTTGTATTTGTATGTGATGTCTCACGGCCTTTCTATTATGGACCTAAATAAAATGTTTTTATATTTTTTGCAAATTATGTGCACTTTTCAAATTGTTATGTCTTAAGAGTGCCAATATTAATAGACCTTCTTTAAGGTGAGCTTGTTTTGAGTTGCCTTATTTATACATAGTATATATTTTGATCTATAGGCACCCACCCCTCTGGTTATCTACAGTAGGTGTGCAGACTAGAGCACTAATAAAATATTTGTTAATGCAAATACTATTTGGATGTTTTTGCCTTATGCCTATTCCATGTCTGCTTAAACACCTTAACTATATTATCCTCTACCACTTCTGCTGGAAGACTATTACATGCATCTACTGCCCTATCAGTATAGTAATACTTCCCAATATTTGTATAAGCCTTTGTCCTTTTAATTTAAATGTTTCTATCATACCCCCTCTGTCTTGTATTTCTTGTTAAGCTTTCCTTGTAAGTTTTTTCCTGCAATCCATAAACCAGTTTAGTAGCCCTTCACCAGACTCTCTCCAAAGTATCAATATCCTTCTGGAGATACGGTCTCCAGTACTGCATACAATACTCCAAGTGAGGTCTCACCAGTGCTCTGTACAATGGCATGATCACTTTCTACTGCTAATACTTCTGCTGCTCTATTACATTGCCCATCTACCTTAAAGTACTCTAAAATAATTATCCCTAAATCACTTGCCTCATATAGTGAGGTTAGGACCGTGTAAGATATTCTGATACTTCTTCACATTAAATGTCAGTTGCCTTAAGATTAGTCATATAACTGTTTCTGTGTAGCTGTGCCTCTTGCAGTCATTTTTATTTATATGTGATGAGATTTATATGTTTATGCTCACCAACATTTATGTTCATTTCCCGTTTAGGAACTAGCCCAAGTATGGTACTCATCATAGGCCATTCCTAATTTTTTTGGGCAGCCAAACGAGCGGTAGTTCATCATTTCCAGCTACTTCATTCCACCAAAGAGACTATAGAGTCTACTCAATATAGAACGATCTGGCACGATACTTGACTACTCCGTATGGCCAATTTCAGCCCAAAATCGTCAATTTCCAACATGCTTCATGGAAATTGGCCAGGGGAAACCCACAATATAAAACAGTGCTTGGAGCTGGGTAATACATACATGGGGGGCAATATATTTTACATTTTATGAAGCCAGTGACAGTCAGCTCCCATGGGCCCTTACTTTTTTATTTCGCAATAGCCAAAGTTCTCCCAATATGAGTCTCTCTCTACCATTTAGAAGTCAATGTGGACAGAGGCTACTATTTCAGTTAGCCGATTCACAGATTTTCATGCCGATTTTGTGCCAATTCAAGATCACATCGTTGGTCTCTGAGTAGCCTGAATTTAAGGGATACTTGCATCACCAATGTGATCTAAAGTGGTCCAAAACTAGGAGCGCATATTTTCATTTCGAAATTTAGCGCTAACGGAGTGTAGCCTCTTTTGCTTGATGTCATGTAGAATTCTCAGAGGTTATACACAGTGCCAACTCTAGCTGCCTTTACAACTGAACAGATTCCATTAAGTCAACACTTTAGACCTGGCAGTCCAGCCACAAATATTAAACAGGAAATTACAGACAAATGGCTCACTGCACTTAAAAGAATATACGTCCTATATAATAGAGCAATACAGAACAAAAGAACCAGCAGAGCATTATCATTACAAGATAAAGAAAAGTAAAATGGAGGAGAATGATCGAATAGAATAGCTTGACTCTTTAGTCAACGGATGAAACGTTATCAGCATTAAATGACCTAATTATCTACAATAGGCCAAACAGACAATAATGCAGCAGACTTCTATCATGAAATAAAGCCACAGTGCAAAGCACCTCCTCAGTATCATTGCAGGAATTCAATGTAAAGATTAGTGCCTGGCAGAAATACAAACTGGCAATTATAATGTATGCTTATGGTATGTGGAATGAAGATGTAGAGTAATGACCTTATTAGAAATAGAACAATATAAAACAATTTGACATTTAAATGAAAAAATGTCATCATTTGTATTCCTTTAAGTACAGCACAGAGACCGCATTGATATCACAGTATTTCTGAGATCCACTTGTACTTATATAGCTGGATCATCTCAAAGATATACGAGCAGGGAGAAATACTTAAAAGGACATCTGTAGTTTACTGCCTGAAATAGTTGAAGTCAGAGTGTGGTGTCAGGAGGACAAACTGAAAATCTTTGCTGTTTAAATACTGAAGGACAACTGTTGGCAAAAATAGTTAAGTTTGCTTGAAAGATTGCATCAAGTGTACACTTTTTACATTGAAATGATTTAATGAAAGAATACAAAGTATGTTTTTAAATCCACTATACATGCATACCTACAGCAGGAGGAAACAATGCTGCATAGAATCATGGGTCAGATGAAGGAAAATCTGCTCCATCTGACCCAAGATGTCAGCCTCTGAGAGAGCTATGCAAGCAGAGACTACTCAATAATGTACCTTATTTGTATTCTTTCATTAAAGCATTTCTATTTAGCATGCCTATACTTGGTGCAATCGTTCAAGTAAACATATCTAATGTTGTTGTTCAATAGTTATTGAGTCATAACAAGGCTTTTTGGTTTATACTCCTGACACCACACTCACTAAAAGGTGAGTTTCAGATGAGTTGAGGTGAGATGAACATTTCATCTCACCATTTTAGCTATACATTATGCAGGTATCAACCTGGTGAGTTTCCCCCGCTATGTAAACTCACCAGGATTTTTCCTGCACAGTGTATAGCAAAATTCGTGAGATTACATTTTCATCTTACCTCAGCTCACCTCATCTCACCTCAACTCACCTGAACCTCACCTTTTAGTGAATAGACCCCTCTGACTTCAACAGTTTCAGCAGCAAGCTAGAAACGTTCCGATGGACACAGCAGAGAGCTTTCTAGAATGTCATCCTGGTAATTAATAAAGTCTTGGGACTAGGATTAAATGCAATGTTATTTGGCAGGGCAAGCAGCAGAATTGGTTATGATTTAGATAGATAAAATAAAAATACATTAAGTGCACTAATTGGTGTGCTGAAGTAATAAAAAAATATAAGACACCTTTTAGGTGAATGTAAAGTGGTCAGAGTGAAGTTAAAAAGGGGAGTTTAGCAGCACTCCCCCGGTAATATGCACTCACAGACTCCCAGAATATGCAGGCATGTAGATAAGTCTCCTATGTTCTGTACTCCTCCTCCTACCAGGACTCAGGCATAGAAGGAAAAATATCCACAGACAGGAGTTATTACAAAGTAAATATGCAATTTCAATAAAGAACAGTAGCTGCTTACATGAAGGATTTTTATGATGCTTGACTCAGTGGGCGCCTCACAGTCCTGCAAATCAAGAAGTCCTTGTAGTAGTAAAATCAATAAAATCCAGCAGTCTTTAGATGATAAAATGGGCTGGGTAAAAGAAAGCAGATCTGTCCAGGGCGCTACGCGTTTCACCCTCAATTGGACTTCTACCAGGCGTCTGGACAGTCTGCCGTTGAAAGGGAATTTATAGTGTGAAGATAGTGTTGCTGGATGAATGTCACTTTACATTCACCTAAAAGGTGTCTTATATTTTTTTATTACTTCAGAACACCAATTAGCGCACTTTATGTATTGTTATTTTAGCTGTGTATTCTCTGTGTGTTATTTAGGGACAGCGCTGATATCACTGTTTTTTCATGATTTAGATAGATGTTTGTGTTAAGAGTTTGATCAGAGAATGCCTTGGTTGTGTTGCATAGTGTAGGTTGGTGAGCTTGGTTTTAGTATTCTCCAGCTGTGCTCAGAAGCTTCACATTTCTGGAATAATCTATGGTGGATTAGTGTGTCATGTTAAAAATGAGAGGTGTGGGGTGGGATGAGTGAGATGTGTACTAGAAAAGGCACGCATAATTAAAACATGTGCAATCCAGGAGTAAAAGGGATCAAATAAGGTAAAAGAAAGATAAAATGGTATACCTCACGCAAAGTACAGTGTGTTTCAGAGGCAGCAACCTGTGCCAACACAACATACTTTTAATATCTTATCCTTTATATATTAAGTATAAACAATGATGCATCCCTTTAAACACAAGTAGCAGTATAATCAAATCTGTTAGCTGAGAATTTGCTTTAAACCCTTCCTCGGTCTCTTTAAATCTGCTATTGCCAATCAAAAACAGGAACTAACTCTAGAGTTTATTTTTAGATGTATTAAAAAGAAAGAAATGTTAACATGTTTCTCAAAGAACCTTCTAAAAAGCAACAAAAATCTTCATTACATACATGCATTTCTGAGTCTTTTATAAAGTACTTTGTCCACTTGTTCTTGGCCCCGTTTTTGTCATTAAGGCTACTTTAAAATCTTCAGCAGAAACATTGAAACACAATGGTTTATTTTTGACACAATCAAACTGTAAATAGAGGTACATAGAATTTAGCATTTATTTTTTTGGGTGAAGGATTTATCTTTGAACTGCCTTTTTGTTGCATTGTCTTTGTTTTTTTTAAGCCTTTTGTATGTATTCAGAAAAATAATGTGTATATACATATATCTTTTACTATCTTTTTAATAGATACCTTATTAGGGAAGAGAATACATAACATACCCTACATGTGCATTATCACAAAAAACAGTAGTCATTTTATCAAGGGGTTGGGACTATAGAAACAGATATTTGCAGGGCCAGTATCCCTACATGAGTTGACATAATGGTAACACCATTAAATTCGGAGGATTAGGGCAGATACCGACTGCCAGAAGCAGGGAATCACTGCTGAGTTACAGGTAAAGGTTATGGTAGGCAGGGAGTGGTGGTGCCATACTACCAAACATGACATATACATTCCAGGGGTGGGACTGCACTATTTCCAGACCATATCATTAGAAAATTCACATATTTTTAAGCTTTATGATGATAAAACTGATTAGCCGAGTAGCTTATACTTTACACATTATATCTCAATGAAGCAACTGGTGTCAGATAATGGGCGATTGGGATAATGGGTAAAGTGGGAATGCAGTATGTATTATTACGTATTATTATGGATAAATTAAACTGGTTAATGGAAAAATCTCAAATTACGGTACATTAACAGGCAAAATTAATTCAATAGATACATTAAAGCGTGTGATAGAATCATTTTCGCACCTGATCAAATGTAAACATATGGTAAGTAACGCACAAAGACAATTCAGTAAGGTGTATTTAAACTAAAAATTAAAAGTAAGAATATATACATTTTTGTCTGAGGAAATGAAAAACAACTAAACTGTACAAAGGTTGCTAACCGCAACCGATTTGTGCTCATTAACCCTTGCAGTAATGTAGGGAACACAATCAGTGCTCCATCGAGATGCTCTCTTTTAAGAATCATGGAGACTAGGTGTTAGCAAGACCCCTTTAAATAACCAGGGGCTGGTTGCTGCCCCACGGACACTCAGTCGTCGCCCCCCCCCTATTGTGGGATTTTGTGGGAGACCAAGGTGCATTTGTGCAATTGTAAATAAAAAGAATAAAAATGATCTGCAATATTGTGTTATCAAACTTCAAAGCATATATGATTTAAACTCAACTCTAGATGTCCCATAGAAACTAGTTAACATCCATATCAAGCCATAAGGGGACATAAAGACATGACAGAAACCCATAGTAGGTTTAAAACATATGTTTCTCTTTATCCAAGCATTTTCTTTCAATTCTGTTAATACACGGTGTAGATCATTTTTTATTCTACACATTCACAGTACATAAAACAATATTTAGGTGTTGGAGACCTATTAACTATGCTTTTGTCACTTTCAGTACCATGGATAGTGCATTGTACTAGGGTCCTGTGTGGTGGTCCACCATAAATTACATTCAGTGTAATTAGGTGTGCCAAGAAAAATATATGTTGAAAGCCACTGTCAGTTCCAATAAAAAGCCACACATATGTCTATCCACTATGTCAGACAAGAGTAAGATGACTCTCTTAATGAAACACATTGTTTTTGTAGCATTTTTCAAACAAAGAATCTTATTTTTTAAAAGTAGTTTAGAAAACGTTTAATTGTGCTATGGGAATTGGAAGACAATGCTCCCATCTCCTGTAACCAGTTTGCTGAGCACATTTTCTGATGTGCAATAGCATAAAACTGATAGAAATATTAGCAAACAGGCATAAACATTAGCAAGTAACAATCTTATTTTCCACTTTTGTGCCTAATGGGCAGAAATCATAAATCTTCTTCTGTGCCTTGTTTACAGGTAAATGTCATCCACTTGCTACTCTTGAAACATAAGTATTGAGTTTGTCAGCTCATAAGTACAAAGAAACATAAAAGTGCCAGTCAAGGCCGCCATCTGACATTTTGGGTCTCCTTAAAGAATAAATGATCAGCCCCCTCCACCACTCCATTTCTCCTGCACTCCTTTCATTATTTCTCCCACATGCTCCAGAACCCAGATAGCACACCAACCACATGCCCCAGTAGCAATATCGTACACCCAAGACATGCCCCATCCAGCACCCAGATTAGGCACCAAAGACATTCCCCAGTCAGCACCCAGATTGCCTTCCCAGGAAATGCCCCATCACCAACATTGCACACCCAGGACATGACCCAGAACCCAGATAGCACACCCATCACATACCCCAGGAGCCAGATTTCACACTAGGACATGTCCTAACACACACCTTGTACACCCAGGACATGTCCCAGCACCTGCATTCTACTTACATATCAAGCCACAGGTGATTCAAAACACATTTTCTCCCAATTTATGCATGTGCTTGCAATTGTGATAACTCAATGTATAGATCATTTTCAATGAATTTTTATTCTCTACATTTACAGTATAAACAATGTTTATGCAGGCGATAAAGTCAGTTTAAACTGTATTAAAAATAAGGTAGGAGTCTCTAACAGTGGTTACAGTGTTGACTGAGACTTCAAATGAGGGTAACCCAGGAATTAGCAAAAAAATGGAACGGAGAGAAGTTTGAAGTCTCTGGTTCTATAAAACGTAACTTTTATTTCATGGCCATAAAAATAAACATATAAAAGAACTGTGCTTTAGGTGCAAAAGAGTAAAATAAACGTGAGTATTTAAAAACAGTTGAAAATAACGCATTATTAGGGTTATGAATATTATTTATTATCACTTTAGTGTAGCAACTGGGGTAAATTCCACAGTCATAATATATAATATATACAATATATGGATGCATCAGATCAGTGCTCCTCAACCTTTTCTCACCAAGGGCACACCAAAGCTCTTCCCAGAATTCCGTGGCACACCACAAGCAAAAATAAATAAAAATTAAGTTATAAAGTCAAGTGCACACTGAACATAAGAACTAGATGCCTTTATTTACCTTTAAAGCCAAACAAGTATGCAAAATAAATATTGAATGCACAAACAAGACAAGTGCATTACAAATCGTAAATAGACAAACCAAACCAGTGCATTACCAGTGATAAACCAGCCACAGCCAATTTGCCCATTAGTATTCCAATATTATTTTGCCAATAATATGCCAGTATTACTTTTGCAATTAATATGCCAGTATTACTTTTGTCATTAATATGCCAGTGTTATTTTGCCATTAATAAGCCACAGCCAATTTGCCCAATAATATGCCCCAGCAAATTTGCCCAAATAATACTGGCATTTTACAAGTGCATACACAAAACATGAGAACTAGATGTCTTTATTTACCTTGAAAACCAAACAAGTGTGCAAAATAAATAACAAATGCACAAACCAAGAATAGTGCATTACAAATCATAAATAGACAAAGAAAACCAGTGCATTTAAAAAAAAATCATAAATAGACAAACAAAACCAGCCACAGCCAATTTGGCCATTAGTGTGCCAGTATTATTTTGCCATTAATATGCCACTGTTATTTTGCCATTAATAAGTCACAGCCAATTTGCCCAATAACATGGCAATATTATTTTTCCATTTAATATGCCCCAGCCAGTGTGGCCAATAATATGCCAGTATTTTGCCATTTAATATGCCCCAGCCAATTTGCCCAGTAATATGCCAGTATTATTTTGCCATTTAATATGCCCCAGCCAATTTGCCCAATAATATGCCAGTGTTATTTTGCCATTTAATATGCCCGAGCCAATTTGCCCAATAATATGCCAGTGTTATTTTGCCATTTAATGCCACCGGATATGACGTACTGTCATATCCAGTGGCAATTATTATTATTTTTTTTTTAAACTTTCATTTTTTTTTCTGGCAGCTGCATCCAGCAGATGTCTGCCGCTGGGGCCCAAAAGGAGAGCCCGATGTTGTCTAAGTCAACATCGGGCTCTCCTCTTGGGGCCCGGCGGCCAGCATCCACTTGATGCGGCTGTCGCAGCACACCTCACAATATCCAGTGGCGCACCATTTGTGGTTTTGTCTCTAGTGTGCATGAGCCTCCCTGGTACATATGACATTAGATACCTCCATCAAAATTGTCACAGAACCACGCTACACGCTGAAGATGAAAAATAAAATAATGTATGGATTTCCTTTGGCATAATTATTGACATCAAATCCAGAAGTGCTAATACAAAAGTGTGTCATTGTAAACACCTTATTTTCTTTTATGAGAAAGATTTTGTCGATCTGCCAGTTATCAAGCATGTAGTAATGCTCTTGACAGCAAATATATAAACAGTTTCAATACAGAACAATAAAGTGTATCATTATATCCCTACAGCTTGTTATAACATAAGATACTTCTACATATAATACATCCATATATTGTATATACAGAATATTATGACTGCGGAATTTACCCCAGTTACTACCCTAAAGTGATAATAAATACTGTTCATAAACCTAATAATGCGGTTATTTTCAACTGTTTTTAAATACTCACGTTTATTTAACTCTTTTGTACCTAAAGCACAGTTCTGTTATATGTTTATTTTTATGGACATGAAGTAAAAGTTATGTTTTATAAACTGTATTAAACAAACCACCTTTAGCTCTGATACAGCTAGAGCTCTACACAGAGTTTAAACAAAAACGTAAGACAGCCCTGCTCTTTCTATTGAGTAGACTGATGGAGTGAATCCATGTAAAACCTATGATTCCTTATGAATGTAATATATTAAAACCACTGCAATCACTGTAGAAGAAGAGCCATGTTACAGAAGGGTTTTATAGGCTTTTACAATTGAGTTATAGATTTTGTATGCACTCTAAAGAAGCTAAATCAGCAAAACAACTGCTCAATAAGGTATAATTGTATATGTCAGGTGTGCAAGTCTGTGTGTGGTTCTTACAATGTCATTGTTTTCCCTAAATGGTGTAATTGTTAAGTATCATATTGATCCCCTTTACCCCAAGATAATGGAAGCTTGTAAACAACATGTCTTCCCCCTGATAGAGCTATACCAAGAAAAGAGGACTCAATACGATTTATATTCTTTCATTAAAGCATTTCTATTTAAAATGCCTATATTTGATTCAATATTCCAGTTAAACACAACTTTCTTTTTTGACAGTTGGCCTTTAATAGGAAGTAAGATGTTATCTAATAGAATCTCATTTCCAAGTATTTTAAAGTAATACTTTAATGAGAGATTGGTGGATGCAATGATTAGTCTTCCAGCAGAAGTGATAGAGCTTAAACAGAGATGGAGCATAATTGGATAAACATAAGGCTATTCTAGATTTGAGATAAGGCCAAGAACCAAATCATTTATGAGGATTTTAAAGCAGGTAGAAAAATGGGCCAACTATATGGGCCGAATGGTTCTTATCTACCAACACATTCTACGTTTTTAAGCCATAAATTGCTTTCACTTATCAGCTTTTCTCCTTTTAGTAAATCTACCCCTGTATTATGTTATTTATTAAAGGTATCTTATTTCAATCAACCCAACTCATGTGCCTTGCATATCTCCAGCATTATCGGATTAAGATTACAGTAGATTTTGTTTAAATTATTATAATATAATTGAAGTGTTCTTTTCTAAGCACTATCTATTTGGTACAATTACAGTGACTTCACCAGTAAACCTGCCATTACACTGACACACAAGGATCGTAATTATTTTGTAATAAATATATATGAAATAATACATTGAAGTGTGTGAACAATGAGAGGATGAGACACTCCCTAGGTGTTGCATTTTTTTCTTTCACAAACCTTGATAGTGAAGCCTGAAGGGTTTACCTAAATAAGTTAGAAACTGGGTGTGTGTAAAATCTGCTTCTGCCTCGCCCCATATTTTGTGAAAGTTGCTAGGAAATATTTCTCACAATAACAATGATTATTTTTCAATATGAGACATATAAGGAAATATGTAACAAAAATGGCACACACACCTTTTATTCTAACACCTATGTATACTCTTTTGTATTTTACACACCCCATTTTTTATATTGTTTTTAGTCACCTGTTAAAAATGTTATTAACAATTTCAATTTCTAAAAAAAAGATTCCTATTTATCATAAACCTATAGTAGTAAACTTCATCTAAATATCATGTTCCACACGTTTACACATTAATAAGTAGAGTTGAGCGGACACCTGGATGTTCGGGTTCGGCGGGTTCGGCCGAACTTTGGAAAAAAGTCAATGGGGACCCGAACTTTTGGCCACTAAAATGCCTCTAAAAAAGTCCTGGAAAGGGATAGAGGGCTGCAAAATGAAGTAAAATGTGGGTGAGTGTCCCCATTCATAGGAATAGGTCAATTGACCTATTCGTATGAATGGGGACTCTATTTCAGTTTATAGAAAGCCAATAGCCATGTAATGCTATTAGCTTTCTATAAACCGAAATAGAGTCCCCATTCATAACAATAGGTCAATTGACCTATTCTTATGAATGGGGACTCTATTTCGGTTTATAGAATAGCAATAGCATTACATGTATTCCATAAACCGAAAGTCTATAAACCGAAAGACATTCGGTTTATAGACTTTCGTTTTATAGAATACAAGTAATGCTATTGCTATTCTATAAAAAGAAAGTCTATAAACAGAATGTCTTTCGGTTTATAGACTTTCAGCTTATGGAATACATGTAATGCTATTGGCTTTCTATAAACCGAACTAGAGTCCCCATTCATAAGAATTTCTTATGAATGGGGACTCTATTTCGGTTTATAGAAAGCCAATATCATTACATACAATGTAATTGCCGAACCGTAAAAGTTCGGTACGAACCCGAACAGTGCGGTTCGGGTTCGCTCAACACTATTAATAAGTACTTATATCGGTGTGATATAGTGTTGTATGTGTGTCAAATAGCATTAGTCTTGATTTTAAACAACTTGCCTTTTTTCCTGTAGTTTGCAGTAACAGCTCTAGCTCTCTCTCGGGATCGCAAATTTTGTCACTCAAGTTCCCTCAACCTGTGTGTGTCATCTCTCAAGCCAAACCTCTCCTTCTGCAACCCACCAGACTGTCACTACTGCAGCTCTTGGTGGAAAACTCTTGTAAGCACTGCAAGGGAAAACTGAATTCCTTACTGACACTGTCGACACTTGAATGGTATATCTAAGCTCTCTTCCTTACTGTGCTGATATCTGCCCTGTCCAGCTCCTGTTGCCATTTGCCTCCCTGTAAGTATAAAATGGGTATGTAGATTTGTGTGGGTGCATGCAGCCATCCCAGCATTACAAGGGTTTACCAAGCCATCTTCAATTATGCAGTGCTATTCTTCCAATTGCTGCATGCCCTGAGTCTTCAGCCAACCCTGGATTGCAGAGGTTAAAATTCCCTGTCCCTATATTAGAGTGCTATTGCTTAGGCTTATCAATGCTATCTGAATAGCTCAAGCTAGCTATTGTTTGGGCATTCAAAACAAGCAGGGACAAGGATATAGCTCAGCATTGTAGGAGTTAAACAAAATCTAGGCCTCTTCATTATCTACCCCCCTCCTTTTAAAAAGTTTATACATTTGTTTTCTCAAACATTATGACAACCTTTCTATACACGTCAGCAGCCTGGATTTATCATGACAGTCCCATCAAATATGCGACTGACCCTGCATGGTTACAGTTCATGAGCAATGCACTCCACAAATTATTCTGTAAAACATAAATAAATAAAAGTGTAGTGATATGCTTGCGCCAAGGTATGACATGCTTTTAATGATGTGATAAACTATTATCTGCCTAGATGTACTTGAGATTAGGTGTGTAATGATATAATATTATGACTTTTCACAAGCATTCCTCTGGTATACCACACCACACCATCATACTTACTCAACACCATATGAATGAATAAGTATCTATTTACACAGATTCATCAGAGCAATCCTTCTCATTGTGAAAGCATTGCATATTTGCTTTTTCACGCGCACTAGCATAGGTTTATAGGTCAGGGCTGGAAGAATTCTCTTTGCAGTGATGTCACAGATAGAGGGGGATTTTGGGTGAATGGCAGGACACTGTTGATAAGAAAACGGTCTATACTCTCATTTCTTTATGGGACAGGGAGCATTAGGAAACAATATACTGTTAGATCTGTCTCTTTAGTTTCCCTTTACATAATGCAGCACTTATATACAGAATTGCTATATGGAATAGCACCTTTAAAGAATAAGCGTGAGTCTGAGAGATGCAGGCACAGAAAAGAAAGCACACAAAGAAGTATAAAAATATGAAGTAAATGAAAATACCATAATTTTGTATACCATTAGATGCCTAAAGTGACTGTCTGGTGCCCAAAATGCATCTTCCAAATATTTATGCATATTAATGTGCTTTCGAAGTACTTTAACATTCATGTTTTACATTTTGCATTGTATAAATGTAAAATACATACAGCTATAAGAAATTGTGAAATTACACTAGCTGAGTAAAAGTAATTTCCATTTTTTTGCTGCAGGAACCAATGAGAATAATGCCATTCAAATGAATGGAATTTCCCGTCTCTCTAGCGATGTCAGCAGACAATGTGTTGCCCTGTTAAGATATCCTACTTTGTACAAAGGCAAGGTCACTTAGTCCACACAATGTATTCTATTCCAGCAACACAGGAAGTGACTAAATGAAACGCAACTTTATATTCTCAGTGTCTATATAATCAGTGCTGCTGAGTAATCACGGTGGAAGGCTTGAGTCATATATATAAATAAAAATGTGTTTTAAGCAGAATGCCTGCATCAAATCACACTGGAAATAAAAGCCTGTGCACTATATAAGCAGTAGTCTTCATTTTGCACCAAAGTGCATTTGGGGACTAGACTGTGCCTTTAAACCAGTGTTTAACCCCTTCCCACTTGTAGGATGTTCTATGCCGTCCTACTTCTACGGCCTAAAGGCTAGTAGGACATCAAGATGTTAGCATTTTGCGCACTCTCACTTTGTCACAAGTATTTGAATCTATTTTGCAAGTTTTTTGATTAGCTGTTGTAGATGAGCAAAATATTTTTTAATAAAAAATTGAAAAAAGTTTTTGTTTTCCATTTTCCACAAGAGTTTATTATCTTTTATATGATAAATTATATGACACAATCCAAAAAATGGTATCTAAAGAAAGTCCTTCTTAACCTTAAAAAATATATACATTTCTTTGGTTACAGTAAAGGAGAAAGAAGGGTTCTATATCCAGCAGCTTAGTTAGACTTTCAGATATATAAACAAAATACAGGGAGGGAAGCAATCACCTAAAAATGCATATATAACGGGTCTTCCTGTAATTACCAGTAGTTAAATATAATACACAGGGATCAATGCCCTCACTAAACAGGTTGCAGGTTTTTTTTCAACTATACATGTAGAAACAGATTAATTTGACTTTAAAGTACAACTGTCGGCAAAATAATAAGTTATATTTAAATGACAGATTGCATCAAGTGTAGACTTGTAGAAACCAAGTGTAGATTTGAAATAGAAATACTTTAATGAAAGAGTACGAATGAAGTACCTTATTGAGCACTCTTTTCTCTGTATATCAGGGGACAGACATCTTGGATCAGATCTGCATTTACCAGTTTGACCCAAGATTCTAAACAACATGTGTGCCCCTGACAGGGGCGGATCCAGAGTCTGATCTCGGGAGGGGCACATGTCCATTTGTCTTTTCCTCTCTCCCATGTCCGTCTGTCTTATCCTCTCTCCCGTGTCCGTCTGTCTTATCCTCTCTCCCATGTCAGTCTGTCTTTTCCTCTCTCTCATGTCCTTCTGTCACGCTCCTCTCATTCCCCGTGTCCCTCTGTCTCTCTTCCTTCCATGTCCGTTTCTCTCCTCTTCTTTCCCATGTCCGTCTATCTCTCCTCTCATTTCCCATCTCTCTGTCTCTCCTCTCCCATGTCTGTCTGTCTCTCCTCTGCCATCCCATGTCTGTCTGTCTCTTCTCTACCATCCCATTTATGTCTCTCTCTTCTCCCTTCCCATTTATGTCTCTCTCCCTTCCCATATCTGTCTGTCTCTCCTCTGCCATCCCATATCTGTCTGTCTCTACTCTGCCATCCCATATCTGTCTGTCTCTCCTCTGCCCACCCATGTCTGTCTGTCTCTCCTCTGCCCACCCATGTCTGTCTGTCTCTCCTCTGCCAACCCATGTCTGTCTGTCTCTCCTCTACCATCCCATTTATGTCTCTCTCTTCTCCCTTCCCATTTATGTCTCTCTCTTCTCCCTTCCCATTTATGTCTCTCTCCTCTCCCTTCCCATGTCTTTCTTTCTCCTCTCCCTTCCCATGTCTCTCTCCATTCTCTACCTCCTATGACTGTCTCTTTGTCCCTCTAAACATGGATGTGTCTTTCCTCTTCCCAATAGCTGTCTCTTTTCGTCCTCTCCCTCGTCTGTGTTCTCTCCTCTTTCCCCCACCCATCAGTGTTCTCTCTTCTCCTCCCTTCAGTGTTCTCTCTTCTCCCCCATACGTGTTCTCTCCTCTCTCCCCCCATCAGTGTTCTCTCCTCTCTCCCCTCCCATCAGTGTTCTTTCCTCTCTCTCCCCCCATCAGTGTTCTCTCCTCTTCCTCCCCAGAATAACCCACGTTGCACACCAAGGACATGCCCCATCACCCCATTACATACACATTGCCAATATTATTTGCCATTAATATTCCCCAGCCAATTTGCCCAATAATATGCCAGTGTTAGTTGCCATTTAATATGCCCAAGCCAATTTGCCCAATAATATGCCAGTTATTTGCCATTTAATATGCCCCAGCCAATTTGCCCAATAATATGCCAGTGTTAGTTGCCATTTAATATGCCCCAGCCAATTTGCCCAATAATATTCCAGTGTTATTTGTCATTTAATATGCCCCAGCCAATTTGCCCAATAATATTCCAGTGTTATTTGCCATTTAATATGCCCCTGCTAATTTGCCCAATAATATGCCAGTGTTATTTGCCATTTAATATGCCCCTGCCAATTTGCCCAATTATATGCCAGTTTTATTTGCCATTTAATATGCCCCAGCCAATTTGCCCAATAATATCCCAGTGTTAGTTGCCATTTAATATGCCCCAGCCAATTTGCCCAATAATATGCCAGTGTTATTTTCCATTAATATTCCCGTGTTAATTTGCCCAATAATATGCCAGTGTTATTTGCCATGTAATATGCCCCAGCCAATTTGCCCAATAATATGCCAGTAATTTGCGATTTAATATTCCCCAGCCAATTTGCCCAATAAAATGCCAGTGTTAGTTGCCATTTAATATGCCCCAGCCAATTTGCCCAATAATATGCCAGTGTTATTTGCCATTTAATATGTCCCTGCTAATTTGCCCAATAATATGCCAGTGTTATTTGTCATTAATAAGCCCCTGCCAATTTCCCCAGTACATCCCCCCCATCTCCCCACTCCCCAGCACTTACCTTTCCCTGGGGGTTAGTGGCAGGCAGCATGGTCTCCTCCATGCTGCCTGTCTGGCTCCCAGGTGGTTGTGCCGACAGGTCACGTGACCCGGCGCGCGTATGACGTCAGCGTGACCTGTCGGCACTTCCGTGTCACACTGCACGGGAAGCTGAACAGGTGTTCGGCTCCCCGTGCAGCCTGGCAGGCAGAGCGATGGTGAGGGGGATCTTCTGATCTCCTCTCACCTCCGTCTCTGCCTGCAAGCGTGTTTTTTATTTTTTTCTCTTCTCGGAGGGGGGGGGCAATTGCCCCGTTGCCCCCCCCCCCCTGCATCCGCCACTGGCCCCTGATAGAGCTATGCACGCAAATAGGGCTCAATAACATTTCTATTTAAGATGTCTGCACTTGATGCAATCTTTCAATTAAACAGAACGATTTGCGATAGTTGTCCTTTTAATGCAGCTCTGTCACGTGAAAATGTCTTTACATAATCACATTTAAAGGGAGACTTATTTTTTTTTTATTTTGCATTGTTGATTTAATATATGTCTTTTGTTTTTATTATGTGACTTTATTTTATGAAATATTTTACTAAACAAGTGTGACTGGGTGCCACCATTTTGCATATAGTGTTTTTGGGTGCCACCCCCCAGTTACTTTACAGCATTAGAATCTCACTTTGGGGCTTGGGACACTGAATGCAGTCTATAAGTCAGAGTTCTGATCATAGACTTGCATTGAATGGAAGGGTAATGCAACTATTAAATCACAAAGGGGCAGAGTTATGATCCTGTTTGAACAGGTCAATCTCCTCTCTTTGTGTTGGAAGGCAGGTAAAAAAAAGTTGTACACAGCCACCTAGTCCTGCTCACTATGCTACAAGGGAGCCAGTAAGAGGGCAGGGGTGGATCTTATGACATCATCCTGCAGGCTCTGGCCACAGTTGTAAAGTGAGACTTGCTGGAAAGAATTTGGAGAATGTTGCATCATGGGTAAAATTCTCAAAATGGATGCTGGAGATAAACAGCTAATTTTATTTTTACTTTTGTATGCAATTAATTCAAACATACAAAAAAAAAACATATGTCTTATATATGTGTTTGTTTTAATTCCATAGGTAATCTAATTACATCGTATGTAAGTGGTAGTGTGCCTTTAAGTTTGCTATCAGTTTCTTATTCATTAAAAATGACTAAATCGATTGGAAAAATTACATCAGTGCTATATGTTCGAGCAAAGAAAAGTTCTGATAACAGAGATACTTTAAGTTCAATGGGTCATATAAATATATTTAGGAACTGTAGCTAGAAACATGCTTTGTTAGATTTCATGTGTTTGGCAAGTTGAAAAAATAAAATAACACTGAAGACAATATAATAGTGTTCCAAATAGAGAGTTTTAGCTAATATCAGATGGAAATTATATACTAATGAGTCATTAGCATACACATACTCTTGTCATTAAGTTCTATTAAAATAAACAAAAATGAATAACATCATGTTCTTTAAATCACAACTGGACCTGGTATAAATTACAGACAAGCTTTGAAAACTGATTTAGCTTGTAAAGAAAAGTAACATCTTGTTATTTTTGGATAATACAATACAAATGTTTAAATTACCTTTGTCTTTTGAAACACATGGCTACCAGCAGGCAAAGCATAATTACAATATAGCATGAGCTGACTATGCAAGTGTTTAGGAATCTCAAAAACAATTAGTACCCTCATACTTACGAAACAATCTACACTCAAAGCTCAGGTAACAGTCAATTAATATCAGTTAAAATCACTGTTAGTAAAATTACCGAACCCATGAACTAACCCTATAAAAAATTTAAAAAATATATAGAAACCGGGATGTGAGCTTCTAAATTGGAACCTGGATCACTAATATATACTGGTGCCAGGGCAAATGGGTCTGGCCTCCCCCATTAAATTTGTGGCCAAGAGTTGGGCAAAAGGCTCTTGGGTCCCCATCATCAAGACTGGAGCAGCGCAAATGCTAATGGCTCCCTGATAATTAAATGTGACCAGGAGCTGCCCAAATGTTCCCAGCCCCCTATTACCCATACGGGGGGCAAAAATGCCTTTGACAGGTCAGCTAGACTTTTATGAAGGAGACTCTGAGATCTTTTGGTTTCAAGGTTTTTTTTTTTCTGGAGGCACTTTGGGTGCCTTACTACTCACTGGAGGCTAGAATAATGTTCTCAAAGATTGTGTCACAATGGTTCAGGATCTCAAATGGCACTTATAAAGGGTGTCCCGTGGCACCCATGCTTTATGTTATGTCACTGGAACCCCTAGTTCAAAGTATAAGACTACAGAGGGGAATAGAGTTACTCAGATTGAGCTCCTCTCAAATAAAGATACCCCTATTTAATTTTAACTTTGTAAAATCCTGTGTCATCGTTGAAAGCCCCAATGGAAGAAATCAGAACCTAGTTGAGCCATTATCCCATTAGAAATTAAACATGGAAAGGCCCAAGCCTTTTTAATTAATACAAATCCACAGACTGGGGGACTTCTTATAGAATCCTATTTCTTTCAATGGCGAGAGAAATACATTTATTACTAAGGAATTGATATAACATTTTATAAAGAAGACATCATAAAGACAAAATTTCTTCCACTATTGGTGGAGATTAAAAAGAAACTAATGAAAATAAAATGATTGGAATCCTTTAAATGTCTCATGGAGTGAAAGAATAAACGTCAATAACTACTATGTGTATATGGAAAAGTAAGACTTCCAGAATTTTATTTCAAATAACATCCAGAAGGAATAAAAATGGAGGTCTCGGAAATTCCAATATTTTAAAATTATACCATGCTTGAATTCTGACCTTTACTATATTCTAAAAGAACATTTGGGACCTCAACTGTGGCTGGCCATAAACAAGAGGGAGAAGTAAAATTAAAACTCCTGATTTGGGTTCCTGATTTAAAAAAACAGATGTGAAAGCCCTATTGTAACAGATTTCTTGTAAGTTTGGGAATCCATCCTTAAATCATAATGTCCTCTATATAAAATCATGTGACAAATGCCTATAGGGGCACTAGAAATTGATATCCCCAACCTACATTTTACACCATGAATGCAAAATGGTCTTCAGTCAATAACACAAATGATAGCTAAAAATACTGTAGCAGTCTGACAATTTAAGAAATGCCTTTACTCTTAAACATTTGGAAAAATCTAATTATTTGAGAGGTAAACATTTTATTAAAAAGGAAATTATGTTATTCCATCATGAAGTAAATTAAAACTTGGACAACTTTCTCACAGCAAAATAGATCAATACATTTGTAAGTAGTACCTATGACAGCCTAGATTACCCTCTAAACTATTGTAGTCACATTGAAACACCAGAAAGAGACTTCTCATTTAAAACTTGGGGGGGGGGGGGGGGGGGGATACAATGGAAATCACTAATAAATCCATTGATTTTACAAACCTAATTGAAATATATCATACATTTTTGCTACACTGATATTTAACCCCAGAAAAATCAGTCAGGACTGCTGAAGATGTTGAATCTCAGATGGTTCCGTCAAACATTTGGTGGGAATGTTTACCAATTCGCAAACTATGGGGGAAAGTAGCACAAACTATCAAAAACATTACATCAATTCCCCATAAAACTGATTTGACAAAACTAAACCTTTTAATTCACATACTTCTAGCAAATAAGCCGGAGATAGTATGAAACTGGAGATCTCAAAACTATCGAGGCAGGAAAAAATTGAATCACAGATAGAGTATCTAGCACTAATGGAGACAGATTTCTCCTTCAACAATGAAGAAGATAGGTATTTTTAAATATGGTGGAATTGGTCAAACAGGCCAAATGAATAACAGCCCAGCAGATGCTGAATGTTGGTGAATGAAGTGTATTTAAACCAAAACGTATCATTGTATATGTTTGAATAACATGATTTTGATGAAACAGGCCATAACCTTAAGTGTAAACCAAATACTTAGAATTGTGAAAAAATTGTTAAATTAATTTTCTATTATAATAATGAAAAAAAGTGCCAATAGGCCCATCTAGTCCAATTTTCTAAATATGTTCAATATGCATATCTTGGACTTATCCACATTAAATGTCAGTTGCCACAGCTCTGACCATTTTTCTAATTTTGCTAAATCATTTGCCATTTGGCTTATCCATCCAGGAACATCAAACTAGCTGCAAATCTTTGTATCATCTGCAAAAATACATACTTTACCAACAAGACATTCTGCAATATAACTAATAAAAAAATTAAAGAGATGTGACCATGTACAAATAGGTGTAGTGTGACCTTAGGATGTAGTGAACACAATTATATTAAAAAAAAAGCTTCTCGGGCATAAGCTATTATATTTTGTATCACAATACTCATAAGTTCTACTACACTATCAAGCATTTTCATTGGTTTTATATTTCACATATATGATCCTGTGCTACACTATCATACATAAAAGGTGAAATGCACCAGGTGATCAGACGCATTTGTAGGAGATTTTTAAATAAAAAATATGCTGTACTTATACTCTAGCTTTGTATAACTGTATTGAATGTATTAACATTTTATATATATATATATATATATATATATATATATATATATATATATAAATATATGTCATATATGAGTTCTGTGGAAATATTTAGCTATTATTTACCACAGTTTTAAGCACCAAAACAAAAATTGTATTTCCTTTCAATATGGGATTATTATCATGTTATCCAATTGTTTGCAACCACCGGAATCATTAATTGAAGTCCTGGTGACACACAATTGCATGGTGCACAATTATATATATAAAAAAAAAGTTTAATTATCCTACTTAACTTAAGTTGAGCCTAAATTGATACAATATGTTTAACAGCAGATACCTGTCATATGATTACCTTACCAAGGAAGTACAAATGAGGAATATACTGTGAACAAAACAACAAGTAGCTATCTTCCAACACTAAACCACTCTGGGCTACACTTGGCAACATTAAAAATGTACAAACTTGTTTCACAGGCACCTCAGGTTTGTGTAAGCTCTTACATCTCACTAAATCCATTCCTCTGCTGAGCTATCATGATTCGCTCTGTGAAAGCTATGTTTAGTTGAACCATTAAAGCAATTAGTTGGTTGCTTGACAAGAATAGATCAAAGAGGACAATGCAAACAAATAAGTTACAGATAATAGCATTTAAAACAAAAATTCAGGAAGCCTTGTTTTTATACTACCAAGTAAACATAGGTGTGTAGGTGCATACTTGCCATACTGTAATAGATGAAACATATCCTAGGCAACTGAGTGGTTATAGTATATGAAAATCTAAACTGTATGTATATAATTACCTTGCAGTTTTGGTAATGTTATTGTGTTTAGACCAGCAAAATCCATGGTGCTAGAGACATTTGATAAAAAAAAAGTGCATAGGTTCGACTAACTTATCAGTAAATTGTGGTGCATTGTGGTGACAACAGAGTTGCACAAGTCAGGCCTTAATATTTGATTTGGAAAAAACAATCATAGGCCACTCAAATATATGTATGGATATTCACAATGTGCATGTTTGCAACACAAGTGTAGCACCAATATTGATCATGGTGGACATTCAGGGGACTTTGTGATGTACACACCTGTACAGACACTTTGCCTATATCTTTAATGCATAAGCATTTTATCCATGCTCAAAAAAATGCACCAATCTATGGATATTTGCATACGTATTGTTTATGCAGCACTCACCATCATATGCATATTTGACCTAACTTTTTTAAATGCAAATTGCAATAAGGATAAATATGTTTAATTTTCTCCCAAATGTCAGGTTTGCAGTTTCTAATGATCCTCCCAAATATTAGCTTTTTATCATAGTGATTCTGAAAGTTATACTGAGAGGAATGGCTCCTTATGTGTACAAGGCAGTGGGCATTTATTGTTTGCTAGGAGTGCTCCTTTAAATCTGACAAATAAGAAATGCAAATGCTTTAATTATTTTAATACTTACCTTTAAAAATTCCATTTTACTGTATAGGGTTTCTCCCAAGGGTCAACCATACACTCGTTGTTTTTAAATGGTCATTCCATGCACAATCAGAAGAATCCCATAGATAAATATGGTAGGCTCTCAGTGCACATATCCATGGCAACTTGAACATGTCTTATATCCCAGTGATCATATCTCTGGATATGCCCAGTGTTTCCACTAATGGGAAATCTACATAGCTATGAACTCAAGAGTCCACTCAATATAAACAGATATGTTCCAAATCGGATTTGAGTTGTACACCTTATTCAAATCAAAAAATCGTCAAAATGCACCTACACAATATCCCTGAATCCGCAGTTTGGATGTTTCGGAAACCAAGACACCAGAAACGTTTAGATCAGGACATTTTCACAATGAAAAACATAGTTTTTCGGTTAACCAATGTTCTCCAATCAAATTCACCCATTTCAATTCTCCTGATCTGAGCTGGAGCATTCAATTTTAAAGACCTTTAGAGTACGCTGGGAAAAAATAAACTGACTTTTTACACATGGGCATGCCTACATATATGCCCTAATATCATTTCCCATACAAATATCCAGCATTATGATATTTGGAAAAAAGATGATAATTGGACATGAATGGAACTATGGTCATGTCAAGAAACTCATTAAAACATGTCATGCAACAAAATACATGTGCAGCACAGACATCAATGTGTAACCAGAATGAAAGGGAAGGTGCAAAGATGTATATATATCAGTAGTCACTGTCATTCACAATCACCTGTGCAATAACAATGAATAGAGATATAGGATATGTGTGCTGATGTGGATAACAGAGGGGTCCTGAGATCACAACACTGCTGATGGCACATCAATACAACTAGACAGTTACCTATTGAATGTTTAAAATGCACCTAGCATACATAGGACTTGCTGTGTAAGTTATGTCTTACCCTGGTGTTCTTGCTAACACACAAATCACCTCCTGTATGGATCTAAAGACTGCTTGATTCACTGCTTGCCTGTCAGTTGTGTGTCTTCACTCTTCTCCTGATCACGTCTTCACTCTAACCTTTAGCAATGCTAATTTTGTAATTACCCCTAACTTTCCCATACCTCTCACTGATATAACTAAGTTACAACTATAGCCATCCACCCATGGACCCCTGCATGTGTGATTGAAATTACATAACAGCTGATTATCAAGGACAGTACCAGTAATGTCATGTCAGCTCCATGCTAGCATCACTGGATAATAATGTTCAGCAACAACTGTTATGATAAGTGTACCCCCTCCCCATATGTAATGTGTAGTGATGAACCATTTCACTTCCAACGTGTAGATTGCAACAGTGATATACATTGCAACAGATCACACTGTGAAAATAGGAGGGTACCCTTACCTGTGGAAGTGTGAGAGTTGTGTAAATACCAGAAAAACTAGACAGACACAAACAAGTGCGTTTACATGAATACATATTTTTTTAATTAAAAAAAACAAACATTTTTGTTAATTTAATTATTTTTGTCATTTTGTTTTAAATATTTTTTTTTCATTTTATTAATTTTTTTTTTTTTAATATGAGCAAGCCCAGGGTAGGGAGTCAGTGATAGGGAGGAGTGAGTTTTTTGGTAGGATATAGGAATGGTAAGTAACCAGGAGTTCCATTGCTACTACCAAAAGGCAACAGTATGATCTATTCATCATCATCTGATGAAGAGGAGGATGATAAGCTAGGCAACCAACTAGCAACCAACTAGCAATGCAAGCATCCTCCTGAACAGCCACTTCTTCCAATCACTTTTGTTGATGGAGGGAGGTTAGATGGGGGACTTGGCTCTGGAGCTGTGGTACCCTCTAATGTAGCATGTTGCAGGGCCAATTTCACATACTTTGGCACCTTTGGCGTGCCTTAATACTTGGTATGGTGTTCAGCCCAAGACTGAAACTCCTACTGGTACATCAGTCTCATCTGCTCAAGATTCACAACTCCCACATATAACCATCTAAGGAACTGATCCTGCCTCTCCAATATGTGGGCATGGAACTGATCCAGATAACGCACCATCATTGTGAGTTTCTGGTTCATCTAAGTCAGGGGTCCTCAAACTTTTTAAACAGGGGGCCAGTTCACTGTCCCTCAGACCGTTGAAGGGCCGGACTATAGTAAAAATAAAAACTATGAAGAAATTCCTATGCACACTGCATATATCTTATTTTGAACAAAACGAGAACAAATACAATATTTAAAGTAAAGTTAAATCAACAAACTTACCAGTATTTCAATGGGAATAGTGTGCCAGTCAGAGCCCAGGAATATTATGCCAGTCAGATGGCCAGGAATATTATGCCAGTCAGATGCCCAGGAATATGATGCCAGTCAGATTCCCAGGAATATGATGCCAGTCAGATGCCCAGGAATATGATGCCAGTCAGATGCCCAGGAATATGATGCTAGTCAGATGCCCAGGAATATGATGCCAGTCAGATGCCTAGGAATATGATGCCAGTCAGATGCCCAGGAATATTATGCCAGTCAGATGGCCAGGAATATTATGCCATTCAGATGCCCAGGAATATGATGCCAGTCAGATGCCCAGGAATATGATGCCAGTCAGATGCCCAGGAATATGATGCCAGTCAGATGCCTAGGAATATGATGCCAGTCAGATGCCCAGGAATATTATGCCAGTCAGATGGCCAGGAATATGATGCCAGTCAGATGGCCAGGAATATTATGCCAGTCAGATGGCCAGGAATATTATGCCATTCAGATGCCCAGGAATATTATGCCATTCAGATGCCCAGGAATATGATGCCAGTCAGATGGCCAGGAATATGATGCCAGTCAGATGGCCAGGAATATTATGCCATTCAGATGCCCAGGAATATTATGCCATTCAGATGGCCAGGAATATGATGCCAGTCAGATGGCCAGGAATATTATGCCATTCAGATGCCCAGGAATATTATGCCATTCAGATGCCCAGGAATATGATGCCAGTCAGATGGCCAGGAATATGATGCCATTCAGATGCCCAGGAATATGATGCCAGTCAGATGCCTAGGAATATGATGCCAGTCAGATGCCCAGGAATATTATGCCAGTCAGATGGCCAGGAATATTATGCCATTCAGATGCCCAGGAATATGATGCCAGTCAGATGCCCAGGAATATGATGCCAGTCAGATGCCCAGGAATATGATGCCAGTCAGATGCCTAGGAATATGATGCCAGTCAGATGCCCAGGAATATTATGCCAGTCAGATGGCCAGGAATATGATGCCAGTCAGATGGCCAGGAATATTATGCCAGTCAGATGGCCAGGAATATTATGCCATTCAGATGCCCAGGAATATTATGCCATTCAGATGCCCAGGAATATGATGCCAGTCAGATGGCCAGGAATATGATGCCAGTCAGATGGCCAGGAATATTATGCCATAATACGTAACGTCACATCCGGTCGCGGTGAATTTTTTTTTTTTTTTCTTCCTGCAGCCGCATCCTTTGCGGCTGCCAGAAAGAAAAAAAAAAAGTAAACGGGGTGGGTGCCGGCAGCACCCCCCGCGGGCCACATAAATGTCCTCGGCGGGCCGCATGTGGCCCGCGGGCCGTAGTTTGAGGACCCCTGATCTAAGTGATGTCCTGTTGGATCCCTGTAACTGCACCATGGACAGCAGCCTTGAATGCCGTTATTGGAGGAGTGGTAGGAGGCTGTGGATGGATTAGTGATGTGCTGGTAAAGCTGGGGTGCACCACTAGTCTTTCCTCCTCCTCCTCAACAGATGTTACTGCAGAGGAAGGATGATAATTAGAACAGTGCAATACAAATTGTATTCATGTACAGTTAAAGTGCAGGGTTATCTACATCCTGAACTATTGTACATTTACATTCCACTAATAATAATCCTTTTTAATCTAACATTGTCTTTGCATTTATCATAGCTATGTTGCATAATATAAATCTATTCTACATCCATTGCTTGCTAAACCTGTGACTGAACCTGTGAAGAGTTAAATGTTCTGATAATTTTAGAACACATGTAAATAGGTGCATACTACTGTACATCTATGTCAATATTTCTGTGTACACTAGCTACTTACAGTAGTATGTAAGTAGATAGTGTTCTACTAGTAAATTTGCATTAACTTCTAACTAGAATGATGTGGTGTAAATGTATATCTACCTTGAGTGGTTGATCCCAGTGCCTGCATATCAGGAGCCTAAAGTTGGTGGAAATAGTCTACTCCGGGAGGTGGTGAAGATGCCCATGTTGAGATGGAGAGTTGGCGTGACAGAGATGGAATACTGGCATATTATTGGGCAAATTGGCAGGGGCATATTATTGGGCAAATTAGCAGGGGCATATTAATGGCAGATACTGGCATATTATTGGGCAAATTGGCTGGGTAATATTAATGGCAAATAATACTGGCATATTATTGGGCAAATTGGCAGGGGCATATTAACTGGCAAATAATATGGTTTATTATTGGGCAAATTGGCAGGGGCATATTAAATGGCAAATAATACTGGCATATTATTGGGCAAATTGGCAGGGGCATATTAAATGGCAAATAATACTGGCATATTATTGGGCAAATTGGCTGGTCTGATGGGAGCATGTAAATGGGGTGATGGGGCATATCCTTGGTGTGCAACATGGGTTATGGGTCATGTCGTGGGTGTGCATCGTGGGTGGGAGCGGTGCCCAAATTTTGTCTGTCTAGGGCAGCACAAAACCCAGATACACCACTGGTTGCTTGACGACCCTTTCTTCAGCTAACATTCTCTGCACAGCTACAGTTCTCTACACACACCCTTGCAGCTCCTCCATTCATGTTAACATGTTCAGCCACATGCAGAATCCTGGATATAGCTCTAAAATGTTTTACGGCAACTACAGGTGTGTGAGCTGTGTGAGTAGTGCAATTTGACATGTGGCCTATGGGGTATGAGCATTTTGAATGTACTTACCTTTGCTTCACCACCTCCACTTAGCCAACTTTGTTGACATAATCCACGACCTCTACCCAGATGACTTTCCTGCTTCTGAGGCTGCTCCCCCAATCACCAAGTTGTAGTACATAGGTATTTTGCCCTTACCCCTCTCCTGCTTTCAGTATTCTGCTTTTTGCATTTTTATATGTGTTATTAATAATGCCTGCTGGCTGAGATCCTGCTCTAAAATGGTGGTCTTGCCATGTATTCAGTATACACAGATTCCTCGAAAATGATTGACCTGTTTACCCTGTTCAATATTTTGTATCAATTTCTTGAAACTGGGCCTATTTCCTATGGAGGTTTGGTTTATTATAGTAGGATTTTTTTCAGTTCGGTTCTCATAACTGACTCATAACCTATTAATGTGTAATTGGCTATAATGCCAACATTGCAAACGTATTCAAAGGCACATCGGGGCATACTGGGTAGCCCATATTCCTGTCCCTGATGTGTCCCAAATCATTCCGGACTTCAAAGGCACCATTTAAGGGCCAAATATCATCAAATAGTGGGTCGAAGGTAAATTTGGAGCTCAAAGTATTTTAAAAAGTATTTTAAAAAGTCTAAAGGGTCTTTAGACTTTTTTAAATACTTTGATCTCCAAATTTACCTGTTTACCTTTATTTAAGTTAACCTGATTCACATAATATAAATGATACAACAATTAGATTTCCAAGGTTTAACATTTAACCAGCACTTTAAAAAATCTATGTCTATTTTATTACTAGGGCCAAGAGCCATATTTTCAATTGACTTAACCCATGTCCATTCATTGATCGTTCCAAGATGTCTAGTTAGGTGACAACCTTAAACCATCCAAGTGTGCAGTTAAGTACATAATCAACACACCTTTCTTGTAGGCCTCTCAATAAAGCTTCCAAGGCCACTAGTTTTATGTTTCGAAATGGTATAGGCATGCGGTTATTTTATATTTATATGCGTGTATATTTAGCTGGTAATAACCTTTGGGCGATACACAAATTAAAACAGTAAAAATATAATTGCAAGTGTATAGACAGGCTTGTCCTTTACACTTTTTTATTTTCTGCTTTTCAGGACTTGCTTCGTTTAACCTCCGTCGAATATTAAATGCTTATTTAGTCTTTATGAGGGAATATTTAATCTCACTGTGAAGCATTAGGAGACAAGGTGTTCATTAACAGATTGGCGCTGCCTGTAAATCTTTAAAGCGCTATACAGAGGATTCATGATGAGCTTATTCAATAACCGTTCTCTCGCTGTTGATGCCTTGGGGAAACATATATTGAAGGAAGCCATTTTAATCATGCATAATGTTTACAAGGCTGGGTACCAATAATAACAGGATTAATTATTATAATCTGTGAAGTCGAAGTTTATACATAAATCGCCAGTCTTTTTTTTTTTTTTTTTTTTCCAGAAAGCCAGGAGAAAATGAATTTCAGTCTTTAGGACCTGTGAGACTTAGCAGACCAGCTGCTGAGTTACTGTCCCTCCCCTCATCCTGGCTAGCAGCCCTGACATCCTTGCACAAAGTAATCACAGATCACAGCATTTAATCACTGAGAACAAGCACTCCAGAGGACAGCAGTGTCAATATCCTGCTCTCTCATTATCTGTTTGGATTGCACATCCACACTGTCAGATAAACAGAGTGGAAAATTAAGATTAAAAATATGGTAATTTCATTTCTGGCAGCAGGCACCACTCACTGCCCCTATTATGCTATTGATTACCTCTGAATTCAATTTTTCTTTCAATGCAAACTTTAATCTGTTTGCTAGCCAGCAATTCAAGTCCCTAAGGGCTATTTGAGAGTAAGTAACCATTTAATCTGATGCTAACTGAAAAATCACCGTCCTTAATGAATTGTGTAAATCATTCAGCTCCAAAGCACCTTTGACTTGCATTTCATTTTTTATTTTCTGCTCAATATAGGCAGGGATCATCGTGTGAATAATTACAAAGTAGCAAGTATTTTTCGAATAGAGCAAATATGATAAAAAGCCCTATTATAGCGGGGCATGTGTAATGAACAGTACTTTTTAATTTGAAAATAGCTATTCATTAAAACAAGAATAGCAGATTAAAAAGAGGAGCTCAAAGCTCAAGGTAAAAGTTGATCGACATTGCAATTACATGGTTAATTTCAAAGATTTATATGCTGTTATGATTTAAAAGGAATTTTTATGACCTGACATTTTCATTTGAGAAGGGTTTTTATTTAAAATTAATCTTCTGGCACCTATTCTTAATTATTTCTTGGCAGGCAATAAATGGGAATCCTTTTTTAGATTTAAACGGAATAAATTTGTGCGAATTGGTGAACATTAATAGAGTAGTTCTACTAAATGTAATTGTTTTATACCACGAGTGCCCAGCCGTAGCAAATGTGTCATAGGGAAAGAAAATGACATATTTAAGTGTGAAATAGTAAAATGATCTCTTGTAATTATTCTGGACAATGGCGAGCAGGATCTTTACCATTGCGCATGATGTGTTCCACGGCTGATCATCTTGTCGTTTATGTTAGCAGGATACACTTATTTTAATAATCAGCCAGGAATATCAAGCAGGGTGGATTTCAGTAATGCAATGCGATGGAATTGGCATTACCATTTTAATAAAAATGGTAAAGAAATGTGTTCTGTTTTTATTTTAACCTAAAGAATCTTCTTGTAATTTGTCCACACAGGATATTGGTTATGTTAATATTAAAAATGCCACCTAGAGTATTTAAAAATTTGTGTCTGAACTTTAATTAAAAGAAAATGAACAGTGGGCCGATTCAATGACACAAAATACCACTTATTACTGTTTTTTAACTCAAAATTTTGTATTGCAGTCATTAGAAATGAATGCAGAAATGAACTCTGGACATTGAATAGACCACAATATCATATACAAGAACACCCGGTTTATTTGCATGTAAACCTTTTACTTCTAGGTTCTTTTCTTTTTCTGCTGGTGTACGTATAGTATCAAAGGCATTCAGGGCTTAAGTTAACAAAATTCATTAAATCTCATACTTTTCTCTGTACCTCTAAATAATTGTATAATTAGTACGGATGTGATGTAGTAAATAATTTTGTCATCTGAAAAAAATGCATATATTTCATAAAATAAAATGCTATCTAGAGTTGGCATCCCCATTATTTATATACAAAACAATATCGTATTTTGAGCAATAGCCAGACAAAACATACAATTTGTATATATCAAAATTTAGATATAGTGGAAGAAAAGGTGTAGAATGGGTGCACCGTTTCCCAAGATGGAAAAGTACAGTAGGTTGTAATAGTCTTGTCACTCTTGATTATCAAAAATGGAAGATACAGTGTCAGGTGTACAAGATGGCATTCTAAGCCTGGTGGAAACATTAGAAGGTAGAGCCAATGATAACTCCAAGGCTATAAACTTGTGGGTAGGATCAATAATGTCCTTAATAAATGTCCATAACTGAAAGGGAGTCAAGAAAATAAATATGAGGTTGAGTTTCAAGCAATGGACATAGATCTACACAAAGACAAAGATGAGACAGCCAGACATGATCCATGATGAATTAGGGGAAAGAAAGGTATGTACGAATACTGTACAAACCAAAAACTAAAGATCGTAGGGATGGTTCATAACCCTATATTATGCCAACTGAAGGAAAAAGTTATGAAAATACAATTATTAATTGTTACCAGAAATTAAAAATGTGAGGGACAAGGTAGGATGAGAGGCAGTACAGAATTGTGAAGACCAACATTAAAAATGGTTTATAGCCCAAATCAAAGGTCCACTGTTTCAAAAGTAACTAAAAAAAAGTCAGGGAGAACAAACAGAGCAGTGATTCCATCACTTAGAGCAGTCTCTGTAGATGGCAGATAATGGAATTGCAATTAAAGGGACACTACTACTGACTAGATAACCTGGTCACTTAAAACTGGTTTCTTTATATATATATATATATATATATATATATGACTGAATTAATTGCATATAAAATGAAAAATAAAATGAGTGTTTTGGGATAACAAGACTTGTACAAGTCTGGTGGTTGGCTCAGCGCCAGTGAAATCACAGCACCTGCACAAATCAAACCAACAGAGGAGGTGTCCCAGTGAGTCCCTCCAATTAATAATTGTTCTAGAACATGAGACCTGGAGCCCGGTGAAACATATATTTGCTACTTAACTAAGAGCTGAATAGCGTTCTGTCAGTTACCCTAGCTTCACCACGGTTGGAAAAAGCTTGCAGATGTGCGCTCTGTACCGGCTCCTGTACAAAATACGTAGGCACACACTGCAAGTATGATTATATTACTTGCTATCATATAAGTAAATGTAAGTAAATATCCAGGACAGAGAACCTGGAGAGACCTAGCCAAATGTTACACACATTTCCATATTAAGGAGGGAAATATTTATTACAAAAAGAAACTATCAGCCTAAGGAATGCAATGGCTTTAATGCAGCACAGTACTATTGATTTTACATAACCATCTGGTATACCTAGCATGTGTCCCATTAGCATGGAAGGGGTAAATCAAATTAAATCACTTTAACTGCTGGAGATAAAAAAAAAAGTAATACATTACACTTCAAGTGTGTTAAGAGTTAAAGGCAGTACTTAACTTTCCAAACATTTAGTGCATTAACCCAGAAATAAAGCACCTTTTAAAGGGAAATGCTTGTATGCCCCAGGCCTCTGTAAAATGCTAAAATGAAGCTTAGAAGAGAAACTCTGACAGCTCTGTTATTATTTTTTCTTTGGCAGCAGTGAAATAGAGCTGATATTTACAGCTCTCCCCACAGACACCTTCATTTCAGTTCGATGACAATAACTTACTACAGAGCTAAACCATTTGCAGCTCTGTTATTAAATGTCTTCAAAAGCAGAGTGCGACCTCTCTAATTACAATATAATGGGCACCCTGCATCGCAAATGAGTCCCTTCTCATCAAAAAAATGCTGTTTGTTTGTATACTTTTCACGCTGCTAAATATTATCCTGCACTTTATAGAGAGGTAAGCACTAATTAGACAGGCTCTTCCTCGTGCCAAGCCATGCAGGCAATCTCACATGTTAGGATTTCGTTTGCAGGTGATAACAACAACTCCAAGAAATGGGGTAGGTTTTATTTAGCTTTGTGTTTTCTGTCGTTCTGTCAATTTTTATGGTCAGTTCTACAGAATTGGCAGTTCACACAACAGATCTTTAGCACACTGTTTGAGTTTCATTAAGCGTCATTAGCATTTTTATGTGTAATTACACTGCTGCAGTTGTCGTGAAACAAAACACGATTCTCATGGGTATTGAAAAAAGGAATCCAGGGGGGGCGTGGCCGGAAGCTGGCAATGGTGGACGTGTTCAGCAACAGCTCCGTACCCGCAACTTGAAACCGGACGATTTTCTTGATATGGGGCGCCAAAATAGGGCTAACGACCCACCTAAACATAAAAAGGACAAACCTGGAGCTGAACCACCGCCTCCAGGAGAGTTTTTTGCCCGCTCCCTGAGCCCGAAGACGGCAACAGGCCTACCCAAAATGGCCGTGGATACTGCCGTGGCATCTACCTCCAAGACTCAGCACCCAGCGAGCCCTCGATCGCTGCCAGAAAGCTGGAGGGAAGCTTTTCAACACCTGCCTACCAAAGCAGATATCGCAGACATTGTAGATAGAGCTATACAGCCTCTCCGCATGGAAATTACCGAACTCCGCCAAGACCTCAAACATATCGACACCAGAGTACTCTCCCTTGAGGAGGAAGCGCCACACACCCGAGAGACGGTCGATGCCCTAAACCAATATGTACAGCACCAAGAATATCAGATCTACACATTACAGCAACAAGTAGAAGAGCTTGAAAACCGCAGCCGCAAAAGCAATATCAGGGTAAGAGGCATCCCAGAAGACACCTCCCCTGATGAGCTGCAGCCCCTGGTACAGGGCCTTTTTGATACCATTTTAAAGAGGGACCCTGACAACCCCGTGGAGCTTGAGAAGGTACACAAACTTCGTAGCCCGAAAGCAACGGGGAACCCGGTCTCGAGAGATGTGGTCTGCACATTCCACTACCCTAATGAACGGGATGCCGTACTTCAAGCCTATCGGAGCATGACCCCTCTGAAAATCGGGGATGCTACCATAGCACTATTCGCAGACCTGTCCCGAACAACCCTACAAGTTAGGCGAGCTCTGCGCCCTATCACAGCTGTACTGAGGGCTCGAGACTACCCTTATCAGTGGGGGTCACCCTTTGCCCTAATAGTAAAGAAGGACAATAAGACTCACACTCTGCGCCACCCAATGGAACTGCCTTCGTTTCTGAGTGGTCTCGGTTTGCCCAACGTCCAAGTACCAGAATGGTCTACGCCAACTATGTTCCCGGCTCCGTTGAAGAACCTAACGACGGTCTTGACTCTTCCGGAATAAATCACAGTCTATCCGCATATGTCTGCCAGACTTTTATCTTGCTTAGACCTTGTCTACTGACTTTTTTTTTTTTTTTTAAGTGGCCATCGGTCCCCATTTCAGCCACTGTAATAGAAGGCCTGCCTAGTGTTCGCAATAACTACCATAATGTTGCCTGTGTTTGTCGTTGTATTTCAATGTTTTCTGTTTAATGCAGCCCTAATACTTGCCTAAAACACTATCAAGATATTACAGCTACATGATCGTTGCCTATTATTATATAGCTTCTATTTTCTAGTCCGCGGAATTGCCGGTGATACGGATACGGCACCCCCAGGGCACTCTCCCCCAAACCCCAAAGGGGCAGGTGGGGAGCATCTGGTCGTTTAGGCGACTTACTGCCCATTTTGTTTTCATGATCTCTCTAGGTCATGGGTGGTCTTTCCCACCAGGGGCTAATGCCCCACTTTCTTATATCATCCCTCATTCCCTCCCCCCCCCCTTTTTTTTTTTTTTTTCTTTTTCTCTTCTCTTCTCTTTTTTCTCTTCTTTTTTCTTTTCTCCCGTTCTTATCTCACCCCTATTCTTCCTCTTTGAAACACCCCCATCATCGCTCTGTTATCACCTGATTAAACACTGAAATTTCCTTTCTCATTGTATACCTTACCATTGTAATTTGTTGAACTTATCTTTAATGAAAAACAAATAAACTATTATTTACAAAAAAAGAAAAAAGGAATCCATTTCACAGGAATCATTACCTCAGATTCCAAAACATACCTGCAAATTCTTGTAATGTGGGATCTGGGAATCTTAAACACATGGATTTAGGAAAGACAAATACCAGCTTTAGGGCCCTTAATCCACAATGCAGGAATATCCCTCCATAGTGCCAGTTACTTGGAATTGATGTGCATGTATTGTGTTAAGGAGCGTCCAGAATGCTTTCTATACGGGTGTCACCTAGCTGGTATTTCACCAGAAGGCCTGTAAACAATTGTCACCTGCCCAATGTTAAATTGATGGAGGTACCAGCATGGTCTGTATTTTTGTTGAAGAAAAGGTGGCCATTAGGTGTAATTTCTGTGTGCTACCTTTATAAATCTCTATCACTTTCTGCTGCTCAACTGCCTATACCCAGCTGTCTAGCATTAGCTATGTCAGTGCAATTGAGCATTTACACCTTTTCAATGGTGACACAGCTAGCATTCATGTCTTTGCATTTCTGTGGGAGAGTAACCAATAAAATGCAGTGTCCCAAGTTGGGGGGTGGTTAAAAACCAACTAGAGTAAAAATGGAAAGGGGATTAATTATTAACCAGTCTAAGACCCCTGCCTATAATGAAAGCTGGAATAAGTGGATTGAAATTAGGGAGAGTACGTATTGGATATCTACAGTACTTTGCAGGAGACTGTATTAGGAGAATAAAACGTGTCATGGAAGCCCTATGTCTCCCTCCAGGACCCCCCCCATTTTCCGAAGGGGTTTATGCATAATGGTAGACAGGAAGTGAGTGGCACAATGGAATGAATATAGACTTGGGCTACTCAACACTGGTCGCTGGATTAAGTTAGTGTGCACTTCTGTATTGCAATGCAGTGTACTGTCTTGTCTTTTCTAATGATGAAACCTGGACAGAGGCGGGTCTAGGACACTTCTTCGCCGCATCTTCATCGCTGACAGTTCAGCGCGGCAGTTAGAACGCTGAGCTGTCAGCAATGAAGTATAACGCGGCGGTTTCACCGCGGCTGCAGCTGTGTAAGAGCTGACAGTTCAGCGCTGAACTGTCAGCTCTTACAAATCTAACAGTAAAACTAAAATAACCCCCCCCTAATAAATGATTCCCCCCCAATAGTAACACTAAACACTAAACCCCAATACTAACACTAAAATTAACCCCAATACTAAAATTAACCCCCTAAACCCTAATACTAACCCCCGACCCCTAATACTAACCCTAATACTAACCCCCGACCCCTAATACTAAAGTTAACCCCCTAAACCTCAATACTAACCCTAATACTAACCCTAATACTAATCCCCGACCCCTAATACTAAAGTTAACCCCCTAAACCCCAATACTAACCCTAATACTAACCCCTGACCCCTAATACTAATATTAACCCCCTAAACCCAACTACTAACCCTAATATTAACCCCAGACCCCTAACACTAAACACTTAACCTAATTCTAACCCCCTAAACCCTAATTCTAAACAAACTAAAATTGGTAAAATACTTACCTTTAGCGATGAAATGTCCCGCGATGAAATCTCCAGCGACGACCTGTCTTGTGCTGTAGAGTCGGCGGTGAAGCGGCTGCGCGGTAGCAGCCGCGATGAAGTGTCCCATCCCCGACAGAGGCGGCTCTCTAATTAGGCAAGTTAGGCGGTCTCCTAGTTGTCTTTCATCTCACAGGGGAGCTTAACGCAGTCATTAAGCTCACCTGTCATACTAACTTTGGCAGGTTAAGAGCGATTTTTTTTTTTCCACTCGCAATCACGAGGCTCTCCCACTGTCAGCATCCGGCGCACTTAGGAAGAAGCAACTGGCAGCAGAGAAGCCATCACAACATGGTGTGTATATATATATATATATACTGTATGGTCCTTCTGGCTGATAGTGGTGAGTTTGTGCTGGCTCAGTGTAATTGTGTGCTGGCTGGCTGAGTGTGTCAAGGTGAATATGTGCTGGCTGAGTGTGTCTGTGAGTGAATGTGTGCTGGCTGAGTGTGTCTGTGAGTCTGTTCTGCCTGAGTGTGTCTGTGAGTGAATATGTGCTGGCTAAGTGTGTCTGAGTCTGTTCTGGCTAAGTGTGTCTGAGTTTGTGCTGGCTGAGTGTGTCTGTGTGTGCTGGCTGAGTGTGTCTGTGAGTGTGTGCTTGCTGAGTGAGTGTGTGAGTGTGTGCTTGCTGAGTGAGTGTGTGAGGAGAGAGAAATAGGGAGATTCCCTTCTTTCTTCCACTTCTCCCATGTCTTTGATTTATTTATATATTCTTCTTATCTAGAGCATAATGAAACTGTATTGTGTTCAATGTTACAAAAGTCTTGTTATTGTGATTATATTTTTATTAATATATGTATATATAAAGTACAAAATTTTAAAAAAAATGCAGTACTGCTTGATAAGGTTTGGTAGGTTCAACTAAAAATATGACAAGGTGCTTAAAGAGGATGAGATGGAAGAGGGGAGATGAGTAGCTGAAAATAAGAGGTGCGAAGGAATGAGGAAGTTGCAATTAAGGGATGTCAAAAGCAGGGTAGTGTATGCTTAATAACTGTAGTAAACATTGATTTGAACTTCTTTCCTTTTTAATTATTACAGAAAAAACTATTGGACCATGAATTGGGATAGCTTGGGTTATATCATCTTCTGCATGCTTTTAACTAGTAAGAAGAGTGCTAACGAATATGGGAAATAGTTATTAGCTTTTGTTATATGGAATGTCTTGCTCTTAGCCATGGGGGGGGGGGGGGGGGGGGGGAGTGAAAGAAGGTGTGATACAACTATTTGGATATCACCTAGCCAAATGATTCACAGTAGGCCACTGTAACAGCACTGACACGGATGTAAGGAAGCATGATCTCTTAAATAGTTTTACATTTATCCCTCTCAGGGAACAGACAATATGTTATTCACCTGTATATCTTAAAGGGGCTGTTCCACCTACAGTGTCATACAATAATTATATTGTAATAATTATACAATTTATATTGTATCATGTAAGGTAAAGAAAAACATTATATATGGATTACCAGATTTTTTTTTACTCAACACCTTTTATTGCCTAAGAATGGCATACAGAGTGCAATAGTGTTATTCTGTCTATATATAGCCAAGTGCTCCTTCTTGTGTCACACCATAGTTGAAAGTTGTCTGAAAAAATGCCCTTTGATTTTAAACACTGGAACTGCTGAGTTCAATATAATCTCTCAGTTACAGCCAATGACACCACTTTCTCAGAAGGGAACATGAAAACCCCTGCAAAGTTAAAATAAGTATATTTCACTTATATATAGGCTTGGTGGAAATGCCCCTCTGAATGGTAAAATTGAACCCCCGACACTGTGCTTAATATACCATTATACTAAGCATACCATTTATCTCCAAATCTCCTTCATTTAAAAATGCCACCAGTTAAAAAAAAAATATATAGATATATAGATATATACAAAATGTATTTATTGTGGGAGCATTAGCAGTAGGGTTTTAAAAGAGATGTTGTATGCACATCATTTTATGGATTATTAATACTTCAAAATATAAATGAGTGGGATGTCATCTACTCAATACTGAGAAGGTCTGTCAAACGGACCTGATTATATGTGTCAATAAAGACTTTAGTCAGCATATGAATCACTCAGGACAGATTAACTTTTTCATTGATGACTGCTTGAAACATGCAACCCTGAAAAACGTATACAGCACTCGGAGAGCTAGAGGTATGTTTTTCTTACCAGCAAGCAATCCTGACAAGCTATATGCTGTTCAAGTAGTTGTTTCTTGTCACATCCTGTACACTGCAATGAAGCTCACTGTCAGTGTCTTGTTCTAGCATACTGAAGTATTTTTTACAAAAATGCTAACAACAGACATTATTTTCATTGAAGTGAGATTAGTTAGATTATGGCAGCCTGAAAAATATTCACATAACCATTAGTAGTATAAACAAATATTTAAAAAAACAACACAGTAATCTATAGCTCTGAATGACAGGATTGACTACACAAGTATGAATGATCCAACTCAGATGGTAAACACAAAATCAACCCTCTGCAGCCAACACAGTGAATGTCAATCCTGTGACAGCAATATCTGAAGTTACACTCAGTCTAAAGCAAGATAAGTGCAATAAAACAACAGTCAAAACTGGTGGCAAGGATTTGTTAAAGCTGCACCTGTCTTCTGACGTTCTAGTTGGAAACAGGAATGAGATATATACTTTGATTAGCAAATCTTTTCTTCTGCCCGTAATTAAGGGCACCTTATAATAGCAGGCACCGCTGTTACAGAGTAGTGTCCTCAGAGCTGGGGAGGAGAGATCCATCAGAGGGACAGATCTCACAGCTCCCCAACAACTAACCGACAGGACATTGTATCTGTCCTGTGTAAGAGAGAAAGCGTGAGCTAAGTAGGAGTAACCTATCTAGGAAGAGCAACATCCAGTTACAAGTGGTTGTCTTGACTTTTTATTGACAGGGATTATTGCCATAACATAGATTATTTACATACAGAATCCAGTTTAATAAAATACATTAAGACCAATCAATGATGCCCTTCACTAGACAATCTTGGAAATGCATCAAAGTGTTACATTCTGCTCCAACTTCATTTGCAGCAGACCATGAGCTGTTCAGCAATATAGCTAGTCACGTGTTGTCAAAACACAACAGAGCTGCAACCATAATAAGCTATAAATGTGGGTCTCTACATACCTCATGTGGGAGCCCCACATTTTCTAGGACAGGTGTGCAATTTAACCTTTGAACAAAGGGGAATAAATTAGTGGATTAGTTATCTAGATTGAAGGGATTTACTAAGGGATATCCTTAAATCCTGGCCTCAAGCTAGGCATCGCAATAGACATGGTAAACCATTACACACATAAAATTCACAGAGACACATAATAAACTTTGTTTTAACCATCCACTGAAGTGTTCACTCATTGATTCAATCCTGGCCCTTAAACTAAAAAGTTGGCGGGAAAATAACGGATATTCTTGATGCCTGCCACTAACGCTATAGAAACGGTGTTATTCCCTTACCGACTGACTAGTGATTTAACAGACATTAGTTCTGATCGGTATGTTTTCATTGAATCGCACGTTAGTCCATTCAGAACAATGTGCAATTTATTTATTTTTTACTTTTGATAGAGGTAACGGCCAGGATTGAATATGGACAAACATGTCCACAAATTACACAATCAGCAATTCAAATTACTATATTGGTAATAACTACATCGGACGCTTGCAGAATGTTTATCCAAGTGAACTATATTGGTTTTCTATGTAGCTCAACTAACTTGGTGTTTACTGTGTCAGACACACTGAATTGTATTGTTTGCTTTACACAAACTGAAGCACAGATATCACGAATCAGACAACATTCCATGATAAACTCAATGATTATTAGGTTTAAAGAGTTTAGAAATTATCACCATCCAACACTAGGTGTTAGCTAATTCACCCTACTCCAAGGGAAGCGACCAACATTTTGGGAGATGTTTAACAACAGGTGGAAAACTAAGTACTTTGCAATTAGAACCAAATGCATGAACCACTAAAATGATCATTTCCCAATGTAAAAATGTGATATACACAGCGCCTATTATGTGAAATCAAAGTGAACCCTTTACCAAAAAAAAAAAAAAATTTAAATAATTATTATAAATGTATACAAACCCAGCGGTACACTGATTGAGGATATTGACAATGAAATATCTCAGTGGATTGGACAGATGAGTCGCATTGAGAAAATAAGCTGCTAGTCTTTATAAGAAAACAGTGGAGCAAGCCACTGTAAAGGGAAACAGAATGGGAAGGTGAGTAGACAGCGCTTGGCAGTTAAACAGAGTAAGTGTCAATCAATATAAAAAAACCAAAGATAGTAAATAAATATAAAATATATAAATTTAATAATATATAAAAACCAATGCAATATATAAATACATATAGAAAAAATATACACAAATGTAAAAAAAAAATTGACAAATTGTTAAAAACAAGAAACAATGATATGTGCCTTTAAATACAAATCAACAGACACAGATACAAAGGTAACCACAGGCAGAGTGTCAAATTACTCACTTGCTGATTGGGTTAGCAAAATACCATGAATAGTACATGGATATAGAAACGTGCTGGTCAGTAAAGAAGGAAGAATTGAGAACCTGGCCAGGTAACTTCACTTTAACAAGAGGGACGCGTTTCGTTCGGGGAACTTCTTCAGCCTCTAAGCAAACAGACCAGCATGCTCCATTTCCCAATGTAAAGTGATGAGGTATTTATTTTTATTATACAGGATTTTTACAGCACTTGGTAAATAATGGACTAAAAAGTAGGGTATTTACGCCGCATTAAAAAAAACATCACATTTCTATTTACATGATCCTTCCCTGCAACGGTTTTCTGATCCGTTTTCCAAGTACACTAAGCACAATACAGATAAGACATTCGGCACAGTATGCCAACTTTCTTTCTGACATGTTGATTTGTTGGCAGTTGACAGTGTTTTTCTTTAGGCAATTTACATTCCTAGACTTGCATCACAATAGAATTGCATCAGGTCTCAATCCAGACAAGATGTATCACACTGATAAGATAATGCAGATAATATTATCTGGGATTGAGTTTTGAAAGAACATACATTCTGATCAGCCTATATTTCATACTTTGTAATGGTACAGTTTTGTTTATTCCATTTTTTTCCTGCTGCAATAAAGGAATAAAAAAAAAAGCTGTAGTCATTTCCCTCTATACTAATTTAGAGGTATAATAATAAATTATATACATTATTAACACCTTTTCTGTTCTATAACCTAACTACTGTGAAACGTCAAAGTAAAAGTACTGATAAATGCTATACAATAACAACACCGTTTCTGTTATAAAACAGGGCACCAGATCATTCTTTAATTTCTGCATGAAAGTTTAGCAAGATCTCAGGACTCACACTGCGATCCCGCTAGTATCGTGGATCCCAAGCCACGTGTTATAGCAGGGCTTACCTGTATTTTTAAATTGGTTAATTCTAGATTAAATAATTGAAAATAGTATGCTAACTTTTAACATCATTTTTTGGGGGAAAATTAATACTTGAAATGCATGAAAAGTACTTAGCCATGAGTAAGCGCTAAACCTGAGCGCGAAATGCGTAAGGCTAATTTGTTGTTCCCTGTCTTGTTCCTGGGTTATACTTATTGGTTAATAAATCCAAGCTATTATCAGCAATCATGCATGGATTTCCATTTTTTCAGCATGTGAGGAGTGCTGCTGCTTTTGGTGTGTCTCACTCCTTCATCCTATAAAAACACTACAACCTCAAGCATTCTTTTCTGAGTATAAAACCCAACAAAAAAGTTAATGTGCTAAATAGAAATAATAAAATGTAGTAACTTCCGAAAAATGGCATTTGCACCTTTAAGGGGGGCAAAAATAGTCCTAGGGACTAGTGCCCAAAATGCATTTTCCAAATATTAATGCATATTAATGTGCTTTCAAAGTACTTTAAATGCATGTTTTACATTTTGCATAGTTTAAAATATAAAATACTTACAGCTATATGAAATTGTGAAATTACAGCAGTTTGCAAGGAACCAGGACTACCCACACTAGCTGAGAAAAAGTCATTTTTCTTTTTTATTCATGTTTTTGCTTCAGGAACCAATGAGAAAAATGCCATTCAAATGAATGGAATATCCTCTCTCTCTAGTGATGTCATCAGACAATGTGTTGCACTTAAGAGATCCTCTTGTGTACAAGAGCAAGTTTATTACAGTACACACAATGTATTCAATTTAGTCACAGGAAGTGACTAAATGAAACAACATGTTATATCCTCAGTGTCTATTTAATCAGTGCTGCCGCACCTGCAGTAAACATGCAGAGTAATCACTGGGGAGGGGCTTGAGTCAAATATTAAAAACGTGATTTATGCAGAATGCCTGCATCAAATCACAGTGGAAAAAAACCTGTGCACTATACAAGCAGTTTGGACACTGGACTGTCCTTTTAACCCAAATCTTTCGAGGAACAGCAGATCTAGTTATATTAATATGAAGATAAGCAGACATTGCTGTTTAACATTTTTTTTTCTCCATCTATAACTTTCTCTCTTGTATTAGTGTTTATATATTGTATCTTCTTTTGTTTAGGAAAGTCACTTGAGCTGTTGCTGCTCACCGACCTGGTGCAGAAAATATATATAATAATATGTACTTTAACATCCAACTACTGGTAGAAAATAACTCTACTCATGACAGTTGCATATGAATGATTGTGTATATACAATGACAATTAAATATATTGAGCAATGGGAGGGTACATTTATCAATTATTTTATTTCATTATCATGTCACATAGGCAATTAAAAGACTTTCTCCTTTACAAAACCTGACAAATGTTTTCTAAGAGTACATGCGTCATGTTATATAGTGCTTGGGAAACTCATATCTTGCTCTGAGGCATTAAGGAACTGTCATGGATATATTAATATATCTAGCTTGACAGAGCATGTAATGCTTTGATGTGGTTCTGTTTTTCTTGCTCAAGTGATTAGTTTTTTTTCCACACCTGTAAACTTTCATATAGTACTACCAAATTGATTGCTCCCACATATTTCCTGTTTCCTTATAGGTAGTTGCACATATTATTGTTCATTTGTTTTCTCTGTTGGGAAATTCATTTAGTTGCATTTTTTTTCCTTGCAATATATTTATTGTCAGATTAGGTCAGGGCCGGCGCTACCGTAAGGCAGCACAGGCGGCTGCCTTAGGGCGCCCCAATGGGGGGGCGGGAAAATCGCCCGCACCCCCAGGCCCGTTTACTTACCTCCATGCTGCTGTTCAGGTCCGTGGCAGCCGCGCGGATCAATAAAGTGTGTGATGCATTTTTTTTTTTCAACACACTTTATTGATCCGCGCGACTGGAGGGGAGTGCACAATGCTTCCCTCTCAGCCACGGACCTGCACAGGGAGATGGCAGCAAGGGTGGGAAAATCCTAGCATATTGAGGGGCACAATCCTGGGATACTGAGTGGCACAATCTTGGCATATTGGAGGGGCAAAATCCTAGCATATTGAGTGGCACGATCCTGGCATATTGGAGGGGCAAAATCCGGGCATATTGAGTGGCACAATCCTGGCATATTGAAGGGGCAAAATCCGGGCATATTGAGTGGCACACTCCTAGCATATTGAACAAAATCCGGGCATATTGAGTGGCACAATCCTGGCATATTGGAGGGGCAAAATCCGGGCATATTGAGTGGCACCATCCTGGCATATTGGAGGGGCAAAATCCGGGCATATTGAGTGGCACACTCCTGGCATATTGGAGGGGCAAAATCCCAGCATATTGAGTGGCACAATCCTGGGATACTGAGTGGCACAGTCCTGGCATATTGGAGGGGCAAAATCCGGGCATATTGAGTGGCACAATCTGGGCATATTGGAGGGGCAAAATCCGGGCATATTGAGTGGCCCAATCCGGGCCTATTGGAGGGGCACAATCCTGGGATATTGAGTGGCACAATCCGGGCCTATTGGAGGGGCAAAATCCTGGCATATTGAGGGTTCAAATCCTGGCATATTTGAGGGGCAAAATCCTGGGATATTGAGTGGCACAATCCTGGCATATTGGAGGGGCAAAATCCTGGCATATTAAATGGCATATTGGAGGGGCAAGATAATGGAATATTGAATGGCATATTGAGGGGCAACATCCTGGCATCTTGAGGGGCAAAATCCTGGCATATTAAATGGCATATTGGAGGGGCAAGATCCTGGGATATTAAATGGCATATTGAGGGGCAACATCCTGGCAAATTGAGTGCCAAAATCCTGGCATATTAAATGGCATATTGAGGGGCAAAATACTGGTATATTAAATGGCATATTGAGGGGCAAAATCCTGGCATGTTAAATGGCATATTGGAGGGGCAAAATCCTGGCATATTGAGGGGCAAAATTCTGGCATATTGAGGGGTAAAATATTGGCATATTAAATGGCAAAAGAATGGCATATTGAGGGTAAAATACTGGCATATTAAATAGCATATTGAGGGGCAAAATACTGGCATATTGAGTGGCTAAATACTGGCATATTGAGTGGCAAAATAGTGTGTCTCAGGTTATGTGTGAATTGCTGTAACTGTGTGTGTGTGTGTGTGTGTGTGTGGTAAGGGTGTGTTTGTGTGTCACTTTCTGTGTAAGGGTGTGTGTGTAAGTGTGTCACTGTGCCTGTGTAAGGATGTGTGTGTGTCACTGTATGTGTGTAAGGGTGTGTGTGTGTGTGTGTGTGTGTGTGCAGAGAACTTGAACCCTGTATTGATAGATATAGGCAGATTCAGAGAACTTAACCCGCTTATCTATTCCATATTCACTCACAGTCTCACACATACACACAGTCTCTCACTTGCATGTATACACACACAGATCCTCACTCACACATACACACACACAGTCTCTCACTGAGAGAGAGTGATTTTAGTTTCTTACCTGGTGCAGGTAGGCTGCTGCAGCTTTGAGTGGAATGTGAAGGAGGGACTGAACCAATCAAGACAGGCTTCTGAACTCTCAGGAGAGTTTAGAGGTCTCACCTGACTGGCTGAGACATCCTTCTTTCAGAGCTGTCAATCCTGGACTTTGTACTATCCTGGATTGATATTTCCTGGGACCCTGGACATAAAGTCCCATTCCGGAACATGTGGTTATCCTAGTTCACAAGCAAATGAATCCATGCATGTGCAAGGTACCTATTGTGGCGAACCTCTGTATGTTGGCTAACAACTGCATGCTAGGTGCAGGTAGTGGACGCACATGATCGTGCACCAGCGCCCACATGAGCATGCACCTTAATAATCCACATTTATTCCCATGCATTAAATTATGTAAAATACATTTACATGCCTGGTATTCCTGTTAAAATGCAAGTTTGTGTAAATAAAATAACTTGTAAAATGTATATATTGGTCAGTTTGGCTTACAGTAGCATAGAGTCAGTTTTGGTTAGGTTGGACTTTGGTAATTGTACAGTAACTCATGTAAGTATGATTCATAGTCCTTTAGGACAAATAGAAGAGTTAGTAGAAGAGTTATATAATTTGTTAGTTGAGGAAATAGCTAAAATGGCACTGAAATTGGGAAGTTATCATCATGAGTGAGTTTAATTTTACTGATGTTCTTGTACCAGGAGTACACACATTCTAAACTCCTACTAGGATATCTCTAAAACAAGTAGTTCAGGAACCAACTCATTAGGCGGTCATATCAGTGTTCACAAATGGAGAGTTGGTATCAGATATTACTGTAGGTGAAAGTTTAGGATCTAGTGACCACCAGTCAGTGTGATTTGATGACGCAGTCACACCACACAAAAAAAGTTTTAGATTTTAGAAAAACGTACTTTTCTGAAATTAGAATATGTGTGAACGAAGCATTATTCAGACTGGAGTGGTTTAAATGGAGTCCAAGAAAAATCGGATTATTTAAAAGGTGCAATACTGAAGGCAACAGAAAATTGCATTGTTTGTCAGTAAGAGCAAACAATTGAGGAAATCACTGTGGTACTCCACAGAAGTGGAAAAAATAGTAGAAAATAAAAAGTTAACATTTTAGCAATTATAGAAAAAACCCAGAGTGAGGAAGATAAACTGACCTATAAGATTAAGAAGTAAGAGGCAAAGGAATTTCTAAGAGTGTCCAAAGCACACTCAGAAGAGAAAATAGCCCAGTCAGTAAAAAAGGGGATAACACATTGTTCAGATACATAAATGAGAAAAGGAAAGTAAAATAAGGATTAGTTATATTAAAAATAAATAAAAGGAAGGTCTATAGAAGATGATAAAGGTCTAGCTGACTGCCTCAATTAATATTTTTGGTTGGTTTTTACAAATCAAAATGAAGTAAATGGACCTATTAGGAAATTAAGGCTCTTGAGTCATTTCACATATATGAGTTTACAGAGGAAGAGGTTCTACTTCAGCTGTCTAACGTAAAGACATATAAGTCATTGGGGACTGCTGGGATACACCCAAAGTTATTAAAAGATCTCAGTTTTGCACTTACCATCGAAACTGATAATTGATTTATTTAATCAATCATTGTTAATTGGAGAAGTCCCAGAACATTGGAAATTAGCAAATGTTGTGCCCATTCACAAGAAAAATAGTCAAGCAACTATAGGCCAGTAAGTCTTACATCAGTGGTGGGGACATTAATGGAAACTATGTTAAAGGATAGGATTGTTGAACATCTAAAATCACATGGATTTCAAGATCACTTGCCACACTAATTTTGTTAGCAAGGTCTTGTTACCAGTGGGGTACCACAGGGATCTGTACTTGGACCAAATCTCTTTAATATTTTTATTGGTGATATTACAGAAGCTCTTGGTGGTAAGATATGTCTTTTTGCTGATGATACAAAGATTTAGAACAGGGTTGATATTCCTGGAGGGCAAATGTTTAATGTTGATAAGTGCAAAATAATGCACCTTGGGCATAAAAAATCATGGGCAAGGTATACAATATTTGTATAGTAGAAAGAGGGTAGTGCTCATGCAATTGTACAGAGCACTGATGAGACCGGACATTGAGCATTGTATGCAGTACAGGAGACCATATCTTCAAAAGGCCATCGATAGACTGAGAGGGTACTAAACTGGTTCAGAGGCTACTAAACTGGTTAAACTGGTTCAGAGGCTACTAAACTGGTTAATGGACTTACCAGGAAAGTTTAAAGGATCTTAAAATTTATAGCTTTGAATAAAGACAAGAGAGATATGGTAGAAACATTTAAATACATAAAGGGAATTAATGCTATAAAGAAGAGGAGTACATTAAAAAAAATAAAAACTACCACGGCAAGAGGACACCGTCTAAAAATAGAGGGGCAAAGTTTTAAAAGTAATTTTAGAAAGTATTACTTTATGGAGAGGTAAGTGGATGCATAGAAACACCTAACACAGTGAAGGAGTTTAAGCATGCATGGGTTAAGCATGTAGCTATTTTAGATATCAGATAAGGCCAGGGACTAGATGGGCCGAATGGTTCATATCCGTCGACAAATTCATTGTGTTTGAAACGCGTCAAGCCTTTTTTGTCCGTTTGTCTGTGTTTTTGCCCATTGATGGTTTTATTCATGTCTAAGGACCATTAATAAATGTATAATTTTCAGTAACACTACCTTTTGGACTACTCACACATTCTTTCTGGTGTCATATGTCCTTTTTAACACTTTAAGTGCTATGTTGACTAGTAGAAATGTATAAAAATTCCCATCATATATTAGTGAAATTAGGGTTTACTGAGTTTTAGTGGGTCTGCTTGTAAATGTCGTGCAGTACTGCCCACTGATTGCTTGGGATGTGCATACAGCTATCTTGAAGAATCGGTAAATCAAGATTTCGTTATGGGCTTAAAAGATGTCGACTTCACTTCTGTCCCAATCTAAATTTGCATTATGTAGTTACCATTCAAAAAAAAAAGGTCTGCAATGAACCATTCATTAATGACTACAGAAAACCTGGAACCTATTTCCAAGTATAGAATAATCATATAACAATGCAGATTTTTACCGATATAAAATAAAGTGCTGTACTACAAAAGGCAATCATGTTATTATATAGGAACCTTGTGCTGATAATTTCTCTTTCGCTATTGTAAACTGGATATTAACATCCATTAAAAACTATTTAAAGTATGAAAATATTTTCCTTTTTCCTGTTCACTTCAAAGTGTATGTGAACATGAAGCCAAACATCTGTTTCCATAGTCAGAGCACTAAATGGGTTTGATATATGTATAGCTAAAAACACTGAGCAATATTGTATTATGTTTTAAACATGAGTCCATAATTTAAAGGGGAAGTATACTGAATTGGAGCAGTGTGTATATAATGCAGGCTAAAAATAAAACAAAAATCATTTCTGGTTCAATATATTTGAATATTTTATCTACTTTTCCTGGAGCACATTATAGAATATAGAGCACAAATAAGTCTTGCCCATAATGTATTTTTCTTTGGAGTGCATGAAGCACTTGTATACAAGATGCTTGGGCAGGTTGTTAGGAGGTGAGCACATACATGAAGGCACCTTTGCCTCCTTCCTTGGCTGGCAAATAACAGATGAATGCTCCCCACAGTGCAAGCTACAAATAGAGATCTTCAGTGTTCCAAGACTTCATTTAAATTGATTTCACAAAGTACAATTGGCTTTTATGCTTGTAGTACAAAAATATGGTTTTCCCTATGTGGGATATGATTTCTGGAACTGATAACCGACTCTTCAAATTCAAGTTGAGTCTTTTTTAACAATGTGGGTTTGGCCAAGGAGCTGAAACTGTGTGAAGATCCCATTACTGTGTTTCCAGAGGGTAGCAACTCCAGGCAGGGTTTTCATCAGGGTGCAAGGTTTTTTGGTAGACATTAAGTGCCACAGATATTTAATGAAAACCTCAACACCACATCAGTCTGATTAACTGTGAGTGCAGAAGAGTTCATGCAGAGAGCTGATTTAAATATTTACTTTTATATACATATATATATATATTTTTTTTTAAATGTTTCCAAATTAGCCCAGTAGTATAATGTGCTATGCAATTGAATATATCTTAATGCTACAAATCTGTTAACAAAAAAACAAAACATAGCTAATAAAAGAGCCTTGGTGCCACTTAAGTACACAGAAGTCACAGTCATCAAAAGTTTGAGCTACTGATATATTCACTACCATTTTATGTTTCAGTAAATGTATTTACCCCATTTATCAATACTCATATTTCCTGAATGTATGTAGGGATGGGATAATAAAAACATTAAAAACCTTGTCATAGAAAAATAGGGGATTAAGCTAGTCCATCCTATTGTAAGAATCGGTCAGCCACAATGGGTTTATGTCCCCTCTAGGTAAGGGATAACCTCTAGAGATTGTGCCAGCAAAATCACCACAAAATGTATAAATTAATAGCATAATAGTATTAGTTGACGTCTTCTGGTCAGTGCAGTAGACTGGGAGTGAATAAAGCTCACTGCACCAGCATAAATGTAGTTTAAATATTTATTAATCTTCAAATAAAGAGAATAGCAATTTGGCTAGTATAATGTTCCAAAAATCAATATAGTTTCCTTTCGATACATAAATGGAAACTTCCATTGCGGTCTATAACATGGACCCGTATATAATAATGGACAGATGCTTTATCAGTTGAAACACTACAAATATTTTTCTGACATCAAACACTACGCACATTTTTTTGGGAATTTTTTTTTCTTTGTTATTGTTTTTTTGACATGGGTATGCAAATTATTTATGAAACAGTTTTATGTCTTAATAAATGACAACAGCTTTGTGCATTTATAAATTTTCTCCCTAATAATTATTGTATGACTTCATGACCGATGCCCATATACATTAATTCATTATCAAAACATAGTACTGTAGTTTAAATGGTTTCTTGTAGATAATAATCTGAAAATGACAAATGGCATATTATAAAATAATTTTAACAATAAACAATTACTCCATGACTGTTTAGGTTGAAGCACAACAAAACTTTCAGAGAACGATTGCTGAAGGCGATCTGATAATGATAACATATTCGGATAACAGCAGGCTTTTCTAATACCGTATATTTCTTCATTTTAAGACATTTTAGATGGCACATTCTAAATATATTTAGGAAATGCTCAATGCAAAGAAAAGCAGATGATGAGGCCAGAGGCAAGATGGAATTGACATTGCAAAAATAAAAACAAAAACTTTAATATCTTTTAAAACATAGAAGGTCTTGTGCATTTTTGAAGTGTCAGAAAAATAAAAATACTTTTAGAAGCATATTATTTATTTTCATTGCAAGCACTTTTAAATGTCAGTCTCTCTCACAGTGTAACAGAAGCAAGTGGAACCTCCCACGTTTACCCAATGAATAGAATTGTCATCATAGTCGGCTTGCTTTCTGTATATAGGTAGTAGTGTCAGAAGTTATCCACAGCTAGGATGAGGACAATACGTTTGGTTAATCTAGCACCTTTCTGACAGTTCAAAGCAACTTAACACTGCACAAGTTTTACTGCAATTGCATGGAGCACACAAATCCAAATATTTTATATTTGGAGTAACATGCATTCGTCTGGTTGGGTATAAACACTTAATTGGATATGGGTAGCATAAACAAATGATACATTTCCATGACAGCATGTAACCATATATTTTGTGCTTTTGAATTTAAATACATTACACCGTATACCATCCGTTGTAATATATTACAAACCACATTACTCATAAATAATACAAATAACAAAGGTATACTTAAAAACATAAACATCAAATGACATTTATATTTCCATTTTTGTTTAAATAAAATCAAGCTGTTTGCAAGAATTTTATTTTTCATCCGTCTGCCTACCACTAGGCACCAGGCAAAGTCTTGTATGTGCAATCTGGTTGCTCTGGCAACAGCTCTGGGTGCTATCTGTGTGCTGGGCAAGTCCTGTTGGTGCAATTTTGGTGCTCTGGGCAATCTGTCGGTGCAATCTGAGTGCTGGTCATGTCCTGCAGGTGCAATCTGGGTGATGGGCAAGTCCCATTTGATCAGTCTGAGTGCTGGGGCAAGTCAAGTCATGTTTGTGTCATCTGGGTACTCTGGCTAGACCTGTGGGTGTAATCTGGGTGCTCTGGGAACACCCAAAGGGTGCAATATGGGTTCTGAGCAAGTCCTGTGTGTGCAATCTGGGTTCTGGTGTGCGTGAACGCACATTATTGGCACTTTGTAGTCCATTACTTATAGTACAGTATCAGGCACTTGGTCACTCAGGTCTAGAAATATTTCTCATCACTGGCCACTTGCAAAATGAATACCCCCACTCCCTGCTTGAGTGATTGATTTATTGATTGATTGAATTACTATTGCAACATTCAGTTATCATTTAGTGTTAATAGTAATTACATTTACGTAACTGACTGTCTTTTAAAAATACAGCAGGACTGTCAAAGAGGTTAAAATTAGAAGCGCTCCATCCACAGTGGAATGGGTTACTACAGCAAAGATAAAAAGTACTGCAATATAAATCAAAATTTAGTAAACCTGACAAAATATTCCCTCGAAAATATTTTAGTGTGGGCGAATCAAAATCTTTACTTTCTGCTGTTTCTTCGTTTCCAGCAGGTGCAAACAAAAGTGATCATGGAAAACAGCAATTCAAATGTATTACATAGTTATGGTATGTAAATTGTTACATCCATATTTGAATGTTCTAAAAGGATATTATACTTAATATAAGGTACATTGGTGCAATCACAAGGGAAATGGGCAGTAAGTACCTCTAAATGTTAAAAGTAACATTTTTTGGGGGGTGATAACAAACCAAATGCCATTTTGATCACTATTTAGTATTACTTTGATAAGATATGACCTCCGCAAACTGATCTGGGCGCAATAGGGAAATATTTTTGGCTTTCTGATGATATAGAGGGGATGATAATGATAGGATGCATTATAACCATCTTTAAAAAAAAAAAAAAGGGTCCCTCACTTCAATGAGTGTTTTTGGCCCTCATACCGACAGCTGCAGTTGGATGATAGCAGATGGCTCACTGACAGCTTCCGCATGCACCTGCAGTTGATTAGCTTTTACAAACACTGGGGAGAAGCTGCATGTACCTTGTAAAATCCATGTTGCTTCTCCCTTGGAGTGGGGGCAATCTAAAAAATAGTGTTTGGATCTGTTAAAGAGGGAAACGTTATTTTTAAAGTTCAGTATGCGGCCTTACTTAGAGGCTTTTTTTTTTTTTACTACATCACAAGCAATATGATGAATCTTGCATTCTAGCATTAGTAAATATCAGCACAGGTTGGTTATTAAGGCACATTTTTTGTAAAAAAAAAAGAAAAAAAGTCAGCTCTTAGAGCATATATTATTTATTATAATTCTATTCTCACTGCAACATAAATTATAGGAGTGAGAAATAGAAAGAGTTACCCTGAGAAATTCTGCTAATTTTATCTAAAAATATTGGACTGGTATATAGTTTGATGACCATCAATCAAGATGGCTACACTTTAGTGTTATCTGGCAATAGCAAAGTCCGGTCTTAATCACAAACTGACTTTGGTTATTGTATCATGCTATGATCTTTTAGGATGCATCAGTTACGTTTGGAAAGCAATAATAAAGTAACTATATAACAAGCTTAAATAAACTGTACAGGAGTGCATCTGAATTGGTATTCGTAATATTATCATTAATGCCCAAATCCTGAAAAAAACTTAATGGAGTTACTGATGGATTAAGCAAATCTGTGAGAGGCCACATTAAATGAACAATAGCGTTCTCTGCACAACTTATGCAATACCATGGGAAAAAATCTCATGTACATCAATAACAGACAAGGCCAGATGAAAATGCTTGACAGAACCTGTGTTGCAGCTGTTCAGGTCAGTATAGCCACAAAAGGATGTCCATATATATTCCCGATAAATCTGATCTGTGGAGAATGCTTCAAATTACAATGCAATACTGCCATACGCGCAGAACTTTGAAATGCTTTGCTAATGCGGGTGCGTCACTGATAAAACGGACATGACAATGCTGGCATTTTGATGGTGCAAAGACCTTAACCAGATGCGCCACGTAGGTTTAGTTCCATAAGGCCACAAAAGATGGTGCATTTTTCTAGGAAACAAATATAAATGCTGTCACAGAGCAGTTTCAAAGATAATAAATGGTTCGGAAGTGTCCCTGGAGTTTTTCTTTTGGTCTGCTTGTTGGCTTTTATTCAAGTAAACCTGAAAGAAACAAACAAAAAATAATGTCATCAGTAATGTTTGAAATCACACTTATTTTCCTAAATTACTGATATCTTTTTAAAAACTGCTGCTGTCTTCTATTTGTCCCAGGACATATCTAATCTAATCTTCAAGAAACTCGGAAATTCCACTCACACATTATCCCAACAAATCAGGGAATTAATTGGCAATACAAGCAAGAGACAGATGGGATTTTATTCCCCTTTTACTCAATTCAAGATATCGCTACATTACACTGATAAGCCGGGAATCACTTTGCGAACTCAAAACACCAACGAAAATTAAACAGGGTGACAAAAGGCAAGCAGGATCTGGTGTCAGCAAAAAAATAAATAAAAAAGGTTTCTCATTTTCACACATAAAACCAAATACAATGGCTTTAGATGTTAATATCAGGTTGTAATCCCTATATTTTACAAACTATGATTGGCAAGCATTGAAGTTTCCAGGTACATATATTTGAAATGTTTAATTTGCACTGCAAAGCAGTTATAAGGCCATAGAAATGCGATCTATGGATAGTGTGTCACAATAATGAAACGGAAGGCTAAAGCTTCAACAAAGGCTCTTCCAAGCAACTTCTTTAAAATGTAAGACGATACTAAATAATAGGAGAAGGGTTTTTTTCTCGCCATGCCTTTCACTTATGAATTCTCCCGATTTCTAGCTGAACTAGAGGAGATACAGGTTTCCTGATAAATGTATAATCAGAATATAAAGTGAATGAAACACAGTCAAGTTTCACTGTCCCACAATTGGCAGTTTTTAGGCACTGTATCATATCTCAGTACTTTGACAGATGCGCATAACAAAATGAAATAATGTCAAGACTTGTGTGCTCTTATCTAGAGCTCTGTATGACTGAAAATGGGACTTCAAATGGAATTTTCTTTCCCCCTGCAGACGAATGTGAAAAGTTTTGTTTAAGCCTTTCAAAAGGAAAATGCAATCTTCTAAAGCCGACATCTGTCATGAGTTGGACCAAAAATAAAATGTGCGCGGGCCTAGAAATATGTTTACAATGTATGTGTAGAAAGAATTGCTATAAAGTGATGTTTTGTTTGACAACAATATGTTTTTTATGTGAGGTTTAATGTGATTTCTTTATCTGCGTAAAAGTACCAGTATATACACTTTGGGCATTCTGAACAAGTTGTACAGAATGAAAATGGAAATTAAGTTACAATGGAACAACTTATGTAAAGAGCACAGTTTGGTTTATGCAAAAAGACTATGTTTACTACACAAAACAAGGTCAGACATTACTAAACAATATAATAAAATCTGCCCAAGCTAATTTTCTTGAGTGTTTGTTCGATTTGCACTGAGACAAGCTTCCCTATACTTTATACATAACATGGGAGTAGACAAGCCTAGCCCAGACTATAGATTACAATGCTGTAAAAGATTTATATAAATCTAAATTACTTACCGTATTTGCTCGATTATAAGACAAGGTTTTTTTCAGAAAAAAAAATATCTGAAAAATCCCCCTCGTTTTATAATCGAGGTCGTTTTATAATCTGACCTCATATTGAAGTTCATACGGAAGTACTCGGCTTCATCATAGAAGTCCCGGCGGTCGTGCCGGGCGGCAGCAGGGGAGATCTGCGCTCATCGCGCAGACATCCTCCGCTGCCCCGCTAGCCACCAGGGAGAATCGGGCAGCTGGGGGATGTCTGCACGATACGTGCAGACATCATCCATGAAGCCCGACACGGCAGTCTATTATGACGGACAGGGGGAGAGAGACAGGGGGAGGGAGGGGGCAGAGAGACGGGGGGGGGGAAACACAGAGCAACAAGGGGAGGGAGGGGGGAAGAGACAGAGCAACAAGGGGAGGGAGGGGGGAAGAGACAGAGACAGGGGGAGGGAGGGGGGGCACAGAGGGGGGCAGAGCAACAAATGGAGGGAGGGGGGCAGAGAGACAGGGAGGGGGGGACAGAGAAACAAGGGGAGGGGGGAAGAGACAGAGACAAGGGGAGGGAGGGGGGCACAGAGTAACAAGGGGAGGGAGGGCAGAGAGAAAAAAGGGGGGAAGAGACAGAGGCGAGTCAAAGGGAGGGGGAGAGAGAGACAACACTAAGGGGGGGAGAGAGACAAAGCTGGGGGAAGGGAAAGAGAGAAATAAAAACAAGAAATGCATTTTTTGATATAATTTTTTATTAAAAAAGCTATTTACATGTGAATATATACAAGTTGAACTTTTTTCCTATAGGGTAGTCTTATATTCAGGCTTTTAGTTTTTTTCCTAAAGGAATATCCAAAGTTTGGGGGCTCGTCTTATAATCAGGGTCGTCTTATAATCGAGCAAATACGGTACATTTTAATATGACTGTTAGTCCTGAAAATATAATGCGCTACAACGTTTAATCACCTATTCTGGATAGTCTTCTATCATCTACCATGTGACTCATTTTTACATATTAATTTAAAATATGAGATTAAGGGTGTGATTTGTGAAAGAGGGAGTTGTGGAGAATTGACAGGGGAACTGCAAACTTAAGGCCCCAGTGGCCAAGTTGGAAAAAGTATCCAATTCAGCTCTCCTTCAAACTCTGGTATTTTGCAATTCCATCTTTCATTAATAAAGCCCTATATTTTAATTGTTAAAATATTTCCATCATATAGTAGCAATATTTCTTTTCTGATGCACCTCTGGTTGATTTATTACGTTTCCTATGCAGGAGCTCCATTGGCTTTGTTCTGGGCGGGGCCATGTAGGAACCCATCTACCAGCAATGTTTTGGTTTAGAAACAATTTTTGTAAATTATTCTTGAAAAATGTAAACAAAAAACATCAAAAAGGGTCTACTCAAAATACGCCAACATTTGGGCCACAAATGGTGCCTCTGAAGGTATTGTGAAAATAGCCAATGTCCTCGCGAAATGAAAAAAACAAAATCAGATCAGATCTGGAGAATTTAAATGCCTAATTTGGACCTTGCTCAGAGGTAATCAGGGCATATTGGGTAGCTGAAAACCCTCTGGTTTTCCTGGCAAAGATGTCCCGATCTAAAGGTCTATTATGCTTCGGTTTACGAACAACCAAACTGCCAATTTGGATCCGAATTCATGGCTCTTTCTTTGATTTGGCTATTATGCCCGATTCTTATCTAGTTCGGATGGATCAGTGCATTTTGAGTAGAAAAGCTATTAGAACACAAACTGTGATATACATTTGTTTTTGTTTGTGGATGGATAATGTTTGCTCAGAGTTTGGAAGTTACGTCTACCCTAAAAATCACAGCTCTCATCTATACATTGCAAATCTTCAAAACACAGTCATTTCAATATCACAATTACTATTAGAACTGGGGTAACTACATGCATACCTTCTATTTGACTTTATTTGCACTTTAGATACATTACAAGCACATTACATTACAGATTACTTACTTCTTTGGCTGTCTGTGTTAGTGAAGTGGCTTCCGCCTTTCCCACCTGTTGGACCATCTTGTAGAAAAGGCTCTCTTTATTTTGTAGTAAATTGTGGGGTATGTCATACTCTTTCACCCTTCCAGCATCCAACACCTAGACGATGGCAAAACAAAAAACAATTTAAGAGACATAGTGGACACTAGTGGCCCATGGCCGTATGTGGCCCCTTTCCTAAACTCATATGTTCTATTTTAATACCTTATAGAATTAATAATGTTAGGCCCCCACCCAAGCTTCTGCATATGTGGCCCTCCACAGTAAAATGTTGGACAACACTGCTCAATGTTATAAGCTTGCGAGCAGGTATCACTCTAACCAAGGTACTGGTCTTGTCTAACTTTGTTTGTAATTGCCCTTTATGCTTTACACCTTGTACGGTGTAAACCATTACACAATATAAAAAAATATAAATGTAATGACCTGAATTGGAGATAACTTGCTAAGGGGAAAGCCACTCGTAATATGCATGAATCCTGCAGAACATTGATTGGAGGGCACTGAGGTATACAATATATGCATGTATTTGTACTAAGGCAGGGATTTGTACTGCCAAATAAAGGAACTACAGCCTAACTACCTCATGATTAAATGTCATGGGCAGGCAAACATTGTAATATTCATAATATATTACAATTTTTGTTTGTGAGGAAACATTTACTCACAGAGAAAACTGGTGTAGAAGTGACAAATAATTTTGCCACAAAAGTCACATTTCCCACAACCACTGAAAAGCAATTGCTCTTACATTTTTAAAACCAGCTCTAAGCTGAATTCCAGATTTGTGATTCATGTCTCTCAAAGTTTGATTTGCATTTTTTCACACAATTAAAACAGGCAAATAAGTAATTTTGTGTGTGCCTCATATATCAATAGGTTTAACTGCCTATGCTGACATTGCTTAATGCAGTAGTTATCTGTTATTTATGATTGTATATCATAGTCACTGAAATTTAAATTAAATTTGACCCACCCATTTGAAAATTAAGTCATCCTATAATTTGACATTTCAGTTTAGTACAATATAATTACGTAATGTTTATTTTGACTGTTTGGTAGGTTCACTCCAGAAGTGCCACTGAGCTTGATGTAGATAAAAAATAATGGGCAAATTTGAAGAACATTATTATTTTCACTTACACATTTTTGAACACTTTTTTGTTTTGTCACTCAAGCAAACCTTCTCTTTTTTTATATATTGTTCTCCTTTTTTATTATAACCAAGAAATGAATACGTTTACAGTGTTCAGTGGTCTACTGATCCATCCACTATTGTTTTACCAAAAAAAAAAAAAAGTACAGCACCCAACCTAAGCCTACAGTGTGTGGGCCTAAACATTAAACATTGCTCTATAGACCATTGCCACAGAACTCATTGTACATATAACCCTGAAACCATGAGAACATGGGACTTAAAATGGCCCAGTAGACAAACCCAATGCATAAAAATTTATAGCTGGTGAAATCGCTCAGTAGGCTCTGTTCAACCCTCAGGTTTGGAGGTTCAGATCTCAAAGGGGTCCTTGAATTAGCACAATTAAATTGGATAATAATGAATTAAATGTTGTGAAAAAATAACATACCCAGTATCTACTTTGGAAAACCAAAGAATCTCTGGACATACCCTTCCTGGTTAAACATGTTATTATAGCTAACCTGTATGTCTCCAGCCATCTCTAGACTAAAACTCCGATTACTATCAGCAACCCATGTTGTCTAAACAGTGAGTTAAAGCATGCATGGGATAGACATAAGGCTAGCCTAGATATAAGATCTTTGTTTTATTTTAAACAGCAGAAATTGGGCAGACTAGTAGGGCCAAATGGTTCTTATTTGCCGATACATTCTATGTAAATTTTTGGTACATTAACTCCTTCCTGAAATGTGCACGTCATGCAAAAATATTCACTTTGTGACAAATGATGGCACGTCATGCCGTAAATCCCACACAGGTAGTAATCAATGGTCGTTGCCTATGGTTTGACGGTGTAGCTGTAATGCTAAGACATCATGCCACACCAACATTTGTGCCCCCCAGGGCTTTGCGGTCACCCCACGCGGAAATCACGGGCACCATATTGGAATCATGCTCCTTCAAAATGGCGCTGCCCTCTATATGGAAAGATCGACAGAAGTGATCCAAAATCACTTCTGTCACTTCACTGTGCCTGGAGGCAGTCGGCACTTTACATTGAAGAAATAAAAAAAAAGGAAAAATACTAATAAAGGGTTAGGGTTATGGATCCACTTAGTGTTACAGATGAGTTAGGGTTAGAATTAGGGTTACTGTAAGGGTTATATTTAAAGTTAGGGTTAGATGTAGGGTTTGGGTCAAAAGGTCACTAGGAGAAAATGGTTTGGAAACAAAAACACAACTTTTGGTTATTGCCTGATTACTTGCAAAAAATAACATAAAAACCATGTAAACATGCATATTCAGGACAAAGTGTTTGTTTTTGCATTTTTCATCATTACTTTATGAATTTTTTTTTTTTTTTTACATTATATCATATGATGAAATGAATAGTATCTTAAGAAAGCCCCTTTTATGGTGATAAAAACAGTATAAAATATGTGTGGGTATATTAAATGAGAAAGAGGAAAATTACAGCTAAACACAAATACTACAGAAATGTTAAAACAGCTATTGTGTGTTATGATAAAAAATGTGCCAAACAACCTGTCCTTAAGGGTCCTTAAGCTTGTTTACAAGTTGTAAACTGAAGTGACAATGGTTGCGATGAAGGTAATAATTTATTATAAACACTTAGTCATAAGTGAGCATTTATTATTAAGGATTTTTTAATGCAAAATGCCTAAATTTGCCTTTTCTCACAACCTATGCTTTTTCTGAATGTAATCTTTAATAAATTATTACCTTCATCGCAACCTGTGTCCTTAGAGTGCCGATTTACCTAATTTTGCTACTTTCTACTCCAATTTCAAATTCGTATTTTTTAAGAATAAGAATTGAAATTAAAAACTTATACATAAAAATAATTTTTACAAAGTTTAAAATAAAAAAAACGTAATCCCCGCATATTGTGTAGCGGTAAATGTATAGTTTTTATGGTGACATGATGCCAAACCGAATGGCTCTAAATATTCAGTTTCCAAACGGACGAAATGGCAGTTTTGGATCCGAATTGCGGCATATTTTGTAGGCGAATCCCTTTGATTTGGCTATTATGCCCGATCCGAATCCATTTCGGAACAGATCAGGCTATATTGTGCAAATATTGTGTCAAGTAAATGAAGGTTACATAATGCTTTTATTCATATTTTAAACACAGATGCCTTAAGCGTATCTAGCTCTATCAGCTTTCACATACTCAACATAACACACATTTTCCAAAGGTATTAGATCTATCTTACAGAATACCACTTCTTGCCACCTTATTCTTGTCCTCTCTTATCCACCTCCCATCATGAGGCCGATTCTGTGTTGGACAATTTACTTAAAAGGAAAAACAAAACAATAGAAAGGAAATAGCTATTAAATGTCAGGTGTGGTTACAGCACAAGTATGGCTGGTCTAACTCCAGATTTGCTAAAGAACCCCTTAGGCTAGTAACACGATAAGCCATTGAGGATTCTTCTTAAATACTCCCCCATAAAAATTTGCATAGGAGCAATAAACCTGTAGGAAACCTCCCATTATCTTTTAGGAGCATTAAGGAAAGTTGCAAACAATTAGACACCTTCAAATAATATAAAATTAAACGGGAATGGGGAGCTCAACCGTAACCAGCATTTTAAATGCGGTGTACTGCTAAAGTGACCAACATTTTCACACAATACATAGACACAAATGGAGTTTCAGTCAAACCATATGGCCCTATCGTGCTTTGCCCACAATTGCATCAAAGGACTCGTGGGTCCTGCACTAGAAGCAGTAGATAGAGCACCTGTACGTGGGTGGGATGCGACACCCAGAATCTTGACCAGACTTCTAATATTCATATAGGATTAAGTAGCTTTAAGAGAGAGTAGCAATTTCCTGCTGCATGCTGATATTTCTATGTATTTTATATATGTTCTGGTGATTTTACTATCAATATATAGTTTAAATTGCATTTCCTACATGAAGAGGACCATGCCATTCACAATTATATGGATGACTGATTCATTTTAACGGAATGCTGTAGAAGTTTCTGTAGTAAGTAAATAATAGTGAATAACTGTTGGTGAAGCAGCTAACCTGTTTATTTGTAGCTCAACATCAGTATCAAATATAACCCATTTAGGTTCATTGACAGACAGTGAGCTCAGAAGGTATGGACTTGACAGAAGATGGTACTAAGGTCTTATATTTTACTTCTGAACAATGATGGAGGTTTTATTCTTAGAGGATTCTTATACCAAAATCAAATTGTTTTTTTTTTATTTTATTCTAATACGCCTTTGTGGGTAATTATCACTGTGCAAGGGGACAAAGGTAGACTGTCAGACTGGTCGATTTTTTTTCTGCAACTATTTCAAAAGTCTCAGACATTTCAAACTGGGTGAATGGAATTTGAAGAAAGAAACATTTACATTTCTCTCCTCGGTTTTCGTAACGGAGAGTTTGGGGACTGGAGACATAATTTAAGATACTGGCCATCCCATAACATCAAGCAAAATTATCTCAAATAATTGTCCTATAGTGGAAGTTTGTGGAGAAAAAGCCTTAAAAGGGTGACATAGAAATATGCACTCAAAAATACAAGAAGTAGCTATTCTAGTACAATACTTTCATTCATGTGGGGCAAGTAACACCTTTACAGTACCCATAATTAGAAATATGTTTATTCCTTTTGGTGTTTATGTGAACCCAGTGTCCATGTTTATATTAATTTTTATTTATACACTTAAAATGTATCATTTCTTACATTTAAAAAAAATCATACCGTTGAATAATCATTTTATTTTTACATGTAATATTATGCAGTGGTTTGAGAGTGACCAGTAACCAACAGCTGATAAATCTTTAGCTTAAATATGGTTATGTTTGACAGCTCATTGTTCAATAACTAATTAAGATTTTGAATAGAATAGGCCACCAATATTGATGAACACACCATTGTCTATATTGCTTTTGGATCAAAGCGCTACCTATGATACAGACATAACCCTGTGTAGTGCAACCCACTGACCATTACATTAGATAGACAATACCAATAGTTGCAAAACACATGCACACCAATTTATGTAAAACAGCCAAGTGGAATAACAAACAAGAGATAAAAACAACAACATAATTTACACATGACAATTACTGAAATAACAGAAACATAGATAAATTAAAAAAGGATAAATCTTGATGAATCCCCTTGGAGAACCAGCAAGTAAACAGTCCTCATAACAATGCTATTAATTATCGCACAGATGTTTCCTCGTACTTCTTTTGTTAGTTTTCATAATCACAAAATAACCCTCATCCCTCTTGAATATGTAGAAAGATATATTTCATAGGAAAACAATAAGTTGTTTAATAGTAATTAAGTGACGTTATGAAGACAATGCTAATGCTTAACAGATTTGACAACAAAGATGCATTGTCTAAGGTCAGGTTAACTAGTTTTACATTTGTCACCTGATTTCTAAATTATCACAGTGCATTTTAAATAGTGATATTTCCCTGTATCGCCTTAAAAAAATATTTTGGGAGATTTTGTGTAAGAGAAAGCTATAAACATATTGTTCAATAATAATACCCGGAAGTGGCTTGTTTTTGAAAAACGATATTTGTTTTTTGTTTTTTTTATCCATCTTGGACTGTTTGTTTCTATGTCACCTGTTTCCCTGCTTGAGTCGATGCTGGATTTGTCTATTTTTTGGCTCCAACACAGCAATTCATCCATTTTCGAATAGTCGACACAGGATTAGTTTGTTTCTTTGCCCTAACCTACCAAGTCATTTGTCTATCTATTCATGAAAAGCATGGTAAAGTTTTGCCACTGTCCAAACACAAGACAGAAACTGCTAAGATAGAATATGCTTTTGACAAAGAGGGAATAGATGCGGACAGCAGTGTTCATTCAAATCAGCTGAATTTCATACAAAAAAAATAAGAAATTCGCCTACATCTTGGTGGAACAATGGCTATCACTTGGGTTATTCTACCCCATCATTATCAATTACATTTATAGATGCACAGAGAAGATCAAAGTGGCAAATCCATTCAAAAGAAATATAATAAGTGTTGCCTATGTTTTATATTTGGTATTTTCACAGAGAAGGAGTCCACCCCTGCAATATATATCCCTCCAACCAAAGTGGAGGTACGCTAACAAATCTGAACAAGCGCCAGCCACAAAATATTATATTAGACTTTATTGGAGGTCACGCAAGAATCAAACGGAGCTGTGTATGCACACCAGGTTTGACGCATTTTATACAGCTTGTGCTTATTCATATTACACTTCCCATTTCACCTCATCTGCAATTTTCATTCCCGTATACCACTCGGGTATCAATACCACCTATGTAATCAACCGTCAGTCTTCAATAACCACATTTACCCATGTCCTACAACATTATCACATTTCATGCGCTCACTTTCCCCATTATGTGTCTAATCCTGCCACCTTAAAATCCCATTATCTCCCCCATTCCCCTCTTTGAATTTGTCTCTTCACCATATGTTTACCTTTCTAAATCCAGAGCCCTTCAAGTTATTATTCTACAGTTAACAAAAGATAACTCATGGAGTTCATAGTAACTCACTAAAATAGAGAATGAATATAAAAAAACAACAAATGCATTTAATTCTTACCATAATTTTATCACTGTCGATAATGGTGTTCAATCTGTGGGCAATTGTCAATACAGTGCACTCTGCAAACTTTTCCCGTATTGTCTTTTGAATCAGTTCATCTGTTCTGTAAAAATAAAGTAAATACAGTTTGGTCTATTGCATTTTATTAAATGAATAGAAAACAAACAAAAAATAAAAATACTGCAATTACCGAGAGTAAACTGATTCACTCCTGTACAGTGTTTCAATGGCTGGAATGATGCTGGGATTTACTGCTTTCATGAGGAAACTATACAACCCACAGCTATATGCAATGTGAATAGTTAACTATTGTAGTGTTACACTATTCTTGTCCATAGTTTACAGATAACCATAAAAAGGGTTAACATCATCAGCAGAGTTCTGAATACCTGTGCAAAACCCTATATTTTCACCCTATATGTCCCATCTGCCATTTAAGTTTTTAAAAAGCAGCACTAGAATGGCAGAAACCTATTCTTATGTTGAACATATCCCCATTTAATGAGCACAAACACTTACAAAAGAGGTTTCTTGTAGGGAGACAGTGATTTCATGCAACCATGCAGTTTCCAGAACTGTCCATAAATAAGGGGGGATATAGTTACCATGGCTATAGTCCAGACCATGCTACAAATGCTTTATGTGAATCTTAAAGGGACAGTCTAGTCCCCAAACTTTCTTTGAAGTTTTAGACTACTGCTTGTATAGTGTACAGGCTTTTTTTCCCAGTGTGATTTGATGCAGGCATTCTGATTAACTCCCATTTTTAATATTTTACTCAAGCCCTCCCCCAGTGATTACTCTGCATGTTTACTGGAGATGCGGCTGCACTGATTATATAGACACTATAAAATTTTATTTCATTTAGTCACTTCAAGTGCTGCTGGAAAAGAATATTGTGTGGACTGTAATAAACTTGCTCTTGTACACAGCAGGACAGTGCAATACATTGTCTGATGACTTCACTAGAGACCGGAAATTCCATTCATTTGAATGGCATTATTCTCATTGGTTCCTGCAGCAAAAAAAAAAAAGAAAATGACTTTTACTCATCTAGTGTGGGCAGTCCTGGTTTCTTGCAAACTATTGTAATTTCACAATTTCATCTAGCTGTAAGTATTTTATATTTTAAGCAATGCAAAATGTAAAACATGCATTGTAAAACACTTTGGTGCCTAAAATGCATCTTCCAAATTTTAATGCATATTAATGTGCTTTCAGACAGTCCCTTTAATCACAAAAGGATATTAATTTATTTTCCATGCACAATCAACCATCACTGTGTTCACTGGTATCAGGGATGAAGAACTTGTTGCTACATAGTTTGGGTGATAGGACTTAAAGTCTAGCAGCAGCTGAAGAGCATCAGGTTGGCCAGCCCTAAAACATTAACAGCACCATAGCTGTGTATTTCCAAGATTTTAGAAACTCTCCTTTCACAGCCAAAGAAAGTTTAGAAATGAACTGCAATTAATTACATTGCATGAAAGCACAGAGTTTGCTTCTGAATACATATGACAGACTAAAACGTATGGGAAAAAAAACTTTTTTCAGATGAACAATGAGAACACTTCTTTCTGAAGGACAGCTTTTGTGTGCATTCTGTAGAAATGAAGAGGTTAGCCTAATACAACAACCTAAGACTTCATTATAATTTTTAGCTACTTTCAATGGACAGTAATTGAATGTGGGTAGCAAAACAATGAATTGTACTGTAATGCAGAACAAGATAAACATCATACTCCAAGGTTTTGGAACATTACACATTTTCATCTGCATTTATCTTTAACCTATTGAGGAACCAATGACATTTCATGCCGTCGTGCAGGTGGTGTTGCTGTATCGCATTAAGCAGTACCGAAAATAGCTGCCCAAATACCAGGCAATTACTCCACGGAGCAATTCCAATATGGTGCTGCCCTGCTGTGATCATTTATCACTTCTGTTGCTCTTTGCTGGTGCTAGACTGCCTCTAGAGTCTAAAATCTAAGTTTATGTTTAGCATTTAGGGTTAGAGTAAGGTTACGGTTAGAGTTGGATTAGGATTATTGCTAGATTTGGTCAAAAAGTCACTGTAGGAGAAAAGGTTTAGAAAAAAAAACGCTACTTTAAGTATTTGCCCTAACTTGCAAAAAAAAAAAAACAGAGGAACATGTAATAAACATGTATAATTTGTGTTGTTACAGTAAATGAAAAAAATACCGCTAAACAAAAACACTGCAGAAGTGTAAAAACCGTATGTGTCCTTAACTGTGCAGCATTCCAAAAACAGTCATATCTTCAAGGGATTAAGGTCCTGCTCTTTATTCAGATGTTAAACTATGGCAAGAGACATTTTGCATGCCAGTATGGAATTCATAACTACAGGAAATAATAGGAATTGGAAATTCAAACGGCCTCTCCAGAGTGTACATAAGGAAGGAATTTTCCTGTAGTTATGTGCATTTGTATAAATCAATTGGAAAAAAATCCCCAACCAATAACGGGGCAGCACAAAACTTTGATCCGCTTTAAAGGTCAGTGTAAAGGAAGCGGACATCATTTAGTATGTGTCATGAGAGAACTATGAAGCAAAGAGATTTCGGAAGACGCAGCCCCTTACAAGTGGCTCAATACAGTTGTAAGACACTCTAACAATATCTCACTAACATGAAATAAAACTACTGTCTTATCTGAGCACAAAACAGCTGTTAATAAACCACTATTTAAATGTCAGTCAAAAAGATTCATCTTCAAAAGAAATGTAAATTCTTCACAAAGTTTCTCAAACGCCTCAATTAATGGAGATTTTAAGCTGTAATGCTTGAAGGAGGGTGATTCATGATTCTTAATGCAAATGTCTGGGATTAAATTCTACTTTTAGAAACATTGACTTTTACAGAGCTTTACTCTACATGTGCCTGTCATTTATTGTTTCATGCTTAAGAGGAAATGCCGAAATCATGTGATTCCCATGCTCAAAACGGGAAAATAAGAATCAGACAAAAGTTAACCATTTTCAGTTTTGGATTGCAAACCAAGAAACCAAAAGGGGATAACGTCCTTCTATGCGTGGCTTCCAGAGAGCATTTCACTAAATGGAACTAGCCAATAAAACATAAGATCAAATGTAGACTTTCAGATTTCACATCCACATTTATAAAACAGCAATCTGTGCCCAAAAAACCCAGTGCTACCAGAAATATTCCCACCAGGGATAAGATATTTCACTTACAATGGTGTGTTCACAGAACTCACACAAACTGAATATATTTTTTGCTTGTTTAATACAGATGTATAAAAATTGCAGAGGATCCATACGCTCAGGCACCTGAACAGATAAGAGTCTTTTGAAATTTGTTTGCAGAAGAAATGAGATGAGTTTCTGGGTACCACTGTTGGTGTCATGCTAGAACATAGTTGGAGAACCAGAATGCTGCCGACATTGATATCGTACTGGAACAAGGCTTTTGGCAAATAGGCAGCTTAGTTGTCATTGTGACAGGTGGAATGTGTCGGTCACATTAATCGTTACAGGAAAAAGTGTATTATCACTTTGACGCTCCAATTGCATATATTATTCTGAACCAATAAGTTTGACAGACTAAAATGTACTTTCTGAACTGCTGTGTAGCAATTGCTTTCTAGGCCGCCTTTTCATCTTGCTTATTTGTTTGTCTAGAAGCCATTGAACTGTATTTCTCCAGTCAGTTTTGTACCTTAGTTTGTTTTTCTGTTTGTAGTTGTGTGCACTTCTATATGTACTCCACCCACTGACTTCCAGCAGAGGCTTTTGAATGTGCACTTTTTACTGAGGTTTAATTAGTGTCACAAAACCTACCTACTTTCCTCAGTTCAAGACATTAGCTGTCTCATTAAACCTAAACCTTTAATAAAGACAGATAAACTCATTGTGACATGTATATTACCCATGATGTAAACATGCTTCAGATTATTTTGCCTTTAGATGTAACAGACTAGATATACCTCTCAATGTATTTTATGGGGGGGGGGATCATTTAAGGCCCTATGGCCATATTCACATGGGATCTCTAGTGCATGATTTGATGTTACAGATACATTTTTTCAGCCTGTTATTATGCAAGATTATTATCATGGTAACTGTATAAACAGTCCCTTTCAGATCATTTCCTAATATATTACAAACTAACTAATCCCATGCTGTTAATGATAGCAATTCTTTTAGTTTCATTGCAATATGAAATTACATGTAATTCATAAATTAAAATGAACCAAGGCTTAGTGACTGTTCTGCATACCGTGGGTCCACATTTGCCGTTGCTTCATCAATGATTAATATTCGGTTTCGCCTTAGGATTGCCCGTGCAAGGCACACAAGTTGTCTTTGGCCAACACTGAAGTTTGAGCCCGATTCGGCTAATTGGGTTTCGATTTTACCAGGCAAGTCTTCAATCACATCCTTAAGTTGTACCTTTAGCACAAAAGAAAAACACATAAAAATAGAATTTGCTCAAATTAAATCAATGTTTATAAATTTGACTATAACAAATGGCAGAAAAAATGTAATCATCTAGAGCCGTGTTCAAAATTGAAAGATTCACATTGAGATTCATAGAAGCTTTAATTGTGATACCAGAGTAGAACCCATGAAACATGTAAGTCTATCAATAAGAAAACATTATATTTTTTATATTCATCCCAAGCAATTTACAGAGTTAGAAACTCTTTCCATCAATTACATAATAAAACAATGGACATGTTCTTTCTGTGCTACTCAAAAATGGCCCCAATCTTTAAAAAAGTGTGGGCAGTAAAAAAATTAGGGAATAAATATACTTGTCTGAGGAGTCCAGTGATCTTTGGCCCAGGGAAATGGACCATCTAATACAAAAAATAATCCTCTTAACCTAAAAAAATCTGCGCTGGCAAAGAAAAGGGCGCAGCCCGGCACATATGTTCAAACCATAATGAAATTTTGTATTTTCAAAAGACAGCAGGAGGCATCAGATTGGCCTCTGAAGCCTCCCTAGCCTACTATTGACAGGTTTTGAAAATCACATGATATGCCCCTAGCTCAAATAATATATATTTTTTATATTCATGCACATCCCAAGAATCATTTAATCCTTTTACAGTATTATAGACACTTTCCACCTAAAATATGATAAAAAAAAATGGACAAGATCTTTATTTCCTACTCTCAGGAATTCTGTTACAGTACGTTCCTTCTTTTAGAAAATCTATAACAACTTTGGAAATAGACATTCAGTAATATGTTTGACCAGTTTGTGCTACATTATTAATTCTTTTCAACTATTTTTTTTTTTACTTACTGCTAATACACCTAAGTGAGCTATGTTTTAAATGCAAGTATACAAAGCACTAGATAAACTGTATAACAAACACTCAATAAAAATAATTCCAAAACAGCAGTGCATCAAGTAGAAGTTTTCCTATAAGTCACTCTAGAAGGCTTGAAAACTCCAATTACAGCAAAATGTGATGATCAGAATCGTGTATGGAAGTTTGTAAAAGAAAAATATCCAACCTTTTGTTGCCTATATCAAATAAATCTTTCAAAACAAATTGTTCAGATCTTTTTCAATTTTTGTTTGCCACATGATTTTTCTTACTTTATAATGCTATCTATACCATTTTTGGAATTATTGCTTCTTTTGCGTTCATGTGTAAACATACATTAAACACTATGACCCAAAATATTTTTTCTTATTGTCCTTAGGAAGGGACACTTATGGTAGGAATGGAGAAATTAGTAATAGCAACAAAAAAAAAAAGGTTGGTCTTACACAAAGATCTCAGTAAAGCAGCACTTGCTACATATGTACACAAGAAAAGCAATAATAAATGTCAAGCGAAGATAGATTAAAATATTCCTCTTAAAATAAATTACAGAGAGCAGTTACATTTTTTTTTTATCTGTACCTCTTTTAAAACATCCCACAGCTCCTCATCTGTATGCTCGTCAAAAGGATCAAGGTTCTTCCTCATTGTCCCAGTGAATAGAACCGGTTCCTGTAAAAAATACAAAATGAAATACATGGAAGAATGAAGCACTATCAATAAAGAGCAAATTTTACAATGGTACAAAGTAAGCTGATCTTTCTTTTATAAAGTGGGAGAGCAATCATTTTGTTTGGTTCTGATGGATTTCTACAGTTTTTGTAATGCTTTCATTTATATTCTGTGCATTTATGTGTGGGTTGAGAATGGTACACACGCGCCAAGCAGAATATTCTACATATCCCAACTTTAGGGCATGTAACCAATCCAAGCTAATTTTTTTTTTTTTGAAGAATGACAAGAAACATTATGGCAGATTTCGGAAACTTATTGTTACTGAGGAATTAGTACATAACTGTGTTCTAGCGTGTTAGGATATACTTTATTTACAATGCTTTCTACAAATGAGGTGTATATTATCAAAAAGATAATTAACAGAGATATTAGGAGTGTGAGCCACACGGAGTGCATCAGTGATTTTATGTTTCTTTATAAAACATCACATAAATATACACTACATGGAAAATGTATTGGGTCACCTGACACACATTACACCAAAAGGGACTTTGACGACATTGCATTTAAAACACATAAATATTGACATGTAGTTGGTCCCCCCTATGCAGCTATAACAGCTTCCACTCTTCTGGGAAGGCTTTCCACAAGATTTTGTTTCTGTGGGAATTTTCACCATTCATCCAGTAGAGCATTTGTGAGTTCAGGTACTGATGTTAGACGAGAAGGCTTGGTTCGTGATCTCCGCTCCAGTTCATCCAAAAATGTGTTCGATGGGGTTTAGGTCAGGGCTCTGTTTAGGCCAGTTAAATTCTTCCACACCAAACTCATCCAATCATGTCTTTAGGGACCTTTGTTTTTGCACACAGGCACATGGTCATGCTGGAATAGAAAAGGTCCTTCCTCAAACGGTTCTCACATTATCCAAAATGTCTTGGTATGCTGAAGCATTTAGTCCCTTAACTCACTTTGGTGCAAGATGAAGCTACTGCTTGTGTAGTGCACAGGCTTTCTTCCCAGTGTGATTTGATGCAGGCATTCTGCATAAATCACATTTTTAATATTTGACTCATTTTACTCATCTAGTGTGGGCAGTCCTGGTTTTTTGCAAACTGCTGTAACTTCACAAATTCATCTAGTTGTAAGTATTTTACATTTTAAGCAATTAAAAATGTAAAACATGCATTTAAAAGTACTTTTAACATTTGTACGATGCATTTTGGTGACCAGACAGTCCCTTTATTGCCAGTGAAAGTTTGGAACTCTTCAGCTATAGAATCAACAGAGCACTGGTGACTTTGACGCACCATGTGCCTCAGCATTCAGTGACCCCGCTCTGTGACTTTACATGGTCATATGCTTCATGCAGCTGTTCCTAAACACTTCCACTTTACATTAATATCACTTACAGTTGACTGTGGAAAAAGCAGGAATAAAATTTCACAAACTGACTTCTTGCAAAGGTAGCATCCCATCACAGTACCAAACCTGAATTCACTGAGCTCTTCAGAACAACCCATTCTTTTCACAAATGTTGGTAAATGCAGACTGCATGGCTAGGTGCTTGATTTTATACACCTGTGGCAATGGGATTAACACCTGAATTCAATAATTAAATGATATGCCCCAATACGTTTGTACCTATAGTTGGATTTTCCTATCAGACCATGTAAGAGGCAAGTTTTCCTGTAAAATTATTTTTAAGGTAATTATTTTACTGGTAATTAGTGATTTAGTGATAGCACTCAGATATCTACATACTACATCATGCATGCAAGTTCTTGCGGACAGTGTTATTTTTGTAAAAAATATGCTCTGTCAAGCAGTAAACTGAGAACAGTTTATAGATAATCTTATTCAAACACAATAGTTATAAGGCTAATCATTTTGGAGATCATTTGTGATGGCGATGTCTACATGGATTTCCCAAACAGACTGTTGAGTACCTGCTAATCATCAGTACAGCAGACACCTAGTGTGGACTCAAAAGTGGGCTGCACCTCTGATGGTCATATTTGGTCCGCTGGTCACACACTGGACGTGCACTACACAGTTTTTGTTTTCGGTGATCATTCAGTATTTAACAACTCAAATGAAATGGACTTCCCTACACTCCATGTAGCTATTCGGGAAAAACATAACTTTTAACATAAAAATTAGTAAAATAACTATAGCAGCCACACAGATCTACTATTTACCAAATAGTCCTTTTAGTGTCCGTTAGTTGATCATTGACCTGTACCAACCCAATTATCCAACGTCATGTTACCCATTTTATTCATTTTGCAGCAATCACTGTGAGAAATTAATAAGCGGGCAATATAAAAGACAAAACAAGACAAATGTATCCTCCAATGCCGCTATTCATTTGTTTTTTGTTTTCCTTGAGTATAATGGGTGTTTATTATTCTCGAATGTTAAATAATAAATAGAAGATCATAAAATGAAAGATCATTTCCAGAATGTTTGTAATTATTTGAGATAATTTATATTGTGACACTCTTAAGTATGACAAATCTGGACATTGTTATTTTACTCTTGTAATTTACTGAACTGTTTTCATATTTAATTAGCAGCATATTAAACATATTAAGAAATTAAGTTGTTTTGTTTCCTTTGTTGCATCATGCCGAGGATTTCACACTAGTGTTTTTTTAATTAGGCCGACTTCAATCAAAACCTGTTTAACAACAAAAGGGTTTAATAAGCATTTACTGGTAAACAGACGATTTTATTCTAAAGCAAACATGTAAGCAATTTGTTTAATAATACACAGCTTGCTTTGTTTGTCTACTCCACACTGTACATCACATGTATGAAATTCAGTTCATACTTAATGCACGCTTAGATGTGTGTGGAACGTCCAAATGCGCAACCATTCGCCAAATTCAAATGGTATTATTAATTTTCCATCCTAATATTTACCTATTCACGTCTGCATTATTATTATTGTTTCTGTGTCAAAACGACCAACCTGAGTTGAAAATGATTGACCTTGTTTTCTACATACTAAAGAGAAAGGATTATAAAAATGTATGTTTTCATTGAAAATTTAATGCCTGATTTTAGCTTCTACTGAACCACCATGATTCGGGTTTTCAGGGCAACTGTGTTTTTATTTTATTTTTTGTGTGTGTCCAGTTCATTTATTAGAAAGTTGACCCAACTACCTTGATTAATTAACCGATTTCCCCCTGAGCACATACAAATTATGCATTCTGCAGTTATAAATAAAAGATAGGGGGGGGAAGGACACATTGGCATTTGTGTAATACATTTTACCCTCCCTTTGACAGAGTGCTGAGCATCCTTTATTCTTATTAGCAAGAAGATGGCAGCAATTTAAAATGTTTAAAATTAAAAATCAAACACCTGGCTTCGCAACACAAAAAATATTTTTTTTGTAGTATATTGTAGGACTACATTTTTAAATACTATACTTTTTTTGGCTATGATGTAACAGTTTAAAAAAAAATAATATCATAGACAATAGTAATACTATTAATGCCATTGATACAGCATACTAAAACAGCATACAAAGAATACGAATTTTCCATTAAAATATACACTTCCCAATGGATATTCGAGTGTTCAGGAATTAGTATATTTTTCCCTATTTTTCTGCACTTATACTCTGATATTTCTAATGCTGCCTCAACGCACTTCACCATTTCAGTTGAGAAGAATGGCTGTATAGTGTACAAGTAGTAAAAAAAATATACCGTATATATATATATATTCGTAGAGTAAGCTTTTAAATATACAGCACAAAATATAGGGTTGCCACCTTTTCTTCAGAAAAATACCGGCCTTGCTACTGTCTCCATAGACTTAACATTGACCTGATGCCAATTTTATACTGGCCTGCCAGTAAAATACTGGCCAGGTGGCAACCCTAGGTGCACTACTGATAATACTAGAAAGCTTTAATTGCTAATTAAATACTGTAGTTATATTTATTTTTTCTCTAGCAGTTATAGCTGTCAAAGGTCTAGTTACCCTCAAGTGGATCTCCAGCTCTCCCAGTTACCCATTGTTTCTTCCTCACAGGTAAACAGAAGGCAGGAAAATTGTATAAATATAATATAAAGAAAAAAAAAAAAAAGTTACATTCCTGTAACTCAGACTTGAATCACAACAGAACTAGTAATAAAGTTTAGATATTACAAGGTTATGGAAAGGGATTGCAATCTGTTCTATACAGATGTTCTACAGAGCAGGCTTGCCTGTTGGACCTACTAGTGCTAAAAGCAGCCCTGTGAACATAAATCTATTTCTGGTGTATAAAAGCTAGGATCACAGCTCAATGCTTGGGGTAATTTATAGAAAAAAATAACAATACTGTTAATATCCAACACTGCTGTAGGTTGGCTCCCTTTCTAGAATGCATTACAGCAGAACCGAGCTCTGCACAGTGATATACTATTTCATAATGTGCCATCTGCATTTTGTTAATTACATTTTACAAGGAACACATTTTGTAAAATAATTAGGAATGGTTTTAAACAACGTTGTCATTTGTTAAATTGCTCATTAGGTTTATTTTCCATTGGAAAAAAAAGAATTTCAGGGAATCCGTGAATCAAAACTTATGGTGTATCAAATAAGTGAATGGGATATTTTACATTTTCCATGCACAATAATGTATTTAATGTGAATTTTGACCTTCTTGCTGCAGTTGGAAAAAACCTTCTGAATACAAGCTACACTCATTTTGCTGATTCTTTAAGGTCATATCAAAAGCAATAACTTCCACCATACAAACACAAAGTTCCACGTACACAATCAGGTATTGGTGATTATATGATCTACTCATTATACACCAATCTGGTCTCTGGAAGTACTGCCATAGCAGTGGTAAGGATGAAGCCGACAAAAAAAACCATAATATAACAAGACATTAAATCAATATGGGAGAGCCAATATGTTTATAAATTTACAATTTTACAACATAAATAAGAAAGCAAGCAAACAACATACAAATTATCAAGCGTTGTGATGGTAGAGAAAGTGAAGCATTTAGTCACAGGAAAACTAAAAGAATAATGCCAATTTAAGCTGCCCGATCTCTTTTCAAACCCACAGCTACCTGTTGCCAAGTGATAGTCTTTAGAGAATGTTACACATTAAAACATGCAGTACACAATAAAATGTGTGTTTATTTGAATCTGTCAATCTTATTACATGACTGCTGGACACCCCCTCTTTTATTAATGACAGGTTAATAATTAAGGCTGCAGAAGTAGAACCATTTATTAATTATGGGACTATAAAGAACCAAGGTTCTTATATACCTGCTCTGTTAAACTGATTGCCTGTTATTGCATAGTAGTATAATGCAGGGCTCGACAAACCCCGGGCGCCAGGTCGCCATGGCGACCTGGAAATGGAGCCTGGCGCCCGGGTGCCGTTCCCCTTGCCGCTGCCATCCGTCTTTTGCAGCGCGAGGGGACAGACAGCAAGCTCCGCCCCCTCGCGCAACACGTGTGTATGAGTGTTCAGCCGAAAGAGCCATGAGGATCGGCTGCGGCACGAATGTAACCCCTCCCCAGCAATGAGGTAAGGCAGCAGGGAGGGGAAACATTCGTGCCGCAGCCGATCTTCATGGCTCTTTCGGCTAAGTGCTGTGTTGTCAACCCAGCACTCAGAAGTTAAGAAGGGAAAAAAAAAAACTTGTGTATGTTTGAGTTGTATATGTGAAGTGGGGGGGAGGGATGTATATGTGAAGGGGGGGTATATATGTGAAGTGTGGGGGGGAGGTGTATATGTGAAGGGGAGGTATATATGTGTGAAGTGTGGGGGCAGGTGTATATGTGAAGGGGGGGAGGGATGTATATGTGAAGGGGGGGTATATATGTGAAGTGTGGGGGGAGGTGTATATGTGAAGGGGGGGTATATATGTGTGAAGTGTGGGGGGAGGTGTATATGTGAAGGGGGGGTATATGTGTGGGGGGAGGTGTATATGTGAAGGGGGGGTATATATGTGAAGTGTGGGGGGAGGTGTATATGTGAAGGGGGGTATATATGTGTGAAGTGTGGGGGGAGGTGTATATGTGAAGGGGGGGTATATGTGTGGGGGGAGGTGTATATGTGAAGGGGGGGTATATATGTGAAGTGTGGGGGGAGGTGTATATGTGAAGGGGGTATATATGTGAGGTGTAGGGGGAGGTGTATATGTGAAGTGTGTGTGTGTATTTGTGAAGTGGGTTGGTGTGTGGGGTTTGTATATGTGACGTGGGTTGGTGTGTGTGGGCTGTATATGTGACGTGGGTTGGTGTGTGTGGGGTGTATATGTGACGTGGGTTGGTGTGTGTGGGGTGTATATGTGACGTGGGTTGGTGTGTGTGTTTATGAATTGCGTGTATGTTTGCGTGATTGTCTGGCTCCTAAAAAATTTTGCTGGCTCCTAGAATAAAATAAATTTGTCAAGCCCTGGTATAATGAACACTTTTTGTTATTGCAGCTGCCAAAACCTCTACAATGTAGTGATAATAAATACATCTTGTCCTGAATAATCATTAATAAAGTGTTGAATCCAATTTTTTCCTGGATTAAAATTCGATTGAAAAGTGTTATAAATAGGTACAGGACCATATGAGACCATTTGTATTAGAATACAAACAGAATAGCGGATACTCAGAATCACAACATCACAAAAATCTTAAGAAAGGGAAAAAAGTAAAGTAAAAAAAAAGCTAAAGGATCACAGCAAATGACAAAGGAAGAAGGGTGGTCAGAAAAGTAAGAAGAAACAAAAGATGTGGGGAAGAAAAAGAAACATACAGAGCAGAAAAGAAAGAAGAGAGAGCGAGTCTTTGGATAAGAAGAGCGGACAAATAAAGAGAACGAATAAAAGAAAGAAAATGAAAAAGAAAGGAAAAACATCATATCCTTACACAGTGGCAATAGAAACAGCTGTTGCTATATTGATGTTGGTTACAGAAGCATTAGGTTTCAGGTTTCAAAGACAGAGTTCAGTTGTACCATGAAAGTTCATTAGCATAACCTTTACTCTTAGCAGACATAACTAAACATGCCATTTGTGTGACAAATTCAATTTTGCATTGCCAACTGGAGATGGCTGAGGTTTCATCTGATTTCCAGTATAACGATATAGTAGATATAGTAGACTTAGCTTTGTTTAAAAAATGTATAGGTAAAGATATTTTTTATTTACCTCGCAAAAAAAGTGAGGCTTGTGATGAAGAACAGCATCTGTCATGGGGTGGGGTGGGGGGATTGGGGAGGTTGAATCAGCCACGGATTGAATAACCTGAATGACCTTGGTCCAAAAGGGTCTAACACAGGGGCAGGGCCACCAAATATTAAGGTTAGTACCAAGGATGGCCTGGCACCCCAGCACTGATTGGAAACCTGAGGAGGAAATAATGAAGATATCCAGGTACCTTATATCACTGAGACAGGTATTTAGATATATCTCTTGTTCCAATAGACGTATGCAATATGGTAGAGAGTCAGTTTGTAGGGTCAAAACTTGTTTGTATAAAAGAGACATCAGGTGTGGGGCTTCTTCTGAAGCAGCACATGTAGTTTCAGTGAGAGTGAGCACATGTGAAGGATCTCTCGTTTGAAAGTGATTGTAAAGTGCTTACATTTGCTCTTGAAGGTTACCCTGGAATGTTGGACTACTTTTGTAATAAGGGTGTCATCTTGGAGCATATGAACTAATCACATGAACTGTACCTCTGGTGGGGTGATGTCTGCCAGGGCCACTCTAAACACCATATGTTAGGTGAACTTAGGGTTATGAGAAAGTGGAAGGAACTGATTAGGGTACCTTGAGTTCTCACCTACATATATATCACTGGGTTAACAATATTAATTGTGTCTGTTAGTTATGAAGGTAGTGTGCCTGCCTTTCTAAATCAAATAATGCACTGGAATCCAAATGTGTTATTAAATCGCCTTCGCTTACGTTAATTAGAGGCGTTATGATTCAAACTTCAGAACGATGCTGCCAACTCTCAAAGAAGCACTGTGCATGTTAGCACAACAAGCTTGTTGGTAGGTATCCAAGTTATGTTCCCCTTAAAAGTTTAAAAATATATATAAATATATACAAACAACCCTGGCCAGATTTATAAATAAGTGTAAACTGATAAAACATTCATAAAGCTTTAAGTACTGTACAAAGAAGAACATAAACAGGAATAAAGTCATTTTATTCAATGCTCTATTTTTGTAAACTGAGTTCTGTTAACCATTTACTTGCAGTACATTACCAGAAGCATTTTGCTTTATTGTTGTATAGCATATTTATGGTTTTATAATATGTTCTTCTCCAATCAAGTTTAAAAAAAACCTGCTATTCCCAATACACAGTGTCTTCAAATCCCAACAGCATTTTGTAGATAGAAAGAAAAAAAAGTTCAAATATAAAACAAGTCTTTCTTTATGTGAGGAAACCCAACCTGTTCATCGGTAGACACTTAAAACCTACACTGACAGAACAGAGACCATGTGGATGTAAGCCTAAAACACGGCCATTCAGTTAGGAGAAAAGCATAAAGGTCCATGTCTAGGACATAGAGCCCTGTCTATAAGGTGTGACCACGGAAGCCATGTACAAAAACACCACCTCCTACATGTGTCACATTCATTTCTATGATTTATTGTTATACAGAAAAAAGGGCACTTTTATTATTTCTAAAAGAACGTGGTTCAACTTGCGGACCTAATATGAACTGAACGTCATTTCTTTTCAGCAGAAGGGGAAAAAAAGGACATTGTTCTTGAACAAAAGCAGAAGAATTTAAGTCCCTGTAAAGTCTTCTTTGGAATTGAAAAAGGTCAATAGCTGCGGTGAGTAGCACCTCGGTGTATTAATGAAGCCTTCAGTGTGCAGAAACAAAAGAAGGGTTGCATTAGGATACAATCCAATTGTATTTGTTTGTTAGTAATAGCATAACTACCTAACTCTGCCCATTGACCTACAATGCCGAGGGAGCTGGTAATTAATCATGAGGCTTAAAAAGGCATTGTTCAAAACAATATGCACATAGCACAGTTACACTCTGCTGAGCAGTAAAAGAGGTGAGAGGGGGAGTACTAACCTTGTACAAACATAATCTTATTATTATAACACAAACATATTAGAAAAACAATAACAGCTCTTAATGGCACACAAGGTAATAATTTTAGACAGCCACAGAAACACTAATTATACAGCATACTACAGCAACCTTTTCAAAAGTACGTGATTTATTCCAGTCTACAAAAATGATCTTGTATATACGGTGCATATATTGTAAACCACTTATATAAGTATCTGTCATAAAAGCAAATTGAATGTATTCAGTTCAGTTATAATGAGAGATAATTAACCAAAATCACAATCCAAAACGTGTATTCATAGTGGGAGGAGGCCATTCCTCCTAATAACTATAGGAATTGAATGTGTCCAACCAAACTACTGAGACATGCCCTCTCTCAGTGTCTCTGGCAACAGTGAGTACATGTAAATCTCTCTTTTCCTGCAGGTGGTGTACTTCCGTAGTGTGCTTTCCAAGATGTATATATGTAATAGAAGATAGCCCTAGCCTCTAGCGGTAACAATAAACTGGATCTCAAATTAACCACAACAATGTACACAGGGAAAGTGTAATACACAGTACAAAAGGGAAAAGGATGGTAGGTCACAGTACAAGGTCAAAAAAGATGGCAGGTCTGGCCTGTAAAAAAATGAATAAATCAATGAATCCACAAGGACTGAGCTGTCAGCAATTAGGAAGTCATGTTGTAACAAGGAAACAATTAATGCAACTAATCACTCTGTAACTGATGGTCCTTTGAAACATTGGCACTGAACCATGTATTTGTTATCTGTGTGTCCCTACTGAAGCATCAAAAGAAAAATAACCGAAAAGTAGCTACCACAATATACTATACTTGCATCTGCGAATGTGACTATTAATTTGAGATGCCTAGTTGGTGATTCAGTTTGGGAGATACTGAATCAGGACCATGGACTAGTGGTCCCGAATCTGGGGGTGTGGAGGTGTTATCATGAAAGTAGATTTCAAAGTAAATCCATCTTAGCATTCAGAATACCATCACAGAGACTATAAGGATGGCATGTCGAATCACAAATTTGCCCATTATATTTCTGTTTCCCAGAAAGCAAGGATGTCCAGAGCTATTCTAATAGTTATATATTTATTACATTTTCATTAAAGACCAACATAGACAAATTCAACAAGAATTAGTAGACAGTTACAAACACAAATAATTGCGGCTATAGATGGCATAAATCTGCTTTGAATCATGGTACATTCGTCATGACCAGTAAATACAAACATTTAAAAACAGTTATACATAGGTCCCCATATGAGTCCCCCCCCCTTCTCTCCCCTCCCAGTCCCACCTCATTAAACATTACCAACTCCCAGTCATACTCCCAACTGACCTAAAATGTAACAGATTTCCATAAATCTACATTCTGATTGAATTTTGTACGAAGGCCTCTAACGGCGTAAAACACTTTCTGCAGAAAGCTGGATTTCAACCTGATTCAGAATGTACGACCAGTCTAGTACCTCCCTTTTCTTCCAGAATCTGGCCATAGAGAGTTTAACTGCCATTAAAATATTAATTAATCTAAGATAGAAGAAGATATCTCTATTATTTTGTGAAATAACTCTACAACTATCCCACCATATATGGCACTGTGTCCCCACAAATGTTTGACATCGCCATCATACATTGCGAGAACTACGGTGGAAACTATTCAGTGATGTGGGAACCAAGTACAATCTGTGGGTTAATTTATAATATTGCTCATACAGACTGATACAGTGGACGGTCCTTATAGTAGAACACCATGCACTAAACCAGGACTGAAAAGGAAAACAGATACCCCAATCCTCGTCCCATCTCTTTATGGCATTTGGTTTAACAATAACAACATTTTTAGAAAGAAAATGACTAATATTATAGATCATATGTGAATTTAGAACGAGCTCCAACATCGTTAATAGTAATTAAAGGGACTCAACCTCAACATTGTTTAAACTATGAATGTAGATAACAAAAAATGATGAAGAATTGCAAGCCAGTGCATCAATTAGGAGAACATATATATGTTTTAAATGTGTTTGTAGTGTTTCTTGTTACATAGTTACATAGTTACATAGTAATTTAGGTTGAAAAAAGACACAAGTCCATCAAGTTCAACCCTTCTACCTATCATTACAGCTTTTGATCCAAAAGAAGGCAAAAAACCCCTAAGGAAGCTATTTCGAATTTTGCCTCCTGGGGGAAAAAATTCCTTCTTGACTCCAAGAGGCATATGTCTATGATGTCACCTGGGACTTGGAATGCAAATTAACTACTTTTCAATGGGAAATGTGTAATTAAAATATCAAGCCACAAGATGCCATCATAAGCAGGAGACTCCACAGACACTTTTAAAACACATTTTTGTCTTATTTTATGAATTTTCTTGCAATTTTGCTAACACCATGTATAGATAAATTTATATTTTGACATAAACAGTATAAGCAATATCAAGGTCCCTTTAATTAGAAAGATTTGTCATTGGGAGTATCTCAAAAAGGTTGCTAGGTGGAAGAAAATTGAGAAACACTGTTCTAGTTTAATGTTTCTCACACTAGCATGAAGGTAGAGTGCAGTACACTCAATGTGACCAAATTACTTATTGTCCAAAGCTGGAAGGCCAATGAAACACACGTATGGCTCACTGTCTGCAGTTGCTGAGTGGAGATGGGGGAATGAAGAAAAAAAAAGTAATAGTCTATACATCAGGCAGAGGAAGGAAGTCTCCCAGCTGGGGGTTTTGTTCATCAGTTTAGATGCAGGTGGACAGACACGTGATACATTGTGTTGCAGAGTTATGGAGATTGTGTTTCCAAGTGACTGTGCATAATAGATTTACAGGTTTATGACAGCTTGAGGTCCCTATACAATAAGTTACCACAATCAGTCATTAGGGAGCATGGATTGGTGCAGACATCTGTACAGGTATGCTGCTGAGATCCTGTGTGATGCAATGGTAACATACCTCCATTAGTACAGTGTTTGCAAAAGGTAGTAAGGGATCTGTGCTAGATGAGGCGTAGAACCGTGCATGCACTTCATCCACTTTCTCTGCCATCAAAGTAAAAAACCCCAAAAAACTAAAGGGTCTACACAATATGTGTCAATTTTCAGCACCAAAATGGTGCCTCTGAAATGCGGATGTATCCCAGTCATCGATGGTACCTGCATTCCTAAGTGTCTTTGAATATGTCCGCAATTCAGGCAGCATTGCCGATTCCCCTCTCAGACCACCAGACTGCAGCTGGCACCATAATTGAAAAATAGATCCCCTAGTAGCTAGTAGACCTGGTCCTGGAGACGGCCAAATGGTGTCCAATCCCCACAGTACGTGTCTTGTCACCCCATTATATTAATAATAAAATGATATCCTCCAGGTTTCGGGGGCTGCCCAAAGACCCCCCTAATGAACATAATAAACCCCCTTGGTGTTGGGGGGTTTATTATGTGCATCTCCTGACCCCCAAGTAGGTGAACTTTTATTCCTATTGTCATTCTGACCACATAACAATGAAGAAAAGCTTCCATTTTACCTTGGAATACTCGTTTCCTGGATAATGCTGGTTGGATTGTCATTACTGATATTTAAACTAACGAGCAATATGATTTCATTTAAGTCATCTGTGGAATCTATCTGCAGTGCAATTATGGGCACTTTTTTCCTTCTTATTACAGAAGTGTTTTCAACTTATGTGTCATTAAAAAGAGCTTAAACAACATGCTTATGTTGAAGGGCACTATTATTTTTGAGTATTTTAACCAGAAATATTGATATAATAGCTAAGCTTTAGGACTATTGCTATACAATGCATCTTCAGAGTCATAAGCACATGGTTACATAATGCAGTAAATTACTTCCTTTTCTATTTTAAACCAAAGAGTAAGATTACAGAGTTAGAATTAAGGTTATTATATTAATGTGAGGCTTACATTACTAGACGGACTAATGTGAACAGAGATGATAAACACGACACTCTCTGATTTGATACCTGGTACTTCTTCATTTGAACACCTGTGATTTGATACCTATTACTACAACATTTGAACATTGCTATCCCATAAATACAACAAAAAAACATTTTTGTAGATTGTTTTATGCAAAATATCTCAAATTTATCAACAAAAATGTTGATTAAATTAAATCTAATTTCCTTTAACCCCTTGGCGACACAGGACGGACTAGGTCCGTCCTGTGTGCCGAGGCGTTAGTGACACAGGACGGACCTAGTCCGTCCTGTGTCAAAACCAGCACTGAAAGTGGAGTTTTTCCGCTTTCAGTGCTCTGATGGTATTGTAACGATGCTTCCGTGTGGAAGCATCGTACAATACTAAAAAAAATGCCCGTCGGCATTTCGATCGCTCCGGAGAGCGATCGAAATGCCGGTTTTAAAGGCACAGTGCCTTTAAAACGACGGGCATTAAAAAATGAGCAATGAGCATAGAGCTTCCTATGCTCAGAAAGTGTTCCTGATTGCCTCGCAAGTCGAGGCAATCAGGAACACACAAAAAAAAATGCACGATCTTGGTCACTAAGTGACCAAGATGGCGCTGCCCTTCTAAGGGCAAGAGCACAGGAGGCAGGAAGTACCTGCTTCCTGTGTTCTCTGGCTGTCACACGATTGCCTCTTCACAGAGGCAATCAGTGACTGCCAGGCACACTGACAGGCAGTGGGGATGTTCTGCTGAACATCCCCACTGACTGGTCAGATCAATATTAACCCTATATTGATCTGACCAGTTATGATCTGCCTCCCTCTCCTCACATTTTTTTAGTGAGGGAGAGAGACAGATCAAAGTTCTAAAAGTAAAAAAAAACAATAAACACACAACACACAAATATTAAAACAATAAAAAAAAATTATTAAAGCAATTCCCTGCGTTTAACCCCTTCCCTGCCACTGATCTTGCATAAGCAGTGATCGTGCACATCAGCGCATTTATTTTTGCCGTTTGTGCATTTTTTAGAGGTTAATTTTTTTTGTACTGTAATTTATTACAGTACTAAAAAGGCTCTTCTTTGCCGTCGATCACTGCTTACGCAATGATATTGACGCCAAAGCAATTTTTATCTGTCTGCATATTTTTATTTTATTTTTTTTACACATACCCGCTAGGGGATTACATGTAAAGTAAAAATATTTGAGCATTTTTTTTTTAAGCTGCCTGAGCGCATAGCGATCAGTAACAGCGAATTAGTGGCAAAGGCGGTTTGGTGATTTCTCAATTAAGCTCACCATTCGCCCTGGTTAGATCAAAATTAATCGGACCAATATTCACAAATATTGATCTGCCTCCCTCTCCTCACTTACATTTTTGTGACGGAAAGAGACAGATCAGTATTAGTGATATAAAATAACATTTTATAAAATTGGCAGGTTTTATGAAAGTCTTTCACTGTGTATTAACCCCTTCCCTGCCATTCATCACTGTGTAAGCAGTAATCTTGCACAGCAACAGTATGTTTTGCTGTCTGCACTGTTTTATGGATTAATTTCTTTGTACTGTAATGTATTACAGTACTAGATAGGCTCTTCTAAGAGCTTTTAACCCCTTCTTTGCTCGAGATCACTGCTTACGCACTGATTCTGAGGCCGCGGACTCAGGGTTCGATTTTGACCCTATTCAGCTTTCTGATACATCATCTAGCGATGTATCGGTGGCTGCTGAGCCCTTGCCACAAGTAGTGATGGGGGTCTACCGATAAAAAAATATATGGTTTGGTGGGGGTAAATTACATTGGCTGGCTTCAAAGATATATCCCATAAAGGACACGTACGCAGGTTGACTACATGTCAAAATTCCAAGTTGGAATTTTGAGATGCGCATCTCACAAATGTTGCCTTCTAGCCAAAAACAAACCAACAAACCTATGCATGGGTGCTATCCCTGTACTCGGGAGATGTTGCTGAACACATATTGGGTTGTTGTTTGGCAGTGATATATACCAGAATCTGTGAATTCATGCCTGAAGTACAATGCATGTGGAAAAAAAACTCCCAAAAAAGTACTACCACAAACTTTTACAAAGGCTGGTGGTAGAATTAGTACCTATACAGTATTAAAATACCACCATTTGAAATACCTTAGGATGTCTATTTTCCAAAAATATATGGTTTGATGGGGTAAAATTCATTGGACGGCTTCAAAAATGTTCCAAATGGAACATGGGCGCAGGCTGACTACATGTCAAAATTCCAGGTTGGAATTGCGCACCCCCTAAATGTGGAATTTTAGACCCAATACAAACCAACAAACCTATGCATGGGGGGTATCCCTGTACTCAGGAGATGTTGCTGAACACATATTGAGGTGTTGGTTGGCAGTGGCAAATACCAGAATCTGAAAATTCCTGCCTGAACTACAATGTGTGTGGGGAAAAAATGACATCCCAACCCTTTGACATAGGTTGGTGGTAGAATTAGCACTTAGAAAGTGTTAAAATACCACAATTTTAAATACCCTAGGATGTCTAGTTTTCCAAAATATATGGTTTTATGGGGTAAAATACTTTGACAGGCTTCAAAAGTGTCCCAAATGGAACATGGGCGCAGGCTGACTACATGTCAAAATTCCAAGTTGGAAATGCACCCCCCCTAAACGTGGCCTTTTAGCCCCCAAATAATCTAACTAACCTACACATGGGTGGTATCCCTGTACTCAGGAGATGTTGCTGAACACATATTAAGGTGTTGTTTGGCACTGACACATAATAGGATCTGTGAATTCATTCCCGATGTACAATGAATGTGAAAAACAAATTACTATCCATAACATTGACATAGGCTGGTGGTAGAATTAGTGCATGAAAAGTGTTAAAATACTACCATTTGAAATACCCTAGGGTGTCTAGTTTTCAAAAATATATGGTTTTGTGGGGTAGAATACACTTTTTGGCTTAAAAAATGTCCCAAATGGGACATGGGCGCAGGTTTTCTGCACGTCAGAATTCCAAGTTGGAAAACAAAAAAGCGCACCTCTCAAATGTTGCCTTTTAACCCCCAAATAACCTAACCAACCTATACATGGGTGGTATCCCTGTACTCAGGAGATGTTGCTAAACACATATTGAGGTGTTGTTTGGCACTGACATATAACAGGATCTGTGAATTCATGCCCAAAGTACTATGTATGTGAAAAAAAATTACTATCCATAACATTGACATAGGCTGGTAGTATAATTAGTGCATGGAAAGTGTTAAAATACTACCATTTGAAATACCCTAGGGTGTCTAGTTTAAAAATATATATGGTTTTGTGGGGTAGAATACACTTTCTGGCTTCAAAAATGTCCCAAATGGGACATGGGCACAAGTTTTCTGCATGTCAGAATTCCAAGTTGGAAAACCAAAATGCGCACCCCCTAAATGTGGCCTTTTAGCCCCAAAACAAACCAACAAACCTATGCATGGGTGGTATCCCTGTACTCAGGAGATGTTGCTGAACACATATTGAGGTGTTATTTGGAAATATCCCTTCACATTTTAAGGTAATGTTTACCTAAATTGCAATATATGTGAAAAATTTAAAAAAAAAGGTTTTTTTGCTGCAAACTTTGGCATAGATTGGTGGTAAAATGGCTACATGAAATGTGTCAAAATACCCCAAGTTAAATGCCCTGAGTTGTCTAGTTTTCAAAAATATGTACATGTTGGGGGTCATTCATGGATTTAGTACAGAAATCAGTGTTACAATGTCACTATCGCTAATTTTGAAAGACAGGATTTTAAAATAGCTTTGCACCACTTATAGTTCTGGCCCTGTAACATGAATAAAAAAGCACAAAAACATAAAAACATGGGCTATTTCTGAACTCAGGACATATATTAGAAACTTTTTAGCAGTGTTTTTTTGTTGTCTCTTGTACATGAGTATACGATTTTTCAAATAAAAGTCATAAAAAAAGTATTTTTTCAATTTTTTTGCCATATTTTATTATTTTTTTTACATCAAATTATATGCTATTATCAAAATAATGGTATCAAAAGAAAGCCCTTCTTATAACGATAAAAACAATATATAGTTTGTGCGGGTACACTAAATGAGACAGAAATAAATTACAGCAAAACACAAACACCTCAGAAATGTTAAAACAGCCCATGTCACCAAGCGTCGGACAAGCCAAAAAAGTCATGTCACTAAGGGGTTAATATCATTTGGAACACAGGTAGGTGTGTGTGTGTGTGTGTGGTGAAGAATGGCATAAAAAGCATTGAGTTTAAATGATTTAAGTTTACTACCAGAAATAAGCGCCATAACCTCTGTGTTCCTTTAGATATAGGGTGGTAGACATAGGAATGCATTTAAACAATACAAGCAGGAAGTATGGCAAAGACAATGCTGTTTTTCATGGTGAAAGAGGTTTTCCTTGGCAGCATCATGATATCCCACTCTTTCATTTATGTGGTTCCCGTGTAGGTTCAGGTGGTGGCCCATACATTAATTGCATACAGTAATATATTGTTTTAGCGTTTTAGTAGGGTGCCTCAAATGCACTTATGATTAAGCCTTCCCAAAACATGAAACACGTAAAGTGTGTTCCCCACCATTGTTGTCATTATTTTATTATTTTGCCACAAATAAAGTACTACATTTTGCAAATTACCATGTGTGCCGACTTTATCTACATTTTTACCTCAAAGAAGACATAGTAACCTTGTGTTATCTGGTGGCCTGTGTTATCTAAGCTAGATAGATGGGTAGATTGATGGACAAAATAACAGTTATATAAAAGGTGCATTTACAAAAGGTACCTGTGGGATGATGGACATTTTTTTCCGAAGATCGTGCAGACCGAGCTCAGATGTCAGAATTTTATCAATCCAAATCTTTCCTTCAGGTTCAGCCAGGCGGAAAAGTGCAGAGATCAGAGAGCTCTTTCCTGCACCAGTTCGTCCCACTATCCCAACCTGTAAAATATGAGGTATGAAAGGGCATGTATCAGCCATGGCATCTACCTGACACTGAGATTTGTTTAATGCATGTAATAATCATTTATCTTTACCGAGAATTATGTCAGTCTTTAGTCCACTCAAACTTTTATTTCATGTTAATGATTCACTCCGTGTCATCTAGTGTGTACCCTAGTTCTGCTGTAAAGTTTTATGGATAATAACATAAACAAAAAAGTTTACAAAATGAGCTGTTCTACTCTGTGGCACAGATATGGCTTTAAAAAATGAATACTTGAAATGAATTCTGTGGTAAAGGTGATGGGAAAACCCCTCCAGAGGAAGCAGAGACATTAGCAGACACAAATATACACATACCAAACAAGTCAGAAGGCCTGCTTTTCTCAGACGGCATATAAAAATCCGTTCAACAATGAACATTAAACATCGGTCACAGTGAGGACTTCTTTACTTTAACTACGTGCTGCTTCTCATATTATAACATTACAGAATATATAGTAGATTTAAAAAAAAATACTTCCATAACTAAAAATGAATCATAAAAAAGGTATAAAGCATAATATCTTCACTCTATCCTACGAGAAAATGATACATTCTTGTGTTGTCGATTATGGACTTCCATACACTAGATTTAGCAAAAAAAAGTAAAATACATTGAGATGAAAACAAAGACAAAATGAAATCCATCTGTTGAAAAGCCGTTATAGTCTACTCAATAAAGAGAGAACTGCAGGGAACTGTGACGGGAATTTCAAACTTAAGGCCAAAGTAGCGGAGTTGGAAAAATTCTCCCATTCAGTTGCATTGGAGAATTTGTCCAACTCTGTTAATTTGGCCTAAAGTGGGAAATTCATGTCTCATTTCCCTGCAGTTCTTTATTTATTGAGTAGACCCTATTATTTCCACAACTTTACTAAATCCAGTATTACCTTTTCATTGCCAAAAAACAAGGCACGTTTTGTTATTCTGTTCATGACTTGTCTCTTCCCAGCCATTCTTTAAAAAACATCATTGTTGACTCTAGTCAACCTACTCATTGCTTGTATAGTAAATGTAGTTAAAGGAGTAGTACCGTGTTAGCCATGGAAAAACAGGAAACAAGTAGGATTAAAATGATACCATTTATTTGCTAACTGGGAGTTTGGTTGCAAGTTTTCAAGACCAACTTGTTAGGGGCTTTAACAAATTGGTCTTGAAAGCTTGCAACCAAACTCCCAGTTAGCCAATAAATGGTATCATTTTTACCTTACTTAGTAAATGTAGAGAATAAAAAATAATAATAAAAAATGACCTATGCATTGTGTTAGCAAAATTTCCTGCGGTGAAACTAGCGGTTTTCGCAATCAACAACGGTGCTGCTCTATTGCCTCGATGGTGCTGCTCTATTGCCACAGCCCCAAATTCAGGGTCTGGGGCACCCACGATTGCTCGTATGCAATATGGCTGTGCCCTCTTGTGGTCGGAGCTTCGCAAGTGAAAAAAAATTCACTTCCGACGCTCTAAATATGGTGCTTAACTGCCCCTAGAGGCAGTCTGCAACATTGCAATGAAAAAACATCTCAATTAGCTTAAATCTAGGGTTAGGGTTAGTATAGCAGCTAGGCTTACAATTAAATTAGGGTTAGCATAAGGGATAGGGTTACAATTAAATTAAAATATATTAAGGGTTATCTTAAGGGTTAGCGTTGGGGTTAAATTTAGGGTTAGGGTTAAAATTAGGGTTTGGGTTGGGGTCAAAAGTTCAATATAGGGAAAAAACTAAAAACTATATTTTTGGTTTTTGCCCCGTAACCCAAAAAAAACTGAAGAAAAACATGGAAACAAGCATATTTCTGAACTCGGGATAACATTTAGATACTATTTAGACAGGGTCTTTTTTTAATGATTGTATTTGTGTAAATTATATTTTAGGTCAAAGTTAGAAAAAGTTGTTTTTTTTTCCATCATATTTTATGAGTTTTTAGTAAATTATAAGATACGATGAACATAATGGTATCTAAAGAAAGCCCTTCTTAAGACGATAAAAACAACATATAATTTGTGTGGGTACAGTATGTGAGAAAGAAGAAAATTACAGCTAAACACAAACACCCCAGAAATGTAAAAACAGCCTCTGTCACCAAGGGCAAGTCAAGGTCAAAATGTCTTGTCACTAAGGAGTTAAAGCATATTTTTCTTTCTTTTTGTGCATTTGCATGCAATTTTTCTAACACAATGTACAAATACTTTTTTTTTATAATTGTTATTCTCTATGTCCACAATGTTTATGCTGACAGACTCCCCTCAAATGAGAGAGGCTGGACACTTTTTTATGGATTCACAATAGCTTAGTTACCAAGATAAGGTTTTTCTCCAGCTTTCCAGCCATACATTTTCTGTTAGGTATTCTCAGTCTCTGACTAGAGATATTATTATTATTATATCTGTTTTCCTTCACCAAATTCCATTTCATTAGCACTTTAGATACCATTATGTTGGGTAATAACAGCATATTCTACCAGCTATCTATTCGACCTCTGTTTTGATTCTCATTAGAAGTTTCGAGCTATGAACACCAAGACAACACCATATCTTTTCTCCTCAGGTATAAACACCAGGATGCTAAATTAATTCTCTTAAATTGTATACAGTATGTGTACTATTCTACACCCTTCTATTCATGTTCATATAACACCCCTCATTCCACTGGCAGAAGGCAGACTGTATGCAAGAAATCTAATTTGTAAAACATAAATAAGCAATCATATTGTCCCTCTAATACACACAGTGATATAAGTTATGAAACATACTTTTTCCTTTGGTCGGATTAAGGCAGTTAAGTGCCTTAAAACCAGTGGTCCATCCAGGCTGTATGCAAAATTAACATTTTCAAATGCAATCATTCCATTGTTTGGCCAATCTGGTGGTGGTCGCTTCTTAGACTCCCAATTTGCTTCCTTCTCAAGCTGAGTGTATTCCATCACCCTTTCTACAGAGATCATCTACAAAGGATATAATGAAACAAATAGAATAAAAAATTAAAACATATAACTAAATATGTGCATTGCTCACGAAGTGTGAGGCCACCAAGTGTGAAAGGTTCTCTTTAGCCCAGCAGAGCAAAATGGGACAGTGGAATGGCAGTAATAAATGTTAGTGCTTAAATCATTCATGTCCTTCCGTGATAGTCAGCATACACCGCCCTTAGCATTACACTTTGACAAGTTGGGATTACCTATACATGAACAAGCACAAACAACACTGGGTCATTTATTTTACCAGATTTTCGACTTCTGCGCTTTGCCTAACTCCCCACTGGAACGTTCCCATGATTGTAATTGCGTAAGACAATGCCAAGCCAACTTGTCCAGCATTAAGGCCTACAAGAAAAAAAAAAGTCACTTGACAAAAATCTTACATGTTAGACTGTGAAATCATTCTAAATCTAGTAGAAACATTGCCAAAATAAATCGTATTTCTATCCAGTGACGTTTTGGCCATTTGCCTAATTATTACTGTGTGACAACCAATAGAGAGAATAAATGTAGACAGCCCAACTATTATATAACTTGTTCATTTTTAAATCTTTACATGTGCTCCATTAAAAAATATTATACAGAAGAGCTTTTGGGTCTGCAAAATTAGGAAATTAGAACCTGAAAAGACCTCAAACCTGACCGTTATGAGGGCATCTGACACTAACAGACTGTCTTTCACAAAGTAATGTAGAAATTTGATCTATTATTATATTGGCGTTACAAGGAAATATTACAACAGTCAGAATACTACCCCCAAAAAAGCAGAAGCCACAATTCGGAATGTTCTAGCAGCAATGAGGTTACAAGCCAATGTCAGGAGAGGTGGTATGTGTAAGCAATACTAAGTCAACCAGTCAAGTGAGCAGTAGAGAAGTAGAAGGGACTTTCTTAAATAAAAGGATTTCACAGCCAGCTTCAGATTTTCAAAAATGACGACTAGACATATGGTCTATACATATTTTTAACTTTGCTTATAATTAACACATGTTTAAAATGGTTCAGTAGTTTCTATGGTTATATATTAAAGAAACATGTGTATACAATATTTTCCAAAATCTCATATACAAAATACACAAGGTGACAGTGCGCTATATGTGCTATAAAGTGACAGTGTAATACAATCTGCTGTGCAGGAAATATACCCAATATCACAAATGGAGATATAAAGATGATAAAAGCAATGAAAAACACTCACATATAGTCCCTTAACATGGGACAAAACATAAATGTAAGTGGCAGCTTTCTTGTCCTGGTTCGATGCAACCTCCACAGGGGATATGCAATGTTCAACAACCTCTTTTTCAGTGTATTTCACGTGACACGCTGATAACTATCTTTTTTCTCAGGCGCAGTAGATTAACAGCGCGTGCGCACAAAGTTTCAGCCGATCAGCAAAATTTTCTCTAGCGCCACCTGCCTCACACCAGTTCCATTGTCTTATTTTCCAAAATCTATCTTGGCTAATCTTTCTAAAAATGGCACTTATTTTTATCCCCACTTAAATATTTGTAACAAGTGCAGAAATCAAGAAAGAGGTCTCACATTTTTATACTATACTGAATGCAATGAAATGTAGGTTGAAATAGTTTACACAAAAGGATCATAAAGTTTAAAAAGATAATTTTTAATGCTTTACTAAATAGCATAAAGTTAGCAGGGTTTTCTGGTGAGAGGACCATTTGAATTAATAAATTGTATGCCTAATATAATGGGCAAGGATCCAAAAATTAGATTGTACCATACCAGATTGCTTATTTATAAAAAAAATTCTTCTAATTCTCACCACAAAATGGGCCATCCCAAATAACAATAGCTTCATCTAGGTCAACATCTCGGATGTTGGAATAACAATCTATGGATTATCTACGTGAGCGTGGTTTGGTCCTAAACAAGTTATTTTTCCAGGCAAACCATGCGTAATGTAGCTGTAAGTGATTTATATTTAAATTTATGAGCTCCATATGACTTTGAGCAATACTACAAATAATTATCATATGTACTTACTTTTAGCAAGAATTAAGGAACCAAATGCGATGGCTATAACAAACAGGGCACAGATGGCATCCAGACGCACTGCAAGCCAACGGGATGTCGTCAGAAACAAGAACCAGGCCTCTAAAGAGAAAGTCATACATATTATAAAGTGTACAAAAGGAATAAGACAAACTAAATGCCCATTTATTTTCTTAATAATGCAGTGTTTTTTATTCCTTCAGAACTGCAAAAATGAATAGGACTTTAAAAGAATTACGCATTAAGCAAGAACTGAGAGATGTCAAGGAGATAATATTCCACTGGATGACAGTTTTCCATTAGACATCAAAGTCCTAAAACACTTAAGACAATCAAGCACTCGATGTGAATATAAAAATATGCATACACACACCCATGCCTGGGAACTTGTCAAATTTTGATCCAGTAGATTCCAGTCTTGACAGGGGATTAAAAGTCTAGAGGTCAGTTCTCTTTTAGCAGAGTATGGTGCAGTGCTGTTTAGCTCTGCCCACTGCTTGTTGACTTCCACTACTTTCAGGACCACCCACTTGCCCATTTTTGACCTTCTTCATATTTGTTTGCACAGAACTGCCATATTTCTGACTCCTGAGGAAGAAGAAAGCTCAGATATCCAGGCCAATGCTCTCCAATGATAACAGAAATGCACAGAACACAATGAGAGTATAGTTCTGCATGTACTTAGCACCTTTTGAATGGTTACTGCTCACAATTAATTTACCAGCAAGGAAGAACAGTTGATGCCTTGACTGCATAGAGTGCAAACATAGCTCTGGACATCTCTAACTCTGCTGGGCAACTTAAAACTGCACTAGGGATCTCTGCATTTATAGAATTCAGTTTGTTTAACTGGTAAGTGGTTTACTCCACCAAGATTGAACACTGTTTGCTATTGTAACAGTATTTTACTTACTTACGGTAAAAAGTATTTGATGGAGTAATATAAAACAGAGCAGACACTTCTGCAATTCTTAACCCTAGGTGCCATGCCTATAAAGCCATTGTCTATGCCTAAATGCCTGTGTCAAAGTTAATGGGTGGCATACAATCACTGTGTATTATTCATTATCACAGCAATGCTATGCCCCGGAAAAGCTCCATGCAGTCTCCCAGACATATGCCTCATTTTTAGGCAGAGCTTTCTTCCAAAAGTCATTGGGTGCAAGTGCAGCCCCTCTGCTCACAGAGCGAGGGCGTATATCCTCCTCCAGGACAAATTTGTTGTGGACCTATATATACATATCCTTTTGACACAAAAGGTTAATACAGCAAGTGGCCACTTTAATAGGTACACCTACTAGTATCAAGATATAGGAACTGGTACGAGTGCTAACGAAGGATAGAGAGATGGTAGAATTACAACAGATATAAAATAGTTTAATGTTATACAAAATCTAATCACAATAAAAATATATACAGAAACAATGTCGTTCCCTGCTTTGCAGTTCTGGGCGCCAGGCTGGTAGTTTTTTTTTTTTTACTTTAGCCCGGCTGTGGAATAACAGCAGGGTGTCCCACTTCTGAATTACGGTATGCATGCTGGCATAGGGTGATCGCGCTAAGACTGACATGGCTAAGTGCCTAAATAATTTTTCACATCTGTCATGGAATCACTATTGGTGCAGTAATTACTGCACAGAACAGTGTTTCAATGCTGTTTTTTTTAACAGGTCTGGTACTCCTCCATAGAAAGAATGGATGAATGTAGTAGGTGCAGAATTTTTTTTAACGGGTGCGGTAATTATATTACCACACCTGTTAATGCAAGTGCGAACATAGCGCAGGGATATTCCAAGCACAAAACACAGGGAGATGAAATGCACCAATAAATAAATACTAAGTAAACCCCGCAAGGACACTGTATGGGAGTTGTGCCTAAAGTCAGATTGCACTTTATAGAACAACATCGTCTTTCCCGATACTGGGAATTTAGATTGTGTATGAATTGGAACACACGCTGGAACCCTAAAAACAAATAGTGTAAGAAAACTAATACAGACCTGAATGGAGATCTTGTTGGGCATCAAATGTGTCTTGGAAGCGTTGCTCTGCTTTGAAGCCACGAATGGTCCACAGTCCCTGGAGGGAAGATGATAAATGGGAAAACACTGGACTACGAGCTGGAAAGCAAAAGATAATACACAGTCATTGGTGAAGATTTCCAAAGCACACAATCAACATATATTGGGATGGTGTTCTTTTGGTCCATTTTAACCAATCTTATTGTGCTTTAAAGTATTTTTTTTGCTGGGATCAGTGACATAGTTCGAAAACTGGGTGTAGATAACTGTATATGGAAGATTAATATAATCCTAGCAATTATAGTTTCCAGGTTACTAAAACAAATATTGGTGATGCAATCAGTCACTTCTACCAATATCCATATATTAAAATCATGATAATAAAAACACTTTCAGAAAGGTTATAATATTTTGGATTATTTGAATCTCTTTAAAAACATACATTTCAACGCATATGACCTCCTGTTGTGTAGTCATAATAGCTGCTATGGATATTTTTTAGGATTGCAGGCAATCCCTCCATTCCCAGGAAAGTAGGTTACTAATGAACTCCTAAGCACGGTAATAGGATGTGATCCAAACAGGCCATTTTCAATGAGTAATCTGTTGCTGCTCTTTGATGCTATGCACAGAGAACATGAAGAGGACCACCTCCGCATATTAACTCTGAAACGATTCCTAGCATTGTTGCTTCATATCATTTACAGAAAGTCACCTTATTTTTTACAAATTTTAGCATTTTGCTGCAATATTAGAGTGGGGTGAATCGTCGAATAGATAACTGGCTGTCGGTTTTGGGGAAAGCAACATCAGCTCACATTATTCTCTCTGACCATGTCCTTATTGTGAGTGATGCTCATTCTCTAGGTTAAGTGGGATACAAAGGGACAGCAATTGGTTGTGCCTATCAGCAGGTATGACAGTTTTACAAAGGATGCATTATAAAGCTTTTTCACGCTACAATAGCTCTCTTGCATTCCTTTTCTTTATTCCGATTTATTCAATGGTCACTTTCTTATAGAAAATAAATGTCACCTAACATGATCTACACACCATAAGACACGTCAATCATTTCACTTGAAAGGCGACACACCGTGATTTGTTGTTTAAAAAAGGGGCTATGATAGCACTGAATACAGGTGAATGCTACATTTTAGGATAGAAGAACCTAATAGCAAAATAAAAATTATAAAATGTATTTAGGATCCCGGTATGGCTATAATATAATCCATGCCTATTGCTGTGTATGTGCATGTCAAGTACCCTTTATAGATTGTTATCAATCAATAAAGTCTGTACTTCAATGCGCCAAGTGTCATACATTCTACTCCAATTTCCAACCCGCTATGTTTAACCCTGCCTTGGTTGATCATAGAAACCATGGTTCTAAAACGATGCGTTAAAAGCTGTGCAGCAGGCACAAACCCAGGCCATTGTTCACCCGTTATCATTGTAATGATCACTGTTTATTGTTAGCGTCTGCCACTTTACTCCTAAATTTGATTTTGAGGACGATTAACGCAGTACAGTGTGAATCTCTTGATTGTTACTTTCTTTTACAATGATTATCAGGTATATTCACCACTGTAAGGACATAAGGGAAGAGGAACTGGATTAGTTAAGTGTACAAAATGTCAGCAGATTTTGGCGAGGCTGAAAAATAGTATTAAAAACTGAGCTATTTAAAAATATATTCGTAAAATCTATCGATAGTAATGTTCTACTGATTAATTAAACTTGCTTTCCAGGCGCCAAAGCGGTTTTAGATTTCTAGTTCGCTTTCCATCTTGAGTTGCTAACCCTAAAACTCTGAGATTAAGTTCAAGTGCCATTGCTGTGTGTTGTCATAACACACGCAGCACTAACAAGCACTAGGAATCTGTCGAGATTGCTCTATGGTCAGAGGTAATAAATTAATTAGATAATGCCAGCTGCATTATTTGACACAACCACTTGCTACTAATGCACTTTATAATGCAACAATTGATCTGTTTAACATTACTGCATTTTTCACATAACAAAAGAATCATGCATAAAAATAAAGTCCATTAGTAAATGAGCATTGAGTACTGGAAGCTACGCTATGATGCATCACTATGGTAACAACTTTTAGTACCGGAAGTCACGATAGGTGATGTCAATCATTTTGCATGTTGTCCAGCTTCTTTCGCTGGGCAATCAAGCACAAACTCCCACAAGCTCACGAAAGAATCCGGAATGCCTCCTGGGGTGTTACTTACTTTCAGTGCCACCTGTTGTCCATATATCTGGCCAGGTGAACAAGCAATGTGGGCAAGATTAGTTTATTGTTTATATTTACATTTTCTCTTACATCCTTTTTTATTTTGAAATAGGTTTTATTCCCACTTTCATCTCCAGTTATCACCATAATACAATTAAAAGTAAGCTCATGTATATTTCCATATACCTTTAGCAGTGGTGGTCCATGTATTATATGTAATAGCAAGATATTTAGAGTATATTTGTTCAATCTGTGACATTATATTTTTGTATTTGTTAAAAGTAATCATTGTATTTATGTATTTTAAATGTTCGGTTTGTCAAAATATATTTTTTTTAATGGCTCCTTTTTTGCAATATGCTAAAATATACATACAATTTATTATCTGTTGGAGAATCCACACCATTGTGTTGGATATTTCCCATTATTTTTGTGTACTTACCAAATAAATTGATATACCTGGGTTGATGATTAATTTAATTATTAAATTGTGGTTGAAGTTTCTTTCCTATATTGGCGCTGTGCACATATTTATTTAGTGTTACATTCTCATTACTACCATGTGCTAGAGTATTGAAAGGCAACTTTTCATATATTTCTTCATATAATTTCTGTGGTAGGTAACTGCTTGTCTGTGCTAATTAGTCAAGAATGATAACATTGAATTACTTCAGCTTAATGTGTCAAAATCTAAGAAATCATAAAGCAAAGTAGATTCCAAGGTGGACATGTCCTTACAAGCAAACATCAATGATTCATACTATAGAGCGGTGACTAATAAACATGGCACAACTGATGTTTTGGATATATCTCATCACACTCAGTCAGTCTTAAGGGTGACTTAGCATCACGGGATATCCAGGTGCCAACCTAAACATGCAGTAGGGCCAGATTAGTAGATCGTAAATAAAAAATGTTTAAAATTATCAGACTGAATAATCTTCACAAACATTGTGAAGACCAAGAGGAGAAAAAAGCCAGATCGAAAAATTCTCCAACACACCTAATTTTCCAGTATAGATATGTTGGCCTCATTTTTTTAACTCTGCTACGATTTCACCACAGTTCACGGTTTAGAACAATATGTTTTTTTAATGGCAATTTTAACCAAAGTTTAAATATACTTACTTGTTGACTCAAGCCGTTTGATATCCCTTGACGTGTCTAGGAAATACCTCCTCAGAAAAAAAAATATAATTACAAGTGGAAGCAGGGGAATTAAAATCCACGGAATGACTGACACTGCAACGGCAATCACCCCTAAAATCTGGAGGAACACCTGGAAAGAAATTCAAAGAGTTACAGTTGATTTATTATATGCACTTTATCAGAATTCACAAAATATTGTCATCTACAAGACAATTGTCATATACCAAAATAACTGCTGTATTTAATGATTGGCATGTAATAAATAAATATCAAATATGTGTTGTGTGGTTTTGTATATGTTAATAAAGTTTTTTGTTACTACATATGCCAACTTCCCAGATAATCTCCAATGTGGTATTGCCCCAGTGTTTTCCTGCTTAAAGTACCAGCCAAATGTTATGTAAAAGTGTTTGCATCTCAGGATGGCATATTCCTAAAAGAATAGTTACTTGCAGATGTTTGAGATATTATTACTATCTTTATATGTGGTTATACTTTCTCATTATTATCATCAATTCTTTTAACAGTGCCATCACATGGTGCTAAACGCAGTAAGCAAAGGATATTTAAATTTGGTAATAGTAATAATAAATTGGGTTACTATTCCTGGACAATAACATCTGCAGGGTGTACTAGAAAACAATAGAATATATCAAAGTACCGTACCTCTCCTGCTTAAATACTGGGGTGTTATTATTATTATGGCACATACACAAACTGATCCAACAGGTGCTGGTAACCATGCTGCAGGTTTGCAATCTAACGTGGAATATATTCTAAAATATTGTTGAGCTTCATAGATTATTACACACCACATGCAACATGTCTACTGTTTAATTAGTGTGCTGCTAAATGCCACCATATGTGTTCATTGCAGATGAAATGATCCCTTTTAGACAGTAATTATCAGTTTTTATTTATAAAGTGTCACCATGTTTCACAACTAAACATACAAAACAAGTTTCAAAATACTAGCTAAGGTGAGCCTTGCTCAAATAAACTCACAGTCTAACAAGAAGAATAAACTTACAGTCTAACAAGAAGAATAAACTTACAGTCTAACAAGACGAATAAACTTACAGTCTAACAAGAAGAATAAACTCAGTCTAACAAGAAGAATAAACTTACAGTCTAACAAGAAGAATAAACTCACAGTCTAACAAGACGAATAAACTTACAGTCTAACAAGACGAATAAACTTACAGTCTAACAAGAAGAATAAACTTACAGTCTAACAAGAAGAATAAACTCACAGTCTAACAAGAAGAATAAACTCACAGTCTAACAAGAAGAATAAACTTACAGTCTAACAAGAAGAATAAACTCACAGTCTAACAAGAAGAATAAACTCAGTCTAACAAGAAGAATAAACTCACAGTCTAACAAGAAGAATAAACTCACAGTCTAACAAGAAGAAGAAACGTACAGTCTAACAAGAAGAATAAACTCACAGTCTAACAAGAAGAAGAAACTTACAGTCTAACAAGACGAATAAACTTACAGTCTAACAAGAAGAATAAACTTACAGTCTAACAAGAAGAAGAAACGTACAGTCTAACAAGAAGAATAAACTTACAGTCTCACAAAAATAATTATTTTTTTAAATTATTTTTTCAAGGGTAAAACATGTTCGGTGACACGTTAGGCAACATTTAGTCGTTCAACAAGGTACAAATTAAGATTTTTACCGATGTCTGCTTATTGAATTTCTGAATCTGGGTACATGTTGTAATTTATCCATTCAAATAAGCATGATCCTGGGTTTTTGCTACTTATTCTAATCTCTTTTTTTTTTTTTTACTGTGTACTATATATCTAGAAACATGGCATTGAATAACATACAGGACAAGTGAGAAGCATGAGTATATTTGAACACGTATGGTAAACCCGACATGCATCTTCACAGATACACACAGTTTACTGCAAGCTCTACCTCTCAGCCGAAGCAGAGCTGGTCAGCTGCTGGCGCATGCAGACACTGTCAGGATACCCTCAGTCAATTAGTGGGAGATAGTCTCTCTCTGCCAGTGGAGAAATAGACCTTTGTTTTATTGAATGCCACCAACAGATGCCACCAAGTTAAGGTTAGCAGTGAGAGACTGTTGCTGACAACCGCAGCCATGATGCTTCACGGCTGCTGGTAAGAGGATAAATTGTCATGTGCCTCAATAAGTACAAGCCAATGTATCCTCATAATAGGGCAACAGTTCAAAAGTTGTTGTTCTTTATAAGAAAAAAATTCCCTTAATATCTCTTCCAATAATACACCCACCTCTCCGTGCCGGGCAGAACCGGCACTCTCAAACAAAATATGTTTGCTAAGAAAAGGACACCGCTGAGCCATTGTCATGTAGTGCAGAGCATATGCTAACAGTGGCAGAACAACTATGGAGGCGAATGGGCAACAAAGGCAGGAAATTAAATATAGCAGCAAACACCAGGTGGAGGCACCAAGCAGCTGTTTAACTAATATGGTAGCTCCACCACTGGTCACCTTAAACAGTATTGTTTTTATAAGGGCTAAAATGATTCAGGTCTGTTACTACTCATTGTCCTTGTAGTAATCTGATTAGTAGACCAGCGCTGAAGATAAGAGAGAGCAAGTGCAAAATAGGAAACTGCCTAATGTCAGACAGACTATTTGAAGAAACATGGTTTATCCACGATTCATTTGTTAACATTATAAAAAATGTGCTACACATTCTTGTAAAGCTGAGAGTGTGGACTATTACCTGTTGTTAACCTAACAATTATTTACAGTGGAAATGTAGTGCACAAACATTACTTTTACATTGGTGAAAGAGAATAGGAGGCAAGAACCTGTGTTGGGTTGGTCTGTCTGACATCACTGTTCAGTGCAAAATGCAGATTAATTATTTTTCATTGCAATGTGTTCACTTGTATACAGTATAATATGCTGATCATATAACTATGAGACAAACAAAGAAATAGTTGTTCTACTTACACGACATATAAAGCATTCTTAATGCTCTATCATTTTCACTGTAAAAAAAGATGTTGCTATAGATCATATATGTAAATGTAATTATGCAATTTGTATGTTTGTTATTCATATGTATTACATGTATTATTTAAGCTACCGTGCATGCAGTGTCAACACCTTCTTTGACAAAAGACCTGTAACATGTTAAAACAATACTTCACGCCACAGAATTTCAGATTAATCTTTAAACAATGTATACCAGACATTCATCACAGTCTATAAACATTCTGCTTTGGACACATGACAAAAACAAAATAATGTAACAATAAGAAAAAAAAACCTCAAGCACTATCTCTCAGCTCTCAAGAACGTTGAAAGCAGAAACAGCCTTCTTAAAAGATAGTCTTACTTTGTAACCAAGTGCCTCGATTAGCCTCTTGTTAACTTTTAATGCCACTGGTGTCGCTCACATGCTGAGAATGACAAATTAGGACTGTGAATACAAGCAGAGAGACGTGACCAAGGATTTCTAACTGATTAACTGCCATAGAACTACTGTCCTCTGTTATCTTTTTGGCCAAGTTTTCAAGAAAGTGTCAGAGACAGCTGCTGAACTATCCATGTTTATGTAGATTAGAAGAGAAAACAAAGACAAAATGGCAGACTCTACATGTAAACTTAAATCCTAATTTATACTATACATGCCTTTTGTAACCCAAAAAAGCCACCAACTGCTCTATTCAATGTTTTATTACAAACACAGTCGCGTCACATGACCATGATGCGATCTATGTGAAAGCAAACCACAAGTAGTCAATTTTCCACAGCAATTTCTCAAAAATCCAAACATAGACCATTTCATTTTCATAAATAATTAGTGGGGCGTTAAAAGAAATGTTCACAAGCTAAAAAATAAAAAAAAAACTAACCATGACAATCTGGGAAAATCGAAATTCATGTAACTGATCACTAAAAAAGACAAAATGACAAAGTTATTGTTCTGACAAAATTCCTACTACACACTTTCTCTGACATTTCCACACAATAAAATGCAAGGGTCAGTGATACTGAGACAAGGCAAGGCAGTTCCAGTCATTTGTGTCTGTGAAAGTGAATGACCTCAGCTATTATTTCCATCTTGGGCACTTTTTGTTCCCAATGTCCAGATGCAAGAGCCATTCTTTAAAAGAAATGACTGTGGACACCTCCTTCACATTTTCCTTCCCCTTAGTGTTTTCACTTCATAAAGCTGCAATCAATGCATTTTGTGTGTGGTGGGGGGAGGTTCTACAGTCAGTGGTGGTCTGCAATACAGCCTTCATTGGTGGTTCAAGTAGTCCCAGGATTAAGCTTTTGTTTGCTAAGAAAGCGTCTGAAAAGTCAGTTATTTAAAATTAGTCAAGCTGTTGATTTTCAGATAAAGGCTTTCTTTTAGATCTGCTTTCTTTAATAAATCACAAGATGTTTCTCAGGGCAGCTGCAGGACAGATCACATATTCTCCGTGAACTTCCTTTCTCAAGCATTTTTTTTTTTGGCTGTTCTTTTTGCATTCAAGAGGCCTTCTTAATAAAAAAAATTAAAGGTACTTGATGTTATTTTTGTTACTTAACAAAAGAAACGGATCTAAATGATTCAGAGCGTATTGAACATATCACTATTTATTCAATCACTATATTAGTATAACTGCACATATATGCAGTGGAAATAAATTCAGAAATCGTTTATATCTGCACCTTATTCACTATATGTCTGTGGGAAATCCAATTATTAAATGTCTACTAACACAATTCTCAGATACATACAAATGCATGATATTTCAGAATTTTTTTTAAAAGGCGTTTAGGAGGGAATATGGAATTTGCATCATATTTGCTCAGGAAAGCTTGCATTATGGAGCATCTGTCACTAGGCTAGCTAAATAAATACATTTACTTTGAATCCCAATGATTTACAATATAAATGGGCTGTATTCAATGTCAACCATTTCCAGAAAAACTAGTAACTGGCATTTTTGATTCAATGCTAACCCCAGTAAAATCATTACCGCAACAGTCAAAAAAATAATAATAATGCAGCTGATATTTGCACATTAACCCTTTCAGTGCTGTAAGGAACACAAACCATTAACAAAATGAAGGAGATATGAAGGCAAAGAGAGTTTCTAGCTGTATCTGCTATTTATTTGGTTAATTAAAGCTCCACCTAACTGGCAGCGGTCTGTGTGGGCTCATCTCTCCGCCATGATCTCCCCATTTTTCTCACTTCGGGACTTGGACCACCCGATTTGGTAGAGACTTTCCAAACCGGTATTACAGTGTGGCCGCTGAATGAACGCTCGTGGTAGCACTCACCCTGGCTAACACTGTTGATGTCCCAGCAATATAAAGATTTTTAATACAAACAGTTAACCCTATATAAAAACTTAAACCCACAGGGGGTGCCACAGGGTTTCTCCTTATGCCCCGTTCCCCCAAATTGCAGGTCCAGATCTGACCCTCCGCCCAAAGAATGCCGGAGCACGCCAAAATACGCCCTGGCTCACTGAGAATACATTTTCCCCCACTTCCTATTAATAGATGGAGACGAAGACTTCCTCAAGTGTCCCAGTCTCCCCTAGTAAACGGGTCAGGGGTTGTTCAAATGATGTCCATGGAGCCCCTCTAAAGATATGGGGACTAATCCTGGCTCCCCTACAATATTACACATGGTCAAAGGAGCCACAGGGTCTCCCCTTATACCCACTCCCTTCAAACGGAGGAGCCGCAAAAATGCCCGGCCGCAGTTACACTAAATGTAACTAGGGCCGGGAACATTGCCCCTGGGTTCCTATTATTAGATGGGACTGAAGCCTGCCTCAAGTGCCCCCACCTCCTTTAATATATAAATGGGGCCAGGGACTGGGTATGATGCCTTTGACTCCTCTCAAATGCATGGGGAGGAGGACTGCTCCTGGCACATAATACACAGGGTCAGGGGCTGCAAAAGTCCCCCCCTAAAATGATATATGGGGCCAAGGGTCTAAAATAAACAAGGCTGGTGGCTGCCCCAAGAGCCCCCACCCCCCCCTACCACCTTGCAGCCATGGGGCGGCTCAGGACTGCCCCAACGACCCCCCCCTAAATTAATTTTTTAAATATTACCTACCTCTTATGCTCCCCACCTCTAACTTGCCCAGGTAGAGGGGGGGATGAGGTCAAACATGCAAAATAATAAAAACTACCTTTTGACTGTTATGAATGTGTGCAGAGAAAAAACCTTTTTAAAAATGTCCCAGAAAGATCTGCAATGCCCTCAATGTCTTCATTTTTGGCCCAGGGAAAGGGGCCATCCAAAAATAAAAATAAATCCATGTAAAAAAGTTCTGCATAAAAACTTAAATTAAAAAACTGTTGTACCCAAAACCGCCCATTCTCACCGGAGACTGAAATCTCAGCCTGTTAGGGTTAGGATTTGCATTTCCTGTAGAAGGCATCTGACCCTGTGAGCCAATTAGAAGCCTCCCTAATTTTATTTTATTTTTAAATGTCATTATTCCTTACTGTCGAACTAGTGCTTTATATTAAGGGAACCCAGTTCCATGATCAGGAATATCAGGTGCCATTTTGTAGATTCTGAACTTAGGCTCACAGAAATGGAACACAATAAGAAATCGTCATTTAACCAGGTTTCTAATTTTTTCATTTATTATTGTAACAAATGCTAATTTTATTCAAAAAAATTACATACAATTCAAATACATATTTAAAAATTATCATGCAGGCAAATTAAAAATGTCTGTGCACTAACCTTCTCATAGGCTTAGATTATATACATGTATAGGCATAAAAAATATATACATGACAACATTTTTCTTTTTTCCCTGCTTGCACATAGTTGTGATTGCCAAATCGTGTTTGTTTGGTTGCAGTTTGCTATCCAGAGGTTAATTGGAAGGAGGTTTAATTGAATCACTTCCAACACATTAAAAAGTTTTCAGTAGCAGTATAGACTGCTATGTGTGCCCATTAGATTGGTAGGTGAGCTTAATTATGCTTTGGCCAATTCATTTAACCAAAACCTCTCATTTATATTATGTTTATACAATTCTTGCCAACATTTTTTAGGGCAAGAAGAGCAGTTTTTGTTTAGTATTCCAAAATATACATGTCAAAAAAACAGTTTTAGTTAGAAATTGACAAGCATTTTGGTAGCATAGTGACACCACTGGGGTTGCCAAGGGGGCAATTGCTCCCCCCGGCTCATCTGACCCAATGAGCTGGGGTTGTACCTCATTTTTAAATGTCCCAGAGCACCAAGCTTTCTATCTAACTGTCATGTCTGTCTATCAATCGGTGTACTTTATCGGTCAGTGTATGTGAGGGCACTGTCTAGAATGGGTCTTGATTACTGAACCTCCCAAGCTGCCTGTGACATTTCCAGACACTCCTGCTTAGAACATTAACAATTAAAGTCTGTTCTTTAGCAGCATATTTCAAACTGGATATATAGGTAGAAAGTCATGTTAGAGATGACAACCATGGATGCAGTGCTCACAGTGGATCTGAATAGTGAGTAATGGAAGGTAGTCTTACTCTTTTAGTTTTAGAAATGTCATTATCCCCTACGAAACCCCTCCAAAGAATTGAGCTTTTCTAGTAGGCAGGATTTGTTTACTGCCAATACAGTGCAGACTCCAAAAGCTGAAAGTGACCCTAAATGTACCTCTGCCAAAAAAACACTTCTTAAATGCAAATCCTCTCAAGAAAGGCTTCAGTACAAAGAATGAGATGAACCAGTTACTGCATTGTTTATCAAGTTTCACTTGATTCCTCCTGACAACCATTTAAACAATGAATGTTGGGAAATATCCCTCAAAGAAACAGTGACAATGCTGAGGATCAGAGCCTTTATATCTGCTTAATACTCTTTAAAAGGGAGAAACTATTTCTTCCTGAAGGGATTAGAGTTTGTCTTATAAAAGACACCTGCAAACAAAACAAGTGTCAAAAGATCTTTATCATAATTGATATTGCTGTTGTTGAAATACAGATCTGCAACGATACGAGACTTTAACATGTAGCACAACTTGGCACTGGGATCTGGCTATGAAGTGATGTTCGTTCTGTTGCTATTTGGTTTATAAGCAGTAAAAATAAATACTCTGAGAAATCTGAGCTGTCACTGTATACAAAGCATTACAACAGTGCTTAATATTTGCTGTTTTGTGGTACGCAGGCTGTGAGTTCGTGTGGCATGCAGAATAAGTGTCCTGCCCAAAATGGAAATCTTGTCATTTCAAAAGATTAGGACAACCAGTTAAGATGGCCGCCTTTTCTTAGTTTTCTTTCTTTTTTTAAAGAATACCAGGCATTCTATTGTCTTTATAGACTTAACACTGGCCTGAAACCAACTTTATATCAGTGTGCCTGTATAATACTGGCTTGGTGGCAATGCTACAACCAGCCTGTTGTGTTGCATGGAATCTTGGGAGTTCCATTTCTGGAAGAGATGGCCAATTTCACAATAACAATAACAATTTTTAATATGTAAATGAAGAAAATATTGCAATAATTATTTTGATTATTACTATATGATTATATGTATGTGAGCATAAGTACACACAAACAGACCCTGCTTTTAGATGGATAGAAACAACTTTCCTGCCCACAATGAACAAAGTGGAAATATATATATAACATAGTTCAGTAAAGATGTGCTGCAAACGAAGATATGATTTTAAAAGTGGAAATGGTACTGTATCATTATTGTGAAAATATCTTTGCTACATCACTCATTCAATTCAAAGCCTCAATAATCCTCCATTAATGTGTTTCTCCAGCAAAACTCCATTTTATAAACAGGGTTATCGATTGTTTTTTTTCTGTCTATGAAAATGACTTACAAGCATTGAATGAGCATTTTTAATAACTTGTCAACGCCATAAATAAATGATGAAAGTAATGTTTGGTATTACATTTGCTATGAAAACTTAACCCATTAATGACCCTTGTTTCTTATTTAGGTAAACCAATATATAGTTGATGTTACTTTGGTAGAGTTAGATAATCTAAGGCCTCAGTATCTACAAATAGGTCATACTTTAAGTTATACATCCATAAAGCAGGGGCAAAATAATAAAAGCAACTGACCCATTGACTGGTTTACAAAAGGATAGTATCTAGACTGATCACATCACTTGTAACCGCGGAGAAGGCTGTTCCCCATTACATTGCACACAAATATAAACAGTGGCACTTTAATTTATGATGAAGCATGAGGTATAGTTGTATAGTTGACCCACAGCTGGGCTTGGTAAGTAAGTTTTATTTCAGTGATGGGACCATTTACCCCTTAGTGTCCTAATATGATCAAGTCATCCCAAAGTGCTTCTAAACCCATAGACATACAAATTATTTTGTTGGGGGTTTAATTTAACCACAGTCCTCTAAAACAAGTGTTGACAGTTTAAAAAAGGGTGAAGATAGATTAGTATAGCCATAGTAACATAAGAGCAACAAAGAACTATCTCAAACCCTTCCTAATAATGTGTCAGGATTGCAAGCCAGCAAAAAAAAAAAACAATTTCATTCTACAGTTTAGGTTTGACATAAGGGGAGACTTTAAATTCCATAGACAAAAAAAGTGTTTATGCAAAATCAATCCTACTTGCACCACAACCTGCCTGACTCTAGCCAGAACGAAGTGAAACAAGAGCGTGAGAAGACAGTGTCATCAGTAATATGTTTTGATTTATGAGCTTTAATAAATTGCTAGTGGAACAAATGAACATCATCCCCACCTATCTGGTTCTCTATCCATAACACCTTTGAAACTTTTCACTCCTTAGAAGGCATAATTAGCACTGGATTTAGTTCACGCACATGACCGACCCAACCCACCCTAACCCTTCTGCTGCTGTCATCACCCTGACTGCATGCAAAGCACTCCCTTTGCAACAGTCAGCGTAGAAAGAGTTAACAGGTGTGGTGAAGGATTGCATTTACAAGCTTACAGTCTTCACATATTTACATTCTAATTGTTATATATCTCCTTGTACAGGTTAATGATACATATGTTGTATGCATAAAAGTTGGAATGGGAACAGCAGCAAATAGTATTATATTGTAATTCCTTTGATCTCTTACAATCTTCTTGGCACATACATCTTTTGTGTCTTTGGAGATTATTATCTTGAGTTACTGTTTTTCTTTTATTCATATTAAGACAGCATTATTTTTACCTTATTATTGCTAATCTTTTTTCCTTTCTGAACAAATAACCACTCCTGGTTTTGTTCAAAAGGCGCAGTAAACACTGGCTTTTGCAAAGCCAACACACATTCAGAGTTTGCTTAATCTGTGTTATCGTTCCGTGAGAGCTGATTGTTTCTGATCGGCTGTGACGTTTCACAATGCATCCCTCTGCTTGCCAGAATGCTGCAAGGCAATCCAGCAATGAGAAAAAAATACAATAACATAACAACAAATCACATGCAGGTGAACTAGCCACTAAACATTTAGTTAGTAAGGGCTAATAAAAAAAAAAAGTAGCACTGTTTTATTACTCTGAACTCCTCATTTTTTTTATAGCTTGTATTAAAATACAAGCTCAAAAATGTATTAAAATAGTTGAGACAGGTCAAGTTCTTTGAAATAGAAGATTTGTTGACCTCACAGTCAGCGGTGTATCTTGGTTTGTGCTGCCCTAGGCACACAAAATTCTAGCACACCCCTACCCACATGACATGCCCCATAACCCACGTTGCACACCTAATACATGCCTCCATCAGCCCATTACATGCCTCCATCACCCCCATTACGTGCCTGCCTCCATCACCCCAATACATGCCTCCATCACCCCAATTACGTGCCTCCATCAACCCATTACATGCCTTCTTCAACTCTATTACATGCCTCCATCACCCCATTACATGCCTCCATTACCCCATTACATGCCTCCATCACCACCATTACATGCCTCCATCACCCTGAATACATGCCTACATCCCTCCATCACCCCAATTACATCCCTCCATCACCCCAGGACTTACCCTGGTGGCAAGTGGAAGGCAGCATGGTATCTTACCATGCTGCCTGTTTGGCTCCCCGCGTTGAGTGTAAAAAGGTCACATGACCCGGTGCGTGCCTGACGTCAGAGCACCGGGTCACGTGATCTGTCATCAGCAGTGCCCCGCCCGCTAAGAAAAAAAGGCACTGGCAGCACGATCGCGGCACCGAAGGCGTCGCGATCGGGCCGATAATGCGGGGGTGGGTGGAGAGACGCTGGTGCAGCGTTTGGCCGGCGCTTTTGCCGTTTACCCTAAAGAATCCGCCTAGGGTGCCTCGCGGTGATTACTGCACTACTCACAGTAAGAAAGATACTGTAAAGTAAAACAAAAAAAAGACTTAAAAAGTATGGACCTCACATGCATTCTAGAAATCTGTGACAATTGATTGTTTCCTCTCAGACTACAGTTTAGGCCTGTTTTTTTCCCTGTGAGTGAACTCTGCAAACATGCAGTCACTGATGGTGCTTTTACTATACTAGTGATTAGTTACAAGTTGTTATAAAGTATATCACACTGACCAACACTGCTTTTGCTCATGTATTTTTAGACTATATTCATAAGCTGCCATTGCAAGCAATACACTGAAAATGTCAGGTAAAAAATCAACCTTTTCACCAGCAATAGTAAAGTAAGGTCCTGCACTAAAATATATTGTAAAGAGCTAATGAATAGCTGTTTTTTCTCCTGTTTTTAATATTGCAGTAATAAAAGTTTGCAAAGGATGTACATTTTTTAAAAATGGAGTAAGAAATATTAAAATTTCTGGTAGAAAACTCCCAGAGCAAATATGTCGAGCCTAAAACGCTTTCTAGAATTAAGTAGACCGTCTATCATGAGGTAAGTTTTCTGCTCTTTCATTGCTTTTTAGTAAAATGCCTGAATTTTTTTCAGCTTGTTCCGGAGGATTCTGGGATCCCTCAGGATTATAACAAACAATTTACGCCATTGTGTAAACATGTAAAAAGTATTGTGCAAAGTAGCATTTGCTCTAAGACTTACGTACATACATTGTACTGCTTACTTTGGACGCTGTTTGGACTTTTCTGGGATTTCTTTTCTTTTTATGCGGATTTATATTTAAATACATTTTTCAGATTCACAATTTTCATTGCAAGATAATTAAGAGAAGAAATAACAGTCAATAAAACCAATAAAATGAAAAGCCTTTTTTTTTTATTAATGTTGAATTCAGAGCCCTTATGGTTTGGATATTGGACAGCTGCATCCTTTTGTGGGGATGAACCACTAGGATTTAATGTGCCTAATTATTTCTGGCGCTTTTTTAGTCTACCAGTATGTTTCTTTGAAATGATTTAGCTAAATCCATAATTTCAAAATAACACACATAATAATGCAACATAACGTACAGAAAAACACCCAAAACATTTTCTTCACAGAAACATGTTTTGGAAAAGATCTGCAATTAAACTATTGAAAAGTTGCTTGTTCCAAAGAAGAAATAGTAAGCAACAGATTTCAAACAACATTTATTTATATCATATAACCATATCTTGGTCATTTGGATATTGTTGAATCAGAATCTGCAGATTAATGGGGGGGGTTTATGGCAGGGCCTAAACTGAACTTAGGGGTGACAGTAACATGATGGAGGGGTCAAACCTATGGTTCATAAATCCAATATGTGACTTAAAATCCACCTTTAAATTATTATATTTGTTAAAAGGGACAGTAAAACTTTCTTTTTTTCCCACTTGTTGGTCTAATGTAGAGGCACAAGAGAAAAATGCAGTGTCACTAGTATGCAGATAAACTTTATCCACTGACTGGCAGCTGCCATACATCCATCGGAGGGAGGCAGCCTGGTCCTGTCGGAGGCTGTCTCTCTCTGTTGCTGCAGAACGTGACTTTGTTTTTTTTTTCTTTTGAGAAAGAAAAGTAACATTTTTAATCTTGTTTCCTGTAAGAAAGCAAGGGTTAAAAAAGTTCAAAAGTCGCTAAAACTACACCAGTTTCCAGCTCTGAGAAGGTGCACACTAAACACACAAAATAGAATGCAATCTCAGTTCTCAAAAATGTATATAGTTGTGTGACTGTATCCTGTTGGCCTACTCCCTTCAAGTTAACGAAAATCAATACGTATTCACAATAGGATAGGCACTACTAAACACCTCTTTGTCATGGAATAATCCAAATTTGAATATGAATGTGATAAAGCACTATAGACTGGCATCCACCTGCAGGGCAATAAAAACTAAAAAAAAAAAACAAGCACTGCAACCGGATGTGACGTTAGGTCACATCCGGTGGATGTGTTTCCCTCCTCTGTGCAGGAGGGAAGACTGCACGGAGGAGACGTCCGGGGACACGGAGCAGCAGCCAGGCGGTAAGTACTGGGGAAGGGGAAAGGAGGGTGGAATAACAAGCATTGTAACTTTAATATTAATCAAAAACATAATACAGACATGTTAATGGGCAAATTGGCTGGGGTATCTGAATGGCACTTTATTACTGGCATCTGAATGGCACAATATTACTGGCATCTGAATGGCACAATAATACAAGCATCTTAATGGCACAATATGACTGGCACCTGAATGGCACAATAATTATGGGATCTTAACAGCACAATAATTATGGGATTTTAATGGCACCATATTACTGGCATCTGAATGGCACAATAATACTGGTATCTGAATGGTGCAATATTACTGGAATCTGAATGGCACAATATTACTGGCATCTGAATGGTGCAATAATACTGGCATCTGAATGGCGCAATAATACTGGCATCTTGTTTGTGGCATAACTATGGGGCGCTTGTGTGTGGCATAATTAAGAAGCGCCTGTGTGTGTGTGGCATAATTAATTGGGCTCTGAGGTGAAGCATAAATATGGGGCTCTGGTGTGGCATAATTTATGAGGCTCTGGTGTGGCATAATTTATGGGGCTTATGTGTGTGGCATAGTTAATGGGCTCCTGTGTGTGACATAATTTGTGGGGCTCCTGTATGTGGCATATTTAATGGGCCATCTGACTGGCATTACTTAGGAATCTGTTTGGCATGGTATTGGAGGAAATCCACCTTGAGTTACCGCACCGGGTGACACCAACCCTAGTGACGCCTCTGTAGGAGGTTATGTATATAAAAGTGCTTCCATCAGAAATGTAGTGTAACTGCGCAATAATTCTTGTCTACCCCCTATGCATAAAATTATATCTGACAGAAAAAAGCCACTATGCGCCTAATGCACCAAATGGAAAAAAAAGTGATCTAATTATTGTTCTAAGAATTCTGTCGCAGACTATGGGGGTAATGTATAAAAACTTCCACACTTCAAAATGTTGGGAGAAAAAAGGCACAATCGCCATTTGGTGTGTTTAATGGCTGTTGCAGGGTTTTTTATTTTTTTTATGTATAAAACCCATTCTGACAGGTTCATACATACTATACTGTTGCAGGGGCAAAAATTAGAAATAAAACAGTGCCCTTATTTATACATAACCCCGATAATCACCATTGTAATAGTGTGACAAGCATACACCTAAAACATACAAGGCACTTTTAAGATTATATATCATATACCGGTGTAGTTTTACTGGATTTTTGGTCATAAAGGAGAACTAAACTTTTTTAAAAATTTGGATTTATCCATAAGAAATAGAAGGTGTTTGCTAATTTATGTCAGGTCATTGAATACCATAGACTGCAACAGAACATTTTGAGGTAAAAACCTTGATACGTGATAAATCACATCTTTGACAAAAGCCCAATGTCTTTTAAATGGCCGAAGCATACAGCATTAGAGCAGAAGGAGAGATATGCAGTTACTCATACTGTTTTCTTTGCATACCAATCAATTTTTGTATAATTGTATACTTGGTATTCATAACTTTAGAATCTGAATTACGTGGGTTTTTCTAAAGCAATACAGAGCGATTTTTATTTTTGGCAATGTTATAACAGTAACAAAAGTTTCACCACCAGTGAATACTTTCTAGCAAAGCTATTCAAGAACACACACCTCAAAATTCTTACATGTAACCTAAGTGTAATGAGTTTATACATTCAGTTTTTAGCAAGTAAAGAAAACAAATATTCATTACCTCAAGATGTAATCTATACAAGTCTATATCTCCAAATTAATAATTCAATGCATTCACAATTTGTCTGCTTGCATTCCAGACAGGGATGCTGTGGCACTGACTATTTGGTTATGACTGCCCTGTTAATAATAACAAAGTATTTAACCATGATGAGATATTCTCTTCTGTTCAAGCATGTCCTGGGGATGTTACCATTGCCCAACATAATAAAAATGAATTCGATTCTTTTACACAACAGCGTAAAAGTACAGTCATTAAGTAATTAAAATGTGTTAGAGTGGAGACCCATCACAAGAGCTAAACTAAGCAGCAAATAAAGGTACAGTAGGTATAATTACATTTTCAACCAGCACAATTTACATTGTGATTCTTTAAAAAATAAACAGACACCGCAATAAAAATATTTATCTTCCTACATCAAATACAGACATGACATATATATATATATAAAAAAAAAAATTATGAGCAAAACAAATCAAATGGTTAAAGTAGTTATATAATAGTATTGTAGTGGTGTTAATGTGCTTGATGATATCATGTTTTTTTGCAGTAAATTTGATGTGAATGAGCAAATACTAAATAATTGATCTTAATATATTAATTCCTATTTTCTGTAATATGCAAAAGCAGTGTATGAAAAGAGGATAAGAAGATCAGATCCTTTATTAAACAGAATCTGCGGTCTACACTCTAAAACTGAACTGACAAATGAACTGCAGAATACAATATGGTATAGCCCCTTTTTACTATGGAAGTATAAAAGCACCATGTGACTACAAAAGTCATATCAAAATCAGCACACTGTGGTTTTACATGCAAAGCATAGCACCCAGCATATGATCACCTACTCTAGGTGTTACCAGGTAAGCAGGTAAGGAAGTATGACATAATAATAAAGAAAAACACTTTATTGGCTAACCCACAAAGTATATCGTTTTAAAAAAAAAAATTGCTTTAAAGGGACACTCCAGTTCATTTTATAGAGACGCCATGGTACAAAAGAGCACTAGGATGGATATTGAAGAAGTGGAGAAATCGGAGGAGGTGGGAGTAACTATGAATGCTCTGTAAGCTGAAGGAAATGGGCGATTTAATTGTTATTCTGTTATTTTATTTCTGCCATTTAGGGACACACACACAGGCATATATTCTATATATCTAATAGTATATACACACTGATTCACATATTTCCCCCCCCCCCCCCCCCCCCGTCGCATACATAAAATACATTTTCATATTATAGGGATTATTAGGAAGCTTTAGGTGCCATGTATATTTCAAATTTAAGAATTTATTTATTTAACCATATACATTCAATCCTGTGACAAAGTCCCATTGTTCCTAGTCCTCCCATATGTGGAAATACACATTTGCCACAGGTTAATGCTGGGCCAATTTTCCACCACAGTATGTCAGTGTCAATAATCTTGTTGCAAGAGAGATCATGGGAAAAAGGTTTTACATACTTTGAACTCTCTCTGCAGACCTATGTTATAAAAGCAAAATGGTTCTTTAAAGGGACGCCATCACCTAAACTATACTGCTAAACTATGAATGTAGATATCAAGCCACAGGTGATGTCAAAAACAGGACACAAACAGTTAAAACACATTTTCCACTTAATACATGCATTTTCATGCAATTCAGCTAAAACAATGTATAGATCATTGTTCATAACTTTTAATTCTCTACTGTCTTAGGCCAAATGTATCAAGGCAAAACAGGTGATTTTCTTTTTTAATAAAACAGTGCTACATTTGGAGTTAACTGCCATAACTTTCCATTGGTTTCCATGGTTACTACTACTCTTTTAGCACTTTTTCCTGAAATACCACCTATTTTGTCTTGATAAATACAGCCCTTAGTAGCAACAATGTTTAGGCAATGGGTTCATTTTAAAATGTTTCGTTTTAATTAATATAGACGGCATAGAAATGGAAGGCAAACACATATATCAATATTTTAGATATATTCACTAGGCAAATATAGTTCCTAACACCAAATGTGACTGTACTAACTTAAAAGGGTATGTAGAAATGCCTAAACACTAAAAGGTAAACATCCGATATTAGAACTGCATACAGATAAATATTGTTTGAGTTACGCATTTATTAGCAATTTGAGTATAGCGATGCATTGTCCGATAAGTCGCCCACACCTTTCACCTGTAAATCCTTTACTTTTAATGGCAGGTGCACTTTAAATTCAATTATGTTTATGACATATAATCCCTTTATTTCAAAGCCAGGTATACTGGTTCATGTAGTAGATTCTTATTCTTGTCAAATACTGGAAATGTCAGAGATACGCCAAGGCTTGCTAGCTCAGCCAAGCTTTCTATACATTTTTTAAAGTAAGAAGTATAAATTAATCATAGTGTTTAAAAGACCATTAAAGAAACTGATGATTGTAATAAAAACCCAACCCCAAAACCTCAAATAAAGCAATATTCAGAGGTAAATACAATCTAGTGGCATCTTAATAAGATGTACCAGATTAAGATGCCACTAGATTGTATTTACATCTGAATATTGCTTTATTTGAGGTTTTGGGGTTGGGTTTTTATTACAATAATCATGTGTTTCTTTAATGATCTTTTAAACACTATGATTAATTTATACTTCTTACTTTAAAAGATGTATAGAAAGCTTGGCTGAGCTAGCAAGCCTTGGCGTATCTCTGACATTTCCAGTATTTGACAAGAATAAGAATCTACTACATGAACCAGTACAATGAACAGATAAATACAGATTTGTTATTACAAAAATATATTAAATTGAGATGTTTGTTCACTTTCCATTATGTCCATGGGTCATTATGGTATTTCTGAGTGAAGCACATCAAACAATCAATACATGGATATCACCTGGATCCAAAGGAGCATGGAGTAAATCCTCAAGGGCCACAATGTGTCTGCTGTAATGCACTTTTATATTGCATACAATCCAAAATAACAGACAGAGCAAACTAAAACACCCAATAAATTTCTAGCGCCCATGAAGCTCTAAATCATGCTAGAGCAATATGTTAGCCATGAAGTCTCATAGAGCCACGTAGGTGCTGGAACTGCATTCAGGGTTAGTCTGTGTTCTCCCCTTAAGTGTGTTATTTTGTGTTGTATTCAATACATTATGGCCATTGACGATTCATTCCATGCTTCTTCAGATCTCGACAATATCCATTTCTTGATTGTTTGGTGTGCTTCAGTGGGGCGGATCTGCCATGTCCTAGAATGCGAACGGTCTAAGCCCACTGGGTGATTTTACGTCCATACCTGTGATTTATACATACACCTTTTATATATTTCTTAGAGCCATATAATCTCAGCTTGGCTCCTGTACCTCACATTAATCACCTGTCTAACAAGCTTCCATTGATAGGTTGCTATCAGGAACCATAGCGATTGCTTGGTGAGCATGTTAACATTATTGATGCTAAAAAATTAAGTGTTTTTCCCAAACAGCAACTGCATGATGAAACTACACCAATCATCTTTTATTTTTACATGTGCCTCTATAAACATGTATGTATAAATGCTCTAAACATTCATCTGTAGAATATTACCTGCATGAAATCCAAAAGCGTAAACGGAAGTAAATCATCCAGGTGTCCAATATCTTTGGAGAAACGGTTAAGAATCCTCCCTAAAAGAAAGGAAAAAAAGTTAAAATGATACTTGCATAAAAAAAAGCTTAAATGCCAAAGTTGAAATTCAATGCTTTCTATTCAGCGACTTCTTTTTCTCAACAGGTAGTGTATTATGTTTCAGTTCAGAAGTAACTAGAAAGAAAGCACAAGGGTCTCTGTGCGTTCCCTCCTAGGGAGCAGACAACCAAAGAAATCATCTGCGGTATAGAAATGAAAATAAACTCAAATTACAGGTTTCTTACTAGGAGTTTCTAATCGATACTGCGTTACCACTAAGCCGCGAGAAGCCAGATACAGCTGGGGAGCTTCTGTTGACAAAGCACGCTGGACAGTAATGAACCACAGGTGCCAAGGGGCAAGCATTAAAGGCAGAACAAAAGATAACAAGCTTGTATCTTGTGATGGATAAAATAGTCAAAAGTAATCAGTATATAAATCCTAAAGGGAAAGCTAGATCTGGATCTCCTAAAACTACATGATAGCACCTTTGGTGTTATACGACCTGCTAGCCATTAATGTACAAAAGGCTAATGCTATCCTAGGCCAAAATCCAAGTAAGCAATATTGGTCATAGCATTGTTGATGGCCTGTAAAATGCTGCAGTCCACATTTCCAGGCTGGGAGAGAAATAAACGTCATATAAATAATCCGCTATTAGACTGTTTAAAGTCTTAGAGAATATGCGCAAGTTAAAAGATTTAGCCACGCAGTCCACTGTAAAAATGTCCATTAATTACAAATATTGGGGGTGGAAATGCAGCAAACTAGGAAATAGGTTCTGTAGATGTGCCTTTCTTAATGTTTCTTGTTGCATCATGGTGAGCTAGAGAACGTAATCCCTGAAGATAATGGGGGTTATGTTTAAAATGTCCCAAATTGCGCAGAGATGGAAAAATATCACAACACATATCAGGAGTCTGCTGACCTAGGCACACACAGAGAAAGCACATTATCAAGCACTATCTTTCTATATAATCCCAATTGTTTAGTAAGAAAATTATCAGAGGGAAACAATAGAGATGTATATTCAGGTTCTAGTAAGATGTGTATGGTGTCTCATTGTCATGTTTTCTGTGAGGCACCAGCTCAGTTTGTACACAAGGTAAACTAGTGAAAACTGTATTTTTTTTTTTTTTATAGCTGGTATATTTAAGACCTCTTCGGTACCTTCTTCAAGGGACTATGGACAGCAAGTCTTCCATTATTTCCATTCAAATTAAATTCACTAAAGAAGCATTATTACTGCATTGTAGCAGAAAAAACTCAAAGATAACTAAATATGATAGACATTCATGAAGGAGAAAAAATTGTTATTCCTACTCAAAGGACAACTAATATAGTGAAAAATTAGTGTCCCTAGCATGAGGATAAACTGGTATGTACTTTTGATAGTACTTGCCAATTTAACCACTGACCGGCAGCTGCCATGCTTCACTGGGAAGAATGCAGCTGGTCAGGTCGGCGACTGTGTCTCTTTGACCCCTCCCTTGTTTTCAAAGGGTATCCAACAGCGCAGAAATGAAGGGCTCTACCCATCCCCTCTGAATAACTATCCTCTCTATCCATCCCCTTTTAATGGAGCTGAGGTTCCCTCGTTTTCAAAGGATATCAACAGAGGGGACCTTAACTAGATTTGAAAAACCGTGTCCCCTTCCCCATTTATAGATGCTCTTGGCCCTGCCTGAGAGCAGAAGTATAGTCGAAGGAGGGTGGCACTGTCCACGTGCACACAGCACATCAGAGCAGGGGCTTGCCTTGCTCGTCTGAACTCAGTCTTCACTATCTGGTTTTAAAGTAAGTAGTAAGTACTATTCCATAGTAATTCATAAAAAGACGGGTAACAAATGTGAAACCACCAGCATGATAACCTTATGTGTTTCGTGCTTTGGGGCACTTACTCATAGGCCGACAAGTAAGTGCCTAAAACCAAGAAATGCGTAATGCTGGTGGTTGCACATTTGTTACCCATCTCTAAATGTATTACTATGGAGTATTAAAGCACCTACTTACTTTAAAACCGTATCGTGATAAGTTTGCCTCTCCACCGTTCTTTCTCCTGTTTATGGGTAATAGTCAAGAGAAATATTGTGTTCCACATCAACAAATTAAAAACCACAAAATTGGAGGGCATTTTTTTTTAAAAGAAATAAATTCAGAAGACAATTATAAGTACACCTCTTCAGTATTGAAATATATATGCTTTACCAGAATTAGATAAGTTAAATAAAATGAAGTGGTGGATCACAATGTTCCTGCAGGGCAGCAGAACGTCTTAATTGAATGGCAAACAAATTTGAAGATTGAGTTTAAAAACTCTCCAAAATGTAATTTATACTTATACCTATCAGAAATGTGCTGGGATTAAAAATGATACCTGCAGGGAAAAGCGGAATTCATTGGAAAATAAAGACATAGATATGATTAGGCCTTTAAAGCTTTTTAGACTAAATTCAAGATTTTCTTCTCCGTATTCTGATAAGCAAAAGATGAAAAACATCCTGGTCATTTTGAATACCCAAGTGTCAACACAATACGAAAAAGAAAAACTAAATCCTAAAAGGATCCATGAATATTTCTTTAATACCCAGAGTGCCTTGGGAAACACAACAGCTTGGTTAAGATTACAGATTGCAAGTATGAAGCATGCAATTATCAGTGACTACATTTACATGGTGAAAATTGACATAGCTTAAAAAAAACGAAACCAACAAAAAAAGAGAGAGAACTCCTATAAATACACCTCCAATTAAAGATCACCTTGTACAACTGAAAAAATATTGTATGATATTAAAAAAAAAAACATATATAACACTATACCTGTTAACTGTCCAAGGAATGTTATGTGACAAATATTTATTAGACAGTAATATATATGTATATTAGACAGTAATATATGTAGATATGTGGAAAATTGTGCTATTTACACTGAATGAGCTTCTAACTCTGTTCAGAAATATTGGCTAGTGTGGCTGTATTACAGTCATTCTGCAACAAAAAAAGGATTTTTTAAATTTAGTTATGGAAATTTGCTAGATTTTAATATAAGGGTTTGTGTGAATTCGGAGAAGGAAAAATACATAAGACAGAAATGTTTATTCTTTTCTGAAATTTGATTAATAGAGAATCACTGTTACAGACTCTGTTCATTGGTTGAAATGGTTTGTGAAAAGGAGGGTTTTTTCTCATTGGCCAGTCAGACTGGTCAGCTACATTGTCCCACAGGTGTCAGGAAGGAGAAGCTCCTTTCTAAATTCAAAAACATCAGTGTTTATGATCTGAATGTGTAGAACTATGCCTATAAAATGTCTTCCTATGTTATTTATATGGTGATATGTGGTTTCATTATACTGCATACACTCAGTTTTAAAATTATATATTTGAGTGTGTTGTAATGAGCAAAAATGATGTTCATAGCTTGCTCTAGTTTCTGTTTTGGTGGTACAAATAACCACAATGGTACAGTACTAAAAATAAAATGTTTGTGCTTGATATTAAGCACCGTCTCTTTTTCTGCTTTCACAGCTGGAACCTTTTGAATGCTTTCTTTTTTGTGACAGAATTTGGTGTCAAAGCCCCACCTACAGCTGTCAGCGCCATTGCGATGACATTAGGCAACTTTCCTCTGGACTACATAAGAACACAACAAGCAGTACTCCAGATTCCTTTCAGATTGGGTGGTCTGAAGAGACCCTTATATCTTAAGCTTTCATATTTGGCGACGAACAATAGGGGAGCCAAATAGAGGCATTGTTAAAGGAAAATGCTGACCAAGTGTAAAGGAAATGAAGAACTGTTTGGTTATCGTAGAGATTGATTAGGTGCAGAGAAGCATTCAGCAGACCAAAGAAAGGTTGGAAAGCTGCTAGCCGGTTCATCTAAAGGATTTTCTTCTTCAAAAGATGAGCACAGAGTAAGGGAATCACTTTCTAAAAACCCATGAACCAGATGTAAAATGTGGAAAAAACGGTGGGACTAAAGGAATGCTAAACTACACACAAGAATTAATAAGAACAAAATCAAAATTGGAGTGCACTTAATTTAAAAATATTTGATTTCATAACATGTCTGCGGCAGCCTATTTTTTTTTTTTTATTGCTCAAATCATTAACAAAGTCAAAACAAATAATAAATGATAAAGTGAAAAAACAATAGCTAAAGTGCTTTAGCTATTGTTTTTTCACTTTATGTTTATTTTACTGTGTGTGGTTTAGGGACACACTGCCTCAGTGCTGCTACAACTAGGATTAAAGCGCTGGGTATATGTTTATATTTGTAAATAATAAATGATGGTGTAAGGTCTTACATCTTCTGAGCAAAACCCAGTTGATATTTTTTTTAAATATAATTTCCCTCTCTTCATTTCAGTTTCTCTTTTTTTCCATATTTGTTTCCCCTCTTTTTACAATTAAGACAGACCCCAAAACTCATATCCATATAGCCTTTATATGTCCTCCTACATAAACACCTTCCTCCGTCAGCTCATTCTCTCGCCTTGTCAAACTCACTTATACTTTGCATTAGTCCAGTTATGTCACCATCCATAACAGCTAATTTCAATTTGGCTCTACAACAGATGCTCACCCACCAATCAGTTTCTCAAGGCCACCTCAGAGTCAGAGGGGTCAGACCGCTAGAGGTGCCACTGGTTCTACTGAGCAACTTTAGGAAGCAGACAAAAGTAAAAGACTGTATGTAAATATAATTAATTTTTTTACAGGCCTGGACTATTTTAAATGTCGACAATACTCAGTAAAAGAAAAAAACACTACAGTAAATTATGTCCTACACACAAACAGTAAGTACACATTTTTGGTAATACACAGATTTCAAGACCTGTAGCAGTCAGTGGTATATTTTGGTTTTGTGCTGACCTAGGCAGAAAAAATTCAGGCACATAACACACACGTTGCACACACATGACATGCCCCATCACCCACATTGCACACCCATTAAATGCCCCATCACCCCCATTACATGTCACCCTCACCCCATTACATATACATTACATGCCCCCATCACACACATTATATATCCCCATCACATGCTTCATTACCCCATTACATGCCCCCATCATCCCCATTACATGGCCCCCTTTATCCCCATTACATGCCCCCATCACCCCCATTTCATGACCCCCATCACCTCCAATACATGAACCGAACCCCATCACCTCCATTACATGGCCCCCATCACATCCCCGCGGCAGTCCAGGACTTACCCTGATCCCTGGTGGCTAGTGGCAGGCCTCATGGCGGGGAGTGTAGACAGATCACGTGACCCGGCGCATGGCTGACTTCCGAGCGCTGCGTAACGTGACCTGTTGGTACTCCCCCTTCATACCGGACGGGTAGCCGAACAGGCAGCATGGAAGCTTCAGGCAGAGCGGTGGTGAGGGGAGATTTTCCGACAAGTGATTTTTGGTTTTTAAGGGAGCAGCTTTTTTTTTTCCACCGCCCCCCAGGCAAACAAGGCAAGGAAACAGGAGTGTCACTCGAAAAGTAAGCGGTGATGAAAGGTACCAAGACCTGAATTTGTTAATACTTTTTAATAATAAAGTGCAGATCTCTGGTCTGACATCAGTGGTTTAAGATAATGTATCATGCTTTCTTTAAATAGTAAAAAGGCTGATGCAAAAAATGACACTCCACCAGGTCAGCAATAATTAAATGAACTGATGTTAAACATCCAAGTGAAACTATGTAACATCAGTTAATATTTTATGACATCATTAATGATTTCAACTCTACACCCAGAAAAGCCATGTGATTTCAGCAACATTGGAACTAAGAATAATGTATGTCTTACAATAAAAATGGCATTATTATTTTTACATATAGGTCACTTTGGGGATCATAACTGTGCTCCTTACAAAAAACAACAACTTAAGGTATCTTATGCGCAGAACATAAGGCAGATACATTGTCAAAAGAATGTGGACACCTGCTCATCAAACATTTTAATTTCAAAATCATGGGCATTAAAATAGAGTTGGTTACCCTTTAGTGGATTTAATAACCTTAAACCCATATGGGGAGGATTTACAGATCATGGAACTCACTTAGGTGGCGTTCGCCATCAAATCCCAAACCCATTAGTGAGGTCTGTCACTGATATTGTCCTGGCCATAACAAAGGTGTTCAGGATAGGTACCTGAATAAGCAAGTCCAATTTTTCAATGTAGTCCATGTGAAACAAACCGTTGCCACATCATTTTGAAGCATGGAATTATTTGATATGTCACTGCAGAGAGGAAGATTTCCCTTCAGTGGATCTAAGAGGTCTAGCTTAAACCATGACAAACAGCCAAGTCTGTGAGTGTGTGAGGCCTATCACTTCGCGGCTGAGCTCTTCTTGTTCCTAGATGTTTACACTTCACAAGAGCCATGTTGAAAATTGCTGAGCTCTTCATTATTCAGTTTTGCTACTGCCAATATTTGTCTGTAAAGATTGCATGACTCTGATGAGACTGAAATAGCCAAATCCAATAATTAGAGGGAGTGTCCACATACTTTTTCCTGTGTAGCAAACAATTTAATTTATGGGCAATGTATAGATTCTCTTTCACTTTAACAGTCCTGCTGTGAATGCCAAATTTGGTGTTGTTGGTCACATTCCCTTATAAACTACATACTTACACTAGTGTTGTGTATCATATAACATTAAATAACTTAATCAGAACACACACTGTTCTTAGATTTCCCCTCCAGTAATTAAATAGTTGTTCAATGCCAATTAATCACTGTTAAATAAGAGACCTGTGAAAGACATCCCACACTATTTAATGTTCAAATACTTAGCAGTATCTAAGTTAAACAATGATTCATTAAACCTCCCTTGCTACACAATAGGGAAGCTAAACCTGAGGTGAATGACTTGGAAATCTTTTGTTCCTCAATAAAAGACATCAAACCACAGTGTGTATTATTCTTTCCATGCTAACACTGTAAAACACTTTAATAGCGTGAATTGAAATGTGTTCAGGTGATCACCATCCATTTTAACTCTCACGGGTGTTTTCAGTTGTTTGCAGTCAGTTTCTTAAAACCTTTTGATCCACGGATGGTGTTGTTTGACAATGTACCACACCTGTTCTTTTTATTTTCTAGGAAGCCAGGGCTTACTTTGTTGCTTGGTGCATGCTTAAATTATGTTTTTTGTTTTGTTTGTCCACACTCTTCAATAAAAAATTACTTTATACAAGTATAAGATAAACCTCCATTTTATATAAATTATAAATGAGTAAGCTCTTTAATAAGGTTGCTTTGGCTTTCTCCCAATAAACCTAGTATCGCTCATGAAAGGGCTACAACATGAAATGTGTTGTTCAATGGTATAGTTCATACACATGAGACACAGGCCACATTAATATTAGTAGGATGGGATGGAGTGGCCAAGCTCGGGAAGGTATAGTATCAGGTGTACAATCCGTATTCAGTTATAAGCATTACTTAAATACATTGTATGACTAAGCAGTTGCAAAGTAATGTAGGGGTTAACCAAAGACAGAAAGATAATTTGATTGCGGTTAGTCATGGAAGATGACAAAAATAAGTGGTTTAATCCAAAATTTGACATCGAGGTATAGAAAGAAATGGAGGGTGTAAGAGGGTACAGTGGGGCAATAGATAGGTTGGGGTTTGCCCTAAGGAAACATGAATAGACAAAGTGTCAATGGCAAGGTCTCTGACGGTCCATAGATAGGGTTGCCAGTGATGCTTCTCCCTCCCCATGCAGCAAGCTCACTGGGGAGTGACAATGGTAGGGGGTTATTTTAATTTAATTGGTAAAGAAAATGACTACTGTTGTTATTTTAGTTTAATATCCATAAATGTATCCCCCACCCTGCTTCTAGTATTAATAATTCTATAAAATGGTCTCTCTGTAGCCAACCCAGTCCAGCCACATATTACAGGATAAGAACCATTTTATAGCAAAAGGTAAATAATTTCTCTAAGATTAGACTGCAATTCACTTACCTGCACATAAAAAAAGAAATATGATAGTTTACTGTGAAGCAAATTCACCATTAAAAAAGTGTTCTAATATTATTTCTTTTTTTATAAACAGCCTTAAAGAGGATGCAATCATATGCCACTATATTAGAGACTTTCTTTTGTGCTTACAATGCTGCTGCTCCCAGTGATAGAAATCAAATTCTGAACTTATAATCCTAATGTCCTGGAGTTATTTAGCTCACTTAAAAACCAAATAGCTATGCATTTTGCTACACTGTGAATGTTTTCCAGCATATTACACAAGTAAGATTTTCATTTCCCAACATGCACTGCTGCTATTGAAATTGGACTATTAAAGTAGACCCATAGCTAACAGAAAAAAGGGGGGTTCGGGTACGTTCTGGTAAATATTACAAGGTAGAAAGAGAAATTAAAGTAGGAAATGTACTGATAAAAAATATTCCTAAAACAAACAAAACCATGGGAAGAAGTGAAGAGGACCATCACATCTACAGATGGGTTGATACATGCAAGAAGTATCATATTAACCTCACACATGCTAAACAAGCACCTAGGCACTAATAGGTAGTTGAAGATAGGGCTGCCACCCAGCCAGCACCGGCAGGCCCGTCAACAACTGGTTTCAGGTCAATGTTAAGTCAATAGAAGATATAACATAGCCAGTATTTTTTAATTTTTTTTTTAAAGAAAATGCGGCAACCCTCATTTCAGATCAAGCTTTAACTATTTTATAAGTTACTTAAACAATACATAGGATACCATTTTATAAAATAATAACGAGGTATTTAGGACTTGTCTTAAGCATTTTCCATAATCTTGTCACAGTGAGATAATGTAACGAGACAAAAATAAATAAATAAAAAAGGAATGTTTTCATTGTCATTGGTAAAGTTGAATTATCTATAACCTATAGATTTAGCATTAACACTAGTGATCACGTTTGCTTTTTTATTACGTGACTCTCAGAGAATGGGAAGTAAAACAAATACTAGAGCAAGGGCCATTATCTCTATTCTTACTTACAAAAAAGGGTTGATTGGTAAAATAAACAAACCCTAGTTTGGTTTGGATGTCTGAAAGCAAACACAGATGTGTAAATTTAAGTTCTTGGCAAAACAAACCAATTTTTATCGTATTCAAAAGATAGTCATAATTAATAAAAAGAACAATAAACACACAAGATTACCTGAATACATTTTTATAGTGCAGGATACATGAAATGCTGTCTAAATAGGCCACAAACAATAATATACAAGTGAGTATTTGCTTGAATATAAGACAAGGTTTTTTTCAGAGCAAATGCTCTGAAAAAGACCCCTCGTCTTATATTCGAGGTCATGTTATAATCTGACCTCAAATCGAGGTCAGACTATAAAACATGGATCCAGGTCCCCCGCAGAGCTGCAGAGGGACCTGGATCCCCTCACTAACAGTAGGTGCCACCCGGCACGACCACCGGGACTTCTATGATGAAGCCGGGTTTTTCCGTCTTCATCATAAAACTCCCGGCGGACGTGCCGGGCAGCAGTGGAGGATGTCTGCGCATATCGTGCAGACATCCTCCGGCTGCCCCCACTAGCCACCAGGGAGCGAGAGACAGGTGGGGGGGGGGGGTGAGACAAGGGGATGGAGGGGGGAGAGAAAGACGGGGGGGGCAGAGAAAGACAAGGGGAGGGAGGGAGGGGGGGCAGAGAAAGGGGAGAAAGGGGGGAGAGAGAGAGAAAAGGGGAGAAAGGGGGGAGAGAGAGAGGGAGAAAAGTTTTGGGGGAGGGAGAGACAATGTGGGAGGGGGAGAGAGACAATGAGGGGGGGGGGCATTTGTTTAATATCATAATTTTTATTAAATATTAAAAAGCAATTTACATGTGAATATATACAAGTGAAACTTTTTTCCTATAGGGTAGTCTTATATTCAGGCCCGGGCTTCGGCCCCGAATTGATGTCTTTGAAGACCGGACTGATTTGGGGCACATCAGGGACATACCAGGAACCATTTTTCAAGTTACCCAATATTCCCCGATATGCACCCGATTTGGAATTCATGTTGAGATGTGGGAAAACCAAAACACACGAAATATGTCTGAACTAAAATGGGACTTCTATCATCCCCCATAGATTTCTGTGGTGATGACAGAGACTCATTTTCAGGAGGAATTCAACTATTATAAAAAAAATATCTCATATATGTTTAAATATGCGCACACGCACACATACATACTTACAGTTTACAAATGTCTTGCATGCATTAAATTGCTGCAACAAATCCACCTTAATGCCTAGATTGGCGTTCCAGTCCCCACAGGGACTGATCCATATTTGGTATATAAACAATGAAGTAGAATAGAACAATTACATATATGTTAAGTGGATTTTGAGGCATGCACCAGTATACAGGGAGTGCAGAATTATTAGGCAAGTTGTATTTTTGAGGATTCATTTTATTATTGAACAACAACCATGTTCTCAATGAACCCAAAAAACTCATTAATATCAGAGCTGAATATTTTTGGAAGTAGTTTTTAGTTTGTTTTTAGTTTTAGCTATTTTAGGGGGATATCTGTGTGTGCAGGTGACTATTACTGTGCATAATTATTAGGCAACTTAACAAAAAACAAATATATACCCATTTCAATTATTTATTTTTACCAGTGAAACCAATATAACATCTCAACATTCACAAATATACATTTCTGACATTCAAAAACAAAACAAAAACAAATCAGTGACCAATATAGCCACCTTTCTTTGCAAGGACACTCAAAAGCCTGCCATCCATGGATTCTGTCAGTGTTTTGATCTGTTCACCATCAACATTGCGTGCAGCAGCAACCACAGCCTCCCAGACACTGTTCAGAGAGGTGTACTGTTTTCCCTCCTTGTAAATCTCACATTTCATGATGGACCACAGGTTCTCAATGGGGTTCAGATCAGGTGAACAAGGAGGCCATGTCTTTAGATTTTCTTCTTTTATACCCTTTCTTGCCAGCTACGCTGTGGAGTACTTGGACGCGTGTGATGGAGCATTGTCCTGCATGAAAATCATGTTTTTCTTGAAGGATGCAGACTTCTTCCTGTACCACTGCTTGAAGAAGGTGTCTTCCAGGAACTGGCAGTAGGACTGTGAGTTGAGCTTGACTCCATCCTCAACCCGAAAAGGCCCCACAAGCTCATCTTTGATGATACCAGCCCAAACCAGTACTCCACCTCCACCTTGCTGGCGTCTGAGTCGGACTGGAGCTCTCTGCCCTTTACCAATCCAGCCACGGGCCCATCCATCTGGCCCATCAAGACTCACTCTCATTTTATCAGTCCATAAAACCTTACAAAAATCAGTCTTGAGATATTTCTTGGCCCAGTCTTGACGTTCCAGCTTGTGTGTCTTGTTCAGTGGTGGTCGTCTTTCAGCCTTTCTTACCTTGGCCATGTCTCTGAGTATTGCACACCTTGTGCTTTTGGGCACTCCAGTGATGTTGCAGCTCTGAAATATGGCCAAACTGGTGGCAAGTGGCATCGTGGCAGCTGCACGCTTGACTTTTCTCAGTTCATGGGCAGTTATTTTGCGCCTTGGTTTTTCCACACGCCTCTTGCGACCCTGTTGACTATTTTGAATGAAACGCTTGATTGTTCGATGATCACGCTTCAGAAGCTTTGCAATTTTAAGAGTGCTGCATCCCTCTGCAAGATATCTCACTATTTTTGACTTTTCTGAGCCCGTCAAGTCCTTCTTTTGACCCATTTTGCCAAAGGAAAGGAAGTTGCCTAATAATTATGCACACCTGATATAGGGTGTTGATGTCATTAGACCACACCCCTTCTCATTACAGAGATGCACATCACCTAATATGCTTAATTGGTAGTAGGCTTTCGAGCCTATACAGCTTGGAGTAAGACAACATGCATAAAGAGGATGATGTGGTCAAAATACTAATTTGCCTAATAATTCTGCACTCCCTGTATATTAGTACAGAGGATCAGCCTTTGTTATCCGCACGTATACTTTGAAATCTCCCAACGAGAAATCTAAATAAGTTATTTAATAAAAAACAATACTTCTGTTGCTTGATCATAACCTTGGCCATGTCTCTAGCTGTGTGAATTCCACTTCCATGGGATTTCTCAGCACATACCCAAGTCATTTAACCAGAGCTTTCTCATTCCTTCCGGAGGGTATTGTTGCATTTATAAAAAAAACAAAGAGGTCAATAATGCTTAACGTAAATCATGAAGCACTGAAAATATAACAAAACAAAGGCATATTGTAGCTCATCTGACCCAAAATCATGCCATCGCCTCTGGGATTTACCTTCACATTAGGTAAATTGTCTCAAGCGTCTTACAACTCACATTTCTTGGAAGATACTCTTTTGAGCTCAGGAGGATGCAGTTACATTGATCCTTTATCCAAGCCTGGCCTTACGCCATGTCATTTTTATTCTAACAATGCCCTGCTAACAAACTGATTAAACTCTAGAATCTCTCTCCTGTCTGCTATTTTCAAATTAATCACCCCAAAAGAGACCCCATAAAACACACTTCCTTGAAGTTACAGAAAACAAAGCATGTTGTTTCATAAAGTTTCTAAAACATTGATGTAAATCTATTTATATCAAGAACAAAAGACTAATTTCAAAATATTACAGCTAATGCTGGTTAAGGTTATTGAAAGATAATAGTGAAATACTTTAGTGTTTTATATAGAGCGCAGAAAACTAAAACAAAAAGTAAAATCACTCTGGTCTTGTGTATATAAGCAATTGCAATATTTGTCAAATATCTAGGACTTTATTTTATGCATATATACATTTAGTGACTTTAGTTGGCCCACATGTTGCTATGACCTGTTTCAGGATTAGGTTTATACATAAGTGAACAAGCAGACATCCACTATTAACACTTGAGCTTGTTTTATGTGTTAAATACAGTGTTACAGTCAGAACACAGTAGTACAGTAAGGTTTTTTTTTAAAGATGGTCACCAATATTAATGTTTTGGGGAGGACTTTTCGAAAGATCCAATAACAATTTGGCAGTGGCTTGGAGGTAAACTGAAATAAAAAACAAGGAATATATAGCTCTTATTGAGCGGAACTAATCTGCCTTGGGTATGACTCAAAAGGCGCCAATGAAGTTGCATCCTATAGAGTTGTGTTCCCCAAATACAATCATCAAGGCCCCCGGAAAAAAATCCAGATTCTTAAAATGTTGTCCTAACCACATTGACAATTCAGGTCAATCATTTCACTTTCTCTAGTTTTTAGGGAGCTTGTCCATCTGGGGGGATTTTCGGGACTGTTGGGGGGGGGGGGGGCTTAAAGACTGGTGTTTGTGAATACTACACTAGTAAGTTATGTATTTATATGGCTAGCATATATTGGTTAAAATGTGGATTCAATAAAACCAGTTATTCAATGAGAACATGAATAGGAGATTAAGTTTGGAAGGTGTTTCTTGTTGAAATTTAAATGACGGATAAGCATACTTGGATAGGAGAGATATCAAGAATATCAAACAGCTGAGAAATAGTCTAAACGATTGAAGCAGGGAATTCAATTAACATGTAGCAACGTGTGAGATGTCTTGAAGAGTAAAGTGGTAGTCTTCAAGAAATAGGAATAGGTGCGCAGTTCAGAGACAGAAAGAACATATACATATGCATTTGGAGAGGAATATTATAGAATTAGCTCAAATCTCCTTATAGAGACGTCCTGAACGTGAAACGTTTTGGTTAAAAAAGCAGGAATTCTATTTTAGATAAGTAAAACAAAAACAAATTATGCGATTGGAGGCAAAACAGGGAAATAGGTAGGTCTGTGTATGACAATGACAACCTATAGGACATAAGGAAGCCCAAATTATTGTGTATATCAAGATCATATGAACTAAGACTGACATATGCCGGACCCGAGGGCACATTTATAAAGCCTATTGGATTAAAAGTGTTCCTTCTAAGGCTCCAGAAGTTTTAGAAATATATATCAATGAAAGGGAGAAGCAGAATAAAACATTTAATGTCACTGGGAAATATTGGAAAAACCCACATTAACTTGTCCTTGTAACCCGATATAACAAAATAAAACAATTTATTTTGATGAAGTAATCAGTTTTACAACATTATTCATGATTTAGAAAAGCACCAACATTTTTCACAACACTATACAATATGAAAAGAATGATGGATCACACTAAGGAATAATGAACCCCATTTCTTGGGGTGCATTAAAAACCAGGCTTCTGGGGATATCGTGACAGTGATACACAATGTAAAAAAAATGATTACTTGACAATTAGAGAAAATATGATAAACCTCTGCCTGGATTTTAAATCTCACACACATCATTTTCAAACACTTGATCTAACCAAGAAAAGAAAAATGAAATGAAAAGATAAAAAAAAAAAAAAGAGATTGATGGTATTATTAGCATAAGGATTCTACAGGTGATGTATTTACAGACATTATTTTACGTGATGGGGTTTTTAGCACAATTATATATTTACACATGGTAGCCTATTAACATCTCTAAAGATGACACTTTTCTGTTAATAGCTCATTCAAACAGACATCATAAAAGTGTAACAAATATTCATGCTCATATAAATTACCACCTGCACTTGTATAAAAAATAGAATAAAGAAGAAATAGACGCAGAAAGTTACTTGAAGTGACAAACTCAATCTAGAAGTCACACCCTCGTTCGCAAACTGAAAACAAAACATACATAACATGAAGAATGAGGGATTTGCTACCAATAAGGCATCACAGCTTAACTAAATATCAAAGCTCTTTTACACAACAAAATATATTGTAAACATGTTTGAATTGTTATTGATACGAATTCTACCTTATTATGGTCCCTATTGCTAAGCACCTCTATCCAGCCATTTATAAGGATGTGCCTACTAATAATGGAGAGTAACCCTCTCACAAAGGTCAAATAGACATCTCTGGAGCTTCTATGTGCACCCTTATTATTAAAAACAAGGAATACTTGTTCACAATAGGATATGTTCAATAAATAAATACATCCAAATGTTTTTAACTGTGTTATCCATAAATATATTTAGGGTGTGTAATGTGGGAAAGGGTGTTTCTCTTTGTCTCACTTTAGTGTGAGTGGCAAGATATATTGAGAAAACATTATCTGATAATGAGCACACTGTGACGTCTCATGTACTTTGAGGAATGATATTATTATCAGCCTGTCCCCTGACAAAGCAATAACTCTGTTATTCATTACATGATGGCAGGAGGGTACAAATATCCTAACAGCTGTTGTTGATAATCAATAACTAGTGATGTGATGCCACCCTACAGCTGACATGATATCACGGTGTGTGCAGACATCCATCAGGGAGTCTGGAGGAGCATTGGCAAGATTGGGGGCAGATGCTAAGTGTGTGGGGGGATGCACTGGCCACATTAAAGGAAATAAAAACAAGAAATGCAACCATTTATATTAAATATGAAAAAACGCTTTTGAATATGAATTTACATTTACAAGTAAAACTTTTTTCCTGTAGGGTAGTCTTTTTTTTAGGCTTCTTCTTTTTCTCCAGAATGAATATCCAAAGTTTGGGGCGGTATACTTATAATCAGGGCCCACAAATACAGTAGTAGAATGTCCACACTCATGGCGTTTATAATATCCATTTACATGTACTTTTACATACATATTTATACTTTTTAACAATTTTTATATTAATAAATATTTATATTTTATTTATGTTTATTTAACTAGGGTCTTTTTTTTAACATGTTTGAAATCAGTGTATTTCGGGTTAATTCAACTTCGGCTATTTGAGTCAGTTCAACTATGGACAATTGGATGTTCGAGTTCATTTTGGGTGAATTTCGGTAGTTGAGCATTTTGAGTCAGTTCTGTGGAAATAAGTGGTCTGAAAATAGCTTGTTTTAAAAAGCAATTTGAATCACTGAATTGGCCCGAATTTTTCTTCAAACTTTGGTGCTACATAAATAAACCCTTTGTTATTCCTGATATTATTCCATCTCTCTGGTACACAGAACATAACTTAAAGGGACACTCCCACCAAAAAAATGAAAAGGGTTTATTTTTTTTATTTTGCATTGTTGATTGCAGATATGTCATTTGTTTTAATTATGTGAGTTTATTTTATTAAATATTGTACTAAACAAGTGTGACTTGGCACCTACATTTCATGAAATGTAGTGTTTATGGGTGCCACCCCCAGATACTTTACAGCATTAGTACCTCACTTTGGGGCTGGGGACACAGAATGCAGTTTATAAATCAGAATTCTGATCATAGACTTGCATTGATTTTTACATCTCAAGGGACAGAGTTTTGATCCTGTTTGATCTGGTCAATCTCCTCTTTGTGTTGGAAGGCAGGTAAAAAAAAAATTGTACACAGCCACCTAGTCCTGCCCACAAGTGATACACAGGAGTCAGTAAGAGCCCACGGGCAGTGCTGTATTTACCGCGCAGCCCAGCACTGAAAAAAAAAACAAAAAACGGCCCTTTAAAAAAAAAAAAAAAAGACCGCACTTGCAGGCAGAGACGGAGGTGAGAGGGGATCGGAAGATCCCCCCTCACCATCGCTCTGCCTGCCAGGCTGCACGGGGAGCCGAACAGGCAGCAGAGAGAAACCTCCGTGCTGCCTGTTCGGCTCCCCGTGCAGTCTGACACGGAAGTGCCGACAGTCACGTGACAGGTGCGCTGACGTCATACGCGCGTCCAGTCATGTGACCTGTCGGCACAATCGCCGGGAAGCCGAACAGGCAGCATGGAGGGACCATGCTGCCTGCCACTAGCCACCAGGGAAAGGTAAGTGCTGATGGGAGTCAGAGTGTGTGTGATGGGAGACAGTGTGTGTGACTGAGTGTGATGGGAGTCAGAATGTGTGTGATGGGAGACAGTGTGTGTGATGGGAGTCAGTGTGTGTGACTGAGTGTGATGGGAGTAGGAGTGTGTGACTGAGTGTGATGGGAGTAGGAGTGTGTGACTGGGTGTGATGGGAGTAGGAGTGTGTGTGTGGTGGGAGTATGAGCTTGATGTGAGTCTGAATGTTATGTGTGATGTGGGGTCATGAAATGGAGGTGATGGGGCATGTCTTAGGTGTGTAAGGTGGGTGTGCAGCTTGGGTAGGGGGGTGCCCGGATTTTGTCTGCCTAGGGCAGCACAAAATCAAGATACACCACTGCCCACGGGTGTATCTTATGATATCATCATGCAGGCTTTGGCCCCTGTTGTAAAGTGAGACTTGCTGGAAGATATTTGAGAATGTTGCATCATGGGTAAAATTCTCAAAATGGATGGTGGAGATAAAAATCTAATGCTGTTTTAACTTTTATTTGCAATTAAGTCAAACATAGAAGAAGAAAAAACCGTGGCATGTGTCTTATTTATGTGTTTGTTTTAAATGCACTGGTAATGTATTGCAGCATTTGTAAGTGGTAGTGTCCATTTAACATGTTCATGTTAATAACTGGATGTTAATTTTCAATTCTTTTGTGACATATTTTATTACTGGTACAGAAAACAACAAAAAAAAAGTAGTTAGAGGTTTACCCAAAACATAACTAGTGTAACATGAGTGGATGATTTTCTTGAAAAAAATTCAATAAACTTTATAAATATTTACAGAGATATACATGGGTTTAAATATGATCTGGTGACACAATTGTTCTGTAATGTTAGGGCACTATACTAGCACTGGCTCTGGTTTCAATAATAAAAAAAAAACATAATTAAAGCTTTTAACATGCAATTTAGCTGTTTAAAGTTAATTACATTCGTTTTTCCACATCAATTTTACCTTTTTTAAAAATACATAGTGCATAGGGTGCCAATTAGCTGTGATGGATCTACTGCATGTTTATACTTTTGTTAATGAATATAAATCCATGTGTTCAGAGTAGTTCAAAGTCTTACCAGTGCATGCCCTCTAGTGCCAATGGATATCCGATGCAAGAACAACATATGAAAAATAGGAAAACTAATTTTCTCTACCATGTTGCTAAAGAAAAATCAGACTATTATCAAAAGTTGTTCTGATAATGTAACTGTAGATAAAATGAATGAGATAAATAGATACTCACATCCCTAGGTAATGTAAAACAGGATGGGGATTGTACAGATACTCAGGATATAAGAAACTGCTTTGATCACAAAATAAACATATATTTTGTTTAATCATTAGTTTTACGCAGGTTGTTTTTACCCACAATATTTAGTGAGGTTTCTTTAGCTAAAAAAAAAAAAAAACAATTTGGGAAATTACTAAATAATATATATTTAAAATGTTGATATAAACAGAAAACATCTTTCGACAGAATATTTTCTAAAAATATCCATTTTTACAAACACACATATTTACTCATTTATAATATAACATACATTTCTAATAAAGCATGTTTTCTAGGACTCTATTAGTTGAGACAGCTATTTTTCAGATTAATAATAAGTAAGACAGTCTCAAATGTTATACCAGTAGTAACAATGATGCTGTAATCTAATTGATTATATAAGTAATATGCTTCCAACAACGAACTGTAGTTATTTTGCCAAATGGAATTGTATTAGCTAGCATTACTTCTCCTCAGGAAAAGATTTGAATTAAGGTGCTGACCATTTCATTTCAGTAAGACTCCGAGGCATTTCCATTTATTACTAAGCTGATTAGAGGGTGGCTGTTATAATTAAAGGAGGACATTTTAGCCAATGGTGAAAAAAATGTGTAAAACAAAATCAACGACAAACCTAGAACAATGAAAAATTAGAATAAGTGGACGTGGAAACAATGTAGTTTGTTAACAATTATAAATGCAAGAAAGAGCACATCTAGAACAACCTCCCTAAGTCATATGTTGCTTATTTTATAAACATTACATAATAATATTTTAGTATATAAGGAAAATAAGTACTAAAAATTAAAAGGAATCAAAAAACGACATTTGCATTACTTTATAATGTGTGCAGTCTTTCTTAAACTCCTTAATGCTACAAATTAAAAAAAAAACTGAGATATTATATGCACAAAAAACAGAGTACACAACAATGTTGGTGATTCCCTTAAATTATGCAACTGCTTAATTTCTTTACAAACATACAAAAGTAATGTAATGTAATTAACACCCAAAATGTTAGTTTAGATGTTAAAACTACACTCAACAAAAAATCTACATGTACATTGTGTCTCCCTCTAAAGAGAAACCAAGAAATAAACATGCCAATCGTTTTGGAAATATATATTCAGTAATGCTGGTGGAAATGTTTGAAAGTTCCTGACATGCGAGAATTTAATACTAAGTATAAATCCTATTGAGGTGCTATGAATCATCTGGGAGGTTTAAATTAGATTAACTGCTCGGTAGAAGCACAATACACAGCCTGATTGCCTGTGAGGAAATAATTTATTGCCCCTAGTGGCAGATGCTTGAACTTTAAGAGATTTTAGCTTCAGCTCTTTATCTAAGCCCTCATGACAGAAATCTAATATAAGGGAAATTATTTCCCTAATAGGACCCAACTTCAAGACATGCAAACATGGCAAATGATTTCCAAACTCTAAAAGAGAAAACACCTTCTGTCCTGACTGTGAACCAAAGAGCACAGGAAGCTCTCACCAGAGACACCATCACTGTGCAATCAGTAATTTACATTAAAAATTTCCAATATGCTGTGTTTGTACAATATAGAAACATTTTTTGTTGTGTTTATATATGTATAGAGAGAGATAGATACATACATACATACATATATATACATATATATATATATATATATATATACACACACACAAACATATATATATATTTATATATATGTACACACACACACACAAATATGTATATATATTTACATAAATATATTGTGTTTGTGCAATCATTATAAATATATATATATATACACATATATATTTATATATATATATATACATACATACATATACACACACACAAATACTCACATATACATCTGTACGCATATGTATTATATATATGTATATATACACACTTCTGCAGGAATAACACAAATTCAAGAATTCTTCCCATATCATTAGCTTACTTCATTGTTTGACGTTCTGCATTCATAAATGGCTAAATTATTTCCTAGAAAATCACAATAAGGATCAGGCCTGGCAAAACATTTTTCATCAATTTATCCTCTAGCAGTTTTCTGTTTCAGAGATATAGCAGTCAATTATGGGATCAGGATGAAAAGAGAAAAGTAATGATGATATGTTAAAAAGACAGGAAAGAAAATATACCTATCTGCCATGTTCCAGCACCTCCAGCAACAAGAATGAGATAGTGTATTTCCCCCAGGGCATGGATTAATCTTACCTGGGTATGTAATGATTATTATGCATGCAATGGCTGCAGTTTAATAGTTTAGGTGGACAGCCCGTACTCCGTTTGTTGGTATCAAATATTTTAGTTGATTGTATATCCGCACGCACACACACACAATGCAACATTTATTAAACGGGAACCTAAATATGCACTAGAAATCTGCCATTTGCACTCTAAAGTATCTTTAGATAAAACAACGTGCTATATTCTACAAATATTGTCTAATGTCTTCTTTAAAAACAAGCAAATCTTTGAAATACAGCACTGATCCTATTTAATAGTTCCTTTTTATCTTAATGATCACAATGGCCTTTGATTCTGGAAGAAGTATGCTGTTTTTTGTTCCCTAATTACTTATTTGGTAATTGTTTATTTTAGGAGGACAACAGTATTATTTGCCATAAAGCCAATTATTCAAAGATGCTTTATGGTATTTAACAATAGTAATGCATAAAAATAAAACACTATTAGTAAATCATCATATCCGGTGCAGATAAACATTTAGCCAATTTATTCTAAACAAGCAAAATGACAACATATCACGAACCAACTATTCCTTCCTAAAATACACTTCAAGTAACAACAAATATTCACTGGTGTGTACAGAAAGACAGCCAATAGCCAAATCAATCTTTAGATTCACACCCAGATTCTTTTAACCCTTTAGAAAAGGTTGACTTTTTTTTTTACAATCTTTTCTATACAAAGAGGCATTTAAAGTTTGTCAAATGTTTCAATTATAATAGAAAGTCAACAATTTTTAAATAAAATAATGGAAACGATAACCAATTGAAGATTTTGATTCACATTCCATCACTTTTTGAGTTTATGTGATAAATTCATCTGATATCTTCCCCCAGCCCAAGTATGTACTGGGAGCTATTAGCACAGATAATGCACATAGACCCGTATGGACTGATTGCAAGTGCTTGCACACATTGTTCAGATGCTCTCACACACACGCACCCGCACACACATGCACACACACAGCAGATGACCATTGTTCTACTGAACCCATAATATGTTCACACCACATACTGCAGTTTTGCATGAAAATAATGTATAGCATTTTATGCCTGAATTTAAAGTACCCATCTATAAAGGGAAAAGAAAAGATTTTACAACTGCCTAAATGTTGCTGCTGGTGAGCTTACATGACAAATAAATTTAAAAAAAAAAGAAAGGGAAGGTGAGCTATGACCAAGGTTAGAATGCCAATTCTCCAAATTGTCTCCCTTCAAATGTTAAAATCAATTTGAGCATACATGTTCACATCAAATACTTTTTCAACAATATTAAAAATCCGATGATTACATTTTTTGCTTTTACACTGGGGCTGTGTACTGCATATGTTTTGGGGATTTCTCTGACTGTATTAGAATATATATATATATATATATATATATATATATATATATATATATAAATATATGTATATATATATATAAAAATGTACCTCTGTAGTTTTATCCATGCATATTTTAAGATTATTTTTCAACTGTAAATATGCTGCCCTGTTTTTGTGTTTTTAAATTAAAAAAACAATTATACAATTTACATATGTATGACTGCGGGAAAATGTAGTGTTATCCTCAAAGTCTTGTGTGCTTGCAGAACATAAGGAGTTATACAGATAAGTTAATACAAACTTCCTCCACAACCCTCTCTGTCACAGCAATATAATGTGTACAACATTTACAACCCTTTAAGGTGATAACTTCAGCAGCAAAATATGAAATGCATGTTATTTTTATCTCTTGATTGTCCAACATAGTTTTTTTGGAATTTATAACATCAAGTGAAGACTCCAGTCTACTTAAGAAGAAGGTTATTAGCACAAAAAATAAAGTATTTTGAGCATTTGCTACCTCCTACCTAAAACTATGTTCACCCCATACAACCTGTTTGCCAAAGATAATGAAAGTAGCATTTGGATAACAGATGGAGGCTAGCTGGTTGCCTGACTCTGGTTCACATGCAGAAATAAGAATGCACAATTTTTTAATTTTTTTATTTTATTTGGGCCCCTAAATCTACAGATCTGAATGAAGAGTTTCTTAATTTAAAAAAAAATAAAAAAATTAAAATGTAGATATTAAAAAATAACCGTCAAGTTGCTTTCCTGTGCTTGTCGCATACAATAAACCAATGTGTGACTTTGATTTCACTGTTAACCAGCTTCAGATTTGACAGCAGCTGATGACTGCAACAAATGTGTTAGGTTATCCTTACAGATAATGCTAGCAAACAAAACAGTCCAACATACTGTTGACAAGGCTAGGGTAATCAGTTTCTAAAGAGATTAGCTGAAATAATACAATGTACAATCTATTATGTGCCACTGGAGAACTATTTCAATTAGTACCAAAGACTATTATGCACACTATACGGAGCACATGAACAACTCCCATTAGAAATATCATTTAATATCACACCCTGATAAAGACTAAAGGCCATTGAACCACTTATACGGTGTGTGCGGTTTGTCACACATGCATAGTCATACAGGCTTTTATTGACACACCCTCCTGAGTTATTAGCTGTGCTATTCAAACACCCAAAAAACAATATTTAGGGTGTTATTATGTGGCTGCCCGAAATTATCATGACTGATACACTCCATTATACTCCTATAACTCCAATCAATTGGCTTTATTGTGGAATACAAACTAAAAGTGAAGGCACACAGGTGGTTATTTTATTTAGAAGTCAGTTCAGGGGCAGTTACCATGAAAAGCAAATTAACGTTCCTGCTGTCAAGATAACTTTAAGAATTGAATTTTATAAATGAACCTCAAGGTGTGTGTCTTACAGTTAGGTGGATGATGTTATAGAGGAATGGCTCTCTTATTATGTAGACATTGAACAGTGCGAGTAATACTAGTATGGCCACTTAGCAAGGATCTAAACAGTGCATAGTATACAGTGGAGGCTGAATACACAAACCACTCGTACAGAATATGCAGTTGCAATGAAAGCAAAAGCTGCAGATTCCATTTAGTAAACAAATGATTATGCACCATAGCAACACTTCATCTCCCAGACTATACAATGCAATCATAATACAGCACTTTAGAAAACATATTGTAAATGCATGTTATACATACATACACATAACAGTACTAAAGGTTAAATTTGGTAAACCTTTCTGTAATGGAAGCATTGCATCACTAAATACCATGCACAATTATACCCTGTGAGCACTGCTTCTGTGGCCCTTGGGATGTGAACTGGAGCCCCGGGATGTGTCAAGCATCTGTACACCTGTTATTATACTATAGCTATGTAATGGAAATGATGCACTCACAATTAATAGAGTGACATCAGTCTGAGGTATAACTCATTAGTGTTCCCTGCAGGTGAATGGTTAAACCATTGATGTCCGAAGTCCATTTTACAACTGAACACAACCCTAAATATTTATATATATATATATATATATATATATATATATATATATATATATATATATATATATATATATATATATATATATATGGAGCAACAAAGATAATGGGCTGTTATGTTAATAAAAAGTAAACTTCCAGGTAGTATAAGGGCATTGTAAACTGCATTATACCGCCCTCTTGTGACTAGAAGCGAGAAAGACGAGAGCTATAAAATAGTGTGGAAATCAACTTTCCCAACTTTATTATTACTATTATTTCCTGATCTGTAAAGGTTAAATATATTACATAGTACAGCGCATTTGACTGCATAGAATAAAGAAAAAAATTCAAACACAATAATTAATAGTTTGATGCTTCTAGTACCAGTGAATTCAGTGAGGTAACAATGATAGCAAGAGTCATTTATTTATTGAGAAGCATTTGTCTATTTATTGAAAGTGAAAAAAATGCCCCTTCCATAGAGTTCTGTGTTAAATAATTAGAAGGGTTAGGAGTTAGCAGTAGGTATTTTAGGAGCCATGGCTCCCTGCCTCCCACAATTTGTCAAGCCCCGTTTTAAACACTTTTTTTTAAAAAATGTGCCAGGTCCCTATCGCCTCTAATAAGCACAGAAACCTACTGTATGTTCCCCATTCTTCCTCCAATACATACTGAGGGGAAAATAAACTAATGTGCTAGTGAATGGATACATTATATTTACTCCCGTCATTCAGCTCTTTGTTAACACTAAGCTTACATTTATGCAACATCATATCATATAAATATATTTGCCATCACTTTTTGAAGCACAAAATTGTAACTTGTTGTTTTAATACTCTGAGTTTACATCATTCATCATTTCATAGGACCCATGGGCATATACCACTGCAGTTCACTGACAAAAACAAGAACAGTTATCTATTTAAGTATGATTTTCCCTACTGATCTGAAGGTTACATAGAGAAAATAGAGGCATCCATGTGAGGAGCACAACTGGATGGTTCTAAGAATATACAAACTAAATGTCTTCTTAATGATCTAACACTCACATGTAAATGTGCCATGCAACATGACGGAAGGTCTCACTACAGCGTCATGGCCTTTGCAAACAAGCAACTTAATGTGGCAAATGTCTGAACATTGAATACTGTGGCTCATTTCTCATAGGCCTTTATATATTTCTGGACAAGAGACAGCTTGTACTCTTCTACGTAGAGATCATGTGTATCAAAAACATACAAGAGGCAAAGAAATTTTCATGATAACAAAACAAAACCTATGTTTGTCTAATATGTGTTATTTTTTATTGAACCTGGTGTATGGTACGTTTTTATGACACCATGACTGGAAGCAGCCATAAATGTATGTCCAAAAGAGCTGATTGAGCAGCAAGTTAAATGTAGCACTATGAGGCCGTAATGGGCAACACTTGCTTCCTAATTCATTGACTGCTATATGTTGGACAAACACGTGTCACATAAAGCTTGGAGTTTCACAGGGGTAAGTCATGAGTACATTGGTTCACACAGCTGTAGTCAGACTGTAGAGCTGTAGGATGCCAACATAATTCTACAGAGCAACTGAACCCTTCACTGTACAGTGAAGTATAATAAATGAATAAAATGTAAACTAGCTGCTATTACCAACATTTGTGTCCTCTGATTACAAATCCTCTTTACGAATATTTAAAGCGGTGTGAACAAAACACAGTAATTAAACCTTCATGTAGTGAGGTGAATTGTGCTTTCTTAGAAACATAAAAGGTGCAGTAATCACCCAACCTTCTCTCATTACTAGAACCATTCAGTTCCTATTCTCTTAGGTGCGTTGCCTAGCTTTTAAAGTGGACAATTCAAAACAAACATTCTGCACAAAGTTTCCTGATGTTCTCCTCAATGCTGCTTCAAGCAAGTTAAAACAAGAAATATTTCACACTACATTAAATATGCGGCCTATTTTTAGTCTGTTTTGCCCTGCAGGGGTTCAGGTGAATTAAGGGAAATTGGGTAGGCAAAACTGCTGAGCAAAGAGAGAGAAAAGAAACAGGTCAGAGGTGACAAAGCTATTTTTGATTCTAAGTTCTAGTGGCACTATAAAGCACAAAAGGCAGCATGTAAATTAAACAAAAAGACAACAAAAGAGAAAAATTGTATTCTTCAACAACAAAGTTCATCTAGACCTCCATAGAAACTTCTATTGAGAAACTGAGGCAAAGCATACAACACAAAACAAACAGTAGGACTAAAATCAAATTGTATATGTCAAGTAAACACAAGATTCAACATCAAATAATGTTTTATATATTATCCAGGAAACAAGCAGAGTTACAGTGATACTATTTATTAGCTTACTGAGAGTTTGATTGCAAGCTTTCAAGACCAAGTTTATAGGTCCGTTCCTCTGGCATTAATGAGGCTAAAATAAAATTCCTAATGCCTGAGGAAGAGACCTAGCAACTTGGTTTGGAAAGCTTGCAATCAAACTCTCAGTTAGCAAGTAAATGGAATCATTTTAACTCTCCTTGTTTCCTGTTTTCCATGGTTAACACAGTACTACTATTTTAACTATTCCAATACATTATCCACACATTCATTAACTTTAATTTGCAAAGAATAAATCCAAACAGAACCTGTCCGCCAAGTATATATAGCTTATATTTAGACACAAAATTAATTTGAATTGATTAGTTTGAGACAATCAGATAATTATACTGTGTCTGAGTCTGTAATACCATGTTAGTGAGTGCTATATTAGGACTTGCTGGAACTGTATAATTAAAGGGTTTACACAATAAACATAGAATTGCCGGGAACGGAGATGGGAATTTCAAACTTCAGGCCAACGTAGCCAAGAAAAATTCTCCAATGTAGCAGAATGGGAAATGTTTTCCCAACTCAACTACTTTGGCCTTAAGTTTGAAATTCCCTGCAACTGAGTAGGGCTGCCAAGAATGTGGGGCATCGCAATATAAAAGATCTCAAAAATAGTAGCTGATGTTTTAAGTATTAGGTCTGCCTGATAATTTGATTGCAACATATCTTGTATTAGACATGTGCAGTGAATATTATAGTTTGTGAAAAAAAAAATAGGAGTCAGACAACAGCACACATACGCATACACACACATAATCTCTCAGACAGTCACACACACACACAATGACCGTCTCCGTGTGTGACTGTCTCTCACACACAGACAGTCAGATACACACAAGGGAGCAGTTTTTGTTCACAAAAGTATCTCTTTCAAAGTATACCTCCTCCCTGCTGCTTTAAATCATTACAGGAAATAGGGGCAACTTCTGCCCCTGCCTGATCTGTGCCACTCACATAGGCAAAGATAATTTTCAAGTGTCATCCCACTGAGAACTCAGACTCTAAAGCGCAGTGTGCGATGCGACATAGCAGGTAATCTGTGAAGCCAGCACAGACTCGGCTGCGCTTCCCTGAAAAAAATGGATCTAAGCAGCAAGGAGCACTCTGGATGGCAAGATCTTGGTGCCATGTATCATTTTCTAATCAGCATGGCGACCTGTCATCCTGGATTTGTCAATCCCTGCTTTAGTAAACATAGATATAGATCCGAACATCAGATGAACAAAAGTTCATCTATGAATGGCTCTATTAGCCTGGTGCCCGTCAGCAACTGTAGCTCATTAAGGTAAATCTGTAAGGCAACCTCCAAAAATACTAACAGAAAACTGTGAGGATACAGCCAAAAGTGTGTGACATGTGTTTCACCTAAAACAGCTTCATCAAGGGAAAAGCAAATGAGTAAAAATGCTGAATTATATATTTGCAAAGCGAGGGGAGTATATACAGATCAGCCAATCAAAACATCAGAGGGTGGTGTAGAAAAACCAATCAAGATGACAGCAACGTCCTGGACCTTGATGATGTTTGAGAGAAGCCATGTTGCAACCTAAGCCAGGAATAGACGCTGGTGATGGATTGGGGGTGGAGTGTATTGATTTTATATTCATATTTAACTCTATTAAAAGTTGCTCTGATGTTGGGTTGCCCCCAAAGTTTGTGTCCTACATGTCACTGCCCCATACTTTCATTTTGAGTCATGATCTAAAGCAGGCATATTTTGGGGCCCAGTTAAAGAGGGACAAACCTACCAATCGGATTTCTGTCGAAGAACAGGACAGGTGCACGGAGCAGAGACTGGAACATCTGGTTGTGCAGGGCCTGAGCAGCACATACGAGAACATGGAAAACCAGCAAACTACGCAGAACACCAAACACAATGGTGGCAGCAGTCAAACCTGAAACACAGCAAAAAGGTAATGTCAGACACTGTGTGCTCCATTCATAAAAATAGGAGATGGCGCATGTTTAGTAAACAGAAGAAAGAGACCACTGTTACTGTGCACACTGTCAAAAAGGCTTGCTGTACAGTGTACCTTTATTAGTAGAACCGAGCATTGAATTATGCCTTAATCCTAAAAGGCCTCCCCACATGTATGTTGCTGTTAGCCAAGTGCAATTAAGTGGTGAGGACTCCTCTAAATGGAAAGGGAATTATAATTGTCTGGATATGTTTCTGTGAAATTCAACACAGGAAAGAATTAAAAAGGATTTAAATCCAGTATTTTTTGTTCTCCTTTTTTTGCAGAATGGATTATTGCCAAAGTTATAAAAAAAGAATATCTGCATAGTTTGATATACTTTTATAATACATGATAATATGTGCATGTTCCAAAGGTATGGCAAGTTTCATTACAGACTCTTCCCCCAATGGAAAAAAGGAAATAATTACTTTACAATTTGGCCTTTAATCCTTCCCACAGTATGAAAGAAAGTTTCAATATTGCGCATCTGCGTACATAATGAAAACAAACATCACCTTATAATAACATTTAGCGACGCAAAGTTAGGTAATTTAATAGTTCAAGACACAAAATAGTCGGAACCATCAATGCACATTCTGAATTTTCGGTCATGAAACATTAAATTGACCTAATTTTTTTTAATAAAGCTATCAGTTGATCATTTCAGCCATGGTAAAATTTATTAAAGTAAGATCTCCTCAGTAAAGACCGAATGTGCGAATTTTTCCAACTTGACTGCTCTTGAAGGAACTATATCAAATAAACATGGTTTTTACTGCGCATGCAGACTACAGAGAATAAAAAATTATTGGAAATGTTCTATACATGGTGTTAGCAAAATGAACTGGTTTTCAATGCAAAAGGTGTGATTTGCATATCAAGCCACAGGTGACGTCATAAGCAGGAGACTCCACAAACCCATTTAAAACACATTTTTATCCTAATTTAGACATTTACTTGCAATCCTGCCTACACCATGTATAGATTATTGTCAATCATTTTTTATTCTCTACATTCACAGTAAAAACAATGGTTAGGAGATACAGTGCCTTTACGTTTGAAATTCCGTCTCAATTCCTTGCTTCTCACTTTATTGAGTAGACACTATAATATTTATTCAACACTGAATGTGGTGCCAAGAATAAATGATACAGATTTCCCCTTTGTTGTTTCAGATACATAACTGATATATTGTTGGATACTGCACTTAATCTTCAGTAAGACAATACAGCTCAGTACATACAGCGCTATGTTCTTTAAAACAATGCATCAAGGTACAAAGAAAAAAAAAGAGTCAAGGACACACATGATCATGAACATTGTTTGGTATTTGTAACACAATAAAAAGGTCACAGGAATGGCATCATTAATGGTTCATTTTGTACTCTTTTGGAAGCTTAATGTTTTCGAACAGATCCTCTCTGCTATTTAAAATAAAAAAATTGAAACATAAATTATAATATGTATTACAATATATATATATATATATATATATATATATATATATATATATATATATATATATATATATAAACATATATTTATATATATACATACATATATATTTACACACACACACACACACACACACACATACAGCTAAAACTAAGCTTCAACACGAGACAAGTGCATAGCATCTTAAATCTTGGCTATGTAACCATGGTTTCCTTAACCCCTTAGTGACATGACTTTTTTGGCTTGTCCGACGCTTGGTGACATGGGCTGTTTTAACATTTCTGAGGTGTTTGTGTTTTGCTGTAATTTATTTCTGTCTCATTTAGTGTATCGTTATAAGAAGGGCTTTCTTTTGATACCATTATTTTGATAATAGCATATAATTTGATGTAAAAAAAATAATAAAATATGGCAAAAAAATTGAAAAAATAATTTTTTTATGACTTTTATTTGAAAAATCATATACTCATGTACAAGAGACAACAAAAAAACACTGCTAAAAAGTTTCTAATATATGTCCTGAGTTCAGAAATAGCCCATGTTTTTATGTTTTTGTGCTTTTTTATTCATGTTACAGGGCCAGAACTATAAGTGGTGCAAAGCTATTTTAAAATCCTTTCTTTCAAAATTAGCGATAGTGACATTGTAACACTGATTTCTGTACTAAATCCATGAATGACCCCCAACATGTACATATTTTTGAAAACTAGACAACTCAGGGCATTTAACTTGGGGTATTTTGACACATTTCATGTAGCCATTTTACCACCAATCTATGCCAATGTTTGCAGCAAAAAAACCTTTTTTTAAAATGTTTCACATATATTGCAATTTAGGTAAACATTACCTTAAAATGTGAAGGGGTATTTCCAAATAACACCTCAATATGTGTTCAGCAACATCTCCTGAGTACAGGGATACCACCCATGTATAGGTTGGTTAGGTTATTTGGGGGTTAAAAGGCCACATTTGAGAGGTGCGCTTTTTGGTTTTCCAACTTTGAATTCTGACGAGCAGAAAACCTGCGCCCATGTCCCCTTTGGGACATTTTTGAAGCCAAAAAGTGTATTCTACCCCACAAAACCATATATTTTTGAAAACTAGACACCCTAGGGTATTTCAAATGGTAGTATTTTAACACTTTTCATGCACTAATTCTACCACCAGCCTATGTCAATGTTATGGATAGTAATTTGTTTTTCACATTCATTGTACATCGGGCATGAATTCACAGATCCTATTATGTGTCAGTGCCAAACAACACCTTAATATGTGTTCAGACACATCTCCTGAGTACAGGGATACCACCCATGTGTAGGTTAGTTAGATTATTTGGGGGCTAAAAGGCCACGTTTAGGGGGGGTGCATTTCCAACTTGGAATTTTGACATGTAGTCAGCCTGCGCCCATGTTGCATTTGGGACACTTTTGAAGCCTGTCAAAGTATTTTACCCCATAAAACCATATATTTTGGAAAACTAGACATCCTAGGGTATTTAAAATTGTGGTATTTTAACACTTTCCAAGTGCTAATTCTACCACCAACCTATGTCAAAGGGTTGGGATGTCATTTTTCCCCCACACACATTGTAGTTCAGGCAGGAATTTTCAGATTCTGGTATTTGCCACTGCCAACCAACACCTCAATATGTGTTCAGCAACATCTCCTGAGTACAGGGATACCCCCCATGCATAGGTTTGTTGGTTTGTATTGGGTCTAAAATTCCACATTTAGGGAGTGCGCAATTCCAACCTGGAATTTTGACATGTAGTCAGCCTGCGCCCATGTTCCATTTGGAACATTTTTGAAGCCGTCCAATGACTTTTACCCCATCAAACCATATATTTTTGGAAAATAGACATCCTAAGGTATTTCAAATGGTGGTATTTTAATACTGTATAGGTACTAATTCTACCACCAGCCTTTGTAAAAGTTTGTGGTAGTACTTTTTTGGGAGTTTTTTTTCCACATGCATTGTACTTCAGGCATGAATTCACAGATTCTGGTATATGTCACTGCCAAACAACAACCCAGTATGTGTACAGGGATAGCACCCATGCATAGGTTTGTTGGTTTGTTTTTGGCTTGAAGACAACATTTGTGAGATGCGCATCTCAAAATTCCAACTTGGAATTTTGACATGTAGTCAACCTGTGTCCGTGTCCTTTATGGGATATATCTTTGAAGCCAGCCAATGTAATTTACCCCCACCAAACCATATATTTTTTTTTATCGGTAGACCCCCATCACTACTTGTGGCAAGGGCTCAGCAGCCACCGATACATCGCTAGATGATGTATCAGAAAGCTGAATAGGGTCAAAATCGAACCCTGAGTCACCGGCCTCAGAATCAGTGCGTAAGCAGTGATCTCGAGCAAAGAAGGGGTTAATAGCTCTTAGAAGAGCCTATCTAGTACTGTAATACATTACAGTACAAAGAAATTAATCCATAAAACAGTGCAGACAGCAAAACATACTGTTGCTGTGCAAGATTACTGCTTACACAGTGATGAATGGCAGGGAAGGGGTTAATACACAGTGAAAGACTTTCATAAAACCTGCCAATTTTATAAAATGTTATTTTATATCACTAATACTGATCTGTCTCTTTCCGTCACAAAAATGTAAGTGAGGAGAGGGAGGCAGATCAATATTTGTGAATATTGATCCGATTCATTTTGATCTGACCAGGGCGAATGGTGAGCTTAATTGAGAAATCACCAAACCGCCTTTGCCACTAATTCGCTGTTACTGATCACTATGCGCTCAGGCAGCTTAAAAAAAAAAAAATCTCAAATATTTGTACTTTACATGTAATCCCCTAGCGGGTATGTGTAAAAAAAAGAAATAAAATAAAAATATGCAGACAGATAAAAATTGCTTTGGCGTCAATATCATTGCGTAAGCAGTGATCGACGGCAAATAAGGGGTTAATAACTCTTAGAAGAGCCTTTTTAGTACTGTAATAAATTACAGTACACAAAAATTAACCCCTAAAAAATACACAAACAGCAAAAATAAATGCGCTGATGTCCACGATCACTGCTTATGCAAGATCAGTGGCAGGGAAGGGGTTAAACGCAGGGAATTGCTTTAATAAATTTTTTTTTATTGTTTTATTATTTGTGTGTTGTGTATTTATTGTTTTTTTTAACTTTTACTTACTTTTAGAACTTTGATCTGTCTCTCTCCCTCACTAAAAAAAAATGTGAGGAGAGGGAGGCAGATCATAACTGGTCAGATCAATATAGGGTTAATATTGATCTGACCAGTCAGTGGGGATGTTCAGGAGAGCATCCCCACTGCCTGTCAGTGTGCCTGGCAGTCATTGATTGCCTCTGTGAAGAGGCAATCGTGTGACAGCCAGAGAGCACAGGAAGCAGGTACTTCCTGCCTCCTGTGCTCTTGCCCTTAGAAGTGACCAAGATCGTGCATTTTTTTTTTTGTGTTCCTGATTGCCTCGACTTGTGAGGCAATCAGAAACACTTTCTGAGCACAGGAAGCGAAAGATTCGCTTCCTATGCTCATTTTTGAAATGCCCGCGTTTTAAAGGCACTGTGCCTTTAAAACCGGCATTTCGATCGCTCTCCGGAGCGATCGAAATGCCGACGGGCATTTTGTTTAGCATTGTACGATGCTTCCACACGGAAGCATCGTTACAATGCGGCTTGAGCACTGAAAGCGGAAAAACTCCGCTTTCAGTGCTCGTTTTGACACAGGACGGACTAGGTCCGTCCTGTGTCACTAACGCCTCGGCACACAGGACGGACCTAGTCCGTCCTGTGTCGCCAAGGGCTTAATCCATTTGGAAACTATTCCAGGAAGTAGAGTTTAGCTGTGATACTAATGGGAAGATAACACAGGTGATATCATGGGGAGGTAATTATCTGCATGACACCAGTGGAAAAAAAAAGTAATGTTAAAAACTCAACAATGTAATACAGCACCAAAATGGTAAATGTTGTGTAATCTCTACCATGTCACATGCTTCAGTACCTGCATACACTCCCAAGTACAAGTTGAGATCCAGTTTCTCTGTGTCAGTGATGTTTGCGGTCGAGGAAATGTTCAGCTTCTCCTGTTCGCTGGCCCTGAGATTTGAAGAAAAAAAATAAACTGGGTAAAATAACAGTTCAGAAATCCTGGTTTTATTGTTTCTTCTAGTGGTGCCAAATACCTGGGGTGTTATCAGCTAATTATGATATTGTTCCTTTAAGTCAAAAGTATAAAAATCAAACTGTCTACAATTTTCTAGTCTGTTTTCCAAAACGATATTTTATTCTAACCTGTACAAATCCATGTTTTTGTGAACAAGCAACCACAGTGTCCGCACCTTGAATACAAACATTTAACGTTCGCCTCCGTAATGTCAGAGAAAGAGAAAAAGGGGTAGAGGGATGTGCAGTGAAATTTATAGTATGTTGTTCAATCCAATGACACGAAAGGGTTAATTGTGTGACAACAAAACCCCTTCATGGTTAGAAACTTACCAATAGGACAGCCACCAGTCCTGCAACACATAAACAACCTTAGGGAGAACAAAGAAAAAAATGCTTTATTATACAATACACATTGATTACAGAGGGAATGGTTTACATGATTGTTATTTTTTTATTCTCCTTTATAACATCACACATGAGACATAATTAAGTAGACAAACACACCATTATGCAATATTTACTGTTTATCAGTTCTAAAGCACATACTAATTCTTGTGTGGTTGGAAAGTCCCTGTCTATAAAGATAAGCTATATAATGCACACTTACAATAGCCTGAACTACTAGGGTACTAGATCTCAAGTTAGACATTAAAATTATGTGGCAGGTGTTTAAACAGTGTTTCTATCAAGATTTAGAAAAAAAAATGTATTTGAATTCCTTAAATTTAAACAATACACAAATGCACCAACAGAAGAGAAGCTGATGTTGAAAGAGGTAGTTGCACATTTTCTTAAATTTGCAGTAATTCCTTAAAGTGAGAGCACTGCATGTGTAACTTATAACCAATTGCAATGAGAAAAAATAGGCCTTTAGAAGCATTGTTCAAAAGCCATTTTAGTTAAACAGATTAATTAAAATTAGTTCAAGAGGGTTTTGTCTAGGCATGTCGATCTGTAGCCCTCTACCTGCTGTTGGCCTAGAACTTCCATAAAACCCTTTCAGTTAACAGGCCAGCAAGGGAGCATGTAGTTATTAAACAGCTACAGGGCTGCATTTTGAGACCCTGGGGTTTAGTCTCTCTTTAAAACAGAAGCATGTTGCTTCATAAGATGCCAACCTATTCTCCTAATCTCATTTTTGGTTTCCCCTATTTGCTGTATTTTGTTTGATAAAGAATACAAATTAGGCCTTTTCATTAGAAAAGTCTTCCAGAGCAAAAAGAAGGTTCAAGGACTTCATGGATCAGAAACCAGTTTGTGTGCTTGAGAGACTATGTGACACTTTACTTCTGTCACTATCCTCTGAAGCACGCATGCCCATTAAAAAACAACCTTTTTCTAATCAAAGCTTATAAGAATATAAAGTGGATAGAATGATTGTGTGCCATTATAAACCATATAATCCAGCAAGGTTAAAAAACACCTTTTTCAAATTCTCCGTAACCAAATACATACCTGCGATAAAATATTAAGCATGAAGAGTACAAAGACCATCAGGTAACTCGACCCAGACAAAAAGTATTTCTTGTATATCTTCAAGCCAACAGTACCCTCAGAGCGGCTCTCCTCAGGAATAGCGGTCAGAACAGGCTCAATCTGTGGGAAATGGTGAAAAGGGGAATTTTGAAAAATCCCTAGCAAGAGATACTTTACTATGTAACAAAATATATGTATGTAGAAGATTTCTCTTCAGTACACAATCCTTTTGTTTTTAAACATCCAATATAACTATTTTATTTATTCAAAAAGCACATAAAAATAATTATATTTAAAAGTAACATATTGTTTTGGAACAGACTGCATAAAAAACAAAAACAAACCATGCAAGGCCCAATATATTTATAATAGTACAGTTTCTAAGCTTATAGGTTCTTGAACACTGTCTTCTAATTAGGGATGCCACCTTTTCTTCCAAGAAATAGCAGCCATGCAGGAATTCTGTCCAGTTGGCAGTATGTGAAGACTTGATGTCACAGTCGTCCCTGACAGTCAGGGTAAGGCTGGTCAGGGCAGAAATATAGAATGTGTCGGCAGATAAGCACCATTCGGTCCATCTAGTCTGCCCAAACATTGAATACAGAGTACAGAGTTTTCAATCACACCAGACCTGCAAACTAGAAAAGGTCAGTGTCCTCAATGAACGCTACGCAGTTTGGTTTTGGTTGCTGATACCAGTTGGTCAAGGTTTCTGTATTGCTTCCTGTTATCCTGTGTACCGATTTTGCCTGTTTGCTGAATCCATTTTGTGTACCAGTCCCAGATTGTATGACTTCTTCCATTGAGTTACCTGACCCTGATTTTCCTTAACATTTAACCCCTATTGGCACTATTTTACCACTGAAACCCATTGGCATTCAGTTAAGTGGTTCTGTTTTCTGCATATTGCTTAACCTGAATTGCAAGCTTTGCATCAGCCTGTGCTATTGTAACAATCTGCTGCAACTTCTATGAAGTGTCATTCTTGCTGCATTCTGTATATCAGCTCTCTGCTACTAAGTGTAAGCTCTGCTACATTCTGTGCAAAAGTCTTAGCCTGCTGCAAAGTACTGGAAATAGTGTTTGGCTTTTCAGTCTGTGCTCTAGTGCCTTTCCACTGCTAATTGTTGAAGAGAGTTAGTCCAACTATTTACAGAAACCCAGTTATAGCCTACCTGCAAGTGCCAGGTCTGCTACAGTATGTATCTGTGTGCCAACAAGCTTCTGCTTATTGTGGACCAAGACCACTTACTACATGATATATCCACTTAGTGCAGGGCTTGTTAAACTTAACTGAGTTTTAGGAGCCAGCAAAAAAATCTAGGAGCCAGACAACAGCATATACACACAATAACATGCAGTCATATACAGACACACAGGGAAAAGTAAAATGTCAGTGTGTTAAGCTAGTCACAGGCTCAAATAATATAAATGTATACATTTATGCTTACCAAACAGGTAATATACAGACACACATACGTTACATACACACACACTCAGGGCCGGCCTTAGGCGTGTGCGACCTGTACTCAAATATACATACATACATGCATTCTGTCTGTCACACACACTCATCCATACATACTGTCTGTCACACACACTCATACATACATACATACATACATACTGTCTGTCCCATACAATGATACATACATATATACTGTCTGTCACAAACTCATACATACATACATACTGTCTGTCACATACACTCAAATATACATACATAAATGCATACTGTCTGTCACATAAACTCAAATATACATACATACTGTCTGTCACATACACTCCTACATACATACTGTCTGTCACGTACACTCCTACATACATACTGTCTGTCACATACACTCCTACATACATACTGTCTGTCACATACACTCCTACATACATACTGTCTGTCACATACACTCATACATACATACTGTCTGTCACATACACTCCTACATTCAAGTGAGCGGTTTTGTGGGGTTTTTTTATCTTTAAAAAAAGAAAAATGCAGATAACTATACCCCCCTCCCTGCTGCTATATCTCATTAAAGGGAAGGGGGGCGTTTCCATTCCAGGTTTGTATGTGACTCTTACAAAGGCACAGACCATCATTACTTCTAGCCCTGCACTCAGGCATTATTTTGCGCCACTGTTTAAAGGTGTTTTTTGTTTGTTTTTAAAGATGCCAGTGGAGACGGCACCATGCGGTGCTCATGATACAAGGCGCCAGGTCTGATTTCCTGGTCGCCATGGCTACCTTTTGCCCGGGGTTTGACGAGCCCTCAATTAGTGTGTATCAAGTTCCTGAGATATGCATTCTGCCGATTGTTCCTGACTCTAATCCTGAATCCTTGTCAAAGACGTTGGTTGTAAAAGACTTTGCTAGTCAGATATTCCCTAACTGCTACATACTTGTGCAACTGGCTGATTCCTCTAGGGATCCTCTAAGTCTTGGGTTGGCTGAATCCCTAGGCCCAACTGCAGGAGAAAGCAGGGGAAAGGTGAAAAACTCCTATTGTGGTGGAAGTTGGTTGCAGGCCAGTGTGACCAGATTAAATAAAGATACATTTTAGAGATCAGAATGTACCAAAATATGTGGGAGTGTAGGATAACCTGCATTTTGATAGTGTATGGCATTTATAAGCACACCCCAACCAAGTTAGCGCATGTTAAATCTGCAGGGTAAGAAAAAGAGCTGAATAAATACTAAATTAAAATTGATAATTTTATTTGTACACCTGTATGTCCGTTTCCAATAACCAGATTCTAAATTTACTAATGACATATTAACACGTAGCAATTTCTAAGTTAGAACATTAGTTGCTTTTTTCTTTGTATATGAGTTTTCTACATCTTTCATGACAATTAGTTACGACAGTGCAACAAATATAAACATAGTCAGCTGAGCAAAAAAGATTTCAATATAGTTGACATGTAGATGTCATATGAAGAAACATGAAGAATGTATATGCAATCCCAACTTAGACTTCTAATATAAAATAAGGTATTCACTCTCCATTTTGTAGAGTGGAGTCATCATAGCGTTTACGTGGAAAAGGCAAGCAGAGGTGTACAGTACAGTAGCATGCCTACACCAAATAATATGGTGATGACCCCAGATAAACAGTCCGATATTGCCCTCTAGTAGGTAAACATAGAAGAATCTGTAGTTAGGACAAGCGAAGTTGGTAGAAGATATGGCCAAGTAAGAGGGTCGATGAATAAGCTTCACAGGCCCATATTACATCAGACATAATTCAGTAATCTAACCTTTGCAGCCTAAACAAAGGAGACTATAATTGGCATTTCACATCACCTCACATCACCTTCTATTGTACTTCCTTCTACACTTCGGAACTAATGTACATACTGAGAAAATATGATACCTCCAGATTTGTAAAAAAATAAAAAAAATACCATAAGAAAAGAAAGTAAGAAACTAGTTAGAAAGAGAAAGAGAGGGAACAGAAGCAGAAAGTCTGTACAGTTTGGGGAAAAGAGAAACCTCCAGAGAGGGGGATGGCCGGTCTGCGCAAAGAGGCACAGTCAAAAATGGTCTCCAGGTCAGGCTTGATGGCTTGGGAAGTGCCGCTTAGTCCACCTTGGACCGTGGAGTTGCCCCGGGGGGATCTCCAAAATCACATCGTAGTCAGGACAGTGTGTCTTTTCAAGCTGAAAATCTGAAGGTTCAGTAAGACCGAATCCGCAAAGCGAGCATGCTTATGCCTCAAACAAGTTACCAGGAGATTCTTTATCTGGGGCAGCAGTCTCTTCCGCACGTTACTCAATGGTGCGTAACCCAAAGCTCAATAGAAAGTAGTAAGCCTCTGAAGGATATTCGATTGTGGTGACCGTTAGAGAGGTGGGAGAACTCCAATGGTATTTGACATCATGAACCCTGAGGTGGGTAATTAATCCAGACATGGATCTTCTCCAAGTTATTACCACTGGGGGTAAGTCTTCATATATCTGTATCGAGCTTCCCACATAAGGTATGTGCTGCACATTTCAAGTAGCTTGAAGAATTGCAAATTTATTGGTGATGTTCCGCAGTTTTAATATTATGTTGCGAAGTGCATGTTATGGGGCTTTTCTAGCCTTGTTGATTCTGTAGTAGTCTATTGTATTAAGGTCTCCAATATCAAGATCTGGACGAACCTGCTTCAAGAGCCCTCCTAGGAAGGCATGAAGCGCAGTGGGCCCAACCTAGGAAGGCATGAAGCGCAGTGGCCCAACTGCCTTCTGTGCTCCGCTTATTCTTAAGTTTGACTGTTTGACTGCATGGCCTGTGATTCGAGCATGCAGAATCTTCAGGGTATTCCTCTGAGACACTGTACCTCGAAGGGTGTGTTCTGGTGCAGCCGGGGTAGTTTTATGCATAGTTTATGCATAGTTCTAGGCATAGTTAGATATCCAATATCCAGTCATGAGTTATCGGGCGCGCTGAGTGCATATTTTCTTCGACCTGAGCCCCATATCTGGGGGAGTACAAGATGATTGTCTGCCCAGGTTTTTAAATTTAGCCATTTAGCCATGAATAGTAGGTATAGTCAGAGTTTGCCAGTCGGAGCTCTGCCAGAGCACATCCGTCTAAATCAGTAGCTAGCTTCACCCCCTCAATAGAAGTCACTTTTGATAAATTCTCTCTCTCTCTCTGTGTTAGTCGGAAAAATTGGTGCACTGAAAAAAATATAAATTACAATCTGCACCATGTGTGAAATAATTTCTCAGAGTATAATAAAATACAACCGGATATTTCAGGAAGAAGTGTGTGCACATGTAGGCATACATCTATTGATGAACATTTGTATTGGAACAGCACACACTACTTTCTGATATATGAGGTTGTATTCTTCTATACGCTGAGAAATTATCGCACACTTGGTAAGACTTGTAATTTATATTTTTACTTCAGCATGCCTTTACACAAATTTTTTCTGCTTATTTGAAATTTCCTGTGACTTTGGATTGTCACACTTTTGCTGGGGGCAAGTTCTGTACATGTAGTACATGCTGGGGGCAAGTCCTGTAACTGCAATGCGTGCTGGGGGCAAGTCCTGTAAGTGCAATGCATGCTGGGGGCAAGTCATGTGAGTGCAATGCATGATGGGGCAAGTTATATGGGTGCAATGGCAAGGGATGTGGTTGCGTGTCCTCTTTTCTGGTCACCAAGATATGGTAACCCTATGCAAAAGCAAGAAAAGAGATCAAAACATTATCTTATAAATGCTAAAAAGCATTTAACTTAATTTTGTTCCCTCACAAACTAGTTTAATAAAAACATCATACAACCAGTGAAGATGTAACCAAATAAATAACTTTGGCAAACAAAATGAGCTTCCAGTTTAGAGCTTAAATAATAAAAATAACTTTATTCAAAAGAAATTATTAAAAAAAAATGGTATTTAGCATTGAAAGTGTGCCAACCACAAAGTAAAAAATAAAAAAAAAGTATGATAAAGGACATGCTCTGTGGTGTACATACAACTTGATATAGCCATCTAATAAATAAGGAAACACACCTAGATGGATTAAGGCAATTGAAACTGGACAGCCCACAGATCAACTTAAGGTTTAAATTATTCTAATACATTTGAGGGGGAAAAGATATTTAAAAAAATATGGGAATGACTCAAATAATCAAAATTAATTCTTATATGTACAAGAAAATAATACGGTTTATGAATTGACATCCATGTTAACAACAGGTAAAAATAAGCATAGAGCCCCGACAATGGCTTGGTCTACTCACTGGCAAAGCATCTGTAGCTCCTTCTTTTTGTGACTGAACTGAAGACTCCTGAGACCACACCGATGATTGGGAGAAGGTACGGATCCTTGAAGGTTTGATCAGCGGGCCGTCTACAGTCGGTGACTGCTCATCTTCTCCACTTTTCAGAAGAGAAGCAAAATCGACACCGGACTGTAGGAGTTCTGGAAAGGTTCCCTTTCCTACCATTTGGCCCTGATATAGATAAAAGTGGAACTTTTAGTGTGCTTATACAGTGATTTTATCATTTTAACATTTTCTATTTTCAGAGATTCATTTTTGTTATCTGTTCTTGTCCATGTTGAAGATGTAGCAAATAAGGCATTTTAAGGGTAAAATTAAGGTGGCCACTAAAATACAGGTCTATGCTTACAATATTCAGCATGAACACTGCTGAATTATAGAAATAAAAGATAAAACTCATAGTTACACAAGACGTTACCAATGTCTTGTAGCCAGTGTCATGAATCAAATATATGAAACAGGAAATACCGATGCAAGAGTCAGACTTAAGTGTCCATAGCCTAGAACCTAAGTGATTGGTGACAATGACTGTTTTTACATTTCTGGGGTGTTTGCGTTTAGCTGTAATTTTCTTCTTTCTCACATACTGTACCCACACAAATTATATGTTGTTTTTATCGTCATAAGAAGGGCTTTCATTAGATACCATTATGTTCATCATATCTTATAATGTACTACAAAACAAATCATAAAATATGATTTAAAAAAATGTAAAAAACACTTTTTCTAAATTTGACCTAAAATATAATTTACACAAATATAATCATTAAAAAAGACCCTGTCTAAATAGTTTCTAAATGTTGTCCCAAGTTCAGAAACATGCATGTTTACATATTTTTCTGCTTTTTGCGAGTTATGGGGCAAAAACCAAAAATAGTTTTTTGGGGGGGTTTCCTATATTGACCTTTTGACCCCAACCCGAACTCTATATTTAACCCTAACCCTAAATTTAACCCCAACTCTAACCTTTATGCTATTCCTTAATATATTTTAATTTAATTTTAACCCTATCCCTTTTGTTAAAAAATATTTAATTTAACAGCTAATCTAAGCCTAATGCTAGTTTTTAGCTAATTGAATCTTTTTTTTTTTTACATTGCAATATTACTGACTGCCTCTAGGGGAGCAATCGTGGTTGCCCCAGAGATCAAATTTCAGTGCTGGCTATTGCCTGGACATCGAGGCAATAGACCAGCACTGTTAGAGCTGTTTTTGCGATCATTGATCACGATAACCGCTCGTTTCACTGCAGGACGTGCCTGACACGTCCATTGTCGCGAAGGGGTTAAATGCAACTGCGGTATCTCCTGTTTAAGATATCACCTGTGGGTTGATATGCATAAGAATCACTTTCAGAAAAAAACAAAGTTTATGACACCATAACCAGCATACTGTTACCAGTGATGGACTCACACAGCCCTAAACCTCTATGGAACAGAGGCAGGGGAGGTAGACATTAGCCAATTACACACTTATTAACGTATTTTTCAGAACCTAAGTGGCATCTGTATTTGATATGATCTTCAGATGAAAGACCGTTACCTCTTTCAGGATTAGAATTTGCTTTGTCGCAGTGAGATACTGTAGCTGATGTGTCACCAAAATACACAACTTTTCACGAAGAGCCTGGCAGATACATCTAAAACAAGTAAATAAATAATTGCATCATTAAAAATATGGCTGTAAATATTTGTTTTAAAAGTTACTGTAAAGCAAATGAAAGGACGGCTTAACTGGACAATAAAATAAATAAATAGAATAATAAATAGAGGATGCTTTTGTAAGAGCTTCTACATTGTGAATGTTCTGAAAATAATTACTTTAGAATGTCTTCAAAGCTTTCCAAATCACAACTAGTGTCATTTATCCATTACAACTAATAAACAGTCACTATACATACATACTTCTCAACTTTTATACCTGCTGTCATCGGAGGGCAGAGTGTCTGACCTCAAGGATTCATTGATAAGCAGCAACCTAGATGAAGATTGGTGACTGTGCATGAGCTACACAGCGGACAATCATCCTACGCGTGTGTAAAAAAACAAAAGCACTATGCTCTCTGATGTCACAATTGTTTGGGTGAATCCATAACCATTCAACAATCAGGACTTTCCCGACAAAAGCAGGGTCATGCTCTTAAATATTGCCACAATATTGTCCAGGCTTTGGGACTAGCAAGTTATAGGAAGTACATAATACAGGTCACATTAACAAACAAAGTTGCTTATAGCTTAGCTATCCTAAAAACATTGCTGGAGTTGGGCTTAAAGATCATGGCTGATCCCTAATACTCAGGGAAGTTTCCTATATTCAGAGAAGCGCTGTGTCAGGGCCCCGTCGCTGTTGTGTAGCTCTGGTTGTTTAATACCTTTGTGCATGTGTCTGAAAGAAAAGCCTCTGCAAAAGGCTGTGATAGAATGCATCTTCATTGTAAAGGACAAAACAGAAAAACGTTCTGTTTCAAAAGAACTCTTGACAGAATCTAGATAGAGAACATTTTTCAATCGTCTGTTGCGTTACATTCTCACTTGATAAAAAAAAATATGAGATGACAAGCTGCTATGCCTTAATTTAAAGGCTTTGTCTGACACATTTCATGTGCAAATTCTTACAGTATTGCTGAACCGATAAATGTTTCATGTCCTTGGGCCTCGGCGGGTAACAAATGTGTTCTGTATAGTGAATATGTTTCACGGCATAATCAAGGCATTGAGCATCAGTTCAGTTTGTGGGAGTATGAAAGGGTAACTAATCATCAAAGTAACTTTCCTAGCATTGTCGTACAGATCCCAAATCATCTGTCTGTGTCAAGAAAACAAATGTCTGAATTTATTTAGATAACAGTGTTGTTTAGAGGAGAAAACAAAACATCAAAGATGGATACAGAAATTGTAACTAGAGGGTAAGGCGATATTTGTGAAGTAAACAAACCCAAAAAATATGGGTCTGTGCGTAAAAAACAAACAAACAAATACATAGTTCTTGAAGAAAAAGGAACAAAACATAAAAAACACTTTCTTCAAAACATACAGCATCAATATGAAGCACTTATGCATACATCTTAGGCCATAGCATCTGAGCAATGGCAGGCAATTGATTTGTGAAATAGAAATAAATCTTCAAGCTAAAGCTTTATGCATTCTGGTAGAAAATTTAGCAGGTCTGTCATTTTGTCCTTTCCTCAATAGCAAATTGTACAGAAATGTACAGAAACTAGTAGTAACATCTGTGTAGAAAAAGGTGAAAGGACAATACTGTGTCGGGAAATACCTGCTCAAGTGTCAGAACACAGTACTATATTTTTACCAGAGACTTGCTGCGGTGACCAAGTCCTGCAACCTATCAGTGTCCTCTGCTTGTGTCACATGTCCACTTGCTAGAATTAATTGAGCCCAAAGTAAATTTGTAAGGCACAGATTTTTTGAATATTTCTCTGGGTGGGGTTTGGGTATCCAGGAGTAAAAGCAGTGATACCTAGTTACATTCGAAAGACTATTAAAATTTCTGTAACCGAACATACAGATCACAGAAAACATACAACAAAAGGGAGGTGGAAATGAACAAGCAAAAACAAAAGGCTATAGGGTCCATTAGTGGCACACTAAAATGTGAAACCTTACCACTGGAGTGAGAAGGCTTTTATATAACTGTACTACTATGTCACGACTATCTGCTTTTTCACCAAGCATCATGTAGTCCGGAATGGGACAGTTCTTCACGCCGCTTCATTGCAGGAGTTTGAGCACCAGAGTTTGTTGCTGTCAGGCCCTCAGTCGATGCATGTTAGTTTTAGGGTTTCAGCTTGGTTTAAGGTTTGTTTAGGATTAGTAGGTTTAGGTGTTAGTATTAGGACTTAGTATTAGGGTTAGTACCGTATTTGCTCAAATATAAGACAAGGTTTTTTTTCAGAGCAAATGCTCCAATATTCGAGGTTGTCTTATAATCTGACCTCAAATCAAGGTCAGACTATAAAACAGTGATCCCGGTCAACTGCAGAGCTGCAGGGGACCTGGATCCCCCTCGCTAACAGCCAGTGGATGTCTGCGCGATGCGCGCAGACATCCTCCGCTGCCGCCCGGCATGACCGCCGGGACTTCTATGATTAAGCCGGGTCCTTCCGAAGGGAGGGGTAGAGAGAGACAAGGGGAGGGGGGCAGAGAGACCAGGTGAGAGGGAGGGGGGGAGAGAGAGAGAGAGAGAGAGAGAGAGAGAGAGAGAGAGAGAGAGAGAAAAGGAGGGAGGGAGGTGGAGAGAGAAAGAAAAGTTTGGGGGGAGGGAGAGACACCGTGGGAGGGGAAGAGAAACAACACTGGAGGGGAGAGAGAGGGAGACAAAGATGGGAGGAGGGGGAGAGAGAGGCAGCATTGGCACATAAAAGGAAATAAAAACAAGAAATGCATTTTTTTAATACACAGAAGCTGTCACCTAATGTAGTTAAAAAAAAAAGGTTTCATATACACTATATAGACAAAAGTATTGGGACACACCTCTTAATTATTGATGTTAGGCAATTCTATCAGACCCATTGAAACAGGTATATAAAATCAAGCACCTAGCCATGCAGTCTGCATTTACAAACATTTGTGTAAAAAAAGGTTGTTCTGAACAGCTCAGTGAATTCAATGGTGGTACTATGATAGGATGCCAGCTTTGCAATAAGTCAGTTTGTGAAATGTCATCCCTAATAGATATTCAATGGCCAAGTAGTATTATTGAAAAGTGGAAGCATTTAGGAACAGCAGCAACTCAGCCACAAAGCGGAAGCACACAAGCTGTATGGTGCTAAGCTGTATGGTGCATAAAAGTTGCCAATGTTCTGCTGATTCCATAGGTGAGGAGTTCTCTCGCACAGTGTCCTGACTTCAACCCCATCAACACCTGTGGGATGAACTAAAATTAGATTCCCAGCCAGGCCTTCTTATTCAACATCAATGCCTGACCTCACAAATGATTGGATGAATGAGCAAAGATTCCCACAGAAACACATTTTGGATACAAGGTGGAGTTCCTGCCACTGCATACCACTCTTGTGTGATCCTTCCTACCACAATCAGTCATGTATTTAGAATGTGATGTGTCCCAATACTTTTGTCCATATAATGTAATACCCATGTTAAATAAAGTGACCAAAGAAAGAAAAGAAATGTAAGTGTAAACAACATACTTTTCAAACAGATGTCTCCCAACCTCTGCATCAACAGCACTTAGAGGATCATCAAGAAGATAGATGTCTGCATCCTGGTAGACAGCTCTGTGACAAGCATAAACAAAAATATCACAAATTCTGTAAATGGAAATTAATTACAACATATCCAAGAGATAATTGAAGGTAATTACAACAATTAGTAAAATAACTGAATCTCCAAAGCAGTAACATACGTTAGAGCTGACATTTCATTGATCCTTTCTGTTGACTTAATTGTGGTCCAACCAAAGGAAGTACATATGTAGTGAAGCCATTTAATGTGGGCTCAGGGCACCGCATTTCAATGAATCACATAAAAATACCCTCAACTATCTTAAATGGCTGCACCTCACATGCGCATTGAGCTCCGAACTACAAAAAAAATGATCAGTGGAAACAAAGTAGTGGATTTACCAAGTACATGGTTTTGATGCTTTAGAGTGTTGATCAGTAAGCAGCCAGAATACAACATAAGCATATGCACAAGTGAACCAAGAATAGGAAAAAAGCACAAACAAGATTTGAATGGAATTTCTTAGAAAAGTGAAAGAGGTCAATTCTAAATACAAGTCCGTTTGTGACATAACACATATAACAAGAACCAATTTTAATACCGATAACTATTTTACAATAATTTAGATTGTACATCAAATAAGCATGTTGTGTACTTTAATGAGCTTTGGACAGTGATTAACCACAGATTACTGGAAGGCTGTGATTGTTTATTCCAAAGCCAAACATTCTAAACTCCCAGAAATCTGTAAACAGAAGTCAGGGCAGCTGTTTCCTTTAAAGTCCAGGTTATATCAAATCCAGCCTCACAGCCATTTTGTTCCCACTAGTGATACTAACTGAAGTGTGATGTTTCCCCTTTACAAGGTGGGAACTATAATCACTGTAATAAAAGATAAGAGTGATAAAGTGTGACTATTGGAATATTAAGACATCAGTAAAACCTAACTTTTATAACATATAATAAAATAATCTAAAAACAGATAAGTGATTCAATGTGCTCTAGTGGTGAATAAGTGATAAAAAAAAGACTTCTTAAAAACTCTAGTCATTCAAAATGTACACTTAAGTCAGTAGAACTTTTTATTTGGTGATCAAACTTAAAATATATATAATGTTAGAGATGGGTAAGTATTAGCTTATATATCAATTCTTTATCAATGTTACTATACAGATTTAAAAATATGTACCACTACTCTATTATATCTAGAATACCGACCAAGTAACAGAAATATAGAATTTGTTGGCAAAGAAGATCCATTTGGCCCATCTAGTCTGTAAGTTCTGTATATAAATAGGTAAAAGCACACTACTGCTCTCTCAGACATGGAACACAGTACAATACGTTCATCAACTTACGCCTAACTTAAAACACATTTTAAAAAGAAACTGAATACTTTCATTAGATCCTGGCCTTATCTTATATCTAGGCAGGGCCGGATCCAGAGTCTGATCTCGGGAGGGGCACATGTCCGTCTGTCTTTTCCTCTCTCCCATGTCCGTCTGTCTTTTCCTCTCTCCCATGTCCGTCTGTCTTTTCCTCTCTCCCATGTCCGTCTGTTTTTTCCTCTCTCCCATGTCCGTCTGTCTTTTCCTCTCTCCCATGTCCGTCTGTCTTTTCCTCTCTCCCATGTCCGTCCGTCTTATCCTCTCTCCCATGTCCGTCTGTCTTATCCTCTCTCCCATGTCCGTCTGTCTTATCCTCTCTCCCATGTCCGTCTGTCTTCTCTCCTCTTCCTTCCCATGTCCGTCTTTGTATCCTCTTCTTTCCCATGTCCGTCTTTCTCTCCTCTCATTTCCCAGCTCTCTGTCTCTCCTCTCCCATGTCTGTCTGTTTGTCTCTCCTGCCATCCCATATCTGTCTGTCTCTCCTCTGCCCTCCCATGTCTGTCTGTCTCTCCTCTGCCATCCCGTGTCTGTCTGTCTCTCCTCTGCCATCCCGTGTCTGTCTGTCTCTCCTCTGCCATCCCATTTATGCCTCTCTCTTCTCCTTTCCCATTTATGTCTCTCTCCTCTCCCTTCCCATGTCTGTCTGTCTCCTCTCCCTTCCCATGTCTCTCTCTATTCTCCACCTCCTATGACTGTCTCTCTGTCCCTCTAAACATGTATGTGTCTCTCCTCTTCCCAATAGCTGTCTCTCTTCCTCCTCTCCCCCGTCTGTGTTCTCTCCTCTCTCCCCCACCCGTCAGTGTTCTCTCTTCTCCTCCCTTCAGTGTTCTCTCTTCTCCCCCATACATGTTCTCTCCTCTCTCTCCCCCATCAGTGTTCTCTCCTCTCTCCCCCGTGTTCTATCTTGGTTTTGTGCACCCCCCCCCCCCACCCCCACGATGCACACCCACAACCCACGTTGCATACCAAGGACACGCCCCATCACCCCATTTACATGCCTCCATCACCCCATTACATACACATTGCCAATATTATTTGCCATTAATATTCCCCAGCCAATTTGCCCAATAATATGCCAGTATTATTTGCCATTAATATGCCCCTGCAAATTTGCTCAATAATATGCCAGTGTTATTTGCCATTTACTATATGCCCCAGCCAATTTGCCCAATAATATGTCAGTGTTATTTGCCATTTAATATGCCCCAGCCAATTTGCCCAATAATATGCCAGTGTTTTTTGCCATTTAATATGCCCCTGCTAATTGGCCCAATAATATTCCAGTGTTATTTGCCATTTAATATGCCCCAGCCAATTTGCCCGATAATATGCCAGTGTTAGTTGCCATTTAATCTGCCCCAGCCAATTTGTGCAATAATATGCCAGTGTTATTTGCCATTTAATATGTCCCTGCTAATTTGCCCAATAATATGCCAGTGTTATTAGCCATGTAATATTCCCCTGCCAATTTGCCCAATAATATGCCAGTGTTATTTGCCATACAATATGCCCCTGCCAATTTGCCCAATAATATGTCAGTGTTATTTGCCATTTAATATGCCCCTGCTAATTTGCCCAATAATATGCCAGTGTTATTTGCCATTTAATATGCCCCTGTCGATTTGCCCAATAATATGACAGTGTTATTTGCCATTTAATATGCCCCAGCCAATTTGCCCAATAATATGCCAATGTTATTTGCCATTTAATATTCCCCAGCCAATTTGCCCAATAATATGCCAGTGTTATTTGCCATTTAATATGCCCCTGCTAATTTGCCCAATAATATGCCAGTGTTATTTGCCATTTAATATGCCCCTGCCAATTTGCCCAATAATATACCAGTGTTATTTGCCATATAATATGCCCCTGCCAATTTGCCCAATAATATGCCAGTGTTATTTGCCATTAATATTGCCCAGACAATGTGCCCAATAATATGGCAGTGTTATTTGCCATTTAATATGCCCCTGCCGATTTGCCCAATAATATGCCAGTGTTATTTGCCATTTAATATGCCCCAGCCAATTTGCCCAATAATATGCCAATGTTATTTGCCATTTAATATTCCCCAGCCAATTTGCCCATTAATATGCCAGTGTTAGTTGCCATTAATATGCCCCTGCTAATTTGCCCAATAATATGCCAGTGTTATTTTCCATTTAATAAGCCCCTGCCAATTTCCCCAGTAAATCCCCCCATCTCCCCAGCACTTACCTTTCCCTGGTGGCTAGTTTGTCAGGCAGCATGGTGTCCTCCATGCTGCCTGTTCGGCAGAGAAGGTGAGGGGGGATCTTCCGATCTCCTCTCACCTCCGTCTCTGCCCGCAAGCGTGTTTTTTTTATTTTTTAAAGTGGCAGGGTTTTTTTTTTTCAATTGCCCCGTTGCGCCCCCCCCCCCCCCCCCCCCCTTCCCCGGATCCGCCACTGTATCTAGGATACCCTTAATCCTACTCCTTGCATGCTTAAACTGGAATACTAGGAAAACTCACAAAGACGTAAACACCTTTAATTTAGAATATTTATATTTAAAGTGTTGATACCGAAATTCAGTGGCAATGTGGACCGCAAAATTCTAAAGCAGAGATATTGCAGTAAGGGAATAATGGTGCTTTCAAAAGTTTATCAATTAGGCTGCGTATGTAGCGAAGGCACACAGCGGGGTAATAACCATATTTTTAACAAGGCTTCGGGCATAGCACCGACACTCCGCCCCAAGAGCAAGGTCACACAATGTATCCTATTTCAGAAGCACAGGAACTGACTAAATGAAACAAAACTTTGTATGCTCAGTGTCGTTCAATGGGGAGGGCTTGAGTAAAATATAAAAAAATGTGATTTATGCAGAATACCTGCATCAAATCACACTGGGAAAAAAGCTTGTGCACTATGCAAGCAGTAATCTTCAACATGCACCAAAGTGAGTTTGGGGACTAAACTGTCCCTTTAATTGAAATGCCCAGTCAGAAAGATATCCTGAATACTCCCATATTACCTGTTCAGTATATTAGACAGCATAGTGGTACATATTTGTATATTCACACAGATAAATAATTGATTTACAAGTGGATACTGACCCATCTCTAACATTATATCTTTTTAAAGTTAAATCACCAAAAAAAAGTGCTATAGACTAAAGTAAAAATTTGTATTGGCTAGTATTTTTAAGGAGGTTGTTTTCCACTTCTTTCTCACTAGCGCACACTTGGTCATTTATCTGTTTTTATATTATTTTATCGATTTTAATAAAAGCTGGGTTTTAATATTGCAATAGATTTTTCTCTCCTCTCGTCACAAGTCCAGTCTGATAAGCTCGTATGAACTTCTCCTTAGTTGTCAATACGTTTATTTACTGTAATATTGTCAGAACAATCTCTTTATAAATGTGCTGTGCCATCATGATGTTTCCTCACCACATTTTTATTCATACTTATTCTGTAAACTCGAGACAGATCAAATATAATGTATATCATACCTTGCCAGGTTTACACGGGCTTTCTGCCCGCCACTGAGTGTTACCCCGCGATCTCCTATTATGGTCAGGTCTCCATCATCTAACTGCTGCATGTCCTGCAGTGAGGTTCAAAAAAACTAGTCAATAAATCATATTTAGCTTACATAGCCTAGTCTGCTCTTCATCTTACCAAAGTCCGCTTTATCAGAAAAATGCAAATCAATTAAATAAAAATGTAGTTTTATTTTCAGGATTAGGAGATCAAATCTGAGAACTTTTTATGAAAACACATCATCTTTGAGCACTTTTTGATATAACTCCTCTAGCCAACCCACTTTCGATCAAATTACATTTTTTAATGCAACTAAAAATATGTTGTCGGCAATTAAAGGGACACATACAGTTTTAGAAACAATTATTTTAGATAAGCTCTGCATCATGTAAAATTAAGAAACATAAATAGTCGGAATTGCTGTTTCCTCAGCTTTTTCCTATCTCCTATAAACTGGCAATAAAGATGTATTGCTGTTGAAATTTCAAAGGCCTGGCCAATCTCTTCGAACTAGGGTTGCCACCATTTCTACAAAAAAATACCGGCCTTGCTGGTACCTCCATAGACTTCACATTGGCATCAAGCCAATTTTTTACCGGCCTCCCGGTAAAATACCGGCTGGGTGGCAACCCTACTCCGAGCCTTTCTTATTGCATGTCACTGAACTCTAAGGTCCTGTGAAACTGCTTTCAATGTACAATTACAGGAGAACTGTGAATAGTTTTAAAGTAAATATAATTGAATTTCACATATATTACAAATATTTACAACACACAAAAGCTAGGTGGAACTGTGACTTAATTACAAAGGACGCAACGGGCACATCCTGGAAAAATGTCCCGCTTATGACAATGGATGTGCCTGGTATGTCTTGCAATTTTGAACACAGTATGCCCAATGACATCCCGTGATTAGGCCATAACTGGCATGGCTGAGTGCCTTAGGACTGCGGAGGCCACCTATATCTCATCTGATCAGTGACTTTGACAGTTTTAGTCTCTGCCTTCCCCACAGCAACCGTGGAGCAGAGAGAGATTACAGTCCACCAAAAATTGGTTATCAAAAAAGCAATGTACTAATTCTACTTATTGCCAAAAGAAAAGTAGAAAAACACATGTGTGGTATTTCCAAACTCAGGACAAATATTAAATTGGTAAAAGATTTTCAAGTAAAAGTGTTTTTTTATATCGTAAATTATATATTATCAAAATAATCGTATCTAAAAAAATTTCTTCTTATCCTGAAAAAAATACAACATTTGTGTGGGTACAGTTATTACAGCTAAACACAAACACAGCAAAAGTGTTAAAGAGACACTATTGTTGGAAATGTGCAGAAGCCTAATAAAATTAAGCTATATTATTTTAACAATATATTGTTCTAGACAAATTAAGAGGTTGAGTACAGTTTTTACTAATGACTTCGTAACCTTGCGGCATAATCGGTCTGCTGATTCAGAGTGGATTTCAAAAAGCAGGCATGCCATTACTTGCCACAGTCATGTTATGTGCAATGTGTCAAAGTTCTTTTAAATTAAAATTAAAATAGTCTCCACAAGCACCATGCTTAACCTCCATTTTAAAGCAGGTATAATAATCATATTAAGATTAATGCATTTAGAGATGCTCAATATTGATGTTCCAGAGAAATATTCAGATACTGTATCATCTGCTTACTTTCTGTGTTAATTTAATTTCAGAAACTGATTTTTTTGTGTGTGCTGGAGTACCTTATTTCTTTTTATTACCGTTCAAATAAATTGTTTCCAGGCCTAAAACTGGAGAGATTGAGCATCAAATTTTAACTGAATTTATTACTGAATATATTTTTCTATTTATCATATCAGAAAGAAACTGTTGTAATACAATTGCCTATAACGTTGGTGATGTTCAGGGAGACAGTACAGCAATTGCATTTTGAAGAAGTGTTTACAAAAAAGATAATCTAGTTGTAAGCAAAACTGCACAGCATCAAAGTGAATTGATTCCTACCTATAATAGAAAATAGCCTCAAGTAAAAAAACCGTAAAGCAAAAAAAATAAAATAATAATGATAGAGTCCAGCGTTAAACAGCTCATTGCGGCTCCCCTAATCTCATCAATTTAGCTGTACATTTTACAGTGATGATCCTGGTGAGTTTGCTTAGCAGGGGGAAACTCAACAGGGTATAGTTAAAATGATTAGATGAAATGTTCAGTTCACCTCAACTTACCTGCAACTCACCTTTTAGTCAATAGACCCCTTTTTTCAGGTTATTTTTTGTTTATTTCTGCCCAAATAAACGTACAGTCGGTACAGAGAACTGAAATAATGATCTGCTATATATAGTGACCATTTCTAGTAATAAAGAGCATTCTGAACATCTTTCATTACCCAAATCTGTTCCTTGTACCAAGGTGTTATACGAGACCTGCCCGATTCTTTTGATAAATACAACCTAAATAAAGACATCCCTTAAAAACAGTAAAGAGGTTTGACACCTCAGCCTCATCAATAATTACCTTTTTAAGAGCGCACACCCGGAGGACCTTCTCATATTTGTCTTGAACGTATTCTTTCCCAAATAATATGTTACTTCTGACAGTTCCAGAAAATACCCAGGGCTGCTGGGAGACGTATGCAATTCTTCCTCGGACATCTACAAAGCCTGTATCTTTAGGCAGCTCACCGAGGACCGCACTTAGTAAGGATGACTGTGAAAGGTTTTGAAAAGCAAAATTGAACCCACATACAATAAGTAAATTAGTAAGCTCTAATCATGATATAATTATGGATAAAAAGTCAGAGTTTGTTTGAACATAAATGAGGTGTTTCGCACATTCTGTGCCTATCGTAATGAACAACAGGGACTTGAGCATTTTTTCTTTCTTCAAAAGAGTAGCCTAACATGAGCCTATTTTAGTATCCCTTCATGCAGTACAAACATTTACTTTCACACATAAATCAAAGTCTATCTAAAATATGGAAAAGTAGAAAACACTAGGTATCTGCAAGTCTTTTGCATATTTTTGTCAGCCATAATTTTATGACCTCCTGCCTAATATTGTGTAGGTCCCCTTTTGCCATTAAAACGCCCTGACCCGTCGAGGCATGGACTCCATTAGACCTCTGAAGGTGTGCTGTAGTATCTGGAACCAAGACATTAGACATCCCTTAAGTCCTGTAAGTTGCAGTGGAGCCTCCCACAGATGCTCAATTGGATTGAGATCTACAGAATCAGAGGTGTATCTTGGTTTTGAGCTGCTTAGGCAGACAAAATTCATGCACCCCCACCCCCATTATATGCCACCATCAACCTCATTACATACCCCCACCACGTCCATTACATACCCCCATCGCCCTTAATTTGAAGGAGCTAAAGCTTGCTGAACGGTTCGGGGAGGAAGTGAAAATGTTTGAAGCACAAGAAGTGTGCTTTAACAACCTCTAGCAAAGTGCCGCCCTAGGCGAGTGCCTTTTTTGCCTTGTGGAAGATACACTACTGCCCTAAATTATTGTTATGTTGCTCAAACCATTCCTGAACCGTTTTTGTTTTGTGGCAGGCACATTATCCTGCTTAAAGAGATTATCCCATTGAAGTGTGTACATGATCTGCAACAATGCTCAGATAGGTGGTACATGTCAAAGCAACATCCATTCGAATGGCAGGACCCAAGGTTTCCCAGCAGAACATTGTCCAGAGCATCACACGGCCTCTGCCGGTTTGTCACCTGTCATAATGTTATGGATGAGCAGTGTATAAATGGTTTGGAAATCTCACAGGTAGATTGACAATGATTTATATACTTTTAATGTTATACAGACGACTGTTACTTTGCACATAATATTTATATGTTTTAAAGGTTATTGTAACACATTACGTTAGTGTAGGTGTTTAGTCAACATCATGGTATATGTAGTTATAGAAACATAGAAACATAGAATGTGTCGGCAGATAAGAACCATTGGGTCCATCTAGTCTGCCCAATTTTTTTTTTAGTACTTTTATTAGTCCCCCATTCCCGGTCTTATAGCTAGGATAGCCTTGTGTCTATCCCACGCATGTTTAAAATCCTTGACTCTATTGCATTGCCTACCTACCTTCAAGTCCTCTGAAATTATTACTCCTAAATCCCTTTCCTCAGATGTTGAGGTTAGGACTGTACCAAATAGTCTATATTCTGCTTTTGGGTTTTTACGCCCAAGGTGCATAATCTTGCACTTGTCCACACTAAATGTCAGTTGCCACTGCTCTGACCATTTTTCTAGTTTAGCTAAATCATTTGCCATTTGGCTTATCCCTCCATGAATATCAACCCTGCTGCAAATCTTTGTATCATCAGCAAAAAGACATACTTTGCCAACAAGACCTTCTGCAATATCGCTAATAAAAATATTAAAGAGAATGGGTCCAAGAACAGATCCCTGAGGTACCCCACTAGTAACAAGACCTTGAATCGAATATACCCCATTGACTACAACCCTCTGTTGCCTGTCACTCAGCCATTGTCTAATCCATTCAACAATATTAAAATCCAAAGTTAAAGATTTCAGTTTATTGATAAGCCTTCTATGTGCGACAGTGTCAAATATCTGCAGTGCCAAGGTTAGCTATCACTGTTAGCACAGAAATAATATTTCCTTTCTGTATATGTTATACACGTTTTCTGCGCTGCCATTCATGAATTATAAAAGAAAATAAAACAAGAGTTTCAATACGAAAATATCCACTTCTTATTAAATATCATCCAGTAATCTATAACTTCCACTCTATGAGCAAAATAATAATAATAATATTTTCTGTTTTACTGTAAAGTGTTTAATGTAACGGCCAACTATATCTAGTTGTATGTGTTATTTTTACTAGCATTTCCTAATTAAATGATTTTTAGGAACCATCCCCAGTAGAAAAAAACAATACTGTACAGCATGCAATTCAAACTTTCCTAACCATTGTGAGAAGTATTTTAAAAAAGTAAATAAAAACGATTGTTTTCTTGACAAAGAAGTAGCACCCCAAGCAATGCTCGGCATTGAATCAACCATTTGGAATGTATTTGAACAATCAATGTGAACATCTATACACATTCTCTTTCACAAGCAACTGTGAATGCAAAGTATTAGCCGTCTCATTATACTGTAAAGGCACTGTCTCAGGCTTTTATATGTGGGGTCAGAGGCCTAGAAAATAATATGGTTCTCACTTTTCCTGCTCCAACAGGTCCGATTACAGCCAGCAGTTCCCCGGGTCTGACACTGCACGATATATTTTGAAGTGTTGGCATTTCCAAGGTCTGTTAAAATTTTTTAAAAAAACCCAGAAAGAATTAATATTGCAATAACTGTTTCAGGAGATCTAGGAAAAAAATGACAAAGGTTAATAAAATGCAGCCTTCCAGATGCTGATAAATTAAAACCCCCATCATGCTGGACCAGCTGTCCGTTTGTAGCATAAGTGCTATGAAGAAAAATATTTGCCAGTTTGCACACATAAGAAATTGTTGCGGGTATTGGTTTCAACAAAGTATATAGGTAAAGCACACCTTTGACACCTAAAACAAAAGGCATTACAAGAATAAAATACAATCTTAGATTATGATTAAGCTGCCACTAAATATTAAAATTGTCATCTGGAGGCCCAAAAAAACTTTAAAACTCAAAGTGTTGTCATATTTATTACTCTATAATTAAATGTTTCCCCTTCCCCTAATAGGCTCCATAAGAAATTTGAAATCAAGGAAACTGAGAATATCCCAGTTATCTTCTTTACAAGCAGTTGGGGCAGATGATGACATTACTTTGTTTTTTACCAGAAGCTTAAAAAGGTCACCTAGAATTTATACTCAACATATCCAATCTATCATAGGAACAGAGCCCTACTATAGGAATCTATAAATATCATACATCAGCACTACCGGATTAAGATGGAAAAATTGGTGTTTTTTTGGAAACAACAGGACAAATACTTATCCTACATTTTCAGGTACATGACAACATTGTAGGAAACAGAATAACAAAGTATATATATACATATATATACATACACACACACACCCATCAAATAACTGCAAGAATACACTTGTTTTCAATTGGGGTTTTGAAACACCAATTATTTTCCAGCGCCAATTCTATACCTATTCATAATAGGTATAATCTTTCATGTGCTTTTAAAACATATTCAGTATACAGTATTAACAAGGATGTTTAGTATATACACACATTCTCTCTCTCGTGTGTGTGTGTGTGTGTGTGTGTGTGTGTGTGTGTGTGTGTGTACACACAGTATACTTTTGGTGCATTTTAGTTTTTGTGGTTTCTATTTATGGAATATGTCCACTAGGTGGTAGCAGTGATCACCAAATCCAAACCTGCAGCTCTTGTTAATCAACATGTTTAGTATTAGTGATATGCTATAGAAAAGGGTTGTACAGCCGACATGATAAAATACTGCGTTAAATACAGCACAATAAAGACACCGCTTTTTTCAAAGTGTTGGAGGGCTGGATCTTGGAAATGTAAAATCTCTAGTAAGACATTATTAAGACACAATGTGTGTATTTAATACGTTAGCATATCTGTTTACCAGCTTCTAACATATCTTCCATGACCATCTCTGCCTTCTCCTCATTCAGTACTTGTATTTTTTTTATGTATCAAGTACCAAAAGAGAGGAGGCTGAAGACCTTTTGTAAGACATACATCCATATCATTGAGATAAAATGTTCATCTGTCCTTAAGTCACCTGCACCTTTCATTTCTGCAATTCAGGGACACATATTTTGAAAGTATACATCCAAGCTTATAAAACCGCACAGAATATCTGCCTGACAATGAGCATGATTTCCAGAGTATTAGTACAGAGCAACCTCCAATAAAGGGATTTACAAGCTTGTTGTTTGAACATGTTGTGCCACAATCAATTGAGATCATATTTTTAACAGCCATGTCAGATATATGAATGATACAAAATGCACAGTAGTTTAATGTCCAGATTCGTATACAACGCTGTAATAATCCTGGTGCTAAACCAGGTTCCTCAACGTTAACGGAGGAATATGTGGTGAACTGAGAAAATCAGTTTTCCTATGAGATATACATAAAGGTGTTTGCACACTCACAGTGCAGGGAACATCTCAAAACTGTCTTAGATGACAAAAAGTTTGTGGCCATATTATACCTAGCCCATCACTATGTCAAAGTAGTCTTTTTTTGGTGGTTCTTAACACTAATATTTTTAACGGAGTTCAAAAAATTTCATACAAACTGAGAATGGGAAGCACAATAAAACTTCTGAACCAGCATGCATGATTATAAATATTAAGTGCTGCAGCTGAAATGACTAAAGTTACATACGATACGTAAAGCGCACTCACAAAACAGATTACAGCTCAAAATGACAGTTTCTCAAAAATAAATAAAACCACCTGGAGATTTGGTCACATTATATCGCCATATTATACTTAGTCCCCCACAGGTGCTCCATAAAGCGTCTAGGACAGTTATTTGCGCCTGTTTTACCGCTGACAGTTAAGGCCGGGAGTTTAAGCGCTGAACTGTCAGTGCTTACAAATACAATAAACCCCCCCAACAAATTAGCGCCCCCCTAAAAGTTACCCCAAACCCTAATACTAACCCCCAAACCAACCCTGTGCTGAACTGTCAGAGCAAATGCAGTAAACCTCCTTAATAAATGAAACACCCCAAATACTAACACTAACCCCTAATACTAACACCTAACCCCTAATTCTAATAATATTCACCTTGTACCCCATCCCACGATGAACTGTCTGCAATAAACTCTCTGAGATGACCTGTCACACGATGAACTGGCCATCACGTGAGAGGTCGCAGTCAAGGGGCTGCGTTTAAGCAACCGTGAAGGACCATCCCATCCCTTTCCATAAATAGGGTCTAAATTGCTTTATAAAGTGTAAGAGTGTCTCAGTTTGTATGAATTGGAAGGTCTTTTAGTAAATAATGTATTTCAAGAGTTTTAACTGTTAAAAATGTTCATTGGTGGGCTATAATATGTCATCTGTTTTGTGAGTGTGCTGATCCCTTTATGTATCGTTTGTAACTTTAGTGATTTCAGCTGCAGCAGTTAATATTTATAATCCTGTATCCTGGTTCAGAAGTTAGATTGTGCTTCCCATTCTATTTATTCCTATGAGATATTGTCCAACAATTGTCCAAGAAATTTCTCAATGTTGCACAATAACTCAGCAGGCCAGAAGATTATCCAATTACATGCCGATGAGGTTGGTACAGGATCTGCTCAGCTCAGAGCCTCAGACTGATACAATGGAACCTATTGCTTACATATCATAAGCAATTCTGCAGAACTTATCTAATGCTAAACACATAGTAATTTCTATGCAATGATAGGGTATTTAAAGAGATAGAAGGACCTCATAAAAATAAGCCTTAAATTATAGTGGACCCATGAAATAGAACTTTAAAAGAGGTTTAAGCTGGTGCTGATAATTTTAAGTGTGTGCAGTTGTATTTTAGTAAAATTGATAAAAATATTACAAACAAACCTGATATCCTGTAATTTTCCTCTAAGCACAGGGGGCACATTGCATCATTTCCTCATCTTGCACAGTGGAATGCTAGAAGCAGTCATCTTAATTGAGCATATCCCAGGATACGATGGTGGTATTAACTATTTTTTTTATAACACTGTCTCTAAGGAAGTTGTGATGCAAATAAAATGTGTCCACCTTCATATTGTAACCAGTGTACTTAAAGATAAATTTGAATTAGCTTGATTATATGAAATGTAGATTGTAATATTGTTTAAAATGGCTATATTTAAAGAAACATACAGATAATCATTCTGCTCATCTAGTGGGACCAATTGTGCCTATAAAACCTTGAGTTTGATTTTGCCTATTGTCTTTTGTCCATGCATACATATAAGACCAATGTTTTGATGACAGCATCGAATGCACAGATGTTCATTCAATGGCACCAGTTTTTAGTGACAATGTCTGTGAAAGGCTGCAGAACATCCATTAAACGTCCACTATGAACAATGTTGGTGCCTACTCTGGACGGACTGTCAGTAGTCCAAATAAGGTGTCACAATCGGTGAATAGACTTTAGTTCATGCCTTAAGTGAGGTAGGTTTACACCGTACTAAAGCATCGAAAAATATCTGCCAGTAAAATAAATGTGGAGTATAGAAATTATACAATATCCATCACTAAATAAGTAACAATCCTGAAGCATCAGATAACACCAAAGGTTTCTACTCAGATTTAAATAGGAAAGGAAGTTAAACGTAATCGCTAAAAAAAATCCATTTTGTTTGTCCTTGGCTTAATAAACAGAGCTGGAACTCCTTCTTTATAATAAAACTCTAACAAAAAGTTTTTTTACACACAATTCGGGTTACGTCAAAGATTCTGGTAAATTCACTAGGTAATTATAAGTATTAAATATTTATGTATTCCTTACCTTGTCCCAGTAACATGTCACATCTTGAATTTGAACCAGTAGATTATCATCCTTCGCCTCTTCCTGTTCTACAGCTGGTTTTGCAACCTCATCAAGCAATAAAAAGTTCTGAAATCCAATTAATCAGCATGAGTTTATGGATTATTATTGGGAGGCAGTGCATTTCATACCATATCAGCAACACGTTGCACGTCCTGCTTATTTTTTGATACAGAATTTGGGGGTCATAGCCCATATTTGCTTGAATACATTAGATGACCCTGATTATAAGATGACCCTCCCCAAAACTTTGGATATTCATTTTGCAGCTGCATTATATTACCTTTCTATTCCCTGCATGTACACTTTGCTGTTTGTTATGATCTATGCAATCAATACTGGCTATCCCTATGTTTATTACGTTTATAATGTTTACCTTGCTTTGTTTTTATTATTTTCCTTTTTATTCTTTTTCAATGCTACTGCACATGGTAAAATTACAAAACAGAAAAAAAGTGCGCTTTACATAAACTGTGGAATCTATGTAGTACCTAATATATACAATAGGTGAGTGAAAATGGTTAAAACAATAGTAACTTCAGGAGAGATAAAATCTCCCTTTGGATTTTGCACTCACAGACTCCAAGTATAAAATATGCTCATCAGACGATTTTTCTTAAAAAAGATTCGGTACTTCAATTATCCTTAGAACTCCAAAGACAAGGAAGAAGTGGAACAACAGATGAGTGGCAAAAAACAGGTTTTAATATAAAAAGAACAAATATCTGCTTACATGAAGGGTTTCCTGAGATCTGCAAGGTGGGCGCCACACTTTGGTCTGTATGAGGAAAAACGCTTCTGCAGTGTTCTTTAAAAATACAATAAAATAGTAGCAAAGTCTTTAAGGTAAAAAGCAGGTGAGTCCAGCCGCTACGCGTTTCGCCTACAATGGCTTCAACTAGGCGTCTCTATACTTGGAGTCTGTGAGTGCAAAATCCAAAGGGAGATTTTATCTCTCCTGACGTTACTATTGTTTCACCATTTTCACTCACCTATTGTATATATTAGGTACTACATAGATTCCACAGTTTATGTAAAGCGCACTTTTTTCTGTTTTGTAATTTTTGTATGTTTTGTGTGGTTTAGGAACACACTTATTAAATGCAGCTCACATTAAGATTAAGCGCTGGGTTAATCTCCCTGTTTTTTGCACATGGTAAAGTATTGCAAAATGTATGAGCCAACCACACATGCTTCTAAATCCCACACGAAGGTGGACTGTCCAAGCACTACCCACACAGGTGTGTATATATAAGCACCACCAGGACTACCTGGTCTTAATCGAACCTTCTTTTTTTGTAAACCAAGCGTGGACTGCCCTCGCATCTTCATGATAATCCTTTGCAATAATGCTGGTATCATAGTGCCACTCCCATATATGGCTCAATGCACTTTTACTGGTAACACTGGTGGCTTTTCACTTCAGATATGTAACTATATGCTTTGTATTATTTTTATGAAAATTCAAAAAAAAAAAATCACAATTATTAAATTCAGAGAAAAACACACCATCAAACAACTCACAAGCAGAACAATTTTCATAAGATCAAAAGAAAGAAGTTTTGTACAAAGAAACAACTTAAAGGAGGAATAACATTCTAAAATTGTAAGCTACTAAAATCTGAGCACAGACTTGTTAAAGTATTAAATGAACAGAAGGTCTACAACAAGCTGTCAGAAGGCTATCCCATAGATGCCTAATTCAGGGCTCTACAAATCCCGGGCTCCAGGTCGCCACGGTGACAGGGAAATTAGAGTACACTCACAAAATGTCTTCATTAAAATTGCCCATCAAGAAAAAAAAAACTTTTTTTAAATCGCCCATCGAGACTTATGCACTTTTGGAGCTTGAACACCTTCTTGGCTCCTGATGAAGCTGGTAGAATCCAGCAAAACGTGTTGAGCTCTTTTGATTTCCTGGAGTTGTGGGAGCGAGAGTACCAGATCATCTAGCTTTCATCCACCCACTGTGTTCCCGGACGTTTTGCACATATTGTGTGTTTCATATCTTTTATGGATACTGCGCCATTGGTTTTTATACTTGTTTTATAGAAGTTATTAAAGAAGAATTTTGCACAGCCTTATATGAGTGAAGACCAACCTTTTATCTTGATGAGCGATTTTAATAAGACATTTTGTGAGTGTACACGGTATCACCATACCATTTACTGGTCGTACTGTATTACGCTATATTTTATTTTCTGTCTCTTCCATGTCTGCATCTCTCTGCTCTTCTGGGAAGCTGCAATCTTGTGGGGGAGTATAATTTGTTTATTATTACTAGCACATGGAGTGTGATACCACTTTGTGCCTGACTAGGAAATTAATCCTGGCATCTGGGTATGGTTACCACTCACCCTGGGATCCGTTTTTTATATATATTTTTATATTAGAGCGATAGGGAGCAGAGTGTGCACTGCACTGGCTTCCTGCTTTGCCCCGTGAAGATGGTCTGTGCCTGTATGACAGACATAAACTGGACTGTAATAGAAGTCTCCCCAGCCGTACAATGAGGTAAAGCAGCAGGGAGGGAGGAGATATTAATTCATTTATTTTTTAAGACAGAAAAAAAACAACTAACTGCTGACTTGTGTGTGTCTGTGTATATATGTATGTATGTTACTGACGGCCTTTGTGTTTGTGTGTGTATGTATGTGACTGCATCTGTGTGTGGGTGGGTGTGTGTGGGACTGACTGTCTCTGTGTGACTGTCTCTGTGTGTGTATGTGACTGAGTGTCTCTCTGTGTGTGTATATATGACTGTCTGTGTGTGTGTGTGTGTGTGTGTGTGTGTGTGTGTGTGTGTACAGGCCTGTGTGTGTGGGCATAAATGTGCCATTGTCTGGCTCCTAGATTTTTTTGCTGTCTCCTAAAACTAAATTACATTTTTCAAGCTTTGGCCTAATATATCAAGAGGACAAGAGAGTCATCAGATTTCTTAATAATGTAAAAACGTCATGGCTGTTTACACGCTGAATGGTTTCAAAACCGAAAGCAGACTGAGATACCCCAAGCTGAAAATAGCATCTATCATCCTCATAGACGTCTATGGGATGATAGAGATGAATATCAGGACAAATTAGGCTATTATAAAAACTCCAGAGGTGTTCGGCAGTCAAAATGTCAGCATGAAAATTGGCTTCATGAATCTTGATCTGGTTGCCACCTGCCATTACTGCTAGTGCAAGATTAATAATAAAAGTCTGAAATTGTAAAGAGATCTTAAAATCCCTTCACTCTTATGGATCCATTTTAAAAACTCTTCTTAATCCAAACCTGAATGAGAACACACAATCTAGATTTTAAAAAAACACCTGTTAGTGCAGAGTTGGGTGACCTTCAAATATAGGACAATGCAGAGCAGTGATATTAAATTACTGGATGACTCATAAAACATGTATCTGATTAAAAATGTAAACCTATCCAGGGTAATAAATATATAAAGTAAATAGAAACGTTGGAGCTACGCTTGGTGGTCCCCTTTGTTTTTGCCCTCATTTTATCTTTTATAATAATAAAGTACAATCATTCATTTTTAGTAATAAATATGCTAGTGTGGCATATTAAAACTATCGCCATGCCAATGAAACATTGAATAGTAATGTTATATATATTAAGTAATATAATATATATATATATATATATATATATATATATATAGACACACACACACACACACACACACATAACATTAACCCCTTCGCGACAATGGATGTGTCAGGCACATGCTGTGGTGAAACAAGCGGTTTTCGCGATCAACGATCGCTAAAACCGCTTTAACGGTGCTGGTCTATTGCCTCGATGTCGAGGCAATAGCCAGCACCGAAATTTCCTATCTGACTGCACCTAGAGGCAGCCAAGCAACATTTAAATGTAAAAAAATAAAATAAAAAAAGATTTAATTAGCTTAAAACTAGTATTATGTTAGATTAGCCTATAGGGTTAAAATTAAATCATTTTTAGCATAAGGGATAGGGTTAAAATTAAATTAAAACTAAAATATATTAAGGGATAGCATAAGGGTTAGAGTTGGGGTTAAATTTAGTGTTAGGGTTAAATTTAGGGTTCTGGTTGGGGTCAAAAGGTCAATATAGGAAAAAAACAAAAAACACTATTTTTGGTTGTTGCCCCATAACTCGCAAAAAAATACCGAAAAATAAGGAAACATGCATATTTCTGAACTCGGGACAACAACATTTAAAAACTATTTAGACTGGGTCTTTTTTAATGATTGTATTTGTGTAAATTATATTTTAGGTCAAAGTTAGAAAAAGTGTTTTTTTTTTACTTATTCTTCATATTTTATGATTTTTTTGTAGTAAATTATAAACAAAATTATATGATGAACATAATGGTATCTAATGAAAGCCCTTCTTATGATAATAAAAACAACATATATTTTGTGTGGGTACAGTATTTGTGAGAGAAGAAAATTACAGCTAAACACAAACACCCCAGAAATGTCAAAACAGCCATTGTCACCAAGGGAAAGTCAAGGTAAAAATGTCTTGTCACTAAAGGGTTAAAATAATAATTTTGTTATATTAATATTGATTTTAATGGGGTTTTTTTTATATTTATTTATTTTATGTCAAATTTTTACTCAATATTGTTAAACAAAAAATGTAATATTTACTTTTAAGTTCAACTCACCAGTAAATATCTGGTGAACTGAACTGCCCGAAAATCGGCAAATTTCCCCCTTTTTCAGACCAACTTTGCAGGGGTTCAGTCCTCTAACAGTAAGAGAAATCCATAGAATTTCGCTGTCCGGCCAGAACGGTTGCCACAGCAACATCAGTATCTTAATTAAAATTTTTATGCAGTTTCTTTTACTTTACATGACATTTTTAAAGAATATTTTTTGATGGGTACTATAGGTAGAATACCCTTTAAAGATGCCATCGCACGCTAGATGGACACATTTTAACATGTCATCAAAAAGGTGGAAGAGAAAGGTAGCAGCAACTGCCTGGAAAAATTATATATGTCAGGTGATGGAAATTTACATGAGGTGTCAACCCTAAATATAAGAAGAATGAAAAAAAAGATACTGAACTACATACAAATCACCTGGAGACAACACGTGAGGACATGGAAAGAAGTAGAAAGGAAAACAGAGGATAAATTAATGAAGTGAGTAAAGGGTAAGATGACATGAAGAACAATATTGATTAAAAAGGAAATACCACAGAAAAAAATAAATGCTAACTAATAAAAAGGATTTAGTTATCGAGGCTCTTTTACACACTTTACCTTAATTCTCCTTATGCTGACTTTTGCCTCAGATACCCTCTCAATAGCTGAGGGGAAGAAGAGAGTCACAGTGAGTCTCACTGCACTATAAAGGGACACTGCAACAAACACTCGACTTGCAGAGATAACATTGCCAAGCAGAACATACGTGGTGAAAGTCACAAACACGATGATTTTGCTTGCAACAAAGAAAGATGCCAAGTTGATTGCGCGCAGGTAAGAGCTTCGAAGGACCTTGGCTATCTCCTTCCTAAAATGAAAAAAGAAAGCAGAAAGAGCAGTCCAATGCCGTCAAACCATACCACACAGTAAAACTGCAGTTTTATGGACATGGATTTTTTTAAAGTAATTACATAAAGGAAATTGTAATAAAATAGCTGTTCTCATCTCAGAAAGGCTGAGGAACTAAGGTATTCGGCTCCTGATGTGTTTACAAACATAAGTGAGGGAAAATGCACCTTTTATGCCATGTACCAAGTGCTACATAAACGGTTGGTACTATACAAATAAATGTTAATGTAATGTAAGGTAGTCTGATGTCTGTCTATTCCCGCTCCTATGTATGTTAAATTTATAATAAAGTATTTGTTGCCCTCGGATGCCGTGACCAGATTCTGAAGGCTGGAGTGCGGCAGGTTTCCCACATATTTGTTCAATTTCCTACATATTTTAACTATTGCACTACCATCGTGTCATTTAATCCTGATGCCATATTCATATCAACATGGAGTGTAATTATTATTTGCCATAGCCAACTGGAGGTGCATACATTTGGAAAAGGTATCATTGTTTTAAGAAACTGGTTTACTTTAATATTCTGGGAATTTTATGTCTCAATCCTTAGCTTTCCACTTCCCTATCTATCTTGCAAGAATTGTGACAAACATTGAATACTAATTAGTCGGTTTAGATCAAACTGGCTCTGCAAAATAATTACAAACATACTTCCTTATGTCATTGACCAGCTCTGTAAATGGCTGTTCCCAAGCATACATCTTAATAATTCGCATTCCTGATATGACTTCATTCATGGTTCGAATTCTGGTGTCCGTGAAGGCTGCTGTTTTACCCCTGAAAGAGATTACAGAAAATACATGAGGGCTTCCTTATTTAAATATCAGTAGCCTACCATATTAAAATATATATTTTTTAATTAACCTCTACTAATTTTACAGTTCAATAAGTTAAGTGCACTGTGAAAAAAATAAAAAAATAATAATAAAAAAAAAATCAATGAATAAAAAGTCAAGTAATAATAAATGATCTTATTGTATCCTATTTTAGTTTAAACAAATGGACATATTTATAACATACACACTAGTTTCAGGAAACCATCGTGTTCTAATAAGTACCAATCCTTAAGTCGAAAACAACTTAAAATTATCAAGAATTCTATATATTTATTTATTAAAATGAATAATAGCATAGTTATGATTAAGTGTTAAATATCCTCAAGCACGTATTGAGATACAGTGTTCAGCATTCACTATTCCTAGACTATCCCTATGACAGAGTATATCTGACATTATTGAAGCTTCTGTAACCAGAAAAGGGGAGGTCAGAGTGAAGTTTGCGAACATCTAATTATTGAATGGAATCAATTTAATATAGGTGTTAAAGGGAGGAAGCACAATACAAATGTTTGTATATAAAACCTGATTGGATAAACAGGTGTAAGAAACATATACATGTTACTGTTTAATAGAAGCAAGAGCGGTCATATTTTGCGTTCATGGCCATTGGGCGTCTACTACCCAGATTAAAAAACTGACGCAGTTTTTTATATATATTTCCACTTCTTAAACCTCTATATATTTTCTCTATAATGGACACTGAAAAGAATGTCAAATTGCTATCGTTACAAAACCGAAAGTGTCGGGTACTGATGTGTTGGCTTTAGTTTCAATATCATTTAAATGGCTGGATGGCAACCTTAAATGTTAAGCTTACAGCATAATTAAAATAGCAAAACCAGAGAAATCAATTGCAATGTAAATTACATTGTACAAATATCTACAATTATGTACAATTGCACAAATACCTTCCATGCACCTGAATACTACAGGTGTATTTTATGTAGGCATATTTTATTTACCTTAAAGAAGTAAATAATTTTCCAAGACAAGTTTGCAAAGGCATCAAGATGATTAGCACCCCTATTCCTGCAAGGCATGATGGGCCAATTTCTATCCAAAGAAGTACAGTTACAGCTATGGCTTGCAGAGGTGCAGCCCAGATAAAGTGCAAGAAAATAGTGACCTGTTGAAATGAAAGATCATAAAATCGTTATTGCTTTATACATATAGATTAAAACATGTTTTTAAAAAGCACTTTATAATGACTGAACACTAAATTTAAATACAGTTAAGGCTGTGACCCTTAAGGAGTATTTTAACATATAAATCCTTAGACACATAACACACTATGTCAGTCACTTTCTTCAAACAAGATTAAAGAACATAATATAAAGCATTGTTAGAGAAACAGCTATGAATTAAAACCAATGGGGTAGTTGCGATGTACTAAATGTTACTAAAAAAAAGTGCCATTAGCTGTAAATTAACAGGCATTTTAGATTTAATGCCTGCTGCTAATCATTACCGCACCTGTTAAAAATTTTTTTTTTAAAACACCCAGATGAAACGCAGCTGCTATTTGCATATTTTACCCCTTCCAGTGCTGAAGTGAATGCAGGCACATAGACATACCCATACGCAGAGACAGACACATAGGCATACCCACATACAGAGACAGTAACATAAACATACCCACATACAGAGACAGTCACATAAACATATGAACAGACAGTAACATAGATAGACATACTTATATTTTATGGGGGGGAGGGGGGGGGACATGGATAACTCAGTGTCCCCCTGCCTTACCTTATTACATGAGAGGGGGGCGTTTCTATCACAGACTGGTCTGCCCTGCACAGCACAGCCCATCTCATCTTCGTCCTGAGAGCCGGGTTGTCATGTGACACCCAGCTCTGATGTTATCGCGCTATGTGCGAGGGGGCGGAGCCAGCAGTCTGTGCAGGAAGCACAGACTTTCACCCTCATGCTGCGCTCACGTCTGGAGAGCCTGCGTCTTCACTCCCCCAGGTACACACGACATAGATCCACACAGCGCGCTTCAGGCACAGCAATATTTGTATCATGCAGACTATGCAAACACATAGTCTGCCTTCTCTCCGCTCCCCTTGCAAATAAAACCGGCCTTAGAAGCGCCGGTATTTTGGTTTTTCTGGCACCGGCTCCAAGAGGTGGAATACCGGCTGTGCCAGTAAAATACCGGCCGGGTGGCAACCCTATATCCAGGCAAGGTAGAGGTGGTGGGGATAGGTAGTGATTTAATTTATTTATTACTGTGCCAGGGGCATTTAGTCTGCCAATGACACAAGGGAGGGTAGCTATAGCAGGACTGCAAGAGAGACCAGTTCTCTTGCAAGATAAGTTAGCTGATGAAAAGGAAAAAAATGTCTCCGGGAACCTCCGCACACACCAAACAGTCAAAGCGATAAAAATAATATACAATTCAGAAATGAGAAGCCTACGCATTTTGTTAGATATTCCAAATTCCTTAGGAGACAAATTTTTTATCACAGGCAACAGGCGTCCAACCCGACCAGCCAAAATTATATGGCGCCCAGTCCCAACTTAAAATAAAGTTATTTATCTGGTCCACATAATGGTGAAGCAGGCGATGCTGTTCATGCCTTGCAGTCAGTCACCGTTTATGACTCTTAACTAATGATATCTTCGAAAGTTAATAAAAAACATCAGCCAAACAAGGCCAAAATTATTTTAAAAAGTGTTAATATTCCAGCATTATTCACTGTTTAAATAAAAATCTAGCATTTATCATGGTGCATAAAAATTAAATCATAATGACTAACAAAAAGGTTTCTTTTTGGGCACATAAAAAGACACAACATGTAACAATACGTGGTAAAGATACATTACCTGATCAAACTTGTTTACATCATTTGACAACAGATTTACAATTTGTCCAGTGGTTGTTTTTCCCATGGCAGTATTATTAAGACGAAGTGCCTAATATAAAGAAAAGGTCATTTAGGTGCACTGAATATTGTACTTTGCGTCTTACAACATCAAACCAGTCTTTCCATAACAATTGTTATGTGCAGGTGAATTAATTACTTACACAGCTATTTTATCGGCCCATCTGTGACAATGCAGAAAGAGGCCTAGCTCAATTTACAAAATCTCTTCACAAAAAAAGAAGAATTATAACTATTATATTTCTTTTCTATGTCGCTGTAGAGATTTTTTTCACCTCATACTGTAAGGTCACAAATATATAATCTGCTTGCAGCTTTACCACCATGTTTATAAAAAAGCGATAAACAGGAATGTAGCAGGGATATGTATATTTAGAAGGATATTTTGAAATATGATGTGGCACCAGACATATAGCTAACCATTAGTTGCAGGTTGCCACCTGCTGGGTGGTGGGTACGGTGATATGGCTTCATATGACACACTCTGGTTTGGTTACCATGACGTGATTGACACTTTAGAACAAGACAGACGGAGCAGAGACCTGCAGCTCTGTTACACGAGAGACCATTAGTCTGGTTATCATGGCTATGCTTCCTCAAGTGTGTGCACCTGAGATTAGTGTTTCAACCACCACCTCACCCTCATTACTGCCTTTGGTGGCGCTACCATAAAAGTAAGTTCCCACTTATTTTGAGGTGCCAATTTCCATATTTAATTTCCCTCTTAGGTTTGCAATCCCTCACAGTTGGTGAGCTCTGCACTGCAAGACTTTAGTTTCGCTTAATACGTTTTTAGTAAATAATAGTATGCTATGTTATTGTCAATGACCATGTTTGCGTGTGCCATTCCTACCCTGCATGTGGAGGTGGACAAAATAATTGGCAGCAGTGAGGAGGGATTGGTGCAAAGAATGCACAGATGCAGAGTGAGGTTCACCCATCTGATTTTTCAGTTAGGGCCTCCAAAAAACATAGAACAATTCCTTTTTCTACATTTTATATGCAGCTATGGGCAAGAAAGAAGTCTTGCATTTAATGCCACAGTGAAACTTGAAAACTAATAACAGGACTAAAAGTAGATCAATCAATGCACTCATTCAACTACAGTGTGGTTTAATTGAATCACATTTAGCTCTTTAAAACAGGTGCAGGCTAGAGTCTTACCTTCTTATAAATCATATGACACATGGCTATACGAAGCTTCATACCAGCGCGGAGAACATGATAGAAGTAAATATGATGCAGCACAGCAAAAAGGAGGGTGCAGACAGACAAGGCCGCAGCATTGATATAGGCATTTGCCAGGTCTGCTTCACTAGGATTAGCAATCTCAAAGTAATTCACAACATTTCCCAGAAATATCGGCTGGATAACTTTAACACTCTCCTGGAAAGAGAGAAGATATTTTCAACTCAAATCCCACAATTGAAATCACAACAAAAGCATGTATCAATAACTTGCAGATTATATGGAAAAAAAGCATAACACAAAAATAATAACAAAACAGGAGTGTATCAACAAAAACATACACAAACGTTTTGGGAAGTTAAGAAACACACAATCACCATTTTGTTTTATTAAACATGAATTGGTGCCTTTTTCATGTATCATAACACTTTCAACCCAGTAGTTTGGGAGCAGTGCAACATTTTTCATGTGTTTGTGTTATACATTGGTGCACAAAAACACAAATTAATTTTACATTTTGTCGGATTATACACTTATTAAAGTGACAAAACAACTTTAATAATAGATTGGATAATCCATATCAAGGCCAACATTTCTTAAATGATATGCATTTTTGCATTTAAAAAGTAATTTTTTAAAGTTTTTTTTCTCTAGCATGGATTCTCCTTTGTAGTTCTAAACAATAAAACTCAGATGATTCCACAGAGCCAATCACATGGCTCTCATACACATTAATGAAGACATCAAATGTGCACAATCTAATAGACCTGAGAATGCACATTTGGTGTCCCCATGCATACTTTAGAGTATGGGGAGTGTTTGAGCTGCTCATGTGAAACAAATTCTGTATAGTATGAACCTTGATACATAACAGAAAACAAACAATCAACTCATTTTTGACATGGCAGGAAGCAGCTATAGTTCTATCAAAGAAGATAATTTAACAGCAAACAAAATGACTTGAAAGCCAAATATGAAATTGAAGGATGTACCTCAATAAATGTAAAAAATCCTAAAATTGAATAGGCTTTCCAGTAGCAACGTATGATGGCTTTTGTTAAATGTGGTGCACATGCTTTTTTCTGAGCTTCTTTTAATTCTTCATTCCAGTACCTAAAATTAATCAAATATAAATAGCATACAAAGTTAGAGAATTTAACAGCACTACTAAAAATGTATACAAGACATGTATTCTGATCGTACCTGGATGCATGAATCTCTGAATTCAGTTTACTTTCCCCAAAGTAAATATTTATGAAAACCTTAAAAAATAAAAAGTACCTACTACTTTAACAACAACTAGATAATCTTGCAAGATATGCAGTCATATTACAGTGGCTGTAAAATACCTAGAATGTGCTTTTAATACCATGACATTCAATAGGTTACTGAGTAAACTAAGACATATTGGATTGTAAAAAAAATATTTGTACATGGATAGGGAGCTGGTTAAAAGATTTTTTTTATTTATCAATGACTTGGAAGAAGGCACTGAAAAGCAATATCTCAATTTTTGCATTTGACAAACAATTATGTAAGGAAATAAAGTAAGAGCAGGATGTACTTTCTCTGAAAAGGGATTATGAAGAAATGGGAGAATGGGCAGTTAATTAGCATATACATAATACAGACAAATGTAAAATTATAAACAAGGGTAAGAAACAAAAATGCTAGGTGTTTTGGGTACATCCTCTATGGAATAGGGTTTGGGTGTTCTTGTTTTTTATAGACCGTGCACAATCTCAGGCAGCTGTAACTAAGGCAAGAAAGCTGTTGTCATGTATTAAAAGGGGGAAAGGATTTGAGGATCCAGGAGAACAGAACTTCCATATAGTAAAACAAAACAATCAAAAAAGTTAGGAGGCAGCAGTTGGGATTTTAGGAGCTGTGGCTCCCTGGCTCCTGGGATTTGCCAAGCCCTGTGTTAAGGTTTATATGTCACATACAAAATACCATCAGCATGACTCAGGGCAACATTATTGTTAACATTGAGGTCTCTCATCATAGAACTGCATACAATATCTTGAAAACTTCCTGCTGGAGGAAATCTAACTGTGTGATATCCATCACACACTGGAAATGAATCCAGATACCAGTTTCATGGTACTTATTAAGTGAGCAAATAAAGAGTGTTATCGTTTATGAGTAATCCATGGCATTAGAATGCAGAATTTCCTGAGCAGTAGCAACCGGATATTAATAGCAGTATGATGTAGAAAGAGTTATGATCAAGGTATCAGAAGAGTTTATTATTTAAACATGATGTTAATCTGCCACTGGTCACTAGATGTAATTCCAAAATGTAGCAATTAGCGTTTGAAGAAGAAGATGACTGCCACTATGTGAAAACCATTATTATTTATATCTAGAAAATTAAAACTTTAACCAAACCAGCACCTTTATAATTTTCGGCACAACTCTTTAACTAAATGTCCTGTGAATGACTGCTTATGAAACAAACTCAAAAACAACAATTCAGTTAAGTTAGAACTTGTAAAGCTGTATGCTATATGTATTCACGGCATAGCTCTCAACCTCTCAGGCTGCCCTAGTTTTTATTTTATCTTTTAATTTATCATTATTTATTTATTTCATCTTTGGGAGAAAAAAAAAAAACACAAAGCAAATAATTATCGAACACGGAAAATTAACATACTTTGTTTGAACTTGTTATTTTGGGGCAAAACCTGTAAATTACTAAGCCTGTAAAAATGAGAAATCCTCAAACGTTGGCAAAACTATAGTCCAGATTTAGTACAGGTTTTCTATAATGTGAGCTCTACTTAGCCAGGTATTACAATCACCTTATACACCAGCTGTCTCCACTCTGACCTTTCCAGCTTTCTGGCTAAAATTCCCATCACGTGCAAAAATGTTCCCTATCCTTGAAGAATGGAAGAATCATCTACCGTTTCTGAAGAACTGTTCTTGGGGCCATTTGGAAGCAGCTTGAATAGAGGAAGTGTGTCTTACTTAAGACTGCCTGGACATTAAATCATGTTCAAAGACCGCAACGCATATGTCATCAGAAGGGAAGTCTTGTGGATTCATAACCTCGAGCGTCACTCTCCACAGTACAGCAGGAAAATAGTAGAAGCATCGGATTAGCATGTTACAAACAGCTGCATTCATGACTGGGGACCTGTGGTATATTGTACATCTTAGAACATTGTAGCTCATTTTATTTTAAATGACAGGGATCTGCCACTTACCACTGAAGTTCTTCTCCAAGCCTCTCAGAGGTATCTTCTGGAAGAACCTTATACATGTCATCTTCTTCAAGTTTTCGTTTGTGGCCAATAATAAATAAAGAATTGAGCCAGCTATAAAAATAAAAGCAACAACAAAATGAAATGTAAATATTTGTACAAAAATAAATCACTAAATAGACCTAATAAGACCTCAGACTGATTTATGTTCTTCCCAAGACTAAGAAAAATATAACCAGGTTGGCAATAAATATGCACAGTTATACGCACCATACATTTTATCTGAAAAAGCAGCATTTCATTTGATAGAACAGTTAGTACAAAAAGTATACCTGTGCCAGACATGCCTTCATTAAAAATATGCCTGGTGTTCCTTTATTTGGTCAAATGGAGTATACATCTAATCACACACACAAATGGCTAAAAAAATCTATGGAAGTACCATTTCCCTGGCTTCTAACAATAACTTGGCTGGCTCTTCAATTGGTGTAAGTGGATATGCAGAATGGAGGTTATGTGTAAACACAGCACACACAAAGATTGCATCATATACTGGCACAAATCAGAGTGTGCACCAATATTTAAAGTAGATCCCCGTCAAATTTCTGGAGTCTGCATTGCCTGCGCCGAACACGTACATTTAGGCGGTGTCGGTGTAGCTGTTTTGCATTAAAAAAGATTTTTGTGGGGAATCTCCCCCAAATAGTGTTCCCCCCTCCCACCCCACAGAGTGTTGGAAGTAATAAAAAGGCGCAATCGCCGTTATACATAACAAACGGAGATTGCATCATGTTACAAAACTTAGCAGTGCAGGAGTTTTAATAAATGATCCTCAATGTATTTATCACATTTAGTTTTGAAAGGCAAGTACCACACAGGCAGATGTCCCCTTGTGTGATCATTAAATTAAATGGGAATGCAATCCAACAAGGAATAACTAGATCTGATTTCAGTTATACAATATCTTAACTGAGCTCAAGCTCATCAACTTAAATTGGCAGTTACCTTCAGAAAAAAAAATATATTTTAGAATAAGGCAGAAAAAAAACACATTAACGTTTTTTAAACTTGCATTGTGTCCAAGACTTTTCTGTAGTGGGCCGCTTTATCAGAAATACTTGCTTATTTCACCGTATGTTATACCAATGTTGTTTTTTAGAGTAAAGGGTGAAGAATAGCATGTTATGTCTATAAAAATGGTGTTCTTAATTTTGCAGTAAAACAAAATCAGTCTAAAACGGTTTAAATTACCATTATTCAAACAAAACACACAGTTATCCAGCCAATCATATGTGTAGTTAAAGGACTAAACTTTTCTTTCACTTCTGCTTCTAATATAGACGCACAAGTAAAAAAAAATTAGAGGGTCTACACAATATATGCTGAACTACGGGCCCAAAGCAATTGTCCCGAAGTTTGGAATGATTTGGAGGTATATCAGGATCAAACCAGAAACCAAATTTTGAGCTTCACAATAACATCTGATGTCACAGCCAATCAGAAGTAGCTTCCTTAAAATTAAATCCAATAGCAACCCTGTGTGCATCTCAAAAGATAGGTTTGCCAGCATTCATTCCTCGATCTGATCTGCGTGGCGATCCTGGGCCATCATTGGTCCCGTAGGGAGATTTTACCATGATAGTCCATGACCGTCATCGGTCACGAGCAGGTTAAATTTCCTCAGCACATTGAAGGTCGCTATGTCACAAAACAGTAGTTTATAAACCATTTAACTGATCAAACAACCAGGCGTAGAAGATCTAATTACTTTTGTGACATTTGTGCTACAAACATTACTTACTAATTTTTAAATATATTTAAAGGGCCACTAATGGTTTTGTGGTACTCAGTTGAGAATATAACGGTATGTACTGCCCTTAATTTAAAATGTAACGTAAGTTACATACTCTTATGTTCCAACCAGAAGCCTCCTTACGGACTGTGAAGCATGGAGGCTACTGATTGTGTGAGAGACAGTCGAGATAAATCGGTCAGCCACTCTGATAGTCTCATTTCGGCTCAGCTGATAGATAGAGCTGAGAAACACGTGTACATGTGTACTCCAGACCAGTGTCAAAAGATTTTTTACGTTTGCTTCAAAGAAGAAAAAGTGTAAAAAGTACTTTACCGTCACTTTAAAGTTAAAAATATATTAGTTAATAGGGGAAAGTGTTGGCAAGAATTTATGAAACACAACAGATAATAGTAACTCACTTTCACTGCAAGAAACATACTGTTCCAAGATGAATTCCTTCTAAATTCATAATAAAAAGGCGATTATGATTTTTTTTTATTTGTGTTTTCAGTGAAATGCTATAAATAAAAGTGAAGCATTTGTGTAGTCTGTATATGAACCGCGAGAGAAGAAAAGGCGATATTGTGAAACACTGTGTTTGTTTAAAAATACATAAGTTACAATTTATTGAAATCGACTCACAATGTAGCAATTCCTAGAGATCAGCTCAAAAATATGAAACATCCATCCAAGCGGAGATACAATGGGGGTTATGTGTACAAACCCCTGTACTGCAAAGTGTTTGTTATGTTTAACAGTGATTGTGCTTTTTTTTTTTTTATAACGCCCAATACTTTGCTGTGCAAAAGAAAACACTGCTTGGCGGAGATACCCTGACCGATCTTTTTTTTATATTTACATAACAAGGGCCAGCACAACCTAAATCTAAAACCAAAATTTTGCGGGAGTCTGCCTTATATATTGGCGTAGTATGCATGTGCGCAGTGTTTATACCTGACCCCCATAATGTTTTCATCTTGGTAAAAATGAAAGCCCATGGTCGCTGAAATGTTTAACGGGAGAAAATATATAACAATTGTGTGTAGGGTTGCCACCCAGCCGGTATTTTACCAGCAGGCCGATAAAAAATTGGCTTGATGCCGATGTTAAGTCTATGGAGGCACCAGCAAGGCCGGTATTTTTTTGTAGAAAAGGTAACAACCCTAATTGTGTGTAATGCAGGGCTCGACAAAGCCCGGGCGCCAGGTCGCCATGGCAATGAGGAAATTGTTCCTGGCGCCCGGGTAGGATCATCAGCACATGGCAATCCCCGTCCTGTGATAAGTTTTTTAAAAAAAAAGTATTTTACCATTGCAGCGCAAGGGTAAGCTGTAGTGTCGGATCAGTGGGTGTCACCTGACATCCCACCGCTCAATAGTAGCGTGCAGACGGTCTGTGCCTGTGTGACAGACATGGACCAATCTGCAGTAGAAAAGTGTGTATGTGACTGACTCTCTGTATGTGTATGGATGTGACTGACTGACTGTCTCTGTATGAATGTGACTGACTGGCTGTCTGTGTGAAAGTGACTGGCTGTCTGTCTCTGTGTTAAAGTGACTGACTGACTGTCTCTGTGTGGATGTGACTGACTGACTGTCTCTGTGTTAATGTGACTGACTGACTGTCTCTGTGTGGATGTGACTGACTGTCTCTGTGTGAATGTGACTGACTAACTGTCTCTGTGTGGATGTGACTGACTGACTGTCTCTGTGTGGATGTGACTGACTGACTGTCTCTGTGTGGATGTGACTGACTGACTGTCTCTGTGTGGATGTGACTGACTGACTGTCTCTGTGTGAATGTGACTGACTGACTGTCTCTGTGTGGATGTGACTGACTGTCTCTGTGTGAATGTGACTGACTAACTGTCTCTGTGTGGATGTGACTGACTGACTGTCTCTGTGTTAATGTGACTGACTGACTGTCTCTGTGTTAATGTGACTGACTGACTGTCTCTGTGTGGATGTGACTGACTGTCTCTGTGTTAATGTGACTGACTGACTGTCTCTGTGTGGATGTGACTGACTGTCTCTGTGTGAATGTGACTGACTAACTGTCTCTGTGTGGATGTGACTGACTAACTGTCTCTGTGTGGATGTGACTGACTAACTGTCTCTGTGTGGATGTGACTGACTAACTGTCTCTGTGTGGATGTGACTGACTGTCTCTGTGTTGATGTGACTGACTGACTGTCTCTGTGTGGATGTGACTGACTGACTGTCTCTGTGTGGATGTGACTGACTGACTGTCTCTGTGTGGATGTGACTGACTGACTATCTCTGTGTGGATGTGACTGTGTGTGTGTGTGTGTGTGTGTGTGTGTGTGTGTGTATGGTTGCGCAAATGTGCCATTGTCTGGCTCCTAGATTTTTTTGCTGGCTCCTAAATGTAAATTACATTTGTCAAGCCCTGGTGTAATGATGGTTTGAAAAAGCAAAAGATCAGCTCTTGCATATAATGTCTGCAGTCTGTGGTGGTGCTACCATATAAGAAAATGAAATGGCATCCCCTTGGAAAAGTCAACAGACATGTGAACTGCAACAATCAGGCTTTAGTAGTAGGAGAACTTGGCTATTATTTCTTATTTTTGCAGTTCACTTTTAGTAAATAGCCTGATTATGAGCATACAGCCCTAAGCACTAGAGGGTAACTAAAATGAAGTTATACTTCACTGAAAGATTGCATCAGGTCTAGGTATTTTAAATCTAAATGTTTTAATGAGAAATTGCAGATAAAGAACCTTACTGAACCCTCTTTGATTGCATAGCTTTATCAGGGGGCAGATATCTTGGCTCTGTTCATCCACTTGAACCATTCTAACAAACATGGCCTCACCATGATAAATGCTATACAAGTAGATGGGGCTCACTAAAAAGGTACATTATTTGTATTCTGTCATTAACCCCTTAGTGACATGACCTTTTGAGCTTGTCTCTCTCTTGGTGACAAGGGCTGTTTTGACATTTCTGCCGTGTTTGTGTTTAGCTGTACTTTTCTTCTTTCTCACATACTGTACCCACACAAATTATATATTGTTTTTATCGCCATAAGAATCGTTTTCAGTTTTATCGCTTTCGTTAGATACCTCTAGGGGCACTCAAGCAACCGCATCAGAGCGACCAAATTGAATTTTTTTTCACTCCCAATGCAAGAGGGCAGCAGCCTTATTGGAGGAGAATGGTGCTCTCCAATATGCACCCACGAATCGCTCCATGGCGCGATCGTGGGTGGCCTGGACACAAGATTCCAGTGTTGCTTTATGCATCGCATAAAAGCGTCACCGTTTTAGCAGTGTTTGCGATCTTAGATTCCAAACACCGCTCGTTTTACTGCAGGACGGACTAGGTCCGTCCAATGTCGGCAACGCTTTGCGTTAACATTTTTTATTTAAAATGCCTACAGTCAATGCAATCTTTCAGTTAATCATAATGTTTTGCCAATACATATCCTTTAAGGAGTGTCATTACCAACTTTTTTTTATGAAAGAAATTAACCTTAATTAACATTCACATAGCATGAGGGTTGCCTGCAGTAAGGGCTGCAACTAATCTTCACACTTAATTTGAGACCAAATCCCCAATAGGACAAAAATTGGACCCAAAAAGCTAAAACATAATAATAATACTAATAATAAATAATAAAAAGTTGCCCCATACAATGTTTATTTTTTTTACAAACTACAAGCAAATTATGGTCCACTGTACATAATAAATGTTATAAAGTGTACATTATATTGTATTACGAAGTTAATAATAAACAAGCAAATTGTTCATGTATTAATAGTTATGTTAATCAAGAAAATGTAATTACAAAAGTGATTTTTTTATTTATTTTTTTACAGCCATCAGGCACAGGATATGGGCTATTTTAACTGGCAATTTCATAGTTAATACAGATTAATTTCTCGTTTAATCTGATCACTAAGAAAAACAGTCAAAAGCTTTGCAATGGAATTTTTCATGAGAAGATTAGTGCAAGACAAAAGAATAAACCTATCGTAAAAAATCTAGAGTTCTGTGTGCTCTAGAACTAAAAACTAAGACATGATAGCTTAAAGTTTATTAATTTTAAAGATTCCAACACTAAATGAATAGACCATTTCATGTCAGAATAAGATTATAAAGAAGCCAGTTAATGGTGACATAGACATTCACTAGTCCTTTTGACACTAAAATGTATATGTTCATGAAAATCTGTGGTTTTGACTGTTGCACACGTGATTTGTGTGTGTATAAAGTGCTACATCACACCTCAGCCAGACTGAAAACACAGGGCTGATTGTACTGAAGTCTAGTAAACTGGAAGGCCTACAAGTAAAGTATTAATTCAGGTAATATTAAGCAATAAGCATATCTTTGGCACCTCACCTAACACAAAAATGCATGGATTTCCACAGAAATGGAATGTACTCGACAGACCGTCTCAAAATGCTAAAAATTCGGCCTTAATATATTTTATTGGAACTAGACTTTACTGTTTAATTGCTCCTTGGAGATATTACTGCAAGTAGGGTGCTTCAGGAATAATAAAGGACACAAGCCGTGGAAACCTTTTTGTTTTGTTGTTACTTGTTTTTCTGACATGTTCTAACAAGTTTCATTTCCTTCCCCGATAATTAGCAATTTTCTCTAGTCTTGGTGACTGATGTGCGGAAACACTGCAGCCAATGGAAGCCTCCAAAAAAAATTCTGTAAACATTAAATGCCCAATTTTAAGGCCTAATAAATGCATTACACGGCAAACATTCCAATTATTCAACGCACAAACTATAATAAAATTAGTCCTGCTTCTTTATGAAGTCCACTCACTGATCACACATATTTTAGTGCAGTAGGAAAACACTTCCTGATTCCGCATTCTCCAGTTACAAAGCTCTACCTGTTAAACAAACCCACACTGCTGTATATTTTTCATGCAATAAAAATTGTAGCATCCGCAATTCCGCAGAGCACTTCTTGTTTAGAGATAAAATTAACGTCAAAGGGTTTTTTGATTACTATAAATGTATCCAACATGTGTGCTGCTGTTTAACCTCTTCATGCCGGTTTTCCTTAAAGGGAAATGCGATGAGCTGTTACAGTCAGGACATTCCATGCCATCCTACAAGCTTTTGGGCACTGAAAATTAGGACGGCATAGTACATCCTACAGGCAGGAAGGAGTTAAGAAGAATGTGCCAGGAAGATTTAGAAGTGTGGTTTACTCGCATAAAAACAAATGTGTCCCTCTTTGGCAAAAATGTTCAGGGAATATTTGCCTACAAGCACTAGAGCAGGGGTGTTTGTAGGCAAATATTACCAATATCTACCAAGGGCTATTTGGATATTTATTACATTATTCAAGGGCCATACAAAAGGGCCTATTAATATGCCACAGCCAGTTTGCCCAGTAATATGCCACTGCCAGTGGGGGGACATGTTTGGCCAGCAGGGGCCCCTTTAGCCAGTGGGCCCTGCCCATTGGTTAAAGCGGCCCTAAGTGCAGCAATATGCGATTCCCCTGCCGGGCCGGTCTAAATGATTTCGGCCCGAGGCCCGGACATTCCCCACCCATCACTAGAGCAATGCTCTGTAGGATGAACACTTTCATGTATAAAAACATGCCAAAACAAATGTCAATAATTCAAAGTAGTGCTAACAATAAAAGTTCCTCCACACATACATCTGACTGCAGTAATAAAAGTGATATCTCCAAGCCACAAACACACACAAAACAATAGGCATCATTCATCAAAACAAAACTGCATCTCAACATTCCAAAAGAACATCTCACATAGGTGTTCTAAATGTTTTAAATTAGGGATTAAAAAAATAGTTTTTAATTTTTAATGATTCATCATAAGTACTTTACATACAATATCTTTTTGGGGAGCTAAGGAGCGCATGATCCCATTTGCTGCACTATTCCAGTACAGAACCATATACAATTGGTAGCGAAACCTACATTAGGTGGCTGGCCAAGGTTTGTGGGAATAACAACTGTGATAATAAGTGGTCTGATGCTCAGAATGCTGAATAATACCCTCAAAGAGTTGAAGAGAACACAAAAAACTGTTCTTGATTACATTGGCCGTGCTTCTGACAGTAAGTGTCTGCATGTTGCCCCATTGTTTGAAGACAATATTTTCAGTAAAAGAGGAAATGTTTGCTGGAAATGAGTGGCGTTAATTGTTCTGTGTATGCATGCTGATCCCTTGAGGATCGCTCTTAAATCACACCCGTTAATTGAATACACAATGTCTAGACTCTTCCTTGTGGATATATCGTTGCTCAAATGGAAAATAAAAAAAGTTGTATTTACTTGAATGTCTGGAAAAAGGAAATTAGAAAAAAAATTGACACAGACCCAGATATCAAAAAGTTCCTATTATGCATACAGAGACTACACCATTATAATCCAAGGTTATAGTTATTTAATATATGTTTTAGGCAAAAATTGTGCAAAACCTGGGGCTCTTTTTGTCTATCTACATTATTTTGAAGTAGGCAACAGTGTTGCTCTATTTAAGGAAAGAGCTATTATTATTAATTATTGTGCATAATTATGTTACAGAAATCACTATGGTTTGTGTATTTTCTTTTTTCCACATGTTCATCATGAGTGAAGAAAATACCATTTGTATATTATCAATTCATTATTTTCACTTTTCACCTTATCTGTTCTATGCGAGTTATTAAAATATATTATACTTACTTTAAACTAAAATATTTACTTTAAAGTTCTAGCGCCATCACTAACACACATATATTTTTGCTTCAGCGTTAGTATCCGAGGAGGTTTCTGAGCAGTCTGATGACTCAGACGCAAATTCCCCCTCTGAGGACGACCACCCACACTATGATGCGATTATTGGCCATGTACATCTCTACCCTTCAAACCAACATGAAGCAAGTCTTCAGTAATAAGGTTTTTGGCGGTGCCAGCAGGTTCAGGGGCCGTCTGCCCCCTGTCCAGGGGTCAGTTTCGAGGATCCCGAGGTCCCGGAGATTCCAGATCGTTCTTCTCGGACCACAGACCTGCTTCCACTGAGTTCTTTCGACAAAGGCGCTGACTCCCCATTCTTTCCATGTCAAAGAAGGTGCCAGACTTTGTCCCTTTCAACAGACATGGGCCACCCATGGGTCTTACAAAGTGTGTCAGGATATCACATTGTCTTTGTGTCCCCACCGTATTAGACTATACCTCCTCATGCTATTCAGTACTCTCATCAAGCTCAAGACCTGGTATGGAGAGACGTCGCCAATCTTCTGACAAAAGGTGCCATTACGTAAGTTCTGCTACAGTTACATGGCATTCAAAGGAACCTCTTCTTATGGCCAAAAAAGGTGATGGTCTCTGCCCTGTGATCAGTCTTCGACCTCTGAATGCCTCTGAATTACCAACATTTCAAAATGGCAGGCATTCACTGTCTGAGGAATGTGCTCCTTTTCAGAGACTGGATGGTGAAACTAGATCTGCAGAACACATATCTGACAGTGCCCATCACCAACGATCACCAACATTATCTACCGTACCAGTCAGACTCCTGACATTTGTCAGATATAGACTTAGAACTCAATTGCAAGAAAAGGGAACAGAAGTATGTGGTATAGCTGAAGGGAATCCGTTAAACAAGCCGAGGTCAGGATTTGGGATTTCACAATATCGATAAGGCAGGTACGAGTCAAAGTTTGGAGACATCAGCATGGTCGTGAGAGGCAGAGGTCTGTACACAGAAAATCCAGTGAAGTAAGTTGGAACATTAGGGATTTTAATTTTTTAGGAGCCAGACAATCACGCAAACATACACGCAATTCATAAACACACACACCAACCCACGTCACATATACAGCCCACACACACCAACCCACGTCACATATACAAACCCCACACACCAACCCACTTCACAAATACACACACACACTTCACATATACACCTCCCCCCACACCTCACATATATACCCCCCCTTCACATATACACCTCCCCCCACACTTCACATATATACCCCCCCTTCACATATACACCTCCCCCCACACTTCACACATATACACCTCCCCCCACACTTCACACATATATACCCCCCCTTCACATATACACCTCCCCCCACACTTCACACATATATACCCCCCTTCACATATACACCTCCCCCCGCACTTCACATATATACCCCCCCACACTTCACATATATACCCCCCCTTCACATATACATCCCTCCCCCCCTTCACATATACACCTGCCCCCACACTTCACACATATATACCTCCCCTTCACATATACACCTCCCCCCCACACTTCACATATATACCCCCCCTTCACATATACATCCCTCCCCCCCACTTCACATATACAACTCAAACATACACAAGTTTTTTTTTTTCCCTTCTTAACTTCTGAGTGCTGGGTTGACAACCCAGCACTTAGCCGAAAGAGCCATGAAGATCGGCTGCGGCACGAATGTTTCCACTCCCTGCTGCCTTACCTCATTGCTGGGGAGGGGTTACATTCGTGCCGCAGCCGATCCTCATGGCTCTTTCGGCTGAACACTCATACACACGTGTTGCGCGAGGGGGCGGAGCTTGCTGTCTGTCCCCTCGCGCTGCAAAAGACGGATGGCAGCGGCAAGGGGAACATTAGGGCAACGGCACCCGGGCCATGGCGACCTGGAAATGGAGCCTGGCGCCCGGGGTTTGTCGAGCCCTGACTTAGAACCTCACCTTTGATTGATCCTTCACATCCAGAATTATTCTCGCCCCTACGTAAACCCCATCGACCTATCTCTACTATCTATAAGGCCAGATGGGTCAAGTGTGTGTTGCAGAAAGCTGGTGTCGATACTTCGGTATTCGGACCATATTCCATGAGAGGGGCCAAGGCATTTTCACTAGGTTGTCGATTGGAATATTTGATTTTACTTCAGCGCTCATTTTCAATTTACTTCTTTGATTGCTCAGCTTTGAACTAGCATAATATGAGCCTCCCAAGTCTTTATAAATTACCAGATATTAATAAAAAATTATGATGTAAAGCCATAATTTATAAAGACACTGAGGAGAGTATTAATTCACATATACACACACCCCACCACCCACTTCACATACACACCCACTTCACATACACACCACACAAATACAGGTTTTTTTTTTCTTTCTTAACTTGTGTGAGTGCTGGAACGACATTCGGTTTATAGACTTTCGGTTTATAGAATACATGTAATGCTATTGCTATTCTATAAACCGAAAGTCTATAAACCGAATGTCGTTCGGTTTATAGACTTTCGGCTTATGGAATACATGTAATACTATTGGCTTTCTATAAACCGAAATAGAATTTCTTATGAATGGGGACTCTATTTCGGTTTATAGAAAGCCAATAGCATTACATACAATGTAATCGCCGTACCCCGAACTCCAACACGGACATCCAATGAAATGTTCGTGTTCGGGGTCCAAAAACCGTAAAGTTCGGTACGAACCCGAACAGTGCGGTTCGGGTTCGCTCAACACTACTCCTGAGGGAAGATTAAAGAAAGATAAGCATAATACTCGCCTCCTGTGTCTTTATAAACCATGATTTTACATCATAATACATCCCACCATATCTGCATTTCCTTGATGGAGAACTTCTCTAAACGTTTAAATAGCTTTTTGTAATGTTTGCTCCTTTCCATTTCCTACTTTAAGTTGACTTTCAAATACTGGTGCTGCTTTACTGTGTCTCCTCTGATGCCATGAACTCCAAAAGTTCCCACTGCATGTCTCACCCACTTCTATGTTGGTATAAACCCTGGACCTTAGGAATCAATGCTATTGTCATAAAGAAGTGTTTGGTTGTTTTTGAATTGTCAATTTAGTCAGCGGAACACATATAATCAAGCTGTGTTACTGGGTGTGGCATCAATTGCTTGAAATTGTAGAAGTATTTGTTTTAGCACAGTATCAGCAGTACACCTTTCATACACTTCATCTGAAAAGCTCAATTTTTTTAACCCCTTCATGACGCTAGAAGGGTAAAAAAAAAAAAAAGACACTGACGGCATAGAACATCATGCATTTAACAGCTCATCGCAGAGGGTAAAAACCAAACTTCATCCATTTCAAAACAATAACATAATATCCACTTAACCCCTCCGTGATGCATAGTGCTTGCGTCCCGATTTAGTGAAACGTAGCCGTACTCGCTTTGAGCACCAGCTACATTTTCCCTGTCAGACTGAGGCCAGTCAAAGTGGCCTCATCTGACATGTGAGATCCCCCTGCAAATCCTTGCAGAGACATTCTAGCACAGCTAATCGCGGGGAGCAGCAATGAGCTGTTTAACGCTGGACGTACTATGCCTTCCTAGCATCGTGAAGGGGTTAATATGCTCTGTCTGTTCAATGACATTGTCTATAACAGAGGGGGGAAAAATATGAAACCTTTATGTAGACCTACTATAGTTTTATCTCTTAATGTCAAAAACTATGATTTGTGGTTTTCATTTTTAAAACATCTAATAGTTATGCAGATATTAGCTAGGACTCTACAGCGGGGATGGGACACTTCATCGCGGCTGCTTCCGCGCAGCCGCTTCACCGCCGACTCTACAGCACAAGACAGATCGTCGCTGGAGATTTCATCGCGGGACATTTCATCGCTAAAGGTAAGTATTTTACAGATTTTAGTTTGTTTAGAATTAGGGTTTAGGGGGTTAGAATTAGGTTTAGTGTTAGGGGTTAATTTTACTATTAGGGGTCGGGGGTTAATATTAGTATTAGGGGTCGGGGGTTAGTATTAGGGTTTAGGGGGTTAACTTTAATATTAGGGGTCGGGGGTTAGTATTAGGGTTAGTATTGGGGTTTAGGGGGTTAATTTTAGTATTGGGGTTAATTTTAGTGTTAGTATTGGGGTTTAGTGTTTAGTGTTACTATTGGGGGGGGAATAATTTATTAGGGGGGTTATTTTAGTTTTACTTTTAGATTTGTAAGAGCTGACAGTTCAGCACTGAACTGTCAGCTCTTACATAGCTGCAGCCGCGGTGAAACGGCTGCGTTATACTTCATTGCTGACAGTTCAGCGATGAAGATGCGGCGAAGAAGTGTCCTAGACCCCTCTACAGCTGCTTCAGGATTATTTGCTCACCCCATCACCTGTTATTCTCAATCGTCTAACTGGAGCTACCAAGACCTAGGGGCTAAATACTAGCATTAATTAATCTGACAAGTGAACACAAATGAGAAATCAAGCATTAATAACAGAGCTGGAAAGATTTTTCAACTTTTTCCAACTCAGTTCAGTTTTAGTGACCAGCCTATAATATTGGTATTCAATAAAAAAAGGGAGGTATTTCACACAACTTGTCAAGACAGATGCCTGCTATTAGTCCAAAGTAAACAAAAGGGTGTACTCAATAAGGAGAGAATTGCGGCGAATTTCAAACTTCTAGGAGAGTTGGAAAAATTCTCCCAACTAAGTTACATTGGTTTCAAGTTTGAAATTCCCATCTTAATTCCTTGCAATCTGTCTTGATTGAGTGGATCCGATTGTCAGTATAATGACTAATCAATATATATAGATAAATATAAGTGTCAACAGTCTATGAAAATAAAAAAACTTTCCTGCTTAATGGCTCTTTTCCTAAAATATATTGAAGGGGCACATTTTATAACAGATACATTGAAAACGCTCTAATCATGTTTTAAACTTCTGATGACCTCCAACATTAAAGATTGAGGAAAGTATTTCTTTACTTGTCCTTGATGAGTCTGAGAGACTGTTTGACCTTCAGTGGCAACTCTCTAATGCCAGAGTAGAACAATTCTCACGATAATGATTAATGGGAAATGGGCCAACAGATTTCCCACTAAATATGAAACTTTTCCAAAATATAATTTAAAGGAACAGCAACACTTCAACAAAAGATGGACTTATTTAAAAGGAACACATTTGAGAGACATATATGCAAACTCTACAGGTATTGTATATTAATTCTATACGGGGGTGGAGCTTGCACCCGTCGCGCTGTGCTTGGTGTGATAGGGAGGTGCGGTTACCGCAGGCGCTCACCTGCGGCTTGCACCTCCTTGTCACACCAATCACAGCGCGACGGGTGCAAGCTCCGCTCCCGTCGCGCTCTGTGATTCAGGCGCCTCTGCTCCCGTGCGCCTGGGCGCGGTGCACCCCGTGCACCCGCCCAGGATCGTCCCTGATTCTATAATAGCTCCATTTAAAGTGCATTTTAAAGCAAACAGGCAGCTTCCATTAGTTTATTCACATCTGTCCATGGGATCAGATCTTCCTTCATTTAACCCAATATTTTAAACATATCTGGCCACTGATAGAGCTATACCGAGGATGATGTATGATGATTGCACAAAAGCAGTAACAGAAACATTGCTGCTTTACACGATAAGCTGTTAAATGTATGATGTTCTAACCACCCGACTAGCCTCTAGGCACTAAAAAGTAGAAAGCCATATAACGTCCTACAAGCGGGAAGGGGTTAACAACAGCTGATGTACAGATGTCTGCCTATCTATGTGATAAAAATTCCACACAAAAAATAAAAAAATTATAAATGCTGTTCTATATTCCATCACAAGGATTCGTTTTTTCAACACATAGACATACAACTGGCTGAAGGAACAATTATGGCCAAATGCTACTATACAGTTTATTCTTGTAAAAATGTCATATACCAAAAACAAGAAAATTTTGAACCGTTTATTATACAGTAGAATCTAATCTTAGATTAGTGCAAACTGTTTACAAAGGCACATTGAAATCTACTGGTTTATACTGAACTAACAACATGCAATATTATTTACCCAATATTACTGCATCACTAAGAAAGCTTATGTGACTCTCTGAGCTCATGGTCACTATTTATATGATGTGACCATTTAGTAATTTAGAATGTGGCCAAAGTATTTAATTTACAAAGACAACATTATGCTTATGTTTGTAGCATGTGAAGAGTCACCTTTTCTGAGTTTTGTTGCTGTGATGATGCGAACCTATGGCACAGGTGGCACCCTAAGACCTCTGAGGTGGCACTCAGCATGTGTCTACCGTACCACCATCAATTATGGAGGACCCAGTAAAAGTTATGATCGAAGACAGACATTTGAGAATATAAAGGAACTTTAGTGTATAGTTTTTACTTGAATTCATTGCTGCAAGACAAATTATAGGATGGAAAAGACACCAAGAATGAGTGGGGTGGCTGATGTTGATAAGCAGAAAAATGCATGAATTTAGAGGGTCTTTTGGGAGCTTTGTCTTATCTTGGCTTCCAGCTGAAGAGTGAGTACCTAATTTCCCAAAAATGTTCCCTGTAGCTGCTATAGAGCAATTCAGTCATACACACCACAAAGAAATGTAACATTATGGAAGGTATGCAGCTCAATTCAACAAGCTACCTGCTCAGAAAGAGTGCATGGTATATATATATTTTTTTTCTATTTTGTTACAGTTTTGTTTAACTGAATGATTGCACAGTGTACACATTGTAGATAGAAATGCTTTAATGAAAGAATACATATAAAAGTACTTTATTGGGCCCTCTCGCCTTGTATAATGCCATAAGGGGGCAGACATCTTGGGTTAGGTTGCGCAGACCTTCCTTCATCTGACCCAAGATTCTAAATATGTCGGTCCCCTGATAATCACAAAATTCGCAAAACAGTCTCCTGTTTCAGTGAACAAATGCATTATCACTGACATGTTTTATAACCATATCTTGTTTACCCATAGCATTTTTGTGAAAATGACTCTCTACTTCCAAACTCAGACTTTCTTACATCTTATCAGTAACTAAAGGGTTTTAACCCTTTGTGGCATTTTACAAGGCATGTTTTTAGAAGTTGATACCTGGGCACGCGCGTGTGTGTGTTTATATATTTTAATGTTTTATATATATATATATATATATAACCGGAGAAACATTAAAATTGCTGGTGGGTCTCAGTGTATGTAAAATAGGTAGGCCTCTAGTCCCTGGTAATTAATACAATTGAAGAGATTAAGTTCCTTATAAAGAAAAATATTTTTTTGTGTTAGGACCCATGTATAGTGGAGTACTTTGACATAGTGGTGGGGTAAGCATAATATAGCCACATAACTTGACTAAATCTCCATTTTTGTCATCTCCGCTGTTTTTAAGTAACTTTATGAAAACCACAGCATTAGGAACTGGTAATTTGTTTAATCAGTACACTGATCCCTTTTGCACATTGTACACTGCTCGTTTCAGCTGCACCCAATACAGGGGTGTGGACATTTTTTTAATTTTTTAAATCTACTTGTCCAGGGACTAAAGCAGTGGCTCATTCTACTTGTCCTTCATGACAATCTACTTGTCCTGATACCCAAACCGTATTTAAAGGGACTGTATCACCTAAACATTGCTTATACTGTGAATGGAATGAATAAATTGAAAATCTATCTACATAATATGTTGGCAGAATTACGAGCAAAGGCCTATATTAGGATAAAAATGTGTTTCTAAATGTGTCTGCGGAGTCTCCTGCTGTAGTCATCTGTGGCTTGATATGAAAATTACACATTTCCTATTGAAAACCAATTCATTTGCATATAAAGCCACAGGTGATGTAATAAGTAGGAGACTCAACAGACACATTTAAACAGATTTTTCTATATTCGAATTTCGAAATTTGTTTGCAGTTTCACGAACACAATGTATAGATCATTTTCAATCATTTTTTATTCTATACATGCGAAGTAAAACAATGTTTAGGTGATTAAATGTTTAGGTCCCGTTAAATAAAGGTCTGCTTGTGACATGAAATTAGGAGACAGACCTAGCAATACATGAATGCAATCAACAAATGTAAGAAGGTAGAACAGATTTCCATATGAGAACTGAAGCATACTTTATCAAAAAATAACTAATGCACACAGTCAGTCATTTACCCATACATGCACAAAGACACATAAATGCATGCAGTCACCTTTCTGGAAATAACTAATTACTATATTATGTAAGGACACGATGAAAGGGACATTGATATCTTGGAATTATCTAGTGATAAAACTGTCTAATTCAGAAGCATTATAACTGAATAAGACAGCGGTCTCATTTTTACATTTTTTAAAAAGGCATAAATTAATGGATTCTATTTTATAATTTTTAAGTAAAAATGTGACAGCAAAGCAGGGCTTGACAAATAGTTTTAGGAGCCAGCAAAAAAACAAAACACATCAATACACACACACACAGAGAGAGCCAGTCTCACACGCACAGACACACACACACACACAGAGAGAGCCAGTCTCACATGCACAGACACACACACACACACACACACACACACACACACAGAGAGCCAGTCTCACATGCACAGACACACACACACACACACACAGAGAGCCAGTCTCACATGCACAGACACACACACACACACACACACAAAGAGCCAGTCTTACATGCACAGACACACACACACAGAGAGAGAGAGCCAGTCTCACATGCACAGATACACACACACACAGACAGCCAGTCTCACATGCACAGACACACACACACAGACAGCCAGTCTCACATGCACAGACACACACACACAGAGAGAGAGAGAGAGAGAGAGAGAGAGAGAGAGAGACAGTCTCACATGCACAGACATACACACAGAGAGACAGTCTCACACACCCAACAGCTTTGGGGCTTTTTTTATTTAAAAGAAGATAGAAAAAAAATTAAGTACATTTATATTTTCTCAATGTATTCTCCCCTCCCTGTTGTTTTACCTCATTGCAGGGAAGGGAGGAATTTCTGTTGCAGCCGGGTCTGTGCCTCTCACATAGGCACAGATCATCTCCACTTTGAAGTTATGCTGAGCGCCGGTATGTCACATGACACCCAGCACTCAAACACTAGAGTGCGTTGCAAGAGGGGGCGGAGCTTGCAGTCTGTGCAGCCTGAACAGACTTTGCCCCCTAGCGCTGCGCTGGAATGAAAAACTGTTACAAGGGGCGCCATGTGGATAACTACCCAAGAGCTAAAGTCTTTAACCCCGCTGCTTTTCCTGGACGTCAGGCAATAGGAATTTCATATCCCTGCTATATGATAAATGCTAGTCAGATGAGTGCTTCCCTCTCCTTGGATTGTTTAACCCCTTTGTGATGCATGGTGCTTGTGTTCCAGACAACACAAGCACCAAAACGCCACTTTTAGTTCCTGGCCACCGATCACAAGGTGGCGTCATCTGACAGGTAGGAACAGCAAAGCACAGCTGTTAAACGCTAGGACACAATTTACTACTTAGTCCTATTCTGCGTTACACGGTTGCCAATTAGCATCAGAAATGCTGATTAACCACCACTCATACATATGCAGAATGCATTATCCTCCAGTAGGAGAGTGGTCATTCAGCGGTTCAGTTAGGAGCCAAGCTAGATGTCCAACTCTAAGCATAAAACTCAACCCTCTTTAGTGCACATGCTGATCTCTCCCATGGCTGAAAAAAATGCGGGGAGCATTCTGAGGTACGCACAGGATATCCCATATTTTAACATATGGGCATATAGGAAGTGCCCACAAGCGTGTGCTTGTAATGTCATGCAGATGTGCATTGTAAGATCCAATTCAACTTTGTGAATGAGAGGCTCTGTAGGAGAGGCTGGGAAGGAAGGTTTCCAGTTATGCAGCTCCATAATATCTCCATAAGACTGGCTTTATTCGGTAATTATCGAATACAATGTTTAATATGAATTAAGATTTTGCGTCTGCAGAGTTTATTATAAGGTTTAAAACATGATGATATGCAGAAAATAATATTTTACTTTAGTCAGTGTCTGTTTCATAATCAGTGCTCCCTGACGCTGTTGCATGAGCAGGAATTCAGCTACCCAGCTACCTTCTATTAATTAAAGTGCTGCGTGTGCTTCTATAGAATAATAGTAGAATTGTCAGCCAGATTCTGCCACTCACTCACTATTTTCAAAGCAGTTGCATTTGAAGCACAGAACAGATCATCACGTGTTGTTTTAAAGGGATTATCTTTTTTATAGAGAACATCCTAAACAGTGTTTGGGACAGGTGTGCAAAGTATAGAAAGCTAAAAAAAAAAAAAAACATGGTCATGGTATATTGTAAACTATAGCAAAATATGATGGAAACATTTTTTTTTTTCTTTTTTTTTTCCCTTTTCTTTTCCTTTTTTTCCTCTTCTTTTTTTTTTTCTTTCTTTTTATCACTCAGACTGTAAGACACATGTGTTATAGGATTACTCACTACTTCTTTTAATGTGCTTTCCGTCATCCTTGTGTTTAACTTTATGTTTGTGTATATAAAAAGAAGTTGAGGAATAACTGAGCTTTCTATTTATCTCTCTCTGCCCCCTATCCCTCTGGGGGGTCCAAACACATACAAAAAATATTACCCGACAATACACAACACAAGACATAACAGGACTGCACGGACTGCAGCCTTTCGAGGACGTGTGCATTCCGTTCGCCGATAATTACCATCATGCAGAGTGCAGAAAGCAGGGCATCCATGAGCCAAGCTTCTATTTATGATGTTCTATCCATGGGGACCATATGTCCTGGTATCTCTCCGTTATTGAGTGTGCGTGAAAAAATCCCTTCTCCAGCATATCAAATTCTTGAATTTGTTTTTCTATTTCTGGCCATAATATTTGAGACTTAGTCTTCCAATTACGAGCTATAATCAGTTTCATTGCTAAAAAGAAATAGATCAGTAAGGCTCTTTTATTCCTAGGAAAGCTTTCAATTCCCATATGTAGCAGGGCAAGCTCTGGGAGAGGGGTTACCTGCACATTAAGTATTTTAGAGGCTTCTTCAAAGACTTTACCCCAAGTATCTTTCAACATTACACAGTCCCACCAAATATGTCTAGAGGTTCCCTGAGCAATACCACACCTCCAGCACAAAGGTGAGGTTAAGGGATCAAATTTATTAATTACATATGGGGTTAAATGCCATCTGAACATGACCTTAAACTGGAGCTCTTGTAAATTCAAACAATGTGACGCTTCTTTAACCATACTCCAGGTCTTACTCCATCGTTCCCATTCCCACTTCTGTCCCATCTCGTCCTCCCATTTCTTCCATGCCCTAGGGAAGTCCACAAAGTGAGAGTTCTCAGAGATCCTGTGCCAACTGCTCAACAAGCCCCTGTTAACTTTACTCTTAAATATTCTTTCTATTTGGTCTATCACATCAGTTATTTCTTTTTGGACGTTTTTTTTAATAAAGAGCATAATCCTATATAAATTATAAATAATAAACATTTTTTTTGACATCTAGAAATGGCAATAAAAAAATGTTAAATACATTCTATTATTTGTGTTAAGAAATATCCCGTGTTTACATGTTTTTCTGCAGAATCTAAAGGCAATAACTGAAAGTAGCAGAATTGCTTTTTCCTAAGCATTTTTTTCAAGATTACCTTTAGTGGTATTGTAACCCTAACCCTAACCCCACTGCAAACACTGGGTGTTTTTTTGTTTTTTTTTTATAATGCAAAACAGGTGTCTGGGGGTTGCTTGGGAGACATGGGCAAGTTGCCCATACGGTGATCAAATTATAAATCACATTTTGTGTGCTATTATAGATATGTAGAATACAAATCAAGTATTATCGAGTAGTAAATCGAGAAAGAACATTTCATCTTCTTAGTTATGCTATGTGCAGGGACAAGCTTGTCCCTACTCAGGGACTTTGCAGCAGGGGGCGCCAGTGGGGAGAGCGCCAAGGGGAAAAAAAGTTTGCCATTAGAGGCACTAGCTGGGGAGATGATCTCCCCTAACCAGCCCTCTACACGGCCAGAGTGGTGGACCTTGGGAGGGGGCTGACCTCAACGGGTGCGAGGTCTGCCCCCACCCCGTGAAGTAGAATGGCGTCTGCTTTATGGGGAGCCGCGAGCAGCATTAGTTCTGTGTGAAAAATCCACATGGAGCTCACTAAGTGCTGGTCGCGCTCCCTGCACGCAGTGATAATGCAGGACATGGGAAATCCGATGCCCTGCATTAGGGGGACTGTAGTGGGGAGGCGCACCAAAATGCACTTTCACCTGTATAGAAAAAAATCCTTCCACCGGCCCTGTCCCTACTAGAAACAAACCTGTCTACTACTAGCTCAATTAGACCTGCATAATGTATCCCAGGGGTTGACAAACTTAACTGAATTTTAGGAACCAGGAAAAAAATCTAGGAGACAGACAACGGCACATACCCAGAAACACGCAGTCAGATAAAGTCAGTCATTCATTCGTATACACACATACAGTCAGTCATTCACATGCATACACAGTCAGTCACTCAGTCACTCACACACACAGGCAGTCAGTTACACATACAGTCACACATACACATGCAGTCAGTCACACATACACAATCTATCATACAAGTGAGCGTTTTTTTTTTTTTACATATATAAAAAATAAAAAAAAAAAGGAAAAACTGCTGATCAATATGTCCCCCTCCCTGCTTCTATATATATATCATTCCAGCTTGGTCTGTGCTAAGAGGCACAGACCATCCTTGCTGCTAGCCCTGCTGACCACCTGGTGCTCGGAAACTATAGAAGGTGTGCAAGAGGGCAGGAAATCTGTGCAGCCGTGCACACACTCTGCTCCCTCTCACGCTGCTATTCTGAAATCTTGAAGAAATCTCCCCTGCACTTTACTTTTTGTGAATGGGTTCCAGTTTGGTTTATTTTTGTTATAAACAGTCCACAGCGTATACAATATATATATTGATTGTACGAAACACATGTTCCGAGAGTCTCATAGTTAACTTAAGATCTTCTATAATGGAAGCACAAGTGACATTTTAAAAATTCAGTGTCTCTTTAATCAGGACCATCCAGTAATACAAAAAGGATTTAGTATTAATCTGTTCCATTTTTTTGGTAACATTATATTGAAAACTATAATATACAACAACAACAAAAAAGAAAGTACAATTCCATGGTTTTACATATCAGGACATTATAACAATCATCTGTTCCTTAGCATATCTTTAAATTGGGAAAAATACTACCTCATATGAACAATAAACACATGACATATTACACAGTGTCAGGACTGACATAACAAAAATAACGCCAAAATGGAGAACACTGAGTAGACCCTTACTGCTTCCATAGGAATTAAGATGTTAAGTAGCAGACAGGAACTCCTTATCAAATACCCTTGATTACTTTATCATCAGTAGGTGTAGCAGTTTGCTGGTCTGGAGCCCCAAGAGGCAGTCAGCAACATTGAAATAAATCAATAAATAAAAATACTTAATTAGCTAAAATCTAGGGTTAGGGTAAGAAGTTGTTAGGGTTACAATTAAATTAGGGTAAGCATAAAGGTTAGAGTTGGGGTTTAATTTAGGGTAAGGGTTAAATTTAGGGTTCAGGCTGGGGTCAAAAGGTCATTTTAAGAAAAAACAAAAACACTATTTTTGGTTTTTGCCCTATAACTCAAAAATCTGCAGAAAAACATTGAAACAAGCATATTTCTGAACAAAATTTAGAAACCATTTAGACGGGGTCCTTTTTTATGATTGCGTTTGTGTAAATTATTTTTTAGGTCAAGAACGTCAAGTTAAAAAAAGTGTTTTTCCCCCCATCATATTTTATGCTTTTTTGTAGTAAATTATAAGATATGATGAACATAATGGTCTCTAATGAAATCCTTTCTTATGACGATAAAAACAACATATAATTTGTGTGGGTACAGTATGTGAGAAAGAAAAAAATTACTGCTAAACACAAAACTCCTCAGTAATGTCAAAACAGCCCTAGTCACCAAGGGAAAGGTCATGTCACTAAGGGGTTAAAGAGGCAATTGTTGCTGCCCATTAAACCGAGAAGGGTTATAAGGCCATTTTTTACCAACCGCAACTTTTGCAGGCTGCCTTGCAGTATGTAGTTTCTGTGGGATCCGCTACTTGATTATGTAATTTATATCCTTTTGGTCACCTATGACTTCTACATAATGCAAAGCAGTCTGCAAAAGTTTTATGTGGCTGGTAAAAAAAAAAATGGCTGAGATGGAAACCCTAATTGAGAAAGATTATTCAAAGGTGGAAAACATTCCAGACAGTTGCTAATATTCCCAGGAGTGGACGTCCCATCTAATTCACTCCAAGATCAAACAGTGCTCATAGAAATTCCCCAAAAAAAAAAAAAAAAAACAAGAGTTGCATCTGAGATTCTACAGGCCTCAGTTAGCTTATTACATGTTAAAGTTCATGACAGTACAATTAGAAAAAGAATGAACAAGTAGGGTTTGTTTGAAAGGGTAGCCAGGAAAAAGCCTCTTCTCTCTAAAAAGACCATGGCAGCACAGCTGCACGTTTGCAAAGTTGCATCTGAACAAACCACACGACTTCTGCAACAATGTCTTTTGGACAGACAAGTGTCCACCAAAGTGGAGATGATTGGCATTAAGGCACAGCACCATGTTTGGCGAAACTCATACACAGCAGAAACACCTCATAGCAACTGTCAGTGGTGTTGATTTGTGTTTGGTTTGTAGCCATAGGATCTGGGAACCTTGCAGTGACGGAGTCAACCATAAAAACCTCTGTATACCAAAGTATTCTAGAGTCAAATGTGAAACTGTGTCTGACAGCTAAAACTTGGCTTGAATGTTTGAAAAAGAAAAGCATTAAGGTGTTGCAATAAACCCAATCAAAATCCAGACCTCAACCTGACTGAAATGCTGTGATGGAACCATAAGAGAGCTGTGAATAAACAAATGCCAGCAAACCTCAATGAACTGAAGCAACTCTGTAAAGAAGAGTGGGCCAATATTCCTCCACAACAATGTGAGAGACTAATAAAGTGATACAGAAAAAAATTACTTCAAGTTATCGCTGCTAAATGTTGTTCTAAAAGCTACTGAATTATACAGTGTACTTTGTTTTTCACACATACTTTATTTTTGTTAAATAAACCATGACCCAGTGTAATATGTCATGTGTTCATCTGAGGTTGTATTTACCTAATTTTAAGACCTGCTAAGTGATTATTATGTCCTGATATGTAAAACCATAAAATTCAAAGCGGGTGTACTTTCTTTTGCCCATGACTCAATATACACCATTAAGCCATAACATTGAGACCACATGAATGGCAGTACCCAAGGTTTCCCAGCAAAATATTGCCCATAGCATCACACTGACTCCATCGGCTTGCCACCTGTCATAATGTTATGGCTGATCAGTGTATATATTGACTAAACAGTAAACTGTGGTAATCAGGCCAGAAAAGCAGAGTTGCAAAAACAATACAAGTATAGCAGAACAGGTAAACATTCAGCCATGTTCTTCTAAAATATTTTACGTTTACCACTTTATGGAATTTTATCTATTATTTCTTTAAAAAAACAGATTACTTAGTGCTATGGGTGTTTGGGGGATGGTATGAAATTACTTGCCATCTATCCTTATTCAGGCTGCTAATAGCCAGTCTTCCAGACTGAAAACCAATAACACATGGCACTTTTCCAGATTAAATTGGCTGTTTTTCATGAAGTATGCCTGCAGGCCACTACATTATTGGATGATCACTTTATGTATGGAGTATGCTTGCCACTGTGTTGGGTTAAACAAAACATACATTCAGCACAATTGTATGGTGGATATAATTAATCAGGCCATGTTAAATGTAAGAGCTGCTCACTGGTTATAGTATTTTAGAGACATAACTAAGTGTTTAGGAGTTAGATTTAATGTGCATACTTTTAAGAATATTTAAAAAATAAGATTCTAGCTGCTAAGACTTGTCAACAGCAAAAAAAATAATGATTGAAAACAGTAATAAAGGTTAGTGTTATACAATTTTTTTATGAAATTCACAGGATTTTTTCGACAACACTAAAAGTTGAAGTTTAGACAAATTTAAAGCATTGAGATAAAGGGATAACAATTTTAATTTATTTCCATTTGTACTTCTGAAATGTAAGCACAAGTGAAATATTCAGTGGCCCTAACTAGGTCACTAGCAGATAGGAAGTCAGCCCGACAGACCTCAGTCAGACACGAGTAGCAGTTTGGCTGATCCACTAGTGCACACTGACACATGCGGAATGAAACATGTACAGTGCATCCCAATGCCTCTCCATATAGATGCACAAGTACATCACACAAATATATAGTAACCATCCTCATGCAGCTCAGGGAGAGTCCTCTGTGGATTTTAGAGATTACTTTTTCAGGCAGACAGGACTTGAGGGCTAATCAAGAAAGCCTGAAAAGGTAGGTTATATGTACTGAAAAATTATACATATTTTTAATACATATTTTTTAAGTGTTAGCATTAATATGCATGTATTACGTTTTTTTTATGCAGGATGAATGGCCATTTAAAGCATACCTGATAAGCAAAATTGTATGGTATAATTTAATAAACAATGATTTTTTTTCTATACACTGAATGGGCAAATTGCAAACAAAGTTCAAAAGTTGTCTTTAACTTTATTTCTATGCTGTATGCATAAAGATAAAAACTACCCCTTTGCCTACAGCAGAGACTAAAATACCAAATTTCCAGTAAGTAGATTTGAAATTTTACAACAGGTAGAAAAATGTACAGATGAAGAGATAGCTGCAATCAAATTATACGTTTTATGATGTGCTGCTGATACTGTAACAACAGGTTACATTTTAGACTTGCAAAATGATTTGTACAACAGCACACACATAAATAACAAGCAGTCCTTAAAGGAACTCTGTCACCAAAAAGACAACAGATGTGCAGGCAATTTAGAAAATACTAAATTGAATGTATCTTTCCTTTTAACATGGATAAAAAGACTGTAAGTAAGCTAATTTCCAGGAAAAAAAGTGTGGCATGGATTTAGATCAATATGTTTATAACTAGTTGCATTTATACTTACATGAACCTTTTTAATATTATTTACAACTCATTTGGAAAGAAAAGGGTTATTGAAAAAATGTATTTATTGTTTCTAATTTCCTTTTTCTGAACCCACATTGCACCTTTACATAGCACCATATTGTACCCACAGCACTTACCATTGGGTGCATGCAACAGTTTTATTTTGCCCACTGAATATGCAAAAGGGTAAATTTGTCCCCACAAAATATATCACAGTGTCATTTTGGCCTAAAGAACATGCCACAGTATCGCTTTGCTCATTAAAATGCACCACAGTTAGTTAGCCCATTTATATATCCCCCTGCGATGTGCCCATTAAAATATGCCACAGCCAATTTGCCCGTTAACATATTCCCCAGCCAGGTACCCAAATTTGGCACTGTTAGTTTGCCCCAAAAAAATATGCCACAGTTTGTCCATTACCATATTCCCCATTAAACTATGGCACTTAGTTTGCCCATAAACATATGCCACAGATAGTTTAACCATAAAATATGTCACCCTTTGACCATAACTGTAACCTAATGCTAACCATAACACAACTAATGCTTTTTTCCAGAGGCAGTCGAGTAATAGCAACAGAGTGGCGGACTGTGATCACGGATCACTTTCAAAGATCTTGCCCACAAAAGGGTAGTGCTATATTGGAATGGCAGATTGTTAATCCAATATGGCGCCGGCTTTCTCTCACTGGAGCAATAGCGGGTCAATTGGACATGGAGGCATTACAGCAACACCGGCTAAGTGGTGGAACTGAACATTGATCACTTCGATCCATTGCTTTAATGGAGGACTTTCCATGCCATCATAATAGAAAATGCCATGATAACATGGAACGTCCTACTATCACAAAGGAATTTGAAGGGGGAAGGCAGGGTAGCAAAATAGTACCCTCATTTTGCTGAGTGCAATAGTATGAACGTTTAGTATTTTGCTAAGAGTGAAATGTATTTCCAGATATGGAACTCTTGCTCACTGAGTCGCTAGATAAAATGTGGATTAAGGTTAGAGTTACAGTAAGGTTACAAACGAGTTAGGGTTAGTGCATTGTTTAGAGGGTTAAAGTTGACTTTAAGAGAAAATGGTTAGGAAACAAAAAAAAACTACTATTGGTTATTGCCCTATAACTTGGAAAAAACAACAGAAAAACATGTAAAAACACTGGTATTTCTAAACTCAGGACAAACATTTCAAACTACTTAGACAGGTTTTTTGTTTTTTTTACCATCTATAACCATATAAAAAGATTTTTCAGGTGAAAGTTAGAAAAATTGTATCATATGAGGAATATAGTGGTATCCAACAAAAGCCCCGTCTGTCCTTTAAAAAAAAGATATAGAATTTGTGTGGGTACACTGAACATGAAGAAAGTAAACGGAGGCCAAACAAATCATTCATGTATTTATCAAGAAATAATTTGCCAAGAAATGACATAATTAGGATAAATCCAATGACTGTTATTGTGCAACAAATAATTCAAAGTGATAAGACAAACACTAGAGTTATGGTAGCATGTTAGGTTCACAACAAATAGGCAAAGAAAGTGAAGAGAAGAAATGAGGTCACTAACACTTAAACACAAGCAACAGAGAAAATAATACTTAGCCATGTAAAGATAATAACCTCACTCTCACCTGCCAAATGGCCACAGACCAGACTACAGAACTGAACACAGTGTTGTGTTAAAATAATCATATTAACTATTCATCCATCCCTGAAAACTAGGAATAGGTAAAGTTGTTTGTACAAAAACACCAGTGTGTGTGTGGCAAGACCTGAGAAATTCTATATCATTAAACTCTCCATCACAAATGTCCACCATGAACAATCTCACCAGAGACTATATTAAAAACCTAATTTATACGCCACTGTTTTCTCAATTAATTTGATATTCTATAGCTAAAACGTAATTGTCTTACTCCCTACTATTTAAACTGTGCTATAGAATTATGCTAAAGAAATAATAATAGTAATGTGCGCTGTGTCGGTAATAGTTCTACTGAAAGGACAGAGATTAGTGAGGAAAGTTACAGGAACCAAGACAGCCACAGCTGCCATCTACTTGAACTAGGAAATTAGGACCAGAGAGCAGGGGTTTGGCACAGATTGCATAAATTGGGCAGCACAGAGATTCAGCAGGGAATGCTTTACAGTGCAGCAAGGCTAAAGATATCATGTACCAAGCCAGGAACACCATGGTACAGGCACAGGATTAGATTACACTTTATTAGACAGAGATGGCGACTCAACTGATATTGACTACGTTCCTCACAAAGCTCAGCCAGCCACTGCCCATAAGTAAAGCGCAACTATCCCCCCCAGGTACAGCATGATCATCCACAATACAGTAGAAGTGAACAAAGTCCTCACCAGAAAAACAGTTTGGAGCAGAAGTTGGCAGTTTGTAAGGGGTTGGCTTTCCCTTCCTTCTGCACAGGCTCCATGCTCTCTACCTCTTTGTGAAAGGTAAGTGTCTGTCCTTCCTGGGCATCAGGAAATAGTCCTGCCAAGGTCCTGTAAGAAGCAACTCCCGGCCACCACGAGCTCCGCTGAGCTGACTTCCCAGGGTGAACAGCTCTCAATGATCTCTTTACAAGGCTCCGCCCACTCAGTGCAGCGCTGTCCGCCTATTGGACAGGCTATGTATCAAATGCCTAGCATAGACTTCCACAAGCACTTTACGTCATACTTCTAAGCTCTGACTAGAAGTGTGCAGAGAACGGGGCGTCCCTTATGCTAGGCGGTCGAGGCTCAGTGACAGAAGGAATCTGCTGTGGATCTCTCTTATGCAATTCGTCGCGTCATCAATCTGCAAAACGGAATGGTTTTTATTTAACATTATCATCGCTGTGCAGTTGTGTCCTGTGTTTCTCCTGGTGTTATACTGACGTGATTCTATCACCCTGCAACAACATGTCACACTATATGTTTTACATAGTAAATTGGCATGTATCATGCCTTGTATACGGTGTATGAACTTGAAAAAGTGTAGATTTAATTTGCTGTATACGTGGAGTGGTTTCAGCCCTTAGCTGATGTTTAGCCATATAATGTTGTTTATAGTCAGCTGGCATACTTGGATATAAAGGTGTAAATAGGCTCCTATGGTTCTTACATCAGATAGATTATGGACCAGTGTAGAAGGGGATCTGTCTAACCAAACTATGGGCTTTATTAATGAAAGAGGGAATTTCAAACTTAACCTCTTAGTGACAAGACATTTTCACATTGACTTTCCCATGGTGACAATGGCTGTTTTAACATTTCTGGGGTGTTTGTGTTTAGCTGCAATTTTCTTCTTTCTCACACACTGTACCCACACAAATTATATGTTGTTTTTATCGTCATAAAAAGGGCTTTCATTATATACCTTTATGTTCATCATATCTTATAATTTACTACAAAAAAAAATAAAATATGAAAGATTTAAAAAAACAAAACACTTTTTCTAACTTTGACCTAAAATATAATTTAAACAAATACAATTATTAAAAAAGACCCCATCTAAATGTTGTCCCGAGTTCAGAAATATGCATGTTTCCATATTTTTCGGTATTTTTTTGCGAGTTATGGGGCAAAAACCAAAAATAGTGTTTTTTGTTTTTTTCCTATATTGACCTTTTGACCCCAACCTGAACCCAAAATTTTACCCTAACACTAAATTTAACCCCAACTCTAACCCTTATGCTATCCCTTAATATATTTGAATTTAACCCTATCCCTTATGCTAAAAATTATTTAATTTAAACCTTATAGGCTAATCTAACTATATAACCAGTTTTAAGCTAATTAAATATTTTTTTACATTGCTTTGCTGCTTGGCTACCTCTAGGGGCAGCCAAGCAGCATATTCAGAGCAACGGAAGTGAATTTACTTTCACTTCCGAAGCTCAGACCATCATAGGGCATAGCCATATTGACGGAGCATGCTACTCCGTCAATATGGCTCCCACGATCGCTCCGTGTGGCGATCGTGGGTGCCCCAGAAAATACATTTTGGTGCTGGCTATTGCCTCCACATCGAGGCAATAGACCAGCACTGTTAAAGCAGTTTTCGCAATCGTTAAATCGGTTTTCGTTGATCGTGTTGAGGTTGGGGAAAGCACACTGAGTGTGCCTGTTACCATACACGCGCGTCTCCACCGCAGACAGGCAAGACACGGGTGGTGATGGGAGATGCAGCACAGGGGTTGCTGGGAAAATAGACAACAGCGCTTGCTCAAGACCGGTGTGTCCGTATGCATGCAATACCGAGGGCTGCCACTTGTGGAGAACTTCTATAGGTAAGTATTTATTTACTTTGTAACGAAAATAAAAAACTGAAAGTGACAGTCTAGTTCACTCTTTGGTGCCTACAAGATGCACCAAAGTCATATAGGTGACTAGACTGTCCCTTTAAGGCTACAATAGCCAATTTGGAGAAATTCTCCCATTCAACTATACTTTCTTTTTCATTAAATTTACAATCTCCTTCTCAATACCCTGCAATTCCCGCTTTTAGTAAGTGTCACTGTGTGAAGGGAAAGTTATGTGTGAGGCAATGTTCCTGGACACAGTCAACAGTTTTATGGTCATGCAATCGTAGTGATCAATCAATCAATGTAATCACTTGTAAACTGCAGATTATATGCTAACGTAGTTTACCAATAATCTTTATTTTAGTAATGACAGGAGGCGAATATTTGCATAACTCTCTTTACTGAAACTCCCAGCAGCGCAGATCATAATAGAACAACCAAACAAAAAACAGTTCAGCCTTTACAAAAGGTCCTGTCACACACATCGCTTCCTCTTTCTTTGTAGCTAACTAATAAAGGTAAAGTCCAAATGTCTGAAAATCCAAACATAACAACGATCAAGGAATCCAAAATTCAGCCGTGGAAACATCCATGGAAGCCACAGATTGCAGAATAGATGTAGAAGGCACTGATGACACTGAAAAGAAACAGAAAGAAGTGAAAGGCATCTGAAGTTATATCTTGTCTATCATATCATAACTGTCTATCAACTACTTAAGTTAGATGTAAATTAAACATAGCAGTAATTCCTATAACCGGAATGAACAACTATAACAACCTAACTACTAGTAGACAAGTAATACCATATCATATTAAATGACAACACCATATAATACCATAGAATATCATGAGAATTGCATACAATTTACAGAAATATATAAATCCCAGGGTGGGAAGAAAGAGTAGGGTAAGAAATATTCACCTCCTGTCATTACTAAAATTAAGATTATAGGTACACTACTTTAGCACAATCTACAATTTTATCACATGACAGGAGGCTTCATAATTGCAGTTTCAACAATGAGACTTTAGAAAAATGAGACAAGCGAGTGGACTGTCTAAAGTAAAACACGTGGAAGGTAGATTCCCTTAACAAGTCCGCGCATCGCATGATATCTGCTAATGCGACACCTCAGCCCCGTTTACCGAGTGGGCTCCGAAACTGGAATCTATCCCTACCAAAGACAAAATCCAACGCATCCATCTGGCCAAAATCAACACCGGCTTATGGGGTCTAACGTATGACACCAACAGTTGGCTCGAAGGAGAAGCCCCTTAAGGGTACTGTAACCTCAACGTACCGTAAGAGCATGTCAACGACGAACAAACGGGGAACTGTTTGAAAAAATGGATACGAAACGGAGGTGGAATCCGATGTCCGACGTGTAATACAAAAGGAGACGCCATCTGGAGAAAAAGAAAAACCGTCCACGTCGAAAGTCCGAACATCTTAAATGTGCCTGAAGGAAATGAGGCACAACAACATCATAAGTTTCGCATAAAGCTAACGCAGGGATAAGCCCTAAATTATCTGGCCAATCTTGAAGAAAATGCAACACTAAATCGATGTCCCAGAGACGAGATTACATAGGTGCGGGAGGCCTTGACAACTTGATCCCCCTCAGAAGGAGACAGACCATAGGCTCCTGCCCCACCGAAATACTCTGAAGGGGAGCATGAGTCACAGAAATAGCCGAACGGACCACATTAATCAACCTATACGAACGACCCATAGAAAAAATATAGGACATATAGGAAGGAAGTAATAGGTGCTATAAAGGGATCTGAACAGCTCGCCAAACACCAACTACTCCACGCTTTCCAAGCAGACGTAGCATCGTCTGGTGCCCATGAATCCCATAATAACATAGTAACATAGTAATTTAGGTTGAAAAAAGACACAAGTCCATCAAGTTCAACCCTTCTACCTATCATTACAGCTTTTGATCCAAAAGAAGGCAAAAAACCCCTAAGGAAGCTATTTAGAATTTTGCCTCCTGGGGGAAAAAATTCCTTCTTGACTCCAAGAGGCAATCAGATTTCTCCTTGGATCAATAAGCTCTTTTATTAATGCTTATTCTATTATTAATAGCCCTGTATGTTCTGCTTTCATAAAAAAACATCCAAACCATTTTTAAATGCATCTATTGTGGTTGCTAGCACTACCTCTCTTGGCAGGGAGTTCCATAACTTTATTGTCCTAACCGTAAAGAATCCCTTCCTTTGCTGTCTATGAAATCTTTGCACTTCCAGTCTGAGGGGGTGACCTCTTGTTCTTTGTACCTTTCTGTTAATGATTAATAATAGTTCTTTAGATGCTTGCGATAAGCCAAAGATGGACCAGGTGCCCCAGAAAGTGTCCAAGCCATGAGTTCTAGTTTCTGTTCTAACACCAGCGGGTGTGGTTCTCCTCGAGGACCCATCAGTAGTAATGGGAACAATGGCAAGAGGAGTGGATGATCGTGAGATAGTTCCAGAAAGTCCGAGAACCACACTTGGCTCTGCCATAGGGCAGTGATTAGGAGGAGAGACACTCCATGAAGGCGTATGTTGTGGACCACCCACGTCAGCATGGAGAACGGTGGGAAGGCATAAGCTCCTTTGTCCGGCCAAATTTGCAGAAAAGCATCCACTGCCTCGCAATCCGGATCCAGTAGCCAGCTGAAAAACCTCAGGAATTGTCAATTTGTTCTGGAGGCAAACAGGTCCACTTGTAGTGAGCGCCTGAGGTCCAACAGTGTGCAGAAAATTTCGACATCTAGGTGCTAGTCGCTGTTATCTCGCCAGTGGCGTGAAAACCAGTCTGCCGTGAGGTTGGTGATCCTGCCTGTAGTGTGATATTGCGAGCGAGGCAGAATTTGTATATGTCTTTTGTCGCCTCCATCAAGGATCGGGATCTGGCTCCGCCCAGGCGGTTGATGTATTGGACCAAGATGCTACAGTCGTAAAGTCCCTTGGCCAGGCTGCGTACTGCACATGACCTGGCGATCAGTTCCAGACAGTCTGTGTAAACCGGTCTCTTCTTATCAGGGGCTCCCTGTGGAGTTGTTTGTGCAAAGGGCTCCCCAGTTCCAAACGCTGGCGTCTGATTCCACTAGGAAGTCGGTGATGGTCAAAATATTGCTCAGCTATTCGAGGCTTGCATGTGAAGTAGCCACCATCATAGTTCTGTACGCATCTTTCCTGATAGGGGTATACGATGGTTGTATGAGTGACCAAAACGCAAATGTTTTGCCTTCAACCGTTGCATAGCACGGTAGTACAGAGGCCTTGTACAAATCGTCTGGATCAAGGAGGGTAGAAGACCCACCATCAGGCCGATGAGTCGCAGTGGAAGCGTATCCATGCAAAGGATCTGTCTAATCTCTTTTCAGATGGATGCTATCTTCGCGGAAGGTAGGTGAAGAACGCAATCCCTCGAGTCTATGTCAAAACCGAGGCCGAGGGTGGCCGAGCGGTTTGTATGGGGCGGGAGTGGAACTCGATGGTATACCCCTGCACTGTCTGCAGGATCCATGCGTCTGCCATGATCTCCATCCAGTTCTGTAGGAAAAAGGATAGATGGCCAGCGGTAACTGTAGTTATAGGAATACTTAAGGTGGGACTCACCTGAAGGGAAGCACCCGCAACCTCTAGTCTTGTCTTGTCCAGACTTCAGTCCTTTGTCGATGCCCTTCCTGGGGTCCCTCCCAGCACGGGACATGAAGACCACTACCATGGTGTCAAACTCCGGAGTGTTATCCACTTTCTCTGGTAGGAGAGGGAGAGGGCATTCTGCTCGTAGGCATGCCCGCACTTCCTTGTCCCCAGTTCATCCAGAAAATCCCCATCTCCGGTGGTCTTGGGTAGAGGTGTGCAGATATCTATTTAGCAGGTATTTTAATGTGCTTTTGTAACTTAGTAAAAGATTTTACTAATAAAAGTCAGGAAAAGTGTTGTTTTTATACATTTTTCACCATATTTTTCAATTTTTTTCATAAAAATATAAATGATATGAATAAAATAATGCCATTCTTGTCCTGAAAAAATTATATATAATATGTATTGGTACAGTAAATTACAAAGAAGAAAATTACAGCTAAACACAAACACCTCAGAAGTGTAAAAACATCCACGGTCATTAACGTCATGAAGGGGTTAATGGTTAAAAAGCTGAAAGCCTACAAACTCAATGGACACCCAGCATTCGTAACAAATGATCAACTATATTGATCAGACACACTATCGAAAACTCATCAGAGTTGAAATGTTGCCTGCTGTTAAGATTTGGGTGGCGTCTTAGTCTTGGAGCACAGAGTAAGAACGCGTGCATTACTGAACCTTATTCGCAGACATTGAAAGCCGGCATAGAGCTCCGTAACCGGAAGTTGGTCTTGGTACACCTGGAAACAGTGTCCATGTGGGAATAGCGTACTTCACCCTCTGCATTTCGTGACCTGACTGGGTCACTTCCACGGGTGAAATTACAAATATCTTTATGTAACACTATTTACATTGACTTTTACATACTTACCTTGCTCTTTTTGTGACTGCTTGAGAGTGTGAGTGTTGTACTAGTTGTGTACACTATTATTGGGAAAATAATTTTTAAATTTCCGCCCTTTTATATAATTTTTTTTAATACTAAATTGTAGATTCTTCATATGTATATGGTATCCAAGGAATGCTCTGCCCTGTAAAAAAATAAATAAACAACATATAACTTGTATGAGTGCTTTAAATGACAGAGAGGAAAACTATATTTAAACAACCACATATCAAAACAGAAACATTTTCTCTGGTCATTGGCCCAGGAAAAGGTTCCTTAAAGGGTTAGAAAGTACCTTTTGTAAGGTCTCTACCAGGAATTGAGCATCCCTCATCCAGTTGTTTACAGCACCTTTTGGTGCGGAGAGCCGCAAGTCCAGTGAAAGAAGAGGGAATAGATCTGATACCTTTTTATATGTGTATATGTTTACCAGCCGCATATTTCTATTCATTTTCCTTTGGGAAGACGTTGCCTATTGGATTGCATGCGTAATAATTAGAATAACTATGTATAACTGAGCATGCAAAATTTAGGACATACTAAGTGCTTCATGTTAAATTGAATATTTGTTTCGCTTAGAATGGACTTTATGATGTAAACTGCCTATTGCCTTGACATCGAGGCAATAGAGCAGCACCGCCAGAGAGGTTTTTGCCATCATTGATTGCGAAAAACGCTTGTTCCACCGCAGGACATGTCAGGCACATCAATTGTCGGCAACAGAGTTGCCGGCTGGACGTGCTTGACACGTCCTTTGTCGCAAAGGTGTTAATTCACTTCTTGTGTGTTCAGGTATCAGCTACTGATTTAGGTCTCTCATTTGATTTATTCAGGAAGGAGACGGATCATATTTATTTTCTGCATGCTTCATCATTTCATCCCAAAAACCTGTTGGACAATCTTCCATACTGTCAGTTTCTTAGATTGCCGCGCATTATAGACAGCGATGTGACGTTCTCTACACGTACCATTGAACTTACCAGCAACTTTGTTTCCAGAGGCTATGATTCTACTACTCTTCGGCTGTGTGGTGACCGGGCCAAACAGAAATCCTGACAAGAACTACTTACCATACAACATCATAAGAGTCCGTCAGATAGGATTCCATGCATCACTACCTTTTCTACAAAATCTAGTCAGGCACGGCATACCCTCAAAAAATATTGGTTTGTTTTACAGGCAGATTAAAAAAAAAAGCGGGGGGACTATTTTCCAGCAGCCATCCCTCATGGCATATAAAAGGTCTCAGTATTTATGGGACATGTCTACTGACAACAAACGGGCCCAAGCTTGTGTGCACAGATTCGGCCACCACGGTCTTGCACTAGACTCTGGGATGCATAAATGTGGGATATGCATCAATTGCAATACATTTTCCCATACAGAATACCTTAATTGTCAAAATATGGCTATGTGGAGGAGACCATGAGATCACTCACTGTACGTATAGGGGAACATAAAAGTGCTATTCGCACAAAGAATGTGAAATATCCAGTGGCACGCCACTTTTGCAGTGTGTAACATGGGGTCTCCCAACTTAAATTTATGGCAATTAAACGGGTCGCCACGCACGTTGAAGGTATGGACAGAGTTACCCCCCTTAAAAAGAGGCAGTTACATTGGATCTATACTTTACAAACGCTACACCCATTGGGGTTGAATGAAGAGAGGGATCTATTGGTATTCCTGTGATTCTGGTTTTGATACACTTTGATATACTGTGTCTTTAAATGGACTGTCACAACTACTGAATCTGGTGATTGTAGTTTTACTTACATTTTTTTGCTAGTCTACTATTTGGTTTGGTTTAGTTGGTATGGTTGCAGTATTGCTCACATGTTACCTCCAGCTGTGTATCATTCTAATTATATTTTATATTTAGATTCTACTGTTTGGAGCCCGCCATTGATTAATATTACAGATAATGTTCTCTTATAGATGTAACTACTATTGTATTCTCTCATATTTTGTGCCACAAGTGATTACTCTATGTATGCATATTTAATATTACAAGGCTCCGTTTTGTGCTACCGTATTTGCTCGATTATAAGACGAGGTTTTTTTCAGAAAAAAACTTCTGAAAAATACTCCTCGTCTTATAATCGAGGTCGTCTTATAATCTGACCTCAAATTGTGGTCAGACTATAAGACTGGGATCCAGCTCCCCCGCAGAGCTGCAGGGGACCTGGATCCCCTTCTCTAACAGCAGGGGAATGTCTGTGCGATAAGCGCAAATCTCCATTGCTGCCGCCCGGCACGATCGCCGGGACTTCTATGATGAAGCCGGGTACTTCCGTATAAACGAGAGCCCCATTCATAAGAAATTCTTATGAATGGGGACCCCATTCATAAGAATTTCTTATGAATGGGGCTCTCGTTCGGTTTATAGAAAGGCAATAGTATTACATGTATTCCATAAGCCGAAAATCTATAAACCGAAGGTCGTTCGGTTTATAGACTTTCGGTTTATAGAATACATAGAATTACATGTATTCTATAAGCCGAAAGTCTATAAACTGAACGACCTTCGGTTTATAGACTTTCGGCTTATAGAATACGTGTAATACTATTGGCTTTCTATGAACCGAACGAGAGCACCATTCATAAGAATTCTATTTCGGTTTATAGAATGCCAATAGCACGAATGATTTTCGTTTTATTAACCATTCGTTCATTCGTCTTTCGTTAGTTTAGCATTTTTGTTATTCGTTTTTCAGACAAATGGACGAAAATGCTATTTTCGGACGAAAATGCATTCGTCCGAAAACGAATGCACATGTCTAATATTTTCTGCCTGTGATAATTAAGTTAGTCTATTGTGTGGAGATAATTGTATCACAGGCAGAGGGGAGGATTTTGCTGTAATTGCTGGGTGTGTCTGAGTGTATTGTACGTATTGATTGGTTGTTTTTCAAAACCCTGTGGGTTGTCCTATGTGTGGAAAATGGGCATAAAAGCAGAGTGTTTGATTAAAATCCAGAGATCTTCTTGACCCTCAACATGTAGTCCTATCTCGTGATTATAGGGGAAAGCTATAATCACACTGGGGATTGCTATGTTCTGCATACTCCCTTGAGCTTTAATCACTTAGCTCTTTTAAGAGCTTGTTCCTGATACGCTCTCCTGGAGGAGAGGTCTTCCCCACACGGTCCTGGAGGACAGAAGCTGATCCAGGGTGGACAGAAGACGGCGAGACTCCAGTTAAGCTACGGCGGTTGTGGAGTCTGCGGTGGTTGTGGTGTCCGGTGCGGTGCTTGTGGTCCTCGGCGCAAGCTAGGAAACGTCCATCAACGGAAGGTACTTGGTCGGAGTACGGGGAGTTCTGTTACAGTTGGGTTGACCACAAGCACGTTCAGCCCTCTTGTCGCAGTTTTCCAGTGTGGCTTCAATTTGATTGTTTTGTGTCATGCTTTTGACGTTTTGTAAGTAATTGTGATAATATTATTCTATTGGGTTATAACTTTATGTCGTAATAATAAATATATGATGCTTTAAAACGTTTATGCATTATTGTGTGCTCCTCCCAGATACTTATCTATTGTCTTATTTGTGGGGTCATTGTAGGATTCCCTTTGGGATGATGCACCATTTACTATTATAATATATATTGTGTCTTTTTTGTTTGGGTCTCTAATATTTGTATATTTAACACTTGCCACAGACACCACAGCAGGGACGATCCTTGGGTCAAGGATACCTGGGTGCAGGATTTTTTTGGCGCCCCCAGGTGGGCATGGCTATATGATAAACTCCTCCCCTTTACACATGTATGTTCCAGACATTAACATTTTTTATTATTGGGGCGAGGGGGATTGTTGTGGAGAGCACAAACTTTACTTTAAGGTGAAGGATCAACACAAACTTTTATTTTAAAGAAAGATATTTATTTGGCCGTAATACAGTGTAGTGGATTTGTTTATGTCTATGATGCTCAGCCAGCAACATGGGAGAGTTTTAACTACTGTTCCCATGATGCCCAACCAGCCGTCTCCCATTAATCTGGCTGAGCATCATTGGAAAAGAAGTACACAAGGAGTGATAAATAATATTCCACCATGCTCACCCTGTCACTAACGTGTCTCTCTCTTTCCATACCTCCATGTCTTTCTCTCTCTCCACTCATACCCTCATGTATATCTCTCTCCACTCATACCCACATGTATATCTCGCTCTCCACTCATACCCTCATGTATATCTGTCTCTCCACTCATACCCCATATCTTTTTCCAAGTCTATCTTTCTGTTCCCCATGGTGGTCTTTTTTCTACATGTCTGTCTCTCCTTCTATACACCCATGTCTGTCTGTCTCTTTCTTTTCATAACTCACATGTATCTCTCTCCCCCATGTCTCTCCCTCCGCATAATCCCCTTGTATTTGCCTATTAATATGCCACAGCCAGTTTGCCCATTAATATACCATGGTTAGTTTCCACATTAATAGGCCACTGTTAGTTTGCCCATTAATATGCCACTGTTAGTTTGCCCATTAATATGCCACAGATGGTTTGACCATTAATATAGCAGTTAGTTTGCCCATTAATATGCCACTGTCAGTTTGCCCACTAATATGCCAGTGTCAGTTTGTCCATTCATATGCCACCACCAGTTTTCCTAATAAAAGCATTACCCCCTCTCCCCCATTCCCCAGTGCTCACCTTGCTGCTGCTCTTTCGTGTCTCCTCTGCGCAGTCTACCCTCCATGCACACTCCCGCAGGAGGCGGGAAATAGTCGCCGACTGGATGCAGACTGATGCCTTCTGTGTGAGACAGTCTCCATGTGAGACAGTCACGCCTACACACATACACAGCCACACTTTCACACAGGGTCATGCATAAATACACAGAGTCAAATTTACACAGACACACTTAGTCACCATTACACACATACATACACTTACACCCTCATACACACACACATAAATACACACAGTCACACTTACACAGACACCCTTGCATACTTAGACACACAGTCACGCTTATGTACACACACATTGAAACACACACACTTACACACACACACATTGAAACACACACACACACACACAGAAACACACACACACACACTGAAAAACACCCACTTACACACATTGAAACACACACAGACACACTTCTTTTCTTTTATACCAAAAAACAAAACAAAAACATGTTATACTATTGGTCCCCTTCCCTGCAGGGAGGAGGACGCTGTCCTTCTGTTCTTCCGCCGGATGTCAGCGCGGCGGGGCAGAGCTTACACCCGTCGCGCTGTGCGCAATGAGACTAGGAGGTACGCCCAGTGCAGCCAGTTCACCCACCCAGAATCGGTCCTGCACCACAGATACCAAAGGGCCACAGTAAAAGCAAGCTTCAGTAATGATAGCTGGCATGAGTGTTTGAGTAGACAGTAATGGAGGAATGGACACCGGTGCAGGCACGAGGATGGTCAAACAACAAGCCAAGTCAGGGATCAATGAGAAGAATCATACTCAGATATCACAAGCCAGGGTAGTCCAAGAGAGAGAGCCAGGTAAGAGAGTAGAGAGAGCAGTATGTCCAATGCTGAATGGGCATGCTGATGCCATGAGGCGGACCAAGCAGCAGTGAAAGGAGAGGGTGCAACACAGAGTAGGAGGTATGGACCTGACAAACCCTTTCCTACACTGTGTCTGGGTTGTTCAGCTGTTTTTTAACCCCTTAGTGACAAGACATTTTCACCTTGACTTTCCCTTGGTGACAATGGCTGTTTTGACATTTCTGGGGTGTTTGTGTTTAGCTGCAATTTTATTATTTCTCATATACTGTACCCACACAAATTATATGTTGTTTTTATCGTCATAAGAAGGGCTTTCATTAGATACCATTATTTTCATCATATCTTATAATTTACTACAAAAATAATCATAAAATATGATGAAAATTTTTTAAAAACCCACTTTTTCTAACCTAAAATATAATTTGCACAAATAAAATCATTAAAAAAGACGCCATCTAAATAGTTTCTAAATGTTGTCCCGAGTTCAGAAATATGCATGTTTCCATATTTTTCGGTATTTTTTTGCGAGTTATGGGGCAAAAACCAAAAAAAGTGTTATTTGGTTTTTTCCTATATTGACCTTTTGACCCCAACCGGAACCCTACATTTAACCCCCAACTCTAATCCTTATTATATCCCTTAATATGTTTTAATTTTAATTTAATTTTAACCCTATCCCTTATGCTAAAAATTATTTAATTTTAACCCTATAGGCTAATCTAACTATATAACCAGTTTTTAATTAATTAAATATTTATTTAAAAAAAGGTCCATTGCTATGATACATAACTACCACTAGGGGCAGTCAAGTAGCATATTCAGAGCGACGTAAGTGAAGTTACTTTCACTTCCAAAGCTCAGACCGGCAGAGGGCAGCATGCTCCGTCAATATGGCTCCCACGATCGCTCCGTGGGGCGATCGTGGGTGCCCCAGAGCAGAAATTTCGGTGCTGGCTATTGCCTCGACATCGAGGCAATAGACCAGCACCGTTAAAACGGTTTTCGCGATCGTTGATCGTGAAAACCGCTTGATTCACCGCAGGACGTGCCAGGCACGTCCTTTGTTGCGAAGTGGTTAAGGACCAGCTCCTTTAATCGACTGTTGGTTACTCGCCTAGTTGTTATTAACAAACTCCCCCAACTCAGTGCACACTATTTAAGCAGATAGTCTCAGTACCTCCTTGCCCTTGTTTAAGATTTCCTAGTACATTTCCTATGATTCCTGTGTTTTTACTGGTTTGGCTGACTTCCCTCCTGGTTCCTGATTTCTGGCTTTGATCCTGACTTTGCTGATCTCGATTCTCTGGATTCTGTCTCGCCTTTGGTTTCTGATACTAGCTTGCCTCCTGGACTTTGCATATGGACTATTTTCACCATTTTGCCATTTATTTTTAATACAGGTGTTTTGCATCTTACATTTTCGTTAATTGCGAGTTCGTTCTTTCATTCAGCTTCACATACTTTTCGGCCAAAACGAATGCACTAGTCCACTTTATCCTTCCTCACATGAGTTTTGTTGAGAATAGAGGTCTTCGAGGTAATGGATCTCAGTGGAGAGTAATGGGAAACTGTGTGTACCATGCATGTGGTACCATGTTTCATAATTCTGAACAGTGAAAGGCACATGGCAATTTCAAGTATATACTCAGAACTTGTAAAAGCTAGCCAGCAGGTGGGGCTAAGGTTTGCATTTTTATTTTCTTCCTTGTCCAAACATACAAAATCTATACATTTTTGAGCATGAAAAATAAGGCTAAATGAATGCCTCATTCTCTACAGTATGCATTAAAACAAATTAGAAAAGAGAAGAGAACAAAATAGAGTTGCACTTTAATCAAAGCATAACATTTAAATAAGCTTATTTTAATGTATGTATCTTAAAACTCTATGTTTCATTTAATACATCTACTAAATGTGCAAGCACAGATATAAAACAACCAGCACAGCATTTCCTTATTGCTAGGGTAAAATGAAACCAACTTTTTCCCGTCTGTCAATTCTAGGATAATTCAGTCCGTCTCTGACAACAGAAGGTGATACAACCTGCTTTTGTTTTCCCTTGTTGCAACTACTGCATTCACTGGTGTGGCCACACTATGTTTATTAATGGAAACCAGTTAAGAACACATGCATCAGAGCTGTAAACATTAGAATTTAGGTGATAGTAATCTTAATTTTTTTCAGAGCATGACTTCATAAAATGGGATGTGATTAAATTGTATCTGAAATGTGGAAATAAGGCTTGTTTTCTGTGTATCACAAAATGATGCCAATATACTTGGCATGTTTAGTTTCATTTCCCCTTGAGGAAATGTTTCATTAACCCCTTTCCCGTCTGTGTTTAACAGCTAATTTTGGTCCTCACGGTGAACTGTACTGTGGATCCTGTTGCAGGGGACTGCAGTGGGATCTCACCTGTTAGATGAGGCCACTTTGCGTTAATTCAGACTGAGTGACTAAATGTAACAGACAGAGCGCTGGTTACATTTAACAAACATCTGGGTTTGGGCACACCTCTGCGATGTCACTAGAGAGATATTTCATCAGGGATTCACAGAGACTTTAAAGGCCGTGATCGGGTCTCTGATTCTGTGTTCCTGGTTCACAATCATTAATCCCACCACTGTTTATTCAATTTGCTTGGGAGAAGGAAAAGTACTGGTGGTGCAGCTATGCGCCAGGGCCCAACACTAGGAAAGTAGGATATTATGTTCCTAAACCCCTTCCTACATAAAAACATTGCAAGAAAGGAATCACCTGGGCTACTCAGGCTCTGGTCTCTATGGTAAGGCTTCCTCATGATACCTCTGCACGCTGCACACTGCACAGTGATAGCGTGTGTGAAGTGTAACAGTAACAGTATGGAAAGCATTAACGTAGTGTTCAGAGAACAAAAGGGGGCCAAGTCTCTTTTTTGCCACCAACAGATACCATTTATTTTCCCTCTTAACTAGCAACCCCCTCATTTATTATGGTAGTCATAGTAGTGTAGCAGTTTCTATTTTTCTAGCTTATTGTTTTATCTATATAGCAATATATTTACATTATTTATCAGTTAATCTGTGTAAAATGGTCCACTAATTTAATTCTCATTGATTCTGCTTTAATGTAAAAGCCTCAATTACTCATGCATCTTATGAATTGCAGTACCGACACAAAGTGTTAGAAATGCAATGCGGATGCCAGTTTTGGCCCCTTTGTTCATTTGTGTCAGCGATACAACTCAGCCAAGGGGTCAGAAATTAAAGTAGCAAGGGCTGGGGACTTTATTAATCAAATAAAATATAACGTAAGCCCCCCAACATATAAACAAATGTTGAAAAACAGAGTAAAAAAAAAAGTTTAGTTGTCCTTTAATATTGCAAGGGATAGAATAGTGCAAAATGCCATTAATATTTCTCTGTAACTTATGATTCAATTTTCATTAGAACTTTAAAGCAGTTGATTCTTTTTTCTGGCTTTATTTTAATAATAGATGGCTATACACTCAGCTGAACATGTTTACTTAACAAGAGCTTTGTCTACACAGTGACAGCTGCTTACAGCTTTTTGTTAAAAGGTTTCATCACTTCAAATCAACACGCAACTGTTTTATCTGTGAAGCAGAAAGTGAATGTTTAATTTCACTACAAAGTACATCAGTTCATCTCCATTTTAGACATTATTTAATAATGGCATTAGAATATTTGGGTGGATCACCAGCTTTTTTAAAACAAAGAAATAGATAATTACGATGCAGCCCAGAAGCATTGGTCTGAAACCAGACTTTGGATAAAGATAACATTTGGTATAACTCAGCTTAACTGGAGAAAGGGGAGCACAAGCGAGAGGTCAGTGCTCAATGGATTATGGGTTATGGCTGGTAATGTCATAGTGCCCAGGGGTTCAACTGCAGACTTCCAGCTGCTGCAGAACTACAAACCTAATCATTTCCTACCATGTTTTTAGAATAGCAGGTTATTATGGTAGTCATAGTAGTGTAGCAGTTTCTATTTTTCTAGCTTATTGTTTTATCTATATAGCAATATATTTACATTATTTATCAGTTAATCTGTGTATGTGTAAAATGGTCCACTAATTTGTTTTGCCCGCCTGGGCCAGAAGTTGTCGGGTTTTCCCTGAATGGTGAGATAATATAAGATGTTTGTTTTAAAAAAGCCCAGCACTCTTTCAAGAGGGATAACATTTAAGTGAAAGCCCCTTTATTGGTGGCATAAGCTTGTTTTAATACTACTGGTTTAACAGAGGTGAAAAAGACCTTAGGCAGTCAATATTTAACTACTAACTATAAAAGAAAGATTTTGTAAATAAATGTAGAGTCTTTGGGTCTTTATCTATATCAGAGGAACATTTTTGGTTCTAGCTGTACTGTGACTGACGGTATCAGATAATGCATCACATAATAATCAGGTTTGTAACTGGTGAATTGAAAGTGGAATCTCTCCACAAAGAACATAGTTGCCAACATCGGCCATGTTTCCAGTGACACATATTTGGTCCACATGTTGCGGGATGAGTAGGGCCGGCCCTTTAACCCCTTAGTGACATGACTTTTTTGGCTTGTCCGACGCTTGGTGACATGGGCTGTTTTAACATTTCTGAGGTGTTTGTGTTTTGCTGTAATTTATTTCTGTCTCATTTAGTGTACCCGCACAAACTATATATTGTTTTTATCGTTATAAGAAGGGCTTTCTTTTGATACCATTATTTTGATAATAGCATATAATTTGATGTAAAAAAAATAATAAAATATGGCAAAAAAATTGAAAAAATACTTTTTTTATGACTTTTATTTGAAAAATCGTATACTCATGTACAAGAGACAACAAAAAAACACTGCTAAAAAGTTTCTAATATATGTCCTGAGTTCAGAAATAGCCCATGTTTTTATGTTTTTGTGCTTTTTTATTCATGTTACAGGGCCAGAACTATAAGTGGTGCAAAGCTATTTTAAAATCCTTTCTTTCAAAATTAGCGATAGTGACATTGTAACACTGATTTCTGTACTAAATCCATGAATGACCCCCAACATGTACATATTTTTGAAAACTAGACAACTCAGGGCATTTAACTTGGGGTATTTTGACACATTTCATGTAGCCATTTTACCACCAATCTATTCCAAAGTTTGCAGCAAAAAATATTTTTTTTTAATTTTTCACATATATTGCAATTTAGGTAAACATTACCTTAAAATGTGAAGGGATATTTCCAAATAACACCTCAATATGTGTTCATCAACATCTCCTGAGTACAGGGATACCACCCATGCATAGGTTTGTTGGTTTGTTTTGGGGCTAAAAGGCCACATTTAGGGGGTGCGCATTTTGGTTTTCCAACTTGGAATTCTGACATGCAGAAAACTTGTGCCCATGTCCCATTTGGGACATTTTTGAAGCCAGAAAGTGTATTCTACCCCACAAAACCATATATATTTTTAAACTAGACACCCTAGGGTATTTCAAATAGTAGTATTTTAACACTTTCCATGCACTAATTATACTACCAGCCTATGTCAATGTTTTGGGTAGTAATTTTTTTTCACATACATTGTACTTTGTGCATGAATTCACAGATCCTGTTATATGTCAGTGCCAAACAACACCTCAATATGTGTTCAGCAACATCTCCTGAGTACAGGGATACCCCCCATGTATAGGTTGGTTAGGTTATTTGGGGGTTAAAAGGCCACATTTGAGAGGTGCGCTTTTTGGTTTTCCAACTTGGAATTCTGACGTGCAGAAAACCTGCTCCCATGTCCCATTTGGGACATTTTTGAAGCCAAAAAGTGTATTCTATCCCACAAAACCATATATTTTTGAAAACTAGACACCCTAGGGTATTTCAAATGGTAGTATTTTAACACTTTCCATGCACTAATTATACTACCAGCCTATGTCAATGTTATGGATAGTAATTTTTTTTCACATACATAGTACTTTGGGCATGAATTCACAGATCCTGTTATATGTCAGTGCCAAACAACACCTCAATATGTGTTTAGCAACATCTCCTGAGTACAGGGATACCACCCATGTATAGGTTGGTTAGGTTATTTGGGTGTTAAAAGGCCACATTTGAGAGGTGCGCTTTTTGGTTTTCCAACTTGGAATTCTGACGTGCAGAAAACCTGCGCCGATGTCCCATTTGGGACATTTTTGAAGCCAAAAAGTGTATTCTATCCCACAAAACCATATATTTTTGAAAACTAGACACCCTAGGGTATTTCAAATGGTAGTATTTTAACACTTTCCATGCACTAATTCTACCACCAGCCTATGTCAATGTTATGGATAGTAATTTGTTTTTCACATTCATTGTACATCGGGCATGAATTCATAGATCCTATTATGTGTCAGTGCCAAACAACACCTTAATATGTGTTCAGCAACATCTCCTGAGTACAGGGATACCACCCATGTGTAGGTTAGTTAGATTATTTGGGGGCTAAAAGGCCATGTTTAGGGGGGGTGCATTTCCAACTTGGAATTTTGACATGTAGTCAGCCTGCGCCCATGTTCCATTTGGGACACTTTTGAAGCCTGTCAAAGTATTTTACCCCATAAAACCATATATTTTGGAAAACTAGACATCCTAGGGTTTTTAAAATTGTGGTATTTTAACACTTTCCAAGTGCTAATTCTACCACCAACCTATGTCAAAGGGTTGGGATGTCATTTTTTCCCCACACACATTGTAGTTCAGGCAGGAATTTTCAGATTCTGGTATTTGCCACTGCCAACCAACACCTCAATATGTGTTCAGCAACATCTCCTGAGTACAGGGATACCCCCCCATGCATAGGTTTGTTGGTTTGTATTGGGTCTAAAATTCCACATTTAGGGGGTGCGCAATTCCAACCTGGAATTTTGACATGTAGTCAGCCTGCGCCCATGTTCCATTTGGAACATTTTTGAAGCCGTCCAATGAATTTTACCCCATCATACCAAATATTTTTGGAAAATAGACATCCTTAGGTATTTCAAATGGTGGTATTTTAATACTGTATAGGTACTAATTCTACCACCAGCCTTTGTAAAAGTTTGTGGTAGTACTTTTTTGGGAGGTTTTTTTCCACATGCATTGTACTTCAGGCATGAATTCACAGATTCTGGTATATGTCACTGCCAAACAACAACCCAATATGTGTTCAGCAACATCTCCCGAGTACAGGGATAGCACCCATGCATAGGTTTGTTGGTTTGTTTTTGGCTAGAAGGCAACATTTGTGAGATGCGCATCTCAAAATTCCAACTTGGAATTTTGACATGTAGTCAACCTGCGTACGTGTCCTTTATGGGATATATCTTTGAAGCCAGCCAATGTAATTTACCCCCACCAAACCATATATTTTTTTTATCGGTAGACCCCCATCACTACTTGTGGCAAGGGCTCAGCAGCCACCGATACATCGCTAGATGATGTATCAGAAAGCTGAATAGGGTCAAAATCGAACCCTGAGTCCGCGGCCTCAGAATCAGTGCGTAAGCAGTGATCTCGAGCAAAGAAGGGGTTAATAGCTCTTAGAAGAGCCTATCTAGTACTGTAATACATTACAGTACAAAGAAATTAATCCATAAAACAGTGCAGACAGAAAAACATACTGTTGCTGTGCAAGATTACTGCTTACACAGTGATGAATGGCAGGGAAGGGGTTAATACACAGTGAAAGACTTTCATAAAACCTGACAATTTTATAAAATGTTATTTTATATCACTAATACTGATCTGTCTCTTTCCGTCACAAAAATGTAAGTGAGGAGAGGGAGGCAGATCAATATTTGTGAATATTGATCCGACCAATTTTGATCTGACCAGGGCGAATGGTGAGCTTAATTGAGAAATCACCAAACCGCCTTTGCCACTAATTCGCTGTTACTGATCGCTATGCGCTCAGGCAGCTTAAAAAAAAAAAACTCAAATATTTTTACTTTACATGTAATCCCCTAGCGGGTATGTGTAAAAAAAATAAAATAAAAATATGCAGACAGATAAAAATTGCTTTGGCGTCAATATCATTGCGTAAGCAGTGATCGACGGCAAAGAAGGGGTTAATAACTCTTAGAAGAGCCTTTTTAGTACTGTAATAAATTACAGTACAAAAAAAATGAACCCCTAAAAAATGCACAAACGGCAAAAATAAATGCGCTGATGTGCACGATCACTGCTTATGCAAGATCAGTGGCAGGGAAGGGGTTAAACGCAGGGAATTGCTTTAATACATTTTTTTTTATTGTTTTAATATTTGTGTGTTGTGTGTTTATTGTTTTTTTTTACTTTTAGAACTTTGATCTGTCTCTCTCCCTCACTAAAAAAATGTGAGGAGAGGGAGGCAGATCATAACTGGTCAGATCAATATAGGGTTAATATTGATCTGACCAGTCAGTGGGGATGTTCAGCAGAACATCCCCACTGCCTGTCAGTGTGCCTGGCAGTCACTGATTGCCTCTGTGAAGAGGCAATCGTGTGACAGCCAGAGAGCACAGGAAGCAGGTACTTCCTGCCTCCTGTGCTCTTGCCCTTTGAAGGGCAGCGCCATCTTGGTCACTTAGTGACCAAGATCGTGCATTTTTTTTTTGTGTTTCTGATTGCCTCGACTTGCGAGGCAATCAGGAACACTTTCTGAGCATAGGAAGCTTCCTATGCTCATTTTTTAATGCCCGCGTTTTAAAGGCTCTGTGCCTTTAAAACCGGCATTTCGATCGCTCTCCGGAGCGATCGAAATGCCGACGGGCATTTTTTTTAGTATTGTACGATGCTTCCATACGGAAGCATCGTTACAATACCATCAGAGCACTGAAAGCGGAAAAACTCCGCTTTCAGTGCTCGTTTTGACACAGGACGGACTAGGTCCGTCCTGTGTCACTAACGCTTCGCCACACAGGACGGACCTAGTCCGTCCTGTGTCGCGAAGGGGTTAATGGGGCAGAGTGGGGCAGCTTTGGCAGAGGCGGCACTTTGCTGCTTCATGCAGCGTTGTTTTTCTTATTTTTTTTCCTGTGTCCAGGGAGCTTGATAGCAGGAGGTCTCAGCCAATCAGGTGAGACCTCTCAACCCTCCTGATTGGCTGACAGTTCAGAAGCCTCCTGTGATTGGCTCAGTTGCCCCTTCACACTAGGAGCTCAAAGCACAGAGATGCCTGGACCAGGTGAGTTAAACAGTTAGACAGTGTATGTCTGTGTGAGTGAGTGTGTGTGAATGTCAGTGTGAGTGTGTGTGTGTATGTGTGTATGTCAGTGTGTGTATATCAGAGTGAGTGTGTGTATGTCAGTGTGAGGGAGTGTGTGTGAAATTCAGTGTGTGTGTGTGTGTGTGTGTATGTCAGTGTGAGTAAGTCTGTGTGAATGTGAGTGTATGTATGTCAGTGTGAGTGAGAGTGTGTGTGTGTGTGTGTGTGTATGTCATTGTGAGTGAGAGTGTGTGTGAGACAGACTGTCTGTCATTGTGTGTGAGTGAGTGTGTGGATAAAGGGATAAACGCCTCTGATTCTGACTATATCAGTCTAGCCGCCCAAGAGGTTAACTCCTGTGACACTGGCTAGATCTGTCTAGCCACCCAAGGGGTTAACTCATCTGACACTGACAATATCTGTCTTTCGACCAAGGGGTCAACTGCTCTGACACTGCCTATATCTGTCTTGTCATCCAGGGGTTAACTCATCTGACACTGCTTATATCTGTCTAGCCACCCAAGGGGTTAACTCCTGTGACACTGCCTAGATCGGTCTAGCCACCCAAGGGGTTAACTCCTCTGACACTGCCTGAGGATGAGCATGCAAATATGCAGCCCGTCAGTATGTAGGATGGATATTCACATATATTTATTGAAAAAGATCAAAGCAAACAATAAAATTAATAAAATAATCATAGGCAATAAGGCATACTCCTCTCCAGAACAGGTGGAGGAAAGATTTAGAGAATTTTTTTTAAAACTCTGAAAACACTCTGAAAGAAGAGGGACCTCTGGAAATAGACTATCTGAAGGTTATTAATTGATCCAAATATCAATATTAATTTCACAAAAAGATTCACTGAATAAGCCAATAGAACAAAAAGAAATCAATATAGCTATTGAGAGGTTGGAGAAATATAAAACTAAACGGCCTGATGGGTTCAGTAATTTCTTTTATAAGATCATGAAGTTTGAAATCACACATCACCTTACGAGAGTTTTTAACAATGTACTTGAGAGAAAGAGCTGCCATGGCAAGTTGGTACAAGCAAATATTCTACCCATTTTGAAATAGGGAAAGATAGAGACAGATGTACGTGGTTACAGGCCAATCTCCCTAATTAATGTAGATGTTAAGCTCTTTTCCGCAGTTCTGGCGGTTCTGATACCAATGCGAATCTCAGAATGCTGGCTAAATATGATACAGGCTTCATTTAAAAACTTCATCTAGAAAGGGAAAAAGCTTAGAGTTAATAGAAATAGTTTAGCAGTAGACATTAATGGGGTGGTATGTTTTTCTCTATCATCAAGGGGGATTGATCGGTTGGTCGATCTGGGTGTCTGCAGTCAAGAGGCAGCTAGCAAGGATATATATGATATATAAGGTTTATTTGGTATTGTTGGCATATGCAGTAGTGTATCTTCCAGGCAAGGCACTGGCCTAGGGCGGCACTTTGCCAAAGGGCGGCACTTTGCCAGAGGGTGTTAAAGCACACTTCTGGTGCTTCAAACATTTTTGCTCCCTACCCCACCATTCAGCAAGATTTAGCTCCTTCCAATTAATTGGGGTGATGGGGGCATGTAATGGACTTGGTTGGGGCATGTAATGAGGGTGATGGTGACATGTAATGGTGTGATGGGACATGTCTTGGGTGTGCAACGTGGGTGGGGGGGTGCCCAAATTTTGTCTGCCTAGGGCAGCACAAAACCAAAATACACCACTGGGCATATGTATGTATTTTAATAATAGTTAACTTAATACAACGTAGAACCATGATATGTATTAATTTTTGCGATATAAAAACGTTTTATATGTTGAGAAAACACTAAAGTAAATGTAAATTATGAAAAATAAAAAAAAAGTTACAGATGTGTACTTCGTGCGGATCCTATGCACTATATGTATGCACACACTGCAAGTATACCTTTTTCCCAACCAAATGTGGGAAGATAAGTAGCTGCAAATTTGATATTTGCAAGTAAATTAACCCCTTAATGACACAGGACATATATGTACGTCCTGTGTCTTTAAGACCATAAGAGGAGATCGGAAATCGCCTCCTGGGATCAGACAGTTTTGCCATGATGCCTCCATGAGGAGGTATCAGGGGACACAGAAACCCCCCTCCAGCGCATATACTATCGCTACTAGGAGCAATTGTGTGAATACTATCCAGGAAAGCAAAAAAAGCCACCAGGACTGCCCATGGGCGTTCTTAAAGAAACAAGCCAGTGACAATAATCACTGACCTGTCAATCACGTCCCCTCACCCAATGAAAATTGTGTGAGGGATGTTTCAGACTGCCTCTGTGACAGTGGTGTCCCGAGGGAGGTGCGGGGGGTGCGGACCGTACCGGGTGACACCGCCAGCGGGGGGTGACACCCGTGCTGCCAGGGTTTTGGATCTGATCAAGAGTCAGTTATGTTGATGTGTTGGTCCAAATTAGTTAGATATGATACGTGCACGGAGAGAAAAGACACTGACACACGCTGTGGAGTCAAAGCAAATCTCTACTTTATTGGGTGTGTTACAACTTGATATATTCTTCAGGAAATTGGGGGGGTTTCTATTGTGTTACTAGTTGATTGGTCATATATAGAACAATAGGCATGCTTATGCAAATATACACGTATCTTAGTAAAGCTGCACAAGCAACAGGGGGAAAGAAGGGGAAGAGGAAATGTCTCTATCTTCTAAGCACCATTTTAGCTGTATGACAAGCAAGTGGCCATGTTCCTCAAATTGCCATAACAGTCCCCCGTTGGAACACTTGATTGTAGGCTTCCCTAACACCTATCGGGCCCGTGAGGCGTACCTTTCGTCGTTCCTCTTCACCTGCAGTGGCGGGCACGCATCCCTTGTGGACGAGCTCCCGGTACAGGGCTTTGGCATAACCTCACAGGGTCCATCTATCCCTATCACCGGATCACATTATAGTGGGAAGGGGGAACATCGTTGTACTCTTTGATTTCTTCTTCCTCGTCCCCGTACATTAGCATAATCGGGGTGTCAGTGGCCGGAGACATGATTCTTCCCTTTGGCACAGGGTATCAGGCAACATGTGATAATGCATAATATTATTAATATTGTAAGAATTATAATGCCCAACTGCACTAGGGCAGATTCCATCCTTTGAACCACCCAAAATATTGGTACCAGGGGTTAGAAATACACTTCAGTTCCTTGGACAAATCGGTCAATTTTTGTATTGCAAGCGTGACCTTACCGTTTGGTCCAGTATTACCTGGTATGTATGTGCAGCAGGTTTCACCAATCATTTTACACACTCCTCCTTTTTCTGCTAGGATAATATCTAAAGCCATTCTGTTTTGGAAAATCATTTGGGAAGTGGCTTCTAACTGTTCTGCTATACCTTTCAGAACGTCTCTAGTATTGTATGGAATAGCCTTCCAGCAGAAGTGGTAGAGGTAAACACAGTCAAGGATTTTAAGCATGCGTGGGATAGACACAAGGCTATCCTAGCTATAAGACCGGGAACGGGGGACTAATAAAAGTACACAAAAAAAAATTGGGCAGACTAGATGGACCGAATGGTTCTTATCTGCCGACACATTCTATGTTTCTATGTTTCTAGTTTACAAACCGCTGCTTGTTATAGTATATATAGTTGATCCAGTCGACATTTTTGCTTACAGTGACTAGTAGGAAAAGACTCTCAAATCCTGCTGCTACCTGATCTCTGGCTTTAAACTCATCTGGGACCCCCCTGGGAACTCCAATAGCATCGATATACACATGGGGATCAAAGCTGGCTTGGGGTGTACTTCTCTTTTATCTGGTTGGGTTTAGTGCCCCTACTGTGGGCGTTGTATCTCCTTCACTCCATATGTGGAGGGGCATAATGGATTTTGCTAGAGCACATTGCCCTGTCCAAGTGCCCTCTTACCTGGTTCGTATTTTCTTATCACCACATATCCAATACACATCTCCTAGGGAGTACACTTGATTTTGTGTGGCAGATTCCTTTAGAGAGCTGGTTTCTGAGCAGTAACCTTCAGTTAAATTACCCAAGAACCTACCGTTATCCTTTGTATTCTGATAGCAGGTATAATTGCCAGGGTAAATGGTTATTCCCTCTCTGGATTTGGGTGCTTTTGTAAGTATGGGAAACTCATTTTTCCAGGCCTTGCAAACAGACTGGTTAGTGGAGGTGTTAGTGTACAGACTGAGAAAACAGGACTCTAAATTTGTTGGTAGATGAATGTGAACAGTACCTAAATGGGGATGTGCGTTTCCACAAACCTAACAGTCACTCTTACTGTGCTTATCTGCATTATACTATATCCATTCAAGCCAGAGATTAATATCGCTAAAGCCAGTTTCTGCTGCCATAGTATCTTCAAAGGTGGGGTTGGCCATAGCTACCATTTCTTTAATTGTGACAATGGAGGGAGCGGTTGGATTTACCTTTTTCTGTGGTTCCTGCCTCTCGCTAGAATTATACATATCTTTAAGTAGGAATTTTCCCATGTCCATTCCAAACCCCCCCACCCCCCTCCAACGCACACCAAGTACTTATTATATATGTTCCTGAATCACCGGGGCGGGAGTTCTCTATAGTGAGGGTATAGGTCCCACTCTTGAATAGGGTCATCCTGATTAAGAGTGACTTCCCTTGAGAGCCCTTTTTGTCTAGGGCTGACTGTGGTCTATATCCCCAGTTTTCTCCTGTGTTCCACCCTACTGCTTCCCAATATCCACATTGGTGCCTGTGGCGAAAGGAAGAGTTCTGTTTAAATCCACTTGTTTTATATACAAATTTAGCTCAGTTCATGAGTTTCTGCATTGCTAATGGCCTGCTGGTTTTGAGATGGCTCCAGGGTGTCTCAGGATGTATCCCAGAGACAAAAGGACAATGGGCTATAGCCTGAGACATCCTGGCAAGTTATGGATTAAACGTAATTAGTTTAAGGGTTCAAGGGAGGGGATCTTAATTAGGGTCAGGAAGGTTATCAGTCAGGGCTATTTCAGCTGTAATTTGTGGAGTGAAACCAGAGGAAAGGGCACAGGCTACTCAGCTGTTACGGGAATTTCGGGATATGTTTTCTGCTCTCCCGGGCTACACGACGCTGGCAGTCCACCGGGTGGAGACCCCAGGTCAGGTACCTTTGAGACAGCAACCATACAAAATTCCTGATGCAGTTAGAGATAGCATGTTAAAAGAAATTCAGCAGATGCTGGACCTAAGGGTTATAGAACCCTCGCAGAGCCCTTGGGCCTCCCCAGTGGTATTATTACCAAAGAAAGACGGTACCACGCGGTTTTGCGTGGATTACCGCAGGCTTAATGACCGTACAGTTACGGATGCCTACCCCATGCCCAGGGTAGATGAGTTATTAGACCGGATGGCCGGGGGGAATTACTTGACCACTATTGACTTGTGCAAGGGGTATTGGCAAATCCCCTTTTAGCCTGATGCTATTCCTAAGTCTGCATTCATCACCCCATTTTGCTTGTACCAATTTAAGGTCATGCCATTTGGGATGAAGAATGCCCCGGCTACTTTTCAAAGGATGGCAGACCGGCTCTTAGAGGGATTTCAGGGCTTCGCCTGTGCTTATCTAGATGACATAGCCATTTACAGCAGCACTTGGGAGGCCCACCTGGAGCACATTTCTGGAGTACTCAAGCGAATTCAAGAGGCAGGATTAACCTTGAAACCAGAAAAATGTCATGTAGGCATGGCCGAGGTCCAATACCTAGGCCATAGGGTAGGGTCAGGCAAGCAGAGGCCTGAGCCAGCTGAAATTGAGGCTATCATTCAGTGGCCCCAACCACGCACCAAGACACAGGTTATGGCCTTTCTGGGAACAGCTGGCTATTATAGGAAATTCGTGTCAGATTATAGCGCCACAGCCAAACCCCTGACCGATCTTACCAAAAAGTCATTACGTAGGCAAGTAGTATGGTCTCCGGAGTGTGAGGAGGCCTTCCAGAAACTCAAGCTTGCGTTAAGTAAAACCCCTTTATTGGCGGCACCTGACCACACTAAAAGATTCCTCGTTCACACAGATGCCTCAATGTTCGGACTGGGAGCCGTGTTAAGTCAAGTGGGGGACGATGGCCTGGAGCATCCGGTAGCATATTTGAGCCGAAAACTTATACCCAGAGAGGTCAGTTATGCCACCGTTGAGTAAGAGTGTTTGGCATTAGTCTGGGCCCTCAAGAAATTACAGCCTTATTTATATGGACAATCTTTCACGGTTATGACGGATCATAACCCCCTAATCTGGCTAAACAGAGTAGCCTGAGATAACCCCAGACTGCTAAGATGGAGCTTGGCACTGCAACCCTATAATTTTACAATGCAGTACCTGCCAGGGAAGCAGAATAACAATGCAGATGGGTTATCCCGGCAAACAGAACTGGAAAAACAAAGTTTAACTCCGGACATCCCCAAGCCAACCCGTTAGGGTCTAGGCGGGTATGCCATCCCATGGAACTAAGGGAGCGAAAGAAAGAGTTCTGTTTAAATCCACTTGTTTTATATACAAATTTAGCTCCGTCCATGAGTTTCTGCATTGCCTGCTGGTTTTGAGATGGCTCCAGGGTGTCTCAGGATGTATCCCAGAGACAATAGGACAATGGGCTATAGCCTGAGACATCCTGGCAAGTTATGGATTAAAAGTAATTAGTTTAAGGATTCAAGGGAGGGGATCTTAATTAGGGTCAGGAAGGTTATCAGTCAGGGCTATTTCAGCTGTAATTTGTAGAGTGAATAATTCTAATGTTTGTTTTCATTGGGAGCTTAATACTGTATTTGGTGTGCTGGGGGAAGCTGGGTTGGGATTATACTGTAATCCATTTATCTGTCCGGATGTGGGGAGGAGTTCTGGCAGAGCATAAAAAGAATGATTTGAACGCTGATTAAACACACTGATTTTACCCCTTCATGAAGTCTCGGCTCATGTTTGGGGAACTGGGATTTTATATTCACGTTGCAACGTATTTTGGCTGTTTATTCGGGAGTAAGCTGCACAGGGCTCATTTATTATATATGGGTTCCTTTACAGTGCCCATAGTAATTGTCAGTCACGCAAATATATGTAGACCTCTGTTTACCTGTCTGGTACATTTTGCATTGCCAACTAGGAGCAGGACACTTTATCCGATTGCAGTAATCAAATTTGAACGTGGCCACATGAGTGTTAGATGAGTTATACCAAAAAGTTGTTGTAAAAATGCTAATTTTCCGTTGTTGTGTGATAGCCACCTGTCAGTATTCTGTGGCCCATATGGTTTGGGAGGGGCAGGTGGTGAGTATTAACAGGAGTGACAAATACATAAAATACATAAAAATGTATTGCTCAGGATTTGGAGGACTTTTGATCCTCTTGCAGTGAGAAGCGTGAATCCAGGTAGGTCTTCCTTCTAGTTTTATGGAGGTTGGTGTGGTCAATAACACTTGGTAGGGTCTCTCGTATCTGGGGTCAAGAGTGACTCGGATGTGTTTCTTGACCACTACCCACTCCCCTGGGCTCAGAGTGTGATTTCCTTCCAAGGAGTTAGGATCTGGAATGGAAGAGAAAACTTGTATGTTAGACAATTGTTTACAGAGAGCAATAACATATTTTGCTATAGATTCATAGTGCATTTGTAATTGCTGAGGGAAATACTGCCCCATTCTCATATTGCCATAACACCGGCATCCCCGCGCAGCGCATAGCGCTGCTGTACTTTTATTTTTTTTCTCTGGCCGCCGCATCCACTGGATTCAGCAGCCGGAAAAAAAAGTTAAAAAATCCCTGCGACCGGATGTGACGTGACGTTACGTTAGGAGGGAAGACTGCACTGAGGAGGCGTCCGGGAACACGGAGCAGCAGCCAGGCAGTAAGTACTGGGGAAGGGGGAGGAATAAAACGAGCACTGTAACGACACAATATTACTGTCATCTGAATGGCACAATAGTACAAGCAGCTGAATGGCATAATATTGCTGGTATCTGAATGGCCCAATATTATTGGCATCTGAATGGCCCAATATTACTGGCATCTGAATGGCACAATAATACAGGCATCTGAATGGCACAATATTACTGGTATCTGAATGGCACAATATTACTGGCATCTGAATGGCACAATATTACTGGCATCTGAATGGCACAATAATACAGGCATCTGAATGGCACAATAATATAGGCATCTTAATGGCACAATATTACTGGCATCTGAATGGCACAATGTTACTGGCATCTGAATGGCACAATAATATAGGCATCTGAATGGCACAATATTACTGGTATCTGAATGGCACAATAATACAGGCATCTGAATGGCACAAAATTACTGGCATCTGAATGGCACAATATTATGGGCATCTGAATGGCACAATATTACTGGCATTTGAACGGGCACAATATTACTGGCATCTAAATGGCACAATATTACTGGCATTTAAATGGGCACAATATTACTAGCATCTGAATGGCACAATATTACTGGTATCTGAATGGCACAATAATACTGGAATCTGAATTGCACAATATTACAAGCATCTGAATGGCACAATATTACTGGTATCTGAATGGCACAATAATACAGGAATATGAATGGCACAATATTACTGGTATTTGAATGGCACAATATTACTGGCATTTGAATGGCACAATATTACTGGTATCTGAATGGCACAATATTACTGGCATCTGAATGGCACAATATTACTGGCATTTGAATGGCACAATATTATTGGTATCTGAATGGCATCATAATTATGACATCTGAATGGCACAAGATTACTGGCATCTTAATGGGAAAATTGTCTGGGGCATCTAAATGGCACAATATTACTGGCATCTTAATGGCACAATATTACTGGCATCTTGATGGGCTAATTGGCTGGGGCATCTTAATAGCACAATATTACTGGCATCTTAATGGCACAATCTTACTGGCATCTGAATGGCACAAGATTGCAGGCATCTTAATGGGAAAATTGGCTGGGGCATCTTAATGGCACAATATTACTGGCATCTTGATGGGCTAATTGGCTGGGGCATCTTAATAGCACAATATTACTGGCATCTTAATGGCACAATCTTACTGGCATCTGAATGGCACAATATTACTGGCATATTGGGCAAATTTTCTGGCTTATTAACGGCAAAATAATACTGGCATATTATCAAGGGTCAAGTCCTAGAAAAAAAAGCGTGGGAACTCACTCAAGATCCACTGCCACCACCACCACCCCAAAAAAATATATATTTCGCAGAAAATTCAGTGCAACATTTATTGTAAAGTGCCAGTTTACACAAACAACTGCAAAATTCGCATGCAATAAACAAATATATATAGAACAGTTGAAACAAATTAAATTAACTATGCAATAAACAAATGAATATGTCACGACACTCCAATGTAGCCACATTCGCAAAGGGCAGGGGAGGTCGGAGGAGGAGCAACCCGGAAGTAAGTCCTCCGCTCCTGAGTAGGGTTGCCATCTTTTCCTTAAAAAAATACCGGCCATGTGTGGGCGGAGATACAAGAGGGAGGGACCATGAGGGGTGGAGCCACAAAGGGGGCGGATTATCACTGAAATGATATATATTATTTGTATATCATGCCAGTGAGAAGCGTGTGTGTATATATATATTTATCTATAAAAAAAAAAATATATATATATATATATATATATATATATATTTGTATATCATACACACACACAAGCTGTCTCTCACACTCGCAAATAAGCTTTCTCACACACACATGCTGTCTATCACACACACAGACAAGCTGTCTATCACAATATGCCAGTTTATTGCCCCTCAATATGCCGGGATATTGCCATTTAATATGCCAGGATATTGCCCCTCAATATGCCAGGATATTGCCCCTCAATATGCCAGGATATTGCCATTTAATATGCCAGTTTATTGCCCCTAATATGCCAGGATATTGCCATTTAATATACCAGTTTATTGCCCCTCAATATGCCAGTTTATTGCCCCTCAATATGCCAGGATATTGCCATTTAATATATGCCAGTTTATTGCCCCTATTATGCCAGATATTGCCATTTAATATGCCAGTTTATTGCCCCTAATATGCCAGGATATTGCCATTTAATATATGCCAGTTTATTGCCCCTCAATATGGCAGGATATTGCCATTTAATATGCCAGTTTATTGCCCCTCAGTATGCCAGGATATTTCCACTTAATATGCCAGTGTATTGCTCCTCAATATGCCAGGTTATTGCCATTCTCGATATGCCAGTGTATTGCTTCTCGATATGCCAGGTTATTGCCATTTAATATGCCAGGAATTTGCCACTTGATATTGCCCCTCAGAATGCTCGTTATGCCACCCTCCTACCACCTTCCCCAGCCAGTACTTACCTCCTTGCTGTTAGGGAAGCGTTGTGTGCTCCCCTCCAGCCGCGCGGATCAATAAAGTTTGTTAAAACTTTTTTAAAAGCAAACTTTATTGATCCGCTTCTGGAGGGGAGCGCACAACGCTTCCCTCACAGCCACGGACCTGCACCGGGAGACGACAGCAAGGAGGTAAGTATTGGGGAACCCTACTCCTAAGTCCGGACTCCTTCACTATGTGATGCCACTCGCTCGCATAGTGAAGGATCGGCTCAGGAGGAGCACCGGCTGGAATCAAGAGGCAGCTGCCCTGGTCCTGCAGGAGCAAAGGGAACGGCGTTCCTGCCATGAAAAAAGTGCCATTAAATATTTCCTTTATTCGTTTGTGGCCACCCCAGATACAGTAAGAAAGACTCCAGATTTTATTGATCCCCTTAACATAGAATTGACCAAAAGCTGTCCTTTAATGCATAATGTCGGTGTTATTTCCCAGTATTTTACAGCTATCTAATATATTTCTGATGTTAACTTTTTGATTTTTTTTACCATATCATTACCTAATGTAAATTCTACTAATCATTTTTTTTTTTTTTAAATATTTCTTTATTTATCAAGTTTAACAGTATAAAAGACAAAAGACTTTACTTGCATATTGACATCGGGTTGCACGTTATTAGCTATAAATACATGATATAATTAGTAGTAATTACGATTGTCCTAATACATTACAAGTAACAAAAAGAAAAAGAAAAAAAGAAGGGGACCGCATAACGACAGGAACAGGATAAGACAAGACAGAAAAAAGAAAAAAGGAGAATATAAAAAGAAGACGATGCGGACATTGTTGGCTCGAAACCGGACACGCATTACTCAGTAGAACACAATCAAGATCAGGATAGGAGGGTTATCAAAAAATACTTTCATAATTATATATATATATATATGTGTATACCCCACATGTACACCCCTTTTTATATCAGGGTTCCCAACCAGGGAGACCAGCAGTTATTAAACACTTCAATATAACTCCATTGTTGAGCTATACTTTTTTCCATATTATATTGATATCTAAGTTGACTTAAAACTTGGTTCCATAAAGGAATATATTGTTTTCGCCAAAGCCTAGATATATTTACTTTAACGGCCATTGCAAGGTGGATTATTAATGATCGTTGCATCTTAGGGAATCTTTCTAAACTCAGGTGGAGTATCAGTATTGAAGGAGCATCATTAATATCTTCTCCAACCAAATCTACCAAAACGTCTAACACTTTTGTCCATAGTGGTCTAATCAAGGCACAGTCCCACCATATGTGTTTTGTTGTACCCTCGTCTTTATTACATCTCCAACACAATCTAGAGTTGGAAGGGTTTATTTTATTCATAACTTTTGGAACCATATGCCATTAGTGGGAGATTTTATACTGAAGTTCTATTATGTTTAAACAGTGCAGAGTTTTCTTTGTTTCTTGAAAAGATTTATACCATTGTTCAATTTCAATTTCGATGTCTATATTCCTTTCCCAGTTCCTCCAGGACCTTGGCCTGTTCTCTATATCATTGTTTCTTATAAATTCAAAACAGTTAGAAATTGATTTATAATCTACATTATTACTAAAAAGTTTATTTAATTGATTTATCTTTTTTCCCTCCTCTTGCCAGAGAAGGTGCTTTAGTAAATAACTTTTTATTCTCAAATATTTGAATATTTCTATTGAGGACAAGGACAGTTTTACCTGTAGAAGCGGGAAAGGAATCATTTTTTTTCCTTCAATCAAATCATTTATCACTATGGGGCCTGTTTTGGACCAACTATCAAAATTAATCTCTGGGATATTATATTGAATTGTGACTATATTACTACAGGGGGATATCTTATCCAGAAGGCCATTCTTATTCCTAATCTTCAGCCAATAATCATACAGTTCTTTGATATGTTGTATTTCTATATCAAAAGTATCGGGTGCCACGAGGGAGCATCATTCACGCCCATAAAGCAAAAAGAAAAGATAGGAGACTCAGCACACCGTTTAAGGGAGTTTAATCCACCAAAAAATAACAATGTTTCAGCCCAGCACTGAGCTTTTTGAAAAAGAGTTTTGAAAAAAAGCTCAGTGCTGGGCTGAAACGTTGTTATTTTTTGGTGGTTTAAACTCCCTTAAACGGTGTGCTGAGTCTCCTATCTTTTCTTCTTGTATTTCTATAGCAGACATAAAGGAAGATCCCACTTTCCCATTCATCCATAGTGTCACTGAAAGATCCCTCAGACCCAGCTGTGCTGATTCTATCAAATACCACGGCTCCTGCTTTGAGGAAGGGTCCTGCCATCTCCGCAGATGGTACAGACTACTGGCCTGATAGTAAGCCATTACGTCAGGGACTGCCAAGCCTCCCATACCTGTTTTTCGCATAAGATGTGACATTGTTATCCTTGGTCTCTTTTTTTGGCCCCAGATATAGGTCATAAACAGTTTTTGAATCTGTCTTAGTTTCTCAGCTGATAGAGATAACAGGACCATTCTAAATATGTAAGACCACCTTGGGAGTATATATGCCTTAAGCACATTTATCCTTCCCAGCCAGGATATACCATAGTTTTTCCATTCTTCCAATAATTTCTTAGTAATTTCTTTAAAGAGTAGGTCACAGTTTAATTCCATTAACCGATCTATCTTTGGTGTAAGTATAATTCCTAGATATTTAAACCCTTTAATGTACCAATCAAATTTATACGACTGTGATAGCACTCTAATAGCCTCTTCATCCAGGTTTATGGGCCTAATATGGGATTTCCCCATGTTTAATTTATAGTTAGATACCCTGCTATATTCCTCTATAGTGGTAACCAGTTCTCCGAGTGATGAGACTGGATACGATATCATCGGCGTAAAGGGCTATCTTATATTCTTGCTGGTTTAAAATGATCCCCCTGATCTAATTGTTAGACCTTATGCTGGCTGCTAAAGGTTCCAGGGTAAGAATATAAAGAAGGGGGGCTAGAGGGCACCCGTGCCTCGTACCATTAAGCACTGGAAACCAGTCTGCGGAGATGCCAGGACCAACCGTCTTAGCAGTTGGGGCTGAGTACAATGCCATAACTGCTATGGGGCCATCAAAACCAAACCTATCCAGGACTCCACTGAGGAATCCCCAGCTGACCCTGTCGAAAGCCTTTTCGTCGTCCAAAGACAGGGCTAGCTGGGGAGCCCCAGTTTTCCCTGCATAACCTATCAGATCAATCAGCCGCCTTACATTATTCCCCGATTAACGGCCATAAACAAATCCCAGCTGATCCGGATGGATCAGTTCAGGGATTATATCCCTCAATCTGTTAGCAATAACAGCTGGTATATTTTAATGTCCGTATTTATCAAGGAGATTGGCCTGTAGTTTGCTGGGTCTGAGGGATCCTTACCCACTTTTAATATGGGGGATATAGTGGCCTGTAGTAGTTCCTATGGGAGGGCCCCACCATTCATAATGTCTTGGCATAAACTTTCCAAGTGTTCCGTGAGTTCATTTTTAAATTTTTTATAGAACAAATTGGGGAAACCATCCTGTCCCGGTGCTTTATTAGGTTTTAAATTGTTAATTTCAGCTCTAGAAAGGGGTAGGTTTAGTTCAGTCAACTGTTCCATAGACAGAGTAGGTAGGTCTATTTTTTTAAGGAATTCAGTAATATCTGTCTTATGGGGATCAAGTGGGAGACCATAGAGTTGCGAATAGAAATTATTGAATGCCTCTCCTATTCCCTCAGGACTTGTGTTTACTGAGCCATTCCACACTATTTCTTCTATTCGCGTCCTTGCCCTCTTATTTTTCAGTTTCGCTGTGAGCATTTTGTCTGCTCTATTTCCCTTATAGTACCATTTCTGTTTTAATTTTTGTAACGGTACGCTTGTTTTAGACATAAGGATTAGATTTATCTTCCCTGTTATTTCATCTGTTTTATCTGAGAGATTTTTAGAAGGAGAAAGTTTGTTATCCCTTTTTAATGAATGCAGTTCGAAGTATAGTTGATTTAGTAGCCTCCCAAATGTTCTTTTATTCTCAGATCCTAGTTTTATGAGACCTCCCCGAATGACACTTTTAAAAGCACACCAGATTACAGAATTAGATATCGATTGTGATTCATTGTCCTTAAAGTAGTAATTTATCATCTCGGATAGGTAATCTAGGTTCTCTTTTTTCAATAGTAAATTTTCATTTAGCCTCCATGCGGAGCGGGTCTGAGATAGTCTATTTATCCTCACATCCAAAAAAACTGCTGAGTGGTCTGTCCAAGTTATGTCTTGAATTTCAATACTTTGACAGTATTGTAATGATACTGCTCTGACCAAGAAATAATCCAACCTTGAATAGGACAGATGGGGTTTCGAATAGAAGGTATAGTCCCTTTCCTCTGGGTGGAGGGCACGCCAGACATCATATAATTCTTGTTCATTTAATATTCCCTTGAAAGAGCCCGTAGATTTTATTTTACGTTTTTTATATTTAGCCTGGAGGGTTTTCCTATCCCACTTTTCATCATTCACACAATTGAAATCACCACTGATTATCAGCGTGCCCTGTGTCATATCTTCAAATTTGTTAAGAAGTTTGTTTATATATTTTTGTGGGTGTCTATTTGTGGCATTCACATTGAGTAGAGTAAAGTTCTTTCCCTGTAATTCGCAAACCCAAAAAACGAATCGAATATTCTCATCCACGTCTCTAAAGATTTCTTTATATGTGATTTCTTTAGATATAATAATCGCCGTGCCCCTTCTCTTAGAGCGATATCTGGACGCAATCACCGTGGGGAAATTTATGTTGTTTATACTTGGACCGTCCGTTCTCCAATGAGTCTCCTGGAAAAATGCGATTGTTACCCTATGTTCTCTTAAGTAATCAGTAAGCAGCATTCGTTTCTTTGAGGTGTTAAGACCCTGAACATTCAGGGTTAATATCGTCATCTTATCCCCCCCCCATCCATCAAATCATAGGCGTCCAGCCCTCGAGTCAACCCTGTCCGCAACAAAGTTTTAACAAACAAATAACAACAAATATCACTACATGTAACACAATACTGTACATACATAACCTCACATATAATATATAAGTAAGGAAGAAAAAAACAAAGTCTTGGCCACCGCACCCTCTGCGATGGACAGACCCAATGTATATCCAACCCCCAATTTGTTGGATACATGTATAGCTTTACCAATAAAAGCTTATTGCGGATCAATGAGAAGTAGATGGAAACTCCGCAGTGGGGGGGGGGGGGGGGTGAGAGAAGAGGGGGGTGAAGGGAAGTCGGGACTCACTCTTCAAAATCATTGCCAAATAGAGTCAGAAAAAAGGAGAAATAGGAAAGGACTAGAGCGAGGGGAAGAAGAAGGAGGGGAGGGGGGGAGGGGGAAAAAGGGAAGAGGGGAAAAAAGGGAAAGGAGAGACAAGAGCGGGGGGGACAAGGCAGGTGGGGCGTATTTTGAACCAATCGTAAATCACACAGCCACATTTTATGACCCCCCCCCCCCCTTTCCCCTCCCCTCACATATACCACTCTTCAAATTGTGGAACCTATTTCTGTAACCAAAATGAATAATAAAGTGCACTAAATTAAACCTTAGATTGAATAGTCACCTGTAGCCCCCCCTCCCCCCTAATCCCTCGTTAATTTGTGATGTTATGTTATAGTTAAATATAATAGTCGGTCGTGTATTAGTTTCCTATAATTATTTCAGTGGTAATGTTTTATTTCGAAAAGACGTTAACTCTTAAAGGTACAAACTCCTTAGAGCTAAATGTTGTGACATACTAATATATTAAACGTGAATCAATGTAAGTCTAAGTGATACTAGTGTGTTTATATGAATTCTAAATTTCAAAGTATCTTACTGTTTCTCCCCCCTCCCCCCACAAGTCCCCCCCCGTTCTCTAATAATGATCGTCACCCAAATATATTCCTCTCTCCCCACCTCATGTATCTCCCCCCCACATCCTCCCCCTCCCCACCGTATCCCCCACAGCCCCAGTCCCCAAAGAATCATTCCTCCTCACTATACTTCCCCCTAACCATGCCAGAGCCCCTTGAGGAGAGTCAAAGACCACCGAGGAGTTCTCATAGTTCACAATTAATTTGGCTGGAAAACCCCATTTGTATTTTATATTTTTCTCCCTCAATCCGCTAGTGACCCCATAGAAGGACCGCCTGAACAATCTTGTCCCTCTGGATAGATCTGGGAAACATTTGAGCTGATCGAACTTCCTCGGTAGTCCCGAAACACACCCCGAAAGGCCTGGGCAAACTAGTCCCTTTTTTTTTATAAGCGTGAAACCGTATGATTGTGTCTCTTGGGGCAGACTCTGAGACACCCTTCAGTTTATATAGTCTGTGGATACATTCAAATAAATAAATCAGTATTTTGTTGTCCTATCTTCAGGGCTAGACAGAGTTCCAGAAAGAATGCCTCTAAATTCTGATGAGTGATGTACTCCGGGACTCCGTGAATTCGTAGGTTTATTCTTCTTTCTCGGTCTTCTAAATTTTGCATATTTATTTCAAGATCTTTGACTTGAGATTTTATACTGATAACATCTTTATTCGTTGATTCAAGCTTTTTCTGTAAGTTAGCCATGAGAATTTTTTTTTTTCGATTTTTTCTTCCAGTCGTCTAACTTCTGAAGTAATTTCCTTGGGGTTTTTCTCCATATCCTTCTGCAATTGAAGGAATTGAATATGCAGATTTTTTTTTTGTGAATCCATAGTTGTATTCTGGGTTTCAGAGTCATCAGAGGTATCTAGAGGAACCTGTGTATTCTCACCCTCTCCTGCTGTAACGGACAGTCTTGAGTCTTGAGTGTTATCCATAATTATAGTTGTGGTCTTGCTGATAGAGGGTGAGAAAATTGAAGCCAATTTTTTTTCCTTTTCCTTCCTCTTCTCCTGTGGCTTGTCTTCCCTTTTCTTGTTAGATTTATTTTCTGCTTTACTTTCTGCCCTTTTTGAAGCCATCGCAGGAATCAATGTAGGTTAGACTGTTGTTACAAGTCTTCGTTGTATTTATTTATGTTATATATATTTCCTCTTCCCTCTGCACCCGGGAGGTTGAATCAATATGAAAGTCCACCGCTATCAGTACGATTTATGCAGTTTTATGTACAGTCATTAACACATCAGAAGTGACCTCCAGTCCTGATAGCACGGGGTTAAGATTTATGAGAACAACTGTCGGGATATCCTCCGTTTATCTAATGAACGTATTTGGAGAGGTAGGGATAAAAACACTTCTGAATACTTTCCCGCTAATCAGCCACTTCGTCAGCTATTACGTATATTTAACCAATAAGCCCAGAGTTAGGGTTGAAAAATAAATGCAGTGTGCCCATATTTCACATTGATCCCTTTCAGTAAGATATCTGGGTATTTCGTGCCCAGCAATTTTCCCCTAATGTCTTAATTTCTCAGGTAGTGCAATGAAATATCCATAAACCTCCAGGCTCAATGTTTATTTCCACTGATTTGTTGGAAATGATTTCAGTGAACTTTATCCATATAGCTTAATACAACCTTTTCAAGCTCCTAGGTGATCTAGAGTTATTTATCCGGTACACCCATGACAAAGAGCAAACGTGGGTTCTAAGTTGTAAAATGGGTATGGAATAACATGAGCTTATTCAGCTTAAGTGGATAAACTTGAAAAGCCAGTCAGTTTATTTAAGGACTATTAGTATACACTTTAGTAGTCCAATTAAGTAGCAGTGAGAGCAAATGAAGTTCCTTATTTCATAGCTGTTTTAAGCATATATAGTTAAATATCATCGCACTCACGGTTTGCTGGTTCTTAAGAGGGGATGAAAACTCTGCTCTTCCCCTTTAGCAGCTTTGAGCCAGGTAGTCGGAGAACATGTACATAATGTGTGGGCAGATTTTAACCACACCACCAAACAGGCGGTTGTCCGATGTCTTGCGTAGGCAGAAGGAAAAAAGTAATCACCCTTCCGTCGTTTATGCAGACTCTATCCGATGTCACGGAGTTTCTGGAGGTGGTGTGCAACTTTCTGCTTAGCCTTGCTGGTATCTGTGGCCGACGACAGAGCAGTTCAGATTTGATGAAGACTAGCTGCGGTTTTCGCTTTTTTACATAGCCCAGCTGTTGACGGTTATGGAGGCTTCTCTCTGCTCTCTTCACGATACTTCACTCCCCCTCGTCCTCACCACCAAGTGCGCCAAACGTGCGTGCTCACGTCATGACGCCACCCTAATCATTTATTTTTGTATTTCTTAGCCATTGCAGGGAATATTGTGATATGCCATGGGACATGTCACAATCCATTTCCATCCTCCCTCAAATTTGGGGGGAGAGATGGGGAAAGTTGATCCTGGTTGCCTTAACAGCTAGGCAGACCAGGATCAACCATTATTTTTTACATGTATTAATTTGATCACTGTGAAAAAATGTATTAAAAAAAACTTTACATATTACACAAAGGGTTAAGTCATTTCTGTCATTCTCTTTATTTCTATGGGATATTTTAAGTGTTTTTCTTTTGTAAAAAATTTTTTACCAACAAAATTTCTACTGTGTATTTATAAAGTTCCTGCCTACTATTTATACTGTAACAGTTGTAATAAATATTTTTAATATTTATTACCCTACTCTTTTGTCCCTGTCAGTATATCTGTCTGTGTAAAATGGGCTTCTAAATTGGATTTGTCCACTCGGCCAAAAGTTTCCTGCCCTTCCCTGACTGGTGAGATATGTCAGAATAAATAAGCAGTAAGTTTTAAAAACCTTGTTACTTATTATCACATCTTAAGATCTTTTAAGATTACTGAGTCATCGTGATTGCATCTGAATGACATTTTACAATATAGTTCAAGTTTTACATCAGCATAAATGAATGAAACTAAGCAATTAATCCTGTAACATAACCTTTCATCCTTTTATTTCCTTACTTGTGAACTTCTATCTTCTATTCATTTTATAAAAATGACAATATATAATGATTATTACAGTAATTTAGAGAGATTCCGTAGTGTAGGTAACTTAACCACTAGTGGCAATATTGTAGGATTTAAAAGCATGATTTAATAAAATGTAGCCATGTGGTTGGAATGCCTCTGCTTGAGTTCTGAAAAGCAACTGATAACATAGTAACATAGTCATTTAGGTTGAAAAAAAAATACATAGGTCCATCAAGTTCAACCCGTCTATCTATCATTCCAGCTTCCAAAAGAAGGCAAAAAAACCCATAAGGAAGCTATTTTGAATTTTGCCTCCTAGGGGGGAAAATTCCTTCTTGACTACAAAGGTAAATCCTTGGATCAATAAGCTCTATTAATAATGCTTATTCTTTTAATAATAGCCTTCTATGTTATGCTTTTCTGGAAAAAAAACAAAAAACATCCAGACTATTTTTAAATGTCTATTGTAGTTGTTAGCACTACCTCTCTTGGCAGTGAGTTCCATAACTTTATTGTCCTTACCGTAAAGAATCCCTTCCTTTGCTGTCCATGAAATCTTTGCTCTTCCAGTCTCAGGGGGTGACCTCTTGTTCTTTGTACATTTCTGTTAATGAACAGGTCACTGGAGAGCTCTTTATATTGGCCCTGCACATATTTATATAACGTTATGATATCCCCTCTGGGATGCCTTTTTTCTAACGTATATAAATGCAATTTTGTAAGTCCCTCTTCATAACTAAGATCCTCAAATCCCCTTATTAATTTTATAGCTCTCCTTTGCACTTTTTCTAGTTCCATAATATCCTTTTTAAGGACTGGTGCCCAGAATTGTACTGCATGTTCAAGGTGAGGTCTTACAATTGACTTGTGAAGAGGCAAGATGATATCCTCCTCCCATGAATCTATACCTCGTTTTATAAATGCCAATATCTTTTTGGCTGTTGCAGCTGCTGACTGGCATTGAGCACTATTGCTAAGTCTCTTATATACAATTATTCCTAAATCCTTTTCATTAGTAGTTTTTCCCATGGAAATACCATTTAAAGTATATGTTGCTTTGTTATTATTTTTTCCATAATGCATAACTTTACATTTGTCTATATTAAACTTCATTTGCCACTTAATTGTCCAATCACCCACTGTGTCCAAATCTTCCTGTAAAGGACAAACATCAAGATTAGTCTGTATCACCTTACCTAATTTAGTGTCATCAGCAAACACTGAAACATGGCTCTCAGCACAACTTAGGAGATCATTAATAAACAAATTAAAAAGTAGAGGGCCTAAAACAGACCCCTTAGGTACTCCGCTCAATACCCTGGTCCAATTTGAGGACTTTTCATTTACAACAACCATCTGCATTCTATCTTTTAGACATTTGCCCCCAAACCTATTTGTCTTAATTTGTAGAGTAACCTTTTGTGGTAGAAGTCTAATTCCTGTCTATGCCTAACGATTCTGACTGCCCAATTGCACAAGTGTTACTAAGTGATAATAAGATACTGAGTTTACAGCTTTTTTTTTATTACAGCTTTGAGTGCAAGGGGATAAATGCTTTATGACAACTCAATGGCAGGTAGTGCTATCTTTTACACTTAAACTGTATGTAAAGGCAAAACGTAATACTTGAACTCTGAACTATGTATGAGTAATGAGGTACTGAAAAATGTATATTATATTACATCGGTTAATACAGCGCCAGCAGTTTATACAGCACTTGTTAGAGCATAGAAGGTAAATTTAGACTGTTAGACAAGCAAAACCAAACCAATACATTATGTGAAAGCACTCATGGGACTTATAATACGGTATCAATCACTTTAATGATAGCAACGTTTCGGGCCTGCCTCAAGCCCTTTGTCCAGCACAACTTGGAGTGCGCAATAAAACACATATAAATATACAAACATAATAACTTACCAGCCGCAGCTGTTCGTGCCCGTGTCCCTCACCCGGAAGTGCGTGTGTAACTATGAAGAACCGGAAATCGGAGGTGTGTCGAAAGACATGTTTACCGGTAACCATAGAGATAAACGACCGCTCGTGTAGCGAGCGATCAGAGTCTGTAATGCTCATACCATAGTGATATGTGCTGGGACAGATGAATAGCCAACAGTTGTATATACTGTGGTACTCACAGCAGGTTACAAGCTAGGAATAGATACCCCGAAATGCATGAAAGTAAAGCCACATGTGTAAAAATTGCGACTTAAGCCCCGAAAATGCCCCTCAAAATAACACCAACACGTATGTGACTACTTAAAGAGCCTGTGACATGTACAGGGCTATATATCCACCACCTAGCACCCAGCCTGAACCACAAACATGCAGAAAAGTGCTATATTCACCAAGAGTACTACATAGCCAGGGTAAAATACAACATAAAACCCAAAATTGCCCCATATACTAACACCTGCTTATGTGACTAATAAGAGAATCTATAGCATACACCGAATTCTATGTCCACCAACTAAAGGTTGTGGATTTTACCTAAATATAGGAGTCCATATTACTATACTGTCGGTTTGTTGACGACGTGTTTCTTATCTGGACAGCGGGAGAAGAAGCATTATCCGAGATGATAACAGACCTCAATACATTAGCATCTCCGATTTGCTTCACAATGTAGAACCACAGCCAAGTGATTCAATTCTTGTACGTAGAAGTATTCAGAACTGGCAAATGTTTGGGCTACACTTTATATCGGAAAAGTACAGACAGGAACACTCTTCTTCATGCCAACAGCTTCCACCCTGCATCTATGAAAAATTTGCTTCCCTATTCTCAATTCCTTAGGGTTATCCGCAAACAACTCGGACCCAGTGAAGAGAGACGGACAATTGAAGGAAATGGCTCAGAGATTCCGAGAACGGGGATATCAACAGAAAATGGTTCAGGCAGCGATGTGGAAAGCGTTAAAAGGTGAAGTACCATTAAAGAATACATCCACTGACACCAGGATAGTGTTTCTATAATTACAAAAAATTGGAACATTGTCGCACAAGATAAAACCCTGCCACGAATTGTTCAAAAATCACCCTTGTTTTGCTACAAAAGAGGAAGCAATCCTCACAGAAATTTCAACAACAGGGATGTGTTCAGTGCCTGGGGTGTGTGTCACCTGCTCCCATATGATTCCAGCCTCACATTTTCACATCTGCATACAGGATTCAGATACAAGATCCAACATAGAATCACCTGCCAAACAGATCACGTGATCTATATGATCACATGCCCCTGCAGGCTATCCTATGTGGGAAAAACCGTATTAACCCTGAGAGACTGTATCAGAGGGCATCGCTCTTCCATACGAGTAGCCTATCAAGAAAAAACCTCTGATAGACCTGTTGCAAAGCATTTTTTGGAGCATCACCACTCGCTGTCTCAGTTGAGATTTATTGCTATAGACCATATACCGCCTCCAAGAAGAGGGGGAGATAGAGCAACACTTTTATAGAGCAGGTGGATTCATACTTTGGACACTGTGGCACCACGGGGGCTTAATGAATAGTTACTGCTAAAGTTCTTTCTTTCCCCTCGATCTTGAGACAGTCCTCTGCAGAGTCATATATTGGATGGTTTAAAAATATTTGCTTTTTTTTCTCTAGTAGGTTACCATTCTGGTCATTGTCAAGTTTTATACGAAACCCATGCACTCTGCAGCACAATTACCTTTAGTTGGTGGACATAGAATTCAGTGTATGTTATAGATTCTCTTATTAGTCACATACGCAGGTGTTAGTATATGGGGCAATTTTGGGTTTTATGTTGTCTTTTACCCTGGCTATGTAGTACTCCTGGTGAATGTTTGTGGTTCAGGTTGGGTTCTAGGTGGTGGATATATAGTCCTGTGCATGTCACAGGCTCTTTAAGTAGTCACATACGTGTTGGTGTTATTTTGAGGGGCATTTTCGGAGCTTAAGTCGCAATTTTTACACATGTGGCTTTACTTTCATGCATTTCGGGTATCTATACCTAGCTTGTAACCTGCTGTGAGTACCACAGTATATACAACTGTTGGCTATTCATCTATCCCAGCACATATCACTATGGTATGAGCCTTACAGACTCTGATCGCTCGCTACACAAGCGGTCATTTATCTCTATGGTTACCAGTAAACATGTCTTTCGACACACCTCCGATTTCCGGTTCTTCATAGTTACACAAGCACTTCCGGGTGAGGGCCGCGGGCACGAACAGCTGCGGCTGGTAAGTTATTATGTTTGTATATTTATATGTGTTTTATTGCGCACTCTAAGTTGTGCTGGACAAAGGGCTTGAGGCAGGCCGAAACATTGCTATAATTAAAGTGATTGATAACGCATTACAAGTCCCGTGAGTGCTTTCATTTTGGAAGTATGGATATTTGACAGAACAGCAGTTGACTTCAGTGATCTAATACAGTGCGGAGTGCTTATGCCAGTTGGACAAGTATATATATATATATATATATATAGTTATGTAAATATCTTGATATATAGATGTAGTAGCAGCCCTTAACTGTCCACTATGTGTTAAGCCATCTTTGTTTGATAAGCAATCTTCCTTGAGCTTAACTTGCATATAGATCTTTACTAGATACAGAAAATTATGGTTCAAATGGTTACTACATCACTACCTGGGAACCTCCAGATTTGCCTCAGATTGTCTATGAATAAAGACTACAGGACCTACATGGCTGGGCAGAAATATCATTTTGGGGACGCACATTGCAGTTTTGGATTCTTTTTAGATCTTCTTTATCCAGATGTTGGTCCATTTCTCCAGATGTGGGTCCCCATAAGAATAAAATAAGGGAAATCTTATCAAGTCAAGGGAATCACAATGTTCCCAGCTATATATATTGTTACATTTGTGGGCAATCTTGTAATAAATAGTTCAAATTCTACAGTAAATCTGTAATAGTAAGTGAAAAATGTTCCTTTGTCTTTGCTGTGTAATTTCAGATTTACAATTGTTAGCTAGTTAGGTGAGCCGGGGGTTAGGAACCAAAGGGGGTAATCAGGAGAACCAGAGTTAGGAACCAGAGCAGGTAGTCAGGAGAACGGAGATAAGAAAAGTCAGGATCAAAGCCAGAAGTCTGGAACCAGAACAGAAGTCAGCCAAACAAGGTAAAACACAGAAATCTTTTAGTTTACTAAAAAATCCCTATTTATTTTTCTTTTAAAAATAGCAGTTCTGAACCATTCTTTATTATTATTCCTATCCCTTTATCTTTTGTCCTTCATTATTTTCTACCTGTTATCAGTGGTTTACACTATTTGTAGGTTTTTTAAAATACAAGAAGCTTTATCTTTATCCACTTTTTGGCAGTACAAGGTACAAGTACACCCCACTTCTACTCCTCAGATACAAGGACCAATCTCGCTGCAGGGGGCATGTCTCAGAGACACAACAGCACATATTTAATACCCTGGTCTTCCTCAGATGGGGTTTGCCTTTGAAAAAGCAGGATCAATCTTGTGAAACGTCTGGTAGCAACAGACAGCAAATGGAGATTCTGGAGGCACGTGCGGTCTCCTATTCTCTATTATTAGGGATCTCAGGGATAAGGATGCCCTTATACCTGTTTGTAAAAAGTGGCTATGGGCCGATTAAAAATTATACTGTAAACCAATTTTTATTGTTTCTTTGTGATTTTCTTTATAATTTAGTATATTTCACTGCTGCTCTGCATTTACAGCAGAGTCGATAAAATGCCAGGGTCACATGACCTCACCTATCTACAGATTCATTTATTTGAACTAGTAGGAGACAGAGTGAGCAGAACTATTTTAAATGCAGCAATAAATATAAGTCTATGCCAAAGGGAAAAAAGAGAGAAAGAAAGAAAGAGAAGAAAAAAGGAAAAGAAGATTCACTCATTGTTACTAAAACCTGTTGATCTAATGTGATAATAGAAATTGTCTGGACCTCATCTGTATAAATTATCTACTTTTATTATGTTACATATACATTTCCCACATACCTGTGTATATATATTGTATATTTTGTCTCTGTATAGTATCAGCACTCACTTCACATTTTCTTCAGTTCTAAGAACTATTTTATATGTAAGGCTGGGGGTCTAAGGATTCCCAACATTAGACTTATCTTTTTTTCTCTGATCCAGCAAAGCCATGCAAACTTTTCTGGACAGGAGTTTGGGATCTGATGAAAACTTTGATTCAAAGGCCAATTCCTTTGGATTTGTAGAGATTTCTGTTATTATGTACTTTGGCGTACAAAACATGAAAATAAGCTCACTGTCTGAATTAGCGTTACTACTCAGCTTTTGAATACCTGAAATGTTCCCACTCTGAATGTGGTTATATCTAATATACCGGAAGCAAAATATATCGCTTAGCATCCTTACTTAATGACTCTAGAAAGATATGGGACCACTGGCTACTCAGTCCTGCAGCACACATATTAGAATTTGGGGATCAGAAACATTTCTTACATATTGGATTTTTGATCTTAATTCCAGTACCACAGTTGAAGGTCAGTCCATATTACTGATCTTAATTTTATATCTCTTTTGTGACAAATTTTTTCCTGATTCTCAAAGCTACCTTTTGTAATTTTAGTTTGTTGGACTGTATTTCATCTAAAACCCTAAATACATAATTAATGAATTCCAAAAGTGTCACAAACACAATCTTCAAAAATTCCTAAATATCCTCTTCAAAAACAAACAAAATATGTATCACAGAAATAAATCAAGGTGTACTAAAGCAAAATAAAAGTATTTCACCACAACTTGATATATTCTATAAATCAGAGATGCCCAACTCTGTTATTGTAGAAGGCCACATACTATGCAGAATATTAGGTTGAGAGCTCGGACATTAATCATTTCATGAGGTAATACTATATAACTTATGGGTTTTTCAGTCAGGGTATAGGCCCACAAAAATACTTCAACAGTTTAAATAAATAGTATGCATACAAAAAACAGTGTGTTAAATTTTCTAACCTCACCCACAGTGCAGCTATGTTCAAATTATGAGATTACATGACCAAGACAACCATGTTGTTTTCTATTCTAGCAAGCAGTAATACGTTTATAGCATTTACAGCTATGAGAATAGCAAAGACACAACAATCAACACCAATCTTTTTTTTAGAAATTAGGCCAATTAATCACCTGCAATTGCAACCCTCATGGATGACTTTGAGGGGTTCAAGTCTTCAACCGAGGAAGGAGAACAGTGTTGTATGCTACAGAGAGATTGTTCATTAAAAGATGAGTCAATCAATGTGGCAAACTTCATTGTTGTCCTATTTCAGCCAGCAACCATCAACATCGAGGCAAGACCATCCAATAGCAAAAATATCACAACTTGTTGATGGCTCGAATAATTAAGGTATGTGCAGTATATTTTTTGATACTCTTGATACCATTTTGGCTTATGTGACTCATTTTATTGCTGAATTTGTTTTTATGCAGTGGTCCAGACCCGAACCCACAATAACTCAGACATATGTCTGTTTACAATCTAATAGAAACATAGAAACATAGAATGTGTCGGCAGATAAGAAACATTCGGTCCATCTAGTCTGCCCAATTTTTTTTTTTGAGTACTTTTATTAGTCCCCCGTTCCCGGTCTTATAGCTAGGATAGCCTTGTGTCTATCCCACGCATGCTTAAAATCCTTGACTGTGTTGATCCTGAGCACTTCCTGTGGAAGGGTGATATAAATAGAGGAGGTTAAAAATGCCCAGTAAAGAGTACCTTCCACTAAATCCATGGGGATATTTTGTTTACTTGCATATATAGTAACAGATATACTTTTTCACCTCTTTAATATAAGAGTCATTTATTAGTTAGTGCATAGTTTTTACTAAATATTGAAATCAACCAATACAATGCATAATACTAATCTTACTAAATGTGTTGCAGAAAAAGACTAGTCATTTATACATTGATAGGTACATTTCCTATTATGTTTTTGTTGCACTATGCTTGTCACAAGAGCTGATCCCTCTTTGCTTGATGTTAAGGTGTTTTTTTGTTAGTTATATAGAATGCATTGTCAAGAGTGTTCTGTGATTAAGCTTATTTACACTTTATCAAAATCCTAAATAATATATTTGGGGTTTTTCTTGTATGCGTAACAGTAATAACTTTTGCTAAGGATGTCCAGATGACCAGATGTTTTGAACAAATACCAGTTCTATAACAATGTCTTACAATGATTCCATATTTCCAATTCCTGCAGGTCAAAATATTTTTACAAGTTTTTAATTTTCATGTGGTAGTATTACTTCCATGTGATTGGTTACAATGACAAACACTCTCTTTTAAAATCGGATTATGATGTTTATGAAATGTGTACTTATTTATGCAATATATTTTCTTTCCAATTTCCATTATTTCTCTATTTTTTTCTGATGTAATTTACTGCAACTAACTGAGTCATGCTGATAGGAATGCTTTGTAAGTCCTGTTTATCAGTGATATATTACAGTATAATGACTCACTTTAAGGAAAGATTACATCACACTTTTGCAAACTATGCTATATTTAATGCTAATAGGAATGCTACGTAATTCCAGTTTTTTTTTTTTTGTATTATATTACAGTATGATGACTCACTTTAAAGTGGCACTAAAGATTTGCTGTATATATGTAAAACAAAAAAGTGAGTACTTGATTATAGTTATTTGTAATTAAATGCATAGTTGTGTTAAGTTTTTGTGCTGTATTATTTTTAATGTTAACTTCAACAGCATCATGTACAAATAAACTACAACAATGAATAATTTAATTGCATATGGTAGTGCAAGGAGATGAACCTGTTAATGTCAAATGCATATGGCACCTGTCACATCGCACCTTTGACATCGTATGAGTACAAAGAACAAACAGAAAACACACCTCTCTCAATGCATGCATTTGATTTCCATTATGTGATCGAAATGTAGAATTCTTTCTTTATAAGCACTGTGAACTAGGTGTTGGAGCCCAAAGATACACTCTCCCAAAGGAAAGAAAATGGGCTCGTCCTAGCTGGCAAGGTAAGTAAGTAACAAATAGATGTATAATGGATTCCGGGTGCTCTGGACACAAATAGCCAACCATGCTGCAATAATCCAATGCGACAACATAAAACCGAGAACAGCAAACAACACATTTTGTGTCTAGCGACGCGTAAGTGTCAGTTGACATTTGCACAGGATGTATCTCCACCATTGGTAATTGGATGTTAATTGAGGTGGCTTTACCTTTCAGGAAGCAATTAAGCAGGAACAACTATAATTCATGGTATAGATAAAGCAGATCAATGGTCTCTACCTCCAATTCTTTGCAAACTACAACTAATTGTTAACAAAACTCTCCATCCATCTATCCAGTCATATAAATGAATTAAATATTAGAGTTTACAGTAGTTTTATTTATTGGACTAATAGTAATTTGAAAATAATATTTTGTGAGAGTAAAAGCACAATTTCAGCACCAATAACACAGCATTTATGTTTTCATTTTTAGTTAAGCTTCTCATTATGTTTGGTATAGAAAGTTCTAGAAGAGCAGTGTAGGAATACAGGAAAACATAAGGCACTTATAGCTCAATTACAGTTATTTTACATACATCCAAGAAAACACTCATACCAGCTATATACAGCTTGTGCGCTGAGGTAATAATTGTAGGACTGAACACAGCAGTGTAGTGTGCATTCACAGAAATCATACTCATTAACTAGATTTTTCACATTTTACCTATGTTGGTAAAAAAAAAAACTATCTCAGTAAACATTGGTGTTCTAGCATTCACCTTTGTCCTTGTGTCTCTAAGCCTACTATGGAATTGGGCACATTTGTAGAAACTGTCAATGCTAATTATGATATGTAACTGGACAGCTCCATTGGAGAGTGTATTTTTCCAATAGATACACTATGAACATTTGGTAATGTGACGCCTAAAATCATTTAGAGTAACTTTTGTTAGTTGTTACTAGTTTTCATTGATATGTTCAAGGCATAGATATGTATATTTTTCTTATTTAGAGCGTTAATAATATCTCTGTGTGTAATATAGTTTCCATAAAAGATAAAACACTGAAGTTGAAATGGAAGCTCAAGGGACTGGACTGAAGCAAAAATGCCAAATTCAGCTATACATTAATGCACATTCAGTTACCAAGATGTTCATCAAAGTCCCTATTTGTCAGATATTCAGTCTGGTAAATAAATAGATACATAATGAGAGATATTCAATTTAAAACATTACAACCCTAGCCAACTAAACACTTCATTCCAAGTGCTCATCCACTAGTCCAACCTTTAGAAACTAAAATCCCCAGGCAATATTAAAAAAGTTATATAACTCAATGAAAAATTATAAATATCTTAAGAAAATGGACTTCCTAAGACTCCAGAAAAACTAACAGACCTGGTGTGTGCTTCTGTCTTTCTATCTCATCCTTATTTTAAACTAAATTTAAACATGCATGCTGGTTTAGTCTATATAGAAAGTCAGTTAATATGACAGATATAAATGTAGTGCCTTAAAAGTTTGAAAACAAAAATTATCAAAGTTTACACAACCATTTTAAAATATGTCTTTAAATGTCAAGGTGGTATTCTTAAGGTTTCATGACCTAGAGTCACCTCATACATGTATCAGTCCTCTGGCTTTGATATTGAAGGATTTAAACCCCTGACCTATGTTACACTGTGAGAGATAAAACATTTACCACACAAATGAGTCAGAAACTGTTGCAATGCAAGCTCTAATAAGTGAAGGAGACTGACTTTCATTAATAATTTCTAGAATCTTGAAGGTTCATTATGCACATGCCTGTACTATGGCTCTGTAGGTGAAAAGGGAAAATGTGAAGGACTTTTAAATCATGGATGTGCAAATCCTGTCCAGTCTGTGACAAGCCTAGCTGAAATTATAGTTATGTGGCTGTCTGAACAAACAAGGGTTTATTCACTAATCCATATAAACTGCAAAAATCAGGCATTAATAGTTGAATTGGAAACATGGTGTCTAAAAAAATGTCCTTAATTTCAAAATACCTCTTTTTACAGTTCATCTGTTCAGTTTTAGTAAATAGCCCCTGCTGAGTACTCTGGCAAGTTTAGTATACAGTAGCCAGCCCTGGCTGCATGTAATGGGCAAATAGGGAGAACAGAAAAAAAAACTAATCTGGTTGGAAATGCTGCCTAAAGATTTGTTTGCAAATGATGCCTCCTGTGGCTAAATATTATATTGCTGGTAGGACAAATTCTTGAAAACTATTCAGGGAGAAATTAACACTTTGCAATAGTTTTGTTCAAATAAGACCTAAATCATTGTTGCAACCCTCCATGAGAGCAATGAAAATCCATCAGTTAAACCACCTCTGCCAAAGGAAATCCTTAACATGTTGTACAACAAAAAAAACAAGCAAAAAACAAGAATTGTATAGAAATGCTCAGCAATGGCTTTATTTAGTCAAAGATTTGTGAAGTCGTATCCAAAACTGTGTGCAATAACATACAGTGATCATAACTTTCCTTAACAGGTAGATATTCTATTTATACATATGTTTCGGACAGCAGATTATAAGATGGAAAGGAAGTCCATCCACAATGCATAGTAAACCTCCAAAGATATCCCCATGGCAAATCGGGACACCAGGGGAGAGGTTACGCCGTTCAGTTACTATGCATGCAAGGTAGCCCTGTTACTCAAGCTGTCAGCACAACAGTGCATGTGTACAGTGCTGTGCATGCACAGTACCCATTCTGTGTTGTCCTAGATACCGAAGAATGCAATCAGGACCGCATGATAGTAGTCCTGAGTCCCGCTGTCCATCCAAACAGGACACCATGCTGCCTGCCTCTAGCCACCAGGGATCAGGGGAAGTCCTGGGGTATGTGATGGGGGTGATACAGGCATGTAATAAGGGTGATGGGGTTAATGGAGGCATGTAATGGGGGTGATGGGGCATGTAATGGGGGTCATGGGGTTAATGGAGGCATGTAATAGGGGTGATGGGGTCATGGAGGCATGTAATGGGGGTGATGGGGTTAATGGAGGCATGTAATGTGGGTGATGGGGTTAATGCAGGCATATAATGGGGGTGATGGGGTCAATGGAGGCATATAATGGGGGTGATAAGGCATGTGACGGGGGCAATGGAGGTATGTGATGGGGGCATGTAATGGGGGTGATGGGGGCATGTAATTGGGTGATGTGGTTTATGGTGCATGTTGTGCGTGGGTAGTGGGGTGCCCGAATTTTGTCTGTCTAGGGCAGCACAAAACCAAGATACACCACTTGGTAACATGCTGGTCTCCTAACTGCTTATACCACTGTAAGAGTTATTTTTACCCTGAACCGGCCTTGACTCGTGGTTGATCCTAGAGGTTCAGCCAGCCTGGAACTTAGAGAATCACTAGTGTTGTTATGAAGTTGTAGGACTAGATATGAATATAGGCAAACCTGAGTAGAAAAATCTTTTACAAACAGAATCATTTTAGATGAATTTAGGTTAGCGTCTGGACCAATAAACACTCAGAATAACATACTAATTCGATAAATTGCACCATATTAGTAGTAAGATACTGCCGGTTTGGGCGATCCATACCTACCTAAAATTTTGAACAGTTTGCTGAACTGGTGGCTGGGATTGGGAGTCCTCTGTTTTCAGGCAAAGCTTTCCTCCTTAATCTGAGGTTTACGCTCTCTGGCGTGTGACACATGGTCAGAGACCAAACCCCGATGACAGGCTCACTGTGCAACGGTAACAAGAGGAAGAAGCTGGATGTAGCGCACCCTCAGGTCAGTTATGCATGTACAGCTCCAGATTTTGTTCACATATAAAGATTATACATATACAAACATTATGCATATACTGCTCCATATTAACTTCATATAAAATGATTATACATACCCTGCTCCAGATTGCCTTCATATACAAAGATTTTATTTATATATATATCCTGCTCTAGATTTCCTTTATATAAAAAGCTTATCAATATACTGCTCATGATTGCCTTCATATACAAATATCATGTATATCCTGCTCCAGATTGCTTTCCTATACAAAGGCTATGTTTTAACTGCTGCAGATTGGTTTCATGTACAAAGATTATGCATTTACTGTTGCAGATTTGTCTTCAGTTGTGAAAATTCTAATTCTTATTAGAGCACCACATATCAACTTTTCAGGAAACAGAATCAGATAGCAAGAGGTATTGCAGACAAGGTAGTTGGCGGTTGGTACACAGATACAGGCAATAGCAGGCAATAGCACTCTAGATAAAGTGATTGTAGGCTAGAACTGCAGTCTGCAGTGAAACGTACGCTCTTCAAAAGATGGCAGTAGATATAAACTAGAGCACAGATTGCAGCAGAGCTTACACATCAAGAGATACAATAGGGAAAAAACTGGGGTCCAGTATGTAGCAGCACATACACTCCCCAGATTAGTAGCAGATAAACTATAGTGCAGTTGGAGGCAGACCTAGCATTTATTTACAGTATGGAGACAATAATTTCAGGAGTACAATACAGACAACACTAAACTGAAAATATCAAAAAAAAAATCCAGAGAAATAGTCAGTAGTAATCAGAGAATAAGACACAGAGAGGATGTCAGCCAAGCAGGAACTGGTACACAAAGAAAAATGAAGAAGAAATACAAGTGAGCACGCCCCAGTATGTCATAGACCCATATGTTTTGTATGTTAACACTTATTGGTACTGAGTAAGGGTCTAGGACACTTCTTCGCCGCATCTTCATCGCTGACAGTTCAGCGCGGCAGTTAGAGCGCTGAACTGTCAGCAATGAAGAAGCTCTATGTAAGAGCTGACAGTTCAGCGCTGAACTGTCAGCTCTTACAAATGTACAAGAAAAAATAAAATAACCCCCCCTAATAAATGATTCCCCCCCCAAAGTTCCCCCCAAACCCCAATACTAAAATTAACCCCAATACTAAAATTAACCCCCGACACCTAATACTTACCCCCTAAACCCTAATACTAACCCCCGAACCCTAATACTAACCCCCGAACCCTAATACTAACCCCTGAACCCTAATACTAACCCCCTAAACCCTAATACTAAAATTAACCCCCTAAACCCTAATACTAAAATGAACCCCGAACCCCAATACTAAAATTAACCCCGAACACTAATACTAAAATTAACTCCCTAAACCCTAATTCTAACCCCCTAACCCCTAATTCTAACCACTCTAACTAAAATAAACTAAAATAGCTAAAATACTGAAATAAACTTACCTTTAGCGATGAAATGTCCCGCGATGAAATCTCCAGCGACGAGCTGTCTTGTGGTGCAGAGTCGGCGGTGAAGCAGCTGCGCGGAAGCAGCCGCGATGAAGTGTCCCATCCCCCTGAGTAATGCATGATATTTTACATGGTTTTACCAGAACACAACCACTAACCACATAGACCTATGTCTGGGATTTGTAAATGCTTCAGCACCCTTTATGATGCTTCTCATATCATTTTCATAACTAAGAAAAAATAACAAATAATAACAAAAATGGGGATCCATAAGATCTAGAACATGAAAGACTTAAAAAAAAGTATATAGCTAGACACTCACCAGAGTTTGGAAGAGAAGAAAGAATGAAAAATAAAAAGTAATACAATAAAATGAGCTATCCAATGAAGCCTGTTAATCCACAAATAAACAATAGGGTTTACTCAAAAAAGTGAGAATTACAGGGAATTGAGAGAAGAATTTCAAACGGAAGGCCAAAGTAGCTCAGTTGCAAAAAAAAAATCCCATTTAGATGCATTGGAGATTTTTTCCAAATTGACTTCATTGGCTTAAAGTTTGGGATTCCCATCTCAATAACCTGCAATTCCTTCTTTACAAAGTGTAGACTTTATAGTTATTTTTATCACGTTATTCAATAGTGAATAAAGTGTGATTTGATGAAAGCAGTACCAAAGCTTAACGGCAGCAGTAACAGCACACTGCTGTCCAGAGGTGTCACTAGGGTTGGTGTCACCAGGTGCGGTAACTCATGGTGCCACACCCCCCCCTGGATTTCCTCCAATACCATGCCAAACAGATTCCTTAGTAATGCCAGTCAGATGACCCATTAAATCTACCACATACAGGAGCCCCACAAATGATGTCACACACAGGAGCCCCATAACTATGACACACCCAAGAGCCCCATATATTATGCCACACCAGAGCCCCATAAATTATGTCGCACCAGAGCCCCATTATTTATGCTTCACCTCAGAGCCCAATTAATTATGCCACACACACAGGCACCCTTAATTATGCCCGACACAAACGCCCCATAATTATGCCACACAAATGAACCCCTTAATTATGCCACACATGGGGCCCAATAAATATGCCACACATGGGACCGCCATTAATTATGCGACACACACAGGAGCCCCACGAGGTGACAATTGTACAATTCTAAAACAATACATATCTATACACACAGACATCTCTCTCTTATTTTGCCGTTTATAAGCCAGGCAATTTGCCTAATAATATGCCAGTATTATTTTGCCATTTCATATGCCACAGCCAATTTGCGCAATTATATGCCAGTACTATTTTGCTATTTATTATGCCACAGCCAATTTGCCCAATAATATGCCAATATTATTTTGTCATTAATAAGCCACAGCCAATTTTCCCAATAATATGCCAATATTATTTTGCCATTAAAAAGCCACAGCCAATTTGCCCAATAATATGCCAGTATTATTTTGTCATTAATAAGCCACAGCCAATTTGCCCATTAATATGACAGTATTTTGCCATTCAATATGCCAGTATTTTGCCATTTAATGTATGCCAGTGTTATTTTGCCACTCAATATGCCAGTATTATTTTGCCATTCAATATGCCAGTATTTTGCCACTCAATAAGGCAGTATTTTGACACTCAATATGCCATTCAATATGCCAGTTTTTTGCGACTCAATATGCCAGTATTTTGCCACTCAATATGCCAGTTTTTTGCCACTAATATGCCAGTATTTTGCCACACTATATGACAGTTTTTTGCCACTCAATATGCCAGTATTTTGTCACTCAATATGCCAGTTTTTTGCCACTCAGTATGCCATTATTTAGCCACTCACTATGCCAGTTTATCTCTCTGCCACCCTCCTCCCCCCTTCCCCAATACTTACATCGTTGCTCTGTCTCCCCGTCGTCTCCTCCATGCAGTCTTCCCTCCTGCACGGAGGAGGTAAACACAGCCACCGGATGTGACGTAACGTTATTCAATATTGACGTGCCATTCAAAATGCCAGTATTTTGCCATTTAATATATGCCAGTATTATTTTGCCACTCAATATGCCATTATTATTGTGCCATTCAAAATGCCAGTATTTTGCCACTCAATATGGCAGTATTTTGCCACTCAATATGCCAGTTTTTTGCCACTCAGTATGCCAGTATTTAGCCACTCACTATGCCAGTATATATCTCTGCCACCCTCCTCCCCCCTTCCCCAGTACTTACCTCCTTGTTGCTCTGTCTCCCGGTCGTCTCCTCCATGCAGTCTTCCCTCCTGCACGGAGGAGGGAAACACAGCCACTGGATGTGACGTAACGTCTGACTGATAACGGATGACTAATTCCTTACTGAAATCAGGATTCATTTTTGTCTAATGTTCATGCATCTAACAGAAGCTCAGTGTCTGTTTGGAAAAAACTCTATGACTGATGATGTCATCATATGGGGACCTCGCACCACTGACACATCACTGATGTGTTTGTAGCACCAATAGCAAGACAGTATCGAGCTGCAAAATTAAAACAAAAGTTTATTGTTACTGATGCAACCAAATGAAATATACTCAAGAGAAATTAAATGGGTGATAACTGATACTGGGAATAAAATAAAACAGAAAACAAATTTTAAAAAACTTTATTTCGATGAAGTTGCATTTATGCATAAGGTAGTTGCAGACTAGCATGATTAACCTATTTAGAGATCCTCACCTTAATCTGGACTTTGTTCTTCTTTGTCAACTTGTTTCAGGTTGATTAATCTTAGAGTTAATTTGAAATCTTGCTTGTATCTGGAATGTTACTTTTAAATGCCAAGGAATATGGTAAATATAAAGATGCATATACATATTTATTCTTAATTGTATTAACTCCTGTATCACTTTTGATGATAGATTGTGGTTTAGTGTCAGACTGAAGCCATATATTATGCTTAATTAATTTTGTTGATGCTTTAGTCCAGTTTCTCAGTGACTGATCTTTTGTACCTTGGCTCAGTTCCTGCCAATGAGGCATGACATCCATGTTTTACAAGGCACATTACACTTTTGCACCACATGTAATTTAATCAGCTCATGTGCAGTAGGACCACTTCTTCTCCTTTGAGGTGTACACTGATCCTAAAGGTTCATTTTAAACCACACAGTAACGACCAAAAGCAGGAAATATGCTTGGCATGCATATCTTAGCTTTAATTTTTTGTATTTCGGGTCTTGGAGCTGTCATTGGTGCAGTTGTATCAAATGAATGGAAGGTGACAAGCCGAGCGACCTCGGTCATCACTGCTACCTGGGTGTTTCAAGGCCTGTGGATGAACTGTGCAGGAAATGCCCTGGGGTCATATCACTGCCGACCACATTTAACCCTCTTCAGGTTAGAAGGTAAAATTAGTTTTGAGGTTTTATTTTGTATAAAATCAAACAATGTTAACATTTCATTATTTTATTTTGATGAATTTATATTTCTTGTATGTATTGGAAATCCATTGTGTATTTGAAATTCAATTTAGAAAAGTACATTTGAAAAGGAAACAAATCTTCCATGATGAATGTATCTTGAAGTTGCATTTCTATTATTACTTTATTTTCAAGCTTACATTATGAGTTTGTAAATCATGCAATTAATGGTGGAAATCGAAAAAAACCACGAAGACCCTTCAGTTTTAAAAATGTAAATTGTTTAATGAAATACTGTATATGACTGTTTAAAAATATTTTAGAATTGTGAAAGAGTAACTAGAGTTTATATTTATATGTATTTTGGTGTCCAGTTTCATTACATTTATTATTTTTCATTTCATTGTTCCAGTTGCATTATTATTTTGATATCTCAACTGTATTTAGATGTACTTTATTTCTACTATTTTTGAGAATGTAATGTTTATTATGACACTTTAACACTATTCTATAAAAACATTCTACACAATTATGCTTTTATTGTAATTAAACTTTCTTTTTATAGTTGATTTAATTCAGCAAAGCACTTTATATGTTTCAAAAACTTATACTCACTGCATTTGAGAGTTAGGAAATGTAGTAAAAATAGAATACATTTTGATTTCCTGCCTGAACTTTTTACTTTTTTGGTAAATTATTTGTTTAAATTAAACTTTACTGTAAAGTGCAGGTTTCCACAACCATAAACAAATAGACACAATGAATATGAAAACTATTTTCATACCTCTACATTAAACATTTTCAAAACAAATTCTTAATTGTTCCAGTCTGAGAATAACTTCTGAGACCTAGTACAACATTAAAGAAATGGCATTCTTCATGGTTTACTTTCTAAATAAATACATCCTGTAAAGGGAGTATCTGAAACAATGGAATAAAACCCTTTAAAGACAACTACAGCCACTAAAATATTTAGATAACTGTGTTAAATTAGAATAATATTATTGTCACAATTAAATTGATTTTAGTGTATCAGTGGCATGATAACATCTATAAAGAATGTATACAATTCTGTTGATAGCTAATCACATGCATACGTCACTGACGCTGTTGGGAATGTAGTGGTTTCATATGAGATGTATAAAAATAGGCATGTAAATTATATTAAACTATATCAATTACAGTAATTTAATAATATGATTTTGTAATACTTTTTTTTCAAGAATTATTCTAGTACTGTGGGTAAATTCGCTAGCTGCCAATATGTACCAATTTCATTTTTCCGTCATATCAATCTTTAAAAAAAGTAATAAAACAGTTATATTTACCAGAATATTATAATATATTATACAGTCTCTCCTGTTACCCATAACAAAATCTTACATCAATTTACTACAGTCGAAAATTTTTGACAATTTGTTTGGAAGAAAGGTTAATCTATGTCCTACAAGTGGAATAACCTTGCCTTTGGTGATATTATTACATGCTGATATATACTTTGTTGTTTAATGTACAATGTTTGTTCAATGTCAAGTTCTCTAATTTCCAGAACATATAAAGCAAGTCCACTTCTCTTTACCATGTTATTTCTGAGCAGATTTACATTCTTTTGAAATGAACTTGCCTTTTCAGGAACATCAAGACAATAATAGATTAACTCTATGGGAAGAAACAGGTATTTAATCATTAGGATATTTAATCAGCCTCATAATTTAGCAAACTTACTTACTACTTCCAGGAAATAAAATGTAAATTCCAAACTCTTTTGCTTTCTTACAAATTTTTTTTTAAAGACACTATGGGGTCTATTCACTATTAATTTATCTCATGTCATCGAATCCTATAGACTACAATAGAAATATTTGAGTCAAAAACTAGTAATAAGTGAGATTGAATCAAGCCCAATTTGTTAATAAACTTAAAGACACATACAGTGTAATTGTTCCTTCATTAAATTGGAGCAAACACATCCCAGATGGAGACATGGAAATTATAAATGTTTAAGGAAAAGTAAATTTAGTATAGTATTGTAGTATAGGACATAGTTTCTCCCAAGCACAGCGAAATTTGCAAATAAATGGTAAGAAATGTGATTTAATTTTTTAAAACTCTTTTATAATAAAAAATTGTGCGTGGATTACTGATAGAAGCAGGAGTCTCTGGCGGCATTACGATAGCGCCCTGTGTGCTCACTTCAGATGGGACACCAAAGCTGCGCCTGCCAGCTTATCGAGGAGGTCATCTATTCAGGGCATGGGCTGGGCATCAGTCATGGTCTTTTCTTTCAGCCTCCTATAATCCATAAGACCACAGGGGGTGCCCAGGGACTATGTGAGAGTTTGATGACTCCTAAAGCTTTCATCTCCTCCAGCTCATGCTTAATGTGCCCCTTGACTGCCTCCAGGACCCGGTAAGCGGGTTGACAGAGGAGGGCCTGTCCGGCAGTCTCTACGGGATGTTGGGTGATAAGATGATAGCCCAGGCAGAGCAGATAACAGAGGGCACTGGGCAGGCCTTGGAGCTGGGTCTGCTCCCAGGAACTAAGTTGCGGACCAATCTGCAGGGTGCTGGGCATCCTAGTGTCGGCTAGTAGATCGGGAATCGCCTCTCCTACATCGGTAACCACAGGAGTGCATATGGCTGCGACCTCCGCTATCCTGTGGTGGTAAATTTTAAGGACATTAATTTGGCATATGCAGGGAGACTGCCGACACCCTTTCTTGATGATCACATATGTGGTCTCCTCGTTGCTCTCCAAGACCTTGTAAGGTCCTTCCCAGGCAGCTTGTAGCTTGTTCTGCCATGTCGGTTTAAGCATGAGTACATGCTGTCATAAGAACAATTCTTGGGGCTTGGTGTGAATATTGTATTGGCCCTTTTGCCAAGCTTGTGTCGCCCGGAGGTTATCTTGGGGTAACTGGAGAATTTGGGCTAGCTTCTCCCTAAGTTCCACCATACCAGGAAAGTAGGGGGTGGTGTGCAGGGCTTTAACGCCACACAGTGCCCAGACTTGGTTAAGGAGGTCAGATAGGAACATGGTACCCTGATCCGAGAGCACCTCCATCGAAAAAATAACTTGGGAGAAGATTTGAAGCAGAGCATCGGCCATGGTGTCTGCTTGAATGTTGGACAGGCCAACGGCTTCGTGGTAGCGGGTGGCAAAGCCCACCATGATGAAGATGTACTGTTTCCCCATCCAGTTGGGCTAAGCCAACGGACCTACGATGTCCACCACTACCCAATGGAAAGGGTTCGCCTATTACAGGAGTAGACTGTATAAAGGGGACCCGGGTCACTTCATTGCTCTTCCCCACATGTTGACATGGGTCACATGTGTGACAATGAGTGGCAGGTGCCTGGTCTTAGTGATCCCCAGGTGACCAGCTGTAGGTACAATGGCTGGAGGAGGGGAATGGCTATGTCCCCATTGGGGTTGCCTGGGGTGGACCAATATCGCAATCCCTCCTGTGACAGGGAAATACACACTACGCTGAAAATCTCTGACTCAAAAAAATAGGTCTGGGATTGGCTAATTATACAAACCTCTCCCATCAGAAAGGCTCAGGCTCCCCACTCATCCCCATATTAAGATTTGTGTCCTGGAATGTTAATGGATTAAATTCTGCGATACAAAAAGGCTTAAAGTAACTACACACCTAAAACGTATGAAACCTAACGTCATACTATTACAAGAAACATATTGGTCTAAATCTTGTTCTACATCACTACATGATTACTGGATCGCAGAATGTGTGTTGGCCCGATCAAAAAAGCTATTGTATTCAGCAAACACAAACACATCTCATCATATGAGATTCATGGTAAAACAGTCGATCCAAAAGGTAGCTTTATATTTTTAGAGCTATCAATTGAAGGGGTACGGATCCTGCTGGTAAATATATACACACCAAACTCACCAAGTCAATCCTTCTTCCTCTCAATTTTTGAAAAGTTACCCAAAATGCCAGAATTACCAAGCGTTATGGGAGGAGATTTCAATTCTGTAAGTGACCCAGCCTTAGACTCCTCTTCAGCACACAGACACACTACTTTATGCCCCTCAGAAGGTATACATTTCCTGATGGCCCAACAGAAATTAATAGACATATATATTACTAGCATCAAACACAACGGCCTAAATTTATTGAAAACTATTATCCAAGTCATCCAAGCCATTTTCTCCACCCTATTTCAGGAACAGCCAGATGATAGAGAAACAGGTATATCAATATTACAAGAAGCTATGCTTCAAAAACTAACAAATATCCAAAGAAACATACTTAATGCCCCAATCCTAGAAAAAGAAGTCAAATTAACAATAAATTCTCTAACAAATCACAAATCACCAGGGCCAGACGGCTATCCTGCAGAATTTTCGAAACTATTAAAACAAGACATCTCACCAACTGTGACCAACTTATATAATAAGATATGTATATACCATATTTCGGCTTCATCTTTACTGGATTCCAAGACAACCCTAATACTGAAGCCTGAAAAAGATGAAGAACAAATGGGTTCATATAGGCCCATCACATTACAAAACTCTGATATTAAAATCCTTTCAAAAATAATAGCCACAACACTTCAACATATTCTTCCTGAAACCTTGCATGAGGCACAAATGGGCTTCATACTAAACCTCACCTACTGTAGGAATAAGAAAAGCACTCATAGCCATACAGCAGGCAAAAATAAAAGGACCCTCACCCACTTATTTCTTAATAAGATTAGACACTTGTAGAGCATTTGACAGCATCTCATGGGAATATATAGTAAGGATTCTTAAGTTTAGATTCTTCGGAGCAGATTTTTTCACATTTTTTCAGAAATCTAGATGCCTCACCATCAACAGTAATACATATAAATGGATTGCCGTCAGACCCAGTTCCTATAGCAAGAGGCGTTTGACAAGGATGCCCTTACTTTTTTTGGGGTGGAGGGCTCAGACCTTCCTTTCGCAGCATGCACTCTTTATAGCTCTGTTGAGTACATATGAGCTTTTTATGTGCTTCAAGTCTTAAGTAAAATTGTGGAGGAGTACCACTTGTGCCATATTTGAGGCATAATAATAATTAATTATATTAGGGATTCCTATTCCTCCTCTTCTCCTAGATTGCATCAGCCATCTGTTTGCTACTCTATTCTTTTGGTTATTATGTATATATTTGTTAACATGAGTTTGTATTCACTGTAGTATTATTCTGGGGATTTCCATTGGTATGGATCTGAATATATCTAAAGGCTTTGGGAGGATCATCATCTTTATCGTCGCTACTCTTCCTAACCATGATATATTTATTCTGGACCAGTTTAGCATATCTTGTTTTAAGCTTTTCCATTTCATCAACAAATTTGCCTTTAACATATTTGGTGGGTTGGCTGTTAAATTAATTCCTAGGTACATACTATTCCCTTTCCTCCACTCAAAAATAGATTTGATTTTTAATACCTCAACCATTTCTTCCAGAAAACCTATGGGCATTGCTTGTGTTTTTGATAGATTGATTTTGTGGTAAGTTACCCGACCATATTGGGTTAACAGGTCCCACCGAGCAGATAATGCAGATTCTGGTTCAGACATGACAACCAAGATGTCATCCGCGAAAAGTCCCATCTTGACTTCTATAAGCGGAGAAAATGTATAACCTTGAATTTTTGAGTGCTCTTTAATCAATAGTGCCAAAGGCTCCAGAGTCAGTACATATAATATTGGTGATAAGGAACATCCCTGTCTAGAGCCGTTGGTAATTATTAGGGTTCTAGATTCAAATCCCATATATGAGACTGTGGCAGTTGGCTTAGTATAGAGTGCCAGCACTGATTTAATATATTATAATGAAAATCCATATTTTCTCAGTACCCCCTCCAGGAAACCCTAGGGTATGCGATCAAACACTTTCTCAGCGTCCAGAGATAATAAATTGAGAAAGAAAAAAAAAAGTACAAAACAAATTATTACTGCATACATTGGCAGAAACAGTTTGTAAAATGGCCGTATTATAAAAGTGTAAATATACCTTATGTTACCTGACCTGGGAAATCGGCTTATAAAAATATATTCATTTGTGGTGCCGCGCAGTTCCAAACATTATTGCAATATAAGCATAGATCATTTTGGAAGATCACTTTTTGGAAGCAGTGATACACATAAGGTATCCTTCACCCCAAAAAAAAATATTTGTGTAAGAGAGAAATTATCATTAAACACACAGGAAAAAAAGGCACTGTTTTATCTAATACCAGAATAAATACTGAGTTCTCATCATATTCGCAAAAAAACATTTTATCACTGTCCATTCCATCTATTTCAATCATTCGGCGTTAGCCTTTTGAGAGTTGCCATTTATAGCACATATCTGAGACTATGTTTGAAATTTTCAACATTGCCTACCTGATGACAACGAATGTCTTTGATCATGTGTTGCTTTTTGCACACTTTTTATACAAGGCAGTACATATGTACGTTTAAATTCTTCTCTGAACCTTCTACTCTTGTGTGCAGTTCTGCCATATTCTAGAATCTAGATACCTTCCATGTGTGGTGAATCCAGATATATAGAATGAATCAGATACAGTCTTTCCTTTCTTAATACTGTTTTTCATGGAACTCTGAAATGTAAACACTAAGTTTGGTAATCTAATTGCGAAAATAAATAAACAGCTTGAAGGAATTTTTATAAACATAAATTAAAAAATGTATAACCAGCAAAACACAGCAGTGCACTAATGAGCGTTGACAAAAAGACTACTTATGCATATGTACCAAATTCTTATTTCAAGTGGTCAAAGAAGAACATGTTTCTTGAGTGGGTGCACACCAGTTACCAAGCTTTAATTGACTTTATCACCATACTTTATTCAACAGTTTGTAGCTCTGTGATACATTCATTCAGGCCAAAAATTCTGATTATGATCCACTCAGGCATGTTGGGTTATTTTGATTTTTGCTACCTTTATAGTTGTATGTCTGTTGAGATACATGCATGAATCTTCTCAACTACTCAGTAAATGATGTTGGAGGTAAAATGTCATATGGGACTATTCACTAAATGGTGAGTTCCAGGTGAGACGAACATTTAATCTCACCAATTTAGCTTTATATTGTGCAGGGACAAACCTGGTGAGTTTGCTTAGCAGGGGAAACGTCATGTTTATATCCGCACAATGTATAGTTAAATTGGTGAGATGAAATGTTCATCTTACCTTAACTCACTTTTTTCGGGAATATCCCAAATAGTGTGTTCGGAGTAAATGCAAGGTGGATTTTATTATTGTAAAAGCATGTATCCATAAAAAGTATAAATGAAGTAAATAATGAATAACCACGCTATATACAGGACAAGCAGTAAATAACAGAGAAACTAAGAAAAAGTAAGATAAAAAAAAAGTTTTTTTTTATGAAAGGACAAATCCATAGAAAATACAATGCGTTCTAGGGGTTGGTGTTGGTAGTAGCACTTTATGATGCCACTTAGCACATATTCTTAGCCTGTACGATGGCATAAATCTTTAACCACTGGCATAAAGGAGACTACAGTTCACATGAGCAGTGCCAAGGAAGGACTGAGACACAGTGACTCAGCAAGCCATGTGACATGAAATGGAAAGGATTTTCTGCCTCATTACACTGCTAGCCGTATGTGTTATAGTAACTAGAAAAGTTAGCAAAACATATGTTAAATGATTAATCTAATAACAAAATCAATGTAACATGATCATTGTATTAACCAGTTTAGCTTTTCTGGATTTTCCATTTCCAGTAGAGTTCAATTCTCCATATAGGTTAAGAGAACAAGAGTTGACTAAGTGCCAGAGTGATGAAGCTGGGGATTTGAGTGCAAGTATAAACATGCTTGACTTGGCCAATTACGTGTATACATAAATAAAGCAATCACATCTTTTACAAGGGAATTTGTTTTGTACGTGGCGTTTTGCTAGTTAACGTGGCAGCTCATTACGTTTAGTGATGACACGTTGTTAATAATAATTTATTTAGTAAGTGCTAGTACATTCTGTTTCACAGTTCAATAAACAAACACCAACCATAGAAACATAGAATGTGTCGGCAGATAAGAACCATTCGGTCCATCTAGTCTGCCCAATTTTCTAAATACTTTTATTAGCCCCCAGTTCCCTATCTTATAGCCAGGATAGCCTTGTCCCTATCCCGCGCATGCTTAACATCCTTGACTGTGTTTACCTCTACCACTTCTGCCGGCAGGCTATTCCATACATCCACTACACTCTCAGTAAAGTAATACTTCCTGATATTACTTTTAAATCGTTGCCCCTCTAATTTTAGACTATGTCCTCTAGTTGTGGTAGTTTTTCTTCTTTTAAATATACTCTCTTCCTTTACTGTGTTGATTCCCTTTATGTATTTAAGTATTTCTATCATATCCCCCCTGTTACGTCTTTCCTCCAAGCTATATATGTTAAGATGCTTTAACCTTTCCTGGTAAGGTTTATGCTTCAATCATGAACCAGTTTAGTAGCCCTTCTCTGAACTCTCTCCAAAGTAACAATATCCTTCAGGAGATACGGTTTCCAGTACTGCGTACAATACTCCAAGTGAGATCTCACCAATGCTCTGTACACTGGCATGAGCACTTCCCTCTTTCTACTGCTAATACCTCTCCCTATGCAACCAAGCATTCTGCTAGCATTCCCTGCCACTCGATTGCATTGCCTTCCTACCTTTAAGTCCTCTGCAATTATTACTCCTAAATCCCTTTCCTCAGATGTTGAGATTAGGAGTGTGGGGTTTTTACGCCCAAGGTGCATAATCTTGAACTTTTCCACATTAAATGTCAGTTGCCACAGCTATGACCATTTTTCTATTTTGCCTAAATCATTTGCTATTTGGCTTATCCCTCCATGAACATCAACCCTGCTGCAAATCTTTGTATCATCAGCAAACAGACATACTTTGCCAACAAGACCTTCTGCATTATCACTAATAAAAATATTAAAGAATGGGTCCAAGTACAGATCCCTGAGGTACCCCACTAGTAACAAGACCTTGCATCGAATATACTCCATTGACTCAGCTACTCAGCTATTGTCTAATCCATTCAACAATATTGGAATCCAAGATAGCAGTTTATTGATAAGCCTTCTATGTGCGACAGTGTCAAAAGCCTTACTGAAATCTAGGTAAGATTAGGTAACCCACAACTAACTGGCAACATTACAGGTTTATTACTTGACACTTTAAATCTATAGAAACTGTTACAAAACTTCCCTTTGGTAGAGTTGCCAAGCAGCCGTTAAATTGGCTTGAGGCTGTTGTTATGTTTGTTATATTTGAGGAGTTAATGACATGGCCTTGATTTTTTGAAGAAAAGGTGGCAACCCTGACCTTTGGATGTCAGGGTTTTGTCAGGGATCTCATAATAACCACAGGGCTTTATTCAGCTGAATGGGAGAATGTTTCCATCTCGGCTACTTTGGACTTAACAGCTTCGCGACAAAGGACGTGCCAGGCACGTCCTGGGAGAAACTCCCTTAACGACAAAGAACTTGCCTGGCACGTCCTGCAGTGAATCAAGCGGTTTTAAAGCGGTTGTCGAGGCAATAGCCAGCACCGAAATTTCTATTTCGGGGCACCCACGATCGCCCCACGGAGCGATTGTGGGGAGCCATAATGACGGAGCATGCTGCTCCGTCAATATGGCTAACCCCTCTGCCGGTCTGAGCTTCGGAAGTGAAAGTAACTTCACTTCCGTCGCTCTGAATATGCTACTTGACTGCCCCTAGTGGTAGTTAAGTAGCATTGCAATGGAAAATATTTAAAATACATATTTAATTAATTAAAAACAGGTTATATAGCTATAATAGCCTATAGGGTTAAAATTAAATATTTTTTAGCATAAGGGATAGGGTTAAAATTAAATTAAAAAATATTAAGGGATATAATAAAGATTAGAGTCGGGGTTAAATTTAGTGTTAGGGTTAAATTTTGGGTTCGGGTCAAAAGGTCAATATAGGAATAAACAAAAAAACACTATTTTTGGTTTTTGCCCCATAACTCGCAAAAAAATACCGAAAAATATGGAAACATGCATATTTTTGAACTCGGGACAACATTTAGAAACTATTTAGACGGGGTCTTTTTTAATGATTTTATTTGTATAAATTATATTTTAGGTCAAAGATAAAAAAAAAAATTTCATCATATTTTATGATTTTTTTGTAGTAAATTATAAGATATGATGAACATAATGGTATCTAATGAAAGCCCTTCTTATGATGATAAAAACAACACGTAATTTGTGTGGGTACTGTATGTGAGAAAGAAAAAAATTATAGCTAAACACAAACACCCTAGAAATGACAAAACAGCCATTGTCACCAAGGGAAAGTCAAGGTGAAAATGTCTGTCACTAAGGGGTTAAAATGGACACTACCACTTACTACAAATCTATCTCTATGTTTGAATGAATTGTATATACAAGTAAAAATCAAATTAGGTGTCTGTCACCAGCATCCATTTTGAGAATTTTACCCATGATGCAACATTTTCCAAAATCTTTCAGCAAGTCTCACTTTACAATAGTGGCCAGAACCTGCATAATGATGTCATAATATACACCCCCTACTCTCTTACTGGATCCTGTGCATCACTAGTAGGCAGGACTACAATTTTTTTTTACCTTCCTTCCAACACAAAAAAAGGAGATTGACCTGATCAAACAGGATCATAACTCTGCCTCCTTGTGATGTAATTCTGACTTTTAGACTGTATTCTGTGTCCCCAGCCCCAAAATGAGATACTAGTGATGTAAAGTCACTTGGGGGTGGCACCCAAACACATTATATTTCACAAAATGGCAGCGCCCGGTCGCATTTGTTTAGAAAAATATTTCATAAATAAACTGACATAACAAAAACACATATCTGAAATCAACAAAGCAAAATAAAAAAAAAAAATAAACCCTTTTCATTTTTTGGCCGGAGTGTCCCTTTACTTTTTAAATTCCCTTTTCGCTTCCCCTCAATTCTCTCTTTCATTAATAAAGTCATATAGAGTAAAAAAAAACAACACATTTTTTGTATATCTCACTTTTTAGCAACACGTTTTTGTATAACTCACTTTTTAGCAACACGCTTTTGTATATCTCACTAGAGTAAATAAAGACACAAGACACAGCCCACACAGATATAAATCACAATGAACACAACACACTCCTTGCTCTCTTTTCCTCACCTTTAAGCAGAAACACTCCTCAGCTTCAAAATAATATGAATTAGCTATATCAGACTGGCCTGCTAATTGATCAGGCACAGGTGAGCTCCAATTTGTTCACACAAGTAGAGCTCCTGCATTAAAACCATCCTCTGGCCTAGATTTTAAACAGCTACTAGTGCAGTTGGAGCACTGGCTCACCCTCCTGTGCAGATGCTCTGCCCCCTTACTATCATTTGCAAATTCCCATCTATTTGTTGCACTTGCAAAGCACATTTATCTACCCGGGATATTAATTTAACGGAATAAAGCAGGCTGCTATTTACAGAAGGATGTCAATATTTATATTGATTCATGACACAGAGGACTGTAATGTTTTGCATAAATGCAAGTTTTATTAGTATTTATTGGTGTTTGAATCATTTTTTTCTCACTTGTCACTTGCAAAAAATATAATGTTTTCAATAAATTCTGTCATTTTGTAATTGTTGTGCCTGAATTTTGATGCTATAATCTAACCCACTTTGGGTTCTTTTTTAACTTTTTGTTTTTATCAGAGCAGGCCTAATGTATCTTCCCTCAACTGCTGCTCCACACATTACTTACTAATACAGTACTAATGGCATTTTAGATGACCAAAAAAGGAGACTCAAAGGACAGCTGCCATCAAACACGTTAATTATGTTTAATTGAAAGAATAAGGCATTTTAAATAGAACTATTTTAATAAGAGAGCACATATAAAGTATTATTGAGCCCTCTTTACTCTATTTAGCTCTATCAGGGGGTGACTTTTATTTTTTAGAATCACATCCTTCATCTGACCCAAGATGAGGCAATATTCTAAACAACATATTCACCCCCTGATAGAACTATATGGAGTAAAGTGGGCTCAATAAGGTGCTTTATTTGTATTCTTCAGTTGCCCCCCTTTCCCCCGAGAAATAGTTCAGTGCCGAGGTGGCAGTAATAGAGGTGTACCAGGTACAATGCTTACCCAGTGCCAACATTGCCAACCCATGGAAATGGATGAGAGGATGTCCGATAGCATTGCTTTGTTTGTTGCTATCGGACTTCTCCACTTCCTCATGTTCCTTGCTGTAGTAGTGTTAGAAGCGCAAGTGAAAAACTATTTAGTGTCCCTTTAAAAAATAATTTAATTATATTTTACCTTTACACAATAGATTTCAAACAGTTGGTACACAAAATATTAATACTGTTTATCACATTTAGGTTTTATACAAGCCTGCAGAGCACTGATGATTGCAGCTATATGTTTGGGTTTCTTTGGGACCATATTTGGATTTATTGGGATGAGATGCACAAACATTGGAGGCAGTGAACGAACAAAAGCTAAAATTGCCTGTGTAGCTGGAGTTTTCTTCATATTTTCAGGTGAGCACCGCAAGTTACGTTACAGTGATGACTCCATAGTTTAGAAACACGAATACAAACATTAATAAATAGAAGCATGCATAAAAACATAGATACAATTGTGGGGTAGGAACCATGTACTGCCTAAACAAATACAGCTGTTATTTCTGGACATTTGTGTATCTCAGTTATTCTTGACCTTTCTTAGTATTAAGCCCCATGTCACCATTCTATGTATCCACCACTCTTTATTGTTCTGCATCATTGCACATAATTTCCTCTAAATTCAAAGCATCATCTTTTGCTATAGCCAAGTATTTTTTTGTGGAGAATACTGCCACCTTGCATTCATACATTATTTTATGTTTGGATGTAACCATCATGTCTTCCCAAGTTTTGCATGTTAGAGGTTTTTAGTATTGCCAATCTATTCTATGAAAAGAGAATTTATAGCCATTCTTTATGTAAAAGTAATCAGAAGAATGTTACCATTGCCTCTCCCTTACAAGTTAACATACAAATACTTTAAATTAATTACTTTAAATGATTTAATTTGTATTATTAAGGAAACAAGATAATGATTCCCATGTAACATTTTTTCAGATCCCTTGCATTTATTCATCTTCAATTTGTTTCAATTGGCAGGTCTATGTTCTTTAACCAGTTGTTCACTGTATGCACATAAAACCACCAGTGAATATTTCGATCCAGCTGTACCACAGAAGTAAGTGTTCTCTTCGTAGCATAACATACATCAGAAAAGGTAAAAATGTCTGAATATTTTAAACTTACAAAAAAAAAAGAAACAGCCACCCAAATCAACTCACACTGCTACAGCTACAAAGCTCAATAATATCTGAAATAGAAAATAAATCAAATAATGGGTAATAAAACCATGGACCCTAGAAAATATGTTGATGATAGTTTCAAAAGTGAATCCTGTAGTATAGCTTTACCAGTCGTTAAGCAGATTTGATGTGCCCCAAAAACTGAATATGATGATGGGATTCACATGTTCTTGTTGACAATAAAAATGCATGGGCAAACAACAAATTTTTATGTTACTTTTTATACATGATTTTGGTGCATGTTAAAGAAACATATTTTCATCAAAATACAAATTGCAGTTCTCCTGTAGCTTCACATTTTTAAAATAATCACTAGGCCCTCTAGATATAGTGACATCATTGAAGCGCCATCTTCTCAGCAGTTTTCATGCTTCTCGCTAAGACAGCCTATCACACAAGTCTCTCTCTCTGTTTCACGTTCTTGGAATGAAGGGGGACATGTCTTAATTCCGCTCTGTGTGCTGTGATGTAACACAAGAAGGAGGGATGGGGAGATAAGTAGGACAATTACAAGAGCAACAGTAACATACCTGCTTAGTGTGCATATTTAGGACAGTCAATATTTTGAACTCAAATCACTCTGTTCCTGTTTTCTAGGAGCTTCTAGTTTTTGGTTTGTATCAAAACTGTGACAAAAACTAAAGTGTCCCTTTGGCAATTTAAAATGTTGGGAGGTATGCAATAATATACAATACAAAATGGTGAAACACCACCACAGGTGCCGTAATGAAACAACTACATTAATATACTGTTCTTAATGTAGTTGCAGCACCCGAAAAAGGACTTCTCAGTACTTGTAAATGGCTTTTTCAGAATAGGGGCACATACATTCCACCATTTGCCCCTGGCAAACTAGGATGCCGGGGGGCAGAGCTAGGGAGGTCAAGTGTCAGCACACTTGCGCCTACAATTTAGTACTATCACTCAAACTGATAGCACTATCACCAGTGTGGTACGATCAGTAGTCAGCTCTACTAGCCTTCTCCGGTGTCCTATCAGGGAATGTGATCAGGACTGTGGAACTAAACTGAAGCACTGAATTCCGCAACTGTGCTGAGCTCTGCCTCTCTCCTTAAAAGCGGAAAAAAGGTAGAGCTTGGCAGGACAATGGAACACACTGCCCAAATTGGGATTGATCCACACAAGGCGGGACAGTTGGGGGGTATGCATTTACATGTGAATATAAAAAACATAGTGCAATATTAAAACACAAAATAACTGATATGAACATGTCAATCAGGTAGGCTCATCATATATAAAATGATTTTAATTTCACAACTCTAAGAGGTACTTACAGGATTTGCAATAGCACTTATTATAAACCAGAGAGTAGCAAAGCCCCCAAAAATGGTCCACATGTCCAAGTAGTAGCAAAGTCCGCTACACGTTTGACTAAGCCAGCCACCTATCTCAGGAGGTAAATACATGTATTGCACTTGCCACTTCCATTAAAAAACGTTGTATTATCGAAGTGTAGGCAAGGACTTTAGATAATATTCTTTGCTGGTCTATGTTTGGACTTCGCTGGTCTGTTTTTGGTGTTTTTAATTTGTCTTTTAGAGCAGTGGAATTAAAAGAATTTTATATCTGATGAGCCTAACATTTTTGTGAGTGCAGGAGCAGTTTATGCCTGTTACAACCTGGGATAGCAGAGCAGGAAGGAGCCTCATTGCAGGGAACGATGTGGGGTCTGTCTGCACCCAACGATGCATAACTATGAACCGGATGGAACCTCAGAAAGGACTGGCAGCTGAGACAAGACTGGCAACTCTTTGAGCAGGACTGATAACTGACACTGGGTTGTTAGCTGCTGCAACAGGATAAGAAGCAGACAGTACTTCTCACCTTAATGATATTATACATGGTTGTATGGTTGAGCCTCAGGCAAATAACCACTTAGGACTCTAACACACTGACTGAGACGCACACTGAAGCAGGACAAATACACACAGGAAAATGCACAAAAATAGAATAATCAGCAGGCCAGGCCGTACATGGATCAGGATGAGGTACAACGGAGGAATATCAGTAGACAAAGACACAAGGCAGGCAAACAGGTCTGGACAGGCGGCAAACAGGCTTGGTTAGGACAGGCAAGGATTCGGCAACAAATAATCAAACAAAATAATCAGGAACGCATGTACAGACACATAGGCACTATACAGGCTGTAACCAAAGCAATGCGAAGTTTGCAATTAGCTGCAGGTTTAAATAGGGTTGGGCTCAGGTTAACAAGGCAGCTGACATAACAGGAGGAGAATGGAAACACTAGAATGGCACCCACTAGAGTCTGAAGTGGAAACAGTCACAAAACCTGAATACAACACACAGGAGCTAGGGAAGTGGGGTTGAACTGTGACAATGCCTTTCTTTAAAATGTACATGGTATGACATCTGGATTACTGGGCCTGCTTATTAAGTTAGATCTCATGTGCCTGTCCCAATATAAAATCTGAGCACTTTTGGAAGGAATAGTCATTTGTCCTGTTCTCCTGAGACAATTCACCTCATGCTGTATCTGCTCCAGTTCTTCATAGCATTCTTATTCTAGTTTGCCCTTGCCTTCTGCCTTCTGCTGAACTGAATATTGGGACTACTTATTTTAAAATTGTGGTGGGAAGTTGCAATGTGTAACTCACTGTCTACCATAAATCAAACTGACATGACGGATCATCGATATGTGTAAACGGTCTGAATGATAAAGATCACAGCATACAATGAGGACAAACGTAGGAACAAGAAGTTTCTTTGACTTCTTGTAGCCCTGTCTTACCCTGCTATATACAACAAACTACAAGGATTATGCAGGATAAATTATATTTTGCGTAAACAAAGTGAATTGCCATACTAAAAGCTTCATATCCTTGAGACTTTGTATGGTGTTTTCTTTTAACCTCTCCAGTTTTTTTTATATAAATCTCTGACACGGATAGATATAGGTTGTCTAGCAAATGTTCTTAATGACACTTATAGACTTTTGCCAAATAGTCAACCACAGTATTTGTGACAAAGGCACTATACTAAAAAAAAATGAGTGTACTTAAAGGCTAATAAATAATTCAGGAATTATAACTGTTTTTAATAAGACATGGCAAGTAAAAGGGTCCAGGATCAGAAACAGACAAAAAAGAAAGAAAAATAAATGATAATAAGGCAGAGAAATGCCTCTCCTTTATTTTATATTAAACAAAGAACTTAGATCTAAATAGACACCCAGAGATAGGTTTGGATGATATGACGTTAGGTGGGAAGTAGACCTTTAGACATAGTCTCTATCTCTATGGATCGCCTTGTTTGTCCAACACATTCTACAAATGCTCAATTGGATTGAGATCTTGGGCATTTGAGGGCCAAGTCAACACCTTGTTCCTCAAACCCTTCCAGAACCATTTTTGCTTTGTGGCAGGGCTCAATTCTATTTTTAGAAAGGCCAATGCCATCAGGGAATACTGTTTCCATGAAAGGGTATACATGGTCTGCAAGAATGCTTAGGTAAGTGTCACATAAATGGCAGGATCCAATTTTCCCAGCGGAACATTGCCCAAAGCATCATATTAAACTTTGATGGGTTTAAGGAGTAAGATGAGAAAATGAGCTTAAATGTGTACACTGTGAATTCATAGTTAGACATCTTAATACTAAAAAGATATACCGTATATACTCGAGTATAAGCCGACCCGAATATAAGCCGAGGCACCTAATTTTACCACAAAGAACTGGGAAAAAATATTGACCCGAGTATAAGCCTAGGGTGGGAAATGAGGCAGCTACTGGTAAATATTGCCCCCAATCTGCCATTTAATATTCCAGGATATTGCCCCCAATATGTCATTTAATATGCCAGGATATTGCCCCCAATATGCCATTTAATATTCCAGGATATTGCCCCCAATATGCCATTTAATATTCCAGGATATTGCCCCCAATATGCCATTTACTATGCCAGGATTTTGCCCGAAATTTGCCATTTTAATATGCCAGGATATTGCCCCCAATATGCCATTTAATATGCCAGGATTTTGCCCCCAAAATGCCATTTTAATATGCCAGGATATTGCCCCCAAAATGCCATTTAATATGCCAGAATTTTGCCCCCAATATGCCATTTTAATATGCCATTTTAATATGCCAGGATATTGCCCCCAATATGCCATTTAAAATTCCAGGATATTGCCCATTAGTATGCTCGTTATGGAGGGCAGATATTTTTTATTAGTTTGCAAGATTAACAATAAATTATTTACTTAAGTGAACATTTATGCTCCATATAAGACTCCATCCTGGCTTTTTACAAAAAGATTTGTTTTATTCAGGAAACACACTGGATAAAAAAGGATGTAGGAAGAATGAAATTTGTGGGATATTCAACCATTTTGGAAGCATTAATGGCAGAACAAAAAAAATGAGGGGTGGCAATTTTGATTGCGGAGTTGAATATAGAGATAGAATATTGCTACCAGGATCCAGACGCCAGATATATCATCTTTTTTTTGTGTGTGAATAAAACAGGCCAGAAGAAACATCCCCAGTGAATACTTGGTGCACATATAAATGCGTAATGAGGGGACACTTTATAAAGTTAGGATCAAGACAAAAAAAAGAAGAAAACAATTAAATGAGTTATACATAGAACATTATAACCTGAGTAAGTACAATAAAGAGGATCCAGAGCCAAATCAGACTAAAAGAATAGTGGAATTAGAGAAAAATGTCAATGTTAAACTTATGATAAATACCAAAAAAAAACTTGAAGTCACTGAATCTAATGTATTATCACAAAGGAAATAGGGCAGACAGGTTATTAACCGCAAAATTGAAAAAAGAGTAGAGAAGAGAAGAATAAATGTGATATTCCTCAAAGAATAAATGTGTTATTCCTCAAAGAATAAATGTGTTATTCCTCAAAGAATAAATGTGTTATTCCTCAAAGAATAAATGTGTTATTCCTCAAAGAATAAATGTGTTATTCCTCAAAGAATAAATGTGTTATTCCTCAAAGAATAAATGTGTTATTCCTCAAAAGATATAGGAAACGCCTTCAAGAAATTCTATGAAAGAATGTATAGTGTGCCATGTAATATACATATTCAAGATTATATAAAAAAATGCCAACCTCCCCAAACTTCCGAGAGATCAACTAGAGAATTTAAATTCTCCAATAACCATACAAGATGTTAGAAGAGCCATAAAAAAGCCAGCCTCCCCAAACTTCTGAGAGAACAACCAGAGATTTTCAATTCAACAATAACCATAAAAGTGCCATAAAAAATCTAAAGAGCAATAAGGCATCAGGACAACATGGGTTCACAAATTCCTTCTATAAGATATATATATAGATAAGATTGATACAAATCTAAGTGAACTTTACAATGATATAGCCACTAAAGGACCCCCACCAGGAGAGATCCAACAAGCAAATATAATTCCCATTTTAAAACCAGGAAAAGACCCCACGGAATTGGGGAACTTCAGACCTACCTCATTAATAGTGACATAAAAATATATTTGATAATCTTGGCTGATAGGCTGAAAGAAATAGTTCCAACCCTGATCCATAAGGACCAGGGTGTATTTATCCATAAGATAACTTTATTGAATAACATTAGAAGAATAATACATATTTTAGATAAAGTATCCAATCAAAAAATCCCTCTATTATTGATAACACTTGATGCGGAGAAGGCATTCGATCGAGTAGAGTGGAATTTTTTTTGAAAATACATTAATGGAATTTGGATTTAAAGGATGGATTCTGGGAGCAATCATGACTTTATATTCGATACCATCAGCCAGAATTATAGGAATAGGAATAACATCAGAGTGGTTTGGGATACAAAATGGAACTAGACAGGGATGCCCCCTGTCTCCTCTACTGTATGTCCTGTCCCTGGAACCGTTAGCACAATATATTAGATCAAATCTAAGTATTAAAGGTATAAAACAAAGAAATAATTAAAAATAAGTTTGTATGTGGATGTTATCCTAATGACAATTTCAGACCCTATAAATTTAATAAAAGAACTACTGAGAGAGATCAAGAGGTATGTAGAACTAAACTAACTAGAAATAAATCAAGTGTTCTGGGGTTGGGGGCAGGAGAGGAGACAGAGGGCATGATTAAGAGTAAATTTGGATTTATGTTTCAATCGGTTTTTATTGAGAGAAAAAAAAGGGGATTACAGATTTTCTAACATACATTTAGAAACATTTATGCGGAAAGCAAGAGGGTTGGTGGTGGGAAAGGATACAGAAAAAAGAGAGGTAGTTAAGGGGGGGGGGGGACCCAAAGGGCACATGAAAAGACATGCGGTTTTCATTTGAGTACGTACTGCTCCAAAAAGGTCCAGACATTGTTGTCAATTCAGGTGCTGCTTTATCTCCTACTCTCCTTGTAGTGTGTTTTGCTATCTTAGCAATTTTTTTCCCTCCGGGAGGGGTCCAAGCATGTAAGGCGGGCTCATCACATAAAACGCCATGGCCCTTGTTTATCTAAGAACTTTTGGTGGTCTTAGAAATGCGGCGTGATAGCAGGGGATTTAGAATGTTAGTTTTCTGTATGGGGCCTATGTGTTAACAGAAATGAGTGTTTGGATTGTGGGGCCCTCGAGGAAGTCCATCCAATGGAACCACTTTTCTGTGTATTTAGTAATGAGTTGTGGCGTGTCTGCTGCCAATGCCATACATCTAACCTCTTCAACTTGATTGATCCACTCTCGAAGTGTGGGGGCTACTTTTGATTTCCAGTGGGCTGGAATGAGTGCGTTTGCCAATGCCAACAATGTATTGGTCAGAGCTTTCTTGTACTGGGCAGAGGTCATCGGGGAGTAATGCAGTAGAATATTGACAGGCTTGAAAGGAGGGGGTTTGTCTACTATGTGCTGCAGTGTATCATATATAGCTTTCCAAAAAGGGGCTATTTTGTTGCATTCCCACCAAATATGAAGGAGAGTTCCTGTGGCTGCTTCACAACGCCAACAAAGACCGTCATGGGTGTGTGCAAATTGTTGAATACGCTCCGGGGTCATATACCATCTTGTCAGTAATTTATAGGCAGATTCTTGCATTTTGGTGGAAATGGAAACATGATGGGTGTTGTAAAATATTTTCTCCCATTGGTGTTGGGAAAAAATAATGCCTAGGTCTGATTCCCATTTGCCCACAAAAGAGGGGTATTGTCAACACACGTTAGCTGCGAGTAGAGGCGTGAGATACCGTGTCTAGATGGCTCTGTTTGTGTGCATTCTTGCTCAAAGTTCGTCCTGTCTCTCTCTATTTTATGTTTGGCAGAAATGGAATTCAGGTAGTGTGTCAGTCTGTGATAATGGAATCTATCTAGAAAGGAGGGTTCTCTGTCTCCTATCAAACAGTGTAGAGTGGATAGCTTGCCTTCTGTCAAAAAATGAAATAAGTGTCTCGGTCTTAATCTTGAGCCATCGGGCCCTGTAATGATGCGGAAACCCGGATAAAAATCCGTGTTGTGTGTCATTGGAGTCATGGGTGACGGGAAGGTAGTCAATGCGTATTTGACGCTTGTGGCGTTCCACACCCTTAAAGATGCTTGGATATGTGGGTGAGTTTTAAGGTTGGTATTACGCTTGTGAGGGGGTAGCCATGTTGATGGTTGCAGATTCCCCAATGTTTGACTACTGTCTATGGGGACCCATTTCTTGTCTGCCGAGGCCTGGGACCACTCGACAACACGGAGTAGATGGCAAGCTTGGTAGTACAATTTGAATTCTGGGTGCGCCAGGCTTCCCTTGTGTTTGGGCAGGATCAACTGTGCATATTTTTGTCTAGGCCTCCTGCCGTTCCAAACGTATCTCAATATAGCTGAACGTATGGCTACGAAGAACGATTTCGGGAGGGTTATCAGGATTGTTTGGAATAGATACAGCATTCGGGGGAGTATGTTCATTTTTACAACATTGATCCTACCCAGCCACGTAACATGTGGCCATGCCCATGATTTAAGATCTGCCAATAACTTATCCAGCAACCGCTGGAAGTTGGCACCGTACAAGTGGGATGCCTGAGGTGTGATATGGATACCTAGGTAGGTAAGCTGTGTGGCGCACCATTTGTATGGGAAGCTGGCTCGAATATTGGCGGCTTCTGTCGGGGGTATGGAAATATTCAGGATCGATGATTTGCTATTATTTATTTTTAGGTTGGATATTTGGCCGTAGACCTTAAGTTCCTTTTGTAGAGAGGGTATAGAGATACAAGGGTTCGTAATGATAAATAACATATCGTCCGCAAAAGCCGCGGTTTTATATTGGACTTGATTGATGGTGATCCCTGTAATATCTGGATTTGCCCTGATGGCATTCAGAAAAGGCTCTAGGGACAATGCAAATAAGAGGGGTGAGAGAGGACAGCCCTGTCTTGTTCCATTACTAACTTGGAACGGCTGCGAGAGGAGCCCGTTCACCTTGACCTGGGCTGTAGGGACTGTGTATAGTGCTGAGATCCAAGTGAGGATATTGGGGCCCAAACCCATTTGTTTCACAGTTTCCAACAGATACTTCCAGTCAACCCTATCAAATGCCTTTTCGGCGTCTGTTGATAGGAGTAACATGCGGGAGCTGGATCTTTGGGCGTATTGTATGATGGATAGGATTTCTGACGTGTTATCTTTGGCCTCTCTGCCCGGGATGAAACCCGCCTGATCAGAGTGTACTAAGCTGGGAAGTTTAGGGGCCAGTCTGAGTGCTAGAATTTAAGCTAGTAGTTTTATGTCTACATTCAGTAGAGAGATGGGTCTATATCTGGTGCAATGTTCCCCTGGTTTGTCATCTTTGGGGAGAACTATGATCGTTGCTTTGAGGGAGTGTGGGTGTAGGGGGTGGCCCTGCAATAGTTAATTAAAGGTGTCCACTAGGTGTTGTCCCAAGACGTCCAGAAAGGTTTTGTAGTATCTCAGGGTTAGCCCATCTGGCTCTGGGGCTTTGCCCAGTGGTGTCACTGTGGGGGTTCCAGACCCCGTCTCCAACAGGCTAGGGGTCCCTTACCTGCATCCACTCCCGTTGCTGCCCGTCGAGGGGGAAGGCCGCCGCGTGGTAGGCCACATCCCCGGACTCCAGTAACTCGCGTCCCGCGAGTTGCTGGTGCTACTGTTATTTCGGATAGCAGAGGGGCGTGGCCTATTGCGCGATGGTGCCGATCCATTGGTGGAGACAGCGGGGGTGTGGCCAGAGACTGCCACTCACCCCAGTGAGTGTCAGGCTTTCCTATGTGAGTGGGTGGACTTCCCTGATTGGAGGAGGCGGGGAGGTGCACTTGACAGCCCATAAATACCAAGCACTGACTTCAATCAGTGCTTGTGTATTGAGCTGCTAAGTGGTGTATACCCTTGGTTCCTTCCCAGAGTTCTTTTCCCTTGTCTTACCTCCTGTTCTCATTGATTCCCCGGATTTTGACCTTGGCTTTCCTCAGGGACATTCTGACTTCTCCTGCCCTTTGATCCTGGCTTGTACTGTTTATTCTCTGGTAACCCCAACCTAGATCCTGCTCTCTGCTGCTCCCCTGTGGCCACTCACGAACCTCCTGCCATAGGCTCTCAACCCCAAACCTGACAGAATACACAAGCCATTATGGAGCCTGCAGGTGTGGCTGAAGCCATCCAAGCACTCACCCAGCAAATTGCAGCATTGGCTCACGCAGTACAAGACATACGAAACAATCAACAGGAATTACAAAATCAAGTTCAAACCTTACAAGCAGCACCCCTTCCACCTCCTGAACCGGTGTTAGTCGCTGTTGCTCCAGCGGAAGGTGCGGTAGCTGCTCCCGAACCACAAGTCAAACTACCCGATCGCTTTAATGGAGACCGATCTACCTATAAAACCTTCATCACCTCATGCGAATTGCTATTCGTTCTGAAGCCTAGAACTTATGCCACAGATTTCGTCCGTGTGCGTACGGCCATCTCACTCCTCACCGGGGGTCCCATGTCCTGGGCCCAACATTTGTTACAAACAAACCATGCTTCTCTGGCTACTTGGGTGGCCTTCCGGCAAGCCTTAGATGCCTTATATGAAGACCCACACCAAGTTGCGGTGGCCGAATCATCTATCCGATCTTTGAGACAAGGTCGCCACCCGGTCGAGGATTACACCTCCGAATTCCGCCGTCTGGCCGTAGAGACCACATGGAACGAACCAGCCCTTATCCACCAGTTTAGGCTGGGACTCTCAGAGTCATTGAAAGACGAAATAGCCCGAGTGGGCCTCCCCGGCACGCTTGAAGAGGTTATCCAGTTGGTCACCCAAATCGACCGGAGACTTCGGGAACGACGTATGGAACGGATGGCTCATCAATCTTCACTTCCTCGAGTTTCTAGTGCCCCACAGACCACCTCGGTTCCTACCTCCAATCCTTCGGAGGAACCCATGCAAATAGGAATGGCCCGCGGACCCCTCTCGGAGTCCGAACGGAATAGAAGAATCAAGGGCAACCTTTGCATGTATTGTGGAAGCGCTACTCATCTGATTCCTCAATGTCCCAAACGTCCCCCCAGAGGTAAGCCCGACACATCGGACACTGCCGTACTATTGGGATGTGCAGCCTCTCATCTATCCATTTCTATCTCTTTACAGTGGGATAAGATGAACACCTCACAAATGGCCATTCTGGATTCCGGAGCCAGCGATTGCTTCCTAGACAGTCAGCTCGCTCACTCCTTGAAGATCCCTCTTCGAGTCAAAGACCAACCTCTTACTGTCCATCTCGTAGATGGAAGTGCCATCCAATCAGGTCCGGTGACACACGAAACACTTCCTCTTACTCTCTTCATTGGTCACCGGCACAAAGAAACCCTCACCTTCAATATTATTACATCTCCGCTATTCCCTGTCATCCTGGGACTCCCTTGGCTTCGCAAGCATGACCCGAACATCCAATGGTCCCTTGGAAAGGTGGTCTTCTCCTCATTATTCTGCAAAAATCAGTGTCTCGCCTCTGCAACCCTTGCTACAACGTCAAATTCTGTAACAACACCCAACACCAGTCTTCAACTCCCGGTACAGTATCTTCCCTTCAGTAGAGTCTTCGACAAAAAAGAGGCTGAACTCCTCCCTCCACACCGCTCCTATGACTGCCCGATAGACCTACTACCGGGCGCCGCCATTCCATTCGGGCGTATTTTCCCCTTATCTGAACCAGAATTGGCGGTACTCAAGGACTATCTAGAAGACAGCCTCCGGAAGGGGTTCATTCAGCCATCAACCTCCCCTGCAGGGGCCGGTATTTTCTTTGTGGGAAAGAAGGACGGAGGACTTCGACCATGTGTCGATTATCGAGAGTTGAATAACATTACCATAAAGAACAAGTATCCACTCCCTCTCATTACAGAACTGATGGATCGACTTCGAGAAGCCCAAGTTTTTTCTAAACTCGACCTACTAGGAGCTTACAACTTGGTTCGAATCCGCAAGGGAGATGAGTGGAAAACAGCATTCCGAACTCGTTATGGACATTTCGAGTACAATGTCATGCCCTTCGGTCTGTGCAACTCTCCAGCCACTTTCCAACATTTCCTCAACGATGTCTTTCGAGACCTGTTGGATTCGTGTGTGGTGGTGTACCTGGATGATATTCTGGTTTACTCATCTTCATTACAAGAACATCGAGAACATATGAAACTCGTCCTCACTCGCCTTCAAGAGAACCATTTATACGTCAAAATTGAAAAGTGTATCTTTGAAGTCACCACAGTGTCATTCTTGGGGTATATCATCTCCCCTGGTCATATTCAGATGGATCCCTCTAAAGTCTCCGCTATCCTGGAATGGCCTGTACCCACTACAGTAAAAGGCGTTCAAAGATTCGTGGGATTTTCCAACTTTTATAGACGCTTTATCAAAAACTTCTCTCAAATTGTCCAACCCATTACCAGTCTAACCAAGAAACATACTCCCTTCAAATGGACTCCCCAAGCACAACAGGCGTTCCAAAACCTAAAGCAGAGTTTCACCCAAGCACCTGTGCTGGCCATCCCTGAACCCACACAAGCATATTCACTCGAAGTAGATGCCTCTGAATATGCAGTTGGAGCCATACTGTCCCAACGATCCCCTGAGAGTGGAATCCTCCACCCAGTGTCCTATTTCTCCCGGAGACTCACAACCCCAGAAAGCAACTACAGTGTGGGAGATCGGGAATTGTTGGCCATTGTGTTAGCCCTTCAAGAATGGAGACATTTATTGGAGGGAACTATACATCCGATCACGGTTTTCACTGATCATCGGAATCTCGAATATTTAAGAACAGCAAAGAGATTATGCCCCCGACAAGCCAGATGGGCTCTCTTTTTTACCCGCTTCAAACTCCACATCACATACCGTCCCGGAAGCAGAAACGGGAAAGCAGACGCCCTGTCGCGAATCCATGAACCCGTTCAAGTCGAGACTCCCTCGGATGACACCATCCTCCAATCTCACCATTTCATGGCTGCACAAACTACTCTAATTGAGAGAATTAAAGATCAAAGTAAGAAGCACACCCTATCACCTCGTTTACCTCCTCTCAGAACAGAACAAGGCCTTCTCTACAAGGAGGACCTCCTATTCGTTCCTCCAGGCTCCCGAGAAGAGGTCCTTCAGGCCATCCACGATCACCCTTTGGCCGGCCATGGAGGATTGAAGAAAACTCTCACTCTAGCCCTACGACATTTTTGGTGGCCTACCATCAGAAAGGATGTCCAACGGTATGTTCGAGCCTGTCCGGTATGTGCCCGTAGCAAGGGAAGTCACCAACTACCTACCGGACTTCTACAGCCCTTGCCTATCCCTGATCAACCCTGGGAGGCCATCACAGTGGACTTCATAGTCGACCTGCCTATTTCAAACCAACACAATACCATCATGGTTGTGGTGGATCGACTCACCAAGATGGCACATTTTATCCCGGTAACCCGACTTCCCACAGCCGCTGTTACGGCAGAATTATTCATTAGCAACATCTTTCGTCTGCATGGAATCCCTCGCTCTATTTTATCCGATAGAGGAGTACAATTTACTTCAAGATTCTGGAAAGCATTCTGCCAAGGACTAAAGTTTGAACGCTTATTGACCTCAGCCTACCATCCCCAATCTAATGGACAAACCGAAAGGATAAACCAAATCCTTGAACAATACCTCCGATGTTACATCACCCACGCACAGGACAACTGGTATCGTATGTTACCATTAGCAGAATTCTGTTATAATAACCATCTCCAACGTTCCATTGGAATGTCTCCCTTCAAAGCCAATTATGGATTCCATCCCACATTCATCCCTCATTACTCCCAAGTCCAAACCATTCCCACTGTTACGGATCGTCTCCAACTAATAACACAAGGGATAGTCCAATTAAAGCGACATCTTTCTCAAGCCCAGGAGAACTACAAAAAACAAGCTGATCGACACCGTAGAGACTATCCTGCCTACCAAGTAGGAGATAAAGTGTGGCTATCCTCCATCAATCTGAAACTTCCAGGTCCCGCAAGAAAGCTTCAACCCAAATTTGTAGGTCCCTTCCCAATCACCGCCCTTATTGGTAAATCAGCTGTCCGTCTTCAACTTCCTGATACTTGGCGTATTCATTCCACCTTCCACACATGTTTGCTCAAGAGATGGGTACCTAATCCTCGAACAAGAGATTCCCAACCTCCTCCCATCCTTATAAACGACTCAGAGGAATATGAAGTCGCCCAGATGCTGGATTCCCGTATCCATCGTGGTAGATTCGAATACTTGGTACAGTGGAGAGGATATGGTCCCGAAGAAAATTCCTGGGAACCTGTATCCCATATTCATGCTCCTGCTAAGATCAGAGCTTTCCACAGACTACACCCAAGTCGTCCTACTCCTTCACCCGACCGGAGGTCGTGCCTCAGGGGGGGGCTCTGTGGGGGTTCCAGACCCCGTCTCCAACAGGCTAGGGGTCCCTTACCTGCATCCACTCCCGTTGCTGCCCGTCGAGGGGGAAGGCCGCCGCGTGGTAGGCCACATCCCCGGACTCCAGTAACTCGCGTCCCGCGAGTTGCTGGTGCTACTGTTATTTCGGATAGCAGAGGGGCGTGGCCTATTGCGCGATGGTGCCGATCCATTGGTGGAGACAGCGGGGGTGTGGCCAGAGACTGCCACTCACCCCAGTGAGTGTCAGGCTTTCCTATGTGAGTGGGTGGACTTCCCTGATTGGAGGAGGCGGGGAGGTGCACTTGACAGCCCATAAATACCAAGCACTGACTTCAATCAGTGCTTGTGTATTGAGCTGCTAAGTGGTGTATACCCTTGGTTCCTTCCCAGAGTTCTTTTCCCTTGTCTTACCTCCTGTTCTCATTGATTCCCCGGATTTTGACCTTGGCTTTCCTCCTGGACATTCTGACTTCTCCTGCCCTTTGATCCTGGCTTGTACTGTTTATTCTCTGGTAACCCCAACCTAGATCCTGCTCTCTGCTGCTCCCCTGTGGCCACTCACGAACCTCCTGCCATAGGCTCTCAACCCCAAACCTGACAGTCACCTTTATTGCTGCCCTCAGTTCGTCTAGTGAAATAAGTCCATCCAAGCCCTGCGCCTCGTCAGGCGTCAGCTTGGATATGACATTTCTGGTTAGGTATTCCCTAATTTTAGGTAGGCGGCTAGAGTCGTCCTGGGTGGGTTTTGATGAGTTTAAATTATATAGGGATGCATAGTAGTCTTTAAATGCCTCAGCTATTTGCGGGCATGTGGAAAGAACTTTGTTACTTGCGTTGTAAATCTTGGGGACGTGGGCCTTTTGTGTGCGTTTGTGTAGAATACGAGCTAAGAGTCTACCACACTTGTTACTGTTTTCAAAGAAAAATTTCCTTGATCTTTGATGAGCCAATCGGTTTTTAAATGTGAGCACCTCTGCTAGCCGTTTCCTTTTATTGATCAGGGCCTGGAGTGTGTCTGCTTGTATCGAGTGTTTAAGGGCTATTTCTAATGTTTGAATTTCTTTCGTTAGTGAGATAATTTGAGCTGTGTTTGCTTTCTTCCTCGCAGAACCTTGCACAATGAAATGCCTCCTCAGTACGCTCTTGTGAGCCTCCCAAATCACTGGTCTGGCAACTTCTGGTGTGTTATTTTCTCTAAAATAATTCCCAATTGCCAGGTGGGTCTCGGCAGCAAGCAATGGGTCCAGCAAGAGAGAGTCGTTGAGTCTCCATGCAGATTGGGCTGGGCGGGAGGCGGGTGAATCGAGCTGAATCAATACCGGGGCGTGGTCCGACCAGGTGATTGGCCCTATCTCGGCACCCAGTAGTAAGTCAAGATCTCGATGTGAGATAAATAAATAGTCTAGTCTGGTATATACTGCGTGTGGGGTGGAATAAAATGTGTAATCCTTCGTGTCCGGATGTAGGGACCACCAGCAGTCCATCAACTGGTGAGCTGCTAAGGCGGACCTCATACGTCGCACAAGTGTAGATGGGGGGCCCACTGAGTTCGAGGAGGAATCCATGCTGGGGTCTAAGGGGACATTGAAGTCTCCCCCGAACAATAGAACGCCCTCACGGAATTGCGCGATTTGCCGTAATAGTTTGGTTAGAAAACTCTGTTGGTGTTTATTTGGGAAATACCCGTTAACTATTGTGTACGTTTTGTTTAAGTGTTTGCCTTTGATCATTAGAAATCTGCCCTCCTCGTCACCCTCAGACTCTACATTAGTGAGTTTGAAATGTCTTGACAACATGATTGATACCCCTTTAGTTTTTGGAGTCCGGGTTATTGCTGTAGTATACATTTGGATAATACTTGCTATGCAACACCGGCGCCTTGGAGGCGAGGAAATGTGTCTCCTGGATAAGGGCTACCGTTCACCGGAGTAAATTGGACCTTTTTCCTGGTGTATTTAGACCTCTAGCGTTTAGGGTACACACATTAATTGGGGTGGGTATTGTTTTCATGTTATACTTTACAATTTTGACCGTACCAAATGGAAGAAAAATTAGCACAAATAGCGTGAGAGGGGGGATGGGGTGGGAAAAATACCCTAGATGTACTAGCCAATATGGGGTATGTTAAATAAAAGGGGGGATAAAACTAATGTGAGTTCTATAGGTAGTAGGGTCTTTAAAGAAATAAATACACAGAACAGAACTTTGGGGGAATTACTTTGTAAAGTTTACAAAGGAAGCCCGTTCTAGCGGGCAACTAGGAGCAGCTGTGTCGAGCTCACAGCGATCACCTCAGTACTTGGGGTGTCCTGTGGGCGGTTTACAGACACACGGACTCTACGGGGGACGCGTGAATCCATTCAACTTTTAACAATAACAATTTGTAAACCACATAAAACAATTAATAAAACCTCGTAATAATATGAATCCATGCCATTAGGACCCCTGTGCATTGTACCCAGTCGACTATAAATGGGGTGTGTGGGCATGGGGACTCCTAGAAATATATTTCAGAGACCTGGCGGTATGTGAAGGCCTGCCCCTGTTGGATCGGTGGTGGGGTCAGACTCACGTTTATGAGCCAGTACTCTCCAGATCTATGCCTAATTCTGTGGCCTATGTGCTCGCGTAGCACATTGTATATTTTGTAATAATAGGTGTGAAGTGGATATGTGTTGGAGGGGCTAAGGGGAAGCGATTACTTATGTCGTGCTAATGGGGCACTTAATTGCGTAGTGTACCCTTAGCCTGTGTAGTGCTAGTGTGGTCTCCCACAGGTGGGCACTTAATGAGAAACTCGTGTACACGGGCCTGGACTCATCCAGGCTTGTGACATGTATAATTAAGAGACGCTATACAGATATTTACAGTATTGATAGGTGCATCTTATATATATGTTGGAGGAATTAAAAAAGAGGAAAAGAATATTAAGGCATATGTTGTGCAGACGTGACACTTAGCTGAATGTCCATGAAAGCAGGGCTCCAGCGGAACTGGGTCTGAAACCAAATATATGGTGCAATCTGTTCCTTGGTTGTTAAGTCTCGGTCCAGTATTTATAGAGAGTAGATGCAGTCCACGTTCCAAGATCGCAAAAGAACAATAGCAAAAACAAAATTCTCCAGTTTGGTTGAAGATCGTGAAGGGATCAAAGCGTCCCCGGAGAGGCAAGTATTCTGGCATCTGGTGTGCTTCATTCTTCCCTCGTCCAGGTTTCACGTGTTGATCGGGATCTTGTAGGAGATGGTAAGTTAGGGATCCTTCGGTGCGGCCTTTGAGGCTCGCTGGATCTAGCCAGTCCAGTACCGTTACATTTCTTATGTCCAGAGCTTGCATGAATTCGGGAGTATCTGCTGGGTACCTAATGGTGTGAACTGCGTTACCCACCCGGGCGGAGAGGCTGAAGGGGAAGCCCCATTTATATGGTATATTTTTGGCTGTTAATGCTCGCGTGAGGGGCTGTAGTATTCTCCTAGTCTGGAGCGTGATCCAGGAAAGGTCCTGGTATATGGCTGCTTCCGAACCGTCTATGGGCCAAGACCTCTTTGCTCTCGCCTTTTGCATGATGTCTTCCTTGATGCGAAAGTTGGCAAGTCTGCAAATAATATCCCTGGGAGGGCCCGTGCGGGGTCCCCTGGGTTTCAAAGCCCTGTGTGCTCTATTGAATTCGATCGGGTCCTCTAGGGGTCTTACCAGGATAGTGTTGAAGAGTCTCAATAAGGTCAGAGAGATTTGTTCTGGTAAAACATCCTCGGAGATGCCGCGAATTCTTATGTTATTGCGACGACCCCTGTTGTCGAGATCTTCCACCATCCTTCTCATGTCGGACAACATGGCTTCTTGTCTGGATGTAACCGATTGTAAGCCTGCTGCGTCCTCGCTTATGTGCTCTAGGTCTTGTTCCGTCACCGTTATTCTGGCGTCTAGGGCCGCCATGTCCACGCGAAGGCCCAACAGGTCACCCTTTAATTCTTGGACAGCCGTTTTGATGTCCTGGATACCCGTGGCCAAGCTGTGAAAATCCTCCTTAGAAGGAATAGATTTCAGGACGGCCAGTATTTCTGGCGAGAGGCCTTGACAAGAGGTGAGTTTTTGGGATTGTGTGGGAGGGTTGTCTTCGGATGAGGAAGAATGCACGGGAAATGCCGCCATGACTCCATCCACCGCCGGCTCTGCCAAAAGTTGCGGCGTCGAGAAATAAGCGTGGATTGAGGAATCCCCTCTTGATCTTTGGGTTCCTGGAGTCTGTGGTTCCGGAGGAACCCTTTTATTCCGTCCCATCAGTCGGACCGCTTCTTGAAAGCTAATTTCACGGGTCGGTGGCACGGAGCAAGAGCTTTATGCGACCATTCCGTCTCGTGGCTAGACACGCCCCCCGTAAATTTGGATTTAAATGGATCCATCACACTGGTCCATCTCATTGGTTTTCCATCACAAACCAATACATGAAGGAATGGGGAACATTGTAGCTCTCCTGGTGGGGGAGAAGAAATACAGTGAAATCATGTATTCTACCGAAATGGCTGTATCTGTTTAGGTCAATTCCATTATCCCCCCAAAAAAAGAATGGTTAATGGACATACAAAAAAATGGGGTAAACTGATATTCTGAAATATCATGACGCATACATGTTATTTCATATCAATAAGTGGCAGTTAGAAGAAAATAAACTAGAACCATGGTTTGAAATAAAAAAAGTGAATCTATTGTGGCAGGATGGCAAGGCTCTTTACCATAAACGTCAAATGCAACAGTCGGGATAAAATATTACTGCAGTTTATTGTCACTTTTCCACAGGATATACAACGTTGTGCTCTCCCACAAAATGAAACAAAAAGAAAATAAATCCTACTCCAACTTGGAGACTTACTAAACAACAGTATTTCTAACTATCCAACTGGCCAGCTAATCCGGTTCCCAGTTTTAAACAAAAGTAAACACAGTACTTTAAACGGGTTTTACACAATACCTCTTTCCTCAGAGTCTCAGGCTTAACTGCCTTCTCTCTCCCAGCTGCTGGACTCTGGCATGACTTCAGAGGCTAACCTTTTAAAACCCCAGTTAAATTACATTCACCTGGGTGATAATAGTCAAGGAGTGACTCCCACCAATTAACCCCATCATGCTGGGAATAGAGAATTGACCTTGCCACACTATGCATAATCTTGAATTAATATTATGGCTAACAAAGGAGGGGTATAAAGAAAAGAAATCTAAATAAATCAAAATGGGATATTAACAGAACTGATAGGCTTTTGGAGAAAAGTTAAGAACAAAAAGAAGATCGAAAACCTGATCCCAATAAATTGCCCTATAGAGATTCTGGAGTCAGTTATAAAAGACATAGAATTTAAAGATTGGAAACAAAAAAGGATTGAATATATTGGACACTTGGTAAACTCGGACCAAAAAAAATCATTCCCAGAATTGGTTAGAGATTACCAAGAAGACAGTAGAAATATATTTAAATATCTTAGAATAAAAAGTGCCATGAATAAATACCTGATGATTAATCAGATTAGATCGGAGTTTAAAACCGACATAATATTTCTAGAAAAAGTCAAGATAAGTCAAATTCTAGAAGCAGGGCTGGTGGAAGATAAACAGGGACTGACAAGTCTATTATGTCTAAACAAGTGCCAAAGAGACCTGAGCAGAAAGATAGATGATATAGAATGGATAAATATAATACCTATCACTAAGAAATCAATTAATTGCGTGAATCTGCATCAACTATAATATAAAGTGTCCCAAAGATGGTATAGAGTTCCAACTTGGATCAATAAGATATACCAGCAGACATCTCCAGAATGCTGGAGATGCAAAGAAGGGAGAGGAACAACTATGCATATATGGTGGGAGTGCGAAAGAGTACAGATATGTTGAAAGATGGCTTATAAAGTTATGAGTGAACTAAAAATAGAGGGTATAGAATATTCACCAACTTTGGCCTTATTACACGTTGGCCTCTCAGAGTTAAATATAATACAAAGACACATAGTATTACATATTCTGACAGCATTAAAGTACTTACTCGCGAAGAGGTCGAAGAGTCAAGAAATCCCAACATGGATGATGATGAGAAGGAAAATAGGGTATCAAATAGAGATGCAAAGAGATAGAAATACGACTCTACAAAGGCAAGAAAGCTATGGACATACTAAATGGAAGAAGAATAATCCATCCATTTAGTCACTATAGACCTTTGAAAAAGATGCAAGAAAAGAAAATAGGAGGGAAGAGAGGGGCCGCAAATTGTTTTAATTGTTGCAGTAGTTAATTTTAGAATACGGGTATTTATAGTAATAACGTAACAATAAATCATGAATATATATTTATATATGTAGTTTAAGATATATGTAGTGGGTAATGTGGTAATATGGGTATTTATAGTAATAACGAAATAATAAATCATGATATATGATTTTATATATGTTGATTTTATACTACAAGTAAATATGGAAATAAATTGATAATTTTTCATGATTATATTTTTTCTATGGATGAAGATTTTGTATGTGATTGTTACATGTTAAGAAAAATGAAGACTAAAGATTTAAAAATAAAATACTATAAATCAAGCTTATAGATTTAGAATACTCCTGAAGAGATCATCTCTGTTGGATATCTGGCAAATCTTCCATCCCAAAGAATTGGACTATACATGATTTTCAAAATCTTATGACACATACTGTAGAATTGACCAGATAATTTGTGATATTGGCTTGGTCAGACCAAAAAAATACAAGACACCTGGTCAGACCATAACCTAGTTATAATGGAAGTAAAATGTAAATATAATCAAATTAAAGGTGATTGGAGAATAAATAATAATTCTTCATATCAGATTTTTAATTACTTAAGGGTTATAAGGTTTCTACAAAAATACTTATGGAAAGTCGACCTCCCTATAGTTATAAAGAATTGTATTACTCTTTTAGATAAAACAGATTATAAGGAGCTCTTATCCAGTTGTTTAGTTATAACTAATACTCCTGCTAAAGAAAAATGGGAAAAGGATTTTGGAATTAAGATTACTAAGGAGGAGACCCGATTTTTACTATGTAAGATGACTTCAGGGACCCATTTAGTCAACAACAATAGACAATATCTTATCTGCACCATGGATAGTACCACAATGAGGACGAAGGTTGACACATTACTCAACAGGACAGTACAATATAGCAAACATGAAAAATAAAGGACATGGACTAATTAAAGTTTAATTGAAAGATTTTATCAAGTATAGAGGCTTTATAAAGATATTCTTTAATGACAGAATACAAATTAAGTGCCATAATAAGCCTTCTTTACTCCATATAGTTATCTCGGGGCAGACATGTTGTTTAGAATATTGGGTCAGATCTTCACTCACCTTGGTTCAGGTGAACAAAGATCTGACCCATCTGACCAAAGACTCCAAATAAAATGGCTGCCTCCTGTTAGTGCTATATGGAGTAAAGATGACTCAGTAAGGTACTTTATTTGTATTCTTTTATTGAAGCATTTCTATATAAAATGCCTACACTTGATTCCATCTTTCAATTAAAGAGAACTTGCTACAGTTGTCCTAAGGTATTGTAAATCGAATTGTATTGTTTCTTAACGAATTGTTTAAATGTTGTTCCCCCGGTTTTATCGCATTGACATAATTCAGCCACGACAGTTAACTACATATTGTTTTCTAATAAAACATTATGGTCGTGCAATGTCTAATATTATATAACTCATTCAGTCCAAATATTTGTAACTCTGACAATTGTAAAAAATAAAATATTTAAAAACAAACAAACAGATTAGTAAGGAGGAATGTTGGAATCCATATTCCAACCATCGGACTACTATGAAATAGCAACTCTTACAATTAATGGAAAATGTGGATAAGTAAATTAGAAGAATCAGGCTCAGGCTAATCCGAAACATGGTATATTTTCCGCTAATCTATCAGCGTGCTGGACGCTCAAGATGTAGGTATTATGAATAGGATTTAGTCAAAATTTGGTGCATTATTTAATAAGATATAAAGGTTTACTGAATTGGGCTACAAAAACTTCCCTCTCTCAGGCGTGATCTTGTTTAAGAATTATTCTGGAAATTAGATGTTGTATGTTAGTAACCGTTTTGTAAGTAAGACTGGAAAGTTTTGATTTTATGAGGATTTGAGGATATTAATTCTATGGTCTAAAATACTTGTTATTTATGTGATGGATATTTTCTAAATTTGAATATACACAAAATTAAAAAAAGAGGGAAAATGATGTCTGAGTGGCATAAAAGCTGTTGCTGTGATCAAGTAGGCCATTAAACGTGAAAGTTTGGATGATAAGGTGCCTTCAGGTAAACAATACTTTATCATCAACACATTCCCCTGCAAATTGGCTACAACAATATATACAGAATTGTTTTTCTTTTTAAGTAAACTCATGTTTCTGTACAACTGGTCTACTTTAACCACTTTGCAACAATGGATGTGTCAGGCACGTCCTTCGGGGAACTCCGTTAAAATGTTTCATCATATTTTATGATTTTTTTTTGTAGTAAATTATAAGATATGATGAATATAATGGTATCTAATGAAAGCCCTTCTTATGTCGATAAAAACAACATATAATTTGTGTGGGTACAGTATCTGAGAAAAAAGAAAATTGCAGCTAAACACAAACACCCCAGAAATGTCAAAACAGCCATTGTCACCAAGGGAAAGTCAAGGTGAAAATGTCTTGTCACTAAGGGGTTAATATCTTTAGATTTACATGAAAAATGTTTGAAAACTGTGCAATTCATCTTCCTAATTTTGAAAAAAAAAAATGTAATTACATCTTCCTAATTTAGTGGAGATAAATACTTCTGATAAGCTTGCTGTGTTTAATCAGTATTACTTTTATCAGGCTATTCATCAAAAGAGTGCCGGAGGGATATACACTACACATTCACATCCATCTCTCTGGAATTGAAAGTGTTAAGGTGGCTCTATTTGTTGAACACACACACACAAATTTGCAGACCAATTCTTCCATGTTCTGCTGATTCAGATGGCTGTTTCACTGTACAGACTTCTACAGACCAGTGGGACAAAAGAATAATGTGCTAACACTCTTGATTTCCAAAGCCTGAAAAGTTTATTATTTGTATCACTGATTTACAAAAAGGCCAGCATACCCCCTAAACACAGAACAATAAAATTACCAAGTAACTGAGCAGCATTCTCATACACTGACCACTTCCTAACATCTCAAGTCTACCCATTGCAATTTACTATACCAGACAGTACAGTTAAAGGGGACACCTGGAGCCAGATCTGAATGTGCACACAAACTGCAAATGAGAAGGTGATATATTTCAAATCTCCTCAATAAATTCCAGAAAAAAGCAGACAGGAGCTCAACTCATTGAAGTATGTGAAATATATTAACTTTTAATTTTTGTATTTTTTTATATGCAGTATACATATACTTCAGTGAGTTGAGCTCCTGACTTGCCTTTTTTTCTGAATTTACTTTACTGGTCCACATTACAGGTACAGAGGGGTGTGAAACATGTCAAGCTATCTCTAGACCATTGAAACACAGATGTTTACGGGGATTACCCCATGTGGACATTTATTGTGGTCACTGAAATACATTCATAGTTGGAAATCCTGGAGCCGTGTGACCGGTTGTGTTTCTATCAGTTACTTCACATTACAAGTATAGGCGATTTTGTGTTCCTGGATCAGATCACAGCATGATTAGGTGCCAGGGACACAGAAACAGAGAGCCAATCAGTCTCTTTATCTCTGCCCTAAGATCAAGGCCGGCCGTAAGTGTTCAGGTGCCCCCCTCTACCAGCATGTCTGTCTCTTTCTTCTGCCTTTCCATGTATGTCTCTCTCCCTTCCCATGTATGTGTTCATGGCTCTCCCTTGCCATGTGAATCTCTCTCCCTTCCCATGTATGTGTTTCCTCTCCCTTGCCATGTCTGTCTCCCTCCCTTCTCATGTATGTCTCTTTTGTCTTCCTGCCATGTCTCTCTCTCCTCTCCCATCCCATGTATGTCTCTCCCCACCCCCATATCTGTTATCTCTCCTCCTCCCTACATATCAGTTATCTTCCTTCCCATATCTTTTCTCTCTCCTCCTCCCCAAATCTGCCCTATCTCTTTGCCCCTCCCCAAATCTATTCTCTCTCCTCCTCCCATTTCTGTTCTCTCTCCCCCTCCTCTCGCCATACCTCTTTTCTGTTTCTTCCTCCCCCTATCAGTTATTTTTCCCCCTCCTCTCCCTTTCAGTTTTTTCTCCTCCCCCTATCAGTTCTTTCTTCCCCATATCAGTTTTCTCCTAATCTTTCTCCTGGTGTGTTGCTCCCTGTGTGGTCGCACAGGTCGGACACCCCTAAGGCTGGCCCTGCCTAAGATCACAATACCTCACGACGTCAACTTGTGATGTGAATGGATCATGCCAGAACACCTAAGTTTAGGCAGGTAGCAATTTAGGTAAATGTGACCAACACTCTCTTTGAAAAGACTTGATTAAGACCTTATTGAAATTTTGTCACTTGGTGAAAAAAAGAAGGTGACCTAAAGGAGTATATTTTCTATTGTATATGTATTTAAGATGGCATATAACATCCAGTGTGGAAAAAATTGTAAAAAGATCTCCAAAATGTGGAATAGCCTGCCAGAAAACATCTAGTCTAAAATCCCTAACAAGGTCCAACAGACTGTATCTTATGTTATTGTACAACTGCAATAACAGTTAAGGCATGACTGCCTTAATTATGTCTGTAAATATATTTCATTGTTCCTATTTTTAATTGTATAGCATTGAATTGTACATACCCCTAAGGTGATTGTTACATAAGAGGTAACTAGATTACCTGTGCATTTAAAACAAACACATATATAAGACGTGTCACTTTTTTTTTCTGTGTTTGAATTAATTACATATAAAAGAAAAACTAAAATGTGGTGTTTATCTCCAGCATACATTTTGAGAAGTTTACCCATTCTCCAAAATCTTCCAGCAAGTCCCACTTTACAACTGTGGCCAAAGCCTGCATGATGATGTCATAAGATACACCCCTGCTCTCTTACTGGCTCCTGTGTATCATAGTGGGCAGGACAAGGTGGCTGTGTACAACTTTTGTTTACCTGCCTTCCAACGCGAAGAGAGGAGATTGACCTGATCAAAGAGAACAGGTTTATAACGCCGCCCCCTTGTGATGTTATAGTTACATTACCCTCCCATTCAATGCAAGTCAATGATCAGAATTCTGACTTATTGACTGCATTATGTCCCCAGCTCCAAAGTGAGATACTAGTGCTGTAAAGTCTCTGGGGGATGGCACCCAAAAACACTATATTTCACAAAATGGCGGCACCCAGTCACACTTGTTTAGTAAAATATTTTATAAAATAAACTCACATAAAAACAAAAGGGAAATCTGAAATCAACAATGCAAAATAAAAAAATAAACCCTTTCCATTTTTTGGTGAGAGTGTCCCTTTAATGTATTCTTCCTGGTAAATTGCATTTCACATATTTACCAAACATTAACCCTCATCGCTTGCTGCGGACACATTTAATTACCAGCACTGTTGTTCTGCAGGTACGAGTTAGGAACGGCTCTGTTTATTGGATGGGCTGGAGCTGCACTTTCCTTGGTTGGAGGATGCATGTTTTGTTATACAATATTTGTTGAAAACAAGCTTTGGTCAAGGTATGGATTATACTTTCTACACTTTTATTAAGTTTCTGCTGTTACTACTTCAATTGTGTAGTATAGAACTTGCATGTATATAGAATGTTCTTTTGGACAGGCAAACAAAACATGAGTATTGACAAATTGCACTGTTATGGTTGTATTATGGTTTTAGTTTAGAGCACATTTGATCAATACCTACTTCCATCAACAATACAATTTTTTAATTATTATTAATATATTTTGTGTACCACTTTTCCTGAACATACTACTATACTCTGGGAGTATTATAGTTATGGAGGTATTGGTATTAATAGTGTTATTGTTGATTGCAGCTCAGTTTGTATCCATGGCTATGTATATGCATTCTGAGGAGACATCACGGGGCAAGAACCTTTGGTCACCCTATTAAGAAAAATGTCAGGTTAAGTATCAATAAGTAATGCATAATGCTTTATTAGATGCTAGTTCAAAATCTGTATGAAAGAAACATTGCAACAGAATTTTGTATATGTACTGCAATGCTTCTAGAAAGATCCTCTGAAAATGTCTATGGGTGGTGTACAAGTCAAAATACTTCAGTTGTTTTCCTGTTTTTTTTCAGGATGTTTGCTTTATTGAAAAAGCAATTGCGGTGAGCTAAAAAAAAAAAACTGCCGTATTTGCTCGAATATAAGACAAGGTTTTTTTCAGCGCAAATGCATATTCAAGGTCATCTTATAATCTGACCTCAAATCGAGGTCAGATTATAAGACTGGGATCCGGGTCCCCCACAGAGCGGCAGGGGACCTGGATCCCCCTCACTAGCAGCCGGTGGATGTCTGTGCGATGCACATAGGCATCCTCTGTTGCCGTCACTCGGGACTTCTTTGATGAAGCCGGGTCCTTCCGTACATGTATAGAGACACTCATACATACATACAGCACATGTATACACACATTTTTACTCACACTTACATACTCACACATACATCCAGCACATGTACACATACATGCAGCACATGTACACACACATACATACAGCACATGTACACACACATACATACAGCACATGTATACACAAGAAACACCAATAATAGTTTCACGATATGTATACATACATACACACCTACTCACACATACATTGCAGGAAGTTTCTTCCTTGGCAGAGCTGCTGAAGCTGCTACACTGCTGTGTGAAGAGGGGGCATGTCAGGTGTCAAGGAACTGTCAGGCTAAACCAACTTGCGATCTGGAGGGGTATGCAGTTACTGAAATGATTATCCTGCTGGCTCCTGAGCAATAATAGCAACAGGATTGCATTTCTGTAAATATTTATATTTCAGTTTGGACATACAGCTAATGCTCCCTTTTTTGTCTATATGTCCTATATTATTATTTCGGTATATTGATAAGCCTATAAGAGAAGAAGAAAAAACTCACCATCACTACTGCTTCAATAACTACTTTCTGATGTCCTCCATACAGATCGGGCTATTCACATGCAGCGTCAACCATGTTGAGTTCAAGGACCAGACCAGAAATGACTCTTGCATACCCAGTGCCCACTCACAGATCGTCAAATGAATTTAATAAAACAGCTTACGTCTAAAACTATTGCAACTAATATTTGTGTGTGGGAAAAGTCATCTAGCTGCAAATATTTTCTTTATTCACTCACTTATATCTACTCACAATGCAATTGAAAACCAAACAGCCTAAACTGGCAAAACACACAGGACGTACTTAAGACAACGGTGACCTCATTGAACTGTGAAAGGATGTTCGGTCTCCATAATTCCTGAAGGTTCACTTATTCTTCATTTGTGTGATATTTGCTGTAATATTTTTGCAGGAACATTTCTGGTGACAATGATCTATATTATTTTAAATCCATTACCTTTTTATTGTTTTAATAAATATGTTATTTAAGGAAATACACCACGTTCCTGTATTTATATCCAAGGCAGTGGGGAAAAGTTGCGGCAAAACTTGGGGTAAGGCTTCCAGCCCAACAGCTTCAGTAAGAACTCTGATGCGCACATTATATCGGCGCAAGCGACTATCCATATCTTCCATGGCAATTTCTAAGGTAGACACCCTGTGGTGTAGGTCCACTGAGTCGCTGTGGACAGGATATTAATCTGTTCCTTTTGGGTGGCTGTTTGGGACTACAGTGACTTAATATCCGTTTGGATTGTGGCCAAGACTGTGCCAATTTCTTCACTTATTGTAACGTCCCTTTCCCATGCCGGGTCTCCATGGGGCTTTTTCCAGGCATAGCCATCTGGCGGGGTGCCGCTTCTCCCCGCAATGCTGCCATGCATCTCCGTCTGCCCTCTGTTCTTCACACCCTGCGCCCTAGCAGGGACCTGGAGTGTGTGGCGATGGAGGGGCATGGAGGCTGGCAGAAGAGGTGACGCTTCTGTCTTCTATGGCCATGCCTCCCACCTGTGACACCTTCCAGGACAGCGCACATGGGGGATGGGGCTACAGACTTCACACCAAGTGGCAGTATAAAAACCTCTATCTCCCTAATGGCAGTGCTCAGTGCTTGCCTGTTTGCTGTGTTATTTTGATCCTGGAATACTGATCTCTGCCTGTGACCCCTACTACTCCTTTTATCTGCTGCCTGCAATACTGACCTCCGCCTGTGACCCCTGCCTGCTGCCTGCATTGATCCCGGATTGTGACCCCTACTATTCATTTACCTGCTGCCTGCATTGAACCCAGATTGTGACCCCTACTATTCTTTTGCCTGCTGCCTGCATTGATCCTGGATTGTGACCCCCTACTATTCTTTTGCCTGCTACCTGCATTGACCCTGGATCGTGACACCTTCTACGCCTTGTCTTCTACCTGTACCACCCCTGAGACTGTGGACTGTATCCTGGACTCTACCTCTCTACCACTGGTGAGCACCCCCTTATCGATTACATATTTACATATATTTCTGTCTCTGTTTTTGATTTTGCGTCCGGCTCCTCCTGCATATTGGGCTCCCTCACCTCGATCTTCCACAAGGCCTTACACATATGCAGGATTGAAGCCTGGTGAATATATCTTCCAGGTCTTGTTTGGTGGAGGGGTGGTTCACTGTGGAGGCAGCCGCCATTTTCTCCTCCCGCAGTAGGCTCTGGCTTATTTTTAAAAAAATTGGGGCAACGTCTAAGGGCTCTTCCTTCATGGTGCGTCTGGTATTGGCAGGTGAACCCATTGAGGAATCGATTCCCTGAGTCATACGCAAGATTCAGCACGTTGGGATGCTGCAGTTAGCTTTGTAGGCTCCAGAACGGCGGAGATAGTTTTTCAAGCGGCCATTACGCTGCAAAGCCATGCCTCTCAAATTATACATTTTTTAATATATTTTTAAATTCTGATTTTTAATTACCTTTTGTCTATAGAATACCCCCATTAATTTTGGATCACATGTTTCCGATTATTATTCCTAAATTTGTATATTGATCTGGCCAATTCTATATCCTTCCACCTCAGGAAAAGTTTGCATAAGCTCAATTGTAACAGGATATCCTCAGGAGATTATTTTAGGTTTCATTTATAGTGTAGCATTGAAGTACAAGCCCTCCCATAAGATAACAACTATATTCGAGTATGCAAATGCCGCCTAATGAAAATGCCCATAACAAACACGCACTCACTTCAACCGGGCTGTATAATCACTTCCCGTTCTGCTAATTATAGCAGCTCCCATCATGAAGCCTTCTAATGTGCAGCAGCTCCCGTCAGGAAGCCTTAGATATATATATATTTTTTTAATATAATCTTTATTAAATTTTTATATCATATAAAAAGACACACATACACATATATACATCGACAGGCAAAGGGCACATACATAGATATCATTAATACATTGTACAGTAACCAAGAGAAAGGGATACTATATAAAAAGCATTTGATATACATTCTCCCAATTATCTCTCAACTTTATACCGTATTTGCTTGATTATAAGACGACCCCTCAAACTTTGTATATTCCTTTAGGAAAAAAACTAAAAGCCTGAATATAAGACTACCCTATAGGAAAAAAAGTTTAACTTTTATATATGTAAACTGCTTTTTAATATTTAATAAAAAATTATATTATACAAATGCATTTCTTGTTTTTATTTCCTTTTGTGCCAATGCGGCCTCTCTCCCCCTTCCCCAGCTGTCTCCCCCCCCCCCAAACTTCTCTCTCTCTCTCCACCTCCCTCGTCTCTCCCCCCCTCCCCTTGTCTATCTCTAACCCCCCCTTGTCTCTCTGTCCCCCCTCCCCCTTTCTCTCTTCCCCCTCACTCCCCTTGTCTGTGTCTCCCTCCCCTTGTCTGTCTGTGTCTCCCCCCCTCCCTCCCCTTGTCCGTCTGTGTCTTCCCCCCCTCCTCCCCCTTGCCACAGCCATTATGCCCATTAATATGTCTCCCCCCTCCCCTTGTCTGTGTCTCCTCCCCTCCCCCACCCCCCCTCACCTGATTTCTTTCCCTGGTGGCTAGTGGGGGCAGCCGGGGGATGTCTGCACGATACGTGCAGACATCCTCCATGCTGCACGACACGGCAGTCTGTTATGACAGACAGCTGGTCCGTCATACTAGACTGCCGTGTCAGGCAGCAAGGAGGATGTCTGCACGTACCCGGCTTCATCATAGAAGTCCTGGCGGTCGTGCCGGGCGGCAGCAGGGGGAGTCTGCGCTCATCGCGCAGACATCCCCTGCTGTTAGAGAGGCGGATCCAGGTCCCCTGCAGCTCTGCGGGGGACCTGGATCCCTGTCTTATAGTCTGACCTCAATTTGAGGTCAGATTATAGACGACCTCGAATGAAAGACGAGGGGTATTTTTCAGAGCATTTGCTCTGAAAAAAACCTTGTCTTATATTCGAGCAAATACAGTATATATATCTCTGTCCATCCATCTACAAAAAACAGTACATATAGTATTTAGAGACAATGGAGCATATACAGAGAGGTCGATCTAATTATCACTCTACATGCCTGGGAGAGCTATTTCCAGAGCTTAGCATTATCGTATTTGTCAATACAATCTAGCCATCTCCATGTTGTATTTATTGGAGAGTCAGAGGCAAAGGAGAGCACTCTCTCCATTCTAAGTTGGAAACCCAGTTGGTTCTCAAAGTGTCTTATTTCAAGGTTTCTACTTAGCCTCCACTCTCTGTCTATTATCTTTTCCGTGGCTAAAAGAGTGTTAAAGTTATTTGTCCTTTAGTTAGTATTGGCCAATGTCATGGCACAGCTAGGTACTCACCTGCCAATGGGCGCCCACGCCGCCCTCACGGCAGAATCGCAGCTCTCACTGCTCCTGAAAGATCCATTGGGGAGGAACAGGCCAGGGACCAGGGAATAAAACAAGATGGCGCTGAGTCTCTGACCTCTTTATAAAACATCTGTGTGTCCCACCTACTGGTGGGAGGTGGCCGGTCATGTGATCCCAGCTACCTATTTAAACCCAGAACACCTTCCAGTCAGTGCTTGGTTATTTTGCTTTTTTCCCTTTGCTTCTGTCTACTGCAAGACTGCATTTTCATTTGTTCTTCCTGCTCCAGCTTCTGTTCCCGGTTCCTGCTCCGTGATTCCTTTGACAACTACTACAGCCTGCTTCCTGACTTAGCTCCAGATTGAGCGTTTGCTTCTGTCTGCTGCAGACTGCATTTTTGTTTGCTTCTCCCTGCTCCAGCTTCTGTTACCGGTTCCTGCTCCCTGATTTCCTTGGACAGCTGTTACAGCCTGTTTACTGACTTAGTTCCAGATTTATCGTTTACTTCTGTCTGCTGCAAGACTGCATTTTCGTTTGCTTTTCCTACTGCTGCTTTCTGGAAATTTATTATTTTTATTAAAGGCCTCCACGCCACCACAGACCCTTTGGGACCCTGTCTCCACTTCCAGGTGCTCCTAAGGGTCGTGATATTAAGGGAGTGCTGTTCCACTGCAAATTGGGTTTCATCCGCTCCACGACTCTCCAGGTGGGTGTGACAGCCAACCAATATGTAGCAATACCAAGTTTGGATCATCGGGGATAGTAATATTATCTGCTTGTTTTAAGAAACTCAAGACTTTATTCCAATAAGTTCTTATGTTGTTATAGACGAAAACAAACACACTGAAGGACCTCCTCGGTCGAGAACCAGATAAAGATAATTCCTCCTGTTTTAGACCGCAATAGAAGAAATTAAGCCTCCCTCAACGCCAGGCTATCCTGCCTGTGTAGTAAATCATCAGATTAGAAGCAACAAACGGTTTGTGGAGGGAGCTCACAGTAGACAGGGATGCCAAAAATAAGCCATTTTATTAACTAGTAAAAAAGGCTAGTACAAAAAAAGAAACTGGACAGGACACAGTGAAAAAAGAGACGCCTTACGCGTTTCGTGCTTTCAAAAGCACTTAATCATAGGCTTTTTTTTTTAATAAAATGGCTTATTTTTGGCGTTCCCTGTCTACTGTGAGCTCCCTCCGCAAACCGTTTGTTGCTTCTAATGTGATGACTTATTTTGTTACAGCCCCACCATATGTGAGTTAAAGTCCCCTCTTCCTGATGACTTCACCAGCATATTCCAGAACTGTGAGTATACATTGCTGCTAATCTGGCTGGGACAAGATACCATTTATTGAGAATTTTATAGTGCATTTCCAAGAGGGACAGATCATGAGCCTCTCTTAATACTCCCTAATAGAATGTCTCCAGTCCTGCAGTGTAATTTTAAATCCTGCGTCGTTTTCCCATTTTTTTGTGATTAGCAAATCCATCGGATTCTGTAGTATTCTGACACACTCCAAACATTTGGAGTATAGCATTTTATTATTTTCCATTGTTGTTAATTTTTTAAGTTTAGATATATATTGTTTACTTCTTGTATATGTTTTAGTAAACAGCTTTTTATTCTTAGGTAGAGAAAGACATTTGCATGTCATTTGTATGTCATATTTCTTAATTAATTCTGACAATGTCATAATCTGGCCTCCTCTGAAAAAGTAATCTATTTTCTGGGCTCCAGTGCTTACCCATTCCCTCAAAGAGAAATCCTCCAACAGAGTCTCCAATAAACGTATACGTTGTGTTTTAAATATGTTGTTGTTTATGTTTGTTTGTCTTTTAAGAGAGAACCAAATGGGAATAATCCCATTTATAACTAGGCTTTTATGTTTATATACGGATATTTTCTATCTTTTATAGACCAAATTATTGATGACAGATCTTTAATGCCCACTAGTTCTAGTTATATTTGGTACCAAGTCTCTTTTCTGGCAGATGCCACCTGAGTTCTAATAAGATGGAGTAGCATACTAGCGTCATATAATTGTTTAATTAGAGGAAATCTCCTCTCCCCCCCTCCCCCCCCCCCCCCATGTTTTTATACCCAAAACCCTAATACTGATCCTAGGGGCCTTACCTCCACATACAAATTTACGAAGATTCTCATGTATTATCTCCAACCATGTTTGTGGTATATTCAGGGGGACCATCCAAAACATCCGTGCCCACTTAGGCATTAGATAGGAAGAGATAGCATTAATCCGCCCCCACCAGGTCAATTCATAGCGAAAGGGTATCTCTAAGAACATATAATAATACATACTATGAAGAGCAATACGACTGACCACTGTTTCTGCCGTTGTCAGTGGTGTATCTTGATTTTGTGCTGCCCTAGGCAGACAAAATCCGGGCACCCCCCTACCCAAGCTGCACACACACGTTACACACCTAAGACATGCCCCATCATTCAGACTCACATCAAGCTCACACTCCCATCACACTCAGTCACACACTCCTACTCCCTTCACACTCAGTCACACACTCCTACTCCCATCACGCACACTGTCTCCTATCACACACACTCTGACTCCCATCACACTCAGTCACACACACTGTCTCCCATCTCACACACTCTGACTCCCATCACACTCAGTCACACACAATGTCTCCCATCACACACACTCTGACTTCCATCACACTCAGTCACACACACTCTGACTCCCATCACACTCAGTCACACACACTGTCTCCCATCTCACACACTCTGACTCCCATCACACTCAGTCACACACAATGTCTCCCATCACACACACTCTGACTTCCATCACACTCAGTCACACACACTCTGACTCCCATCACACTCAGTCACACACACTGTCTTCCATCACACACACTCTGACTCCCATCACACTCAGTCACACACACTGTCTCCCATCACACACACTCTGACTCCCATCACACTCAGTCACACACACACACACTCTGACTCCCATCACACTCAGTCACACACACTGTCTCCCATCACACACACTCTGACTCCCATCACACTCAGTCACACACACTGTCTTCCATCACACACACTCTGACTCCCATCACACTCAGTCACACACACTGTCTCCCATCACACACACTCTGACTCCCATCACACTCAGTCACACACACACACAATCTGACTCCCATCACACTCAGTCACACACACACACACACACACACACACACACACACACAGTCTCCCATCAGCACTTACCTTTCCCTGGCAGGCTGGCAGGCAGCATGGTCCTTCCATGCTGCCTGTTCGGCTTCCCGGCGATTGTGCCGACAGGTCACGTGACCGGGCGCGCGTATGACGTCAGCGCGCCCGTCACGTGACTGTCGGCACTTCCGTGTCGGCACACTGCACGGGGAGCCGAACAGGCAGCACGGAGGTTTCTCTGTGCTGCCTGTTCGGCTCCCCGTGCAGCCTGGCAGGCAGAGCGATGGTGAGGAGGGATCTTCCGATCCCCTCTCACCTCTGTCTCTTCCTGCAAGCGCGGTGGGGTTTTTTTTGTTTTTTTTTAAAGGGCCGGATTTTTTTTTTTTTAAGTTTTTTTTTTTCCAGTGCTGGGGGGCGCTGCCGCCCCCCAAAATTTGCCGCCATAGGCATCCGCCTAGGATGCCTCGCGGTAAATACAGCACTGGCCGTTGTACACCCGCTTATGTGTCGTTCATATTTTGCATCATATCCTTAACAAAACATATTATATACAAGACAAAGATTGTTAAGTGGAGGTGGCTGTTCCTCGGATATGATGTCGGCCCAACAAAATTTGTGAGGAGAACCAATTGGTGGTTTGGAGAGTTGACAAAAATGACTGGACTTGATTGTCCAAAGTATTGATGTAAGGGGACAATTTTGTAAACAATGCCTTTGTTTTGGTTTCCTTAGGAAGTGAGGATTCCAACCAATCCATTTGGAATAAGCATTGAAGTCTAGTCAACACCATAGATGACAAAGGGGGTTGGGAATTAACCCATTGTGATAGGATTGCTTTTTTAGAGACAGCTGACACTATTAACGACATGGTTTTAATTTTGGATGGCAAGCCACAGTCCTGTTCGGAGAAAGGTGAGTTGAATAAGGCCCACTGTTTGGATAGGTGAAACGGGATATGTAATTTTTGGGTAACATATGTGTGGATTTCTTTCCAGAATGTTTGTATGTGAGTACAAGACCAAAGACAGTGTAACAGATCGGCATTCAATTGTGTACATTTAGGACAATTAGAATTATCTGCCAAACCAATTTGCATTCATAGTTTAGGTGTCACATAAGCTCTATGTAATAGTTTCCAAAACATTTCATTATCTGGTCACCAGGGTTTTGGAGGCTAGGTAAGTGAGATCAATGAGTTGTACTAAATTATACTCTGGGATGTCTGTCACCCAGGAATGCATGCCTGAACCCTGGGACTCCAGATCTAGAGTTGGGCGTATAAGGCTGTAGATTATAGAAATCTTTGAGGTCGGGGTTGTGCTGACAATGGTAAAATTGTCTAGTGGATTGCATTTGTCTAGATCGGTGAGGTGAGGAAAAAAAGACAAATGAATGCTTGAGAGTTGTAGATAATGCAGTGGATGGATTGTGATTGTCGGGAATCTATCGTTTAATTCCGCCAGTGATAGAAGTTTGGTCATAAGTCTGTCAAGGAATTGGAATAATAAGTGGCTGTTTTGAGTTTTTTAAATTTGGAAAGTAGCATCAGCTGCCCCATTCTGAAATTTCGGGTTGCCCACTAGGGGTTGAAATTTTGAATGGGTCCAAAGGCCCAATAATTTCTGAATGATTTTCCGGACATGCCAGGCATGACTTAACAGAAGGTTATTAAGTTGGTCTGGTCTTATAGCCAGGGACAACACATATAACAGGGTTGACAAGGGACAACCCTGTCGTGTTCCATTATGTAAATAAAACCAGTCTCAGCATAGGCCCAATCCCACTTCTCTGGCACTGGGGTAATGATAGAGAGCAGCAATCGCTGAATATATCCATCCTGTCAGTCCATAAGCCCTCAATGCCTCCCACATATATCCAACTGACCCTGTCAAACGCTTTTTCTGTGTCTAGTGACAGGGTCAGGAGGGGAATGTTATTCCTACCTTCATAATCTGCAACATCGAGGCGTCGATTATTATTTGCCAAGTCTCTACCCAGGATGAATCCCACATGATCAGAGTGGACCAAAGCATGCAAGACTGACTTCAGCCTCTCTGCTAGTATGGAGAAATATATCTTGATGTCCACGTTGATCAGTGAGATTAGCCTATAGTTTGCTCTATTCTCCGGGGACTTGTCCATGGAAGCCTTGGATATTTAAAAGACCTGCCAAACGTGCCATTTGTTTAGAGCACTCTGAATCACGGATGAAGCCATCACATTTGTTTCGGCACTGAAACCCTACACACATTTTTTATTGGCATTTAAAGCCTTATATTAATTTCTGAAGAGTTGCCCCAAAGGGATATCAAAGACCAAACACACCGTGAAAAAACCAACCCTGTGAACACAAGCTATTTAACACTTCTTTTAAAAAGAACTAACATACAAAATAATTTGTATGTAAGCGGAATGTGTCTCATACTGACACATCTATGTTTTTCTGAAACTGTTTAGACAAATCCTATTATTACATGAGGAGAAATGGATCTTATGTGAGGATGTATAAAAAGCTATTGAGATGAACATGAATGTTTTGGCGCTTGTTGTTTTTTCGACCAATTAAATGTTTTTATCTTGGGGGTGCGTGGGGTTACCCCTCCTCCTCCTCTCTTTTACTTTTCCTTCTCCACTTTTCACAAAAATTTGATTACATTATTATATTTTTTGCAGGAGATTTTCTTTTTCCACTTCTATACCTCTGAAGAAGCTGCTGTACAAGCGGCAAAGCGCGTCAGACATTTTATATATTTTTAGAAGAATTGTCTATTGGGTATACACTGTGTTTTTTTTATGTACATGCATTGCAACTTTGTTATTTGGATATATAAGTACTGCTATTAAAATTGGTATATTTTTTCTATAATCTCTATACCTTTTCCCTTATCTCTACATTTTCCTTTTATTCTTATTCATTTTTTAATCTAATTTTTTGTGTGTGTTGAGGAACCACATTTTGGTGTCCTTTTGGTAGCTGCTCCTTGTATTCTGGTGTAAGCTGTTATTACATTCGAATTTAATAAAACAGCTTACGGCTAAAAGTATTGTAGCTAATAACTGGATGTGGGAAAAGTTATCTAGTTGTAAATATTTTCTTTATTCACATCTACTCACAATGCAATTGAAAACCAAACCAACTTAAACTGGCAAAACACACAGGATGTTTTTAAAACAGCAGTGACCTCTGCGAAAGATTGATCTGCGAAAGGATGTTCGGTCTCCATAATTCCTGAAGGTTCACTTATTCTTCATTTGCTGTAATATTTTTGATGCAACATTTCTGGTGACAATATTCTATATCATTTTAAATCCATTACCGTTTTAATAAATGTGTTATTTAAGGAAACACTGCACGTTCCTGCATTTATTTCTTTAGATAAAAGTAAAACTATAGGCACAGAGTGTGTGTGTGTGTATATATATATATATATATATATATGTATATGTATATGTATATATATATATATATATATATATATATATATACACCTTTTTCTTCCCTACCTCTATAACAAACGTACTCACACCATTTATTTTACGTTTTATTTGTAGTGTAGCATTGAAGCACAAGCCCTCCCCTAACATAACTATATTCTAGTATGAAAATGATGACTAATGAAAATGCCCATAACAAACAAGCCCTCACTTCAACCGGGCTGTATAATCACCTCCCGTTCTGCTAATTATAGCAGCTCCCGTCATGAAGCCTTCTAATGTGCAGCAGCTCCCGTCAGGAAGCCTTGGATATTTAAAAGACCCGCCAAACGTGCGTTTGTTTAGAGCACTCTGAATCACAGATGAAGCCCTATACATATTTTTCATTGGCATTTAAAGCCTTATATTAATTCCTGGAAAGTTGCCTCAAAGGGATATCAAAGTCCCTATAAAAAACCTTGTCTTATATTCAAGCAAATACGTTATATATACATATATAAATCTTTTTCTTCCATACCTCTATATCAAATGTACTCACACCATTTATCTGCCCCCTTCTGGTTTGGATTTTGTGAACCACCAAGGTGTGAGTAGCACAATCCCTTATTGCCCTTGGTTTTCAGATGCAGGCTCGCACTTTTATCTTTATTTCATTTTAACCCTATCCCTTATGCTAAAAAATATTTAATTTTAACCCTATAGGCTAATATAGCTAAATAACCTGTTTTTAATTAATTAAATATGTATTTTACATTTTTTCCATTGCAATGCTACTAAACTACCACTAGGGGTAGTCAAGTAGCATATTCAGAGCGACAGAAGTGAAGTTACTTTCACTTCCGAAGCTCAGACCGGCAGAGGGCTTAGCCATATTGATGGAGCAGCATGCTCCGTCAATATGGCTCCCCACGATCGCTCCGTGGGGCGATCGTGGAGGTCCCAAAATAGAAATTTCGGTGCTGGCTATTGCCTCGATGTCGAGGCAATAGACCAGCAGTGTTAAAGCGGTTTTAAAACCTTGCCAGGCACGTCCTTTGTCGTTAAGGGAGTTTCTCCCAGGACGTGCCTGGCACGTCCTTTGTCGGCAAGGGGTTAAAAGGCCTTCAAAATAAATAATCAATTCTAGAAACAGGACCAAAGAAGCTGCTATGGGCTTTGAAAAAACTGGGGAATTGTATCCCTTCAGAATACTTCCTTAGTCCCATCTACGCAAATAAATCAGGCTACAAACCTACTTCCTGTTCTGATCCAAGTTGCCACAAGGCCCTTCAGGAGCAGATTGTGATGTTAATAATTACTTAATACTAAGGAAAATGAGCTTCCTACCTGGATACAAACAATAAATATAACAAAAAAAGCTTTATACTCCGAATACTCCTAATTGCATTATGACACATGTTCTCTTGTGTAAGGATATTTAGCCTTGTTTGTAGTTAGAATGCAGATATGTAAAGGGATACAGTCAAAAGAGCACTGCAGTAAACATTTACTAAAAACAGTCATTTGTACAGGTCAGTTTGTAATACTAATGGTCTACTCAATGAGAAGAGAATTGTAGGGAAATTAGTCAGGAATTTCAAACATAAGGCCAAAGTAAACAAGATGGAAAAATTCTCCCATTCAGATGCATTGGAGAATTTTTCCAGCTCAGCTACTTTGGTCTAAAGATTGAAATTCCAATCACAATTCCCTCTTTATTCAGTAGATCTTAAGAGTAACAACCGTTTCGAATGCACTGTATTTATAGTAAATCAGTGGACGAAATGTAAAACTTAATTTTAAATTAACGCATATGGTTATAAATGAAATGTAAAACTTTGTGAAAAATAACGCATATGGTTATAAATGAAATGTAAAACGTTTGTCATGTATTTGTTGGAACATGCTGCATCTGTTAGCAACTTTTTTTCTTAATGACTAAACAGAATTGATTAACCATTTTCCTCCCCCAGCAGCGCTTTAGAGTGTATCATCATTTGGTGAAGAAGTTTGCTTATCTGGAAGTGGCTATGCACACGCCATTAAGGAATGCAGAGTAAAGCCATTTGATGTTCTTAGTTCAGAGCATGCTAAGATTCTCATTGTAATTTACTCTGCTGCATAAAACATCTTCTGGGTATTATAATTGTGCACAGATAAGGGTCTACTCAATAAAGAGAGAATTGCAGGGAATAAGATTGGAATTTCAAATTTTAGTCCAATGTAGCAGAATTGGAAAAACTCTCCAGTCGGATAGTCTTTCCAACTCACCGGCCTCAATTCTCTGCAATTCTTGGTGATTAATATGCGCTTATAATCTGTAAGACTGAAGTGTGTATACACAAACTACAAAACCATAAATGTAAGAAATATTTAACCTATGCAATAAGCATTTTATAAATGTCATTTAAATGAGTAATTAAAAAAAAACACACATTGTACCATTTGTAAGTTGTTACCATATTTTTTGTAGAACCCATATGAAGTATAACACCTATTCCCTTGCGATTATAATGTTTGTAAGGACAATCAAATATTCATTTTAACCTTTGCTCCCAGAAAAATGTCCACTCCCCCCCGTGTTTTTGTTGGTTTTCCAGAGCACCAAGGCCAAGTATTAACATTATAATCCCCCAATTCAAGCAACTGACTCTGCAAGAGAAGGCGATATTGCTCACTGTACACTGCGAAGGACTGCCATCCTGGAATATTGCAAACAGGTTACAAGTACAACGATCCACAGTGAGTCTCTGGTTGAAGAGGCACTATCAGACAGGGAACAGAAATATATGCAAAAATAACACCACACGTGCACAATACTGAATGGGCATTTGCATCTGCCTGCTCAACCACTGGATTGCATCGCCACAAATAAACTGGGACTGGAATGAAGCCATGGTAGAGAGGGTCAGCAGCCAAACTTCAAGAAGAAAGCTGTGCCATGCAGGGTTCATTGCACGGTGCCCTACCATCAGGGTTCTACACGGACCTTCTGACTCAAGCAATTAAAAGTCATCAGTTATGAGCTTATATACATCCTGCCTCTTCCCCTCTGTTTGGTGTCAGGTGGGCTCGTAACCTTTTGCACACACACCTATGTTAAATAGCTGTAGTTTCTTGCAATCGGTGCTTTTTGCATTGAAGTTGGATGCCTGACTTCTGAGAGCTGCTGCTTCTGTTTCTGATTCTCTGCTTAAAGCACATATGAATTGTGACCCTGTCCAGGAACTGGAAATCTGAACCTGAGCGGCTCAACCACCGGCTCAATCTCCTGAGACCCTCTGACTACATCAAGATTTCTTCAGCTAAGTTATTCCCTTAAAGCTACCCATCTCAGTCCTCGCCCTCACTAGGGTGTTCCTTCTGCTAAGCTACCCATCTCAGTCCTTGCCCTCACTAGGGTGTTCCTTCTGCTTTAGCTACCCTGCTCAGTCCTCGCCCTCTCTAGGGTTTTCCTTCTGATTAAGCTACCTATCTCAGACGTCGCCCTCTCTCGGGTGTTCCTGTTTAGCTTCTTAGCTCAGGCCTCACCCCTTGTGTATCTCTCTACCCCACCTTTGCTTTGTCTACAGTCCCTGCTATAGCTCTTTGTTCATACTGCAGTTCCTACTCAAACCCTTTTCCTATTCTGCAGTTCTTTATTCCAATACCTAGCTCTTTGTTTCTGTATCTGTTCTCCCTCTGCACAAAATATAACATACAACCAGACACCTCCACTATCCCTGAAATAAAACTCCTAGCCTGGTAAAGGCTCTGACACCAACAGACAGTTAAAGCCAAGCGTCTAAGGTGGGCTAGTTAACACAAGGCTTGTGAGAAGATTATGTTTTCTGACAAAAACAAATTCGATCTCCATGGGACAGATGACATAGCATACGTTAGGAGACACAGAGGTAAAATTTCCTCCCTAGTTGCACTGTCTCCGCAGTAACATTTCCAGCGTTACAGCCACCAGGGGGGTGCCACAGAGGGACCTCAAAACAGTAGTTTTGGAGCAGGCGAGCTTGCACCACGCTATTCTGTGCAAACGTAGGGGCGCCCCCGGGGCCCACCCAGCTGTCAGCCAAGAGGCCAAACCTTTCAAGACTTCCAGTTAGGGCACGGCAACAAAAAAGGTGCAACACTAAGAGGCACAGCAGGGAAACCCCCCAGGCACTCTGCATGGGCTGCTGGCATGCACCCCTCACCAATTCTGAAATTGGTGTCCAGGAGAAGCATCTGACCTCCAGTAAGCAAAGATTGGCTGCAGTAGGCATTAAGAGAGACTTCCAAGTTGGGAAAAAACAAGAAATACATATTCTGTCAGGCCAGGTGATCAGTTGCAGTCAGGCAGTCTTCCCCCCAAACAAGAGACTGCAAAGTTGGGACTTTGAGGGGGGGAAAAAAAATCACATTTTCCAGACCAAATGTAAATCATGTCAAGTTCCTCAGGCATTGGCGGGCTTTGTGCGATGGATGGTTACTATTGCGCCTAACGGTTCAGTTATGCTTGGAAGCCATTTTAAATGCACTTCACGTCCGGAGCAGAGCTGAATGAACTGTGAATGTGTTTCATTTACTGGACGCTCCAGCCAGGAAAGGTTTACTTTTATGGGTGGTAAAGTGCTTCATGTTCCCAAAACTTGCCCAGGATGACTGTGCACCGTCTTAATAGGTTGTTCAAGCAAAAGTATATGGCACAATTTTTTTATCCACTACTGTGTGTGTGTATATATGTGTATATATGTGTATATATGTGTGTATATGTGTGTATATGTGGAGAGAGAGAGAGAGAGAGAGAGAGAGAGAGAGAGAGAGAGAGAGAGAGAGAGAGAGAGAGATATGAGATATATATATATATAGAGAGAGATATAAGATAGAGAGAGAGAGAGATATGAGATATATATATATATATAGAGAGAGAGATATGAGATATATATATAGAGAGAGAGATATGAGATAGAGAGAGATATGAGATATATATATATATATAGAGAGAGAGAGATATGAGATATATATATATAGAGAGAGAGATATGAGATATATATATATATAGAGAGAGATATGAGATATATATATATATAGAGAGAGATATGAGATGAGATATATATATAGAGAGAGAGAGATATGAGATATATATAGAGAGAGAGATATGAGATATATATATATAGAGAGAGAGAGATGTGAGATATATATATATAGAGAGAGAGATATGAGATATATATATATATATAGAGAGAGATATGAGATATGAGATATATATATAGAGAGAGAGAGATATGAGATGTATAGAGAGAGAGAGATATGAGATATATATATATAGAGAGAGAGATATGAGATATATATATATAGAGAGAGAGATATGAGATAAATATATAGAGAGAGAGATATGAGATATAGAGAGAGAGATATGAGATATATATATAGAGAGAGAGAGATATGAGATATATATATATAGAGAGAGATATGAGATAGAGAGAGAGAGAGAGAGAGAGAGAGAGAGAGAGAGAGAGAGAGATATGAGATATATATAGAGAGAGAGATATGAGATATATATATATAGAGAGATGTGAGATATATATATATATATAGAGAGAGATATGAGATAGAGAGAGAGAGAGAGATATGAGATATGTATACAGGGAGTGCAGAATTATTAGGCAAGTTGTATTTTTGAGGATTAATTTTATTATTGAACAACAACCATGTTCTCAATGAACCCAAAAAACCCATTAATATCAAAGCTGAATATTTTTGGAAGTAGTTTTTAGTTTGTTTTTAGTTTTAGCTATTTTAGGGGGATATCTGTGTGTGCAGGTGACTATTACTGTGCATAATTATTAGGCAACTTAACAAAAAACAAATATATACCCATTTCAATTATTTATTTTTACCAGTGAAACCAATATAACATCTCAACATTCACAAATATACATTTCTGACATTCAAAAACAAAACAAAAACAAATCAGTGACCAATATAGCCACCTTTCTTTGCAAGGACACTCAAAAGCCTGCCATCCATGGATTCTGTCAGTGTTTTGATCTGTTCACCATCAACATTGCGTGCAGCAGCAACCACAGCCTCCCAGACACTGTTCAGAGAGGTGTACTGTTTTCCCTCCTTGTAAATCTCACATTTCATGATGGACCACAGGTTCTCAATGGGGTTCAGATCAGGTGAACAAGGAGGCCATGTCATTAGATTTTCTTCTTTTATACCCTTTCTTGCCAGCCACGCTGTGGAGTACTTGGACGTGTGTGATGGAGCATTGTCCTGCATGAAAATCATGTTTTTCTTGAAGGATGCAGACTTCTTCCTGTACCACTGCTTGAAGAAGGTGTCTTCCAGGAACTGGCAGTAGGACTGGGAGTTGAGCTTGACTCCATCCTCAACCCGAAAAGGCCCCACAAGCTCATCTTTGATGATACCAGCCCAAACCAGTACTCCACCTCCACCTTGCTGGCGTCTGAGTCGGACTGGAGCTCTCTGCCCTTTACCAATTCAGCCACGGGCCCATCCATCTGGCCCATCAAGACTCACTCTCATTTCATCAGTCCATAAAACCTTAGAAAAATCAGTCTTGAGATATTTCTTGGCCCAGTCTTGAAGTTTCAGCTTGTGTGTCTTGTTCAGTGGTGGTCGTCTTTCAGCCTTTCTTACCTTGGCCATGTCTCTGAGTATTGCACACCTTGTGCTTTTGGGCACTCCAATGATGTTGCAGCTCTGAAATATGGCCAAACTGATGGCAAGTGGCATCGTGGCAGCTGCACGCTTGACTTTTCTCAGTTCATGGGCAGTTATTTTGCGCCTTGGTTTTTCCACACGCTTCTTGCGACCCTGTTGACTATTTTGAATGAAACGCTTGATTGTTCGATGATCACGCTTCAGAAGCTTTGCCATTTTAAGAGTGCTGCATCCCTCTGCAAGATATCTCACTATTTTTGACTTTTCTGAGCCTGTCAAGTCCTTCTTTTGACCCATTTTGCCAAAGGAAAGGAAGTTGCCTAATAATTATGCACACCTGATATAGGGTGTTGATGTCATTAGACCACACCCCTTCTCATTACAGAGATGCACATCACCTAATATGCTTAATTGGTAGTAGGCTTTCGAGTAAGACAACATGCATAAAGAGGATGATGTGGTCAAAATACTCATTTGCCTAATAATTCTGCACTCCCTGTATATAGAGAGAGAGATATGAGATATATATAGAGAGAGAGATATGAGATATATATATATATATATATATATATATATATATATATATAGAGAGAGAGAGAGAGAGAGAGAGAGATGAGATATATATATATATAGAGAGAGATATGAGGTATATATATAGAGAGAGAGATATGAGACATACACAGAGAGAGAGATATGATATATATATATATAGAGAGAGAGATATGAGATATATATAGAGAGAGAGATATGAGATATATATATATAGAGAGAGAGATATGAGATATATATATATATATAGAGAGAGATATATGAGATATATATATATAGAGAGAGAAATATGAGATATATATATATAGAGAGAGAGATATGAGATATATATATATAGAGAGAGATATATGAGATATATATATATAGAGAGAGAGATATGAGATATATATATATAGAGAGAGATATGAGATATATATATATAGGGAGAGATATGAGATATAGAGAGAGAGATATGAGATATATATATAGAGAGAGAGAGATGATATATATATATATAGAGAGAGAGAGATATGAGATATATATATAGAGAGAGATATGAGATATATATATATATATAGAGAGAGATATGAGATATATAGAGAGAGAGATATGAGATATATATATAGAGAGAGAGATATGAGAGATATATATAGAGAGATATATGAGATATATATATATAGAGAGAGATATGAGATATATATATATATATATATATATATAGAGAGAGAGAGAGAGAGAGAGAGATATGAGATATATATATAGAGAGAGAGATATGAGATATATATAGATAGAGAGATATGAGATATATAGAGAGAGAGATATGAGATATATATATAGAGAAAGAGATATGAGATATATATATAGAGAGAGAGATATGAGATATATATATAGAGAGAGAGATATGAGATATATATATATAGAGAGAGAGATATGAGATATATATATATATAGAGAGAGATATGAGATATATATATATATATAGAGAGAGAGATATGAGATATATATATATAGAGATAGAGATTTGAGATATATATATATAGAGAGAGATATGAGATAGAGAGAGAGAGAGAGAGATATGATATATATATATATATATATATATATATATATATAGAGAGAGAGAGAGAGAGAGAGAGAGAGAGAGAGAGAGAGAGAGATAAGAGATATATATAGAGAGAGAGATATGAGGTATATATATATAGAGAGAGAGATATGAGATAGAGAGAGAGAGAGAGATATGAGATATATATATATATATATAGAGAGAAAGATATGAGATATATATATATAGAGAGAGAGATATGAGATATATATATATATATATAGAGAGAGAGATATAAGATAGAGAGAGAGAGAGAGAGAGAGAGAGAGATGAGATAGAGAGAGAGAGAGATATGAGATATATATATATATAGAGAGAGAGAGATATGAGATATATATATAGAGAAAGAGATATGAGATATATATATATAGAGAGAGAGAGATATGAGATATATATATATATAGAGAGAGAGATATGAGATATATATATAGAGAGAGAGATATGAGATACATATATAGAGAGAGAGATATGAGATATATATATATAGAGAGAGAGAGAGATATGAGATATATATATATATATATATAGAGATAGAGATTTGAGATATATATATAGAGAGAGATATGAGACAGAGAGAGAGAGAGAGAGAGAGATATGATATATATATATATATATATATATATATATATATATATATATAGAGAGAGAGAGAGAGAGAGAGAGAGAGAGAGAGAGAGAGAGAGAGAGAGAGAGAGAGAGATGAGATATATATATATATATATAGAGAGAGAGAGAGAGAGAGATATGAGATATATATATATATAGAGAGAGAGAGATATGAGATAGAGAGAGAGAGAGAGAGAGAGAGATATGAGATATATATATATATAGAGAGAGATATGAGATATATATATATAGAGAGAGAGATATAAGATAGAGAGAGAGAGAGAGAGAGAGAGAGAGAGATGAGATAGAGAGAGAGAGAGAGAGAGAGAGAGAGAGAGATATGAGATATATATATATAGAGAGAGAGAGATGAGATAGAGAGAGAGAGAGAGAGAGAGAGAGAGAGAGAGAGAGAGAGAGATATGAGATATATATATATAGAGAGAGAGAGATATGAGATATCTATATATATAGAGAGAGAGATATGAGATATATATATATAGAGAGAGAGATATGAGATATATATATATATAGAGAGAGATATGAGATATATAGAGAGAGAGAGATATGAGATATATATATATAGAGAGATATGAGATATGAGAGAGAGAGAGAGAGAGAGAGAGAGAGAGAGAGAGAGAGAGAGAGAGAGAGAGAGAGAGAGAGAGAGAGAGAGAGAGAGAGAGAGAGATCCAGATGCAGTTTTAACAGTTGGATTCCCCTTCTTGCTTAGTGGAATATCTTGTCGTTTGTGCACAGGTCTAGGAACTTCATATGCTTTCTCGTCAAAAGATGTGGTATCAAATTCATTGTCATCAAAGTCTGCAACCTAATGGGTGAGCAACAAATCACAAGATTATTTTATGGCCTCCAATGAGTTTCCTGCCCAGCAACCCATAGATGATCCAAAAAGATGCTTAAGATAGAAATTACTGGCTACCACCAATGTGGACTTTACATTAATTTACCTACTATGTCCATAAAAAAATATAACTGTATATAAGAAAATAAAATCTGTTTAGGATCATAGTCCAAATAAAATATTATCTTAATCATTACTAGTAGCAATATCCTATACCAGCAACAGTGCTGTAATTAAACTCATAACAGTAGCCTATCAAAAAAAGCTGAGAGATCGCAAAAATATTAACATCAATATATAACTTTACAAGCAATTTTAAACACAATAGCTAACTGATACTTTTTTGTAGTTGCATCAATTAATTCTGTATACAGAAAAGGACTACTCATATTGTATCCAATGTCCTATGGGTTTATTACCACCTATTATTTAAAATTAAATAAATATGTATTTCTTTCTAAAGTAAACACAGAAAAAAACCCCCACCTATTATCCTTCTCCCACATAAATGCCACATTAGAATTTCTTACTTCTGGGTTTTATCCAATAATAATTTGCCCTTCGTGGAGTAAAGTGTATTCATTACTTATTGGACAGACCTAACTTAAGAAATGGTATTCCTGAAACTTTATTCCAAGAGGAATTTTATTGGAAATGTTTGTGATCGATGTTTAAAAGGGCCATTCCAAGAAATGGTATAATTAATTATTCTGTCAGAAATGGTGTATTAGAATTCAGATGCTCTATTTTTTGACTTGCTTAATCATGTACAGTTTTTTGGTTTAACTGTGCATGCCATAAAACAGCATTTTTAAAATACTTTGTACAGTATAAATATATCCTTGGAGTATTGTACAGAATTTTGATACTTTGTAGCGCGTTCAGAGATGGGCTACTACACTAGTTCATGGATTGCAGGATAAAATTTACCAGGAAAGGTTGAAGGATCTTAAAATGTATAGCTTGGAGGAAAGATGAGACAGAGGGGATATGATAGAAATATTTAAATTCATAAAAGGGAATTAACACAGTATAGGAGAATAATAAAAAGAAGAAAAACTACAACAACAAGAGTACATAGTCTTAAATTAGAGAAGAAAGGGTGTAATAGTAATACCAGGAAGTATTACTTTACTGAAAGGGTAATGGATGCACTCAATAGTCTTCCAGCAGAAGAAGTAGAGGTTAAAAAAGTGAATGAATATGAGCAAGCATGTGATAGGAATAAGCCTTAGGGGCTAATGAATGTATTCAGATTTTGTTTTTTTTGTCAGAATTTTTTTGTTACGCTTCTTTCCAGACTCTGGATATACCGTGGCCTTTATATCATTAGATTACACAAGATCTCAACGTAAATGGAGACTTGATAGCCCACTACTTCATAGATACAAACCACACATCTCAATATGGATACATCAATTGATGCCCAAGAATCCTTTATTGACAATTGGCAAATGTTTCCATACAAAATGTATCTGTCTTTGCCATAATTAAACTGTGAGTGCTTCCATTTGACATGTTTTAAGATATGGATGTTAAAAAGGGCCAAATGGTTGATACAAGTGGCACTAGTTGTTGGTCAATTACATAGTAAAAAGGTGCTTTCCCTTTACGTCATACCCTTAGTTCCGTAACCGGATGCTTTTTCACAAATGGTTGGGCTACATCAATACAGCCAACTGGTTTATTTTCAGATGCGTGAGATAACACCTTCTGCTTCATTTGTTCAGTGCGCTCTCGTACCAAGGTTGCTGTAAGAGAAGAAATGAGTCACACAGATTAACTACAAATAGAGCATCATGACGTGAGGTTGTACGTTCACACCAGGAGCGGAAGGAAACAGCTATAATAAACGTCTAGCGGTTGGTTGTGGTGAAATCCAATGTTCTGGGAGTACACAGCCAAGATCAAATGATAGAGAGGATTAATTTCATTCTACTGTGAAACTCATATAAACACATAATGTATTATTGTCCTTACGTCGTACTGGAGCTCGCATCTTGACTGTCTGCTTGTGGATTGTTTCTGGTTGAACAGCTTCCAGCAAGCTACCTACTAAATAACTATTATTTGCTCCATAGCGTGTGCTACTTTTCCTGTTAAATGAAGATTTTGACTTGGAAGGAGCTGTAGATTTGTAGCATTGCATGGGTACTTCCCGTGAATAGTCATCTGAGCTGAAAGGTGTCGTCCTGCAATGGAAAGAAACAAAAATGAATACAGCAATGGCTCTAAATAAAGAAAGTCACAAAAGAACAAAAACATTAGTATAGTTCTGTTATCACATACAAAACCAACAGAGACAGGTATATCAGCCTATTTTAAGTTATGGTAATATTAACTGGAATAATAAAACACATCCCATGGAATAATTGACTATAACAGGCTTAGGGCTTTATTCATGAGATAAATGCAGGGAACTGAGAAGGGAATTTCAACCTTAAGGCTAAAGTAGCAGAGTTGGGAAACATCCTCCTATTCAGCTGAATGGTATAATTTTGGCCTTAAGTTTGAAATTTTCACGCTGGGGCCTGTAACTGGGGAACACATGCAGCAGGAGTGTTTCATCCAAAACCAGCTTAGCTTCAAAGGTAGGGAACATCAGAAACAGACACCTATAGCAGAGCTTGCACTTATTTGGAAACAGCAGCAGGCTGAAGACTGTAGCACAGATCTTGCACTCATCAGGATATAGCAGCAGGCTGGAGACTGTAGGGCAGAGCTTGTACTTCTCTAGATATAGCAGCAGGCTGGAGACTGTAGCACAGAGCTTGCACTTATCTGGATATATCAGCAGGCTGGAGACTGTAACACAGATCTTGCACTCATCTGGATATAGCAGTAGGCTGGAGACTGTAGTGCAGAGCTTGCACTCATCTGGATGTAGCAGCAGGCTGGAGACTGTAGTGCAGAGCTTGCACTCATCTTAATATAGCAGCAGCTATACCAGAATAGCTAAGTTGTTGGGTTTTAACTATGAAGCTGAGAGCATTCCTCCTAACCCCCACTGTGTATTATGGACCCGCATCCAGACAGAGTCTCTTTTCGGGGAGAGAATGTGGGAACAGGGCAAAGACCCCACTCCGTATAACCTTGGACTGGCTGCCGCAAACAGGTCTCATGATTGAGAGCTTTTCTCTCTTTCATGAATAAAGTCTGTTAAGCACATCATATCTAGGAATATATAAACAGAAATCTTACATTATACTTTTCTCCTACAAAAGAAATAAAAAAGGTAAATTATAGCTGTGTCTCACCCTCTGTGATAAGTAATGTGCATGTAACCAGAACGATCAGGGTCTTACTTTGGAGTAGAGCTTTTTATGGCCATAGGATATCGGGATTCTGGTTGGATGTATTTTTGAGACGAGTTTAATATTGTAGTTTTGCACTTTGATTGCTTTGGCACAATGACAGGTGATGTACTCCCTGAAACTGGTGATTGAACTGTGACAGGAAGAAAACATATTACCTTTTTTGTATTATTTGATATAAGCTCATAAACTAAATACCCAAGTCATACTTATAACATATAAATTGCAAAGAATGCCTTCTACAATCTGAAGACTAGTGCTAGTGATCAATTTATATGCAAGTAGTCAGTTGACACGTAGAACTTCATTCACCTGTTTAAACTTGAAGGAAGAGTTCATTTTCTTGGCAAAGCACCATATTTGTAGCTCTGTCCCTTTTGTCGATGCTACCCATGCTACATAGACTGTGAATTAAGCCATCAAAGGGAATTCAGTAGGAGTTCCCCAGTGCATGATGACATTGTATTTTCACCAATCAGAGGAGGTTCATTCACTGAGCTTTCGAGGTCAGAGGAAATGGACTATAATGGTACTGTCAGCCTTCCATGAAAAATACACCATTTGCTCCAATGATCCCTTTAACTATAAATATGGGGTATGCGCAAAAATCCATTAACTGAGATGTAATAAAATCAAACAGCCTTACATTCACTGAAGAGCTGGGTCGTAGAAACAGGTTTAAAGGAGGGTGATGAAATACGTTGCATAGTCTTTCTATTCACATGACGTTCAAGGGTCTCCCGAATATGCCGGAATTTTGGTATTCGTTTCTCTTTGACTTCCCTAGAGAACTCCACATCATGTAAAATTCTCTTTAGATGTTTATGAGGAATACAACGCGCCCCCTATATAATGACAGCAACATCATCCATTAGATACCATGCATCGCATTAACAGGGCAAATCAATACTATACATACTAATAACATTAAACAAATAAATGCACGTCATTCCAAACTATTAAAAGTGTACAACTTACCTGTTTAACTCCCAAATATTCTAGTATTTCACTCAAGACTTGTTTCAAAACAGGTCTCAACTCTTTGGAGAGAGATGGGTTACGTTTCAATGCGTTTATGAAATTCTGATTATTGGTGCTCACCACTCCAATATCTAGATCTGAAATGATATGAAGAAACATTATATTAACAAGCCTCTCTACCATTCTAATGAACAATATAATACAGAGGAGACCTTATGTCAATACAAATGTGATTTTATTTACAGACTGCAGTGTTCTGAAGAGAATGTCACAACTTGTATTCAAAGAACAGAACGGTAGGATTTCTAAAACTACAGTTACTGTAGTGTTATGTAATAAATAGACAGAACACTTTTTCCTTTATCTCTGAAGCAACAGGAGCCAGCATTTTATAATTACTTCAAATAATGTGACTGCGGATATTCCTTCATTCATTATGCCAAACATTTGCAATATTTTTACCCTATCCACTGTGTTAAAGCCAATTCGACAAGAAACTTTATAGAAGAGAGGTCTATGTTCTTACACATTCTTCAGTGTTGGCCATCATAACTTTGTCATTCTCAAATGTGGTGTAAAATCACAATGTTATAATCAGCACACAAGCTATTATAATTGACTTCCCTTGACTCATGACTAGCAAGTTTTCTCAAGTTCAGCTACGGACGGCTACATTTAGGACACAAATTTAAAGGTTGTGGTGTAGGAAAATTAACATTTCACAATTACTCATTTATGCTTAAACTGCCTTGTACTGGGAATCCACAGCACTGTATCAAATATACAGATCCTGAGACTAAAATGTTTCCAAACAAAGAAAACACATTAAAACATGCACAATAAAACGATAACAAGCATAATAACATTTATACATTTTTAAAAAAATAAATCACATTCAATATACTATTTTGAACATGCTTTGCCACAAATGGTTTCTTTTTTATTTTTTTTTTATAAGATTTTATTTTTCATTCTTTATACAAAGACAACAGTGACACATTGATTCAGGGAGAGACAGGAAAGAGAGAAGAAAAAGAGAGAAGAGAAGTAAAAAGAAACCTAAGCAGTATATAATTACAAAGTTACAGTATTTACTAGATCATTAACCTGTATTCCCCCTGGCCCCCTCGGCCTTCCCACTAAAAGAAAGAAAAGAAAAAAGGAATGGAGATAGAGATGGGAATGGAATGGGGTTTCTAGTGATCAAAAGTAGGGGGCGTGGGTAGCTAGGGGCGGGAGATACTTGGGCAGTGAATATTGACTAGATAGGTTTGATTTAAACCCTGTATCACATTCATACAAGAGTAAAAAAGAAGAGAAGGAAGCTCCCATGAGGGTACCCAGGCCACAGGGCCCAAGCGCATGGTGCCGCTCAGGGGTATGACAGAATCCCATCGGATCATAAAAAAAAGGGAAAGCAAGTAGCAATAGAACCTGTCTAGATTTCTAAAGAGTTAAGTCTACTGTTTAACAGGTGGTTAGCCAAAGCCCCTGGATCTCCCCAAAAAGATCATGATGAGGACTGGCCTTTTTTCATGATGAGCTGATAATCCATCTGGGCCCTAATTTCCTGCAAGGAGGGGGTGGTTTTCTGTTTCCAGCTTTTAGCTAAACATAATTTTATGGCCAGAAAAAGATGAATAATTAGGAGTCTAATTGTTTTTTTACAGTTAGGGATCTCGATGTGGAACAAGAATGTTTGTGCTTTAAGATCTTTCATAGTTGGAATTAAGTGGGTAAGGAATACGTTTATAAAAATTTTAATTGTCTTTAAATTTGGACATGTCCACCACATATGAAGCAAAGAACCATCTTCATCTTCACATCTCCAGCATGTTTTCAGGTTTGCAGAGGAGAATTTGTTCATTTTTATTGGGGTCATGTACCATCTCAAACAGATTTTATAAAATAGTTCCTGTAAAGATAAATTGTGTACTGACTTTTTAAGTTGTTCAAAAGATTTTATCCAATCTTGAAGACTGTCAGGGTAGCTGTGACTTTAAGAATATTTGGAAACTTAACTGCAGAAATAAATGACAATCCACACAAGGTATATCGTTTAAGCAATTCTTGTTTCAAAGTTTAGCAGCAAAAAGAAGAAAAACTGACTGATATTGATTGCAGAGAAAAAAATAAATGGTTTGAAGTAATATGGAAAAATATATGTAACTTGATTGAAGTATAAAGTAAAAAATATGATGGAACACTTGATTGAAGATATGGAAGGTACTTGCGATTAGGTGATAGAGAAAAATGCCGGATAACAGGGACGGTCCGTATTCAGAGGATTGGAGAAGTACACAATTCGATTCAGGAAGCCAAAGGTCAGGATTGGAGAAATCAGAATGGTCGAGGATATCCGGGTCAGCAACAGGTAATCAAAAATGAAAGTAGCAAGATAATCTAAGGTAGCTTGAAGCTAAGGAGTCAGGAACAACAGCTGCTAAAGACAATACTCAGCGATTTGTGTCTGTTGCAGACTGTTATTTATAGTCACAGGGAGATCGCGTCATTAATGGGGGCCTAATGATGGGGGCGTGGCCTAATGACGCGATCGCGAGTAAAAAAAAACAAAAGTAAAGATGAAAGACTGACAAAGACTAGCTGAGAACTCGATATCATGTTCTCATTTAAGCCAAGAAGGACCTTTTCCCATTGAAAGGGTATTATCTAGGAATTTAGAAATTTTACCCTTGGACAATAGAATGAAAGCATCGATTTCAGAGCTTACAATTATGTTTTTAGAGTTGAGCAGGTTTCTTATTCTTAGGTAGGTACATTTTTCTGTTGGGGGTAAATTGTATCTGGTTTGGAGTCAAGATTCCGTTTCTCCTCCAAATTTTGAGATCTATGTTTTCAATGTAGAGGCCGAGTATATCTAAAGGTGATGAGTGAAATAATCCTTTTGGTATTTTTATCAGAGATTTAAGCTTCTTAAGGGAAATTGCTATATTTAATACAATACTGTTGGAGAGTTTTGCAACGACATTACTAGAGTTATCTATGTATAAAATATGGAAAGGGTTCAGTTTTCCACAGGAGTACTTTTCAATGCGATACCAATCTGTTGCCCAGGAGGAGTTTTTGTTCCATCTTAAGAAGTGCGATAACATCTTAATTTGGTGGATCATTTCGATATTAGGAAGATAGAGGCCCCCATATTTCCTTTTCCGTGTCATAGAGTTAAAAGCTATTCTCGGGTTTCTACTGTTCCACACAAAGTCCAATATCGCGGTTTTAAATAGAGACAAGTATTTCTGAGGAACTTGTATGGGAATAGATCTAAACAAGTATAATAGATTCGGAATTAAGTAAGCATTGATTGTATTAATTCTACCTAACATGAAATCTCTAATCCCTTCCATTTTTCCAGTTTATTCTTAAAGTACGCTAGCATGGGTAGGTAATTGGCTTGGATAAGGAGGTCGTGATTTATCCTTAATTTAATTCCAAGATAATCTATTTCATTGTTTAAAGATTTCCATCCATATACTTGATGTAATGTTTCAAGTGTCTTATTGTCAAGATTAGCTGTTAATATCTGAGTTTTCTTTAGATTTAATTTATAATTTGAGAAATGACTAAACGTGTCGATCACTTTCATTGCTGCTGCGGCTGATAATACTGGGTCTTTAAAAGTAAGAAGGATGTCGTCAGCAAAGAGGGAGATCTTCATATTTTGGTCTGCCAACCTTATTTCATGGATTTCTGATTTATGCCTAATAAGGACTGCTAAAGGTTCTATTGATAGTAAGTACAGTAGGGGGGCTAAAGGGAAGCCCTGTCTTGTTCCATTTCTAATATCAAAGTTTGATAAAACCAAGCTGTGTATCCATCAGGGCCTTGCGCTTTGTCATGTTTAAGGTTTTCAATGGTTTGTTGATTTCCTCGAGTCTGATAGGGGCATTCAGCCTTTCTAGGTCTTCCATGGGAACTCTAGGGAGGTTTAGGTTTTGTAGGAAGGCAGCAGTATCAGCCTTGGATTTATCGCAGTTCTGTAGATTATATAGTGAGCTGTAGTAATCTTTAAAGGCTTTTGAAATATCTTTAGGAGATATCATTGTCTGTGATCCAGTAATAATCTTTTTAATACGTACTTGTGTATTTTGATCTTTTAATTTATTAGTTAGTAATTTTTTAACTTTATTTGCCCCAGAGTACCATTTCTGTTTTAAACGGTTCATTACATATTTAGTTCTACTTTCTAATCTGGTTTTAATACGTTTTTGTATTTTACTTATATTAAGTGTTTCTACCTGGTTAGGGGCTTTTTTGTTGGACCTTTCTGCCTTAGCTAATTCTATATATAAGTCGGCTAGGGGTTTTTCATTTTTTATTTTTTTTCCGCTGCCTAATTTAATTAAAAGACCTCTTGTGAAACATTTAAATGTACACCATAGTGACAAATCAGAGACTTCCCCGTTATCATTATGTTTAAGAAAGGAGATAATTTGTGTTGTTAAATTTTTAATGTCGGGATCTCTACTTATTAATGATTCGTTTAATCTCCACTGGTTTCTTAATCGATAATCGGGGTTGTTTTGAATAGAAAAAAGTAATGGAGCGTGATCAGACCAAGAGATGGGACCTATAGCGGAGGCAGTGAAGTGTTCCAGGTCGCGGGCCCTGGAAAGGATTGTATCGATCCTGGAGTAGGATCCGTGTACCTTGGAAAAGAAAGTAAAGTACCGGTCTGAGGGGTGTTGCATTCTCCAGATGTCATACAGTGAGTTATTATGTAAAAATTTTGAGAAGGCCAAAGCAGTTGACTTAATTGAAGAGGCCACAGATGTGCCTGTTGGATGACTTTTATCTAGTCTAATATCGCTCACACAATTCATGTCACTAACACAAATCAGAATACCTTTAGAGATCTGCTCAACTCTGCGATAAAGTTTGCGAAATAAAATCGCATTTGGGATTGATTTGGGGCATAAATGTTCACAAGGGTATATGGGATATCGTTTATCATACAGATCAGGATTATAGATCTACCGCTAGAGTCACATTCTTCATGTATTAGTTCAAATTAAAGTTTATTGGATAAAAATATAGCTACACCTCTTTTCTTTTTCCCTCCGTGGATATTAGCTTTAGAAATCATCAGATATTTTGAGAAGTTCCAAAGGGACTTAGCTGAATTTGACCAGTGCGTTTCCTGAATATAGGCCACATCAATATTGTAGCGGGTTAAAGTTGTGGTGTATGAATTATGTACACATACACATAAAAACTCTGGTCCGTCTACTTTAACAAACATTTATTCAGAGACAAAACAACAGCAACATACAAATAATAACACACAATCTAAATAACTAGAACAACAACAATAACTGATAAACAACAATGACAACTAAACCTTATAAGTAAACATCATCAGATCTCACCCACACTTCACCAGGATAAAACCTAACCCATGTCTGCTCACATCTACAGCCAGGAAAGAAGAGAAAGAAGTGAGAGATAGGGGGAGTGGTGGTCTCTTCCTAACTTGTAAAGGTATTAATTACCTAATTACCATTTCAAAGGGCAAAGCTTATCCCCCTGTAAGAAAGTTTTACTTACATGAGCTTGGTCATATGGCCAGTGGTCACCATTAGTTTGATGACAGAATGTGACCACATTCCCCCAGTTTATCTTCTATCATGTTGAGCACATTTAAAAATAATAATAATAATAATAATAATGGCAATATCCCCCTATCTAACCATCTATCTGTCTAGCTATCTATCTAACTATGAGATATGAAATAAGAAATAGGAGTACAAGAATTACAGTGAGTGAGATTAGCAAGGTGAAAGAAAATAGTCAAAAAAGGGTTACACTTCCCGACATTCCCCCAATTTCTCTTGCTTTCAGTAGTTCAGAAGCTCAGTAATATTGCAAGGCAATGTGTTTGTGTGAAGTAAATTTAAATCTAGACACCATCAACCCCATAGAGTCATTAATACTAGTTTATGAGTCCCAGTGCCTGATCCATGTGCTTGATAGCTGGGATTTTAGTCCTGGACATGAAACGACTTGTCCTTGGATATTGTCTCTGACTGGTCATTACAATGCTTGAGGTTTGTAGATTTAGTGACACATCCAAGCAAATGTTCATTAGTGCAGGGAAGGTGTGTGTGCACACTTCTTATACTGTGAATGACACAGATTCCTGCTTCTGGTTGTGTTACTTTACCCTCATTCTGAGCTGTGTAGTTTGTTTTCAGGACAATAGTTTTGCTTGGTAATCCCAGCACTTCTTCATCTGTACAGTTCTTTAGCTTGGTAATCCCAGCACATCTTCGTCTGTACAGTTCTTTAGCTTGGTAATCCCAGCACTTCTTCATCTGTACTGTAAACTGTGGCCGGATAAGTACGTTTTCCTTGCTTTCTCTGGGTCTTCCGGATAAAAGGTTCTTTGAATTAAACACAGACAATGAAATATGCACAGAAATAGTCAGCGTATCTTCTCGTGTCAAAGGCTTAACTAGTTTTGTCTAATAACATCTATTTGGTTTCTATTTTTCTTTTAGATATTTACTCCATACCTGATGGAGAGCTGAACACAAAAGCATGTTAGTTTTCTAAAAGCATACCATAATCCCAAAATGTACACAATTGTAACAGAAAAGTATTATACATAAATGTGGGTGAGCAAGACATAAGGGTGAAAAAAATATATATATTCACAATTAAACGTGGGTGCAGATAAATACAAGTCTCTTATGAGTTTTGTAGTCCATGTTTCCTAATTGCACCCAATCAACGGCATTAGATCAGGTGGATTTGATCATTAAAAAACAACAAAAAGAACATTGGATTTAATAATTTAATAATTGGAAGGGTAGATATTTAAGAGTCAGAGGAAAGAAAAGAAGAACATGCATACATACAGAAGTAGAGAATCAAAGAAAATGTAATAGGGGCATTAATTGCTGGGGACCCCAAATTGATCAGTCTTTCCCTTATCTCTAATCTGTTCCCTAAGCACTTTCATGTCTGCCTCCAATCTCTCAGTCTTTCTCTTTAGGTCCCAGTATTCTCTATTTCTTTCTTTATGCCTCCAATTATCACAATTTCTTCTATTGGTCTCATGCTCCTCCCATCTATTGTTCCTTCTCCAATTATTCTCCCAATAACTGTTCCTGTTGTTTCTCTGTTTTTCTCCCCAACTGTAATTTTCCCAGTTATTATCTCTCCTTTTTTGCCTGGCCCAGTTACTATTCCAATTTTTGTTGAATATTTGAGGCTCCTCCCATCTTCTATTTCTCCAATGATCTCCCTTTATATTGCTCCAATTAGCACTGTCTCTAGTCACTTGGGGATCCCCTCTTCTACTATTTTTCCAGTTATCCTTGACATCACTATCAGACTTAACTTTGAATGTTCTGATAGCTGAGACTGTGCAAGCTTGCTCTTTATAAGGATGTTTGATCCACCAGTTATCTGCCCTTGTAAGTAGCAATTCTAAATCTGCTGTTATCGGATCAACTATTCTAATGAATTCTTGGCAGTCTCTGGGAAGAGCTTCCAAAACCTGGGTTATATGTTCTGGTGAACCCAACATCATGGGATGCTGTGGCTGACGCAATATAGACCAGAACAATAACCGTTGGGCCACTTCTCGTGGACCATCAGTTGGTCTCATAATAATTTTTGTCATCTCTTTTTCAGCACTGAAAATATTAAAGGTAGTTGAAGCAATTCTACCAGCCTGATCTGACACACTCCCATTGAACCCAAATAACCTACTGGCCATTGGACCCATAGCCGTTTCTAGTAATTCTGTCTGTTCTTCTAAATTTAAGCTACCTTTCCTGGCTCTTTCCGCCCCTCTCTGAAACCAGTGTGTGAAATTATTGAAGTTATTGCTTGGCATATGTCCCCACCATTTTTGGAAATTTTCTTTGTCCGTCATTGACAAAGGCCTTGTCTGCCTAGAGATGCTAGTAGGCATTTCTCTTGAATTAAAATTTTCAGTCATTATTATAGGTGCTTGTGGGACACAATTTACAACTGGCACCTTTCACTTATGTTTTGTTCCCAGCAATGGGTCTGTGCAAGAAGACTTGTCTGAGTACATGTTAGGAATATCCTTATCCCATGTATTTGTGTATTCTTTAGTTTTGATTTTATATTCCATAATTATAGTTTGAAGTTCATTGATTTTAGCACTAAATGAATCTCTCTGTTCTTCTATCTCCCTTAATTCCTTCTCCAACCTCTCAGTACTTGCTTTTGTTCTTAGAGCAGCTATTTGAAGGAAATCTTTTTTATCTAAAGCATCCTCCATTCTGTTAGTGGTCACCAAATTATCTTGCTGCAATTCAAGTACCATGCTAGCCAAACCCCCTATTGCAGCTACAACCGCTTGTGCCACCAAGCTTTTCCTTTTCTTTATATGGTACTTTTTGTTAGTTACAATTTGTGTCAAAATATCCATAAAACCTTCATACTTTCCACAATCAGAGCATGCTGGTTCTGGAAGCTCGTATGGTCCATTATGTTTGTCAATGTCATTTTGGAAGTATTCTAGTACTTCTGCTGAAAAATACTTAGCACCTAAAAAATGACATTTTAAAATAGACCTTACCCTGAACCACTGCTTCTGACCACTGAATATTTAACCAAAATAGACTAAAGTAAGAAAACAGAGAACTTTTAATAATTAAACTAACTAATTAAAAAAAATGGTTCCAAAGAGAGCGAGGCACTTGAAAAGCTTAATTAAATTACCCTTGTCAAAGACAGGAGAAAAAAACTGACCTCACAGTCTCAATACAAACAAATGCCTGCAGATAGCAAACACAATCACCCTTCTGCCTTTGTTTTAGTGCAGTGGGGGTTCACAAATAAACAGAATACATACTTCAATCTGAAAATGGAAATGTTACCCTGGCTAAACAATAGCAATCACACAATATTAGCCCAGATACCTGAGCCTGTAAACACAATGCTCCTACCCAGAATGCAATGGTAAAAACACAAAAGATTAAAGAAAAAAAATTTTGCTGTTTAAATTTAGAATGCAGTAAAGCCACACAATTTAAAAAAAAACAAAAACAAAGGCTTTCTGCCACAATGTGCACTCAAACTTTAAAATTGGCCACATGCATGACTTAAACAGTGTTTGTTCTAAGAAACAAGTTAGTGAGTTACAACAAGAGAGAGACAATCACTGGAGCTCACAGCACATGGCAGTTACAAATGGTTGCAAAAACAACAACAACAACAAACAAAGGTTGCTAACTAAACCTACACACATTTGATAAAACCTGCACACTTACAAAAGATAGACATAATCACAATTAGTTTAGAGTAAAATGTTAAAATTACCAATGCAGTGCAACTATTCAGTCTTCCCCTAATATACACAACTTTAAAACTTCACAGAAACAAAGTTAAAGCTATAAATGCTACAATTTGCAACAAAAGATATACTGACACAATGCACAAGACATATATTAAATGGAGGCAAACCAGTCAACAAAATCAAATAAATATATTTCAACAAAATGAATCCTATACAATAAACCCCCTAGCTCTTAGAATGTGCATCAATATGGTAGTTATTGCGCCTCACAAACATTTGTTGTAGAAATCTCCTATTTCGTGGTCGCCATTATGTGGTGTAACACCAGATTAATATAAAATATATAAATGAGTTTGTCTACTTTAACAGATATTTAATAAGAGGCAAAAACACAGTAACATACAATAATTAGTGACAGTCCAACACACAATACCACATTATCCCAAGACTAACCTTAATCATAGTTTTCACATATAGGATCCATTATAACCCATCACAGATTGCCCCATGCATGCAGGAGGCAGCCAAGCCAGGAAGAGACTGAAATAAGATTGTTCATTCAACAGGTATATTGAATGGCTTGTGAGGTCATTGGAGGTGTGCCCTCATTAACATATTAAAAGACAAATGTTGTACAGGAGCATTGACCACAAAAGTACCATAAAGATTACCTCTTTTTGGGGGGGAATTGAGACCCTGTACATTTAGGGATAAAAATTTAAGAGACATTCCGATCTAAAAAGGACCCGTCCTGCCGACCCCGGACACAGCGCGCAACTACAGAGGGGCCCAGTGACCGTGGCATCCGAACATAAGAGCGTAGGAAAAGAGGAAAAGAAATGAAAATAGAGAAAGAGAAAAGGGATGAAAAAAGAAAGAAGGAAGAAAAGTACTAAGATTTACATATATAACAACTTGTTCACATTCATACTGGGTTAAGAAATAAAAAAAGAAATCCTCAAAACTGCTCTGCTGGTATCGCAGAGACCGTGTTGTGCTGGCTGGTGGCGAGAGACCTTTAAAGTTAAGTAATAATTTGTTTGGGACGGAGAGGAGAAGAGAAAAAAGAAAAAAAAAAGAAGAAAAGAAAAAAAAACTATAGACGTCAGACCGAAGTCGTTAGTTAAGGAAGTAAAGGGAGAGGGGGCAGGGTACGTTTTAACTAGGGTTATGTGTCAACAACGTTGTCCATTTAAACTTTCCCTCACAATAACAAATAATAATCGGAGTCATAAGTCATTCTACTTACCAAGAGCTTCTTTTCCCTATTAATCCATGGTGACACTTAGATAGACTCCTCCTCCTGAGATATGACAGAACTCTGAAAGGGTTTAAAATCCTCCCCCACATGCTCACCTTCAGTAAATACATAAAGACTACTCACGTAGAAACAAAAATATCAATTTAATGATCACACACAAAAAAACAATGAAAAACAGAACGGGAATGTCCGTGTCATCAGGGATTAACAGAGCAAAGAAGCTCTTAGTATGTAGAAATAACCGTTTCCCTTCCATCCCTTGTGACACTTAGTGATATCCCACAGATAAGAAAAAAATCAAGGGTGGGACAAAAAATAGACTAGCTAAGAATTAGGAGTCTATAAGAGAAGAAAAAAAAGGACCAGCAATGACACCTGCATACCCAATGCCCACTCACAGATCGTCAAATGAATTTAATAAAACAGCTTACGTCTAAAACTATTGTAGGTAATATTTGTGAGTGGGAAAAGTCATCTAGATGCAGTGGCGTCCCAAGGGGGGGGGGGCGGACCGCACGGGTGACACCTCCAGCGGGGGTGACACCCGTGCTGCCGGCACACCCCGCATTGCGCTGCTTAACTTTTTTTTTTTCTCTTCTGGCAGCTGCATCCGTTAGATGCGCCGCCGGAAAAAAAATAAAAAAAATAAAAAAATCACAGCAACCGGATGTGACGTTACGTCACATCTGGTGACTGTGTTTCCCTCCTCCGTGCAGGTGGAGCAGCAGCTACTCGGTAAGTAATGGGGAAGGGGGGAGGAGGGTGGTTTAAAACGAGCACTTTATTCCTGGGCTCTGACTGGCACTATATTACTGGGCTCTGACTGGCATAATATTACTGGGCTCTGACTGGCACACTATTACTCGGCTCTGACTGGCACAATATTCCTGGTGTCTGAATGGCACACTATAACTGGGCTCTGACTGGCACACGATTACTGGGCTCTTACTGGCACAATATTACTGGGCTCTGACTGGCACCATATTCCTGGTATCTGACAGGCACAATATTACTGGGCTCTGACTGGCACAATATTACTGGGCTCTGACTGGCACTATATTCCTGGGCTCTGACTGGCACTATATTACTGGTATCTGACAGGCACAATATTAATGGGCTCTGACTGGCACTATATTCCTGGGCTCTGACTGGCACTATATTACTGGGCTCTGACTGGCACAATATTACTGGGCTCTGACTGGCACAATATTCCTGGTATCTGACTGGCACAATATTCCCGGGCTCTGACTGGCACTCTATTACTGGGCTCTGACTGGCACTATATTCCTGGGCTCTGACTGGCACAATATTCCTGGGCTCTGACTGGCACAATATTCCTGGGCTCTGACTGGCACAATATTACTGGGTTCTGACTGGCACAATATTACAGGCATCTGACTGGCACACTATTACTGGGCTCTGACTGGCACAATATTCCTGGTATCTGAATGGCACACTATTACTGGGCTCTGACTGGCACACTATTACTGGGCTCTGACTGGCACAATATTACTGGGCTCTGAATGGCATAATATTACTGGGCTCTGAGTGGCACAATATTACTGGGCTCTGAATGACACAATATTCCTGGTATCTGACTGGCACAATATTACTGGGCTCTGAGTGGCACAATATTACTGGGCTCTGAATGACACAATATTTTTGGTATCTGACTGGCACAATATTACTGGGCTCTGACTGGCACAATACTCTTGGGCTCTGACTGGCACAATATTCCTGGGCTCTGACTGGCACACTATTACTGGGCTCTGACTGGCACAATATTACAGGCATCTGACTGGCACACTATTACTGGGCTCTGACTGGCACAATATTCCTGGTGTCTGAATGGCACACTATAACTGGGCTCTGACTGGCACACTATTACTGGGCTCTTACTGGCACAATATTACTGGGCTCTGAATGGCATAATATTACTGGGCTCTGAGTGGCACAATATTACTGGGCTCTGAGTGGCACAATATTACTGGTATCTAAATGACACAATATTCCTGGTATCTGACTGGCACAAAATTACTGGGCTCTGAGTGACACAATATTTTTGGGCTTTGACTGGCACATTACTGGCATCTGACTGGCACAATATTAATGGGCTCTGAATGGCACAATATTCCTGGTATCTGACTGGCACAATATTCCTGGTATCTGACTGGCACAATATTACTGGGCTCTGAATGGCACAATATTCCTGGTATCTGACTGGCACAATATTACTGGGCTCTGAGTGGGACAATACTACTGGGCTCTGACTGGCACAATATTCCTAGTATCTGACTGGCACAATACTACTGGGCTCTGACTGGCACAATATTCCTAGTATCTGAATGACACAATATTCCTGGTATCTGACTGGCACAATATTACTGGGCTCTGACTGGCACAATATTACTGGGCTCTGAATGGCACAATATTCCTGGTATCTGACTGGCACAATATTACTGGGCTCTGACTGGCACAATTTTACTGGGCTCTGAATGGCACAATATTCCTGGTATCTGACTGGCACGATATTACTGGGCTCTGAGTGGGACAATACTACTGGGCACTGAATGGCACAATATTCCTGGTATCTGACTGGCACACTATTACTGGGCTCTGAGTGGCACAATATTACTGGGCTCTGAGTGGGACAATACTACTGGTATCTGAATGACACGATATTACTGGTATCTGACTGGCACAATATTACTGGTATCTATAATTGTGCAATTGTCACCTCGTGGGGCTCCTGTGTGTTGCATAATTAATGGCGGCCCCATGTGTGCATAATTATGGGGCGCTTGTGTGTGGCATATTTATTGGGCCCCATGTGTGGCAAAAATTAAGGGACTCTTTTGTGTGGCGTAATTAAGGACTCTTTTGTGTGGCATAATTATGGGGCACCTGTGTGTGTGTGGCATAATTATGGGGCACCTGTGTGTGTGGCATAATTAATTGGGCAGAGGTGAGGCATAAATAGTGGGGCTCTGGTGTGGCATCATTTATGGGGCTCTGGTGTTGCATAAGTTATGGGGCTCCTGTGTGTAGCATAGTTATGGGGCTCCTGTGTGTGGCATAGTTAATAGGCCATCTAACTGGCATTGCTAAGGAATCTGTTTGGCATTGTATGGAGGAAAAAAAAAAGGGGGGTGACACCATGAGTTTCCGCACCGGGTGACACCAACCCTAGTGACGCCCCTGTCTAGATGTAAATGGTTTCTTTATTCACTCACTTATATCTACTCACAATGCAACTGAAAACCAAAGCAGCCTAAACTGGCAAAACACACACGTACTTAAAACATCGGTGACCTCATTGAACTGTGAAATGATGTTCGGTCTCCATAATTCCTGAAAATTGACTTATTCTTCATTTGTGTGATATTTGCTGTAATATTTTTGCAGCAACATTTCTGGTGACAATGATCTATATTATTTTAAATCTATTACCTTTTTTATTGTTTTAATAAATATGTTATTTAAGGAAATACACCACGTTCCTGCATTTATATTTCTAGGGCAGTGCATAAAAGTTGCAGCAACACTTGGGGTAAGGCTTCCAGTAAGACCTCTGATGCGCACATTATTTTAGCGTGAGCAATTACCCATATCTTCCATGGTGACTTCTATGGTAGACACCCTGTGGTATAGGTCCATGGAGTCGTTGGCCAGGTGGTCATAGTCTGTGGACAGGAAATTAATCTGAACCTTTTGTGTGGCTGTTTTGGACTGCAGCAACTTAATATCCGTTTAGACTGTTGCCAAAGCTGTGCTAATTTCTTCACGTATTGTAATGTACCTGTCCCGCGCCGGGTCTCCATGGGCTTCTACCAGACGGGAGGCATGGCAATCTGGCGGGGTGCCACTTCTCCCTGCGATGCTGCTGTGCGTCTCCGTCTGCCCACTGTTCTTCACACCCTGCGCCCTCGCAGGGAGTTGGAATGTGTGGCGATGGAGGGGAATGGAGGCTTGCGGGGGAGGCGGCGCTTCCATCTTCTATGGCCATGCCTCCAGGACGGTCCACACGGGGGGGTGTGGCTACAGACCTAACACCAAGCGGCAGTATAAAAACCCCTATCTCCTTGATAGCGGTGCTCAGATATTCTGAGTGTTTACCTCCTGTCTCCCTGCTTGCCTGTTTGCTGTGTTATTTTGATCCTGGAATACTGACCTCTGCCTGTGACCCCTACTACTCCTTTTGTCTGCTGCCTGGAATACTGAACTCTGCCTGTGACCCCTACTATTCATTTGCCTGCTACCCTTAATTGATCCCGGATTGTGACCCCTACTATTCTTTTGCCTGCATTGATCCCGGATTGTGACCCCTACTATTCTTTTTCCTGCTGCCTGCACTGATCCCGTATTTTGACCCCTACTATTCATTTGCCTGCTACCTGGAATACTGAGCTCTGCTTGTGACCCCTACTATTCTTTTGGCTGCTACCTGCATTGATCCCGGATTGTGACCCCTACTATTCTTTTGCCTGCATTGAACCCGGATTGTGACCCCCTACTATTCTTTTGCCTGCTGCCTGCATTGATCCCGGATTGTGACCCCTACTACCGTATTTGCTCGAATATAAGACGACCCTGATTATAAGACGACCCCCCAACTTGTATATATTCACATGTAAATTGCTTTTTAATATTTATTTAAAAAATATTTTATTAAACAAATGCATTTCTTGTTTTTGTTTCCTTTTATGTGCCAATGCTGCCTCTCTCCCCCCCCCAGCTTGTCTCCCTCCCCCCAAACTTTTCTCTCTCTCTCTCTTCTCTCCACCTCCCTCCCTCCTTTTCTCTCTTCCCCTCCCCTTGTGTTTCTCTCCCCCTCCGCTTGTCTCTGTCTCTCTCCCCCCTGTCTGTCCCTCCCCCCTATCTGTCTCCCCCCCTCCCTCCCCCTCACCTTGTTTCTTTCCCTGGTGGCTAGTGGGGGCAGCCGGGGGATGTCTGCACTAGAGACACAGAGGTCCTCCGCTGCTTCCTGCACTTCCACCGGGACTTTTATGATGAAGCCGGAAGGACCCGGCTTGATCATAGAAGTCCCGGGGGTCGTGCCGGGCGGCAGGGGAGGATGTCTGCGTACATCGCGCAGACATCCCCCAGCTGTTAGAGAGGGGGATCCAGGTACCCTGTAGCTCTGCGGGGGACCTGGATCCCAGTCTTATAATCTGACCTTGATTTGAGGTCAGATTATAAGACGACCTCGAATATAAGACAAGGGGTCTTTTTTAGAGCATTTACAATACGGTATTCTTTTGCCTACTGCCTGAAATTACCCCGGATCATGACCCCTTCTATGCCTTGTCTTCTAGGTGTACCACCCCTGAAACTGTGGACTGTGTCCTGGACTCTACCTCTCTACCCCTACCGATTACATATTTACAAATATTTTTGTCTCTGTTTTTGCGTCCGGCTCCTCCTGCATATTGGGCACCTTCACCTTGATCCTCTCACACGACCTTACACGTATGCAGGATTGAAGCCTGGTGAATATATCTTCCAGGTCTTGTTTGGTGAGGGGTGGTGCACTGTGGAGCTGCCGCTTTCTCCTCCGACGGTAGGTCCTGGCTTATTTTTTAAACTTCTAAGGGGTCTTCCTTCGTGGTGTGTCTGGTATTGGGAGGTGGACTTATTGAGGAATCAATTCCCCAAGATTCAGCGGGTTGGGATGCTGCAATTAACTTTGTAGGCTCCAGCACTGCAGAGCTAGTCTTTCAAGTGGCCATTACGCTGCAAATCCATGCCTCTCTAATTATACATTGTTTTATATATTTTTAAATTCTCATTTTTAATTACCTTTTGTCTATAGAATACCCCCATTAATTTTGGATCACGTTTCCGATTATTATTTCTAAATTTGTATATTGATCTGGCCAATTCTATACCCTTCAACCTCATGAAAAGTTTGCATAATCTCAATTGTAACAGTATATCCTCAGGAGATTATTTTACGTTTTATTTGTAGTGTAGCATACTATAGTAGTACTATATTCTAGTATGAAAATGCCGCCTAATGAAAATGCCCATAACAAACACGCACTCACTTCAACCGGGCTGTATAATCACCTCCCGTTCTACTAATTATAGCAGCTCCCATCATGAAGCCTTCTAATGTGCATTTAAAGCCTTATATTAATTCCTGGAAAGTTGCCTCAAAGGGATATCAAAGTCCCTGTAAAAAACCTTGTCTTATATTCGAGCAAATACTTTATATATACATATATAAATCTTTTTCTTCCATACCTCTATACCAAGCGTACTCACACTATTTATCTGCCCCCTTCTGGTTTGGCGTTTGTGAACCACCAAGGTGTTAGTAGCACAATCCCTTATTGCCCTTGGTTTTCAGATGCAGGTTCACACTTTTATCTTCCAGAAATTGGAAAGAAAATAGGGGGGATGGCAGATTAAACACATATGAACCCACACCAGATATGCCAGAAGACTTGCAGTGCTACTACTGCATGATCAGCCAACTAGTTCCTGCAGGACCACGACAGCAGCTTGTGTGTCCGGCCAACTCTGTTGATTTGAGGGGCACTGATTAAAAGGCCTTCAAAATAAACAAGCAATTTTAGAAACCGGACCAAAGAAGCAGCTATGGACTTTGAAAAAATTGGGGAATTGTATCCCTTCAGAATACTTCCTTAGTCCCATCTACGCAGATAAATCAGGCTACAAACCTACTTCCAGTTCTGATCCAAGCAGGGCCGGTGCAAGGATTTTCGTCTACACAGGCGAAGGTGCATTTTGGTGCCCCTCCTCTGACCCGCCACGCCTCCCACACCACCAACCCTCCATACATTTTATATATATAAAAGTATAATGTATAGTGTGGAAAATAAATACACCTAAATATTCAACTCGCATGCTCTAAATTTGTCACACATTGACACCCTAACACACATTGAAACCCTTAAACACAGAGACACCCTTGCAGTCACACACAGAGACACACTTACCACTTACATACACACACCCTTACACAGACACACTTACACCCTTACACACACACACACACACACACCCTTACACTGACACAGTGACACACTTACACACACACCCTTACACAGAAAGTGACACACTTAAACACACCCTGCCAGGATATAACCAATTAATATGCCAGGATATTGCCAATTAATATGCCAGGATATTGCCACTTAATATGCCAGGATATTGCCACTTAATATGCCAGGATATAGCCATTTAATATGCCAGGATATTGCCAATTAATATGCCAGGATATTGCCAATTAATATGCCAGGATATAGTTATTTAATATGCCAGGATATAGCCAATTAATATGCCAGGATATAGCCACTTAATATGCCAGGATATAGCCAACTAATATGCCAGGTTATAGCCAATTAATATGCCAGGATATTGCCAATTAATATGCCAGTTTATAGCCACTTAATATGCCAGGATATAGCCAACTAATATGCCAGGTTATAGCCAATTAATATGCCAGGATATTGCCAATTAATATGCAAGTTTATAGCCACTTAATATGCCAGGATATTGCCAATTAATATGCCAGGATATTGCCATTTAATAAGCCAGGATTTTGCCCCTCAATATGCCAGGTTTTGCCCCTCAGTATGCTCGTTATGCCGCCCTCCTCCCCCTTCCCCAGCCAGTACTTACCTCCTTGCTGCTGTCTCCCGGTGCAGGTCCGTGGCTGTGAGGGAAGCGTTGTGCGCTCCCCTCCAGCTGCGCGGCTTCAATAAAGTTTGTTGAAAAAAAAAGTTTAAACAAACTTTATTGATCCGCACGGCTGGAAGGAAGCGCACAACATTTCCCTCACAGCCACGGACCTGCACTGCAGCAAGGAAGGCGGTAAGTAAACGGGCCTGGGGGCGCAGACGATTTTCCCGCCCCCCCACCCCCTTGGGGCGCCCTAAGGCAGCCGCCTGTGCTGCCATACGGTAGCGTCGGCCCTGGATACAAGTGTCAGGTGGGCTCGTAACCTTTTGCACACACACCCATGTTAAATAGCTGCAGTTTCTTCCAATCGGTGCTTTTTGCATTGAAGTTGGATGCCTGACTTCTGAGAGCTGCTGCTTCTGATTCTCTGCTTAAAGCACAAATTAATTGTGACCCTGCCCAGGAACTGGAAATCTGAACCTGAGCGGATCAACCAGCTCAGTGGATGAATTTCAGCATCTTCTGAGACCCTCTGACTACATCAAGATTTCTTCAGCTAAGTTATTCCCTTAAAGCTACCCATCTCAGTCCTCGCCCTCACTAGGGTGTTCCTTCTGCTTAAGCTACCCTGCTCAGTCCTCGCCCTCTGTTTTTCAACCTTTTTTGGGCAAAGGCACACTTGTTTCATGAAAAAAATCACGAGGCACACCACCATTAGAAAATGTTAAAAAATTTAACTCTGTGCCTATATTGACTATATATAAAGTAATTCTCTTGAATAGGAATCAAATTAACACAAAGAAAGTATTTTATAATTACTTTATTATGAAATAGTAAGTAAACAGAAATATGAAAAATATATAAAATTATTGTGCCAGTAAGAGACCAGTAATATTGTGCCACTCAGAGCCCAGTAATATTGTGCCAGTCAGATACCAGGAATATTGTGTCATTCAGAGCCCAGTAATAGTGTGCCAGTCAGATGTCTGTAATATTTTGCCAGTCAGAGCCCAGTAATAGTGTGCCAGTCAGAACCCAGTAATATTGTGCCACTCAGAACCCAGTAATATTGTGCCACTCAGAGCCCAGGAATATTGTACCATTCAGAGCCCAGTAATATTGTGCCACTCAGAACCCAGTAATATTGTGCCAATCATAGCCCAGTAATATTGTGCCAATCATAGCCCAAGAATATTGTGCCACTCAGAACCCAGTAATATTGTGCCAATCATAGCCCAAGAATATTGTGCCACTCAGAACCCAGTAATATTGTGCCACTCAGAACCCAGTAATATTGTGCCACTCAGAACCCAGTAATATTGTGCCAATCAGAAACCAGTAATATTGTGCCAGTCAGAGCCCAGTAATATTGTGCCAGTCAGAACCCAGTAATATTGTGCCACTCAGAACCCAGTAATATTGTGCCAGTCAGAACCCAGTAATATTGTGCCAATCAGAACCCAGTAATATTGTGCCAATCATAGCCCAAGAATATTGTGCCACTCAGAACCCAGTAATATTGTGCCAATCATAGCCCAAGAATATTGTGCCACTCAGAACGCAGTAATATTGTGCCAATCATAGCCCAAGAATATTGTGCCACTCAGAACCCAGTAATACCCACACACACCTAGACACCCTGACACACACACACACACACACCTAGACACCCATACACAGTCACACTTTTTTTTTTTTTTTACTTACCTTACACTTGGTCCGTCATCCAGGACCTTCTGCCGGATGTCCGTCCACCTGACATCCGGCAAGCAGCTGACACAGCGCGACGGGGGCGGAGCTTGCACCCGTCGCGCTGTGATCTCTATGGCCAGGAGGAGAGGCTAGGGAGCGAGCTCCCTATAGCAGCCTCTCCTCCCGATCCCGAAAATTTGACTTTTTTTTTTTTTAAATCTTTCGAATTTTAAAATTTTTCCCACAGCACACCAGGCAACATGTCGCGGCACGGAACAGTGGTTGAAAAACACTGGCTTAAGCTACCCATATCAGACCTCGCCCTCTCTCGGGTGTTCCTGTTTAGCTTCTTAGCTCAGGCCTCACTCCTTGTGTATCTCTCTACCCCACCTTTGCTTTGTCTACAGTCCCTGCTATAGCTCTTTGTTCATACTGCAGTTCCTACTCAAACCGTTTTCCTATTCTGCAGTTCTTTATTCCAATACCTAGCTCTTTGTTTCTGTATCTGTTCTCCCTCTGCACAAAATATAACATACAACCAGACACCTCCACTATCCCTGCAATAAAACTCCTACCTGGCCTGGTAAAGGCCCTGACACCAACAGACATAGTTAAAGCCAAGCATCGAAGGTGGTAGTTAACACAGGGCGCGGACACCTGATGTGTGAGAAGATTATGTTTTCTGACAAAAACAAATTCGACCTCCATGGGACAGATGACATAGCATACGTTAGGAGACACAGAGGTGAAAATCTCCTCCCTAGTTGCACTGTCTCAGCAGTAACATTTCCAGTGTTACAGCCACCAGGGGGGTGCCAAAGGTCAGAGGGACCTCAGAACAGTAGTTTTAGAGCAGACGAGCTCGCACCACGCTATTCTGCGCACACGTGGGGGCGCCCCCAGGGCCCCCAGTCAGCCAAGAGGCCAAACCTTTCAAGACTAAGACTTTTCCAGTTAGGGCATAGCAACAAAAAAGGTGCAACACTACTAGGCACAGCAGAGAAAACCCCCAGGCAGGCACACAGTCAGGGGATTTTCGCAACCATGGTGGGGCACTGCAGGACGCTCACTCCAGGCACTCTGCATGGCCTGCTGGCATGCACCCCTCACCAATTCTGAAATTGGTGTCCAGGAGAAGCATCTGACCTCCATTAAGCAAAGATTGGCTGCAGTAGGCATTAAGAGAGACTTCCAAGTTGGGAAAAAACAAGAAATACATATTCTGCCAGGCCAGGTGATCAGTTGCAGTCAGGCAGTCTGCCCCCCAAACAAGAGACTGCAAAGTTGGGACTTTGAGGGGGAAAAAAAAAGAAAAATCACATTTTCCAGACCAAATGTAAATCACATCAAGTTCCTCAGGCGTTGGCGGGCTTTGTGCGATGGATGGTTACTAGTGCGCCTAACGGTTCAGTTATGCTTGGAAGCCATTTTAAATGCACCTCACGTCCGGAGCAGAGCTGAATGAACTGTGAATGTGTTTCATTTACTGGATGCTCCAAGCAGGAAAGGTTTACGGTTATGAGTGGTAAAGTGCTTCATGTTCCCAAAACTTTCCCAGGATGACTGTGCACCGTCTTAATAGGTTGTTTTTATCCACTACTGTGTGTGTATATGTGTATATAGATAGATAGACAGATAGATAGATAGATAGATAGATAGATAGATAGATAGATAGATAGATAGATAGATAGATAGGAGATATATATATATATATATATATATATAGTAGTTTGGAGAAAGGAGCACTCAGGGGGCTTGATGTCATGAAGGATCAAAGATTTATTTTACAAAGATCATACATATATTTATAGCTTTGGCAACCATGCAGCAAAGGGTGTTTCTGCTGTGCTAAGAAAGATTATAAAGTAATGTAAAAATATATATATACATAGCCAAAAATTATGACTTTATGGGTGGAAAATAGCAAATTACATAGAGGACAGAATATTAACTGTATTACTTGTATGCGTTAATAAAAGCAGAATTATTCTCCATTGGTACCTATAAACATTATCTGAGGTTTATTTAAAATAAATTGATCGATTGCATATTTTATATGGCCACAGAGAGAAACATTACTGCAGAAATTATACTTCCGTTTGTCACTAAAGCCACAACTGATTATATAAATGAATTTTCACATCTTACCTTGGGTATCAGCTGTGTGAATTATGACATTTAATACTTATGTTTTTAAATTATTTTTAAATAATTAAAGGTAGAATAAAATAAGCACAAAAAATAATTGGTATTAATTGTTTCTTTATCATTTGGCACCTGAAATCCACATTTTATTTGGTTACCCACCCCCCACCCCCCAAAAAATTTGTGGCCTGGTCAAAAATAGCATCACTGGAAGAGATACATATTAAACATTTTCAAGAAATAAAACTTCCACTCCCCAGAAAGAGTCCATTGTATAGTTCAAATCATCGAGGCATCTGAAATGGCAGCATATATTGCATTGTGAAAGCAGAACGTCTTCTTATGCTTCTGAAGAGTCACTGAAGTCACTTACTGTAACTAAAGAGCTTGGAAATGTACTTGAAGCATCTGCTTCACGCATATCTGGAGAAAAACATGTAAGCGAAAGTGATTAAAGAGGCATTTCTGATGTTTTGCTCTCTGGTGCTTTGCTTTTTGGTGGGGAATGCGGCTTAAAAGGTTAAAGACAAGTTTTAATGGTAAGTTTTGTGAAATATAAAACAATGTTAATCATGCATATTTATTTTTAAAGTTTCATATTTTATATGTTATAAGGCAAACAATTGTAAGAATGCTTTTTAGTTTCTATTAAAAAAATAAGACTAATATTTATCTAAAGCAATCAGAGAACACCAGCTACCGTACTCAGAAAGGGACAGTGTACTTTTATTTAGACATTTAAAAAGTTAAACTATATACCTTTTGTAGATCCAAATGCAGTTTTAACAGTTGGATTCCCCTTCTTGCTTAGTGGAATATCTTGTCGTTTGTGCACAGGTCTAGGAACTTCATATGCTTTCTCGTCAAAAGATGTGCTATCAAATTCATTGTCATCAAAGTCTGCAGCCTAATGGGTGAGCAACAAATCACAAGATTATTTTATGGCCTCCAATGAGTTTCCTGCCCAGCAACCCATAGATGATCCAAAAAGATGCTTTAGATAGAAATTACTGGCTACCACCAATGTGGACTTTACATTAATTTACCCAGTATGTCCATAAAAAAATATAACTGTATATAAGAAAATAAAATCTGTTTAGGATCACAGTCCAAATAAAATATTATCTTAATCATTACTAGTAGCAATATCCTATACCAGCAACAGTGCTGTAATTAAACTCATAACAGTAGCCTATCAAAAAAAGCTAAGATGGGAGACAGACCTTAGAATAGTAATCCCTGATGAGCACTGGTTCGAGGCTGCCTCCCATACTAGAAAAGTTGTAAAGGGGATAAACTTGGTAGAATTGTTCTTTAAAGTCGCTTTCCGTTGGTATTTGGTCCCCCAGAAGATTTCCAAATTTTGTCTGAACAGCTCCTACCTCTGTTGGCGCTGCGAACGAGAACCGGGGGATCATGCCCATGTGTGGTGGGGATGTAGTCCACTTACACCGCTCAAGGAAAAGGTTTCCCACACATTTAGTTGTTTGATACCAACTATACTTTAACTCCACAAACATTCCTGCTCCATCTGGACCTGAAACTAGCTAGGACAGCAAATCGTGCACTTGCAATCCACATTCTGCTGGCTTGTAAACTATCAATAACAAAATTATGGAAAAGCAAAGAGACTCCAAAGTGGGACGAAATAAAAACCCAGATTGACTTCCAGATGGAGGCAGAGAGTCTGATATACAAAATGGGCAAAAAATCTAAAAAATGTACTGAAGTATGGTCTCCCTGGGAAAATCTATAGACATGGATCGAAGATAAAAACAACACCTCGAGATATCGCAAGACCCATAACCCCCCCCCCCCCCCTGGTTCGAGAGCTGGCTCCCCCCCGGAGTAAAATGTGAACGTGGATGTGTTGTGTTGTCCAAACATATATGTATGAATGTTTAACATTTTTGCCAACTTTATTTAAGATATTTAAAGTATAAACTACTTTGACAGGATACGCTACCACGTTATATATATGTATTGTTCATTTTATGTGTGTCTATGTAACAAAATGTTTTGTACAATAAAGATATATATATATATATATATAAAAAAAAAAAAGAAAAGCTAAGAGATCGCAAAAATATTCACATCAATACATAACTTTACAAGCAATTTTAAACACAATAGGTAACTGATAATGTTATAATGCAAGATGGATACTTTTTTGTAGTTGCATCAATTAATTCTATATACAGAAAAGGACTACTCATATTGTATCCAATGTCCTATGGGTTTATTACCATCATCTATTATTTAAAATTAAATAAATATGTATTTCTTTCTAAAGTAAACACAGTAAAAAAAACACCTATTATCCTTCTCCCACATAAATGCCACATTAGAAATTCTTACTTATGGGTTTTAGCCAATAATAATTTGCCCTTCGTGGAGTAAAGTGTATTCATTACTTATTGGACAGACCTAACTTAAGAAATGGTATTCCTGAACCTTTATTTCAAGGGGAATTTAATTGTAAATGTTTGTGATCGAAGTTTAAAAGGGCCATTCCAACAAATTGTATAATTAATTATTCTGTCAGAAATGATGTATTAGAATTCAAATGCTCTATTTTTTGACTTGCTTAATCATGTACAGTTTTTTGGTTTAACTGTGTATTCCATAAAACAGCATTTTTAAAATACTTTGTACAGTATAAATATATCCTTGGACTACTGTACAGAATTGTGATATTTTGTAGCGCGTTCAGAGATGGGCTACTACACTAGTTCATGGATTCCAGGATAAAATTTACCAGGAAAGGTTGAAGGATCTTAACATGTATAGCTCGGAGGAAAGATGAAACATAGAAACATAGAATGTGTCGGCAGATAAGAACCATTCGGTCCATCTAGTCTGCCCAATTTTTTGTGTGTACTTTTATTAGTCCCCCATTCCCGGTCTTATAGCCTTGTGTCTATCCCACGCATGCTTAAACTCCTTGACTGTGTTTACCTCTACCACTTCTGCTGGCAGGCTATTCCATACATCCACTACCCTCTCAGTAAAGTAATACTTCCTGATATTACTTTTAAATCGTTGCCCCTCTAATTTAAGACTATGTCCTCTAGTTGTGGTAGTTTTTCTTCTTTTAAATATACTCTCTTCCTTTACTGTGTTGATTCCCTTTATGTAATGAAATGTTTCTATCATATCCCCCCTGTTACGTCTTTCCTCCAAGCTATACATGTTAAGATGCTTTAACCTTTCCTGGTAAGTTTTATCCTTCAACCCATGAACCAGTTTAGTAGCCCTTCTCTGAACTCTCTCCAAAGTATCAATATCCTTCTGGAGATACGGTCTCCAGTACTGCCTACAATACTCCAAGTGAGGTCTCACCAGTGCTCTGTACAATGGCATGAGCACTTCCCTCTTCCTACTGCTAATACCTCTCCCTATGCAACCAAGCATTCTGCTAGCATTTCCTGCAGCTCTATTGCATTGCCTACCTACCTTCAAGTCCTCTGAAATTATTACTCCTAAATCCCTTTCCTCAGATGTTGAGGTTAGGACTGTACCAAATAGTCTATATTCTGCTTTTGGGTTTTTACGCCCAAGGTGCATAATCTTGCACTTGTCCACATTAAATATCAGTTGCCACTGCTCTGACCATTTTTCTAGTTTAGCTAAATCATTTGCCATTTGGCTTATCCCTCCATGAATATCAACCCTGCTGCAAATCTTTGTATCATCAGCAAAAAGACATACTTTGCCAACAAGACCTTCTGCAATATCGCTAATAAAAATATTAAAGAGAATGGGTCCAAGTACAGATCCCTGAGGTACCCCACTAGTAACAAGACCTTGCATCGAATATACCCCATTGACTACAACCCTCTGTTGCCTGTCACTCAGCCATTGTCTAATCCATTCAACAATATTGAAATCCAAACTCAAAGATTTCAGTTTATTGATAAGCCTTCTATGTGCGACAGTGTCAAATGCCTTACTGAAATCTAGGTAAGCAAAGTCTACTGCACCACCCTGATCTATTATTTTAGTCACCCAATCAAAAAAATTAATAAGATTAGTTTGGTATGATCTCCCTGAAGTAAACCCATGCTGTCTCTGATCTTGAAATCCAAGCGACTTCAGATCTTCAACAATCCTATTCTTTAACAAGGTTTCCATTATTTTCCCCACTACTGAAGTAAGACTTACTGGTCTATAGCTGCCCGCCTCCTCCCTACTACCTTTCTTGTGAATGGGCACAACATTAGCTAATTTCCAATCTTCTGGAACTACTCCCGTTAATAATGATTGGTTAAATAAATCTGTTAACGGTTTTGCTAGTACACCACTAAGTTCTTTTAATAACTTTGGATGTATCCCATCAGGTCCCATCGACTTATTTGTCTTTACTTTAGACAGCTGAAGTAAAACCTCTTCCTCTGTAAACTTACATGCATCAAAAGACTCATTAGTCTTTTTTCCTTAAATGAGGTCCTTTACCCTCATTTTCATTTGTAAAAACTGAACAAAAATATTCATTAAGGCAGTCTGCTAAGCCTTTATCCTCTTCTACATAGCATCCTTCTTTTGTTTTTAATCTAACTAATCCTTGTTTTACTTTCCTTTTCTCAGTTATGTATCTAAAAAATGTTTTATCCCCCTTTTTCACTGACTGGGCTATAGTCTCTTCTGTGTGTGCTTTGGAAGCTCTTATAGCTTGCTTTGCCTCTTTCTGCCTACTCTTATAGATCTTTCTATCTTCCTCACTCTGAGTATTTTTATAATTACTAAATGCTAGCTTTTTATTTTTTACTATTTTAGCCACCTCTGCAGAGTACCACAGTGGTTTCTTCAATTTTTTGCTCTTACTGACAAGCCTTATGCAATTTTCTGTTGCCTTCAGTAGTGCAAATTTTAGATAATCCCATTTCTCCTGGACTCCATTTAAATTGCTCCAGTCTGATAATGACTCCTTTACACCTAATCTAATTTTAGAAAAGTCTGTTTTTCTAAAATCTAAAACTTTTGTTTTTGTGTGGTGTGACTGCATCACTGTTCTTATATTAAACCACACTGTCTGGTGATCACTAGATCCTAAACTTTCACCTACAGTAATATCTGATAACAAATCTCCATTTGTGAACACCAAGTCTAGTATGGCCTGCTTTCGAGTTGGCTCCTCCACTACTTGTTTTAAAGATAATCCCAGTAGGGAGTTTAGGATATGCGTACTCCTGGCGCAAGTAGCTATTTTGTATTTCCAGTTCACATCCGGAAGATTAAAGTCACCCATGATGATCACTTCTCCCTTCATTGTCATTTTAGCTATTTCCTCAACTAGTAGATTATCTAACTCCTCTATTTGTCCAGGGGGCCTATAAATCACACCTACCCGAGTTACCATATGATTACCAAATTCTAATGTAACCACAAACTGACTCTATGTTCGCCTCACTAACTTGTATTACGTTACATTTTAAGCTATCCCTCACATACAGGGCCACCCCTCCCCCTTTTTTACCTTCTCTGTCTTTTCTAAATAAAGAGTACCCTGGTATTGATATGTTCCAGTCATGTTTTTCATTATACCATGTCTCAGTAACAGCCACTAAATCTACATTCTCAGTTGCCAATATTGCCACAAGTTCATGGATCTTATTCCCTAAACTGCGAGCATTTGTAGACATGACCCTAAGCTTATCATTTTTCAGCACACTGACTACAGGTACCTTCTGTCCCTGTTTTGGGGGGCAATTGGATTGATGTTTTATCGCCATTTTGCCCCCCTCTTTTAGTTTAAAAACCTCCTAGCAAAACCTCTGAACTGCGCACTGAGAACATTTGTTCCCTTTTGAGAAAGATGCAAACCATCTTTTTTGTACAGTTCCTGTCTATCCCATAGTGAACTTCCATGAGAAACAAAGCCAAATCCTTGCTCCCGACAGCATTCCCTAAGCCACAAGTTGAAGTCCCTAATACGCATCCATCTATCATTCTGAATGTTATGCACAGGCATAACTTCAGAAAAGGACAGTGTGGACACAACCTGCCGTATATCATTGGCAAGAACACGTAAAGCTTCCTTCACCTCTGAAACCTCATTGCAAGCCAAATCATTTGTCCCTAGATGAATCAGTACATCCAATTCTCCTTCCTTATTTGCTTGCTTAACAATATTAGAAATACGCCTCCTGTCTCTGCGAGCAGTAGCTCCAGGAAGACATCTCACTAAGCCAATACTGTCTAACTCCGCACCTCTTATGATAGAATCGCCCAACAACAACTGCTTTCTACCAGGCCTCACCTTCTGCTTGCACACCGTAGCCACATAGGAGAGTGGTTCCTCAAACTCTGTGTCTGAGCCTGCCTCCACAACACCACTGCATTCTGAAAGTGCTGAAAATGAATTCTGGACAGCCACAGACTGCGGGACATTCCTTTTATCCACAACTCTAAGCCTACCAGATCCAACAGTAACCCACCTGCCATTCCTAGGAAGCCTCTGTGGCAATGGCCTCTGTGGCAGTGACTTCGCAACAGTCTAAGCCCGAGTTTGTTTTACAGATAAATTACAAATCTCAAACTTTAAAAATGCAATCTCCTGCTGCAATCTTGAGAACTGTCTACAGATTAGACAGCCTCCAAACCTCCAAAACATGGAACGTGAAACAAATGCAGAACAATTATCACAGTAAACCAAATCTGCCATTTTAAGAATTTAAATCAAAAAGATCATTTAGTTTTTCTCACCTCTTGTATACCTCAGTCTACCTCCAGAGTATCTCCAGAATATCTCTAAAATATACTCTTTGAAAAGCAGCTCTTAGAAGAGCAGCCAAGCTATTAAATTGGCCAAGCTAATTTCCACTATGCCTTATATACACACACCTTCAAGCACCAAGGACGGTTTTAACACCTGAGTGGGTCTATGCCAATTAGAACCAAACAATGAAAAACACCTAAGTATTCAATTCAAATTCCTTAGCAATTTGAAGCAGGAAATCAGTACAAACCACCACACAATAACTTGACTAAATGAATCTTAATTGTATCAGTAGAAAAGAAGATCTCAGCAAGTTAAAAAAATCAAGTCTGTTTCCAGAATATCTCTAAAATATACTCTTTGAAAAGCAGCTCTTAGAAGAGCAGCCAAGCTAATAAATTAGCCAAGCTAATTTCCACTATGCCTTATATACACACACCTACAAGCACCAAGGACGGTTTTAACACCTGAGTGGGCCTATGCCAATTAGAACCAAACAATGAAAAACACCTAAGTATTCAATTCAAATTCCTTAGCAATTTGAAGCAGGAAATCAGTACAAACCACCACACAATAACTTGACTAAATGAATCTTACTTGTATCAGTAGAAAAGAAGATCTCAGCAAGTTACAAAATCAAGTCTGTCTCCAGAATATCTCTAAAATATACTCTTTGAAAAGCAGCTCTTTGAAGGGCAGCCAAGCTATTAGACAGAGGGGATATGATAGAAATATTTAAATTCATAAAAGGGAATTAACACAGTAAAGGAGGAGAATATTAAAAAGAAGAAAAACTACCACAACATAGTACGTAGTGTTAAATTAGAGAAGAAAAGGTGTCATGGTAATTTCAGGAAGTATTACTTTACTGAAAGGATAATGGATGCACTCAATAGTCTTCCAGCAGAAGTGGTAGAGGTTAAAAAAGTGAATGAATCTGAGCAAGCATGGGATAGGAATAAGCCTAAACTAGGGGCTAATGAATGTATTCAGATTTAGTTTTTTGTCAGAATTTTTTTTTTAAGCTTCTTTCCAGACTCTGGATATACCGTGGCCTTTATATCATTAGATTACACAAGATCTCAACGTAAATGGAGACTTGATAGCCCACTACTTCATAGATACAAACTGCACATCTCAATATGGATACATCAATTGATGCCCAAGAATCTTTTATTGACAATTGGCAAATATTTCCATACAAAATGTATCTGTCTTTGCCATAATTAAACTGTGAGTGCTTCCATTTGACATGTTTTAAGATATGGATGTTAAAAAGGGCCAAATGGTTGATACAAGTGGCACTAGCTGTTGGTCAATTACATAGTAAAAAGGTGCTTTCTCTTTACGTCATACCCTTAGTTCCGTAACCGGATGCTTTTTCACAAATGGTTGGGCTACATCAATACAGCCAACTGGTTTATTTTCAGATGGGTGAGATAACACCTTCTGCTTCATTTGTTCAGTGCGCTCTCGTACCAAGGTTGCTGTAAGAGAAGAAATGAGTCACACAGATTAACTACAAATAGAGCATCATGACGTGAGGTTGTACGTTCACACCAGGAGCGGAAGGAAACAGCTATAATAAACGTCTAGCGGTTGGTTGTGGTGAAATCCAATGTTCTGGGAGTACACAGCCAAGATCAAATGATAGAGAGGATTGATTTCATTCTACTGTGAAACTCATATAAACACATAATGTATTATTGTCCTTACGTCGTACTGGAGCTCGCATCTTGACTGTCTGCTTGTGGATTGTTTCTGGTTGAACAGCTTCCAGCAAGCTACCTACTAAATAACTATTATTTGCTCCATAGCGTGTGCTACTTTTCCTGTTAAATGAAGATTTTGACTTGGAAGGAGCTGTGTATTTGTAGCATTGCATGGGTACTTCACGTGAATAGTCATCTGAGCTAAAAGGTGTCGTCCTGCAATGGAAAGAAACAAAAATGAATAAAGAAAGTCACGAACAAAACCATTAGTATAAACATGTTCTGTTATCACATACAAAACCAACAGAGACAAGTATATCAGCCTATTAAGTTATGGTAATATTAACTGGAATAATAAAACACATCCCATGGAATAATTGACTATAACAGGCTTAGGGCTTTATTCATGAGATAATTGCAGGGAACTGAGAAGGGAATTTCAACCTTAAGGCTAAAGTAGCAGAGTTGGGAAACATCCTTCTATTCAGCTGAATGGTATAATTTTGGCCTTAAGTTTGAAATTTTCACGCTGGGGCCTGTAACTGGGGAACACATGCAGCAGGAGTGTTTCATCCAAAACAAGCTTAGCTCCAAAGGTTGAGCCCAGAGGTTCATCTGGCCCAGGACTTAGATGATCCCAAGTAGGGAACATCAGAAACAGACACCTATAGCAGAGCTTGCACTTATTTGGAAACAGCATCAGGCTGAAGACTGTAGCACAGATCTTGCACTCATCTGGATATAGCAGCAGGCTGGAGACTGTAGTGCAGAGCTTGCACTCATCTGGATATAGCAGCAGGCTGGAGACTGTAGTGCAGAGCTTGCACTCATCTGGATATAGCAGCAGGCTGGAGACTGTAGTGCAGAGCTTGCACTCATCTGGATATAGCAGCAGGCTGGAGACTGTAACACAGATCTTGCAGTCATCTGGATATAGCAGTAGGTTGGAGACTGTAGCGCAGAGCTTGCACTTATCTGGATATATCAGTAGGCTGGAGGCTGTATTACAGAGCTTGCACTTATGTGAATATTGCATCAGGTGGGAGACTGTACCACAGGGGTTGCACTTGTCTCAATTTCGCACCAGGCTGGAGACTGTAGCGCAGAACTTATATAGATATTGTAGCAGTTGAGTAACCATGAACAAAGGGGGTCAGCAACTTTTCTACACTCAGGGGTCAGGAGCAAAGTGATTACGGGCCAATAAGCTGTCATACCTGGTGGCAAGACAGGAACTGTAATCGAGTATCTACCCTGTCCGCATCTCATCCGTAGCTGCTCACTTCAGAGCAGCCGATGCACGCCAGGTAAATATTTCTGAGTACTTTGGATCTGCGAGTCGGAGAATTATGACTGGTGGGTCAAAGTCGGCCCACGGGCCATAGGTTGCCAACTCCTGCACTAAGTAAAGAGAGATACCGTAGAGCAGTCAGGTAATGCCAAAGTCAGTTCACAAATCAGGTAGTCCGAAAAAGCCAAGATACCAGCACAGAGAAACAAAAAAGTAAACGCCAACAATTAAGGCTACAAGAACCAAAACCCAGAATAGCTAAGTTGTTGGGTTTTAACTATGACGTTGAAAGCATTCCTCCTAACCCCCACTGTGTATTATGGACCCGCATCCAGACAGGGTCTCCTTTCGGGGGGAGAGAGTGTGAGCACAGGGCAAAGACCCCGCTCCGGATAACCTTGGACTGGCTGCCGCAAACAGGTCTCATAATTAAGAGAAATTCTCTCTTTCATGAATAAAGCCTGTTAAGCAATTTATATCTGGGAATATATAAGCAGAAATCTTACGTTATACTTGAGTTCTTTGCCACACTGCCGTCTTTGGTGAAAACTACCTTTCTCCTACAAAATAAATAAAAAGGTAAATTATAGATGTCTCACCCTCTGTGATAAGTAATGTGCATGTAACCATAACGATCAGGGTCTTACTTTGGAGTAGAGCTTTTTATGGGCATAGGATATTGGGATTCTGGTTTAAAGTATTTTTGAGACGATTTTAATATTGTAGTTTTGCACTTTGATTGCTTTGGCACAATGACTGGTGATGTGCTCCTTGAAACTGGTGATTGAACTGTGACGGGAAGAAAACATATTACCTTTTTTGTATTATTTAATATAAGCTCATAAACTAAATACCCAAGTCATACTTATAACATATAAATTGCAAAGAATGCCTTCTACAATCTGAAGACTAGTGCTAGTGATCAATTTATAAGCAAGTAGTCAGTTCATTCACCTGTTTAAACTTGAAGGAAGAGTTCATTTTCCTGGCAAAGCACCATATTTGTAGCTCTGTCCCTTTTGTCGATGCTACCCATGCTACATAGGCTGTGAATTAAGCCATCAAAGGGAATTCAGTAGGAGTTCCCCAGTGAGTGATGACATTGTATTTTCACCAATCAGAGCAGGTTCATTCACTGAGCTTTCGAGGTCAGAGGAAAATGGACCATAATGGTACGGTCAGCCTTCCATGAAAAATACACCATTTGCTCCAATGATCCCTTTAACTATAAATATGGGGTATGCGCAAAAAGCCATTAAATGAGATGTAATAAAATCAAACAGCCTTACATTCACTGAAGAGCTGGGTCGTAGAAACAGGTCTAAAGGAGGGTGATGAAATACGTTGCATAGTCTTTCTATTCACATGACGTTCAAGGGTCTCCCGAATATGCCGGAATTTTGGTATTCGTTTCTCTTTGACTTCCCTAGAGAACTCCACATCATGTAAAATTCTCTTTAGATGTTTATGAGGAATACAACGCGCCCCCTATATAATGACAGCAACATCATCCATTAGATACCATGCATCGCATTAACAGGGCAAATCAATACTATACATACTAATAACATTAAACAAATAAATGCACGTCATTCCAAACTATTAAAAGTGTACAACTTACCTGTTTAACTCCCAAATATTCTAGTTTTTCACTCAAGACTTGTTTCAAAACAGGTCTCAACTCTTTGGAGAGAGATGGGTTACGTTTCAATGCGTTTATGAAATTCTGATTATTGGTGCTCACCACTCCAATATCTAGATCTGAAATGATATGAAGAAACATTATATTAACAAGCCTCTCTACCATTCTAATGAACAATATAATACAGAGGAGACCTTATGTCAATACAAATGTGATTTTATTTACAGACTGTAGTGTTATGTAATAAATAGACAGCACTCTTTTCCTTTATCTCTTAAGCAACAGGAGCCAGCATTTTATAATCACTTCAAATAATGTGACTGCGGATATTCCTTCATTCATAATGCCAAACATTTGCAAGATTTTCACACTATCCACTGTGTTAAAGCCAATTTGACAAGAAACTTTATAGAAGAGAGGTCTATGTTCTTACACATTCTTCACTGTTGGCCATCATAACTTTGTCATTCTCAAATGTGGTGTAAAATCCCAATGTGATTAATCAGCATACAAGCTATTAGAATTGACTTCCCTTGACTCATGACTAGCAAGTTTTCTCAAGTTCAGCTACATTTAGGACACTAATTGAAAGGTCATTTATGCTTAAACTGCCTTGTACTGGGAATCAATATACAGATCCTGAGACTAAAATGTTTCCAAACAAACAAAACACATTAAAACAAACATGCACAATAACATTTATAATTTTTTTTTAAATATATCACATCCAATATACTATTTTGAACATGCTTTGCCACAATTGGTTTCTGAAAGCTCGACTATGGGTTCGAAGATACCCGTCTGTTCTAATAATGAGTAAAAAAGGCAGCAGTACAGAGAATTAGGAGAACCATAAAGGTCAGGTCAAAGTGGGAATAGCAGAAATGAAATATTTATCACTAAATCCTGTCGTTTGAGAAACCTATCCATAATGCAGGGCTCGACAAACCCCAGGCGCCAGGTCGCCATGGCGACCAGGAAATGAGACCTGGCGCCTGGGTGCCGTCAGCCTCAAGGTCCCCTCGCCGCTGCCATCCGGTTTTTTTAAATTATTTTTTCGGAGCGCGAGGGGTAAAGTCTGTGCCATCCGCACAGACTGCAAGCTCCGCCCCCTCGCGCAACGTGTCTGAGTGCCGTTTGTCGTCACGTGACATCCTGGCACTCAGCGGCTGCAGCACGAGGGGGACACGTTAAGAAAACAAAAAAAGACTGTGAGGTGGGTGTGTGGTTGTATATATGTGTGTAAAGTAGGTGTGTGTGAGGTGTTTGTATATATGTATATATGTAAAGTAGGTGTGTGTGAGGTGTTTGGATATATGGGAATATGTAAAGTTGGTGTGTGTGAGGTGTTTGTATATATGGGAATATGTAAAATAGGTGTGTGTGAGGTGTTTGTATATATGGGTATATGTAAAGTAGGTGTGTGTGAGGACGGTGTTTGTATATATGTGTATATATGTAAAGTAGGTGTGTGAGGTGTTTGTATATATGTGTATATGTAAAGAAATTGTGTGTGGGGTGTTTGTGTATATGTGTATATGTAAAGTAGGTTTGTGTGGGGTGTTTGTGTATATGTGTATATGTAAAGTAGGTGTGTGTGAGGTGTTTGTATATATGGGTATATGTAAAGTAGGCGTGTGTGTTTATCAATTGCATGTATGCTTGCGTGATTGTCTGGCTCCTAAATTTTTTTGCTGGCTCCTAAAATCTAATTACATTTGTCAAGCCCTGCCATAATGAATTCAAATTCATTCAGAAATAAAATAATGTAATGGAAAAACGTATGTCTACTTTTGGTAGGAACAAAAATGATGTGGCGCTATGGTTTCATTGGATGGACTGCACATTTCCTGAAGAGTTTAACACGCAGATGAAAGTCATGAATACTTTGTGTTCATGGCTACAATAATACTGATGACTTTTTAAAAATGACTCATTTCAACTCGAAAACCTTTCATTTCTTTTATTGTAAAAGTCTATATTTGATACTTCATTATCTAATTGTTCATCCATTATGTTTCAGATCTTGGAAGCAAAGTAGAGTTAGGTTTGATTAGTGCAGCTTTGTCATCTTGCTACTTACTCCATTTTATGGCCAGACGAATAGGAGAGGGCATGGACTAACATTTGTGACTCCTGACTTTGATAAGTGTCGTAAAGCATTTGTGTGAAAAGAGCTTAAAGATTGGCTAGCCAATCTGCTAGCCAATGTATAGAAACAGTAAGTTCTACTTACCAAAAAAAAAAAAAATTGATTTGCTATGAATTGGAAAAAGAAGCCTCCAGGACTTTTCCGGCGAGGACAGCACAGCACACGTCTGATCAACGTGGTGGAGCACCTATCTCCAAATTTACAGCAGGTAGAGCCGACTTCAGCGTTGTTTGCATCCAGGACTTTTCCCCCCAAACAAAGTGTCCTGCTTGGCCAAACAGTCAATTCAGTAGTGGCGAGCAAAGGTCTGTAAACTGCTCCACGTGGCAGTCTTACAGATGAGATCCAGAGAAATTAAACCCTTCTCAGCCCAGGAGGTGGATACGGCACGGGTGGAATGGGCTCTAATCCCAGAAGGAGGAATCTTCTTCTCAGCCATGTAAGCAGTATTAATGGTTTCCATAATCCATTGGAAATGGAGTTTTTGGAAACTTGCAGACCCTTGTTGGCCCTGGAGGAGGCCACAAAAAGACACATGATCTTCTGAATTCCTCAGTTCTTTTGAGGTAAATGGTTTAAATCCAGGGAATGCAAAGTGTCTTCTTCTGGTGACAGTGGATCCGGGAAAAACGTGGGAAGAGTAATTTCTTGGTGTCTATGAAAAGCCGATTGAACCTTTGGGGAAAATTCAGGCGGTAGAGATTACTACTTTGTCTGGGAAAAAAAAACGCAAAATTGGTTTTCTGATGGACAATGCCTGGATTTCACCAACTCTTCTGGCAGAGGTGACGCAATCAAAGAGGCAACCTTTAGAGACACAAAATGCAGTGAAACTGATTGTAGTGGTTCAATTTCTTGCAGTACAAGATTCAAGTCCCAAGGGACAATCTTAACCAGTGACCAAAGTCTAATTCTATTTTTATTTTCCAAATTCTGGACGGTCTGATAAGGTGAAACCTCGTAGGGCACTAAGAGCTGAAATCTGTACCCCGATGAGAGAGGGCTGTAATCCTCAGTCAAAACCTTCTTGTAAGAAATCCTAAAGTGGGTGAGGACAGGAGGTAGCAGAACAGCCTAAAGCACTACACCACGTAGAAAAACGTTTGTATATCTTCAGGTATCTCAGTGATGCAACGTTCTTTCTACTAAAGAGAAGGGTCTCAGTCACCGCGGAAGAATAACTCTTGGTTCTCAAGATCTCCCTTCAGTTTCCAGGCCGTCAGGTTGAATATGCCTGGATTTGGGTGACATATGGGGCCCTGCGACAGCAGGTCCCTCTTGAGGGGACGGAACAATTCATTGCCGTTGCATTAACACAGCTGCTTCACCGTCCCCTCTCGTGTGATGGCCAGTTCATTGCAGAAGGTGAGTATTATTAATAGGGGTTAATTTTAGTATTAGGGTTAATTTATAGGTGGGATGTACGTTTGTAAGCACTGACAGTTCAACGCTGAAATGTCAGCGATTTCATACCTGCAAAGAAGCGGCCGAGTTCATTTTCACCACTGACAGTTTAACGTTTAAACTTACGCACTGAACGGTCAGCAGTGAAGCAGCCGCGAAGGAATGTCCCCTTCTTGACCGGTAGATGTAGTGGAGTCTTGGAGCAGAGATTGATCAGGTCTGCATAAAATATTCTTTGCGGCCAATCTGGAGCCACTAGGACAACTAAAACATTCTCCCTTCTGATTTTCTGGATTACTGTCCGGGTGCAGAGACCAGTTCCCTGACTGTAGAGGTGTTCAGCCAGGAAATCTGCTTACTTGTTGTTCACACCACTGATGTGAATTGTAGCTATTGAGATCTGATGAGATAAGCCCCCTTCTGTCACCACAGTGACGGACTTGCGCCGAAAGGAAGCTGGTGTGGAGAAACGGAATGGCCTCTCACTGCTACCGTGGGAGAAGTAGGATTTGGCCCCCGGTAACCAGCACCTAGAATACACTCTGCCACAGCAAACTCGAAGGCAGAATAAGTTGTTTTTCCTCGCGGTGAGCATCCGGAGCGTTAAAAAGATAAAAAAAGATAAAGAAAAAAAACCTTAGTCCTAGCGGACTAAAAACCGAGTCCTCCCTACCCGAGGTAGGGCAGAAAATAACTGAAGATGAGCATGTGGGGGAGGGTTTTAAACCCTTCCAGAGTTCTGCCCTATCTCAGGAGGAGGAGTCTATCTATCTAAGTGTCATCAGAGATGGGAGGGAAATATTTGTATCACTGCATAAAGGTTTTGTGTCTTGCTGCTTTGCCTTGACATAGAAACTGTATGCTAAAGACATAGTAGTTCGAAATTACAAATATACCAAAACAGACTCCGCAGCGACACAACACATCCATACACAGTCACACATACACACACACACACACACACAGTCAGACTAACAGACAGAACACGTACACACCCACAAACACATATTTAAGGATATCATTTATCTGAAGTAATATTGTTTTTTTCCCCTCTTTAAATAAGTAATTAAACTGGACTTTTAATTTTTATTTCTTCATTTCTATGCTTTTTCTATTTATAAACATAGAAACATAGAATGTGTCGCCAGATAAGAACCATTCAGTCCATCTAGTCTGCCCAATTTTGTAAATACTTTATTATTCCCCAGTTCCCTATCCCACGCATGCTTAAAATTGTTTAATTCATACATCGGTCGAAATAATGCAATTAAAATTACATTGCATCCAAAATTATTGTACTACTTTAACCCCTTAGTTAGTCCCCAGTTCCCTATTTTATAGGTAGGATAGCCTTGTGCCTATCCCATGCATGGTTAAAATCCTTCACTGTGTTTACCTCTACCACTTCTGCTGGAAGGCTATTCCATACATACACTACCCTCTCAGTAAAGTAATACTTCCCGATATTACTTTTAAATCGTAGCCCCTCTAATTTTAGACTATGTCCTCTAGTTGTGGCAGTTTTTCTTCTTTTAAATATACTTTCTTCCTTTACTGTGTTTACATTTTTCAGTTCTTTGTTGATATAATACTAACACACACACAGCGTCACACACACACAGCGTCACACACACACACACACAGCGTCACACACACATTTCTTGGTTTGTTTTTACCATGGCTGTGGAATACAGAGCTGCATTCTTGTTCAGTACAGTGGTTCCTTTTTATCATCACTCCCTCTAACCCATGCGCATGGCATCAAGCACAGGGTAGAGGAGCGATGATGCATTCCACATGATCTGCCATGTTCTGTGTGGGAACTTAGTTCCCCAACACTACCTCAAGTTACACATGCGGTGAGAAAGGTGCGGTAACCGCTGCAGCTCTCACGTGGGCCGCACCTTGATGTCCTGCGGGCAGGCACATGTTGGACGCCCCTGTTCTAGAGAAACGTTACTGCTGCATGTCCTTGAAAATATTCATTATTTTTGTATTCAATCCTAAATATTGTTGCAAGAAATCAGATGTTCCCCTAGAATAAATGGGTTATTAATATTCAAAAAACGGGGGGGACAAATAAACAAATCATCTATTTTAGAGGCATGTATGGAGTATTAGCTATTCACTGTTATTTTTGTGTGAAGCTCAGTTCAGGTACTGCTGCATATTTGTACTCATTTAAATAAGAAATATAGAGGAACAAAAAAAATGAAGAAAAAGAAAATCATCAAAAACAATACACTTACAAAGAACATAGCAATCAGCTAGCCATGTACTGTGTCCATAATGAAAGTTTAGGTTTATTTTTAAGGTACGTCTTATGACCGGTTCAGGTGTTCATGAATTCTCTTTTATTGCTAGCCTTTACTACCCCCACTATAGTTACTTCTATTTTTCTAATAAAACAAAATACATTTCCCCTCCCTACTACTATCTGCATCTTAGGAAGCACCTTGCCTAAAAATGATTATAACTAGAAAGGTTATTATGGTAAAAATAAAACTACTTACCTTTTGTTAGTGACGTGTTACATTGTGTTTCCATTAATGTAGTAGATGGCACAGAAACTTTAAAAATACAAAATCAGGTAAAATAATCACACACATTCTATTTCATTCAAACTGGACAACATTAGTTGCACTTTAAAGGGACACTACTACTCACATAAGAAGTAACTAGATAATCTGTGCATTTAAAACAAACACATATACCGTATTTGCTCTAATATAAGACGACCCCCCAAACTATGGATATTCCTTTAGGAAAAAAAAACTAAAAGCCTGAATATAAGACTACCCTATAGGAAAAAAGTTTAACTTGTAAATATTCACATGTAAATTGCTTTTTTCATATTTAATAAAAACTTATGATATAAAAATGTTTTCTTGTTTTTATTTACCTTTTATGTGCCAATGCTGCTCCTATCCCCCCCAGACTTACCCAATGCTCCCCCCAATGGTGTCTGTCTTTCTCCCCCACCCTCCCCCCAACGTTGTCCGTCTCTCTCCCCCCAATATTGTCTGTCTCTCGACCCCCCCTCCCCCAGCGTTGTCTGCACGATATGTGCAGACATCCCCCGGGTGCCCATCTCTCTGGTGGCTAGTGGGGGCAGCCTGGGGGATGTCTGCACCTACATGCTGCCCTACACTTCCGTCCATTATGACGGACAGCCGGTCCGTCATAACAGACGGACGTGTCAAACAGCATGGAGGATGTCTGCACTATCATGCAGACATCCCCAGGCTGCCCAAATCTCCTTGGTGGCTAGCGGGGGCAGCCGGAGGATGTCTGCACGATACGCGCAGACATCCTGCGCTGCTGCCCGGCACTTCTGCCGGGACTTTTATGATGAAGCTGGAAGGACCCAGCTTCATCATAGAAGTCCCGGGGCCGTGCCGGGCGGCAGCGGAGGATGTCTGCGCACATTGCACAAACATCCACCGGCTGTTAGCGAGGGGGATCCAGGTCCCCTGCAGCTCTGCGGGGGACATGGATCCCAGTCTTATAATCTGACCTCGATTTGAGGAAGATGACTATATATCAGCTATGGAGAAACGACTCACCGAAAAATTTGAGAAATTATTTAATGATATGAAATCGGCAATTGTAAAAGACTTTAAAGACATTTTGACAGATTTAAAAAGAGAAATATCTGATCTGGGTGCTAGGATGTCCGAATTAGAAAATAAATATGACTCCCTTGTGGAAAATACAAGAGATAGATGAAGACGAAATCACTCTAATAATATTCAATCTTTAAACGAGCAAATGGCAGAAGTGGAAAATAATGGCAGTCGCTTTAACTTAAGGTTTCAAGGTTTTCCCAATACCATTGTTAATGTAAAGGACTTTACTGTAAGCTTATTTGAAAATGTATTACCCAAAAGAAATATTGAAATAGACTATGCATACCGAATGCATTGTAAAAAAAATAAGTAATATGTCAATTTACCAAGAGACATACTAGTTCGTCTAACAATTATATCAAACAAAGAACTAATAATAACCAGAGAAATAGATTTAAAGTCGTTTAATGATTGCACAGTACAGATATATGCTGATTTATGTACTACTTCTATAGTTAAGAGAAAGGCCATGAAGCAGTCGAGGAAATGGCTTCAAATGCAGAGGATTCCATAAATTTCGGTTTGGCATTCAGATTAAATTTAAAAATGTAGGCCTCTATGGGGCACTTTGGGGAAGTATTAGCCCTCTCTCATGCTTCCCCTGCATCCACCACTGCAAGGAAGCCGTCAGGCACAGAGACACACCCCCTCTGCAAGTGTAATGCGGTCTACCACACAACGGCGGAATCGCAGGAGATGGTGAGTGCCCCCAGGGCAGTGGGTGAGCAGTCCCAGGCTTAGCATTCACCCAGCAAGTCTTTCCTGGCACCTTGCTCTTTGTACCCAAATAGCAGACAGGAGACCGCTAGCAGTTAGGTACAGCAACAATACAGACTTATAAAAAGACAAACATGACATCACAGGCATTAGTTAGTTGCATCCCCCCATTGTATACTAACTGGGGCTAGGAATACATTATAGTTTCAGGCTGCAAACCAAATAAGAATTAACATACAATGAGTAGACCTAATTACAAAACACACAGTAAGAACACAACATAATCAGTTTTACAGTTAATCCAGAAAAATGGATGTTGGAGTAAACTATCAATTATTGTCACTGACACATTATAATCCTTCAGAGTGGTCTACTCACAGAATTATACATTACACATAAATAAATATACTAACAGCATCTGACTAACTAACAATATTACAGTATAGAGTTATAGCACTTTAGCCAGGGCCCATAATCTATAGGAAGGTGTTTGGCCCTTAGGCCCCTCCAAGAACCCCAGTCACGGAGGCTGTCATGATTCACTTCATGACACACGCGACATCCGGGCATGTTCAGGAGCTGGACGACTGGGGTGACGTCTATGAAATGCTCCGATCTTGGCAGGAGCATGTATGTTCGAGACAGGTACCCAGGAACATTCTTTGGGACAGTATCCCCGCCAGTCAACGAGGTATTCCAGCCGCCCAATGAGGATACGGGAGTCCAAAATCTCTTCTATTTCGTACTCTTCAGTGCCATCGACTACTACAGGAAGAGGAGGAGGAGGATTGTGATGGTTTCTTTCTCTAGTATCAGGGTACCATTTCATTAGGAGAGAAACATGAAAGGTGGGGTGAACACACCATGAAGGAGGGAGTTCCAGATGGACGGCAACAGGACCCACCAGAGCAGTAACCGGAAAGGGACCTACAAATTTAGGGTTAAGCTCCTTAGCAGGACCAGGTAACTTGAGATTAGCAGCATAGAGTCAGACTATCTCCTATTCAAAAGATCGGGGCTGGTCTGAGATGATGATCTGCTTGCATTTTGTAGGCTATCTGGGCCTTGGAGAGACTTTGTTTCAATATTGTCATGTTCTGTTGTATGAGTTTGAGACGGTCTGCTACTGTTTGAGTACAAGGAAGGTTTAGGTGGAACAGAAAGTCATATCCATAATTGGCTTGGAAGGGAGACATCCCAATGGACTGTTGTAACTGGTTTTTGTATTAGAACTCAAAGCCACCAAAGGAAGCAAAGAGAAACAGTTGTCTTAAGTAAGATTGATGTAACAGCGAAGGTAATGTTCCAATACTTGATTCATTTGTTCTGTTTGCCCATTGGATTTTGGGTGGTAGGCTGTAGAAAGAAATCGTTCAATTTGAAGTCCTTAGCAAAACGTGTCCCCTAAACAGGAGGTGAATTGAACCCCTCGGTCCGAGAGTATGGATTTGGGTATTCTATGTAGACGAAAGACTGATTGAATGAACAGTCCTGCTGTTTTTGATGCTGTTGGAAGACCAGACACGGGAATACAATGGGCCATCTTAGACAACCGATCAACCACTATCATGATGGTTTTGTCTTGGTGGGATGTGGGTAGGTCCACAATGAAGTCTACTGCTATCTCTTTCCAGGGTTGGTCAGGTATTCGTAACAGTTTCAATAACCCAGCTGGTTTGGTGACCTTTGGTGCGAGCAAAAGAGGCACATGATTGAACACATCTGTAAATGTCTTGCTTCATCTCTGGCCACCAGAAGGATCGCTGGGCAAGTTCTCGGGTCCTTTTAAGTACCCCGTGACCTGCTAGTGGGTGATCGTGGACAGAGCGTAGTACTAGGTTTCGGGCCTTAGGAGGTACAAAGAGCAGGTTATCTTTATACAATAGTCCTTGTTCTGAACGAAGAGGACAACCACTGAAATTTGGTGGGGGGTCTTGACTGTGTTTCTTGAGACAGGACAAAAGGGAGGTTTGGAGGGATAAAAAATGTCGCCGGTTGAAGAATGGTGTCAACTGAAGAACCATTTTCTTTGGTGGTCTCGTGTATTCTTGAAATGGCATCTGCCTTTAGATGGTATCGCTGTTCTCGGGAGATGTTGCTGAACACCTACTGGGGTGTTGTTTGGCAGTGACATATACCAGAATCTGTGAATTCATGCCTGAAGTACAATGTATGTGGAAACAAAACTCCAAAAATTTACTACCACAAACATTGACAAAGGCAGGTGGTAGAATTAGTACATATACCATATTAAAATACCACCATTTGAAATACCTTAGGATGTCTTTTTTCCAAAAATATATGGTTTGATGGGGTAAAATACATTGACTGGCTTCAAAAAGGTTTCAAATGGAACATGGGCACAGGCTGACTATATGTCAAAATTCCAAGTTGGAAATGCGCACATCCCAAACGTTGCCTTTTAGTCGCGTGGCTTCAATAAAGTTAAAAAAGAAAAAAAAATGCGACCGGAGTTTCCTCCGTGCAGGAGAGAAGACTGCACGGAGGAGACGAAAGGAGACAGAGCAACAAGGAGGTAAGTACTGAAAATGTACTACAGTCACTCCATAAGACGCACAGACATTTCCTCTTACTTTTGAGGAGGAAAAAAGTGCCTCTTATGGAGCGAAAAATACAGTATATAAAATGTTCAGTATAAACAATAAGGAACTTTTGTGCAGATTTAGATGGCAGGAAGTTATAGGTGAACCAATAGATGATGAAACGTGGTCAGAAATATTAGGAGACAGCAAAATGTTCTGTTGGTCACCTTTAACGAACAAGCATATAAACTGTTACACAGGACATATCTAGTGCAAACATTATTAAACAAGATGTATGCTGATGCCAATAAAAAATGCTTTAGAGGCTGTGTAGAAAGAGGAGACAACATCCATATATGGTGGAAATGCCTTGAAATAGAAAGAATATGGAACAAATTAAATAACATCATTAATGTGATCATATCCATCCCAGTGACATTAACACCTTGGAATGCGCTACTCAATCTAAAAATTAATAACCTAACAAAATATGAAAATAAATTAATTAGATTATGTATGGGTGTATGAATATACACAGCAAATAGCTGGAATAAATTAGACCTATCCTGGTATGATGTGATTACAAGATTAAATAAAATCTGTATGAATGAAAAGCTATTGAGTATTGTGAACAACAAATACAAGATATTTCTGAAAATATGGACACTGCGGCATTCTAGCTCTCTTAAGCTAAGCAAAGTAATTACAAAGTTCTATTTTATTTATTTGAGTTTTTAATTATTTTTTTCCTTTTATTAACCCATTCCCAGTTATAGGACTTTCCATGCAGTCCTACTTTTAAGTGCCTAGAGGCTTGTAGGACGGCATTGAACGTCCTACATTAAACAGCTCATTGCGGCCCCTGCGTGCCCGAACTTCCAGGTTCTGGTATCGCGAGATGCCGGCAGGGACCGACAGGGTCTATAGAGACCCTGATCGGGTCACTGCTTGTGTATTCCTGGCTCTGATCGGAGACAGGAACACACAGATAAACTTAAGGACCAAAGCACCATCAGACCGGAAGGGGTTAATATTAAGTTGTATATCTGATAACATATACTTTGTAAGTAATTCTGATAAATTCTAAGATCTGTTAAACAGTTTTATAAATAACACATTGACACAATGTAATATTTAGAAGATAAGTTTATAACCTAATAAATCCAAATAAAGATATATAGTATATAAAAACATTTTTCTCAATGAAAAAGAATGTGGCCCACACATACATACATTTCTGGTGAACTGAAGAAAAAACTGGGGCACCCCTGACATATCGTGTAATGGATTTTGTAAACTAATTTTATAAACAATATAAATCAAATTTCTGTCAATGTCCATTGCTTACCTGATTTTTTTCTTATTGATGCGGTTGGTTTTATAGACATTTCTTTAATCTAAAAGAAAGTATGGACACCAGCTAATCAAACAGAGGACACCAATGATATGTTTGCACAAAAATGTATTCAAAATCAGCAGCTTTCATGGAGGTTAAGCCTAAATTATGATTATATTTAGGTTTATGTATAACTATTATCAATGCTATAAGCACCTGGAATGTAATGTGTACAGCACACAATAATTTCATTAGAGGACCAGCATGTACGCTGATCCAGTTACTGACTCATTGAGAGAGCCTCAGTTACCGAGGCCTCGCCCTGCAGCAAAAAGACAAACAGAACTGACAGACCCCAGTGAGATCCAAACAGCAGTCAATGACTTTGACTTAGTGTGTGCCAACACTGCCAGTGCACACCAGCCTCCAAATTACCTTTGCTTCAGCAGAGAGGCAGAGCTAAATCTACACGTCAGGTTTACCACAGACAAATGGCACTAGAAGCTTTACTCATGAAATAGGGGATTGCTGACAATTGACAAGGGAATGGAAAAATGAGGACCACAATACCAGAGTTTGAAGTATTGATGAATTGGAGAATTTTTCCAACACGACTACTTTGGTCTGAATTTTGCAATTCCGTCTTTCATGAATAAAATGCTAGGTTTTTAGCTTTCATTAGTGAAGCGAAAAGTTTTTTTGTTTTTTTTAAACTTTAAAAGGGACACTAAACTTTTTTTAAGAGTGCCCCTTCTACCAGGACAAACTCAATGTGTATCTTTACAGATACATGCATGTTTACGCTCATCTCTGCCTCAGCTCTAAGGCAGAAACAATCTGAATGTTGGTGTACGCTGACAGTATCAGACATCTAGTTCAACTCTGAGGAACCGTACTAGATTGTGCACAGATAGACTTTTGCCGCCCAGACCAGGCTGCCAGTTTATCCTCATATTTTGGCTAAACTTTTCTACATTGAAAGCACAAGTGAAAAACAATTTTAATGTCTCTTTAAGTAGGCAAATATGTTCTATGCCAGTAAACACCATACCTGTTCTCTCTTTGTCCTAATGAATTCATTTTGCTCCAGAAGCCTATGGTCAAGATCATCCAATCGTTTCTTATATAAATCATTGCTTGTCCTCTGGCCTTCAGTCACTGACAAACGTAATTTTTCTATTTGAGACAATAGCTGAAAAATACACACCATGTTACATTTCACAAGATATGAGGAAAGTACTCAACAGAAATCTTTTTTAGATATGTTCTATTGAAGGACTACATCAAAGTTAGACACTTTAAATAGAAAAGCTTTATAAATAATTCAAATAAAATATCTTATGAGAATTCTACACACCATATTGCTCTATGCTAGTACAGACATGTTTAGCATATTAGATCAGATTTGGCTTCATCTTGGGTTACATGAAGGAAGATCAGACTGATCTAATCCAGGACTCCAAACAACATGGTCACGACCCTTAAAGAGCTATATGGACCAAAGAGTGCTGAATAAGGTACTTCAGGTACATCCTGTGGTGGAATGAGCTCAGTGGGTGTTGCTGAAATGCCTCGATAGATAGGAAGCCAGACCACCATTATCACATTCGCTATAATGAAATGCCTTTCACAGACGGTGCTGTACTGCTGTGGGCAAGTGTTTCAGTGGCTGGTACTGGACTGCCTATCTATAGAGACAGTAATCAAAATCTGTTTAAATAATAAAAATAAATTTAGGATTTCCCTATAGGAAATTCGGGGGGGGGGGGGGGGGGGGAATAGTTAGTAAAATTCAATGCACTACATGTAGTTATTGTCCTATAACTTGCATAAAAAAGCAGAAAACCATAAAAACCTTGAGTATTTCTAAACAAATATTAAAATCGATTTAGCAGGTTTCTTCATTAGTTTTTATAGATGTGCAGTTTTATATTAAATGATATGATATAATCAGAATAATGGTATCTAAATAAAGACCTAATTATCCTGAAAAAATAATATATAAAATTTGGGTGGGTGCAGTAAATGAGAAAAAGAAAAATTAGAGCTAAAAACAAACACTGCAGAAGTATGTCACAAAAGGTACAACATTTTCAAACCAGTCTGGCCACAAAGGGGTTAAGTATAACCAACATTAGCCATGAAATATATTTATTAAATTCCGCCATCACTGAAAACATGTCAGTGTAATAAGAAGAATGTCTGAAGTGAAATCTGCTTAACAAACAAAGCACTATACCTGATTCTTTTCTTTATCATGTGCTTGACAAAGCAACTGGATTTTGTTTTCCCATTTGTCTTCCTTCAGAAGAAAATAACTTTACAGATTAACACGTGTAAAGTAACAGAACAAGTAGTCACAGACAAGCTAATAATTCACCATAACAATCAGAAAATTATGCTAACAGAAAAGTACAAAATGTTTACGCAATCCATTTTTACAGATTCAAACAGTATACATATACAATATTTCACAAAAGTGAGTACACCCCTCACATTATTGTAAATATTTTATTATATCTTTTCATGTGACAACACTGAAGAAATTACACTCTGCTACAATGTAAAGTGGTAAGTGTACAGCCTTCCCGCTTGTAGGACGTAGCATGCCGTCCTACTTTTTAGTTCCTAGAAGCTAGTAAGACAGCATGGAACGTCCTACATTAAACAGCTCAACCCGGCCCACCATGATGACCTGTGTGCGGGGTCCCTGCGGTCAGGTGAGGCCACTTTGAGTGGCCTCAGTCTGATTTAGGAAATGTGCAAATGCTCAAACAGAGCGTTCGCTACATCTCCGGCATCCCTGCGTGCCCAAACTTGCGGGTACTGGCACGCCTCCGTGACGTCATGAAGCATCACGGGATGTCGGCAGGGACTGACAGGGTTTATAGAGACACTGATTGGGTCCCTGCTTGCGTGTTCCTGGCTCCAGCCAGGAACACACAGATGCCGGAGGGTACTTTGGTCATTAAGGACCAAAGCACCATCTGAAAGGAAGGGGTTAATTTCTAAACTGCAGGCAACAAAAGTGAGTACACCCCTAACTGGAAATATCCAAATTGGGCCCAATTAACCATTTTCCCTCCCCCGTGTCATGTGACTCGTTAGTGTTACAAGGTCTCAGGTGTGAATAGGGAGTAGGTATGTTAAATTTGGCATTATCGCTCTCACACTCTCTCATACTGGTCACTGGAAGTTCAACATGGCACCTCTTGGCAAAAAACTCTGAGGATCTGAAAAAAAGAATTGTTGCTCTACGTAAAAAGATGGCCCAGGCTATAAGAAGATTTCCAGGACCATGAAACTGAGCTGCAGCATGGTGGGCAAGACCATACAGTGGTTTCACAGGACAGGTTCCACTCAAAACAGGCCTCGCCATGGTCGGCCAAAGAAGTTGAGTGCACATGCTCAGCACCATATCCAGAGCTTGTCTTTGGGAAATAGACGTATGAGTGCTGCCAGCATTGCTGCAGAGTTTGAAGGGGGGGGGGGGGGGGTCAGCCTGTCAGTGCTCAGACCATATGCTGCACACGGCATCAAATTGGTCTGCATGGCTGTAGTCCCAGATGGAAGCCTTCTATAAATGATGCACAAGAAAGCACACAGTTTACTGAAGACAAGCAGACTAAGGACATAGATTACTGGAACCATGTCCTGTGGTCCGATGAGACTAATTTGGTTCAGATGGTGTCAAGCGTGTGTGGCGGCAACCAGGTGAGGAGTACAAAGACAAGTGTGTCTTCCGTACAGTCAAGCATGGTGGTGGGAGTGTGATGGTCTGGGCCTGCTTGAGTGTTGATGGCACTGGGGAGCTACACTTCATTGAGGGAACCATGAATGCCAACATGTTCTGCGACATCCTGAAGCAGAGCATAATCCCCTCCCATCGGAAACTGGGCAGTAGGGCAGTATTCCAACATGATAATGACCCCAAACACACCTTCAAGATGACAACTGCATTGCTAAAGAAGCTGAAGGTAAAGGTGATGGACTGGCCAAGCATGTCTCCGGACCTAAACCCTATTGAGTATCTGTGGGACATCCTCAAACGGAAGGTGGGAGAGCGCAAGGTAACTAAAATCCACCAGCTCTGTGATGTCATCATGGAAGAAGACTCCAGTGGCAACCTGTGAAGCTCTGGTGAACTCCATGTCCATTAAGGTTAAGGCAGTGCTGAAAAATAATGGTGGCCACACAAAATATTGACACTTTGGGCCCAATTTGGACATTTCCACTAAGGGGTGTACTCACTTTTGTTGCCAATGGTTTAGACATTAATGGCTGTGTGTTGAGTTATTTTGAGGGGACAGCAAATCTACACTGTTATACAGGCTGTACACTTACTACTTTACATTGTAGCAGAGTGTAATTTCTTCAGTGTTGTCACATGAAAAGATATAATAAAATATTTACAAAAATGTGAGATACTGTATATTTTATGCTAAACATATATAGCCACAGTGCAAGCACAACGTAAAAGGCTACAAAAAAATATGAAAGACTGTATTTCTCGCTCTTTTTAAGTTAGTCCACGGCTTGAAAAACATTTGTATAATTTAGGAGCCAGCCTAGTTATTTTAGGAGCCAGATCAAGTGTTCTTCGATTAAGTTTCATGGAAAACAATTACAAAAAAACATTAAATATGTTACACAGAGCAATCCGCCTAATTGCGTTAATACTTTAAATTATCACATCACAGTATTTGAGGTTTTTATTTCTGTCTGCTGCTGTTTATGTTCTTCATACCTGGATCATTTTTCATTATTGGATATTTCTGGATGCTGCATATTTTCAATGTAAGATACTATTTTGTTCAATCAATTTGCTTGTTATACATATGCTGATCTGCCCTATTTTCTCCATCTCTTTGAGAGTTAATTTGGGAAGAAAGCAGACTGTCTAGAGAGCACATGATGCACTCACAAGTGCAAGTACATGATGCACTCAAATATTATGCTATGTGTTTTTGTCCTTTCTTTTACAAGTATACTCATTTGTTTGAAGTCTGATTACATTATTCCCATAAGGTTGTCATTGTTTTAACCAACTACTGGGGTTGTCACCAAGCACATAAACATCACTGTAATTGATATAAATATTTATATATATATATATATATATATATATATATATATATATATATATATATATATTGCTATGGACCTTTGGCGTAATGTAAACAAAGAGTAAAATTATTTATGACCTATCTAGATTAAAAAAATATAAACAGCAGGCAGTTATTGACATTTATTAAAAGGTCATATCTATTTTTCAGCCATTTCCCGTACGCTAATTTATATTACTTTTATACATAACAAGCTATTATCTTGTTTTCTGACAACTTCATACAGACATCAATCACTGCTATTTGAACATTATTTCAAACATTTACCTTTGTTTTCAACAATTCCTTCACGGTCTCAATGTCAAGTGGGCAGGTGGACTTGTGTTCCTTGGTGTTTGGGAGACTTTCTTGCAGAACTCCTAAACCAGATTTTCTAAACTGTTTTTCTTGTTTAATCTGTTGTAGCTCCTGGTAAAAGAATACATACGCGAACAATTAACACAATGGATTAACAACACATATCCTATTGTAGTTTAGTTGACCAAACAGACACTTACTTTCTCTAATAGTCTGTTCTTTGCATTCAATTCTTTAATCTCTTTCATGAACATCCACTTTACTTTCTCCATTTCGAATTCCTGTTTATCTTTCTCTTCTGTTTTCCACACATCAAACTTACAGATAAATTCTTCTTCAATTGTTTTTCTTTGTTCATTTTCCTAGACCAATTTAAAACAAGGTACATTAAGGGATGATTCAATATCACTGAATTACACCAACAGTGAACTCTTAGTAGTTAGATCACAAACTAAACACTCTTCCCTCGGGTATTCATCTGTGGCTCTCCCTCTGCTCCTACACAATTGTGAGAGGCTGGTTACAAAATGTGCAATGTTTATATCAGTGAGAGGTCCACAATAAGTCACCTAGGTCAATTAACAAGTGTTGATATCATTTGATGTAGCTTATCTTTGATACTTCAACCAACTAACCATAATGATTATACAAGCTACTTCACTATCTCCACCACCTGTGTGTTAGATACTAACCCAATGTTCTAATTTAGGAGTCAGCACAAAACTTTAGTAGCCAGATATAAAAGGTACAGAACTTGGCACCTCCATCGCGTTCCCATAAAACATGCGCAGCCACACACAGCACTGTCTGTGGCAGAAGCCCCCAAACACATAAAATCCCACATCCCTTTGATGGGTGACCTTTGACAGACCAGCTATTGAGAACTACAGATCCCATCATGCCCATCTAGACATCTGGCTGGCTGAGTATCATTTGAACTGTATTCTACAAGTGTCCAAACAACGCTTACAATTATGAGGTTTAGAGCTACGGCAATTATGACTAACCTTGGAAACCACAGCAGTTGTGGACTCTCCATGATGGTCTGTAAACCACTTGGCTGGTTGTGTTTCATGGGATTTGAAGCAAAAAAAACAAAACTGTGGAATGTAGGGAATTCAAAAGGTGGGTTGTTTTTCAAACTATGCAGTAATCCATCATGGCCCTGTACTCATCCCAGATGGGAAGAGTTTTAGGATCTGGGATCCAATTCTAATGGTTCAGGATTACAAATGGTACAAGACAGGTTTGCCCCCTAACACCATCACTGTACATTTTATCGTTAGAACCCCTGGCAAGAGATATTAGAGCCAATGAAGAGATTAAAAGGTGTAAGGGCATTTAGTAGCAAAAGTTCAAACTTTATGCGGATGATATCTTATTAAACTTAGAAGATCAAAAAAAAATCGGTAGAAGAGTCTATGAACATCATTCAAGAAAATAGCAAGCTTTCTAATTACAGGCTGAACATGGGAAAGACCATCGCCCTTCCCCTAAACTTAGATCAGCTCACAATTCAATACCTACATCATAGATACGGCTTTACATGGGCAAGAAAGTCGCTGCCCTACTTGGGCATCAAGATATCCTCAAACCCCCAGAAATGGATTCAACTACAATATCCTCCCTTTTATTAAAGAGGTAAATAGATAACTAGGTCAGTGGAAAAAGCTTGAGATATCTTGGTGGGGAAGAATCAATACAGTAAGGGCTTATTTATTACCAAAATGAACCTATATATTCCCTATGATCCACTTACAGACCCCAAGTAGTTTGATTAAACTAATCCAGGACTCATTCACCCGTTTTATCTGGGACGGAAAAAGACAGACTAAATTCCCAACTAGTATCTAATAAGATCAAGATGGGAGGATTGGGGTTCCCGGTGGTGGGGGAATACGCACGGTCAGCGCTACTAGCACATGCCTTACACTCACAAAGTCACCAAGTGGTAAACATAAAGCTGGTACTGAATGGAAAGCTCCCTAGAGGGAACATATCCCAGTCTGTTGTTTTGGCTAGACAACAAACAAGTATCCCTTAGGATTAAGGGGTGTAAAGTCCTGGTTTGAAGAGACATCCTAACTGTATGGTATCAGTTAAAAAAGGCGATAGGCCTTAAAGACAAAATGCTCCCCCTGTCTCCCGATCTCGAGAATTAGTGAAATAATTGATAACAACAACATTAAATCATTCCAACAGCTCAAATTGGAGTTTGTGTTTCCAGGGAGGGAACTTTTTAGGTACCTGAGAGTGAAAAGTTTTGTTTTTAAGGAGGTTTTTTATAAATGTCCAATAAGTATGTTAGCACTGATAATTAATCTTCAGGATTACAGAGGAATTGTTTCAAAGTGCCACAAACTAATTAGGACAATAAAAAGAAAGAGGTAGTACCATCTGCTCTGATAAAATGGGAAAAAGACCTGCACATTCAAATTCCCGCAATGGAATGGTATGCAGCATTAAATCAACAATATGGAGTGGTACACTGTCTAACACTAAATGAACTAAAATACAAACTATCGAACAGATGGTACTTATTTCCGACCAGAATAGCAAAAATGGATCCGGACGGGCAAGCAAATTGTTGGAGATGTGGGTGACCAAGTGGTGATTTTATGCATATCTGGTGGAACTGTCCGAGGATTGTCCCCTATTGGAATGTAATTATAAATAATATATATCAAATCTGTGAGACTGAGGTGCCCGTATCTACAGACAGAGCACTCCTCTATTTGAATTTCCCATGAGTCCATGAGAAAGGAAAGGAGGATACTGGTTCACCTCCTCACTGTAACGATACTAGACATTGCTAGGAACTGGGGAAATCTGAAAGCCCACTTAGCTAACCACTGTAAAATGGAAAGGGGAATAGTGACAGGTTTTAACTGGAAACAAAAGGGGTTCATCTACTGGAACAATTGGATAGAAAAGCTCCAACACCTATATCCAAATAAAGAAATACTTAGACGTTCTGCTACTGACCTCTCACAAGTCGAGTTATCCCTCAGGTTAATTTCTCACTTGATACTTAATTGTAATGAACTTATGACTGTCCTAAATGTATTGTATGATGTGTGCATTTTATCTATTTTTTGTATCTGTTCGCTTTGTCTGATTGCAGCCGCTAATGGTTCGATAGAAAGTAAATATAGCAATGGTGCTAATAGACACCCTTGTCTTGTGTCATTTCGGACATCAAACCAGACAGAGTCTAAACCATTTCCTACTATTTTTGCTTGCGGTAATGTATTTAATGACGTAGTGTTTGCTTTGAATGGACCTGTAATACCAAATTCGTTTAATACTGCGTCCAGGAAGCCCCAGCTCACTCTGTAAAAAGCTTTTTCAGAATCTAGTGCTAATATAGTTGACTGTATTTTTATTTCGTTAATAACATTCATCACATTTTTTATTTTCCGGATATTATTCGCTGATTCTCTTACCTGTACAAAGCCCGCTTGGTCATGATGTATTATATCTGGGATAATTAGGCTAAAATGCTGGAATAAATTTTACAGAAAATCTTTATGTCTTGGTTAATTAGTGATTTCGGACAGTAGTTTGACAGAGTGGTTGGTTCTTTCCCTAGCTTCAGTATCGGACTAATGGTAGCTTGAAGCATCTCGGGAGGTATGTTACCCTTCTGAGTTATTTCATTAAATGTCCTAAGGAATATGGAAGATAGAACCTAGTGGAAAAGCCATCGGGTCCTGGAGCTTTTGCTTTTTTAAGTTGCTTATTACTTTTTGGTATCTCTTCTAGCTTTATTTAATTCTTCTAGTTTGGTTCTATTTTTTGGAGATCAATTTTTTTTAAAGAATGTTCTGGTTTCTGTAGGGGATTTGTTATCAGTTTTCAAATTATAAAGTGTATGGTAATATTCCTTGAAAGCATTGGATATTTATTTGGGAGATAAAGTTTTGTTTCCCATCACTATTTTAGCAACCCGATCATGTTTCTTCTTGACTTTTAGTTTGTTGGTAAGAAGCTTTCCATCATTGTTATAATACCATTTCTGTTTTAGGAAAAGAATAGGTTTGTTTGTTTGTTCCCTCAGTTTTAATTTAAATTTGTTGCTTTAATTCTAGTATTTTTTGTTTGACACAGACGGGTTAGGAATTAACTTGTTAATTCTTTCTTGTTGTGCTAAAGATATATATAGGTCCGCCAATGCTTTCCCTTTCTGTTTTTTATATTTGGAACCCAATTTTATGAAAAGACCTCTCATATAGCATTTAAGTAAACACCATAATGTAAGCTTTGTTACCTGTGTGTTATCATTTATATTCAGAAATATTTTAAGCTGAGATTTTAGTTAAGATACGTCCAATTCTTTTGTCAAAAGGGACTCATTTAATCTCCAATTTGCTCTATGGCTATACTCTGGATTGTCTCTCATTGAAAAAAAGATTGGTGCGTGGTCTGACCATGTTATCTGTCCAATGTTTTATTTGATGAATGAAGTTATGAGATTTAGTAAAAATAATGTTATCCCTAAAAACAAATAATCCTAGAATAGGATCCATGGGCATTGGAGAAAAATGTGTATTCCCTCTGTGTGGGGTGGTGAACCCTCCAGTTATCAAATAAGGAGTATAAGCGTAAAAGGTTTTGTAGACTACGAGAAGTGTTTTTTTTCCTTTGGGTCTAGTGAACTGCCTTGCAGCAGGCTCTTATCCATTTTGGGGTCTATAATGCAGTTCATATCTTGGGGTAGATTAACTTTCAGTGCTCTGTGGAAGAGGGTTTCTTCAGATTGACAAATCAAATAGATAAATTCCAAAATATATGGTTAAAATGGAAAAAAACTAGAAACTGAGAAACTTCTTTAACCTATTCTACACCTAAAACACCATAAAATAGTCGGGTTGCACCTACCTTCCCCCATGGGACCGGTTCCTTCACCCATGACTCCCCGGTCTCCCCCTCTCGCTCCCAATAGGACATACCCGGACGCGGACCAAAGATCAAGGCATACTGTTGTATTGTTATTGTAACTTATATGTATGTTAGATACACATATGGCAAGAAGACAAGGACTACACAGTAGCTCCTACCAAAGCTCATTAGGCCTTAAGTGTATTTAATGTTTTGTGTATTGTCAATTTTCTACTTTTTCAAAACAAATAAGGAGGAGTCCCCTCTTCCCTGGTGCTTAGTGCAGCGTGATGTTCTATGCCGACAACTCTGCATCAAAACACCACAAGGGAGAAGCAAATTGGATCTGCACTGTTGTGAGCACAGATCTATGGCTCCTCGCATATACCCCAAATAATCACTGCAATACCTGTCACATCCCCACTCCTAGGTAGCTTTCCTTTCAGCTACATAGAGGGTGTGGTCCTGTCCTCTCCTTTTAAACAGAGAGCTGCATAGTGTTACCATGGTGTCTCCATAGCAACACAACAACACCAGCCACCAGCATGATCCTCTCCAGGTGAGATGCATTACTGTGCTGCACTATAAATAACCACTCCTCCTCTCACTCCTTGCTTGGTTATTAAGCTTCCTCATTGTGACCAGTGCTCCTGAACTTCCTGTTAATACCTTAACCTGTGTTTTGACCTTTAGCCTGATTCCTCGTTTCTGAACCTTTGCTGCTAGCCCTGACCTCTGCTTCTGGATTTGACTACGATTTTGCCTCACCCTTGTGTACCTTGCCTTCGGAATTTGTTTGCCCTCGTGCACCCATTCACTGTCTCTGCAGTTGTTACCATCTCCAACTGCTTTGGGGCAGTGTCTCTGTTTGCACGTGTGTGCGGCTATACCTCCTGCATCTGGACTCCATCACCCACGGTAGGAGAACCCGTCCTTACAATACCATAATAAAAACTGGGTGCCTGGTCTAATTTCCTGGTTGACATGGCTCCTGGGAATTGTTGAGACTTGGTGTATACCATAGATACTTCTGCACTATTTAACACCTTTGCGATCAACTATTGCGAAAATCCCTCTAAAGGTGCTGCTCTATTGCTTCGATGTCGAGGCATTAGGTATCATTGAAATTTCTGTTCTGGGGGACCCACGATCGAGCGATCGTGGGCATCATAATGTAGAGCAGCAAGCTCATCTAAATTGGCTACTGCCCTCTTGTGGGTAGAGCGTCGGAAGTGAAAAGAAATTAACTTCCGTCGCTCTGATGCTGTTGCTTGACTGCCCCTAGAGGCAGTTAGCAACATTGCAATAAAAAAAATGAAAAAAAAGACTTTATTAGCAAAAATCTAGGGTTAGGGTTAGAATACTTGTTAGGGTTACAATTAAATTAGAGTTAGCATAAAAGATAGGATTTCAATTAAATTAAAATTAGACTATATTAAGGGTTCGCATAAGGGTTAGAGTTGGGGTTAAATTTAGGGTTTGAGGTCAAAAGGTCACTGAAGAAACAAAACACACTATTTTTCGTTTTTGCCCTATAACTCGTAAAAAAAACTGCAGAAAAACATGGAAACAAGCATATTTCTGAACTCGGGAAGACATTTAGAAACGATTTAGCCGAGGTCTTTTTTAATAATTATATGTGTGTAAATGATTTTTTTAGGTCAAAGTTATAAAAAGAGGTTTATTTTTATTTTTTCATCATATTTTATTCTTTTTTGTAGTAAATTATAAGATATGATGAACATAATGGTATCCAATGAAAGCCCTTCTTATGACGATGAAAACAACATATAATTTGTGTGGGTACAGTATGTGAGAAAGAAGAAAATTGCAGCTAAACACAAACACCCCAGAAATGTCAAAACAGCCCTTGTCACCAAGTGAAAGACAAGGTCAAAAAAGGTCTTGTCATTAAGGGGTTAAATGGTTGATATATTGTTGACTGGCAAGATCACTGGGATCTCAATACGAGTATTTACACCATATACGGGATTTTTTTTTTTTTGCATTTATTTACTATTAAAACTTTCAATCTATACTTGATTACAAAAAAAAAAAGGAAAATTCAATATATAAATACATAGCTAGAATAATAAATCCAGCCGTTACCTTTAAGATACAAGCATTTAACACTTTTGAAGAGTTGGCCAATTCTTCTTTTAGTTGATTAATTTCACGCTGCAGGATTTCACTTGAATCAAGCTGTGGTTTTCCTTTTTCAAAAAAGAACAAAAGATCATTAGAAAAAGGGTGAATCACAGAAATATATTCTACTTAATTACTTGATACTGAATATATTTAAGAGGAGAAGAAACTATTTTTTCCTTGAAGCATACAAATATGATATCCCCTGCTATGTTGTAACAAATTGTTTTATGTGAATTTTCTGTCAAAACAAAAATCTAACACAGAACATATTTTAATGTACGGAATGTGGAAAACAATGCTAATACTCCCCCTAGAGGAAAAGGTATGAATTGTATCTTTTATATACAATACAGATTCCTTTATCCAGAAATTTGTTATCCAAAATGATCCATTATAAGAAAAGATCCTTTATCCAAAATAAATTCTGGTCCCCGGAATTTTGGATAAGGGATACTCAACCTGTATTCCTATACTCAGACTAAAGTTTATCTATCCCTTTATAAATATGGTTACTACAATATATTTTGTATTGCTGTAAATATCCCTATTTAATAACCCCAATGGATGGGCCACAGAACTTAGCAGATATTGTTACCATTTCTACTAAGAACACAGGTTCTGATTCATATAAAGTATACGAGATGCAATCAGGGTTACTTAGTGAAGGCATAAAATATAGGGGTTTTTAAATATGTAACAAAATCCAATATTTTATTAACAGCCCCCTAACAACTTTAACTCAAATGGTGCACAGGGTTTCATATATTATTATTATAGACAAAAAAGTCTAAATTAAAAAGGGACTATGTTAACCTAAACATTGCGAATGTAAAAAAATATCCATATGTTGTGTTAGCAAATTGTTTGTAAATGGATTAAGAGAAATATATGTTTTAAATGTCTGTTGTGTGCAATGTGCTGCAATGTGCTGCAGTGTGTGATTAGCACTAATTTGCTCTGTGCTGCACATTGGCAGGGGGAGTTTTCTACAGCACATTTGATTTAGGGATTTTCAGAGGCTGAGGGAAACGATGATTCATGCCAAAACAAACGGAAGACTGCATTTACCATGACTCTCAGCCAGTATGTTAAGCATCATGGGAAAGAGAGCACTCAACAACTAGAGTGCTGAACGGTAGCTATTATATGATTATGAATTGGTGCTGCAGCAACTGTGGAATACACACGCATTATTCTACTCTGTCCATTTGGTTGCCCCCCTCCCCCAGAAAAAAATTCTGCGCACGCCCCTGGTTGCAGAGTTAAGGCCTGACTGACCAGTCTAGTATCAAATCCCGTCTAAATTGGCTTACTTGGTGTCTATTAACCAAAAGGCTCCTCGACTTATCTGGTTTGTCCTTGCACACTGCATAGTTGAGTTCCTCAGAGAAGAACAGCATTGACCCTCCATCACGCATTGTTAAAAAGTGAGATTTAACTAAACATTGTCTTTGGCCAGCTAAGCTGTCCTAGTAGGAGAAACTCACCATGCTTAGCCCTGCACAATACATAGTTAAGCTGGCGAGAATTTTCAATTAACCCTCAACTCCCCCTCTAGTGAATAGACTCCTCCCGGGCAATCAAAACACGGCTAGAATTCTAATCTTGGTCACAGACCAGAAAGTTCTTAAATAAACTAATTCCAGCTACACTGTATGCTAGAAATACACGTTTACCAAACTTAAAACATTTTATATATACTTTTCTTAACAGGCTTTAAGTCAAAACATCTAATCTCTACAACAAATTGCAAATGAAATAACACAAGATGGAGATAGTATGTTTTTGTATGATGTGTTGTGAACTCCTATAAAAATTTATATAAATATTGTCCAACAGCATCTTTAACTCAATACTAGAAGAAATGGCAATAGATTAATATATATTGAAAGACACATTTTACCATTTCAGTGCCAGTTTTGTACACTCATTTGTACACTTACCACAGATGACTTCATCTGGGTGTCTCCGCTCTATATGATTTTGCAAATAGGTATGGTTTATAAAAGCTTTGTTGCAATGATGACACTAAAGAACGAAAACAAAGAAGGTTATGTGTAGCATGCGGTGTCTAAATGAGTTTGATACACATGTAAAAAGGTGGACATCCGCTATCGAGTGAGAAGGAGAACATAAAATACTTTTTTAATAAAATTAAAAATGCTTATATTAACACCTTCGCGACAAAGGATGTGCCTGGCACGTCCTGCGGTGAATCAAGCGGTTTTCGCAATCAACGATCGCGAAAACCGCTTTAACGGTGCTGGTCTATTGCCTCGATGTCGAGGCAATAGCCAGCAGCGAAATTTCTATTTTGGGGCACCCACGATCGCCCCACGGAGCGATCGTGGGAAGCCATATTGACGGAGCATGCTGCTTCATCAATATGGCTAAGCCCTCTGCCGGTCTGAGCTTCGGAAATGAAAGTAACTTCACTTCCGTCGCTCTGAATATGCTACTTGACTGCCCCTAGTGGTAGTTAAGTAGCATTGCAATGGAAAATATTTAAAATACATATTTAATTAATTAAAAACAGGTTATATAGCTATATTAGCCTATAGGGTTAAAATTAAATTAAAAAATATTAAGGGATATAATAAGGATTAGAGTTGGGGTTAAATATAGTGTTAGGGTTAAATTTTGGGTTCGGGTTGGGGTCAAAAGGTCAATATAGGAAAAAACCAAAAAAACACTATTTTTGGTTTTTGCCCCATAACGCGCAAAAAAATACCGAAAAAAATATGGAAACATGCATATTTTTGAACTCGGGACAACTTTTAGAAACTATTTAGACGGGGTCTTTTTTAATGATTTTATTTGTATAAATTATATTTTAGGTCAAAGATAGAAAAAGTGGGTTTTTTAACATTTTTCATCATATTTTATGATTTTTTTTGTAGTACATTATAAGATATGATGAACATAATGGAATCTAATGAAAGCCCTTCTTATGACATAAAAACAACATATAATTTGTGTGGGTTTAATTTATGTGAGAAAGAAAAAAATTACAGCTAAACACAAACACCCTAGAAATGTCAAAACAGCCATTGTCACCAAGGTGAAAGTCAAGGTGAAAATGTCTTGTCACTAAGGCGTTAATATACCAATGGAATTGTATATAATTATTGCGGTGTTTGAAATATGTTTACTTTAACCCCTTAGTGACAAGACATTTCCGCCTTGACTTTCCCTTGGTGACAATGGCTGTTTTGACATTTCTGGGGTGTTTGTGTTTAGCTGCAATTTTCTTTTTTCTCAGATACTGTACCCACACAAATTATATGTTGTTTCTATCGTCATAAGAAGGGCTTTCATTGGATACCATTATGTTCATCATATCTTATAATTTACTACAAAAAGAATCCTAAAATAGGATGAAAAATTTAAAAAAACCACAGTTTTTCTAACTTTGACCTAAAATATAATTTAGACAAATACAATCATTAAAAAAGACGTCTAAATAGTTTCTAAATGTTGTCCCGAGTTCAGAAATATGCATGTTTCCATATTTTTCGCTATGTTTTTGCGAGTAATGGGGCAAAAACCAAAAATAGTGTTTTTTTGTTTTTTCCTATATTGACCTTTTCACCCCAACCCGAACCCAAAATTTAACCTTAACACTAAATTTAACCCAAACTCTAACCCTTATGCTATCCCTTAATATATTTTAATTTTAATTTAATTTTAACCCTATCCCTTATGCTAAAAATTATTTAATTTTAACCCTATAGGCTAATCTAACTATATAACCAGTTTTTAATTAATTAAATATTTATTTTACATTTTTTTCATTGCTATGCTACTTAACTACCACTAGGGGCAGTCAAGTAACATATTCAGAGCGACAGAAGTGAAGTTACTTTCACTTCCAAAGCTCAGACCGGCAGAGGGCATAGCCATATTGACGGAGCCTGCTACTCCGTCAATATGGCTCCCACGATCGCTCCGTGGGGCGATCGTGGGTACCCCAGAATATAAATTTCGGTGCTGGCTATTGCCTCGACATCGAGGCAATAGACCAGCACTGTTAATCGTTGATCGCGAAAACCGCTTGATTCTCCGCAGGACGTGCCAGGCACGTCCTTTGTCATTAAGAGGTTACATTTTCTACACTTTTCTGTTCAATTCTCCAGCTAAAATCTAGAGAATTGAACTGCCCGAAAAATGTCAATTTCCACTGATTTCAGATGAACTTCAGGAGTGTTTGGTCCCTTTAGCAAATCCATAGGCTTTCATTGTATGACCCCCCCCATGCCATGGTCAAAACCAAGTCTGAAATCGGTAGCAAATTACGATTTGTGCCACGCTCTGCCACGTTGGGTAGCCCAATTGCAGATTTCTCCTGACTTCGTGCCTGATCTGTGCACACTGAGTAGACCCATATACTCGTTACCCTCTATAACCGAAGCAGAAATTATGATAGGGCTAGACGATTAGTAAGATAGTGCTACCTATTTTAGTCTTTATTTTTTTTAGTTGGAATCAGTTCAAAAATTACACAGACCCATAAGCTGACTTCATGCAAATTAAAACAGCTTAAAAATGCATGTGTTTTCCTAGTGATTAATGCTACCTTGTAAGAGGAATTTGCACCAGAGCAGATCATCATTTGTTGCATTGCGATGATCCTCTTCCTATGTTTACACTCAACTTTCAAGGTCTTCAATTCTTCTTCCTGCTTCGCCATTTTAATTTTTACTCCCTCTGCTTCACTGAGGGTAACCTGCACAGTTTTGTCCAGTGCCTGTATATTAGAGGTAAGATACTCCTGTGAATGAAGCAGGTACTCTATCGTGAGCTGAGCTAGTCGAAAGAGTTTAAGAAAGAGTGGATCCATGCTTTTGTGACAGCCTGGACACGTTTCGTTTTCCAAATTACAAAAAGTTATGTTTATGAGGTTATCCTGAAGCGTTTCAAAGTTCAGCTCATTCACAACCTTGTCCACGTCAATGGCCCCAATTCTTCTCCAGTCCACTGTTTCATGGCGTGTTCTGAACTTAAATGCTACTCCACGGTTAGAATGGGCCATTCCTAAACGTGTGTGGAATGTGGTTCCCAGGGATACGTTAGAAAGGAAGTAGATGACTGTGCTTGGTCTGGTTCAAATGGGTAATAAATGTTCTCACAAAAAGGCTGCAATACAAAAATAAAGTTATTCAATATTAAAAGACATCTCTAAAGCAAAACAAAATAAAAGGTTGCCAATTCTATATGCTCCACCAAATACCGACAGAATAGCTTGTGTTGCTCTTTACAATTGGTCAAAAGCATGCTTCTTCTACAGAGTGCCATGAAAACTAAAATTTTGTTAGAACCCAGTAGTAGAGATTTTAGGCATCTAGGCTCCTGGGATTTGTCAAGCCCTGTATACAGGGCTGATCCTAGGGTCACGGACGCCTGGGTGGGCGTGGTTATATGATAAACTTTTTTTTTTTAGGTCTATGATGCTCAGCCAGACTGGGAGACTTTTTGCTGGCTAGCAGAGTGAGTTTTAACTACCGTTCCCATGATGCCCAACCAGCCAAAGTCTCCCATTAGTCTGGCTGAGCACCATTGGAAAAGAAGTACAAAAGGAGTGTACTTCCCATACCTTCATGTTTTTCTCTGTCTCCACTCATACACTCATGTATATCTCTCTCTCTACTCATACCGACATGTATATCTCGCTTTCCACTCATAACCTCATGTATATCTCTACCTTCATACCCCATATCTTTTTCCATTTCTATCTTTCTGTTCCCCATGGTGGTCTTTTTTTCTGCATGTCTGTCTCTCCCCCTTTACACCCATGTCTGTCTGTCTGTCTCTCTCTTCATAACTCACATGTATCTCTCTCCCCCATGTCTCTCACTTCTCATAATCCCCTTGCAATTAATATGCCATAGCCAGTTTGCCCATTAATATACCACGGTTAGTTTGCCCATTAATATGCCACTGTTAGCTTTCCCATTGATATGCCACAGATAGTTTGCCCATTAATATAGCACAGTTAGTTTGCCCATTAATATGCCACCACCAGTTTTCCCAATAAAAGCATTACACCCTCTCCCCCATTCCCCAGTACTCACCTTGCTGCTGCTCTTTCGTGTCTCCTCCGCGCAGTCTTCCCTCCATGCACACTCAGTGCAGGAGGCGGGAAATAGCTGCCAACTGGATGCGGACTGATGCCTTCTGTGTGAGACAGTCTCCATGTGAGACAGTCACGCCTACACAGCCACACAGGTTCATGCATAAACTTAAACAGACACCCTCATACACACACACACACACTGAAACACACAAACCCACACACTGAAACCCCCCCACAAACACACATTGAAACCCACACACACACACACATTGAAACACACATTGAAAAACACACAAACACTGAAACCCAAACACACACATTGAACCCCCCCTCGCACACATACATTGAAACCCAAACACACACATTGAAACCCATACACACACACACTGAAACCCAAACACACACACACATTGAAACCCAAACACACACACACACACACTGAACCCCAAACACACACACACACACATACATTGAAACCCCCCCACACACACACACATTGATTGAAACCCACCCACACACACACACTAAAACCCACCCACCCACACACTGAAACCCCCCCACACACACATTGAAACCCCCCCCACACACTGAAAAACACATTTAAACACTGACACAAACATTGAAACACACACATACACACTAAAACACACACATCGAAACCCACACACACACACACACATTGAAACCCACACACACCGAAACACATACACACATTGAAACCCTACCCCCCCCCACACACACACACACATACATTTTAACACACACACACACACACTGAAAAAAACATTAACACACTGACACAAACATTGAAACACACACATTGAAACCCACACACACACACTCACACATTGAAAAATACGGAAACACTGAAACACCCACACACACACACACACTGAATCCCCCCCCACACACACACATTTTAACACACACACACACAAATATTGAAACACACACACTGAAACCCCCCTACACATACTGAAAACACACACAGAAACACACAAATTGAAAAACATACGCAAACACACATTGAAACACACACACACACACGCAAACACTGAAAAACACACAGAAACACACACATTGAAAACACACACATTGAAAAAAACACACACACACACACACACACACATTGAAACCCCCCCCACACACACATTGAAACCCCCCCCACACACACATTAAAACCCCCCCACACACACACATTGAAACCCACACATTGAAACCCCCCCCCACACACACACATTGAAACCCACACACACACACACACACACACATTGAAACCCACACACACACATTGAACCCCCACACACACACACATCGAACCCCCCCCCACACACACACATTGAAACCCCCCCCACACACACATTGAAACCCACACACATTGAAACCCACACACATTGAAATCCCCCCCCACACACTGAACCCCCCCCCACACACAACACCCCACACACACATTGAAACCCCCCACATACACACATTGAAACCCCCACACACACACATTGAACCCCCCCCACACACACACACTGAACCCACACACACTGAAACCCCCCCGCACACATACTGAAACACACACACACTGAAAAACACATTTACACATTGACACAAACATTGAAACCCCCCCCACACACACACACTGAAAAACACGCAAACACTGAAACACTCACACATATTGAAACCCACACACTCGCACACTGAAACACACACACAAACCCACACATTGAAACCCACACACACAAACCCACACACTGAACCCCCCCCACACACACACATTGAAACCACACACACACACACACACACACACACACACACACACACACACTGAAAAACACGCAAACACTAAAACCCACACAGAAACACACAAATTTAAACACCCCCCCACACACATTGAAACCCACACACATTGAAACCCACACACACACATTGAAAACCCCCCCCCCCCCCACACATTGAACCCCCCCCCACACACACATTGAACCCCCCCCCACACACACATTGAAACCCCCCACACACACATTGAAACCCCCCCCCCCCACACATTGAAACCCCCCCCACACATTGAAACCCCCCCCCCACACACACACACATTGAAACCCCCCACACACACATTGAAACCCCCCCACACACACATTGAAACCCCCCCCCACACACACACACACACATTGAAACCCCCCCCCACACACACACACAATGAAACCCCCCCCCACACACACACACATTGAAACCCCCCCCCACACACACACACATTGAAACCCCCCCACACACACACACATTGAAACCCCCCCCCCCACACACACATTGAAACCCCCCCACACACACACATTGAAACCCCCCCCCACACACACACACACATTGAAACCCCCCCCACACACACACACACACATTGAAACCCCCCACACACACACATTGAAACCCCCCACACACACATTGAAACACACACACATTGAACCCCCCCCCACACACACATTGAAACCCCCCCACACACACACATTGAAACCCCCCACACACAAATTGAACCCCCCCCCACACACACACACACACTGAACCCCCCCCCCCCCACACACACATTGAACCCACACATACAGAAACCCCCCCGCACACATATTGAAACCCACACACTCGCACACTGAAACACACACACAAACCCACACATTGAAACCCACACACACAAACCCACACACTGAACCCCCCCCACACACACACATTGAAACCCACACACACACACACACACACACACACACACACATTGAAAAACACGCAAACACTAAAACCCACACAGAAACACACAAATTTAAACACCCCCACACACACGTTGAAACCCACACACATTGAAACCCACACACACACATTGAAACCCCCCCCCACACACACACATTGAACCCCCCCCACACACACATTGAACCCCCCCCCCACACACACATTGAAACCCCCCACACACACATTGAAACCCCCCCCCACACACATTGAAACCCCCCCCACACATTGAAACCCCCCCCCCCACACACACACACACACATTGAAACCCCCCCCCACACACACATTGAAACCCCCCACACACACATTGAAACCCCCCCACACACACATTGAAACCCCCCCCCCACACACACACACATTGAAACCCCCCCCCACACACACACACAATGAAACCCCCCCCCCACACACACACACATTGAAACCCCCCCACACACACACACATTGAAACCCCCCCCCACACACACACACACATTGAAACCCCCCCCCACACACACACACACATTGAAACCCCCCCCCACACACACACACACATTGAAACCCCCCCCACACACACACATTGAAACCCCCCCCACACACACACACACATTGAAACCCCCCACACACACACATTGAAACCCCCCACACACACATTGAAACACACACACATTGAACCCCCCCCCCACACACACATTGAAACCCCCCCACACACACACATTGAAACCCCCCACACACACATTGAAACACACACACATTGAAACCCCCCACACACACATTGAAACCCCCCCACACACACATTGAAACCCCCCCCCCACACACACACACATTGAAACCCCCCCCCACACACACACACAATGAAACCCCCCCCCCACACACACACACATTGAAACCCCCCCACACACACACACATTGAAACCCCCCCCCACACACACACACACATTGAAACCCCCCCCCACACACACACACACATTGAAACCCCCCCCCACACACACACACACATTGAAACCCCCCCCACACACACACATTGAAACCCCCCCCACACACACACACACATTGAAACCCCCCACACACACACATTGAAACCCCCCACACACACATTGAAACACACACACATTGAACCCCCCCCCCACACACACATTGAAACCCCCCCACACACACACATTGAAACCCCCCACACACACATTGAAACACACACACATTGAACCCCCCCCCCACACACACATTGAAACCCCCCCACACACACACATTGAAACCCCCCACACACAAATTGAACCTCCCCCCACACACACACACACACTGAACCCCCCCCACACACACACACTGAACCCACACACACTGAAACCCCCCCGCACACATACTGAAACACACACACACTGAAAAACACATTTACACATTGACACAAACATTGAAACCCCCCCCACACACACACACTGAAAAACACGCAAACACTGAAACACTCACACATATTGAAACCCACACACTCGCACACTGAAACACACACACAAACCCACACATTGAAACCCACACACACAAACCCACACACTGAACCCCCCCCACACACACACACATTGAAACCCACACACACACACACACACACACATTGAAACACACATTGAAAAACACGCAAACACTAAAACCCACACAGAAACACACAAATTTAAACACCCCCACACACACATTGAAACCCACACACATTGAAACCCACACACACACATTGAAAACCCCCCCCACACACACACATTGAACCCCCCCCCCACACACACATTGAACCCCCCCACACACACACATTGAAACCCCCCACACACACATTGAAACCCCCCCCACACACATTGAAACCCCCCCCACACATTGAAACCCCCCCCACACATTGAAACCCCCCCACACACACACATTGAAACCCCCCCCCACACACACTGAAACCCCCCACACACACATTGAAACCCCCCCACACACACACACACATTGAAACCCCCCCACACACACACACACAATGAAACCCCCCCACACACACACACATTGAAACCCCCCCACACACACACACATTGAAACCCCCCCCACACACACACATTGAAACCCCCCCCCCCACACACACACACATTGAAACCCCCCCCCACACACACACACATTGAAACCCCCCCCACACACACATTGAAACCCCCCACACACACATTGAAACACACACACATTGAACCCCCCCCCACACACACATTGAAACCCCCCCACACACACACATTGAAACCCCCCACACACAAATTGAACCCCCCCCCACACACACACACACACACTGAACCCCCCCCCCCACACACACATTGAACCCACACATACAGAAACCCCCCCGCACACATACTGAAACACACACACACTGAAAAACACGCAAACACTGAAACACTCACACACATTGAAACCCACACACTCGCACACTGAAACACACACACACACAACCCCACACATTGAAACCCACATACACAAACCCACACACACACACTGAAACCACCCCCCACACACACACACACATTGAAACCCACACACACACACACATTGAAAAACACGCAAACACTGAAACCCACACACACACACACATTGAAACACACACACATTGAAACCCAAACACACACATTGAACCCCCTCCACACACACACATTGAAACCCCCCCACACACATATTGAAACCCCCCCACACACATACTGAAACCCCCCCACACACATATTGAAACCCCCCCACACACATACTGAAACCCCCCCCACACACATACTGAAACCCCCAAACACACATACTGAAACAAACACACACACACACACTAAAACACACACACATTGAAAAACACGGAAACACTGAAACACCCAAGCACACACACACACACATTAAAACCCACACACACACATTGAAACCCCCCCCCACACACACAGACACAAATATTGAAACACACTCACATACTGAAACACACACACATTGAAAAACACATTTACACACTGACACAAACATTGAAACACACACATACACACTAAAACACACACACACACACACACACATTGACCCCTCCCCCCACACTAAAACACACACATTGAAACCCCCCACACTAAAACACACACATTGAACCCCCCCCCACACACACTAACCCACACATTGAAAAACACATTTACACACTGACACACACATACTAAAACACACACACACACATTGAAAAACACATTTACACACTGAAACAAACATTAAAACACACACACATTTTAACACACACACAGATTGAAACACATACATTTTAACACACACACACACACACACATTAAAACACACACACACATTGAAACACGCATTTTAACACACACACACGGGGATGGGACACTTCATCGCGGCTGCTTCCGCGCAGCCGTTTCACCGCTGACTCTGCACCATAAGACAGCTCGCCGCTGGAGATTTAATCGCGGGACATTTCATCGCTAAAGGTACGTTTATTTCAGTATTTTCGTTTATTTCAGTTAGGGTGGTTCGAATTAGGGTTTAGGGGGTTAATTATAGTATTAGGGTTTAGGGGGTTAATTATAGTATTAAGGTTTAGGGGGTTAGTATTAGGGTTTGGGGGTTAGTATTAGGGTTTAGGGGGTTAGTATTAGGGTTTAGGGGGTTAATTATAGTATTAAGGTTTAGGGGGTTAGTATTAGGGTTTGGGGGTTAGTATTAGGGTTTAGGGGGTTAATTTTAGTATTAGGGTTCAGGGGTTAGTAGGGTTTGGGGGGTTAGTATTAGGGTTCGGGGGTTAGTATTGGGGTTTAATTTTAGTATTAGGGTTCAGGGGGTTAGTATTAGGATTTAGGGTGTTAGTATTAGGGTTTGGGGGTTAGTATTAGGGGTCGGGGGTTAGTATTAGTATTGGGGTTAATTTTAGTATTGGGGGGGCACTTTGGGGGAGGGAATCATTTATTAGGGGGGTATTATCTTTTTACTTTTACATTTGTAAGAGCTGACATAGTCGCGGCCTTATTCTTCATTGCTGACACTTCAGCGTTCTAACTGCCGCGCTGAACTGTCAGCGATGAAGATGCGGCGAAGAAGTGTCCTAGACCCCACACACATTTAAACACATACATATTTTAACACACACACACACACACACACATTAAAACACATACTTATTTTAACACACACACACATTAACACATACATTTTAACACACACACACACTGACACATACATTTTAACACACACACACACTGAAACACATACATATTTTAACACAAACACACTGAAGCACATACATATTTTAACACACACTGAAACACATACATATTTTAACACACACATTGAAACGCATACATATTTTAACACACACATTGAAACGCATACATATTTTAACACACACATTGAAACGCATACATTTTAACACACACATTGAAACGCATACATTTTAACACACACATTGAAACACATACATTTTAACACACACACACACACATTGAAAAACACATTTACACACTGACACAAACATTAAAACACACACACACTTCTTTTCTTTCTTTTTTTTTTACCAAAAAAAAAACAAAACACGTTATACTATTTGTGCCACTCCCTTCAGGGAGGAGGACGGTGTCATTCAGTTCTTCTGTCTGAGGTCAGAGAGCGCGACGGGGCGGAGCTTGCACCCGTCACGCTGTGCGCAATGAGACTAGGAGTGTGCGCAATGAGACTAGGAGGTGCGGTGACGGGCCGCAGCTCTAAGATGAGGGTAAAGGTGCTCATCGGAGCGCCATTCCTCCCGTGCGTCTGGACGTGGTGCACCCGCCCAGAATCGGAGCTGCCTGTATATAACTATTAGAAACTTAAACCAATACTTTACACATGTCCTTATTCAGTCTGTCAAAAATAGGATTAGAATGATATCATATTTTCAATCTTTACATTGTTTCTCAGAACTATACAAACACTTACAGGGTCTAACCTGGTTTCCGGAGATGCTGCACACAGCTGATGGAGCCAATGTCAGTAGCATGAGGTTTGGGGAGGGCGCATAGAGTCAGGGTAAGGAAGGGTTCATAAGTAAGGATGGGAAGTCGGTAATATCGCGCGACTAGGGTTCTATAGCGCGTGTAAACAGCTTTAAGTGCGGATCGGTTAATATTGGCACGAGCGTAGCGCAGACAGTTATTTCAGCGGGAATTTATAAATATAGAAGCGCTGCGATATTATTAAAATGCATTCTATTGCCAGCTGTGATCTCCAGCTATGTACAGGAGGTTGTGACAACAGCAACTTCATTTTATACAAGCCCGATAAACACTCTATCTAAATACATTTTAAACTTTGACCCAAGGGAAAATCTTTCACATTTACGATCATTAATTAAATTATTCTAGCATGGCATTGAGGAGATAGGCTCACACAACTTTAGTTGTGGAGACCAAATGGATCTTTGACTTGAAAACAGTGACACCTAGTGGTCTGTGTATAGACTTTTAAATGTCAGAATTTTTATGGACTGCTTCTTTGCAACATTGCATGTCACTTGTACCTCTTGTCTTTATATGATCTTTATTTCTTTGATACACAAGCACATTTATATTCACCTACATTATATTCACAGCATGGTATTTAATATGTTTTAGTATGTTTCTGTTTTAAAATACCAACTGATCAAGGTCTAACAGCTTTTTGTATATATATATGTATATACACATGTTAAATCCACTTCCATTTAAGCAATAACATTTAGAATAAGCACATTTATTGCACAAGATTGTTAGAATACCTTGTTTATAGAAGGACTTCACAGATTCATATAATACATGTGAATGTATTTATAAGTTATTGTGAAGCCCTTTCCAAATTTTTCAATATTTTTTAATATTTTGGATATTTGTGTTATATTTTGGATATGGAGATAGCCTCTGATATACTGCTTGGTGGCAAAACTGATATACATATATGTATATATGTACAGTATCTTTTTGATTCCTCCTTGACTTTTAACCCCTAAGTGACATGACTTTTTTGGCTTGTCCGACGCTTGGTGACATGGGCTGTTTTTAACATTTTCGTTTGTGTTTTTCTGTAATTTATTTCTGTCTCATTTAGTGTATCCACACGAACTATATATTGTTTGTATTGTCACAAGAAGGGCTTTCTTTTGATACCATTATTTTGATAATAGCATGTCATTTGATATAAAAAAAATTATAAAATATGGCAAAAAAAATAAAAACTTTTTTTTTTTTAACTTTTATCTGAAAAATCGTATACTCATCTACAAGAGACAACAAAAAACACTGCTAAATAGTTTCTAATATTTGTCCTGAGTTCAGAAATAGCCCATGTTTTATGTTTTTGTGCTTTTTTTATTCATGTTACAGGGCCAGAACTATAAGTAGTGCAAAGCTATTTCAAAATTAGCGATGGGGATATTGTATTACTCATTTCTGTACTAAATCCATGAATGACCCCCCACATGTACATATATTTGAAAACTAGACAACTCAGGGCATTTAACTTGGGGTATTTTGACACATTTCATGTAGTCAATTTTACCACCAAAGTTTGCAGCAAAATATTTTTTTACATTTTTGTTTTTACATAGATTCCAATTTAGGAAACATTACCTGAAAATGTGAAGGGGTATTTCCAAACAACACCTCAATATGTGTTCAGCAACATCTGAGTACAGGGATACCACCCATGTATAGGTTTGGTTAGGTTATTTGGGGGTAAAATGGCCACATTTAAGAGGTGCGCTTTTTGGTTTTCCAACTTGGAATTTTGACATGCAGAAAACCTGCGCCCATGTCCCATTTGTAACATTTTTGAAGCCGGAAAGTGTATTCTACCCCACAAAACCATATATTTTTGAAAACTAGACACCCTAGGGTATTTCAAAAGGTAGTATTTTAACACTTTCCATGCATTAATTCTACCACCAGCCTATGTCAAATTTTAGGTTAGTAATATAGTTAAGCAATATGTGTTCAGCAACAAATCCTGAGTACAGGGATACCACGCATGCATAGGTTTGTTAGGTTGTTTGGGGGCTAAAAGGCCACATTTAGGGGGTGTGCATTTCCAACTTGGAAAGTCAGCCTGCAGCCCATGTTCCATTTGGGACACTTTTGAAGCCTGTTAAAGTATTTTACCCCATTTTGGAAATCTAGACATCCTAGGGTATTTCAAATGGTGGTATTTTAACACTTTTCATGTACTAATTCTACCACCAACCTATGTCAAACGGTTGGGATGTAATTTTTTTTCACACACATTGTAGTTCAGGCATGAATTTTCAGATTCTGGTATTTGCCACTGCCAACCAACACCTCAATATGCGTTCAGCAACATCTCCTGAGTACAGGGTTACCACCCATGCATAGGTTTGTTTGTTTGTTTTGGGGCTAAAAGGCAACGTTTGGGATGTGCGCATTTCCAACTTGGAATTTTGACACAGGGAATTGCTTTTATAAAAAAAAAAAAAATATCCTGGGTTGTCTATTTTTCCACAAATTATACCAGTATTCTGCATTTTACATTATTACAGCAAGAAATATCCACAAGATTAATATTGTATTTTCCTTCAACATTCATTAGGTGTGTTCAAACAGGCAAACCTTTTTCAAATATTTTAATTATTATTCTTTTACATTCTGTCCATGCCAAATGGTGGATCACAGGGCTGGCCTTTGGGGTGTGCGACTGCACAGGGCACAACATCCAGGGGGCGCCAGAGGAGGCAACTTTTCTACCTGTGCCCCACTATTTATCTGACACCCCTGATTACCCCGTCACTTAATTTCGGCAGATTTACAACCTATACTTGCCCAGCTTGCTGTCAATACTGTCGAGATCCTTCACGCATGCGTGCTAGCTAACTCCATGAAGAATTTCTCGAGGTCTTCAGCCAGCTGATTGAGGGAGAATTGTACTTGCGCGCATGCACAGTACACAAAGTTGCAGTAAGCCAGCTGATTGCACGTCAACGGAAGTGACGATCTCGAGCATTCTTGTCTCGAGTAAAATTTCACAATACCAGCCCACAAGGATGCCCCACACAACCCCAGGGACTAGATGAGCCTCCCACCAGGCCAGAAAGGTAGGATCCTGGGAAGGAGAATAATATTAGCATTTAAAAAAAAAAAAATCTGCTGCTGTGAACTCATCATCGCCAACATCATGGTGGACACCTGGCTGAGCATAATGGGAATTGTAGTTCACACCTAACATCTGCAGTCTTATCTACTGTTGACTGCACTTTCCATGAAGCTCAGCCAGAATCAAGGAAGCAGTATATATGGCTGAGACTTATGGGAACTGTAGTCAACAGCAGATGGTGAGACAGGTTGTGGACTACAAATCCCATGATGCCTAGTCATGGTGGACACCTGGCTGAGCAAGCTGGGTGCTATGGCAAGACATGTGAATGCAAGCTCGGTGCTTGGCATTTGCAGTGTGTGCAATCATGGTGCTGTGGCAAGACTTGTGGGTGCAAGCTGGATGCTTGGCAATTCCTGTGTGTTCAACCTTGGTGCTCTGGCAAAACATGTGGGTGCAAGCTGGGTGCAATGGCAATAGATGGGCAGGAGAAATGGTGTGTAGGAAATAAATAAATACTAGGAATGTTCGCTGGCAGAGCAGCGAAGGTGGGCCCACACAGGGCACCTGAACATGTAAAGCCAGCCCTGGTGGATCATACATAAATATGGTGGCAAAAAATGCATTGTCTTTGGAGTACAACATCCTTGGACATGAATGATTTATACAAGTTCTTAGCACTTATTTCATTATTGTATGCTGTTATCTATTAGAAAACGTGGCAATGCACAAAGTGAACAAGTCTGTGCCTTTAACTGAAATGCTTCTAAAATATGCAACCCAAAGGGCAAAGATGATTTTAATACAGCCCGCACTATATACATTTTCAAATGATTTTTATTTTATATAAAGGGTGCCATTTGGTGGCTCTAGAACCGAATCCAGCCCTAGTGAAACATCCGGTGCATCTCAGCAAACCACGGATAGTAATTTAGCTATAGTTATATTAGTAGGATCTTAAGATTATGCACTGATTACAGTGCACACGTCTTGCCCACCCAGCTCTCAGGGCTGTCTTTTAAACTGTGTGGGCCCCTGGGCAAAACAAGCCAATGGGGCCCCCCATGGCCCCTCCCCTTGACCCGGCCACAATGGATGTGCATCACCGAAAAATCACTCTAAACTATGTAGTTTAATTGTTAAATTATAATTATTTATTAATTGCATATATTAAACAAATAATCATCAGAAAGTTTGTTTCGAAATGACCATTAGGGAGCAGGCATGTTAGGGCAACTAGAAATCTGTCTCCAAATATTCTAACATGCCTGCTCCCTAATGGCACTAAATGGAGCAAAGAGGTCTTGGTGCTTTCTTTATATTCTTTCATTACAACTTTCTATTTTAAATGTCTTTGCTTTATGCAATCTTTCAATGTAACAGAACTTCATTATAGTCACCAGTTGTCATTACCTAATGTTTCTCATCAAGAACTACATGGTTCTTGCTGAGAAATGTGAGCCTCTCCCTCGCTGCATTGTGCATCCACTACCCACTCAGTAAAGTAATACTTTCATTAGTCCCTGGCCTTATCTTATATCTAGGATAGCCTTTTACCTATCCCATGCATGCTTAAAATCCTTCACTGTATTAACCTCTACCACTTCTACTAGAAGGCTATTCCATACATCCACTACCCTCTCAGTAATGTAATCCTTTCATTAGTCCCTGGCCTTAACTTATATCTAGGATAGCCTTATACCTATCCCATGCATGGTTAAACGCCTTCACTGTATTAACCTCTACCACTTCTACTGGAACACTATTCCATACATCCACTACCCTCTTAGTAAAGTAATACTTTCATTAGTCCCTGGCCTTACCTTATATCTAGGATAGCCTTATACCTATCCTATGCATGCTTAAACTCATTCACTGTATTAACCTCTGCCACTTCTACTGGAAGGCTATTCCATACATCCACTACCAGGAGCCCCATTAGCTATGCCACACACAGGAGCCCCATTAGCTATGCCACACTGAGAAGAGATCTAAAATTATGTCACACACAGGGCCATTAAATATGCCACAGACCAGAGCTCTTTAATTATGCCACACATGGGAGCCCAATAAATATGTCATACACGGGAGCCCCATGAGGTGACTGCAGGCCACATTCATCTATAGTACAATTATAAAACAACGAAAATATATATTGACACACATATCACAAGCCTATCTATACACACAGACATCTCTCTCTCTATATATGATATCTATTAATACAATTAGTTGCATTTATACTTAGATTATGATTTTTTTTTAATATCCAACTATTTTCATATGTAATAAAAAGGTTATTGAAAAATTGCATTTCTTGGTTTTATTCCATTCCTCTGCACCCACATTGCACCTAAAGGATTTAACAGGGCTTGAAAAACTTAACAAGAGTTTAAGGAACCAGCAAAAAAGTCTACACTACACTAAATCACAGGTAGTCACACTCACTCAGGTAGTCAATCACATACATACATGCATACATCCTGGCATATTGGGTGGCTAAATCCTGGCATTTTGTGGGGCATAATCCTGGGATAATGAGGGGCATAATCCTGGGATAATGAGGGGCATAATCCTGGGATATTGAGGGGCATAATCTTGGGATATTGAGGGGAATAATCCTGGCATATTGGGTGGCCAAATCCTGGCATTTTGAGGGGTATAATCCTGGGATATTGAGGGGAATAATCCTGGCATATTGGGTGGCTAAATCCTGGCATATTGTGGGGCAAAATCCTGGGATATTGAGGGGAATAATCCTGGCATATTGGGTGGCTAAATCCTGGCATATTGTGGGGCAAAATCCTGGGATATTGAGGGGCATAATCCTGGCATATTGAGGGGCATAATCCTGGGATAATGAGGGGTCATAATCCTGGGACATTGAGGGGCATAATCCTGGGATATTGAGGGGAATAATCCTGGCATATTGGGTGGTTAAATCCTGGCATATTGAGGGGCATAATCCTGGGATATTGAGGGGAATAATCCTGGCATATTGGGTGGCTAAGTCCTGGCATATTGTGGGGGAAAGTCCTGGCATATTGTGGGGGAAAATCCTGCATTTTGGGTGGCTAAATCCTGGCATATTGTGGGGCAAAATCCTGGGATATTGAGGGGCATAATCCTGGCATACTGAGGGGCATAATCCTGGGATAATAAGGGGCATAATCCTGGGACATTGAGGGGCATAATCCCGGATATTGAGGGGAATAATCCTGGCATATTGGGTGGCTAAATCCTGGCATATTGAGGGGCATAATCCTGGGATATTGAGGGGAATAATCCTGGGATATTGGGTGGCTAAGTCCTGGCATATTGTGGGGCATAAAGAACTAAATTTGGGTAGAAACCATGAAGTTGCAAAATGTAGGAGTAAGCAAACAATCTAATAAACAGGCTTGTTTCTTTAGCTATGGCTTAAGTTAAACATAAACATAGAATGTGTCGGCAGATAAGAACCATTCGGTCCATCTAGTCTGCCCAATTTTTTTGAGTACTTTTATTAGTCCCCCATTCCCGGTCTTATAGCTAGGATAGCCTTGTGTCTATCCCACGCATGCTTAAAATCCTTGACTGTGTTTACCTCTACCACTTCTGCGGGCAGGCTATTCCATACATACCATTACCCTCTCAGTAAAGTAATACTTCCTGATATTACTTTTAAATCGTTGCCCCTCTAATTTAAGACTATGTCCTCTAGTTGTGGTACATTACATTACATTAACATTTATTTGTACAGCGCCACCAATTCTCGAAGCGCTTGGTACAGAGCAAAGAAAGGAACTACATACTAATTTAGACAAACTAGTACAGACTGGTACTGAGGTAGAGAACCCTGCTCGTAAGCTTACAATCTAGAGGGAATGGGGTCCATGACACAATTAAGGGATTGAAGAGGTCAGAGGGATTGAAGTTGTAGTAACAGTAGAGTGGATGGGAGGCATTAGGTGGGATAGGTCAAAGAGGGAGTGTGTGTTTGAGCTAGGTTGGGTAGTAAGCCTCTCTAAAGAGATGAGTTTTGAGGGACTTTTTAAAGTTTGAAAACGAGGGAGAGAGCTGGATGCTCCGGGGAAGGGAGTTCCAGAGAGAGGGGGCAGCTCGGGCGAAATCTTGGAGACGAGAGTGAGAAGTGGTGATGAGATTAGAAGAGAGTGTTAACCCCTGTGAGGAGCGCAAAGGTCGTGTAGGGAAGTAGCGGTTAACAAGGGAGGAAATGTACGTAGGAGCAGAGGAGTGGAGGGCTTTGTAGGTTAATGACAGAATTTAAAATGTTATCCTCGAGCAGACGGGAAGCCAGTGGGGGGTGTTGCAGAGAGGAGCCGCCGAATCAGACTGACGTGCAAGAAATATGAGTCTGGCAGCCGCATTTTGGATAGACTGTAGGGGAGCCAGACGAACCAGAGGTAGTCCAGTCAGAAGACCGTTACAGTAGTCCAGGCGAGAGATCACAAGCGAGTGCACTAGAATTTTAGCGGTCTCTTCGCTGAGGAACGGACGAATGCGTGCAATGTTCCTTAGGTGCAGCCGACAGGATCTGGCCAAGGACTGGATTTGAGGAAGGAAGGAGAGAGCAGAGTCAAAAGTGACCCCAAGACATCGAACACGGTCAGCCGGTACGATCGTAGTATTATCAACGTTGACCGTGAACCCAGGTGTAGGGACTGCAGTTGAGGGAGGGAAGATAATGAGGTTAAGTTTCAGGTAGCGATCAGACATACAAGCGGAGATGGCTGACAGACACTCAGCTACTCGTGACACTAGAGAGGGAGTGAGGTCAGGGGAGGAGAGGTAGAGCTGAGTATCATCCGCGTACAAGTGGTAGTGAAAGCCAAAAGAGCGGATGAGTTCTCCCAGAGAGGTAGTGTAGAGGGAAAACAACAGCGGGCCAAGGACTGATCCTTGCGGAACACCAACAGAGAGCGGAACAGGTGACGATGTCGCTCCAGCAAACGACACTGAATAGGAGCGCTCAGATAAGTACGACTCGATCCAAGAGAGTGCCACACCACTTAAGCCAAGCGAGGATAATGTATTCAGAAGGAGGCGGTGGTCAACGGTGTCAAAGGCAGCAGAGAGATCTAAGAGGATCATCACCGAGAAGTGGCCTTTAGATTTGGCAGCAAGGAGGACATTTGATACTCTAGTAAGGGTTGTTTCAGTAGAGTGTAAGGGTCTAAAGCCAGATTGAAAAGGGTCAAGTAGGTTATTGTGAGTCAGAAAGTCTGTCAGTCGCGAGTGCACCGTTTTCTCCAGCAACTTGGACACAAAGGGGAGAAGGGATATAGGACGGTAGTTAGACGGAAGAGTAGGGTCGAGGGAAGATTTTTTCAATAAAGGGAAGGTTTGGGCTTGCTTGAAGGTTGACGGTACTATTCCAGAGGTCAGGGAGAGGTTGATGAGATGGGTTAGAGTTGGACAAAGTAGAGGGGAAAGAGAGGATACAAGGTGAGATGGGATGGGATCAAGCGCACAAGTAGTAGATTTCGAGGAGGAGAGCAGATCGTCAACCTCTTTCTCAGCTACAGGGGAGAATATATTCAGAGTGGGTTTGGGGGATGGGAACGAGGCAGGAGGTAGTTGAAGCAAGTTGTGGTAGTTTTTCTTCTTTAACCCCTTTGCGCCCATATGACGAGTTAACTCGTCATAAGAGCCGCAGCATTAGCGACCTTATGACGAGTTAACTCGTCATGCAGTGTAGCCGGCGGTGCGCTCCGTGGGCACCGCCAGCCAGTCTGCAAAGGGTCCAGGACTAAGCCTCGCACCCGAGGCAAAGCTCCTGAACCAGATCGGTGGATTTCCGGGCATGTGATCGCGGTGATAACGTGATCACCGCGATAACATGCAAATTAGATGGCAAAGTCAGTGTGTTCACACACTGACTTTGCCTCTAATTCACTCTCTGTGCTTCACGTTCTTATAGTGAAGCACAGAGAGTGACCTGTAAGTAAAAATAAATTAATAAAGGAAGTTGAAAAAAAATAATAATAAATTAACCCTTTCATTGCTGATCACAGTTTGTAACTGTGATCAGTTTCCTTCCACTTTATGGCCCTCATTTATTTTTGTTTTTACAAATTTGTTTTATTTTTGCAATTTATAAAGTTTTTTTTTTAATAAATAAAGGTAATTTAAATATATTTATTTAATAAAATTTAACCCCTGCATGCCTGTTGCATGATTTTTATGGATCTGACATCGCACTCTTCAGAGTTTTTTTTAGTTGTGTAGCTTATTATTTGGAAAATAATGGGTAAAAACTTTTTTTTCCTCCAAAATTTCCTCTTTTATATGTATTTTTTAATACTAAAATGTAAATCATTTTCATGTATAGGGTATCAAAAGAAAGCTCTAACTGTCCTTTAAAAAAACAACATATAACTTGTATGGGTGCGTTAAATGAGAGGGAGGGAAATTATGTTTTAAAAACCGCGTATTAAAAATTGAAAAACGCTCTGGTCCTTGGCCCAGGAAAATCCCTTAAAGGGTTAAAAGTCCTTAAAGGGTTAAATATACTCTCTTCCTTTACTGTGTTGATTCCCTTTATGTATTTAAATATTTCTATCATATCCCCCGTGTTACGTCTTTCCTCCAAGCTATACATGTTAAGATGCTTTAACCTTTCCTGGTAAGTTTTATCCTTCAACCCATGAACCAGTTTAGTAGCCCTTCTCTGAACTCTCTCCAAAGTATCAATATCCTTCTGGAGATACGGTCTCCAGTATTGCCTACAAAACTCCAAGTGAGGTCTCACCAGTGCTCTGTACAATGGCATGAGCACTTCCCTCTCCCTATGCAACCAAGCATTCTGCTAGCATTTCCTGCTGCTCTATTGCATTGCCTACCTACCTTCAAGTCCTCTGAAATGATTACTCCTAAATCCCTTTCCTCAGATGTTGAGGTTAGAACTGTACCAAATAGTCTATATTCTGCTTTTGGGTTTTTATGCCCAAAGTGCATAATCTTGCACTTGTCCACATTAAATGTCAGTTGCCACTGCTCTGACCATTTTCCTAGTTTAGCTAAATCATTTGCCATTTGGCTTATCCCTCCATGAATATCAACCCTGCTGCAAATCTTTGTATCATCAGCAAAAAGACATACTTTGCCAACAAGACCTTCTGCAATATCGCTAATAAAAATATTAAAGAGAATGGGTCCAAGTACAGATCCCTGAGGTACCCCACTAGTAACAAGACCTTGCATCGAATATACCCCATTGACTACAACCCTCTGTTGCCTGTCACTCAGCCATTGTCTAATCCATTCAACAATATTGAAATCCAAACTCAAGGATTTCAGTTTACTGATAAGCCTTCTATGTGCGACAGTGTCAAAAGCCTTACTGAAATCTATGTAAGCAATGTCTACTGCACCACCCTGATCTATTATTTTAGTCACCCAATCAAAAAAAATCAATAAGATTAGTTTGGCATGATCTCCCTGAAGTAAACCCATGCTGTCTCTGATCTTGAAATGACTCTGACTTTAGATGTTCAACAATCCTATTCTTTAACAAGGTTTCCATTATTTTCCCCACTACTGAAGTAAGACTTACTGGTCTATAGTTGCCCGCCTCCTCCCTACTACCTTTCTTGTAAATGGGCACAACATTAGCTAATTTCCAGTTATGGTATTTATTCTCCACCATTCTTAATAGGGGGCTTTATTGCAACATGTAACTCTGTTAACTCTCTTTTAATTTAAATGCTGAGAAAGGGGTGGGACATGTGATGTCATGATATGGGAAAATAATATGATAATGTGGGGGGGGGGGGGGGGGGTCAATTTTTATTTTGCCTAGGGCGGCAAAAATCCGTGCACCGGCCCTGCATACATACACACTCTGACAGAAACACTCAGCCAGAAGGAAAGGTGCTCAATGTTGTAAATGTGGTCTCACAGATCACGTTGTGCTGGAGGCATGGCACTTTGGTCTTCCTTACAGCACCGGATGCACTGTGATTTAGCCATTCAGTATGCCAGAATTTTGCCACTTAATATGTCAGGATTTAGCCACTCAATATGCCAGGATTTAGCCCCTCAATATGCCAGGATTTAGCCACTTACTATGCCAGGATTTTGCCACTCACTATGCCAGGATTTTACCCCACAATATGCCAGGATTTAGCCATTTACTATGCCAGGATTTAGCCACTCACTATGCCAGGATTTTGCCACTTAATATGCCAGGATTTAGCCCCTCAATGTACCAGGATTTAGCCACTCTATGCCAGTTAATATGCCAGGATTTTGCCCCTCAATATGCCAGGATTTAGCCACTCACTATGCCAGGATCTTGCCCCACAATATGCCAGGATTTAGCCACTTAATATGCCAGGATTTTGCCACTCTATATGCCAGGCTCTTGCCCCACAATATGCCAGGATTTAGCCCCTCAATGTGCCAGGATTTTGCCACTCTATGCCAGGATTTAGCCATTTATTATGCCAGGATTTAGCCATTTAATATGCTAGGATTTAGCCATTTAATATGCCAGGAGTTAGCCACTCACTATGCCAGGATCTTGCCCCACAATATGCCAGGATTTAGCCATTTATTATGCCAGGAGTTAGCCACTCAGTATGCCCAGATTTGCTCGTTTTATGCGCGACTTCAATATAGTTAAGAAGAAAAAAAAACGACCGGAGATTCCTTCCTCCGTGCAGGAGGTAAGACTGCACGGAGGAAACAACGGAGAGCAAGCAGGTAAGTATGCAACTACATTCGCTCCATAAGACGCACAGGCATTTCCCCTCACTTTTGAGGAGGAAAAAAGTGCGTCTTATGGAGCGAAAAAAAAAAAAGTTACATTCTTTTTTTCTTTCAAAAATTCGGACGGGGGCCCCTAAAACTCGGGGGCCCCTGGGCAGTCGCCATCTGCCCATGGGGAAAGACGGCACTGCCAGCTCTAGTCTCTAGACAGCCGTATCCCACCCGAACTCCTGCCTCCGCGTGCACTGTGGGGTCAGCGGGCACGCGCACACCTTGAATGGCTGTGTTTTCCTTGACAAGGAACAAGCGTGCAGGCAGTGCACAAAGACACAACTCATCATCTCTCCACGTGCCCCTATAGGGAGACAGGGGGCGGGTCCTCCGGCTTCTCCTCCAACCAGAGCTCACCACGACCAGTGCTCAACTTACTGGGAACTAGTTGAACTGGAAGTGGGCAATCAGGAGCAGGACACAGGCTATGCAGTTCTGAGCGTGTGCTGTGAGGCTAGTCAGGTACTATTGCCCCAGTGATCTAGCAGGAAGCCGGACACAGTATTCCTTGTTTAGTCCAGACAGGGACCCTTCTCCAGCATGGTGTCACCCAGCGCCTGTGCCCAGAAGCTCCTGTCTTTCTTCCCTTTCCTGCTTGTTCTCTTTGATCTGCAATACGAAGGTAAGTTGACAGCTGGCAGTGGGCTACACCAGTCCCTAAGGCACCATTTCACTGTCGCCTAACAGTGACGGGTTGGGTTACCATTAGGCCACATGCATATCAATAGTCTCCTGTCAGGGGCAGTCAGCTGTTCTGTTGGTTGAGGTTCAGACACCCTCATTATCCTTTCCATGATTTTCTTTGTATTTTCTATGTGTGTGTTGTCAATGCACTTTACCTGCTATGGGAAACAAACCCTACCATGCTCAGCCAACCTTTAACCACTGTAGTTGGAGTACCAAAGTTTGCTTTTCTAAACCGTGGCACATGCTTTGCAAAAGGTTTTGTGATGTGTCAAAAATGTGTTTCTCAAATAATGCTATTAAAGTGTTGTAAAGGCATTTTTTTTTAATTGGTAGGTTTTTCTTGCCTTTCCACTTATTCTGCTTCTATAACAACCTGTCTGCCTGAAGTGACTGTGAGCAAAAGTCTTTGGCAAACAAATAAAGGAGTACATTAAGTCACAATAAATTTTAAATCCAAATAATGAATTTGTAATTAATTTTTCAACAATACAAACAAAGGTTTAGTGCTTCAATGACATTGCTCACATAGCAAAGTAATTGTAGTTATCAGACTCTTTTGGGAAAGTGATTTAGGAGCTAGATGTAGACCAGATGACAATTAATGTAACTTAACGAGCATGATAGAGACATTGGTCTTTTATTTGTGGTGCATGGTCTGTTTTTTCTACTATGGGTTGCAAGAATTTGGGAGCTATCCACCAACTGAGGTGTAGGTGAAAAATGAAACAAGCGCTTAAGCCAAAGTTAAAGGAACAAATATCTTTTGAATGTTTAGGTTTAAGAAAACAGGTCCACATTTTATTTTAATCTCCATCCAGATTGTTTGTCTGTTGCTGGTCAGCTACAATCTCTTCACATTAAGGGGTCTGTTTGCTAGAACATGAACGGCAAAGGTCAGGCATTAATAGTGGGAGAAATGGGTACACTGGAGAACTGTACATTGGAGAAATGGGTACATTGGGTTTTGCTGTTCTCCTGCCAGTTCACTCTTGCAAAACGTGATAATAAAAATGTCAATTGATTACTTGGAGTGATATCATCTGACATTACTTGTCCAAATTGAAGCAAACTGGCATTATGTGTGATCACATTTCTTTTTTTTAAAAGATGTGCAATACCTACACAAAGTAAACTAAACATAACTATCTGAAACACAGGTAGAACATGATGAATCTGCCTAATCCAGCCAGGAATGTTATACCCCAACAATACATATTTTGAATAACGCACCATTATAAAAGTATACAAAGCTCTAATTCAGTAGTGAATGCTCTAATAACAATTGTACGGTAGTTACCTAGCCCATTGCTTGCTTACTTCTGGTCCCAAATCCTTGAAAATGACTGGAGTTCTACAGATCCATAAAAGTGGGTATATAAGTTTAGTATTAACCTGCAGGTCCATATACTCCCTATTCTCTCTCTAAAGTTTGGTAACGTTACCCACATACACCTATGCAAGTAGAACTAGCATTCTCACTTTCTAAACAGGGGGACTAGTTTATATAAATTAACCAGTCCCCCTTACCTGGAAAAAATCTTAAACTAAACATGGGAGATAGAACATAACACAGTAAAGCTGGCTGTCATGCTCTAAGCCCATGTGATGCAATGCCATTGTCTAAAGGTGACTACCTCATTGTATCTAAAGTCAGAATGTCCCTGATAATGTGACACAATCTTGGATATGTTTGTGCTTATATTTTATTTGATGTAATGTGTATACCTCTCTGACTTACTCATATCAATAGGTATGTATGTGTAAGTGGTTATTGGTTATGCTCTGCAGGATATACTTGAAAAGGAAATAAATCTGTATTCTTCCTGGTAAAACATTGCATAAGGAAGTCATAACTGCCAATTTACTGGAGGAATGACACTGAACAGCTGAATCAACACTAATGGTTCCCCAGGCCTGTTGCTCAAATAGGATTGGAGCTGTCCAACAAATACACCTGCTGACACAACCCTGCAAAGAAATATAAATGGTTTTAAAGGTAGTCAACAGCTGTTGGCGTGCTATTCGGTAAACATCACCAATTTGGAATTGGGGGTCCCCAACTCATCCCATAATCCAATGAATGGGAGAGGAGCTTCCAGCTCCATTGTACCTGTGAAATGGCAAAGGAAATAAAGTTCAAACAATCCCAGGTTAATAAAGAGCTTATATTATATTTACATTAAATATAATTACTGTATTTGCTCAAATATTAGACGACCCTGATTATAAGACGACCCCCCCAAACTTTGGATATTCCTTTAGGAAAAAACTAAAACCCTGAATAAAAGCCTGAAAAAACTAAAAGCCTGCCCTACACTTCCGTCTATTATGACGGACAGCCAGTCGGGCAGTGTCGGGCAGTATGGAGGATGTCTGCACGTATTGTGCACACATCCCCTGGCTGCCCAAATATCCCTGGTGGCTAGTGGGGGCAGCCGGAGGATGTCTGCACGATACTCGCAGACATTCTCCGCAGCTGCCTGCCACTTCCCCCGGGACTTTTATGATGAAGCCGGAAGGTCCAGCTCAGACATCCACCGGCTGTTAGTGAGGGGGATCCAGGTTCCCTGCAGCTCTGCGGGCTACCTGGATCCCAGTCTTATAGTCTGACCTCGATTTGAGGTCAGACTATAAAACGACCTCGAATATAAGACGAGGGTTTTTTTTCAGAGCATTTGCTCTAAAAAAAAAAAAAACCTTGTCTTAAATTCGAGCAAATACGGTAAATGCTCCTGGTTTCCATTGGTTTGGTACATGGAAATTCTGAGAGGGGAGCTTTGAGTGATTTTGGTTCATTAGAGCCTGATTGTCACCAATTTGGGTGTTAAAGTAAACCCAAGTTGCTCTACTTTTCAAAGCATTTAGGTTTTTTATTTATTTACATTTTTAGTATAACCAAATGCATACAAAATAGGGAGCTGTGATTTGGCAACAGTAACTTAATTAGGAACTAAATTGTCCGTTGTGATTAGCAGAATTGGAGTTTTTTTTACTGCAAAAATATAATATACAAATACTAAATATTTTTAAAAGTCTTCAAGACTTATAAAAGCTCCCCAATTACACTGAAACATTGATGTTTTGCATTTAAAGTTTGTAATCAAAGATTGACTTTCGAGTGCTTATTTTCAGTGAGCCAGGTGGAAATGTCCAAATTGGGCCCAAAGTGTCAATATTTTGTGTGTATTTTCCAGTACTGCCTTAACCTTCATGGGCATGGAGTTCATCAGAGCTTCACAGTTTGCCACTGGAGTCCTCTTCGACTTCTCCATGATTACATCACAGAGCTGGTGGATGTTAGAGACCTTGTGCTCCTCCACCTTCCATTTGAGGATGCCTCTCAGATGCTCAGTAGGGTTTAGGTCTGGAGGCATGTTTGGCTAGTCCATCACCTTTACCTTCAGCTTCTTTAGCAAGGCAGTGGTCGTCTTGGAGGTGGGTTTGGGGTCGTTATCATGTTGGAATACTGCCCTGCCGACCAGTCTCTGAAGGGAGGGGATCATGCTCTGCTTCAGTATGTCACAGTACATGTTGGCATTCATGTTTCCCTCAATGAACTGTAGCTCCCCAATGCAGGCAGCACTCATGCGGCCCAGACCATGACACTCCCACCACCGTGCTTCACTGTAGGAAAAACACTTGTTTTTGTACTCCTCACCTGGTTGCTGCCACACACGCTTGACACCATCTGAACCAAATAAGTTTATCTTGGTCTCATCGGAATCCATGTCCTTAGTCTGCTTGTCTTTATCAAACTGTTTGCGGGCTTTCTTGTGCATCATTTATAGAAGGCTTCCTTCTGGGACTACAGCCATGCAGACCAATTTGATGTAGTGTGTGGCGTATGGTCTGAGCACTGACAGGCTGACCCTTCAACCTGTGCAGCAATGCTGGCAGCACTCATACATCGATTTCCCAAAACAACCTCTGGATATGACGCTGAGCATGTGCACTCAACTCCTTTCATGTGAAACCGCTGTATGGTCTTGCCCACCGTGCTGCACCTCGGTTTCAGGGTCATGGCAATCTTCTTATACCAGGGCTTGACAAATTTTAATTAAGTTTTAGGAGCCAGCTAAAAAATGTAGGAGCCACACAACGGCACATCACAAAATCATAAACCCACGGACACAGTCACATACACCCACCTCACATACACAGCCAGTTACATTCACACATACGCCACATACACAGCCAGTTACATTCATACATACGCCACATACACAGCTAGTTACATTGACACACGCCACATACACAGCCAGTTACATTGACACACGCCACATACACAGCCAGTTACATTGACACATGCCACATACACAGCCAGTTACATTCACACTCGCCACATACACAACCAGTTACATACATACACACCACATACACAACCAGTTACATTCACACATACATACACACATACCACATAAAGTCAGTTACATTCACACACCACATACACAGTCAGTTACATTCACACACCACATACACAGTCAGTTACATTCACACACCACATACACAGTCAGTTACATTCACACACCACATACACAGCCAGTTACATTCACACACCACATACACAGCCAGTTACATTCACACACCACATACACAGCCAGTTACATTCACACATACATACACAGCCAGTTACATTCACACACCACATACACAGCCAGTTACATTCACACACATACATACACAGCCAGTTACATTCACACACATACATACACAGCCAGTTACATTCACACACATACATACACAGCCAGTTACATTCACACACATACATACACAGCCAGTTACATTCACACACATACATACACAGCCAGTTACATTCACACACATACATACACAGCCAGTTACATTCACACACATCACATACACAGCAAGTTATATTCACACACATACATACACAGCCAGTTACATTCACACACATCACATACACAGCAAGTTATATTCACACATACATACACAGCCAGTTACATTCACACATCACATACACAGCCAGTTACATTCACACATACATACACAGCCAGTTACATTCACACACACCACATACACAGCCAGTTACATTCACACACACCACATACACAGCCAGTTACATTCACACACACCACATACACAGCCAGTTACATACACACATACATACATACATACACCCACACACACACCACATACACAGTCAGTTACATTCACACATACACAGCCAGTTACATACACACATACATACACACATACATACACAGCCAGTTACATACACACATTTTTGTTCTTTAAAAAAAAACAACACAAAAATGGTATTTCTTACGGTGTCCTCCCTCCCTGCTGCTTACCTCATTGCAGGGCAGGGGGAAATTAATGCTGAAGCCCAATCCTCTTTCGGTTCCTGCTAAGTGCCGTGTTGTCACGTGACACTCGGCACTACTGCGTGTTGCGCGAGGGGGCGGAGCTTACAGTCTGTGTGATCCGCACAGACTTTCCCACCACGCACTACGATGAAAGTGAAAGAAAAATGGATGGCAGCCTGCAAGGGCACCCTGTGACAAACAGCACCCGGGCGCCAGGTCTGATTTCCTGTTTTGCCATGAGATGCCATGTTGAACTTCCAGTGACCAGTATGAGAGAGCGAGAACACCAAATTTAACACACCTGCTCCCCATTCACACCTGAGACCTTGTAACACTAACGAGTCACATGACACCGGGGAGGGAAAATGGCTAATTCGGCCCAGTTTGGACATTTCCACTAAGGGGTGTATTTATTTATTTATTTATTTATTTTTTGTTGCCAACGGTTTAGACATTAATGGCTGTGTGTTGAGTTATTTTGAGGGGTCAGCAAATTTACACTGTTATACAGACTGTACACTTACTAGTGTGAGGGGTGTACTCACTTTTGTGAGATACTGTGTGTGTATAATTATATATATATATATATAAAAATGTACATGCCTAGGTCTCCACTCTGCTTTGTGAAAACTATATTGAGTGTAAAATCATGAACAATATTGACAAATCCCTAACCAGCCTCACTGCCCTTTCTCTCCTTATGCCCCGGAGTCTCTTCCCTAAAATCATTGTGTTTATTGAGAAAAGTCCATTCTAGTGCAAAATTTAAGAACTTGTCCAGTCGGAAGGAACAATCTGTTGGTTTCCATGGTGATTGCTCCACCTTTTTAAACATTGCCCCACAGTTGGCCTTTTATAAATGACTTCTCTGCCCTGCATTGTTTTTCTGTGACCATTTGAAATGTTAAAGGAATGCTGTTGAAAATTTAGTAATCTAGTTTGTGAAATATTTGCCAAGAAAGGGAGCCGGGAATATAAACCCAGCATTGGAGAAGTTCACATCAGAGGTAGCCAACTATCTGTCTCCAGCTGTTAATGGCCTCCAATTCCTTTAACCCTGGCATATCATGGGGTTTGTCGTTCATCAACAGCTGGAGAGCCGAGATTTCCTACAGTTGTGTTTCAGACCTTTATTATTATCACAGCCCAATGCAGTATGTCAGGTGTGTTATTTGTGTGCTTAATTAGGCAAATGTTGAAGTAATGACATGTTTAAAGCTTCCAAGGTAGTAATTACCTCTTCACTGATCCTCCCAGGGAGTTCTATAAAAGTGAATGTGGGGATTAGGCTTCATTAAATATAGAAAACATTGGGCTCAGTTGTTATTGTTGAAATGCAAAAGAAATAGAATTAGGTGATGGTGTCTGTATTTCAGAAAATCCAAATTATTAAGAAGAATAAAGGAGATGGAGTATCGACCATGTAGTTTTCTTTTCTTTTATTCCTGGACTGTAATGGCATATGCTTCATAAAGGAAAATTATCTCTTTAAACCAGTGGAAGTATTTTACTTGTGATAATGTGGCAAATATTGGTGCCACAACTATGATATTTTTGGTAAATACCTTTTTGGCATGTGTACTATGCTCTCTCTGTCCTGTAGAATGTTGATTATTATTTGATGGCTATATAAGAACGATTTCACTTTGGTTAGTTAAGTGCAAAACTATGCACTGGTTTTACATTAGAAAATTTACCCTTTTAATAATGCTAAAGATTTCTCATGGGTTTTATTAGTCTGCAAATCTAATGTGCCACTTGACTCTGTTCAAAAGGAAATTAATACATCACAATATCTTATTGGCCTGTGCAGCTACCTCCTGGCACTGTGCACTACTGCTAAGTTTATGGTCTACTACTACTACTCCCAAATCCTTTTTCATTAGTAGAATTCCCCAAGGAAAAACCATTTAAACTAAATGTTGCATTTTTATTTTTGTACCTAAATCAGGGCTTGACAAATTTAATTTAGTTTTAGGAGCCAGCTAAAAAATTTAGGAGCCAGACAACGGCACATCACAAACGCACGGAGACAGTCACATACACCAACCTCGCATACACAGAAAGTTACATTCACACATACGCCACAAACACAGCCAGTTACATTCACACATGCCACATATACAGCCAGTTACATTCACACATACATACACACAGACCACATAGACAGCCAGTTACATTCACACATACATACACACAGACCACATAGACAGCCAGTTACATTCACTCATACATACACACAGACCACATACACAGCCAGTTACATTCACACACACACACACACACACACCACATACACAGCCAGTTACATTCACACACGGACACACACACCACATACACAGCCAGTTACATTCACTCATACATACACACAGACCCCATAGACAGCCAGTTACATTCACTCATACATACACACAGACCACATACACAGCCAGTTACATTCACTCATACATACACACAGACCACATAGACAGCCAGTTACATTCACACATACATACACACAGACCACATAGACAGCCAGTTACATTCACACATACATACACACAGACCACATAGACAGCCAGTTACATTCACTCATACATACACACAGACCACATAGACAGCCAGTTACATTCACACATACATACACACAGACCACATAGACAGCCAGTTACATTCACTCATACATACACACAGACCACATACACAGCCAGTTACATTCACTCATACATACACACAGACCACATAGACAGCCAGTTACATTCACTCATACATACACACAGACCACATACACAGCCAGTTACATTCACACATTTTTGTTCTTTAAAAAAAACACAAACATGGTATCTCTTACGGTGTCCTCCCTCCCTGCTGCTTACCACAGTGCAGGGGAGGGGGACATTAATGCTGGAGCCCGATCCTCTTTCGGTTTCTGCTAAGTGCCGAGTTGTCACGTGACACTCGGCACTACAACGTGTTGCGCGAGGGGGCGGAGCTTACAGTCTGTGTGATCCGAACAGACTTTCTCCCCTCGCGCTGCGTGTAACGGATGGCAGTCGGCAAGGGCTCCCTGTGACAAACAGCACCCGGGCGCCAGGTCTGATTTCCTGGTCGCCATGGCGACCTGGCGCCCGGGGTTTGTCGAGCCCTGACCTAAATGCATAATTTTACACTTGCCTGCATTGAATCTCATTTGCCATTTATCTACCCAATTTGTCCCAATCCTCTTGCAGCGCAGATGCATCTAGTTCAGACTGTATTAGTCTACTTAATTTTGTGTCATTGGCAAACACTGAGACATTGGTCCCTGTGCTCTCTGGGAGATCATTAATAACAAATCAAAAAGAAGAGGACCCAGGACAGAACCCTAAGGGACTCCACTTATCACATCTGTCCAATATGAGAACTTCCCATCTTCCACCACCCTTTGCCTTCTATCTTACTTACTAAAGATTTGTCCCTAAGCCTTTTTCAGTCAATTTGGACTTGAATTCAGCTGCAGGGTCAAGTTATAGTGTGATGGTAATACCATTGTGAAAGCCACTTCTTCTTGATTGATTATTGCCAGTGATCTCTGTTTTCCCAGTGAATGTCAATATAGCTTTCTATACATGGCTTTCATGGTGAGGGTTCCATCCATAGAACTGTTCTTATGAAGTCTTTAAAATTTGCCAAAAATAACAAGCCAACCTTTCTTCTTTTCTGCCCTCAGGAGTGGAGTGCGGTATAAATGCTGATGTTGACAAGCATCTGGAAATGGGAAAGAAACTGTTAGCAGCTGGACAGCTTGCAGATGCATTATCTCACTTTCACTCTGCCATAGGTAATTACCAAAGTATCCCTATATGGGACTGGCTCTTCCAGTGCTGTTATTTGATACAAGAGTAGTATGCAAGGAAAAGCCTGTGCAGAAAATGCTTGGTTCAATAAGAAGTAATCAACATCCCTATGTAAAACTGATAAAGCAAACCAAGTGTTAATGGAATATCATGGTTACAAGAAAGTAAATAGGGGGGAACAAAGGTGATTGATATTCTGCAATAAAAATCTTGAAACTAAAAATGTCATCAATTTCTACAACTGTTGTAATTGTTCGCTTTTTGGTCTACTACAGGGGTCCTCAAACTTTTTAAACAGGGGGCCAGTTCACTGTCCCTCAGACCGTTGGAGGGCCGGACTATAGTAAAAACAAAAACTATGAACAAATTCCTATGCACACTGCATACATCTTATTTTGAAACAAATCGGGAACTAATACAATATTTAAAATGAAGTAAAGTTAAATCAACAAACTTACTTATTTCAATGGGAATATTGTGCCAGTCAGATGCCCAGGAATATTGTACCAGTCAGATGCCCAGTAATATTGTACCAGTCAGTGCCCAGTAATATTGTACCAGTCAGTGCCCAGTAATATTGTACCAGTCAGATGCCCAGGAATAGTGTGCCATTCAGATGCCCAGTAATATAATGCCAGTCAGATGCCCAGGAATATTGTGCCAGTCAGAGCCCAGGAATAATGTACCAGTCAGATGCCCAGGAATATTATGTCAGTCAGATGCCCAGTAATATTATACCAGTCAGATGCCCAGTAATATTATGCCATTCAGATGCCCAGTAATATTATGCCATTCAGATGCCCAGGAATATTTTGCCAGTCAGATGCCCAGTAATATTTTGCCAGTCAGATGCCCAGTATTATGCCAGTTAGAGCCCAGGAATATTATGCCATTCAGATGCCCAGTAATCCTACTTACCTCCAGCTGCTGTGTCCCCGGCCGGACGCCTTTCGCAGAGTTTCCCTCCTGCACAGGGGAGGGAAACAGTCACTGGATCCGGATGTGACGTAACGTCACATCCGGTCGCGGTGGGTTTTTTTCTTATTCTTTCTGCAGCCGCATCCGCTGCGGCTGCCCAAAAAAAAAGAAGAAAAAAAAGGTAAACAGTGGGGAGCGGGGGGTGCCGGCACCCCCCGCGGGCCGTATTAATGTCGGCGGCGGGCCGCATGTGGCCCGCGGGCCGTACTTTGAGGACCCCTGGTCTACTACATGGAAGAGGCATGTGTGAAATGTCATAGTATTTAAGAGGCTCCATAATGCTGTAGTACAAATGTTTTTTTTTTTTTTTTAAATTGCCACTCTCAGGGATGTTAAAAGGTGTATGTGATAGTTATTGTCCTTGCCTAACACAAAGCACGCAGAAATGTTACAACAGCCATTTTCCAACACGACCAAATGTTTTTATACAGTCCGGTCACAGAGTGGGTTGAATATATATATATATATATATTTAAATTAAACAATATACTGTTGAGTTGAATCATTATGATGTCTTTTTAGTCAAAGCACAGAGATGTTGTGTTTTTTTTTTTTTATCCATAAAGATTAAGGAAACGATATCTAAAGTCAATGTCAAAAATAAGGCTCTGTAAAGTCATATTTTTGTATTTTATAGCATTATACAAAGCCACACATGGAAAATAATGGATGCCATTACTAGGTGCTCCCACATTGTGATGAGTGTGTTTTTGCTTTTTCTCTATTTCTTTATTGTTAGATGGAGACCCAGATAACTACCTGGCATACTACAGAAGAGCCACAGCCTTTCTAGCCATGGGAAAATCTAAAGCCGCCATTCCTGACTTAAGTAGAGTGGTTGAACTGAAACCAGACTTCACATCCGTATGTAATACTTCTAAAGCTTAACTTCAGGGCACAAAACACCAACCTGCACCTCAGCAAGATTTCTGCTTATAATCACTTCAGAAGGTTTAAACCTTGTAATATGTGAAGCAAGATTCTGGAGTTTTCAAGTATTGGTGTATGTGACTGAAATGTGATGTGGGAGGGACCATCTGACACTGTACTATTAACTCTTTGTGGAACAGCAGGGCATGCAATATACTTTTTTAACCTCTGGCTTTCACAGATGTAAACAATTTTCACCTCACCTGTTCAAAGTGAACCTCTACTAAGTCTTCTTAACAGATGTTTTTTTCAACTAAGTAAGCCTAATAATGACTCTTGCACTATATTTTTGACAGTTGTGTTAATATTAATACATACCCTGCCACTTAAGCCAGATATACAGTAATTTTGGGTCTCACTCGGAGTATCCCTATATTCCATCCTTGATACAAGGCAGATTATTAAAAAAAAAAAAAAAGTCAATAATGGGGCAAAGTGTACAAGTGGTCCAGTTCCCACAAAAACCAATGGAATGTTCCTGCAGTTTAGATCACTTAACCCCAGAATGGAATTTAAAAAAAGAGGTTAAAACCCCCAAAATTAAAAAATTTACTTTTTTTTTTTTTATATGCACCTTTTATAATATTTCTTTGAGATTTTGTGGATAACCCTACAATTGAGATGTTTTTATTTACAGGCAAGACTTCAAAGAGGACAGTTACTTCTAAAACAAGGAAAGCTGGATGAAGCAGAAGATGACTTTAAAAAAGTGGTAAAGTAATAAATATATTTGAATGCCGCTACTTTTGTGTGCTGGTCATACCAATTTGAAAGTAATATTTTAAGCAAAATTGGAGCATCTACTCAATATAGACCAATCTGGCCCAAAAAGAAAACAAGACCGCACAAAGTAGTGAATTCCAAAAATTACCAAAATTCACCGTAAGTTTTCTTAAGAACTGGAGAATTTAAATAAAAATAATAATAAAAAAAATTGTCCCCTGAGGACTGCCCCATAAATTATAACAAATGTTCCTGGCCCCTATAATGATCATAGGTGGCCAGTAGCCATGACACCCCCGCTAAGATAAACTGAACGGGGCAAATGGTGCCAGGGGGACCAGGGCAAGTATCCATGATTTTCCCCCCCCACCCCCATCCTAAATCTGTTGGAAGCTGTAAAATTACTCCCAACACCCTGGTATATACACGGGGGCCAGAGCAAGTAGTCCTTAACCCCCCAATAAATCCCTTGGTTACCTTGGAGGCTGGCCAAGTTTCTCTGGACTCCATAAAATAACTACTTGACCTGGGTGTCCAGAGACTGGCCAAAATAAATCCCTACCTTGCCCGGGTAGAGGTAAACATTTTGATAGTTACCTTTAAAGAAGCCCAACCTTTGGGTGCCCTGCAAAAACAAACAAACAAACAAAAACCTGCCTTAAATATCCCACAGCGTCCATGATGCCCTCAATACTTGGCTTTGGCTCAGGGAAAGGGGCCTTCCAAAAATAATAATAATCCACCTATCCTAGAAAACTGCTTCCGGCAAAGAAAAAAAGGCTATGGAATTATCCTCTTTAAATCCATCCATCCTGCCTAATGTTATATCAGCCCGGGGCAGTCTTGGATTTCAAAAAACGTAAAGGAGGCTTTCCCAAGATTCCCATAATTATTATAGGGGTTAAGGACTTTTCATTTGTATTATTTTCGGTCCTGCTGAAATCTCAGCACGAAAATAATGGCCATAATGGGTGATTTTTGTGTCCAATCCAGAGCACTTTGGGGCTTTCTGAATAGCCCAAATTTCAAGAAACGTTTCAATCAAAAGATATGTTGATGCTTGTGATGCATTTATAAAATGCATTGTGTGCATACATTTGGTGTACTGTGGGGGTGCATATGTTCGCTTATGTCGAAACAGTTCAGTGCAAAAAAGCAAATATGTAGATCAAAAACTAGCAAATAGTATATTATGAAGTCTTTCAAGCATAATGAAGAAGCAAATAGATGCAGTTGTAGCAGGATAAAATACACCCCCCTCCCTCAAATGTCTGCTAAAAGTACACAACACACTCTGGGTTAATTATAAAACTTTCCACAATGCAAAGTGTCAGGCGTTTTATACAAAGGCACAATTGCGGTTAGTTTTGTATATTGGTGATTTGTGTATTTTATAATTCCCGGCACTTTGCTCTGTTTGGCGTAGGTTCTCGGACCCGAATCAGTCGCTTTAGAGCGCCTGATTCTTTTTACACTTCTGCGATGATGCACAACCTGGCACAAACTCACGAAATTTGATGGGAGTCTGTTATTACATACAGTAGTCACACACTACGATAGCACTACTATTTGGCGCTATCAGCGAGTGCGCCGTCTTTATGCATATCCACCATAGTGGCTCATGCTGACCAGTAGTATGGACATAAATGTATTCTCCAAAGCCGAGTAGATAGTTTTGTTACAAGTAGATCTAGCTACGTTTCCTCTCTCAATGCACACAGAGGAAAATAGAATATCTTATGATGATTAAAAAGCTGCTCTAAACAGGATAAATGATAACAAAGTCTGTAATTTTAAGATAAGGCACCATGCAGATAACTTATTACAGTTTGGGTAATTATTGGCCACAAGCCTCGGTGTGAAGTAAGATGGGTACTTTCAGTGGAGAGCATTATAGTTTCAATTGTAAATGACGTTCTGTGCTAATAAAAATGCATATACAGTATTGCTTTCAATATTTTGTAGCGTTAAAAGCCTTTTTTTTATTTATTTTGCTCAAAGGCCACTTTATTTGTCAAAGAACCCTACTTCTTAAAATAAACTAGAAATCTTGTTCATCCAGATCATTCTTTTTACTTTTATCTACAAAGTTGCCATTATGGACTATAAACTGTAATGAGCAAATTTGACCATTGCCTACAATATACCAACTTAAACAGGTTAAGAAGCAGGCACGGGTGGGTTTTGTTCTGTAATAAACGACAAGTATGTAAGCACACCACCAATTCCAAAATGGGTATGTTGTCCAAAAAAAAGGTCCATTCACACCTTCAAGATTTGAACATATATACTCAGTCTTCCCACACAGGCTGTGACATGGCTGTGTCAAAACATTGTCAACTATTTTCAAATCCAAGGGCTGTAAGTAAATGAAATACTAATGCAATGATCTGTATTGAAAAGCATGTAGAGTACCTGGCACACTGGAACACTCTTATCAAAGCTTGACCCTTACAGTGATGGAACAAGCTGTAGTGTATGGTGGGTTTAGGGCAGTAGAAGCAAAGGATAGCAGATAATAGGAAACTGAGGCATAGGGGTCTATTCACTAAAATTCGAGAATAGTGAGAGGAGTTTGAATTGCAAGTTCAAATTCGACTTCCCCGTACTATTTGATAAAAAGAATTTGACCTCATTCTACCCCATCTCACTAAAATGCAACTTTAATCCCATCTCGAACTCTGCTTAATGAAAGGCAAAAAACATTCCTATTCACTAAAAAAATGAAGGGAGTTCGAATTAGACTTTGATGTCCAAAAAACATCTACTGCAACTCACCATCTCTAGAGTGCGTTGCATAAAAATAAGCCCCTATTTAAACCAGGTCTGGGTCTCAAGAAGAGGCCCTCAAACCCATTATACATATGAGGGGCCAGAGCAACAGGGAAATGCTTGGCAAGTGCTCCTTGACCCTTGCAATAATCTCTACTATTCACTGGTTTTCAAAACTCGGGGTGAGGTATGTGGGCAGGGGCAGTAGTGTATCTTCCACAAGGCATTCGCCCAGGGCGGCACTTTGCCAGAGGGTGTTAAAGCACACCTCTGGTGTTTTAAACATTTTCACTCCCTCCCCCACCATTCAGCAAGCTTTAGATCCTTCCAATTAATCAGGGTGGTGGGGGCATGTGTTGGACATGGTGGGGGTATGTAATGAGAGTGAAGGGGGTATGTAATGAGGGTGATGGTGGCATGTAATAGGGTGATTGGGAATTTAATTTGCTTGCAATGTGGGTGATGGGGCATGTCGTGGGTGATGGGGCATGTCGTAGGTGTGCAATGTGGGTGGGGGGTGCCCGAATTTTGTCTACCTAGGCGAGTACAAAACCAAGTTACACCACTGGGCAGGGGTTTTCTTTTTCATGGGTGAAAGAATTTCAGGCCAAGTGCAACTCGACAGTTGGACTTGGCCTGAAAAGCATTTTTTTCCTTAACCCATTGAATTGATTGGGAGGGAATTGGTTTCCTTCGCCGCATTTCAGTTTTTGCAAAATATTTAGTAAAAACCATTTTGCAATGTCGAAATGGGGAATCTTTCAGAGTTCAAATTTATGGATAGTTTCGGCCTCTAGTAACCTACCCATGTTTTAAGGTCTGCCTGGACATGGAGAGTATTCCAATAAAACCACTTTTAGATTTGACGGCATCACATTTGAATTCATTATTTTAGAAGTACAAATGATAATAATAATGTCTGATGTACAACACATTCGCCTTAACCAAACAAAAACCAGCAACATATTTTATGAGACTGACTGTAGACCTTTCCATTAAACATATGTCAATCAGTTGGGAGAATTCTCCCATTAAAAAAAAAAGCCTCTAGTCCCATTTCAAACCTGTGGAGTTTTCACTGCTCAAAGGTGACACGAGGAATAAAGAAAAAGGAAAAAAAAAGGTGAATCACCAGGTAATTACGGAGGATGAGAATGGGCTCTGCTAGAATGTTCTACCCACCACATCCCTGAACAATCCAGTGCTCGGCTTCTACATCCTTCACACTTGACAGTGAGATTGAGTACATAAGAATGTAATTGCACTTTATGAACATCATTCAGAAAAATGCTAATAGCCGGCTCTATAGTTTCCTTGCTGCAGAAATAATTGGGTTTAGATGATCTATAATTTGCATTTATATAGCATCATTCATTCAAACAGAACTGGAATATTGCATTAATACTTTTGCAGCTGTTTACTCTGCTTGAAATCAAGATAGCTAGAGATTCCAGCGTACCTTACTACAGGGCCTCTTCAAAGACACACAGAGAATGACATGGCTACTGTGTTCATTTATATTGTGCTCCAAACATAGCCATCATAGTAGTAGAATAAAAGCATTGCAGGGGCTAATGATGTTAGTTTTAGCAGGGACGCTGTTGAATCCTATGACAGTAGACACTTGAGTCAAATAAGAGAGAAAATGACAATCGTATGACACTGAACGCAACTAGCAAAACAGTAGACATAACCATAAAAAAAAACAAATTGCAGCAAAATCATATATAGTCATTTGTTGTGCGGTTTGTATTTTCAGGTCTAGTGTAATCGTTGGTTTAAACAAAAAACATTATTGCATTTGTTTTAATTAGGTTTTTTTGGGCAGGAATAATGGGTCATTCTCTAGTTTGTCATACGTTGAACTGGGGACTTAAATTAAAATCATTGACTCCAATAGGATTTGCAGATTAATTTGTAATTACTTATTTATTATATCATTTTAATTAAGCAAGAGACCAGTATGCTGTAGTCTAGAATATGGTAAAACACTTGACATAATGTTGTGTGTTTTTAAGGAATTTTTTTTTTTTTTTTATGTGATTGCTTTAATTTACTTTAAGACTAAATTGTCATGTTTAGAAAAATCAGCTTTTGAGTGATGACATTGAATTATGTTGTCAATGCATTGTTGCCCTACCTGGAACTTTCAGAATGAGCTGCCCTGAAGTCCTTTAAAAATATATTAAACTATTGTCCATTATGTATATTCTGTGCAGTAATTCATCAGTTCTGATAAAGGTAATGCCTGATCTGGAATTAACTAAACACTTGAAACTCCTACATCTAAACAGGGTTTTCAAATATGACATACAGTTAATAAAATGGGCAGATATCATTTGAAACAATGTACCCGGCACCTAAAAGTAAATTGTACTGACAGGTGCAAAAGTTAGACATTACTATCTGGAAATATTAGCTAGTTGCAGAAACTGCCTATTCATATCTGATTTTGAAGTTCAGCACAGTTGACTTTTTAATGAATAGGCTCCTCAGTGTCAAACACTGAGTACTAATTTAATTCTATGTATAACCTAAAATGATTGGCATATTATTTCTGCCCAGTGCACCATGGGTATAACATGTCATTGGAGGAGGATGATGCAGGTTGCTGCTATAGATTTTTGTCTGTATGGACATGGAAGCTAATTCACCCAATTATTGAATACTCACAGAGGTGCCAATTCCTCATTTACATTTTTTACTGATATTATTAAAATACCAACTTGTTTACATTTTTTGTTGGTTTTATATTTTTTGTTCCAAAAATGGAATCTTGTCATTTCTGTTAACCAAGATTAAATGAAAAATAAGTTTGGTTTTGTTCCAGCAGGTGTCACTAGAATACAGTGAATTGATTCATTTATAGACCAGTGCTCTACTTGTATGTGTCACTGTGATCAGCTGCAGTCTGATAATGTCCATTACCTTAAGTAAATTATTGTGATAGAATGCTGCAGAAGATGGTCAGATCAAAATGCTTGATATCATAACAAGAACACTACTGAAAATCAAGTGAACATTTTAGAGTTGCCTTTTATTGTGCCCCGACCCCCCCAGTTAAATTTAAGGTGAAATATACATTGCTTGATGAACATTTTTAGACTTTAACAGTTAAACAGAAGAATGATGGAGGTTAGAAACCATGGAAATGTTTGGAAAACATTCAGCTTAGATGCCAGAAGTAGGAATTTTCACAGCCTTGGCTCCTAGAGAGCAGGAAGCTTATTCATAACCTATCTACTAGTTTTAGTAAGACATTTTCTATTTTACATTACGCTTTTTAAATATAAATCAGCAACATTCCAGAATGTGGCAACATGTTCTAAATTAATAGTAATTTAAAATATATAAATGATTCTGTGGCATACAAATTAGGCAAATTAAGCAGTAAGTGTGTTCAGATTTACAAAATGTCTGATACACCTGCAATTAAAGATAAAATCATGTAGCCTGTATGTTCCTAATTCATACACAAGTCTGCTTTCTGCTCTTGATTTAAATGATTAAAATTGTCCTGAATGTGGCTGGAAACATGCTGTCTAATATCATGCTCTAGTTTGTTTAACAACAGCTGGTGAGTGGTCTGTTGTCCATCCCAAGCAGAAAATGAAGTAATTAGTCTTCTGTGCCTTTTATTAGGGCAGTGCACACACGAGCATTAGGAGTACTCCCCTACACATTTCTATGGCCTTCCCAAGGACAGCCATGTTGAGTTTTTAACCCAGACATTATCCCAATAATCGTGGCCGCGGAGAGGATCAACGGTCTGAAACCATTTGGGGTCAACTTGTCCTAAATAATCAATAAAGGGAGTATAGTAAAATAAAGCTGCAAAACTAGGTACTTTTTGGGTTGTAGAACCCAGTGGATATGGACTTGGACGAGGCAATTACTTTTGTGTGGTAAATGTGATGCATTTTTAATAATTTGTTGGTGTTGTGGAGTTTGCCGTCCTTAAGGTCTTAGGTATGGTTACCTGCCGTCACAATGTACGTTTGTGTGTCTTGTGAGGAAATGAATAACTGGATTAGAAGGTGCTTCTAATAAACACACTCAAGATGCGGCAGAGCTAGCCAGCTGAGTGAGCGGCTGTATGCCAGTGGAGCTCCTCACATAACCACCGAAGAACCTTCTCTCTTCAAAAATCAGAGCTAATTGAGTAGACCCAAAAATATAAGTGTCTTAAAGTATTTTTTCGTGTGTTAATTTAGTTCATTTATTTGTTACACTATTAATTTCCAGTGGTCTGTGCCATAGATTTATCACCATGTACAGGTAATTGACATGTCAGTTGGCAATTATGGGTTTATGCTGAATTTGCAAGCGCTGATGACCTGACCCTTGCAAATCATATCCTTGCATGTTTAGCATTTCGTCTTTTAAAGTTAAACTTGATCAAAGTGCCTATAGTTATTGGTACCATGTCGTTGAGAGGACCTCAGCAGTTACTAAAGTGCCCTGGTTGCTGAAGTACTTTAGATGCTGGTAAACTATATGCCCGACTCATATAGAGGTAAGTTGCCATATTAGGGCATTTCTCTGCCATTTCTCTATTGCCTATTTATATCAGGAACATAATACAGGATTGTTTTCCCATATTATAATGTTTTTATACAGTGTGGTTCAGTAAATGATAATTTTTTTAAGTACACCGTACTTATCTCAACTCTCAATTTTAATCCTAAAGGGAAAATACAAACATTCTTTAAATCATCAGACCTCCTTTGAGCTTCCTGCATGCATATTTAATGTGCTGTAGAATAATTGGGCAAGTAAATGACAAAAACCTTGTATTTCATCTTACATTTCATGTATATTGTATCATTAGCATCCTAGGTGGCCTAGTTAAACCATACTAAACCTTGATATCCACTAATGAAGCTGCTGCCTTTAAAGAAATGATGTACTTAGCAATGTAAGCACTTCTATTGTCTTGTTAATGCTTTAATATTTTATTTGCTATCTATGAGGCTATATGGTAATAGAAGTGAAGACATGGTTGTCTGACGCACTGATGGAGTTTGATCACACATGTGTCCTTCATGCCATTCATTGTGAGTTATAAATTATTAAGGTCAATTCTAGAACAAAGTTGTTGTATAAGTGGAGCAATCAGCAAGAACATTGTATGGCTTTTTGTGTAATTTTTGCTCTTTATACTGGAGGCCCATTGTACTAATATTGTGTGTGTGTGTATGTATGTGTGTGTGTATGTGTGTATATATATATATATATACACATACACACACACACACACACACACCATACACACACTTTAAATGTATTGATCAAAAAACATAAATCTGTATGTTTGCTTTAACAATCTAGGTTAATATATAGTGACTATTTTCATTATTCTACCCCTAACATCTTGTAAATATATTTAACACTATTCATGAAGATCATTCCAGCTGACTTATTACTCAATACTGACTCTGAAGTTACTAGTTAACTTGAGAACTTTATTACTGTATTAGGACCAAATGTAATTGGTCCTAAACATTTAAGGGTCTAATTGAGATGGGAATTTCAAACTTACAGCCAACATTGGAAAGAATTCTCCCATTCAGCTGCATAGGAGAATTGGACCAACTCTGCTCCATTTGCCTAAAGTTTGAAATTCCCATCTCAGTTCCCTGCACTTCTCTCTTTATTGAGTAGACCCTATGATAAACTGCGTTGATTTTCATTTCAAAACTTGAACTCTTGTGGCCAGTGCTTTTCAGCAGTAATATATACATTGTGTGTCAGGCTGCCTCCGTACCTCACAAACACTGACTTCAGCAACACATCTGGCAATGTATATGACGTTGAGGTACAGAACACATTTAAGTGTTAATGTTCTGAGAAATAAGCAAAGTAAACTTACTATGCTGTTACACTAACATATAATTACATTGAATGGAACTGAGGTAAAATGTAAGACTTCTCATTATTTCTGTGACTCGCAGTCATGGTGGGATCCTGCTGTGTGTTTTGTGGTTTTTGTTCCTCTCATGCTGCAGGAGGCCATTCTAGTCAGCAAAACCGTTATCATGCTGCTGTCTTATTTCTTTATTATCGTTTAATATTTCATAATTAATTTGGTAAACAAAGTTGTTTATTAAAATTCTTCTTTATAATTCCACACATTATCTCACACAGATTTTTACACCATGTGACCTAAAAAGAACTTATTCCAGACTTTACATACATGTAGGGAGTGACTGCATGTCCGGCTGTGTTATTGATGAGTTCTAAAATGTATTTGGTCCTTAAAGGGATTCATCTGAACATTTGTTTATATTGTAAATTTAGAGAATAACATTTATCTAAGCATTGTTTAATCAGACTTGCAAGCAAATGCATACATCAAGAGAAAAATGTGTTTTGGTGTCTCCTGTTTATGGCATCACCTTTTGCTTGATCTGCAAATGAATGACTTATCATTGTGTAATTTGTATACCAAGCCACAGGTAATGTCATAGATAAGCGACACCAAGACAGACATTCAATGCACATTTTGAATTTTGGACTCCTTGTCGATCACTGGATTCATTTATGGAACTTGTGATGTAGGAAGAAACCAGAAGTTTATCAAGTAATAAAATGCCAAATTTTTACTACTATAAAATAAATCTTCAATTTGCTGCATTGACTGACATTTTGCACAATTTGTTTTTAAAAGTCTGTTTTTTGTTTTGTTTTGTTTTTATCTCTCTTATAGCTGAAATCCAATCCAAGTGAGCAAGAAGAGAAGGAAGCCAGCACTCAGTTGCTGAAAGCCGATGAAATTCAGCGAATGCGCACACAAGGTGTAAATGCCTTTAACCAAGGAGATTATGTTACAGCGGAAGCCTTTCTGAATTTTGTCCTGGAGGTAAGTGGACTCTCTGTTACAGGATTATAGCATGTTTAATAATCTGTCCGTTTGACTCTCTGTTACAGGATTATAGCATGTTTAATAATCTGTCCGTTTGGCTGTATATACTTTCAGGACTGCAGCACACTCCTGCAAACACATGTATTTATTGTGGAATTTAATTTCCTGTATTTTGTTTTACTACATACTGTGGTCAGAGCCATCTTTAATATTGATTGGAACCTAGGAATGCATTTGTATATGGCAGACTGCAATTAAAATGAAAAAACTCTGGGCAAATATTGTATAGTAGGGGGATAACCATATTATCATATATAACACATCCCCATCAGACAATAGGAATGAATGATAAGATTAGAGAGACAGGTTTCAACACAAATATATAAGCTGGGGGGGGGGGGGGGGGGAGGGGGGAGCTGTTTGGATTGCAGGTGGGGACTATATATATATATATATAATATTGCTGGGGGGTTGTGTGTGTATGTGTGTGTGTGTGTATATATAATATATATATAAATAGCTAGCTAGCTGGGGGTTCGCGGTGTGTTTATATAGCTGGCGGGGACTGGCTAGCTGTCTGGGGGCCTGTACATTTGCGCGCACACAAGACAACCTTACTCACAGTCAGCTTACATAGACACACTTAAACGTGCACACAAACAGTCAGACATCATACATACAAAAAATAAAAATAAAGTGCTGTTGTTTGTCCCCCTCCCTGCTTATTTACCTTTTATTTGCCGGAGTGGGATTGTCAACTGTATTACGGATTTCTGCAGCTGCGTGTCTTCTGAGCGCTGGGATGGCACTGAGCTCAGATCGCCTGTTGGATTATTATATAGTGATTCAGACACTGACGGTGGTACATCATAGGGATTATCATTCATAGTATGCTAGAGAAATATTGTAGTACTGTGTAGCTCCCAATATATATACTGTGAAAAACATTTGGCTGGCTGGGCATCATGTGAACTGCAACATTGCTGTGGTTGAGGGGGTCTGCAATTCCTGGTGGCCAACTTCTTTTGGCACAGGCCTGCTCCTATCAGCGGTCACATGCTAGATCTGTATGGGTGGGGATATGATGTCACAACCCCCATCTTCCTTTCCCTTGACTTAGCACATTAAGCCATTAGGAAGGAAGTTTGGATGTGACATCATATCTCCACCCTATAGGCAGCTCTTAATGAGCTTCTTCAGCCTCAAAAACAAAAAATGCCAGGCAATAAAACCTAATTATGCAAGATCTCTCCTCAGATACCTTCAGGCATTGTTTTTACTAGTGCATGGGTCAATTATGTCTCGATTTTATATTAATACTTTTAAAGTACTTTTTAAATACGGAATGATTTTGAAATGGTTGTCTGTTGGTGAAGGAGCCACTATAGAGCATCATTTACAGGAGAACACGCAGTGCTTACTGACTAAAAATAACTTGGACTGTGTTTGGTATCCGAGTCTTGGAGTATATCCGTGTAAAGAAAATTGTTGGATTTGTGTATTTGTGGATTGGAGTGTATTGGGCACAACTCAGGTGTTTAATAGGCAGACTGAATCTTGGAATTCCTACTGCCAAACGTCCGTTCTAGCTTTAATTTCTGTTCTGTAAACATTCCTGTTCTACTCCTCGCTTCAATTGATGTAAAACAATATTATAAAATGCCTGTCGGACGAAAACCCAAATTATGCCAAAAAAAGGGAAGCACTCACCTGAACTAGCATTTATTATAATGGGGTACTGCTAAAATGACCAAATAATTGTATAAAATGCACATGGATCAGCGGACTCTCATTAAATGCTACAGGAAAAAAAACCCTTTCTAAGATAACAGCGTTGCAGATTGTAACATTATATGGCCATATTATGCTTAACCCACCACTAGTAAAGCCTTTGGCTGCTTGCAAGTAATATAATTGAAGAGAATATGCTCCATAAAAGCAAAAGTATTTGATGCTAAGCTACATCAGTAATGGAGTAGTTTGGCATAGTGGTGGGCTAAGCATAATATGTTATCCTAAAAAGATGTTTTTAAGTAGCCTTAATGAAAACTCTAGCTCTGTTTGTAACATGTTTAATGTAAGTGCACTGGTTCCTGTGTATCAAGAAAAAAACAATAATAGAATTTACTGTTATTTTTCATATTGTGGATGTTTCCTATTTAATGTCTTTTTTGCTCCAAGTTAATATTTGGGTTTTTAGCTTAAGGTGTGCTGTGATGGGGCTAGCCACTGTTAACCTTACGGGCATGAAGAGGATTAAAAGGCAACCGCGTTATGCAGTGTTTTTCTGTATGGCGCAGAAGCATTTAACATCTGTTGTCAAACATTATGTGTTTTGCATAGGTGAATAAATTCTGTTTGTTTTATTTCAGACCTGTGTGTGGGATGCAGAGATTAGAGAGCTTCGGGCCGAGTGCTACATCAATCAGGGAGAGCAAGGGAAAGCTATCAGCGATCTTAAAGCTGCTTCAAAACTCAAGAATGATAACACAGGGGCCTTCTACAAAGTCAGTAGAATATACTACCAGCTCGGGGACCATGAGATGTCACTCAGGTCAGTATTCATTTACAAGAGATGTGGCTGTTTTTTTATGCAATGGATAACCATACTGTATAGAGGATATATTCCGAATAATGATCAGTGTGGTAGAAAATAAACTATTGTAGCCTTTTGCACATTATTCAAATTGATCAAAATCTGTCAAATGCAATTTTTTTGTTGTTGATAAGAGGGCAACAGACATTCCTGCATCATTTTTTAGTGCTTTACTCCTGTTGTTTTTTTGCAATTTATCCAAGAAAACCACTGGACATTTTAGCAGGGGGTGGCAATCCCTCCGGCTCCTCCACTCCCCCCCTTTCCATGAAATAGACGCCAACCAGTTTAGCAGACATATTTACATTTCAAAGGATCCTTCTGAACCCTTCGGCTATATAAACTTCAGTTTGGAGCATCATTGCATCATTTTTGCATATATAAGTGTGCAAAGGTGCAGTGCACTCTCTGTGTGTGAAATGATACACGCTGAGCACACTTTCTTGGTCTATTTCCCATAAAAAGGAGTAGCTGACCTGCCATTTTCTCTGCATAATATCTATACATATTCTAGGAATACTGCTACCACCATGTGTGTATATAAAACAATACCATTTTATTTTAATGGCTTATTTTGGATTATGGGTACACTTTAAAACTAGTGGCAATGTTTTATGTTCCTTTTGCTTGGTCTTTTCTAAAGTTAATGTATTGTAAAGTAAGTGACCAGTTTTTATATTCATATTCTGCATTACAGTGAAATCCGTGAGTGTTTGAAGCTTGATCCAGATCATAAAGACTGCTTTTCACATTATAAACAAGTCAAGAAGCTGAGCAAACAGATACAGAGCGCTGAAGAACTCATCCAAGAAGGACGGTAAGGATCCCGTTTTGGATCTGTAACTTGGCTATAGCTAAACAGTAGTGTTTTAAGGAATGTGTGTAATATGTAACATATACCTGGGATAGGCTTGCAGACAAGTTTCGATTAACAAAGTAGATTCAATTAAGTGCTTTGGATGTGTGTAAGGTAACACGAAGAACACGTAAGAATGAGATTTCATGATGGGCAGACTAGAAGGGTCATCTGGTTCTCATGTACGGGTAGAATCCATACATTTCTATATACTGCATGTTTAAGGCTGTTTCAATATAGATTGCCATTACTAATGGCTTCAGCAGTTTAGACTTTTGAAGCCCAAGTGTCTTATTTTATTGCTGATTGGAGCTGACACACTATTCCGATGATCTAGCCAAAACATTAATCAACTTCCTTTCCTCTGCCGGATTTTCAATCCTCTTCTACTCCTTTGTGTCATCTTCAAAAAGGCATCACTCCCATCTTCTTTCTGGCTATTTGTCATATGCCTAATAAAGATTAACTGGTCCAAGTCATTGTGCAGATCTCTGGAGGCTCTGCTGTCTTTCAATGGACTCTATTTACCAGACCTCGCCTCCCCTGTTCCTCTGTGAACCCATTCCCTGCTGAATGTTTAATAGGTTATTACTAATATTCAAAACTCGTGCACAGATCAGACTGTGTCCGCAAAGCAAATCGATCGGGGATATTTAGTAAATGTTGCTTGTGGCAGTATAAAAATCACTTGGCGATGCATTCGCTGGGATTTAAAACGGGACGATAATCCTTTTTACTTTTCTGCATTTCTTTTCTCTGCTCTCTGAAGGAACACGCCTCACAGATTTCTATTAGAAGATATGCACATAAATTACAAGAGACGGTGGGAAAACTGTTCAATTAATTATATGTTTACTTGTAGGTACGAAGATGCCATTAGCAAGTACCAGGGTGTTTTAAAAACCGAACCAAATGTTCCTTATTATTCTGCACTGGTTCAGGAGCGGAACTGTCATTGCTATTCCAAAGTAAGTCCTTTTTGTTTTAACTTTTATTTTTTTTAAATTTGTAACTGCAGAACATGGACGATATTTGATTAAATAACCAGCTAGTTGCCGGTTTACAAATCCCATCATACTCAACCAGCCCATATGGTTTGCTAGTAAAAATAAATGGTTATAAAGTTTACTCGCACACAAAGCTGAATGGTTCCTGACCCAAGGTGTCTTATTTAGAATACAACTACTATTACCCTTGGCTCATTTTGACTGTTTAATTTAATTTTGGAGCAAAACCTTTACTTATATTTTACACAACTTAATCCTTTCTCCTCCAAGGTTATCTATGTTGTGCCTCCAGAGGATTAATAGTGTTCTATAATTCCTTGAGGCCTACCTTCCCATAATCTGTACACTGTAACATGCTTTCTTACACCTGTAACATGCCTTGACACAAATCTATAACAGCAAAATATAATTTAGGTGTATATTGAAATATACAAAACATGATGAGCAATATTATGCACAGATATAAAACCTAATTAACTGAAATGATTTAATGTCATTTATTGGTGAAACTGTTTATAATGTATAATATGTCATTTTAAATGCATGCCTGTGTGTGTGTGTGTTAAAAATATAATTGTGTATAAACTACATAGAAATACATTTTTAATTCGATATAATAGAGTTGGTGTGTGTGTGTGTGTATATTTTTATGTATTTAATGTGTGTGTAGTATACAGGAGGCAGCTAAATTACATAGATGATGCTGTAAGTCAAGGAGTTACATCTCTCACGGACTTTGTGACTTTATTCCAGATGTAACCATTTGACAGACCATCTGTTTTGTAATGTTTAATGGTTTCTCAATATGCATGGTTCAGAAAGTTAAATGGTCTGAAATGGCTCTCCCATAAAGAGATGTGCTTTAATACAAAACCGATGAGGGAGACCCATAAGGGGCTGGAAAGGGGGCAGAAGGGCAGTTTCCCATTGGGCTGGGGATACCCCACTTTTCACAATACCCCAGTCAGTATCACTTTTGATCTTTCTATGCAGTTGTCTTGTCTGCCTTTCAATCTCTGATGTTATCTGTCTTGCATGTCTAGGATTGTCTGAGTGTCTCTGACGGTATCAGGTGGGCTGATGAAGTGGCACCAAGAGCAACTAAATTATTTTTGCTCCCCAGGTCATCCGTTGCTAGCCCTCCCTTGGTAGAATCGAACTTCTAGTAAAAATATACATGTTGTACATAATGACTATAGATTGCGTGATTACTTGGATGTCCGTACTTGCCAATCTTCTGGCCATCCTACTAAATTCTTACTTCAGCAAATCGGAACGCCGGGGGTTGAATGTTGGGAGGTCGAGTATCCGCTTTACCGCACATACGAGGTAGGCGCTGTCACTCTGGCAGTGCAACTGAGCATGAGCAGTAGCCAGTCTCCAGTGTCCCAGACACTTTTAGATTTTTAGTGAGTGGTGGATAGTGGTCTAAAATCCTGTTGTCCCACTGATCTCGGTATGACCGTGGGATTACGCACTGGACAGTTGGGAGACATGGGCCTGTGGCCTAGCTCCTTCAGAAATTCTTAATTTGAAATTATCTTCCACATTCGAACAAATGTGATTTATGCAGTCTTATGGCTTTCTTTAATGTTTTAGGTTCGTTTGTACCTAGAACACAAAAATGTGATTTTTGTCTATTTTAAATATTTTATTGTATTTTTCGTCTCTCCATGCACTGATAGAATACTCTTTTTTTTATTTTTTTTTAAGAGACTCGTTAATCTAAACATTATTTATACTGTGAATGTAGAGAATAAAAACCATGATGAAAAATGATCTAAACATTGTGTAAAATTACATGCAAATTAACTTCTTTTCAGTGGGAAATGTGTAATTTGCATATCAAGGTGATGTCATAAGAAGGAGACATCACAGATATATTTAAAACACATTATTTTAAGCATTTGTTTGCAATTTTATGAACACACGGTTTAGGTAAATTTTCATATGTTTTTATTTATTCTGTACCTTTATAGTGTAAGCAATGCTTTGGCGGACATTTCAACCTCATTAAAGAGACTAAGACACAAAGCCCATCTGCGACCTTTTACAAGTATATGTAGAGATATAAAGATCTCATGAACCTTGTCTTTGAATTTTAGAACCAGCAACCTACCGAAGCCATTAAAGTCTGCACAGAATTTCTAGAGAAAGAACCCACCAATGTTAATGCACTGAAGGACAGGGCTGAAGCATATATTACAGAAGAAATGTATGAAGAAGGTAAATGTCTTTAACTGCTGTTTGTCAGTATTTAGGATTGAATGCTCACATAAACACTTTGTTTGATTTAAAGTACAATTACATATTTTTTTTTTTTTTTTTTAACCCTTTCTTAAAAATTGTGTCCTGCTTGTCCGGAGTAAACCCGGCATATATCTTTGTAGATACATGCAGGTTTACTCTTGACTGTGAGACATAGGAGGTCTGGAGGCTGGAGCGCACAGCCAATAAAAGCAGGGGCTCGCCTCGTTCATCTGACCGGGGTCTGATTTTTCTCTCTCTGCTAGCGTGCGGAGAGACCCTCGTTTTTGGATGGGATCAGCAGAGTGGACCTAGTTAAGGCCCATTCTGTTAAAAGTACATGCCAGTTTATCCTCAGACTAGGGACAACTCATTTTCACTTTGGTTTCTATAGTAGCCAAGTGAAAAATGAAGTTTAGTTGCCCTTATAAAGGCTGTGGAATAGTAGGTGCAGTTGAATGTCACAGTATCAAGTAAAAAATGTAAATAGGCGTTACAAAATACTTGCCAACTGTACTGCGTTTACTAGAATAGTCCCTATCCCGTATATTTCTGTAGTGTCCCAGCATCCCATTGCAGTTCCAGAGTAAGGTTCTTGTTTTCTGTAATTGCAGAACAGTGGTTATGGTTGATATAATGCCGGTCTACAAATGCCATCATACTAATCGGGCCCTTAGGTTTTGCTAGTTATAAGAAATGTTAATCAATTTTACTTACATGTGAAAGTAAGCAGCTGCCTTGTCCAAAATATTAATTTGATAAACTACAAAATAATCTTATCGCTGTTTGTGAATGTTAAGAGGCAAAAAAAAAATACAGTGGAAGTTATAAAGAGTGCTGTGCTCTACTCTCGGTACTTCTACGTACATTACATATTGGTAAAGAATAATTATATATGTGATGAGTCTTTTTAAAGACAGTGGCGTAAAAGGGGGAAGGGTGACAGTGAGGCTGCCCCGGGCGTAAATATTGGTGAAGGGGCTGGCAAAATGGCGATGATGCCAACAAGTAGAAAATGCATATATTAAATGTATACATTAACTTTGTATATAATGCCAACAAGCAGTAAATGCATAAACCTTGTATATCATATCAATGAGCAATAAATACATATACCTGGTATCATGCAAAAGAAACGGTAAAAGCATAAATTTAAATGCATATATCATTTAGATATTTTGTGTTAGTATAATGCCCTGTGGGTGAAGTTGCTGCTTATTTGCATCATATAAATCCGTTTTACACCATTGCCATGGGCTTTAACCCCAGATCTTTTGGAGACCTAGCAACGCCTCTGTTGCCAACGCCGTATGACCAACTACATACTACAAATGTGCCTTTAAAACGCATGATTTTCACGTATATGAACAAAAAAACATTGACATTAACCAATTATTTCCAGGGCTGGTTTTTATTCCCTGTATGGAAAGTAAGGGAGTGTTTTGTGCTAAAATAATCCATCAAGATGCGGAGATATCTAACAGAATGAACTGGGTGGATTGAGGTGTGGAACACGAGCGGTGCGAAAATTTAGCACTTTTTTTGCCTTGATAAATCTGGCCCAAAAGTATGAATAGAAGACTGCAAATCCTGATTCCTATTGCATATACTCCATAGACTCATGTTGAAATGAGCTGTTTTTCAAAAGTGTACTGTTTAAAAAGTACTAATTACAAAAAAAATCAGTACCTACTACAGTATGTGACTACAGGCCCGGAGTTCTTAATCGCTCTCACATGACCAATCAGATCAGTACAGTAGCAGCAATGGCAGTGGGTATGAGTGTATAAATACCATTCCAGAGGAACAAAATGGCTTATTTACCATCCTCCCCTGCAAATTACTACAGCTAATGATCAACATGTAACCAAAATAAATAACATTGTACATCTGATGTTTGCCTGGAAACCTTCCAGTTAGCAACCTCGGATCACAAACCCCTTCTCCATCAACATGTGTTCCTTTCTAATTGTATGTGCTTTGCAAGTTGAATCGTACAAGTTAGGTGTGCCACCAGAGACCCGATCATTGCTGCTGTAGGAAAAGGTTAAACCTTACAGCCTGCTAAATATGGTAATTTGAAAGATGTCTTATTGACATTTGAATTTTAAGCTGATTGATTCTCGTTAGGACAGTTGTGACTGGCTTACTCAGGGGGATTTGTATGCATAATGCCAAATCGTATTTGAGGATAATGGATCTTTATTTGGCTTACAGCCTTTCTTTTGTTGGTACACAAGCCTTGTATAATGTACAATGTGGTATGTTTACAAAACAAGGATATGTCTGCAGTATGCTCACGTAAATAGCTACGATAAGCACAAATAAAGGCTTTGTTTTTTCCCTTGCTTACTGATAAGAGTATCATGCACTAGAGAAATAATTCCCTTATAAATAATGGAGAATAGTTCAAGTTGAGATATGTGGTGACTTGACGGTCAATGAATCATGAAAATAAAATGTTTAGGTTACGAGACCGACTCTGACCTTGCTTCTGGTACTTTGCTTTGAGGGATTGGGGTATAAGTCAGAATATGACAGGATTTATGCTGCCCACAGAATATTAAGCACAGATAGACGTATATTCTGAATTCTTCTTACTTATGAGACCAGACTTCTTCTTTGCGCTTTTTTTTATATGGTTACGAAAAATGCTTTTGCTATAACAATTCTCCAATCTGTCTGTCCTTTTTAAAAAAAATATACATGTTTACTAAACGTATTTTTCCGGAATGTTTTCATCTAATGATGCTGACCATCCTGAATCTAAGTTTACTTGTACATGAAGGAATAACTACAAGGTTCAGTTTGTGATTTCACAAATGTATAGGCTTCTTCAGGTCTCCCCTCACACACCTATTATTTAGCTAGGGCAATGGATATCCTATTCTGTTTCACTTTCACTGGCCAAAAAACCTATAGTAATAAAGAGAGAACATGCAGCTGGTTAATGTTAAAAAGTGAAACTGCTGGTCTGCTTCTGATGGGTAACCATGCTTGTGTGCTTCTGATGGGTAACCATGCTTGTGTGCTTCTGATGGGTAACCATGCTTGTGTGCTTCTGATGGGTAACCATGCTTGTGTTTGTTACATACAGATTACCATGGTATTTTTTAATATAGAATAAATCCTTTTTCTAGGTGTTCCTCTTAGTCTACCAGAGAAGCTAAAGTTGAGCATTGATGCATGTTTATGCTGCTCCAATAAAAATAAAACTTGTGGTAAATCCATACTTGTCAGGACCTTTACGGATTTCATTATTGCTTATGATTTCCAAAGTAACGTGTGCAGATTCATGTATTCATGTCATACTTTGGGACAAATTTGCACTGTGCTGTCAAGTGTCTAAGTAATATAAATTGGTTGGCACCTCCTGCTGTCTTGCTGGGAAACGGCACAAAAGACAAATGTAACACTCGCTGAGAGCAAACATCTGCTTGGAAATCATCTGATGCAAATACTTTGTCTTACTTAAGACACCTTGGAGTCCTAAAACCCAAAATAGAACTCAACAACTGAGATGAAAGCTGCTGGCTATAGATGGAATACAGAACAGATGTCTCACTGGCCAACTAACAGGGGCGTGCGTGCGTTTGCTCTCTTTTATTGTTAACCCTTTAAGTGACATCAGAGTATACAACACACAGCACTGCAATGGCTGGCTCACCACTGTAGCATTAGAAGTAGCCCTATGTGCAGGTGGCCTAAATATTCATTGGGATGTTGTGTTCCTGCATTTCATTATTTTGATATTTGATACGGTTTCTATATTCAGCTATTCGGGATTATGAAGCCGCACAACAGAACAGTGAAAATGACAAGCAAATAAAAGAAGGCCTGGACAGAGCACAGAAATTATTGAAGCAATCCCACAAAAAGGATTACTACAAAATATTGGGGGTGAAAAGGTAAAGGGTGTTTTATTTTCTAAAACAAATATATAAAATATAATGTACCACATTACTGTATACTGTAAACCTGTTGAATCTGTTTATTTGCTTAACATTATCAAATACCATTAGTAATGGCTAATGCACAACTCCCAATTGTCCCTATTTAGGCCCAAAACCATCTATCCTTTTCCACCCTCATGTCCCCCTTGTCTGGGAGCACATCATTTTTGATGTGTATCAAGGCATCTCAGAGCTTCACAGCAGCGACACTCACAATACAGCGTGTATAAACTTCAGTAAACTAGTTAATATATTAGTTGTGTGCCATTAAAAATCTTTATTCTAAATGACTTGCCAAATTACATAAATGAATATTAATTGTTGACTTAAAACTTTGCAGTAATGCCACACCCTCACCCACTCTGCAAAACTAAAGTTTCCCTCTTTGACCATTTAAAATGTTGGCATGCTAATGGCCACACTCTCTCAGATGCCTGTCTCCTGTATACTCCTTCTCCTTGATTTTTTACTCCGTTTTAGAAGCCCCCTCTGAATTGATCTTCTAGGTAAAAGTATGAGAACTGAACATAAATCTAAGTGTATATATAACGGCTATGAAACCATGAACAACATACAGAATATAATTATGGTGAAAGTAACTGTCCCTTTTATTGTCAGGTATCTGACAAGTAATGTGTTTTTTTTTTTTTGTCTTGTCAAGTCAGAAGTCATAACGTTCTATAGGTTAGTGTAATAAACAGCGCTATTAAAACAACATGGTCATATCATTTTATAAAAACTGTATTTTTAATGCAAATTAAAAGGGTATAACCATATATCACCCCACCACACCTAAAAGAAACAATATAATGTAAAAATATAAGACAGGCACCTGGAGCTAATGAAGATATCAAAACGCTTCCTGAGCATTTATTCCCATTACCGTCCATTAAGTTCCTGGCTACGAGTGGGGAATAGTGGGGTTGATGTTGGTACATTTGGTTATTTGTCCTTTCTATGTGTAGGTTGTTAAATAGGTGATTGTTTTTTGGTTGTGGAAGTCATATAAACTACTTCTTTTGAGGGGGAGATAACATTATACCCTTTAACAACAATCCACCTACATGTACAGGCTCGCAGTGCATTGGTGACAATGCCTGTACATGTACGGCTGTGTTTAATATAGCGCAGTCGCAGCATTTTTGCTGCGGTTTGCGGCTTTTTCCTGGCAATAGTTGCTGACCCGTCAATCACGCTCCCTCACCCTATGCAAATCGGTTGAGGGGTGTTTCAGACTGCCCAAAACACCCCAAAAAGTCTGTCTTAGGCTGTCTCAGCCATTGTAGTGTGGACTGTGATTGCTGTAAAGGCTAATCACAATCCATTGCCATCCTCCTCTTATATTTGGGGGGGGGGGGGGGGGGATGTAGTATGTTGATCCTGGTTGCCTTAACAGTGAGGCAAAATCAATCACATTGGTCACATGCAATAAATGCAAAAAATATAGTAAATGTTGTGTGAACGCTGATTGTCAAAATCCTTCGCATCTCTCACTGATACACTTTTATCAGAGAGGGAGAGGGGTAACATTGGGCATTTTTACACTCTTTATTAAAATTCATACAGTACACAAAGGGTTACGTTTTAAAAAATGGTCTCAAGCGATTCATTTAAGAAGCAAGCAGGCACTTTTATTTAAGCACACATAGCTATTGTCAAAACAAAGAAAAACATTGTCCTGAAGGGGTTAATATGCATTAAAATACTGTTATAAAATAATATGCATATTTTGTTTTTATAGCGCTGTCAATTACACTAACCTTGTTGTTCTAGTGATTTCCTACTTCATTTCAACAGTAGCCACTTATTCGATTACTTCTGAAGGCTCTCGCCTTGTCTGTATAGTCATATTTTTGTCATATTGAGGTTTATATTTTTGTACATTTATTTCTAGTGGTGGAAGTGACACTATTGGTGCTGTGTTTTAAGTTTTCTTTCGGAAGTCATCACTGAATGTCTAATGTCCTATCTGGTCAGTCACTGATTTTCACTACCCAGGAAACCTAGGTTCATGTAGCACAGGGATGTTGAGTAAAGTGCATCATATCCATGTATTGAGTGGTGCAGAGTACATTTTGTATAGTTGACACTATTTCTAATTTGCTGTGACACACAGGAGTGCCAAGAAGCAAGAAATCATAAAGGCCTATAGAAAGCTGGCACAGCAGTGGCATCCTGATAACTTTCAAAATGAGGAAGAAAAGAAGAAGGCAGAGAATAAATTCATTGACATAGCATCCGCTAAAGAAGTCTTAACTGACCCAGGTATATGTCCCACTATGAAATTCTTGTGTTTTTTTCCCAAAATAATGCAAAATACATTATTTGGTTTCTTACAGTTCCTAGTAAACTACTTCTTTTATCACAGTTTGGTAGAATTGGGTCTTGTATAAAACAACAAAAAAATTGGTCAACTGAGGAAATGTATCTTGATAGCATATGAAAAGTAACCATTTAGAAATATCTATCCTCCTAATCCAGGGGTCCTCAAACTTTTTAAACAGGGGGCCAGTTCACTGTCCCTCAGACCGTTGGAGGGCCGGACTATAGTAAAAACAAAAACTATGAACAAATTCCTATGCACACTGCATATATCTTATTTTGAAGTGAAGAAACAAATCGGGAACAAATACAATATTTAAAATGAAGTAAAGTTAAATCAACAAACTTACTAGTATTTCAATGGGAATAGTGTGCCAGTCAGATGCCCAGGAATAGTGTGCCAGTCAGATGCCCAGGAATATTGTGCCAGTCAGAGCCCATTAATATTGTGCCAGTCAGATGCCCAGGAATATTGTGCCAGTCAGATGCCCAGGAATATTGTGCCAGTCAGATCCTCCCTCCTCCCCCGCTTCCCATCACTTACCTCCAGCTGCTGTGTCCCCGGCCGGACGTCTCGCGCAGTGTTCCCTCCTCCCTGCACGGAATGTCACATCCGGTCGCGGTGATTTTTTTTTTTTTTCCCGTTTTCCTGCAGCCGCATCCGTTGCGGCTGCAAGAAAAAAAAAAGGTAAACAGCGGGGGGTGCCGGCAGCACCCCCCGCGGGCCGGATTAATGTGCTCGGCGAGCCGCATATGGCCCGCGGGCCGTAGTTTGAGGAACCCTGTCCTAATCCCTCTATAAAGATTAATACAAACATAAATCATTCAATTTCACAGGCATCTAAGAAAAGGTTTTGAGGGGTGGGTGGGAGTAAGCTGTTATGCCTGCGGCTCTCTGCTCTCCATCTAGGCCTGCTCCTGCTTACCTGCCTTATATGGCTCAGTAGTGAGGCTCTTGGCTGCCCCATGTTGCGGTATTAAATGCTGTGCTGGTGAGGGCACCTATTATATGCTTTCTGTTCCTTTTAACTTGCTGTGACTCACGCACAAAGCATTACATCTAACATGTTAATGGGGAAATGACTTTCATATATGTTAATTTTACCAAGTCTGACCAGATTAAATACATTTATTTTGGTGAGCTTTTGATCTAGTCCACACAACTTATGCACATAGTGAATGGTGGCTATGAACAGAATTAAGAGGACAATAAGAAAAGCAGTGGGTAACATTCTCATGGACGATGCGGGTTATTTAGGTAAAGCAGTACCACTACAATAGAATAGGACATGAATGGTTTACCCAAACTGTGGTTTTTAAGTGCCTGCCCGTGTTGCACTGTTTCTTTCTAAACACTTGACTCATCGGGATGTTTGGACTTACATCCATTTTTCTCTGATTGTCTAGAAAAGAGGAGTCGGTTTGACGCAGGAGAAGATCCTCTGGACCCAGAAAGCCAACAAGGTGGTGGAGGAAATTTCAACCGAGGATGGAACCAGTGGCAAGGGTTCAATCCATTTGGTTCAGGAGGAGGATTTAATTTCAAGTTCCACTTCAACTAGACAAAAGTGAAGTCCACACTCTTGCACCTTTCCAAGTGAAAATAATATGTTGTATTACAACCCTGTACAGAGGACTCCACCGGAGTAACATTGGAAGTGCTGCTGTGCAAACTTCCAGCTAGGTGCAGTAATATCAAAACTATAACTGTATGTTTCCTGACTCTGGAAGATGGATCTGACTTATTGTTCAAAAAAAATATATATATTTTCCCTGCTTAAACTTTTCAGTATTCCTACCACAAAAAATTCTAAACCACTTTCCTGCTTTTCCTTGTTCTTTTAATGTTGGAAAGACGTTCAAATGCAAAAAAACACTTGACCCTTGAAGGGTTAAAATCTGATACCAAATTTGTATTGATCTTACAGAATGAACCAGTGCCAAGATGCTACAGCTTAAATGTACATGATGCAAAGCAACTTTTACTAGAAATTAAACCACTTTTTTGTTTTCATATTGATTGCAAGTGGAGTGCGTTTTATCTGTACAATGTCATCTTTTTGACGCCTGTGGCGCTGCAGTCAGTACGCACTGTACAGCTGATGTGACGCTCTTTCAAGAGCCTAGGGGTTATGTCGCTCCCACAGTTTCAATTTACTATTTATTTTATCCTATCTGTACATTAGAGAATCTGCCCGTGTCTGTATTGTCCGGATATATTGTTATTCACCGGTGGCGGTTCTGGCATAATGTAATGTATGAAAAATGATATCTGTAGTTTATTTAAATATTCTACATTTCATGAACCTACAGGTGCTAATGTCGGTCCATAGGACATTTTGTCTGAAACTAAGCGAAATGACTCCCACCAAATGACTTTTAGATACTACTCATGTATGAAATGTATGCGCCACATATCTAGGATGGAGGCGGTCACTGAAACATAATTATATTGTGAATTTAGAGAATAAAACGTATGAACGATTATCCATTGTGCAAGAAATGCATTGAGAAAAATGTCCCTGGTGTCTCCTGCTTATGACATCGCCGTTGGCTTGATATGCAAATTAACTACTTTTTGATGGTAAATGTGTAATTTGAATATCAAGAATAAAAGACACATTGGGGGTTATGTACAAATAATGATGCGATTCCTTTCGTTTTTGCTGTTGCACCTGTAGTATGTATAAACTTGTCAGATTAGATTTTATGCATAAGAAAAAAAATATATTTTAGTCTAACTTTGTGACGTGTTATTCGGTACAGATAACGTAGATATTTGGCGTGCCAGAGAATTGTAGTCCAATTGTAGTCCAATAACGTGATCTAAAATAGGCACAATTTTGTGACTTTTTTTCTATACATAGTCTGCGAAAAAAAACAAGTTAGATCACTTATTTTGCCATAAACAATGTTATAGGGATATACATTAATTATGATGCAATTGCAGTACATTATGTTCTGTGTTCATTTATGCATTTGCTTGTAATTGTCTGTGGTGTCTATTGTTAACACAGGCAACACCAGATGCATGTAAAACTTAGCATTCTCTACATTCACAGTATAAAGTATATTTAGCTGACAAGATGAATAGAACAGTATTGAGGGATTTACTAAAACTGAGGTGACAAGTGGACTGCACCAAAAAAGCATTAATTCCATAAAATGGAAAATTCTCAACTTTTATTGAATAATCTGTATTGTTTCATCTGGGTCACCTTTTGGAGATTGGAAATGACTTTCAGTTTTATTTCAGTTAGAAGTAACCCCCCCCCCCCCCTTATTCTAATATATATATATATATATATATATATATATATATATAAATAAAATAAATCCAAGGGCGGTTGCACTCAGCCAAACGATGATACAATGTGCCCGGGTGCCGTGTGGCTCCAAACATATAAAAATATCCAAGATCGTACGAAAAAAACACGCACTCACGAGTCTTCAATATAAGTCAAATAGTCGAAACCTTTATATCATACAAAAAAATAGATATTTGTAGATCCAGTCGACGTTTCGGTCCGCACCGCGGACCTTTATCAAGACGTCGACTGGATCTACAAATATCTATTTTTTTGTATGATATAAAGGTTTCGACTTTTTGACTTATATTGAAGACCCGTGAGTGCGTGTTTTTTTTCGTACGATCTTGGATATTTTATATATATATATATATAATATAATGAGGATACAATGCCCTGTACTTGTTAGTGCAGTTCAGCAAATCATGTTTTCACTGCTTAGCCCTTTTCTATTCTAAGCATTGGTTACTGGAGCAACATTACCTCCCAGTAAATCCACATGCTCTCTACTGTAGCAGGTTCACATGTTTTGTGCCAGCAGCTTGCATATAGGCAGTTGTACTGCAGACACCAGACACTGTGTATATCTCAGACATGCCAGATTGTATGGTAGAACTGAATAGACATCGTTAAAAACCCACCACTGTTTGATAGCCATAGAAAACCAAAAAATTGAATTGTCATTTTTACCATGTCCTTTCCAGATTCTCTTTGAGTTTTACTTATGTTATATATTTTTACGTTTGCATATATTTTATGATATACAGAATTTAGTATAAAATAATTTATTTTAGGAATTTCCATGTTTTCCCCTTTCTGCACTTTTGCCTACGGTATTGTCTAAATACCTAGTTCGGCTGCAGAAGTATATCCCAATTTGCTATCTACTATAGTTCATGGGTACTGTAATGATGCATTGCATGAAAATGCATACGTCAAGGGTGAAGGAAAAAAAACACTACTGCTTGAATAACTCAACGATGTGTGATTAGTTAAATTAATAGACTAAGCATGTTTATCTGTGTGTTGCACAAAGTGCTATGTATTACATTGTAAAAACAAACAAACATGTAATTCATAGAATAACATCAGTATATTACCAATAGTGGAAGTTGGCCAGTACCATTATTATTAACAGAATTAGTTTACTTTTTACCCTCCGGTTATGACTGATTGAAAATGTAGGGCTACAGTGCCTTTAATGGTAAAATCATTATGGGAATAGATTGTCTCCGTGCTTCATGTATATACCACAATACCAGTGTTTCTCCAACCTCAGTAAAAAAGAGGTTTGTAGCTTTCTACAGTATATGCCATTTTCTTAACTATTAGTTAACTTTGAATTTTTCCACTTTTGACTATTGCATCTTCCAAGGGCAGAAAAAGGATTTAATTTAGTGTCTGAGACTGTTACTCCAACAATAAAGTACAGTGAATATAGACACCAGCAATTTGCATCCAATGACTCCTCTTAAGATATGCTCCCTGAGTTGGGTATCACTGCTGCTTTAACAGAAATTCTGGATTTAGAAACCGGATGGACAAAGAGAGATCAGGGTAGAGAAGTATATCTGGCAATGTAGAGGTACTTATAGGGAATATGATGGAAATATTTTGCCAGAAAAGAAAAAACCAATGGGAGAGGAGACCGTATCACACAGACCAAAGCTGAGTAAGGTTTGAAGTAGAAAGTGGTGTTATGTAATGTCAACCATGACAGAAAGGGAAGACTTATGATCTTTGGATATAGCAGTGATTTTAAAGGGAGTCCAGAGTGATGCAGAGAACTGGAAGGTTTGTTAGTAGAGCATATACACACTGTTGAATCAAAGGGGTCAGGTAATGGGAGATCTAGAGAATAGAGACCATGTCTTCCGTTCATTACGGTGAATGAACTCCACGACGGGTAGAGTGTTGCACCCAATAAAATGATCTCCTGTTTTTCTGCCTTTTTGTGATCATTTCTCCAAATAAAAACATATACAACCCAGAAGATGCATACCAATTTTCCACGGATTTTTTTTATTAAATACATAGAAAAAAAAAATATTGCTTGCTTCAGAAGTAGTATATTTCAGATGCTTAATATAATTGAACCCCTTATCTCAAGTAGTAATTTGGATTTGTCTAATTAAGCTGTAATATAAACATGAGTACAGTTCATTTGATTTTACACTCTTCTAGTGTCTCCCAGCGCTGTTCTTAAGACCCATGATCAGTCAGTTTTCTCTTTAAAGTATCCTGGTTGTTTATCATTTAACATAGGTGGATCTTTTAGATTCATTGAGTTTGATTCACCTGCCTGTGCTGGTAGAACAAAAATATTGACTTGCTGAAGCGTTGGGCACCATGCACAACAAGGGGGATTTTGTTTTCACCTCTCTCCAGGTAACCATCAGCTACAATAATTTTTTTTTAAACAGTGGGAAACTGCTAAGATACTTTAGTCTAAGAAGTTACAGCAATATGTAACCACCAGCCCATACAAAGGAAATGTATCCGCTTAATGGTATTGTGTTATGCAGTCTCTGCCTGAAACCATTACTTGCACCAGTTTGTTTAGAACACAAAATAAAGAAAAAGAAAAGATCACTAAGAATATAGCAACAGAACAATCTAACTAAAAACACATCTTGCACTGTACTGCACACCCAACATAAAACAATCATTTCCAACTTAAGTAATTCTCAGCAGGAAAAAAAAAAATCTGCAAAACAAATAAAAACTATAGTGTGATATGGTTATAATAAAGCTAATAAAAATGGGTGTTGCTGACTGCCCACATACAAATGCTGCTATAGAATTAATCAGTGAAGTAACCTGTGGAGGGGAGGCAAAGCAAAGTGTGCAGAATTATTATATTGTTATTTATGTTGGTCTAGGTTGGTAGCAGATCACGTGTACTAAGGTACAATGCATCGTTTGTATACAGTTTTTTTTTTTACTGGTCTAATCTAAAAATTAACTTTTAGAATTAAAAGGCACTGTATAACCTAAACATTGTTTTTACTGTGAATGTAGAGGGGAAAAAAAATATTGAAAATGATCTATAAATTGTGTTAGCAAAAAGGCCAAATTAAGAGAAATGTGTCTGTGGAGTATCCTGCTTATAACATCACCTGTGGCATGGTATGCAAATTTCCAGATTTCCCGCTGAAAAGCAGTTTATTTACATATCAGGCCACAGGTGATGTTATAAACAAGAGACTCCACAGATGAATTTAAAACACATTTTTCTCCTAGTTTGGATATTTGCTTAAAATTTTGCCAACAATGTATAGATCAGGTTTAGGCGATACAGTACCTGTAAGAAGTATATGAGATATTCAGTTGTATGCATTTTATATTTACTCCACATAGCTATAAAGGAGGTCTCTTGAATATGCACAGGCAGTACTAGGGGACTGTATCACCTACATATTGCGTACATAGAGAATTTGTAAAAAAATGATAGTCTGTCATTAGCGCTCACTTAAATTTCTCTCTAATAAAGCGTATAGATCAAAGAGACAAAATATACATATGAATATACATAATTTATATTCAATATAGTCCAAAAATAAATATATTGACACATAATAAAAAATAAAGCATAAATGGTAAAAATATACATAAAAAATCAATTATTTTTAGACCTGATGCATTTTGGCTAAATGTTGGCTTCATCAGAGGTTACTTGGGTCTATTCACTAAAATTTGACTTTTAAGGTCGACTTTCATTTTGAGACTAAGTCAAATTCGACCAGGGGTGTATGGGTGGTCGATATACCTTTCCCGGGCGGAACCCGGCACTTTAAAAAAAAAACAACAGGGCCCATGCAGCTACCCAGGGCCCATTCTTTCCTGGGGACCCAAAGCAGCTCTCACACAGAGAAGGTCACAATCGGCAGCAGACCCAACTCTTAGTCACAGCCATCCGGTGGCTGTATTTCCTGCATGCAAGCAATGCTGCGAGGAAGACTTCAGGGCATGGACAGCATCCAAGTAAGTACTGGTGAAGGGGGGGGGGGGGGGGGGGAGATTGGCTGTGGCATATTAATGAGCAAACCATCAGTGGCTATTAATGAGCAAATCCCTGGCATATTACTGAGCAAATTATCAGTGGCTATTACTGAGCAAATTATCAGTGGCTATTACTGAGCAAATTATCAGTGGCTATTACTGAGCAAATTATCAGTGGCTATTACTGAGCAAATTATCAGTGGCTATTAGTAAGCAAATTATCAGTGGCTATTACTGAGCAAATTATCAGTGGCTATTACTGAGCAAATTATCAGTGGCTATTAGTAAGCAAATTATCAGTGGCTATTACTGAGCAAATTATCAGTGGCTATTACTGAGCAAATTATCAGTGGCTATTAGTGAGCAAATTATCAGTGGCTATTACTGAGCAAATTATCAGTGGCTATTACTGAGCAAATTATCAGTGGCTATTACTGAGCAAATTATCAGTGGCTATTAGTGAGCAAATTATCAGTGGCATATTAATTGATAAGCTATCCGGGGGGCAGAATTTTTTTTTCAGTAAGAGGCCCTGAAATTTCTGATGGTGGCCCTGAATTCAGCACCTAAGTGTGACTTGATCAAAGCTATATTTGAGACTAAGTCAAACTCGGGTGCCAAATTTGACTTAGTCTCAACGATAGCTTTGATAATTTTGCCTCCCATTACTTTCAATGTGGAAGGTTTGAACCTGGGTGCTGAATTTGACTTTGGGGTTGAATTTCATTTTGACACTAAGTCGAATTCAGCACCTGGGTTTGACTTAGAAAACTCGGTTTGCATCTTCCCCACTGAAAATAATGCTACATTTTGAGTCTTGTACCAATCCCCTCCCTATACACTGTATTAGCAAAACTGCATGCAAATGCCTAAATTAAATGTGTCTGCGTTGTCTCTTGCTTATGACCTCACCTGTGGCTTCATATGCAATTTACCCTTTTCATATTAAAAAAATATCCATATTTGTTTGCAATTTTTCGAACATAATATATAGATAATTTTTTATTCTCTACACTCGGTAAAACAATGTTTAGGTGATACAGTCCCTTTTAAGCACTTTTGTTTTGACAAATACAATGAAGAAAATCACAAACTCAGCATTGGTTAGACTCTCCTGGCTGATGTTTAAAATATTATCCATATTTTTTAGGCTTGCACTGGGGCTCACTCCACTCATCTCATTGGGGTTTGAATTGAGTGGAGGTCCTGGTTAAGGTCCTCTGTGCTGATCCCATGTAAAAACAAGGGTTTCTCTCTGCACCAATGCCATCGGGCTGCCTCCTTCTACTCAAAAGCACATGCCATTTTATAGTCATACTAGTGACTACTACGTTTCACTCATGCTTGTGTACTACGCCCAAGTGTATAATCCTGGCTAACAACTATTTATATTAATTATGTTGTTTCATATGTTTGAATTCATTTGTAGCGTATTTTACAGTATACAAAGCCATCTTCTGTGTAGGATTTTTAGATTTTGATTTGAAGGACTAAAAATAGAAAGGTGAACATAAGAGTACATAAATCATAATATAACAGGATTACAACAAAAAGTATCAGAGCTTGAATTATTACATATTTAATAATGCATTGGATACCTTGGAATGCAACTAAAACAATAAAAGTACTTGTAAAGCAAGAGATTTCTCTTTATTTCTTTCCTGAGCCCATTAACATTAATGTTTTAGTGTCACAATATGGATGGGACCAAATTCTTATAGAATGTTACACAATTACAACACTTATTTTGCTAATTAAAGTAATCAATGCCTCATCGGTTTGGGATTTATCTTCCCATAAATACAGGTAATTTGCATTTTCTAATACAAAAAGAATTGTAAAATAAATACGCAGAATATTTCATTATTTGGTGACAATGTCTTATGCCTTTTAGTGTGCCAGGACTCCAACAGTGATAGAGCAATTAATCATGTGTGTGGTGGAGGGCAGGATTAAGACCACCAACTTAGCCTCCTTGCAAAAAACCTAGAGGTCTGCATCTATTAAGTTAGGATAGCCTATGCATTATACAGAATGTTTTACTCCGTTGGATTCCCGGTATTACTTCTGCAGCTAACCAGCCCCTCTCTGGAGATCCAGAGGCAGGAAATGCCAAGACTGCTGACCTTCTATTAGATGAGCACAGTGACTCTGAGATATGCAAAGTGATATGAACGACCTTAATGTAGCTACAAACCTCTAGATCCACACGCTCCATCTCTAAACTACACACTTGTGGATTAAAACCACATAATCCATCTCAACGCTTATCGATTAAGAAACCCGATGTTGGGTCAATCGCAAACTGTTGAAAAGCTGGAGGAAAATCCAGTTTCACATCGATGTATGGAACATGAAGAAAAAGATTTCATCACTCATTACTGTTACACAAGTAGTTTCTCCGTGATATTCGGTATCTGCGCAAGCATGGAAATGATGAATAATTAGCCGACATTTACATAAATATGACTTTTTAAATGGCAGATCCACAACTGCACACTAAGGAGATATATATATATATATATATATATATATATATACACACATATATATATATATATATATATATATATATATATACACACACATACACATACACACAGGTAATGGAAAAAATGGAAACACCAGGGTCTATACAAAGCTGTAGCTGTTTGCCCAATTGGATGTCACTGGTTTGCCCATTACCTGTATGTATAACATTACACATTATATATGAATATACATACGGCTTCTCAATCGCCAACAAGTATCAGTTACAATATTTTGACATGTCCAAAACCAGCAAAACTTAATAGTGATTTGAAGTGAGATGATACCGAGCTAAAATAGCACAAGTTCTATTTTTGAAAATTCACTATTCTGGTCTAAATCCTGAGGCGAGAGTTTTCCATGACAATTGCTGTAATTGATGATATGGCCAATACAATATAGCTTATCTGGGAATACACATAAAAGACCCTCTTACACATCTGCAGGTAGAAAAGTGTCACACAATGTGTGTGCATCTTTAGTCAAAAAAGCTAAATGTCTCCCCTAAAGTTGTGTTCTCCAATGATTAGTAAGCATTTAAAACATGGAAATAGGTAAGTGATAGGCGCTAAATAATAGTGAATATCAAATTATAAAGTAATGGAAAAAATGCAAAGTGTAAATCCCCAAATCACACACCAAATGGATGATGATAAATATAAAGTGTTGCGCAAAAAACTATACTTGGCAAAGGTGAATATATATTCAGTATAAATGAAAAAAAGAAAGACAAAAATACATGTGTGAACCTGAAAAATATCAAAATAATAAATGGTGACGTGAAAGACAATTTATTATTTTGATATTTTTTCAAGTTTACACATGTATTTTGGTCTCTTTTTTCATGTATACTAAATATATATTCACCCTTGCAAAGTTCTTCTGTTAAATACTGTTATTTGTGCAACACTTTATATTTATCAGCATTTAAAACATATCTGTAAATATACACCAACACTCCTCCACATATATCCCTTTTAATATTTTTGTAATGTATTTTTACAAAAGTTTACAAAATGTAGGCTGCATGTCTATCCTGAAGTTCCAGTGCATGTGGATCGAGCAACCTAAAAAACAAATACTAGACATATTCATAAAACAAACATTTTTCTGTAGAGAGGAATGAAAGGAGGACTCCAAAAGACTGTGTTTGTGTGTTGTAAAAATACAAAATGCCACTATTTATAAAGAGCACTTGCAGGAACTTTTCATTGGTTTCCATGGTGATTTCCCCACCTTTAGAACTCTACTCTAGATTTACTCTTTATATATTTCCCTCAGTGTGTTTCACATTATTACCTTGCATACAAAAAGACAGCAATGGAAAACAAAAATCTTAATATTTATGCACACTTAATTAAAAATGGAATATTTGCTTTGGGATTGTTGCCCATTCTTTTGATCATGCAATCCATAGACACAGGTGTCACCACACCCAGCGGAACTATCCTCAGGAGTTGAAGTGTCTTCCTGGAACATCTTTGTAGAAAGAAATCTAGTTGTGGCAATATGACTGTCCATCCCATTGAAGACCGCTAAAGTTCATCATGTTGCATATCTGTAGAGACACGTATAAAAGCATAAGACAAAATGAACAAAACATTACTTCTAGTGCTCAGATTTGCTCTTTATGCTATAGATATACAATTTATGGTCTAAAGCCAGCTACAGCCAATCACCTTACTAAACCAGTTACAATAATCATGGGTGAGTTTCATACGTGGGCTATGTAGTGTGTGGTTTCCAGTCCATCACCATAGCTGGTTTGCTACACTGGGAGATATTGACATATCAGCATATTTAAACGGTGTGCTCCCACATTTAAAATTGGGTCAGGTGACCTATCCAGTCTAAACCTCAGAATTACCATATGTATAATTTACTTAATCCATGGGCAGCAAGCATAAGCATTTATTGAGTAGACCCTCTTGATCTATACAAATAGAATTATTTTTGCTCAGTATGAATATTTAACTTCATTTCCCAGCTGGCCATATAATTACCTTTTATACTTGTAGTACATTTTTTACATTTGTATAATGAGTTCTGGTTCACTAGTCATGCAAATAAAATAAGATAATAGAACAATCGATGCGCCACAAGATATCTAGACTCCGTAGAAACAGCCTGGAACTAATTTATATGATTATCTATATATATATTTCTGAATATAAAAACAAGGTGAATGTTTCATGTGTTCTCACCTTTTCACGCTTAGTGCAACAAAGTGTCTAAGTGGATAATAGTCCTACATAGTCCTAATTAGATACAGGACTACATTATTATTTTCTCCCCCTCCGTTCTATTCCAGAATAATAAAAGGGAAGCAGTGGGCTGGGAAGAGTCAACACAAAGTTGGAAGAAAAACCATTCCCGCATGTACAATTTATTTCCAATAATGGATTAGAAACCAAAAAGTCAAATTCTCATATCTTGTAGACGTATTTATTATTGTATCCTTTACACACTGCACCAAATTGATTTTTTTTTTTTTTTTAAATTCATATTTGTTTGCAATTTTTCAAACACAATATATAGATAATTTTTTATTCTCTACACTCGGTAAAACAATGCTTAGGTGATACAGTCCCTTTTAAGCATTTTTGTTTTGACATATACAATTAAGAAAATCACAAACTCAGCATTGGTTAGACTTTCCTGGCTGATGTTTAAAATATTGTTCTACACTATCTTCATGTAAACACAAGCTGTACTGTTCCATCTTGGACCCAAGTCTTCCTTACCATTTTCTGCCTCCTGTGTTCCATTTTTCTTCTGTTCCTCAATGCTTTTCAACAGCCGCCTTATTTCCGTGTCGTAGTCTGTCCATTCTGGCACTATGCGGGCTGCAGCTTGTAACTTTGGCTCCTTTGTTTTGGGATTGTTGCACTATACCACACAGCAAGACATGATGCAAAAATGCATAAAGACAAATACCGTATAAAAGAAAACACTGTAATAGTTTGGCACATGTAATAAAATACAGAAGAGCTTAAATAAGCAAACATAACATAAAACGTGTAGTCTATAAGCTTAAGCTTTAAGAGAAGTATTATTGCAACATAGCATTTTTACCATGTCCTTGCTTAACCAAACTTTCTCCCACTCACATTTACTGTACCCACACAAATTATATACTTTTTCTAAAATTCAAGATTTAAGAACAAGCTCTGCGTTTTTGAAATGATCATAATAATAGTCATTATCAAAAAATAATAATAATTGAATTTCTCTCTATAAATGTCCAAAATGTCCAAATTTGAAATGTTGATAATTTATAGCAATCTCCACTCTCAAAGCCAGCAACCCAGGAAATGTTAAAAGGTGCCATTTTATCGACACTTCACCAAGCGACAAAGTTATTTTCTGTGTTGTTTTCCTCCTTTTTTAGTAGTTCAATCAGCAAACATAAAATGAAATGGGCTGGGCACCCTTTATTAAGAAAAGGGAAGGCTATGTGGCATTTTTCTCAGGAAACTTTTTGATCTATGCAGCCATTCATATTAGAGGTGTTAACAGTATAACTATTCAACATCAGAATTCTAAGCAAATAGACACATGCAGAGTAAAAATGGTTAAACTAATTGGCTCCAGCCAAGGGTTGACTAAGTATTGAGGCAATGGGGTCACAGACTTATGACCCAGTGCAGGTGGAAGCTGGTTAGATCACTGGCAAATGGCAGCTCCCAGTACCAATCTTACCTGTGTGAAATAATGGATGTAAGTTATCACATGACTCTTTCTGCCTCCATTAGAAGTGATAACTGAGAGTATATTGTACCTCATGTATCCATTTTAGTGGATCATGATAACATTAAAACTGTCACACAGCAGTGTATGAAGCAGAAGAGACTTAAAGCCTTGCAGCAAACACCAACACGGGGTTGAACGCAAAAGACCAATAGGCTCTCCACACGTAGAAGTGGGCATCTCCAAGAAAACATGGCTACCTCCTTGATAAAGTTGGGACCAGGGCCGGTGCAAGGATTTTCATCTACACAGGCGAAGGTGCATTTTGGTGCCCCCCTGCTCTGATCCGCCACGCCTCCCACACCATTAAGCCTCCTTAAATTTTATATATATATATATATATATATATATATATATATATATATATATATATAAATATATATAAATAATGTATAGTGTAGAAAAAAAAAATCTAAATATTCAACTCGCATGCTCTAAATGTGTCACACATTGAAACCCTTAAACACAAAGACACCCTTGCAGTCACACACACAGACACCCTTACCACTTACACACACACAGTTACACCAATTCACACATAACCTGAGACACACTATTTTGCCACTCAATATGCCAGTATTTAGCCCAGGGGTCCTCAAACTTTTTAAACAGGGGGCCAGTTCACTGTCCCTCAGACCGTTGGAGGGCCGGACTATAGTAAAAACAAAAACTATGAACAAATTCCTATGCACACTGCATATATCTTATTTTGAAGTGAAGAAACAAAATGGGAACAAATACAATATTTAAAATGAAGTAAAGTTAAATCAACAAACTTACCAGTATTTCAATGGGAATATTATGCCAGTCAGAGCCCAGTAATATTATGCCAGTCAGATGCCCAGGAACATTATGCCATTCAGATGCCCAGGAATATTATGCCATTCAGATTCCCAGGAATATTATGTCATTCAGATGCCCAGGAATATTGTGCCAGTTAGATGCCCAGGAATATTATGTCATTCAGATGCCCAGGAACATTATGCCAGTCAGATGCCCAGGAATATTATGCCATTCAGATGCACAGGAATATTATGCCAGTCAGATGCCCAGGAATATTATGCCATTCAGATGCCCAGGAATATTATGCCATTCAGATGCCCAGGAATATTATGCCAGTCAGATGCCCAGGAATATTATGCCATTCAGATGCCCAGGAATATTATGCCAGTCAGATGCCCATGAATATTATGCCAGTTAGATGCCCAGGAATATTATGCCAGTTAGATGCCCAGGAATATTATGCCAGTCATAGCCCAGTAATATTATGCCAGTCAGATGCCCAGGAATATTGTGCCAGTTAGATGCCCAGGAATATTATGTCATTCAGATGCCCAGGAACATTATGCCAGTTAGATGCCCAGGAATATTATGCCAGTTAGATGCCCAGGAATATTATGCCAGTCATAGCCCAGGAATATTATGCCAGTCAGATGCCCACTAATATTGTGCCAGTTAGATGCCCAGGAATATTATGCCAGTCAGATGCCCAGGAACATTATGCCAGTCAGATGCCCAGGAATATTATGCCATTCAGATGCCCAGGAATATTATGCCATTCAGATGCCCAGTAATATTATGTCAGTCAGATGCCCAGTAATATTATGCCAGTCAGATTCCCAGGAATATTATGCCACTCAGAGCCCAGGAATATTATGCCAGTCAGATGCCCAGGAATATTATGCCAGTCATAGCCCAGGAATATTATGCCATTAAGATGCCCAGGAACATTATGCCAGTCAGATGCCCAGGAATATTATGCCAGTCATAGCCCAGGAATATTATGCCATTAAGATGCCCAGTAATATTATGCCAGTCATAGCCCAGGAATATTATGCCATTAAGATGCCCAGTAATATTATGCCAGTCAGAGCCCAGTAATATTATGCCAGTCAGATGCCCAGGAATATTATGCTATTAAGATGCCCAGGAATATTATGCCAGTCATAGCCCAGGAATATTATGCCATTAAGATGCCCAGGAACATTATGCCAGTCAGATGCCCAGGAATATTATGCCAGTCATAGCCCAGGAATATTATGCCATTAAGATGCCCAGTAATATTATGCCAGTCATAGCCCAGGAATATTATGCCATTAAGATGCCCAGGAACATTATGCCAGTCAGATGCCCAGGAATATTATGCCATTCAGATGCCCAGGAATATTATGCCATTCAGATGCCCAGGAATATTATGCCATTCAGATGCCCAGGAATATTGTGCCAGTCAGATCCCCAGGAATATTATGCCATTCAGATGCCCAGGAATATTATGCCATTCAGATGCCCAGGAATATTATGCCATTCAGATGCCCAGGAATATTATGCCAGTCAGATGCCCAGGAATATTATGCAAGTCAGATGCCCAGGAACATTATGCCAGTCAGATGCCCAGGAATATTATGCCATTCAGATGCCCAGGAATATTATGCCATTCAGATGCCCAGTAATATTATGTCAGTAAGATGCCCAGTAATATTATGCCAGTCAGATTCCCAGGAATATTATGCCACTCAGAGCCCAGGAATATTATGCCAGTCAGATGCCCAGGAATATTATGCCAGTCATAGCCCAGGAATATTATGCCATTAAGATGCCCAGGAACATTATGCCAGTCAGATGCCCAGGAATATTATGCCAGTCATAGCCCAGGAATATTATGCCATTAAGATGCCCAGTAATATTATGCCAGTCATAGCCCAGGAATATTATGCCATTAAGATGCCCAGTAATATTATGCCAGTCAGAGCCCAGTAATATTATGCCAGTCAGATGCCCAGGAATATTATGCTATTAAGATGCCCAGGAATATTATGCCAGTCATAGCCCAGGAATATTATGCCATTAAGATGCCCAGTAATATTATGCCAGTCAGAGCCCAGTAATATTATGCCAGTCAGATGCCCAGGAATATTATGCTATTAAGATGCCCAGGAATATTATGCCAGTCATAGCCCAGGAATATTATGCCATTAAGATGCCCAGGAACATTATGCCAGTCAGATGCCCAGGAATATTATGCCAGTCATAGCCCAGGAATATTATGCCATTAAGATGCCCAGTAATATTATGCCAGTCATAGCCCAGGAATATTATGCCATTAAGATGCCCAGGAACATTATGCCAGTCAGATGCCCAGGAATATTATGCCATTCAGATGCCCAGGAATATTATGCCATTCAGATGCCCAGGAATATTATGCCATTCAGATGCCCAGGAATATTGTGCCAGTCAGATCCCAGGAATATTATGCCATTCAGATGCCCAGGAATATTATGCCATTCAGATGCCCAGGAATATTATGCCAGTCAGATGCCCAGGAATATTATGCCAGTCAGATGCCCAGGAATATTATGCCAGTCAGATGCCCAGGAATATTATGCCAGTCAGATGCCCAGGAATATTATGCCAGTCAGATGCCCAGGAATATTATGCCAGTCATAGCCCAGGAATATTATGCCAGTCATAGCCCAGGAATATTATGCCAGTCAGATCCCAGGAATATTATGCCATTCAGATGCCCAGGAATGTTGTGCCAGTCAGATCCCAGGAATATTATGCCATTCAGATGCCCAGGAACATTATGCCAGTCAGATGCCCAGGAATTGCTCATTAAACCTCCCTCCTCCCCCCTTACCCAGACCCCAGTACTTACCTCCATGCTGCTGTTCATGTCCGTGGCTGAGAGGGAAGCGTTGTGAGCTCCCCTCAGGACGTGCGCATTCAATAAAGTGTGTTGAAAAAAAAAGTTTCAACACACTTTATTGAATGCGCACGGCCTGAGGGGAACACACAGCGCTTCCCTCTCAGCCACGGATCTGAACAGCGGCATGGAGGTAAGTACTGGGGTCTGGGGGAGCGGGCGATTTTCCCGCCCCCCCCCCATTGGTGCGCCCTAAGGCAGCCGCCTGTGCTGCCTTACGGTAGCGCCGGCCCTGGTTGGGACACTTGCGTTAAGTTGAAGTAATCGTTAAAGAAAGAGTTAACCTCCAAAATTTAATCAGGCAATACTTCATGAAGAACGAATGTTACAGGAACTGTTCAGCAACCACAGACAAAAATATGGCAAATTACATTAATACACCAGTTTGATAGTTTGAATAATGTGAGAGAAATTATTTCTCAAGCTTAAAGCCATTACTATACTATAGTTGTGGAATAAACAAGCATATTAAATATAATATCGTAATCAGTTGCATAGATTGTGTTTTAATTCTGTCTGTTGATTACACCAGTTTGTGGCACCATGAGTAAATCCCCCTGTTAGTAATTTGCATGTGGTGCGACAAGATGGTTTCATAAGCGCGACAGTGATGTCACATCTAGAGCACATTTTCTGATGATGTATTTGCTTCCAGTATTGCTTTACAATGTGTAAAATATGTTTGAGTTCTATATTCACATTGCAAACAAAGCTAAAAAGTGACAGAGTTACTTTCATTTTTGGGCAGGGATAGAAGATCCTGCATTTTCCCCATTGAATACCGTCCTGGTACAGCCCTGTCATGACATCTTCAGTTGATGTGGAACTATAACTTATTGGGATTGGATTTGGCTCAGGCTAGCTGAAGATGGAGTTCTACAGCTGAAAACCACTTGAAAACGTACCATGTTGTTTAGGCTTTAAGTGAAATCTGTTGCCTAAAGTGTAAACTGCTCGCGGAGGGAGATTCCTTGATAACACTATATCCAGCTTCTACGCAGAAGCTAACACAATAAAATATGTGAGTATCCTGAGCACTGTTATTATTGCAGATATTGCAGCCTTTTTAAAATCAATAAATTATGCCACGGGCTGTCAAGATCTTTAAGGTGTTTGAATAGCTGTCATTTTTTTTGCCCTGGTCACCTCAGGCAGTAATACAATTTTACTTTCCAGCCCTTGACAGATTACAGAATAGTTTATTGACTTGTACAAATTGAGCATTTACAGAATGAGATGTGTTCCCAGGCGATGTACTGTACCTTTTCCTTCTCATCACATTTCTTATACAATGATAATTCCAAGCCCACAGAAAATATCCTTCCCATGGCTTATTAGATGTCACCCCTTTAGGCCCAAGCAGATCACGAACTGCCATTTTCCATTAGCAATGGAAAACAAAGAGGGAAATATCTTACAAGCACTCTAGAAACGGCAAAACAGTATATAAAACACAACACAAAAGAAATCATTTAATGGTGCATTGCCATTTTACCAATAATAGACAGGGTTGCAGATCTGACAGAAAAGAATCAATTGATCCTGCACCATCTGCTCAACTGTAATAGGTTAAACTGCATATTTAACCCGTTCAGGACAGGAACTTTTTGGGATTTTTTGTTGTTGTGAAAGTTTAACTGTAATTTCTGTCATTTACTGTACTTGTACAAACTATACAAGGAAACGTATGGCTTTCTTTTGATACCATATTTATCGTTATTAATACGAATAATATATTTTTTTAAGTTGGCCACACCCCATATTTACGATCATGTAATAACAGAGATCATCTTAAAAAGGATTTTATTCATCTCTCCCCTGGATACAGAAGCTCAACCTCCGGTCACAACTCTATTTATTAAAATCTTTTGTTAACCCTTTAAGGACCAGGGATTTTCCTGGGCAAAGGACCAGAGCGTTTTTCAATTTTTAATACGCGGTTTTTTAAACATAATTTTCCTCTCTATCATTTAACGTACCCATACAAGTTATTTGTTGTTTTTTAAAGGACAGTTAGAGCTTTCTTTTGATACCCTATACATAAAAATGATTTACATGTTAGTATTAAAAAATACATATAAAAGAGGACATTTTTGAGGAAAAGAAAGTTTTCCCCATTATTTTCCCAATAATAAGCTACATAACTAGTGCAACACTAACCCACTTATCCCCCCTAATTAACTAACTAATAAAAAAGAAAAATATTGGTTCCCAAACCCCCCATAACAAAAAAGACAGAAAAAAACTCTGAAGAGTGCGATGTCAGATCAGTAAAAATCATGCAACAGGCATGCAGGGGTTAAATTTTATTAAATAAATATATTAAAATTACCTTTATTTATTAAAAAAAACTTTATAAATTGTAAAAATAAAAAAATGTGTTAAAAAAAAAACTAAATGAGGGCCATAAAGTGTAAGGAAACTGATCACAGTTAAAAACTGTGATCAGCAATGAAAGGGTTAAATTTTTTTTTTTTTTTTTTTACCTGTGTATATAATTAATTTATTTTTACTTACAGGGCACTCTCTGTGCTTCACTATAACAATGTGAAGCACAGAGAGTGAATTAGAGGCAAAGTCAGTGTGTGAACACACTGACTTTGCCATCTAATTTGCATGTTATCGCGGTGATCACGTTATCACCGCGATCACATGCCCGGAAATGACCCGATCGGGTCCAGGAGCTTTGCCTCGGGTGCGAGGCTTAGTCCTGGACCCGTTGCAGACTAGCTGGCGGTGCCCACGGAGCGCACCGCCGGCTAGACTGCATGACGAGTTAACTCGTCATAAGGTCGCTAATGCGGCGGCTCTTATGACGAGTTAACTCGTCATAAGGTCGGGAAGGGGTTAACCATGTAGCCCACAAGGTTTTAAAATCATATATACATATATGTGTGTGAACATACATAAACATATAGGTGATCTCTCGCCTTGACTACTGTAACATCCTACTGACTGGACTACCTCTGGCACGTCGGTCTCTCCTGCAATCTATCCAAAACACAGCTGCCAGACTCATCTTTCTTGAACGTCAGTTTGATTCGGCAGCTCCTTTCTGCAACGCCCTCCACTGGCTCCCGGTCTGTTCAAGGATAAAATTTAAAATTCTATCTTTAACCTACAAAGCCCTCCACTCCTCTGTACATTGCCTCCCTTAACGGATACCTCCCTGCACGGCCTTTCCGCTCTTCAATGGGACTAAAACTCTCCTCCAACCTCATCACCATTTCTCACTCGCCTTCAGCAGAGCATCCAGCTTTCTCCCTCCTTTTCAAACTTTAAAGAGATGAGTTTTGAGGGACTTTTTAAAGAAGCTTACTACTCAACCGACTACAATACTGGTCACTTTACCTCTAGCAGATCCCACCTAGCTGGAACACACACAATTCATCTTTGGCCTATCCCACCCATCCACACTACTGTTACTACAACTTCGATCCCTCTGACCTCTTCAATCCCTTATGTGTCTCATGTACCCCATTCCCTCGAGAATGTAAGCTTGCGAGCAGGGTTCCCTACCTCATGTTCCAGTCTGTCTAACTTAGTATGTAGTTCCCTTCTATGCTCTGTACCTAGCGCTACGTAAATTGTTGGCGCTATATAAATAAATGTTAATGTAATGTAATATATAAACAAACAGCTATATGATATATTCAGTAGCTTAAAATAAATGGTACTAAGACTAGTGTGTGTGTGTGTATTACAATATGAACACTTATCAGGTAAATATTCACTCAGATTGCAAATGTTATACCTTTTAACAAATAAAGCTACTAATAGAATGGTTGGACTGTAAGAAAAGGCAGGAGAAAATGTATTCATTTTATTGGGTAATTGAATGCAGGGTATGCATATAAATGGACACCGAGAGGAACCCAAAGAGAACTCGCAATATCTGAAGTTGGAAAGTCTGATAAGAAACCTAAATGAATATTAGCTTTTTTTTTCCCGCAACACGCTCTTTTACAAGTGTTTGATGTTAAATTATGTATTGTGTTCCACATTGACCAGTAATTTCCCCCATTTTAAAACAATCTTAAAAGTAGTACTTAATTACAAATTTAAATATATCGCAACCCTTTCCTAAATGAATTAGGACATGGAAACCGCTGAGTAAGATTTAACTGGTATGGTTTCGGAAAACAGATTACATTGTAAGTGCTATACATTAGGTACCCAATTAATCCATGCATTATTGATGTTCTCTGAATCTAAACAAACCACAATATTATTATGAATACAACAATCTGTTCTATCTGCAGTATTACACAACAATGATCCTCTCTGTGAGCGCCTAAAAGGTGACATAATGCAGTCTACACTGTTACCTGCTATATGATTTTGCCCCTAATCAGACAATCTCACATTTATTGGTTCTATAGTTGTATTCTGAGAGGTATTCATTAAAAGTAAGGCGCAGGTGAGAGGAGCACTGACTTAACTATGCCTTTATTAAGGGCCAAACCTGACTAGAAAAGCACAAATGGCCCTGTGTTAGTAGATCTTACAATGTATTGAGCAGGGCCAACTTTGTTTCTCTAGTCAGAGAAACTTACCACGTCTGGACATAGATTAATAATGATACCTTCCCTCACACCTGTTATCTTCCTTCATCTATTCAACTTTTCCTCCTTTATTTTAAACTACTCAGCACCCAATTCTTTTAAACAGACTCCAGGATTGCAAAATAAATATTAAGTGTATCCTAAAACTCGTTTATTTCGTTTTTCATCAAACTCCATCACCTAAGTAGTATATTCTGGCAATGCAGAGAACACAGAATGGTCTATCCATTGTGTTAGCAGATTTGCATCGAATAGATTAAAAGAAAAAACATTTTTTTAAACATATATGTGGTGCCTTTTCTTTGGGTTATCACTTGGTGGCTTCCTATTAGGGTTGCCACCACAATCAAGAAGGGGGACATGTTTAATTTGCATATCAAGGCAAAAGGTGATGTCATAAACAGAATACATCACAAATATATTTTCTCTTAATGAATGTCTTTGCTTGCAATTTTGAGAACAAAAGTATACTCTACTCTCAAAATACAAACAGAGTCCCTTTATTTTATTTTTTTTCTTCATATTATCTTTATTGTTTTTTCCAAATACATAAAAGACATGTATACTCACGTCTGTGTCCTAGATGTCAGTATAAGATTACATATACATAAAAGACATATATACCCACGTCTGTGTCCTAGACGTCGGCATAAAATTACATATACATTAACTTCCACACACACACATATATACATATATAGTCTAATCACCAGGGCAGCCTATATCCTGTCCCTGGAGCAGCTAACACATATACATTACAATATTAACACATAGTTGGTGAGGATTTCGAGAGGCGTCGAGAGCGAGCGGTGTGCGGACAGAGTTGGTATGCTTGTCTAGTCGTCTGTTGAACTTACACCCATTCTACTTATCTGTTTACTTTCAGTCTAGCTTACTTAACCCCTTAGTGACAAGACATTTTCACCTTGACTTTCCCTTGGTGACAATGGCTGTTTTGACATTTCTAGGGTGTTTGTGTTTAGCTGTAATTCTTTTCTTTCTCACATACAGTACCTACACAAATTATATGTTGTTTTTATCGTCATAAGAAGGGCTTTCATTAGATACCATTATATTCATCATATCTTATAATTTACTACAAAAAAATCATAAAATATGATGAAAATTTTTAAAAAACCCACTTTTTCTATCATTGACCTAAAATATAATTCATACAAATAAAATCATTAAAAAAGACCCCGTCTAAATAGTTTCTAAACGCTGTCCAAAAATATGCACGTTTCCATATTTTTCTGTATTTTTTTGCGAGTTATGGGGCAAAAACCAAAAATAGTGTTTTGGGTTTTTTTCCTATATTGACCTTTTGACCCCAACCCGAACCCAAAATTTAACCCTAACACTAAATTTAACCCCAACTCTAATCCTTTTTATATCCCTTAATATTTTTTAATTTTAATTTAATTTTAACCCTATCCCTTATGCTAAAAAATATTTAATTTTAACCCTATAGGCTAATATAGCTATATAACCTGTTTTTAATTAATTAAATGTGTATTTTAAATATTTTCCATCGCAATGCTACTTAACTACCACTAGGGGCAGTCAAGTAGCATATTCAGAGCGACGGAAGTGAAGTTACTTTCACTTCCGAAGCTCAGACCGGCAGAGGGCTTAGCCATATTGACGGAGCAGCATGCTCCATCAATATGGCTCCCCACGATCGCTCCGTGGGGCGATCGTGGGTGCCCCAAAATTGAAATTTTGGTGCTGGCTATTGCCTCGACATCGAGGCAATAGACCAGCACCGTTAAAGCGGTTTTCGCGATCGTTGATCGCGAAAACCGCTTGATTCACCGCAGGACGTGCCAGGCACGTCCTTTGTTGTTAAGGGAGTTTCTCCCAGGACGTGCCTGGCACGTCCTTTGTCGCGAAGGTGTTAAACAAGATTCCCATACTTGATTCTGTTTACTTGAGTTATTTATACCCCAATTTATCCCTTTTTCCATACGGAGTTGGAAGCCTAATTGGGTTTTAACTAGATCCCAATCAAAATCTTTATTTTGTTTCCATTCTCTTGCTATGACTCTTTTAACGGCTAAAAATGTATGTATTGTGAGGGCTGTCTGAGTTTTGGCCACTGCAGATGTAGCAATGTCTCTGTCATATTCAAGTCATATTCCACAGTTTTTTTTTACTTTTCTGCAGTGCCACCATATATGTTGGTATGTCCCCTCTACTTCCTCACATCTCCAGCATGACCTTGCCGTTGAGTGATACATCCTGGCTAATCTTGTGGGAGTCAAGTACCATTTATTCATGACTTTATATTGGGTCTCTAAAAGGGAGATATCGTGTACCCACTTATTTGTCTTTTGAAGGGTGTCACCCCACTCTTTATTAGTTATTGTAATTTTTAACTCTTTCTCCCATTTTCGCATACTTGGTATATCTATTTTATCTTTATCTTTTAATCGAATAAAGAAATTGGATTTGGCCAATAGTTTCTTACTGCTTTGGAGTTCAAGTATTTTAGATAGCTCCTTCAGTAGATTCCCTTCTTTTGGGAGAGTATGTTTTTCTATACAATTTTTAACTCTAAGGTATCTGAAGACGTTAGAAGATGTTAGCTTATGCCTTTGTGCTATCTCCTGGTAAGATTTAATTTTGTTTTCTGTCATCAACTGATTTATAGTTGTTATTCCTGATTGTTTCCATTCCTCTAAAGACAAATTATCTATATTTTGTTCTAATATGTTAATATTCAAATGCCTTAATAGTTTGTTCTTAATGCCCATTCTATCTTTAAGTAGAAACCAGTCAGCCAGTAATTGCTCTAATATCATATTTCTATCTTTAATTAACATTTTTATTTTATTTGTGTCAATTGGCCATAGTAGGGAATCTAAACTGCCTATTCCACAGGCTTCTGTTTCGATTTTGTACCATATTTCCTCTTGTGACCCGATCTGTTGTGTCTTTATGATATGTGCCATTATACATGCTTCATAGTTTTGTTTCACCAATGGGTATCCTGTGCCTCCCTGTTCCCATTTAGTGCTCAAAGTATGTGCATTTATCCTTGGTGTACGTCCTCCCCATATAAAGTTCTTAAAGCTCCTCTGCAACATTTCTAGCCAACTATTAGGAATTTTTAGAGGGATCATACGGAAGAGATATGTCCACCTAGGCATTACGTACGTACTTAAGACATTTATTCGCCCTAGCCAAGATATTTCCACCTTTTTCCACTCTAAGATTTTTATTGGTTTGAGTTAGTAGGCTTAAGAAGTTTACTTACATTATATCGGCGATTTTCTTTGGGATTTTAATGCCAAGGTATTCACATCCTTCCTTAAAGATACCTAATTGATATTTATCCTGGATTTGTTTAGTTGTGATTTCGGGGATATTAGTAAAGTGAGCCATGGTTTTACTTAGGTTTAATTTATAGCTCAAGACATCTGCATATCTTTGTACCTCTATCATGAAGTGTTCCATAGATAGGACTGGGTTTGTCATTGAAACTACCACATCGTCTGCATATAATGCTATTTTTGCTTCCTCCTGTCTGATTTTTAAACCTGCTATTCCCTTGTTCTCTCGTATATTTATCGCAAAAGGTTCAAGTGAAATCACATAGAGTATGGGTGACAAGGGACACCCCTGTCTAGTCTCATTTTGAAGAGGAAACCAATCTGAGCACGTCTCCCCCTACTACTCTAGCACTCGGAGCAGAATATAGTGCCATTATGGCATTAAGGATTGTACCAGTGATGCCGAACGCCGCTAAAGTTGCCTGCATGTATCCCCACCTGACCCTGTCAAACGCCTTCTCTGCGTCCAAATACAGGGTCAGGAGGGGGACATTTCTGGAGTCCGCAAAGTCAAGGACATCTATCAGTCTTCTAACATTATTCCCCGAGTCCCTACTTGGAACAAAACCTATCTGATCTTTGTGAATTATAGATTCCAGTACCTGCTTCAATCTACCAGCCAGAACCGACGCATATAATTTCATGTCCCCATTTATAAGTGAAATGCGCCTATAGTTCTTTGCTTCTTCTTGTGCTTTATCCTGTTTTAATATAGGTAGTATATTTGCCTGTAACATATCCTTAGCGCATTGGCCCGTGTTCATAATTTCTTTAAAAGTATCCAAAAGGTAGTCTATTATATCTGCTTTAAATGTTTTATAAAAAAAAGTTAGAAAAGCCGTCTGGACCTGGGGTTTTATCTTTGGGCATTCTATCTATTGCTTCATTAAGTTCTATCTTCTCAAGTGGCTTATTCAGAGATGCTTTCTGTGCTTCTGATATTCTTGGAATATTTGTGTGGGCAAGATAATCTTCAATACTGTTATGTAGATTGTCTTGTGGTAGATTATAAAGTTTTTCATAGTACTGTTTAAAACCCTCAGCTATATCTTCTGATGTTGTAAGGAGCCTTTCTTCCACTTTTAGTTTTTTTGACCCTATTTTTTGCTTGTTTCTTTCTCAATAGGTTTGTTAATAATCTGTCTGGTCTATGAGCTGTCTGATAGTATTTTAATCTTAATTTGTCCATAGCTTTTACGGTTTGTGCTAATTCTATCTGATCAATATTTGCTTGGATAGATTTTAGTTTTTCCATCCCAGCTAGTGTTGGATTTGCCTTGTTATCTGTTGCTACTTTATAATACGTGATGTATAAATCTGCTAGAGGTTTTGAAGCTCGTTTATTTTGTTTTTTAATTTTTATCAGATGTCCTCTTATTACTGCTTTATAAGCACTCCATCTTATTGCTAAAGTGGTATCTTCTGGTCTGTTCTCTTGGAAGAAAAATCTCGTTATTTTAGAAATATAATCTTTATTTTCTTTGCTTGAAAAAAATGGCATTTTCCATACGCCATGTATTATTTTGGTAAGTGGCCGTTCCATCACTAATTTCGAAAAGAATCAGACTATGGTCTGACCAGATGTTCTCTTTAAGATTTATATGAGGTATCCTCTTTATTGTACTCACATTGCAAAGCAATAGGTCTATCCTTGAGTATGACTGGTGTATTTTAGAAAAGTGTGAAAAGTCTCTATCTTTAGGATGTCTGAGTCTCCAAAGATCATATAGATTGAAACTTTGGATGGCATGCCTAAATGCTCTGGCTTTCTTAATCAGGTTTTTTGCTACTTTTTTTATTCCCCTCAAGTTTTTTGTCCATCTCTGAGAGACAGTTAAAGTCTCCCACAATCAATAGATCCTCGTTTGACTCTCTCCACCTTTTCTAGAATTTTTTATTAATGATGATATAGGTTCCGTATTTGGGAGATAAATATTTACCAGGGTTACCATTGTCTCATCTATCTTGCCCACCCAAATAAGGTATCTGCCCTCTTTATCTTGGTCGCAATGTGCAGCCTCCAGGTTCAAGTATTTCGAGAAAACAATTGCAACCCCTCGTTGCTTTTTACCTGTCATTGAGGCTTGTACTATCTGTGGAAAATACGTCCCTCCCTTCTCCAATGGGTCTCTTGAAGAAATGCCAAATCTATCCTTTCCTTTCTAAGATAGTTATAGACTCTACTTCGCTTAATGGGTGAATTGAGCCCTTGGGCGTTTACTGAAAGGCATTTAACCATATTTTTATTCTATCTCGCCCATGGCTACCAACTCCGCATTGGACGTACCCCTCTCTGTCCCCCGTTTCCCCCGGCGATCTCTCCCCTCACCAACTGTACAAACACAACACATATACCTAACATACAACAACGGAAGACCTAACTTCCTTTTCTGGCAGATGGACACGTCTTCCCATCCTGCTGCCTGATCTTCCCATTGGATGAGTATGACATGTCTGCCCTTCCCTGCTCACGGGGAAGCGCAGACAGGTTGCGAAGTTCTAACTAGAACAACCCAGGTGGAGTTCCCGTGGTCTGCTGACGAGCTGGGATCTTTACTATATGGCTCTAGTTCTTAATTCCCATATCGACCATTCCTCATAGGTATTAGACTTCTACCGAATGTAGCTATGCTATATCAGGTCGTTGGTTCATATATCTTAAACACACAGTAATAGCCTGAATATCTAAATTAATTTATGCTTCTCAAACATTGTATTGCATACAGGCTGGCACAGAAGGAAGGGAAGGGAGAGGGCGGGGAGAGAGAAGAGAGAGAAAAAAAAAAAAAAAAGGATAGAAAAGAGGGAGAGGGGCTCTTTATGTGCTCATTGGTCTATTGTAAATCCATCTTGGTTATATTTTACCAGCTACAATACAGCATTGTTCTTATATTACCTTTTAGTACAGTTTTTAGTGCTTTATATGTACAGTGAGGTGATAAAGTGAGTTTACCCGCTCAAGACATAACATATCTCATGCTTATCTATTGTTGTCTTTTCCCCGACAGTTTGCGAAATTCAAATATGTGTATGATTTATACTAAAAATAAGTTGTCTATGTGATTTAGTGCTTCACACATAGTCTTGGGGAAAAAAAACAAACAAAAAAAACATCCAAACTTGGGTGATTAAGGTTTAGCCCTTTTACCAGGTTTGGTTTTACCTTATTTATAAATATCCTTTAGTGATTAATATATTCTGTGCTCCTGAAGTGAAGGCTAGAGTATAGGAAGCTAACCATTCCGTGAAAAATTGAATCTTTCCTTAATATTTATTCCCTACGTGTCTATAGAATTATTTCCCTCCTTATTCTTCTAGGTACTTCTTAGTGAAAAACCTCTTAATTGTGTCATTTCTTCCTGGCTCTTTTTAGTACGGCCATATCTCTCTATCTTCTTCAAAAAAAATAAATAAATAAATAAAAATAAAAAAAAAACCTTGCTAATGAGTTTTACCCTATCCCCTACCCTGCCTCTCCTAATCCACTCCTATACTTCTGCAGTCTACCTTCCTTCTCTTCTCCCTTGACCCCACCATTCTCTCAAAGCCTCCACTGATGCAAAACGTAATGTCTTATCTTTCCAAAATACTCGTAAAGTTCTTGGGAAACCCCATGTGTATCGAATATTTTGCTCTCTCAGAGTAATTAGTTGGAATGTTCTTCTCCAGCTTCTTGTAGCATACGAAAGGTCTGGGAACACCAGTATTTCTTTATATTTTTTGTCCTCTGTGTTATACAGCCGTGCTGCCTTTAATATCTGATCTCTAAATTGGTAGAAAGCAAAATTCACGATGTCCCTTGGCGCTGCTTCTGGCATTCCTTTTACTTTGTTGATTCGATGGCATCGTTCCATTATTGACAAAGGCGGGTCTATTTTCAGCTGCATATCTTTAAAAAATTCATAGAGGAAATCCTGTATTGCCTCCTGAGTGTAAGTCTCAGGAATGTTTCTGAAGCGCAAGTTTTTCCTTCGGGAGCGGTCCTCCAGATCTGCCAGCTTTATTTCTTTTTGTTTTGAACCTTCAGTTCTGTTTCTTTTAGTCCAATCCTAGTAGTCTTTTGTTGTTCATCTAATGTCTCCATCTTTCTCTCCATATTTTTTACCGTACTTATTAAAGCAGAGATCTGTATTTTAATTTCTTCTGAGCTATTACTTATCTCCATTTTTATCCCTTTCATTAGTTCTTCCATTGTGGCTTTTAATAGGGTCTGTGTAATGGGACTTTCCTCTTGAGGTCTCTGAGCAGGGTCCTGGCTCGGTGAATCCGGACAGGCCTGGGATTTATCCAGGGACTCCCGGGTGGAGCGAGGCGAAAAAAAACTTGAGGTAGCCTTGTCTTTTATCTCTGTCTTTGCCTCTTGCTGTTTGACCCGTTTTCTGCGACATTTTACTTTTCTCTTTTTCCCCTTTTTCTTTCCTCTCTTTATATCTTCTTCACTTTTGTGGTTTTCCCCCCAATGAAGCTTTTAGCTGCAGTCATAGAAAAGCGATTTCCTTCCGCCCTCACTTTGATACGTATGAGGGGGCTTTTTATCCACGCTTTCCTTAGGGCAATAAATTAACCCCACTGATAAGCAGCTATCACTTAGCTTTATGGGGTAGATTTTATTTCCTTCAGCCTGTTCTGTAATAAGCCGCTATTTATCAGGGTCTTTTATCCTCTATCACAGTGCCTCTTATTATCCCGTATCAGGTTGTCTTGGCATATGACATATGGTACGGCATATACAGCAGACATTCAGAGAAGGGTAGAGAAAGTTTATAGAAAGTTTATAAATTTCTGACTTATCTGCTGGCGTTTTCTTTTTTCACAGGTACCCTTAGATGCTCCTTTTCCCGTGGAGTCGCCTGGCACCCGTCCCTCTTATGCCTGCTTTGAGACCTTCTCTCCCTCTTATGCCTGCTTTGAGACCTTGCAGCTCCGTCGGACATCCGTGTCCGTCTCCTCTCCTGTGCGCAGCGTTTTTAGACAGCTCACCGTTAGTTTGCCGCTACTCCATCTCAGAGCCTCAGTGTTCGTCTGCAGACCAGGTAGCTCCTCCTCCTGGCGCGTGTGTTACGTCATCACGCACCTCCTCCACCCCAGAAGTGAGATTTCAAGATACCTCCAAACAGAGTCCCTTTAAATATGCAGCTAAAACTTCAATACTCATATGTCCATTGCCAGCCTTAACAAGTGATAAATACAAGAAATTGTTCATGGCTATAAAGGGTCTTATTCAATAGGGGTTATACAAAGTGATCAGTCTGTTCCTGTATATCCCATAAGCATATTCCCCAAACTAGCATTGACTCTTGTGACCTCATCTGATCATGCTTTGGTTGCATTGACCATAACCTAAATTAAAGACTCTGACACCATGTGTTTTGGAAAGTGACCTTGATGCCGTATGAACTTGGTCATCCCTATATTTAGCTTGGCTTTTTCATACTGTAAGGATCAATAATTCTTTCAATAATGCAAGTGTCAAAGAGTGAATGGAGATTGCAGTTCAGGAAACCAAAAGAATAAATTGCAGTTCTGTCCATCAACTCAAAAGGTATTTGAATGTAGCTGATCTCTTTTAAGTTTATATAGTTTAGTCCGTTATTTTGTGTACTTGTTGTATAATTAAAATGTCTTTTAAAAGTAAAGCTTTGAATCATATGTCCACGTAACATCCCCTGGATGTTGGGCAAAAGTAACATCCCCACCTACTTGGAAACCAGAGAATGTACCTTCCTTGGTTAATATTATTGTGTGTGCATAGTTATAGTAAAATGTATAACTATAGATTAAATATAAATAAATCAGAGGTAATAGCAGTTGCCATGGCAGTAACTGAGGCGGAGTAGCCAGCATAGTCCTCAGATGTTTCCAGACCCAGATATCTTGTCCTATTTGGCGGGTGCAAAACCAAATAAGGAAGCACCTTGTGGTCAGGAGAAGAATGTGCAGCGGAAATCCCATGTTTGTATTGTGGTTACAATTCAGATTACTTTATGCAACCATCCGAGATGAATCAAGCGATCCCAGCACCAAGATGTAAGAAACATCGCATGGTAACGATTGACCGAGGCTGGTTGCCCAGAAAACAGAACTTTATCAATTGTTACACCCCTGACATTTGTTTCACAAGAAGTTAACAGGGATGTAATAGCCCAAGGATTCTGCTGTTATTTGGCACAACCCGAGTTACCACAGTGTACCAGAGCCTCACAACACATATGCTAAATGTACAATATGCAGTGACAGCGGTCCCATCTGTGGCCAGGGAAATGTGTCATTTTGTGACAGAAACTACAGTTACCACAGTATACCAGAGCCGCACAATACAAATAGAGAATATGGAATGTGCAGGGGCAGTTATCCCATCTGTGGCCAGGGAAATGTGTCATTTTGTGTCAAGCCTCCTATTATGCCAAGGTTGTGGGGATGCGGATATCCAAATCTTCTCTGCGTAGTGCAGTGTGCCGGCTGCACCTTGCACCATTTTTTCGAATGATCAGAGTGCTGGGTGTAAATCCTGACCACTGGGGTGAGTCCTGTGAGTGAAAACCTGGCCGCTGGGGTAAGTCCTGTGAGTGTAAACCTCGCTGCTAGGGTAAGTCCTGTGAGTGAAAACCTGGCTACTGGGGTTAGTCCTTACTGTATTTAATAAAATATGTAACTAAACAAGTGTGACTGGGCGTCACCATATTGTGAAATGTAGTATTTTTGGGTGCCACCCCCTAGTGACTTTACAGAACAAATTTCTCACTTTGGGGCTTTTGCATTAAGAGGGTACTGTAACTATTACATCATGGGGGGGAAGAGTTATGATCCTGTTTGATCAAGTTAATCTCCTCTCTTTGAGTTGGAAGGCAGGTAAAAAATAAATTAAAAAAAGTTGTACACAGCCACCTAGTCCTGCCCACTATGATACACAGGAGCCAGTAAAAGAGCAGGTGAGTATCTTATGAAATCATCATGCAGGCTTTGGCCACAGTTGTAAAGTGAGACTGGCTGGAAGATTTTGGACTATGTTGCATCATGGGAAATATTCACAAAATGGAGCCAGAAGATTAACACCTAATTTTATTTCCTTTTATATGCAAATTAATTCAAATCATATATATATATATATATATATATATATATAAAAAGTGGCATATAATTTATATATGTGTTTGTTTTAAATGACCAGGTTATCTAGTTACATCTTATGTAAGGGGTAGTGTTCCTTTAAAAAAGTGGCACGTTGAGGTCTGCAACTTGGTTTTATGCAGACAATAGGACACATTATTGTTGATACTACTTCCCTGACCAAATATCTTTCTACTGTTCTCTTAATATGCACACACACTTCCATTTAAAAACAACTGTCCCAACAGTATAGAAAATAAACATTTTTCTTAACTAAAAATGTTATGTTTTTCTTGTACACAGAAGCTGGAGATCTGCAGAAAGTGTGCAATGACATATAGCTGTAAGCAGCCATTGTGAGATGGTTGGGGTAAATTATATATATATATATATATATATATATATATATATATATATATATATATTCTATATAAACTGCATTTCTGAAGTCAAACACATTCCCATAATTTCATTACAATAGCAATTTTCCAGAGGAAACAAAGGACATTGCATAAGACGTGCACAGCCCCAAGGAACAGTAGCAATCCCTTTTCGTTCCACTATGATTCATGTCTTGCCTCCGGCTGCTTGCCTAGTGTCATTAGCAACTTTGACAGCCTTGCAAGCAGCTTATAGGGCAAGATTTGGCTCCCTCCATTACAAATCTTAGCAACAAGATTGTCATGTTTAATTCCCATAGCAAATAGCATGCTCTACTCAGTGGCATCCCTCCCTGTAACGACTACAAGAGAAAGGTTTGGAGTGATGAGCCAGAGTACAATCTCAAGTAAGATGTACTGAATTAATTGGGTTAATTATGGCACTGTCCTCTTTTTTTTCCAGTCACAAGTCAAAACACTGGGGCTGTGAAAAAAAAGTAGCAAATGTGCTCAGACACTGAAAAATAAATGTGAAATCTTGTAAACTGCAAGAAAAGACATATACGTTTACAGCAAAAACACAAGACTGTCAGCACAGGCCTAACAATGCCAATTATGGCTTGAAAGGAATATGAATAATCACCATGCATGCAAAGCTAGGTGGCCTAGTACTGGCACAAATATCAGTGTAGTACTGTGAAAGGTCAATAGCAAGTCAAATTAGCTTTCAGTGTTAGAATGGCAATCTTTCAATGCAAATAACACGGTGTATTACAAAGAACGAGATCTGACTGGCATTACTAGCCAATTAGTACATTTATGCTGTATAAGTCTTATTGTTTTTAGTTAGGTGCACTGGGGTTGACATAATTCAGTATGTGAGAGTCCCACATACATTTGTTTGGGGCCAGATATTTACAATCTGTGAAAACGTGAGGGATAAATGAAACAAACAAGAGCCATGGCTGTTTGGTTCTGTGCAAACAGAGATACATTGGTTTCAGATTCTGAATAAAGAATTTGTGGATTTTGTCCCGCCAATACTCACCAAATCAATTGTTTTGGCTTTTTCCTTGGATTTCTCGTCACACCAGGTTTCACACCAAAGCCATTCTTGAGGAAGAGATTTGATTGCTACTTGATGGATCATGTTATTTGGAAGGTCCTGTGTAAAGAAAGAACTTATTAGAGAGAGAATGCTGTTCTCATCTTGGCCTCAGATGTCCACAACTAAGGGCAATGTTGAAAGACACTGACAAATCTTGCAAAACTATAAAGCATCAGCAGGGTTTGCAGGTGAGGGGAACCCAAATATTTCTCTATAACACAGCACACATTGGAGGGTAGGTAGAACAACTCCTGCACACTACATATAAGGCAAAGCTTGTTATGTATGATGGAGATTGCATTTATAACTCTGACAGAAGTTCTGAAACTAAAGCACCTGATTTTGTTTGTCTGAGTGCAGGCCAACAAAATATTAGTTTGCTGTAAAAATTATATTTGAGCCCCAAAAAAATTTGCGACAAAAAAAGTTGTTTTATTCACCAACCGGTGCAACCGTACAGACAGCAGATCTATACATTTACGAGTTGCCCGCTTCACATGAGCGCTTACTTATAGGCATGTGTACTGTAAAAATTAAGGGTGAACAAAATGTATTTTGGATCACGATTAGGGTTGCCACCTGGCTGGTATTTTACCGGCAGGCCGGTAAAAAATTGGCATCTGGCCAACGTTAAGTCTATGGAGAAAGTACCAAGGCTGGTAATTTTTTGAAGAAAAGGTGGCAACCCTAATCACGATACATTGCTGTCCTAGCATAACATTATTCCCTTTAAAGACGAATGGAATTATATATATATATATATTTTTTTTTTTTACTGTAGTAGTATTTTAAAGCTCCTTGCAATAAAGGGCTTGCAATTTAGCATCTGGCGTTTTACATTTTCAGTAACTCTCATAAATACCACAAGAATAAGTGTAGTCAGCTCAGCTGCATTGATTATGTATCTAAATCAGTTTTATCTTTTAAACAAATGTTATCCTTTAAAATCCAAGATTGAAGGAGACTCACCGACTAGCACATAACTTGCTCTTAATGAGCTAGTCACTAAGGGGGGAAAAAAGTATTAACAAAATAAGCATTTACTGCTGTTATACTTTAGTCTTTATAAGTGTGGTACATACTGTTCTATACTAAATATGATCACAAACAAGAAAAAAAATAAACTATGGAAAGACAGATCACTAGTTAAAAGTACAGTTGTTTCTTTAATGCCAACAATTTCCTAGAACAGATCAGAAGAGAATGGAAACTAAGAATGTACCTATTTATTACACAGAATGTCTGATAACCTTGGGGAACACTGGTAAGTGTGTTGACACAGATGCAATTAAACAAGTAAAGAGAGATCGTGTCAGGTGCTGTTTACCATAAAAAAAACGCCACAGGGAAACACATTCTGTCTAGAAATATTTCAGTTTAAAAAGAAATAATAATAAATAAATAAAAAAAATGGTACAGCATTTCCTCCCTTTTATGCTCCGTGATTTACGGTTCTGTGTTTTGATAATGAGCGAAAGAAAATCGGTTAGCAAGAATACTACGCTTCCACGCACATTTTTTTTCAGGGTTTGTTTATTAAAGCTACAGGTCACTCATTTTAAATAGTTTTAGTATGCCAAAAAGATCTCACAAACTCCTTATGCGTCATACGTGACCTCTGTTCACTTCTGATAACAAATGGCAGGCGAGTACAGAGAAGGCTGTATTGACAGAAAGGGGCTTTATTGTGCAGACCTGGCAGGGAAGCAAAACAACTTTGTCACTGAAAGGCTTGTGGAAGCAAGGAGCAATGGGGGTTGTGATGCCAGGTGTTGGAACATTAGTCACAAATGCACGCAATTAGACTACCGTACAACGGAAAAAAAAATTGAAATCATGAAGTAAAAGGCAAGCTGAATGAACACACCAGATACACTTTTATGGAAATGAAAAAGGATTTTTTTTTATGTTGCTTTAAGTCTTATCTTGCTTTTACAGCTGCAGGTGTGAGGTACATACAATACGTTTTAAAATGTTCCAGAAACATCTCAGTCTAGAACAGCCAGAAACACCAACTTCAGTAGAATTCAACACTATAACAGTAGCTATCATTTATTCATAAATACACACAATAAAAGGAGTATTTGTGTATATATTTCATGGTCAAGAGCAATAAAATATTGGGTACTAACAGACTGGCAGGGATATGTCTTCTGACATCATTACATAACCAAGATATATATTTGTGCACAAAACAAAAAAACTAAAAATCATCACTTCTGGCAGAGGGACTAATCCATCCTTAACCACTTTTAATCTGACAGAAGACTACATCTGTCTGATTAAAAGGGCTTCTGAACTATGTTCCCTCCAAGGAAGTACCTTTTTTGAAGCGCTAACTATTTATTTTGGAAGTCTCTTTGAAAACAACGCTCGTTAAAATGTAGTTGATGGGTTAGCAACGTAATACCCTAAAGCAATGCACCTGCATCTGTAAAAAGCAACATGCCATCTCTAAATAAAAATTTACATTCTAAAAATTAATAAATAATAATAATAATAATAATAATTAAAAGGACACTCATTAAAAAATGCACAGGTAATCTAGATACATCTTATGTAAGTGGTAGTGTCCCTTTAACCTAAAAAAAACTGTCACTAACCAGCTTAGAAAGAGGTCTCCTGAAAATGTTTCTTCTTAGGAGAATATTTTTGCATTAAAAAAAGGATAAAATATACCACACCTGATCCAAGTTGGACAAGCTGTTTGGATCTTGACTGAGTGCCTGGTACTGCCCCCGAAGCCGGTCCCCAGCAGCGATCTTTCTGAACTTCTTTAAGTCCACCACATATAAAGCACTGAAAGATGAAGGCAAATGGGTCACAAATTACACGTTTTATTCAAATTAGACACATAGTACAGTTTACTTTCTGTCAGCAGAATGCCTTTTCCCCCCCAAGGGATTTAAATCTCATAAAAAGAGCTTGTATTCCTGCATCCCCTTTCTCTACCTGATGTGATATTTCCTATGTCCAAGATGTGATGCCCAATAGCCAGATTTCCAGAAACGATACCCATCCATTTCGCGACGACTGTCACAAAAGGGAGTGTAGCCATAAGGAGCACCCCCAAGGTTGAAATCACGGAGTTCTTTTAAATCTGCTCTCACAATCTAGAACACACAAAAAGAAGAAAGCAATATACTCATTAAAACAGCACCCAAAAATGAAAGCACATGCAAGCCGATCGGTAACCTTTGCTATTCCAGCCGAAAAGATGGAGTGTGCACAGGGAAGACGTGCACCCGTACAGAGAAAGGAAAAAGTTTAGAGGAAAAAATAGGAAAAAAGGGAAAGCAGCTGAAATCACCAGTGACTCCACGGACAGAGATTTATAGATACATAACTGAATTTTACACATTTCTACAATGTGTTCTATTTCTTACAATGAAATAAATCTATTTCTTAGCTATCTCCGATTAGCAGAATCCCCAAATATTTGAAATATTTGATGTGTGCTCCATGTATACGGTTTCAATATATTTCATACTTGTGCCTCGTAAATAAACTTACAGTAATATTGTTCAGGTAATGTATTTTTTCAATTAACTTCTTTTAGTTGATTACAACTAAAATAATTAACAGGTTATTCATGCTCTGAAATATTTTCATCAAATCTCAATTTATTCATACAATGCATGTGCCTTTTTTAACACCATAATAATGTTAACATAAGTTATATTTAAACAATTGATTAACACATCACCTTACAAAATGAAAAACCTTTTTGGATATTGCAATTTGAGAACCAAACAAACACAAAAAAAAAACATAGTACACAAATGGCAACACAATAAAATATTTTGGAAACCATACTGATCAATTTCCAGTACACTCCATGCAGAGGCGTAACTAGAAACCACCGGGCCTCGGTGCAAAAACTGCCCCAGTGCCCCCCGACCCCACCATGCAACTCCACCTCAGAAATGCCACTTACATGCCTCGCAGAAATGCCACTTACATGCCTCCCAACTGTTCCACTTTGTGCCTGGCCTTGTCTTATATCTAGGATAGCCTTATACCAATCGCATGCATGCTTAAACTCCTTCACTATATTAACCTCTACCAGAAGACTATTCCATGCATCCACTACCCTCTCAGTAAAATAATACAAAGTTTCTCAGTCACTGTATTAACCTCTACCATTTCTGCTGGAAGGCTATTCCATACATCCACTACCCTCTCAGAAAGTAATACTTCCTTTAATCCCTGGCCACATCTTATATCTAGAATAGCCTTATGCTTACACTCCTTCACTATGACTATCCCATGTATCCACTACCCTCTCAGTAAAGTAATATTTTTATTAGTCTCTGGCCTTATCTTATATCAAGGATAGCCTTATGCTTATCCCATGTATGCTTAAACTCCTTCATATATTAACCTCTCATCCACCACCCTTTCAGTAAAGTAATATTACTTTTCTGGACACAAAAAATAAATGTTTAAATATTTCCAGCCTTTTCAAAAGCTTGAGGTGGACCCCAAGTATATGTATATAACTAGCTGCATGTATACTTATATTAACTTTCTAATATTATATTCAACTATTTTCATATTCATGTTAATGTCTTATTTTTATTACGTTCCTTGACACCCACATTGCACCTAAAGGTCTTAACACAGCACAATACAGTACCCACAGCACTTGGCTTGTACTCATATTGCACCCACACGATTTGGCATGCCGCAGTATAAATTTGCCCGCCAGAACATACCACAGGGTCACTTTGTCCCACTGAACGGCTCCTGCAGAACATGCCCCAGTGTCACTTTCCCCCATAGTACATGTTATTTTACCCCACAAAACATGCCACAGTGTCACTTTCCCTCATAGTACATGTTATTTTCCCCAACAAAACATGCCACAATATCACTTTGGCCACAGCCAATTTTCCCATTATGCCACGATTAGCCTGCCCATTAATATGCCACAGCCAGACATTCAGATTGCCAATTAATCTGCCACAGCCATTTTCCCCAATTATGTCACTCTTAGCCTGCCCATTAATATGCCACATCCAGATTGCCTATATGCCACAGCCAATTTTCCCATTAACCTGCCAGTTATTTTGCCCATTTGCCAGTTGTGCCCATTTGCCAGTTGTGTGCCCATTTGCCAGTGTTATTTGCTAGTTATGTGCCCATTTGCCAGTTATTTGCCCATTTGCCAGTGTTATTTGCCAGTAATGTGCCCCTTTGCCATTTATGTGCCCATTTGCCAGTGGTGTGCCCATTTGCCAGGGTTATTTACCCATTTGCCACTTATGTACCCATTTGCCCGTTATGTGCCCATTTGCCCGTTATGTGCCCATTCCCCCCCCCCCCCCCCCACCCGTACTTAGCTATATGCTGCTCGTCGCACCCATCTCCTCCACAATGTTTCTTGCACTTACGCTGCGTGCAGGAAATACAGCCAATGGAAGTGACGTTTCTGGTGGCTGTGATGAAAAGCCGGATCCGATGGATGCGGATCTCTCAGCTGCTGCCCGGTAGTGACTGTCTCCGTGTGAGACAGTCACACGGGCAGCGGGGCCCCACGGGGGAGCAGCAGCCTTGGGCCCGAAGAATGAATGGGCCCTGGGCAGCTGCCCCGTTTGCCCGCACATTTTTTTCCCCCCTGCACCAGTGGTAGGTACGCCACTGACTCCATGCCATTTAATGACACATAAAGCATAACATTGCCAAGAAAACAAAGAGTGAACCTAGATGTTAAGTAAAATGTATTACTGCTGCAGGTTAGAAGTCAATAATCAATGGAGTAGATTTTACTTTATTATTTATTTACCTTACCTTTATGAGCTGCAGCACTCCTAAACTATTTTAAATCAGCCCTTCTCAATTGCCCAAAACATTGAATGTTTTATTAATGTATGATATGTGCCCTTTAGTGGTTAAACAGTACAAGAATTAAGTAGTGAAAGTGACTGGCATTACTTTCCAACTACAGCCATAGGTTTGATCTCTACCACTGCTCACATATGGAATGTGACTGATCTAATCAATCTGTGATACCTGCTGCTTTTGGAACAACTTTTAAACTCCTCTTGCCATTTTCCTTACCAGTTAAACAATGCAGCAGAGTTGGCAGGTTTGAGATCATTAGTGACTATTTGCACATCCTCCTGCATCCTTCCAGTGCCATAAATGACATTATCAAACCATAGCACAGCATCCTCAGATTGCCAGGACCAAGCAATCATAGTTTGGGAATTCATTTATTCAAGTTTCTATCACTAGTTACTCTTAAGCGTATTTTGGAGATGGCAGTGCAAAATAAGCCAAAGGTTTTATAACCTGCCTTAGGAAAGCTTAGAAAAGCATTTGCAATCTGTGTTATGGTTTGCGGCCTATAATCAGGGCACAAGTGGTTAAGGTGACATTTCAAAATAGCACACAATTTAATGATGTGCTTGGATTCAAACTGTCAATATTCGGATTAAATATGTCTCAACCCCGGGGCCTGGCGTGGATTTGTACGGATCTGTGAAGCATCCCTTCTTATGCTTTTCTCATTAAATGCCAGCTTGGATTCCTTTCCTTAGGAGCTATGGGCAAAGACACAGATCATTTAAACACTGAACATCCTGGACTTATCACCACAAAGAAAGGGCATGGAAAATATAGAGAAAATGAAAGCTTTTTGCAGGGTTACTCGGCAAAGACAAGAGAAAGACAGTAATGAGCATTGCAAATCCCTCTGGGATTGAAAGAATGTTACAATAATTACCTGCGATGGATTCAGAGCCTGAGCCTGTTGGCCACTAAGCCTGGTATTGGGGTTACGAATAAAATCAGCTTTCGCTCTCACTACTACCAGAGAAATGCATCTTTGGTTGCTACTTGAGTTGACTTTAAAGTTAAGCTTTATTTGATATGTGTAACTATACCTGGTCGGCATCAACAAAGATAATTTTGTCCACGGCAAGTGGGAAAAGAACATCCAAAAAGAGAATTTTATAGCCCCAAATAATCCTCTGCTTCTCCGACTGCTGGTGAAGCCATCGTGGCCACTTGTACTGCACTAGTTCATACTCGAATCCATATTCCTCTGCCATGTATGGAATAATTTCCTAAGAATACAAAGGACAATAATGTTCATTAATTGCCATAGCAGGACATTTACTTAATAATAAACTATTTTACCAGAAAAGGCACACTGAAATATTATCTTTTAAGTACATCCTAAGGATGTTCAAAGATGCATAGGACACTAAGAAGTTCTTCACATTTGATGCTGCATATGGAAGACTTCATTTTGGGCCCATCTTTACAAAAACAGGACCTGGATTTCCATTCCAAAAGGTACAATGTGTAGTGTCACTGACTCTTGTTTCTAAATTTTCTGTTGCAACCAGAAAAATCTGTACTGAACTACCAGAGTTACCCTTCCACCAGGTACATTTATAGAATATTAAACATACCGCACAACCACTGGTTTGGCACCCAATTTGCACAAAGATATACAAGATAATGTATTGACATAAGCAAATTGTCCACTCCAATATTAAAACACCATAATTACATACACTTTTATGTTTTTACAAATATCACATAATACAGCCACAGAACAGAGTGTATTTTATGCATTTAATTACTACATCCACTTCATGTTTGAAAAGCTCCTGGCTTGACTCAAATTGGCCTATATTCAAATACCTAGGGTCATCACATATCAGTAGACCATTATCTACTTCCCTACTAAGTAAACAATAATAGCTTGGATTCATATTGACATATCCCATTTCGTCTTTAACTCATATATTCTTGAACATGCAGTTAAGTTACAGCCCTGGAGATAAAAATCATATTTTTTCACTTTATTCAACACAATAATTTACGACCATTTACCCATAAGGATAGACAAATAGAAGACATCACCTACCTTAAATTTGGGGGAGAGGTAGTTTTTCAAAAACCAGAACTTCACTGGTGTTTTTGTATTCCGAAGAACCGAAAGCATCATAATTCTAAAACAAAAGCAAACAAAGAACACAAAATGTGATAGTATCTTGGGAATAGTAGAATTAATTTTGTATGGTTGATTTATTTTAGAGTGGTGACAGATCAATCAAATCACAGAAGCAAGGACAGTGCACATGAATTAAAATAATTACAAAATGTGTAGCACTCAAGCAAGAAGATCTTTAAATTATGTAATCCCAGCTATTAGGTATTCCACATTAAAAAAAAAAGCAAATACCTTAACAGTTTTTTACGTGTCCTTTATATATTAGTGTAGAGGGTTAATTATCCACAATAGTGTTACGGTTTAAAAATTCAGGTTGGTCAAACGATAGAAAAATGGATTAGTGAAGGAGGGGACAAAGTAACTTTTGCGGGTTCACAGGCGCCACATGGGTGGTCCTCACATTGCACCTGAACACCTTAGGCCAGGTCTTTTCCAAAATACATGCTCGAACACACTGTTCTTCAGAGCTTCTTTACACATAGACTGATAGCAGTGCAAAAAAACTAAAACATGTTTCTGAAAATCTTACAGCTAGCGATGTAATGGTGCAGAAGAGGGTTCTCAAAGTGTGAATGTCATTATTGCTAATACATAGGTGCCAACATAGGCCATGTTTCCAGGAACACATATTTGTTCCACATGCTGCAGAAAGAGAATGCAATGTGCAGCCCGGCAATATGTAGGATGGATGTACGCACAGACACAATCCAATTAATCAATCATGTTAGGTCCTGTGAGATCTCCACCCTGATTAATTAATTGGATTGTGTCTGTGTGTATAGCCATCCTACATACTGCCGGGCTGCACTTTGCATACTCTTTCTGCAGCATGTGGAACAAATATGTGTCCCTGGAAACATGGCTCATGTTGGCAACTATGCTAATGTTTTCCAGTCTTGCATATTTAGGTCTACTGACTGAAAAACATTCCTATATAACAAGGTAGATTTTGATTTCACCCTTATAATACAGAGAAGTTAGAAATATTGTTTATAATTTACTGATTATGTGACCTTGAAGTGCAAGGTATTGAAGCATGCACATCCATTTCTTTACTTTATTAGATCTGCGAATAAATCATTTCAACATGTAAAAAGGCAGTAACCTCTAAAACAAACTTTCAATGCTTTTAGTGAGAAATTCCTTTGAATGCTTGTTCAGATCATCGGGGAAGGATTTAAATTGTACACAATGCTCTAAATAGAAAATAGAGCTATAATTTGTTATATGCAGCATTTTATTCAGGGGAAATGGAGGCCGCGCCTACACTAGGAAAAAAAGTAATTATGTTTGCCTTTTGCGTACTTATTGTATGCTGCTAGTGTGCAGGATATAGGATGAGCCCTAGAAAAACCTCTGGTTATCAGTATATAAATAGGCTTATAACATTTGGTAATCTAAAGATTTCTGTGCCTTAACATAACTCCATATACAGTGAATGTACTGTGTTTAATGAGCTTAGGACAACCAATATTACTTTGGCACATTCAGGGTAAGAGACCGCACTAGTTAAAAATACTCTGTCCAATTAGTATGAATTACAGTGTGACTGTACATTATAAACATTTTAACATTAAAATAGCAAAACAAAAATTAAATTAAAAGACCACTCATCAGACAAAAATGAGCGTTTGTATAGATGGGGACATCAATGCTCTAGTGCATGGACTGTAGACTTGCACCCTTGACCATGGGTTTTTTAATTGTGAGGAGTAGGGACTCACTGCACATCATAGAATGTAAAGGGTTTTCAAGCTTTATGTAGCATGCTACACCATTTAAACATGTTACAAATGGAAGAGCAAAATGTGTTAGAAGATGCCATCTGCTTATGACCTCACCTTGACAAATAGCTTCCATTGTAGTAGGTCATTTAAATGTGGAGAAACAAGGTAACATGTTTTTCTCATAATGCTTTTTGTTTCAATTCTGCTGACACTAATGTATATAATATTTTCTAGGCTCCCCATTCTCACCGCTCATGAGGTGTTAGATCGAGAGTGATCCAAAACTAGAAAATGTATGCTCCATTGATCTAAAAACAAATTCTTATAAACATTAATTTTACAAATAATTATACTAAAAATAATCAGAACTAAATGAGCCTTTGCCTTAATGCAATTGTACAATGTTATAAGTCACTTAGCTGCTAGTCTGAGCATCTCATCATCCCCAATTATTTTGCACTTAACGGCTAAACATTTAACAAGCCCCTGCATTTCTTGTAGTGTAAGTGCATTATTGGAATGTATATATCAGCTAAACACATAGGAAACAAGCACATAATTATGGAAAGTTTGAATATATAAAGCCCGTGGGGGGAAAAAAATACAGGGAAATGAAAACTGTATGTGTTGTAGACATGAATATTTCCACAGGTTTATGTTTTATCTTAAATCAATGGTTATAGAAGACCCTCCTGCTCTTCCCAGAGTAATTTATCAGTAAGGGAAACCCTAACAGGTTCATAAGGGATCATCACCTATGTGGGGGGTTGGATGGTGTTTTATTTATTACATATGTGTTTAATAGGTTTCATTAGGGCAGACCTTGGCCACTTTATTATACAGCAACAGGGCAGGCTTTGGTCCTGTGCGCTCCTATTCTTAACCCCCGCACAGCATATGCCAATATGCTACTTGTCAATCCTACCTCACATCTCACACATTGGATAATGATATTGGACAAAGAGCATGGCATTAATGGGGAGAATGGACCATTGGGATTGGGCGCTACATGTCCTTGGTAAGGGCTTTATAAATGAACAGCCATAGGATATTGACCTTCTCACTGGGCGACTAGATGGACTTATCTGCTGACACATTCTATGTTTCTATGTTTACAGAATGGCTGACATGGCCATCTGTAGTGTATACAGGATTTTCAGAGCGTGACAATATTTGGGCCATTTCCTGGCTCCTCCAACTTTAGGGAGAACCCACAGTATTTTAATACATCCACTTGCCATTTGCTATTTGGGTCTAGGTAACCTCCATAGCCCTTTTTTGTTTAATTTAAAAGTGTTCTGGGGATTGAGGGTTTGGCCTGTATAGGGTCTGCAGTTAGATCTTACTTTAAGAAATACCAACTACTTACAAGAGGAACCTACATATGTATTACAATTTTGTGTTATATAATAAAACAAACAATGTGAAATTTAAATCCTTGTTTTTCTTTCAAAGCAAATCCTATTTAAGCATTTCTTTAATAAAGTGTGTGTTTGTGTATTAAATCGATAAAGCCTCAATTCTACCATAACATTTTACTGCACCATCACAGAAGAAAAATAGCTATGTCTGTGTGATCATTGGATAAGTTATCATTGGATAGGTTGTCTGTCTCTTAATACTTCGGAGCAAAAACCCTTTGTGCTGGAATGCATTTAACATTAAGGATTCGGTATTGGGATCAATTGGATTTAGGTAAGGGGACCATGTGGCAATTTTTATTTTTTGCTAGAACTTCTTTATTTAGAGTGGATTCCAGCCAGTACATTGTAAATGACCATTTACAATGAGGACGCCTTTGTTCCTTTTTTTATTCCCAATATTGCCAGGGATGAATAGTGTTGTGAGACATTTATATTGTTTACCTAGACTAGCTACTTCCTTTCAAAATGTACTTGTGTCAGGGCAGGGCCAGAAGTCTAACTTACCTTAAAAAACGTTCATACAGATGCCCTGATGCAACCGAGAAAATGTTTAAAATACCAGATTTCTTTTCTTTTTCTTCTGCATTTCCTGCTCCTGTAAAACTTGACAATTAAAATATTGTTGTGTTATTATTTCCTCTTGGGTAAGTAATGACAGGGTCATACAGCACAGGCAATGCGCAATCTCCTCCAGCCCTTTGGGATTATTACATGTCAGTTTTGTTCCAGGGCTGGAAACAAGATTCATTTGCATGTGTGACATTGTTTTGTAATTGAGAGAGTAACATAGGGAATTCACACATGTCATCACTATCCAATCCAGCCAGTCACAATCATAAAAATAGCTGTAGGACTGAAAAAGTCATGCTGTCCATGCTAATGTGATAGACATAACACATACACCCAATTCATTAGAAAGAAAATCCCTCATATTATGCCAGGCCTTGGGGTTTCCTCAGTCTCATACTTGTCTAACAAATAATGGTGATGAATGAACACCACACAATGTATTGGCATATATATATATATACACAACTCAAGGGACAAATAAATAATGTTTGGCTGGAAATGTGTCAATTTTCAGATTCACAATTGGAGAGCAATACAGAGATTACCCTGCCGGCTAAAATAAAATAAATAAATCGCTATGTGCAACTCAAACTTAGAGGTCACATTGAGCAAAGGATTAAGAAATAGGACAGATGGCTCAATGTCGATTTTGTTACAGTTTAACCTGCAATCACATAAAATATGTAGGTGCCAGTGTGGCTTGTACTTGTGCTATGGAACATTGTATTTACAGAATTCAAGATCCTTAGCTACTAGAATTAGCAATACACATTTATTTATGAGGACTCCGTGAGGGTACCAGTCAAGCACACAAAACATAAGGGCTTGCCTGATATGCAATTTTTTTTCTGAACACTTAAAAGCAGAGCGGTAGTAGTGAAGGTGGCATGGGGGGGGGGGGGGGGGTCTTGGGTGACAGTCAGTTTGGGGTGGAGAGTGATAACACTTCATCTGCACCTGCTGATAAAGTCCAAACAGGTGCACCCAATGACACCGCAGAGGAGTGCATGGCTATAGAGAGAGGGTGGAGAAAGTACTGCTCCGGGTGCCTGTGATGGTGGGCACACTGCTACATATATGCTTTACAGGCTGCTCTGACGTGTAGAATTCTAATGTGTTCAAAAGCAAATTACTACATTGATCCCGGTGGTTCATTTGGGATCAGCTTCTTAATTAATTTGTTCCTTCTGGACAGCATGTAAAAGTTAAATATGTCCAGGAAAAAATGGCTGATCAGGCAACTCGAATCACAGTCCAATCACAATGAGGATGGTTAGGTCTTCCTGCAGAGGTCACATACATTATGTTATGATCTCTCTTTAACATAGTTCCACACTGCATGTGATATCCTAGTCACTGTAATACAGTTGGATATTTCATGGTTTGCATGTGTACCCCGTTTGTTTTTTCCATTCAATATAGAGACCAGAATTTATACATATGACAGGTTGCTTATGTTGTCAGTAACATTGGCATTATTATAAGCATTAAACACATAAGGTTAGGATAGACTAAAGATATTAGGATTCCGATGCATTATACACATTATTTGCAAACTATACCTGTAGAAAAACCTTGGATTTTTTTTTAGTTACCTCATAATAGAATTCCACAAGCCTGACTTCTCTTCCGACTCACTGCTCAGGAGATCTGCATGCGTTTGGTCAGGTTTCTTTTGTACCTGGTTTTCATAATGAAAAGATCAATTTATAAAACGCACTATGGAGTTAGCATTCTGCATATGGGTATTCAACCATTTCATTACGGTATGAAAGCTCAGAAGGACAATGCTTCTTCTTGCAGTGACCTTTAGAAGAATGGAAATTATGAACACTTTATTATTATACCTGATTTGTGATGTTTTGGTGTCATTAAATAACACAGATTATTTCCTTACAGTGTCCATTTTGAGGCTCTGAGAGCTATTCACTAAAAGAGAAGTGCAGGTGAGATAAACATTTCATCTCACAGACTTAAAGGATCACTCCAGTCTGAAAATAAATGCATAGTAAGGTAGTCACTTTAAAAATAAATATGCATTTATTTGTTCCAGTTTTAGTTTGTATAGTGTTGACAATCCTGGGGAGTGATCCATCCTACTAGGACATCTTTAACCGACAGTCTCCAGTATCTCCTGGGATCATTCAGCATTCTCCAATAAAGATGCTCATGGCACATGGGCAGTGTTATCACACAACTCCAACCACCGCAACAAGGCAGATACTAGCTTCTGAAGAAAATTGTTACTGCTCATGACCTCACGATCCATTGTACCTGCACTGATGCTCTTGAAAGTAAGAAATAATAATGCATTGTTCAATCTTTGAAGAACTCTCACTTATTTAACAATGCAGAACGGAGGGTCAACTCTTTTTCATGTAGGAAGAACTCACCATATTAATCCCTGCACAATGCATAGTTAGCACTACGAGTAGCAAACTAACTTTGATTAATCTGTGTTTTTTACATTGTACAGGTTTTGTTTGCATTGATTACAGTGCATCACAATTTTTTCCATATCTCTGGCCATTGCAGAATAGAAACATAGAATGTGTTGGCAGATAACCATTCGGCCCATCTAGTCTGCCCAATGTTCTAAATACTTGTATTAGTCCCCAGTTCCCTATCTTATATCTAGGATAGCCTTGTACTCATGCTTAAACTCCTTCACTGTATTAACCTCTACTACTTCCGCTGGAAGGCTGTTCCATATTTCTACTACCCTCTCAGTAAAGTAATACTTCCTGATATTACTTCTAAATCTTTGCCCCTCTAATTTAAGACTATGTTCTCTTAATCTTAGTGTTTCTTGGTTTACATATACTCTCCTCCTTTACTGTGTTGATTCCCTTTATGTATGTAAATGTTTCTATCATATCCCCTCTCTTATGTTTCCTCCAAGTTATACAGGAAAAGCTTCTCTGTGATTAGCTGATGTTCAAGATCCTCCCATCTAATCTAAAACTACACCACTTCTAAAGTAGGCATTAATAATCAGCAGTAATTGGGACTGTTTGTTATCATTGCTTGATTGGCACCTGTCACCTGGTCCTGAAATAGCATCTTCTAGATTATTATTCACTAACATTCAATTGTTCCTATAGTAACTCACTGTTTTCTCCCCCTCCCCTCCCCCCCATCATGATTTTTATGTATTTTTCTCATCACATGCCTCATCAATGCACATCTTAAATTGAAAATTCCTGACAAGTCAGTGACTGGGAGATGGGCAGCACACTTAAATAGGCAGCTGTGTTTTAGCCAGGGGCTTTACATTTATTATTACTAATAGCCTACCCATACTCCCCTGCAGTGGTGGTAGCAATATGAATGTGTGATTCTGTGGGAAAAGCAGGCCTCCTGGTTCTTTGCAGTGTGTAGATTTGTGTTTAACCCCTTAACGCATGTGGACGTATATATACACGTCCTGAAAAGCATGGTCCTTAATATATACGTCCTCCGTTTTCATGTAGTGTTGCGCTCATTAGCGCAACACTACATGCCTGCAGCTACTCTCAGAGGCTGCTTCGGATCCGAAGCAGCCTCTGAGAGGGCTTTCAGCCCCCCCTCGACCCCCCCGCGCGCATACGATCACAGCGAATGTGATCGTATGCGCGTTAACACACATAGGCAGTGAAAGCTATCGAGGCATCATGCATCACATTCTGTGCCCTCCTGGGCACCGCGATTACCCGGTGATCGCGGGTGTGTGCTGTTTCGGAGGAGCATGCTCCTCCGATACAGCATGCCCAGAGGAGAGCGACGGAAGACAGAAAAAAAAAAAATCTCTTCCGTCGCTCTGAAAACGCTACTTGACTGCCCCTACAGGCAGTTAGACGGTATTACAGTTAAAAATAGAAAATTAAATAAATGAATGCATTAAATAAATAAATAAATGGAAAAAGCTAACCCTTGATCTACTGAACCTAGATCTAGGGTTAGGGCCACAAATAGGGTAATAATTAGGGTTAAATGGGGGTTCGGATGATTACAAGGGTTAGATTAAGGGGTGGGGGTCAATTTAGGGTTAGATTAAATTTAGAGTTGGGGTAAATTTAGGGTTCGGGTTAAAAAATCACTTTAGAAGAAAATGGTTAGAAAACAATATTGTTTATTGCCCTATTACGTGAAATAAAACATAGACAAACAAGGAAACATTGATATTACTAAACTCAGGACAAATAGTAGAAATATATAGACGGGGTCTTTTTTACCATTTGTAATTGTGTAAAAAAAAAAATCAGGTCAAAGTTGGAAAAAGTGTTTTTTATGGCATATTTTCATCCTATTTTATATTTTTTTAATAGTAAATGATATCATATGATGAAAATAATAGTATCAAATGAAAGCCCTATCTGTCCTTTAAAAAATGATATATAATTTGTGTGGGTGGACTGAACACAAAGAAAGAAATTCACAATTCAGTAAACGTATGACAAAAATAATGGAATTCTGGTCTTCAAGGCACGTCAAATGCAACATAGCACTCGGTCACTAAGGGGTTAATAGTGCCTCTGCTACCAACTTAATTTCAGGAAGAGGGGTTTTCCATCACCTTCACCCCACCATTAGTTAAATGGTTTGTTCATGTACTACTAATGGATAGACCCCTCCCTTCTTTGGGAGTTAATAGAGCAGGCAAGGGAATTGGGGACATATATATATATATGACCCTGTGTGTTGGTGATTTTGTATGTGACTGTATGTGGGGAGCAGCATTTCGATGTTGGACCCAGGCAGTACAATGTCTTGGGCCCTGCACTCACACAATCTGTGTATGCCAACCTGTATAATCTGCCTGGTTACTTTTTTAATGAGCCGGAGCATAGAGGGCTATACATGTTAGTAAAGGCATTAATATGTATTTAGTGTGGCAGAGTTTCTCCCATCCTCAGGAGCAAGCTAGTCATTTTACATGCAATAGATACAATGTGTGTTTTATATTAAAAGAATTGCCATACCTTTGCTTTTTCAGGTCTTTTGCATTATACGGCAAATGGTATCGCTATTATTAATAGGGTCTTCCTGAGCCTACAACGCTGAAGTGCTGGTCTGCTCACCGAACAAGTGATACTCCAGGATGTGGTGTTTTGGCACACTGTGTACACTAAAACTGATTTACACTATATTGCATTTTCCCCTTCCTTTTTTTCCCTACATCTCATCCTTGAAAACACCACAGAGGATATTATTCCCACACTAATCAAAGTATTTACTTTTTATATTTAGTGATAGCCACATGTGTCACTTTTGTGTATGCGCCACATTCTATTTATCGCACAACATGTAAAAATGTTAAACTATGGTAACTATATTTAAATATGCTGGAGTTGGGAGAAACCCTCACGTGTTCAAGCATGATATAAAATATAACACGAATTAAATGATAGCACTTTATCACTTTAATTACCAAGAGTAACAAATGTAAATACTCACGTGCACTTTGATGATTTTACTGTTGAAATTATTTAGTACCACTATAATCTCTTCTAGATCAGATGGGGAATCAGTACTCATGTGTCTACAAGATAGTAAAAAAATAAATAAATACATGTACATGGAAAAAGTGAAAATGTACCATGAAAAAAATGAAACCAAATCAAGCAAGGCATTTAATAATTTAGAAGGAACATTTTGTTTTTAAAATTTACACGTCTCTTCTAGACACATCATTCAAAATCTACTTCTCCATCCTTTCCTGAGTAAATTAACAGAGGTTTGAAGTATCTTATTTCAGGAACAAGCTTTGCTTTTCATGACACTTGTAGATGATATTGATTCTTCCAGCAGTTCAAATACAATTACAACGTGGAAACTTATTTTGCAGAAGCAATGCAAGAGCAACTCAGAATGTGTTCCAGGTCAGGCAATCTTCACAAAAGCAAAGAGAGATAGAAGCAAAAGGCAGTATATTATTTCTATCATGCTGCTATCACTTACAATCTCCCTCAATGTGCTGAGGTTTCATTTTTTTCTCCCCACAAAGGATATAGGAAGTCCATCTATTGTTATGTATTTGTTATTTTCTCTCACATTCACAAGGGTGTTCTAGTGTTCAATATTAAGTCTATGTGCTGCATACTTGCATGAAAAGCTTCAGGTTTATAGATACCGGTTGCTTGTTGTGTCCTAGTATCGGGTCACAAGTAATGTCATAAGTGATGTCATAAGTAGGAGACTCCACATACACATTTTTCTCTTAATTTAGGCATTAGCTACTAATAAGTCATGATCTAAACATTGCAGGCCTCTGGCCTACCATATAGTAGAACTCCACCAAAAAAGAATACATTGCAATACATTGTACACTGAAGATTAGAGGATACAAAAGTCAGCATACAAAAGGATATCAATAATACAAAAACGAAACATATAGGAGGCTAGTACAGATTAATACAATGTGCTAAATTAACTAAGCAAACCACAACATAAATATATGGAGAAATCCCCACATTAAATCAATGTGTTAAGGGAAAATAAATAAATCCCAGCCTTGCTCTGAGCACACCTCATGAAGCCTGCAAAATATACTTTTCAATGTACATGCTGTAAATCATTATGAAAAACAGCTCAGCCTCCATACAACACAACATGCACCTTTATTTGTAGGCTTCTAGAAAAGAGCGTTTCTCTTCATATCATGACTGATTTAAAAGTACACAATGGGTAAATTGTATGAAAGGGTTGTGAATGGCAGGGTGCTGAACACCACAGTCAGTCACCGAATGCAAGGGAAAAAAAAATCTGAATGGCAGTGTTAATAGGGAGATAATCATTTGAAATGAGCAAGTATGTCTGGCCATTACAGAACAAAAATAAATGGTACAATAAATCGAGTAAAACAACATTAAACTACGCAAAAGCTTTTTTCAAACATCACACCAGATACAGTAGGATAACTGTATCCAATGCATTGCTTGACAAAAACTCAAGCGTCGACTCAAAATACAGCGATCTGGCACAAAACAGGGCCAGATCGGTTAAAGTAGTAGAATTTCGGGGAAAAAAAAAACTCAATAAAGCCAATTTCGGACCGATTTTCACTAATATTCAGTTCAAGGATTTCAGCCTCAATATGGGTCGTAACCCCCCAAAAAGAACCTTAAATTGGTGGGATAAAAAAACAAAAACAAATTTCAGGTATTTCAATTCTCCAGTTTTTAACCAATAATAAACAGAGCTGGGAGCCGGCAAGATTCTAATACATTTAACATATGAGCCACCGCCACCCTCCACACTATCCTAATAAAAGCAAAAAAACACACTTTTATTGGAACCCCTCACCCCAATAAAAGTAATCCACCCCAGGGGTCCATAGACTGCTAAAGTGCCTCCGGACCACCATCCCCTATTCAGTTTTATGCCTCGCTAAGGCACAGGTTCTGTCCAGATCGGGATAGAGAAGACCCTATATACTTGACTTGTTCAAGCAAAAAAAGTTTCACAGCCATTATTTTCAAATGGGATGTATTAGAATACACTAATTAAGGTAGAACTGTATGCTTGGAACTGTACAAAACATACATACAGTAGCAGGCACAATATATGGAATATTAACGTTTATGCTGGAGTGCTCCTTTAACTGTAGACTTTAGCAGTTTTTTTTATTTTTCCATAAACTTTGCGGCTCAGGTGAATCATTTAAAAACCACCACACAAAGCTATTATTTCCTCCTATTATAATATTCATTATTCAGTGCTTGCAAATGAATGTTCCCTTTTTATACATCCGAAAAAAAATCAGCCCTGCTAATCTGGACTTTCAGTATAATGTTCCTCCAAGCTTTATGGGTAAATTCAAAGTTTCTGTCAGTCAAACCAGATCAGCATAAGAAATCCAATTTCACAAAATGTCATGATCAGTAAGTCAGTACTTGATTAAAACAACTGCTTTATTGTATGCTCTCAAGGGTAGGAATATCTAGCACGATTCCAGTATTAGATTGGATAGCTTAGCAATAGACAATTGCACAACACATTATTTCTTTAAATTTCATCTGCGATCCCCGCTAGGACAAAATGGCCTTTAGCTGGGATACTGGACAGAGTTTCTATCAGGGACCAGGTGCTTTACACCCTGCTGCATTCTTTATTCTTCCACCCATGGTAAGAAGGGAAACAATAGGAAATCAGGACTACACATGACCCGTACTAAAAATAATGGTTGGATGATTTTTTTTTTTTTTAAAAAGCTGCAGGTTTTGGTAAAATCTCATGGCACGGATATACTGTATGTATTATATTTTTCTAAATGTCCAATCTCTGTACTGGCTGTTTGGGTATGATAAACAGAAAATAGGAATAAACTCCGCCACTCCCCCCCCATAAACCAATACTCATCTCCCTCCCTTTTTCCTAACTCACCAGTACTGTTGACCTCAAATCCACTGGTGGCTAACTTTAAGAATGACACTCCATGGCAGTTATTTGCCAATTATGCTTAGCCAGCCACATTCCATAGGAAGCACAGCAGCTGCTGTATTTTACAGCTTCCATGATGCTCAATCAGGCCATATTGATGGCTGAGCATTATGTGAACAGCACTCAAAAGTATCAAGAGTGTAGCTATTAATGACACCCCCCCATGCAGCAAGCTCCTTGCATATTCTGGGTAATACAGTTCCCACTATGCCCAGTAGCAGGCTGGAAATAATGGGAACTGAACTCAACAACAGCTGGGTACCAAAGGTTAGCTTTAACAACAATGTAGACATAGCTGAAATACTGGACAGCAATGTGTGGATAGATGTTTGCTTATCTAACCAATCTGCTGCATCTATCCTTTTTTTTTTTGTCTCCAGTAGAGTAAATTGCTATTCGGTCTTCTCAAGCTATAATTATCTTTTGTTCATTTTCAATAGATAATCACATGCAACACAACAGTACTTAGCATAGGAGGCTCTTTAAATGGATTGTGATCATACTGTAAATTAGAATACTGTTCCGAAGCATTCGAAGAGAGCGGGAATGCCATGCTACTGCTCTGAACGACAATGATCCTCAAGCCTTTTCATGTGCTTCAGAGAATGTGTGCAACCTCGGACATAGTTACAACCTCTCTAAAAGCCTCACTTGTCTGACTGGAGCATTTTGGAATGCATAAAAACATGTTTTGAATGGATAGCCTGTGACCTGTATTCATTTTCTTTTATTGTCCTGCACAGGCCACAGAGCAGAAAGAAAGAAAGAAAATGGCACTAGATAGTGTTATAAAATAGGTCAAATGGGACTGTAGGCTGAAGTCAACAATAACAGATCATACATCTTATAATACTAAGTAATTCCATAAACTAAATTGGACAGCACCATTGAGTAATGTCTACAATATGAATATTCTATGTGAATGTTCAGTCCATGTAAGTGATTTTACGTGTTCCTATGATGGTATACGAGACAAACCAGCAAATCAGTCCCCCCCCCTCAAAATAAATCCTTAATTTGCAGTGCTATCACACCACTGCAAGGTATTCTGCAGGTATATCCAAATAAGATTATTTGCAGGTGGATTTAGAAAACATCCTCCACACCTTTCCCCTCTCTCACTCCAATACCTCTCTTTGTTGGCTCAGGAGAGGGTTTTCCTGGTGGGAGGCAAATGTTAGGGGACAAATTATTTGACCGGGTGTAATGCTTGTTTAAATATAGGACAACTGACTCTGTTTTGTATCTTCATTTTGTTAGCACACATGTTAGGAGTATGAGCTGTTCTGTCATATTGGATAACCTTGGAAACCTGGCCAGTTGCTTTGGTTGATTTTGCACTCCGACTGAAGCGGACGCACTGCCCAGGGTTATGGCCGATCAAGACTCCTGCCTAACTTAACAGGACCCTCTAGGCAAAAGTGTTGGCCAGGATGTTGTCATCTCAATCGGTGAAGAAGTACAGTATTTGTTCGAACTTCCACCTGGGTGGGCATGTGACCCACCCCGGTATATATATTTTATTTTGTCCCCATACTAGAGCCTCAATTCTGGTGTTGTACCTTGAATTTAAGGCATGAGATCTTTTTCAGATATTTTCCTCTTCTTTGAGAAAATATGGTACTTTCTTTTTACTATCCAAATTAATATCTCAGCATCTCATAAATAAAAGCAATTTTACCCCAACCGTTCAGGTGTTGTTTTCATACCCCAACTATTTGGGTGTTGTGCTCTTTGGCCACCATTATTCCATGAAGACCACTTCTGACCAGACTACTCTGGACAGTACACAAACCAAGAAGCGTTCTCCACTCCAATAAAATGTAGCATATTTTATTGAAACAGTGTAACCCCTTTCACGCCGGATGTTGCTTAAATCCTTAACGACCGAAGCACCAAACCAGCGTCTCTGTGTTCCTGGCCTCCAAGTGGCCTCATCAAGTCTCTGCAGCAGGATCCTCAGCACAGCTCTTTGTCGGGATCTGCGATGACCTGTTACATGCAGGACAGTCTATGCCGTCCTGCAGGTTTTTTCTGTCAAATGTAGCCGACACGGCTACATTTTCTGTGTCAGAGTGATGCCACTCAAAGTCCGCTGCAAGTCCCTGCAGCGGGATCCATCATGAGCCGTGTAATACCAGACGTTCTATGCCGTCCTACTAGCCTTTAGGCAGTAAAAAGCAGGATGGCATAGAATGTACTACAGACGAGAAGGGGTTAAAACTTTCCATTCATGCAGTTAAAGTGAAAAACGGGCCCCGAAACATCGTGTTTTTGGATTGAAGGCTGTTTTCTTGAACACTGTGGTAGGCTGTAATGTTGTAACTATGTTTCCAGTGCAGGTTATTCACTTCCAATACATTAATTGAATATTTTAAAATGTTTAAATACAATTTTCTACCATTTATCCATTGTATGGGAGTGGAGAACACCTCTTTGCTTGTGGATGTTCAGGTCACTACGGTGCCTAATAATATTTGCAGTTACCAATTATCCGAACTCCAAAGAGCATTTGGTTGTCTATTTTCTGGGCCCAATTCTGAGCAGTAAGCACAATGTGTCTTTCATCTGCGGCACTAAGTTTCCATGGTCAACCACTTTGCCTTTGTTCCTCAACATTGTCTGTTACTTTGTGCTTCTTAAAAAGAGCTTGTTCAGCACATCTGGAGACCAATGCCTGCATTGAAACTTCTTCCAAGGAGAGACCTTTTTGATGCAGTTTAACAACCTTGTGTCTTGTTGCTGTTCTAAGTCTTGCCATGGTGTTTGACTTTCGACACTTAACGCTCTTCAGCATCCTAGCCTTGTTAGCAGAGTTTTTCTGTTCTTCGTCCAGTATTATTTCACTTATAAAGCTGTTTCTATTTCAGTTAATGATTGTGTTTCAACCTAACACCAGTTTGGTATAATTGTTTAATCATACACCTGGCGATATGCCTACAAAATCCCAGACTCTGTACAAGTGTACCTCAAATAATTGATGCTGTTTTGAAAGCAGAGGGTGGTCACACCAAATACGCATCTGGTTTATTTATAAAAAATAAACTATTAGTTTCTATTTTTGAAAACATTCTTACGTTGAAGTATTTTTTCACACTTGTCTAAAACTTTTGCACTGCACTATAGATATCTATAATAGATAAGTATATAATACATATATAAAATATACGTATGAATGTATTTATAATAAATATTGTATATTTATTCTGTTTCCATAAAATAAGGGCTCTAGGTTTTAATACAGCCTTACTGCTCACAACTGGAGAGCAGGAACAATTTCTTTAGGGAGAGAATTATGATCATATTCCTGTCCAAACTTATATTTTCAAACCAATGCCTACAATATATTTATACACTATTTATTCAGAAGCAGAATTCAGAGAGGCAACAGAGCTATAACCGAATTTAATTAAAAGACAGCGAGGTCCGATGGCCTACTCAATTAGCGATAGAGCCTGTAGGTATTGTTGACTTCATTGATTTCTCTGTACAAAGTTGAATAGTTAAAGACTGCATTCATCACAAAGATCATCATAATGAACTATATTGAAACATAGGGACATTTTAATCCAAAATTCAGCAGCTAATGATGAAACTATATTAAACTTTAATGTACTGCCGCATGGGGAAATTTACACTTTAAAAATCTCATTTTAATGTTCGTTCCTGCAGAAATAATTTCATCAAGGCAATTTGAAGACAAAAGACATTTAGTGTTGGGACAAAGGTAGGATGACTGTCGATTAGGAGACCATAGATCAAAGGTGGAAACTGAGTATCAGCCAACAACTGTCTATTATCTTGACATTAAATATGTTCTGCCCTCCACTGGATCTTCAGGCAGAAAGAAAACTCAGCTTTAATACAGTATAAAAACCAAACCACTGTGTGTCCTATTTAATATCTCCCTTCACGCAGCGGACTGATAATGCCTCATGGTACTCTGCAGGCTTTCTTGCAATTATGCGGACTAATAAATACAAGAACACCTACAGCATTTATATTGTACAATTATAAAATGTTATATAAATACATATATATACACTCACACAATTTCCTAACATAAATATAGTAGCCCCAGACAAACATTATTACAAATATTACATTAAAAAAAAAAATTAAAAAAAAAGGAAGATTGATTTAGCTTTTTTTTCTGTACAAATTATTGGGTTATTAAAAGCCAACACACTTTCTTTTGCATATGGTTGAAAATACAGGAAGAAAATAAGATGATTGCCCAGTTTTTCCATGCTTGCTAAGTATACAAAGTGCTCTGGCAGATTCCTGGGAGACACCCTGTTAAAATATATTTTAAAGTCAAGCAATGCAAAACCTGCAACACACTAAAATAATATGCACCTATTAGAGTCAGTTGCAATGGTCCTTTAAAAACTTGGATGTCCTGCACACTGCTCTGAGGTCGGTGGTCATGTGACCTGCAGTGCTCAGACTTCAGAACAGAGTGGGCAGTACGAGAGGCAGCAGGGAGCTGCACAGACATCCAGCTGCCTCCACTAGACTCCAGGGAGCAGCTGTCCTGGGCAGCAGGGGTAAGTCTTGGATGTAAATTGTGGGTGATTGGGAATATCCTGGAGTGCAGGGGTAAATCCTGGATGTGCAATGTTGGTGATGGGACATGCCCTAGGTGTGCAATGTGGGTAATAGTGCATGGCCTGGGGTGCATTTATTCCTCACTGACATGGTATACAAAGATTTATGCATTTGAACCTCATTGGCATGATATACATAGTTGTATCCATTAAATCCTCATGGGCATGATATACAAATATCTGGATAAAATTACTTTGGGAGGCTAGGGCGGCGATAGTGAAATTCAGGGATGGGGACCCAGAAAATTTGTTCTGTAAGGGGTCCCTGAAATTTCAGATGGCAGCCCTTATCTGCAGCACTACGTTTCCTTGGCCAACCACTGCGTCTATGGTCCTCAGAGTTGCCAGTTTCTTTGTGCTTCTTCAAAAAAGCTTGGACTGCATATCTGGAAGTCTGGGAGAGGCCTTGCTGATGCAGCATAACTACCTTGTATCATGTTGCTGTGCTCGGTCTTGCCATGGTTTATGACTTTTGACCTTAAACTGTGATCAGCAACCTCATCTTGGTAGCGGAGTTAGGCTATTCCTCACCCAGTTTTATTCTTCTTACACAGCTGTTTCTGTTAATGATTGTGTTCAAACCTACATATTAAATTGATGATCATTAACATATGTTTGATATAATTGATTAACTATACATCCGACTACATACCTACAAGATACAATGCACTGATTAGAGGAACATGGGAGCTGGACAATCATTTGTTTTGCAATGTTTATTACAGTGTTTCACCACTTAACCTTTTCTCTATGACCTTGCATGGTTTCCTGTGTATGCCAGGGGAAAAAACTATAAATGAAAACAGTGATGGCCATCTTTTCATCAGTGTTTGCGTTATTTTGACAGCATAAAAGGAGCACAAAGGAACAAAAATTGAAGGCTGCATTTTACATTTGAGACATTTTTTGTACTTGTTGTTTGTTGACATAATTTCAGACACACAAACTAAATAGCTTGCTGTTGACAAGATTTAACATATAACTTACGAAAATATATGGTAGATCTCCTCTGATCTTCCTGTACGCAGCTGTAAAGTCCATGCGCCAGGATTGGCCTTTAGTTGGAAATATCCCTGATAAACACAAGACCGTTATCAGAATATAAATATGATATTTGTTATTCATTTATTACAATACTCTTTCAAAATGATCATACTTGGGACTTTTCCAGTTGAGCTTACTACAAAACCCTTTATAAAATTCTTGAGTCCCCAGCATTCAAGCAAGAAGTCAACAAGGACAAGAAAAGGACCAAACAGTAAGTGACCAGATCATCGGTGTTGACTAGAATATATGTATAAGTATGATTATTATAAAGAAGTGATGTTCAGCCTTTTAATGTGAAAGGTCATTTACCAATAGTATGTGACGCTATGGATTTTATTACAATATTCATTTCATAAGACTGTGCTTTAGAGGGGCAGTATTATTCCAGTGATGCAGATCAAAAATAATAGACTGTAAAAAGGTATTACAAAGTTCTGCAACATTGTGTTATTTTGTAGCATTTTTAACACAAGGGAACTTTTTGGGGGCATTTAGCCTGGTAGAGGACCCACAAAAATTATCGAGAAAGATCTCTGGGCCACCATTTTTAAATCAATAATTAAAAAAAAAAAAGTAAATATGTAACACTCTGAGGACAGATACACACTTTTAAAGGCTAAGGTGCTGATCTTATATTCAACTCACGAGATTGGCCATGACTGTGGTGTCAACCATAACAGGATCTTTCTTTGTGCCCAAGGTGAATTGCAATCCTCTAGGTGGCTGGCCTGTAGAAACATCAAAGCAGTGTCCTTCCAGCAACAGATATTCCAGTTCATAATTTGCTGTGACAACTCCTTCTATCTACAAATGTCATAATATTGTTATTGTAGCAATTAAAGGATTTTGCAAATTCATGCACATTGTTATTTTCCTTTTATAATGGTGTACATTTGTAAAAAAAAAAAAAAAAAAAAAATATATAAAAAAAAATATATATATATATTTATATATATATATATATATATATATATATATATATATATATATAAAATATAGAAAAAAATCCTCTGAAAACAACAAAATGAAAAGAAGAAATTAAACTTTACATATTCCCTTTAACCCTCTAATGACAGAGGTCTATGCTGCATTTGATGTGCCTTGAAGACCAGAATTCCATTATTTATGTCATATGTTTGCTTAACTGTGATTTCTTTCTTCAAGATGGGGCTTTCTTATGATATAATTTTTTCCATCATATGATATCATTTACTATTAAAATAAATAAAAAATATGATGAAAATATGCCAAAAACATAATTTTTCTAACGTGACCTGATTTTTTTTTTTTTTTTACACAATTAAAAACTGTAAAAAAGAACCCGTCTATATAGTTTCTAATATTTGTCCTGAGTTTAGAAATAACAATGTTTCCATGATTTTCTTTTCTTTTTTTCTTTTCAAGTAAAAGGGCAATAACCCATACTAGTGTTTTTTTGTTTCCTAACCATTTTCTCCATCAGAGACCTTTTGAACCCAACCTTAACCCTAACCATAAATCTACTCCATTTTTTTTAATCACTTCCGTCGCTGTCTGGGGGCAGAGATGGGTGTTGAATCATTGCGACACCTTTAACACATAATCAGTGAAAGCTGATCACTGCCTATTCGAGTCTAAACGCATACGATCACATTTGCCGTGATCATATGCGCGGGGGGTGTCGAAGGCACTCTCTGAGGCTGCTTCGGATCTGAAGCAGCCTCTGAGGATAGCTGCCAGCATGTAGTGTTGCGCCAAGGAGCACAACGCTACATTTAAACTCAGGAAGTAACTATAAGTCTTCAAGGACCATGCTTTACATGACTTGAATGGGGGTTAAGGGCTTAACTGTGGCATTCCATGACCTTGACAAAATTAAAATTGCTTTCGTGGAATATTTACAAGATAATCATACAACTATGAAAATCAATGTGACCATCCTAAACAAATATCAGAATAAAAAAATAATAATCACTATTTACTCACATCTTGCAAATAGATGTTGTCTAGATCACATGAACTGTGCACTGCTTCTACCAGCCAGCTCTCTGGAGTGATCATGTTCAGAGTGAAAAGTGGAGATTCAGGCATGTCCAGAAATTTTGCAGACGGTCCCGGGGAAAGGCTGTTATTCTTTAGAAAAGTTGGTTCTGGCGCAAGCACAAGACGATAGAAACTACAAACAAATTACAAGTTAAGGCTTACAATTCCCATGGGAGATTTTAATAACTAAATACTCATACAGTAGTTCTAGTTTAATATATTTAGGAAATAATATATAGAAACTGCTGTATTAAAGAGGGAACAAACCTTCACAATAAAAAAATTAAATTGCCATTCTAAAAGTTTTATCTACTTCCCTTTGTTCTGGTGCAATGTGCTGGAACAATTTACCTATGGATCTTCAGGATGATCTGTGCTTCCTCTTCAGCTCCAGTGCTGACAGCTTCTGTAACTCCACTAAGCTCTGGCTTCCTCACGTCTCACTGTCCAAGTGCTACTTCCTACTCACTGTCCTATTGACATTCACAATAATAATTCCTAACTGTTCACATTTGCAGTCACATTCACAAATAGTTTCCTTCCCCGTCTCAGTTTATATGATTGTCACACCACTAGGAGGGAACCGACATTTGCTGGACCAGCTCAATGAAGCTACAAATTCACTTGATTACTGTAGATGATAAGCTTGTGAGCAGGGCTCTCTGCCTCAAGTATCAGTCTGTTCTTGTTCATCTAACTCGGTACTATGTGTAGAGGAGGACTACATACTAAGCGCTATGTAAATTGTTGCCGCTATATAAAGAAATATTAATGTAATGTAATTTCTCCCTTTGTGTTTTTTGGACAAATACTATGTAATATCTTTTGCATTGTACTTTAAAAATGACATGAAACAGGGATAATTGACATTTCATATTAAAAAAATATGTCTGATCAGTCCCCATTAAAGTTATACAACTTAAAGGCATTCTGTTAACCCAAGCATTGCTTAAAATGTGAATGTAGAGATTACAAAACAATGTATACACTGTGTTAGCAGATTTGCAAGCAAATGCATAAAATAAGAGAAATATTTGTTCTAAATGTGTCTGTGGTGTCAACTGCTTATGACATCACCTTTGGCTTGATATGCTAATAAACTACATTTTCAATGGGAAATGTGTAAGCTGCATATCAAGCCACAAGGTTATGTCATAAGCAAGAGACACCAGACACACACTTAAAGCACATATTTCTCTTATTTTATGCATTTGATTGCAATTTTGCCAACCCAATGTTTAGATCATGCTTCATCATTTTTTATTCTCTACATTCCCAGTATAAGCAATGATTAGGATGACAGAGTCCTTTTACCTTCTACTCAAGGCATTCATTTCCCCCCACACATTGTTTTATCTACATATGTCAATCTAAAATGCATAAGTATTGATATCAAAGGCCTGTTCAAGTATAAATGAACATTAAACCTACCTTTTTAAAGGCATTTCAGATAGTTTGGATTTACAATTCATGAACATAGTCAACTTCATATTTATCAATTGACTCAGAACCTGAAAAATACAAGCACAAAGAAACCTTGTAAATATCACAAAAAAATAACTTGTTAATGCATAAATTAAAAACGTCAAGACTAACATTAAATCTTTATTTGTGCGTGAGAGATTTCAATGTAAATCAATTGTTTGAACTATACAAAATCATTTCAATAGCACTAACTCACACTCAGCTGGTGGACCCTAGCTGTAGCAAAGGGTGGTGATAAGACACTAGAAGACAACTCTAAGTGGAACTTTTAATGTAAATTAGAGTCCTGATAGAACTCTGCATCTTTATTATAAAAGCATATTTTGAAATGTCCAACATACAATTAAGAGATGAGACATCTTCTGTGATTCTCTTGATAGAGGGTCAACTACTGCAATGACATCAAAGAATGGGCCGGATTCTTGAGGCTCAATTTTCACCAAACTAAAATAAAAATAAATTTATTTTTTAAGAAAAGTAAATGAGTCGAGTGTAAATAAACAATAACTACAAAAGTACTAGCGTTTAAGACATCAAGCTCACTAAAAATGTGTTCTTTGTTCTATTATGCATTGTGCCGATTATTTAGAAAAATAATATATTGTAAAAACAAAAAATATAAAAAACACAGGTCAACTTGTAGAATCATTCCAAGTCAGCTCTTAATGTCTGTTTGTTTTGCAGCAGTTAACGTGTCTGTGCACCACAGTTTACATTTTCGTTAATAGACCTCTGTGACTGAATAACATGATATCAGTAAAAAAACAAAAAATATGCACATCACACATATTATAATCATGAATATAATTCACTACCATAAAACTTTTTTTCCTGTGTATTTGTAATCTTGGTATGAATACATGTTGCATCATGAAAGCGTGTAATATTTCCCCCCACCCTATGTGGTGTTATCACCAAACTGTATGCATGATGTATGCATACACATATACACAGCCCTTCACTATATTCAAAATGTATCTAGTCATTTTTTTTGCCTATTATATTTCTATTCGTTTTATATATTCATGGAAAACCATTTCTCCTCAGTTAGCCAACAAAGGCATCACATTTTCTTGTTTGCCCCTTTTACATATCTGCCAATAAATCGTGTGACCTACAAACTGAAGGCTCTGTGTCACCTAATTATTATTAATAAATGTGAATGTAGAGAATACAAAATATATCAATAATAATATATTCATTGTGTTGGCAAAAATGCAAGAAAATGTATGAAAATATTTTTTAAAATGTGTGTGTGGTGTCGCCTGTCTACAATATCAACTGTGGCACAATATGCAAAGTACACCTAAGTACCGTATATACTCGAGTATAAGCCGAGTTTTTCAGCACAATTTTTGTGCTGAAAAATGCCCCCCTCGGCTTATACTCGAGTCGGTGGGGGAAAAAAAAAAAAATCTAAAACTTACCTCGTTCCTGCTCTGTCTCCCGGTGCTCTGAAGCTGCGTGGCTGTGAGGGAAGCGTTGTGAGCTTCCCTCCGGTCGCACGGTCAAAAAAGTGTGTTTTTTTTTTTTTTAAACAAACTTTATTGACCGCGCGGCTGGAGGGGAGCTCACAACGCTTCCCTCACAGCCACGCAGCTTCAGAGCACCGGGGGACAGAGCAGGAACGAGGTAAGTACTGGGGTCTGGGGGAGGAAGGTGGCATAACGAGCATACTAAGGGGCAATATCCTGGCATATTGGGGGCAATATCCTGGCATATTGGGGCAATATCCTGGCATATTGGGGCAATATCCTGGCATATTGGGGGAAATATCCTGGCATATTGGGGGAAATATCCTGGCATATTGGGGGAAATATCCTGGCATATTGGGGCAATATCCTAGCATATTTGGGGCAATATCTTGACATATTGGCATATTGGGGGAAATATCCTGGCATATTGGGGCAATATCCTGGCATATTGGGGGCAATATCCTGGCATATTGGGGGCAATATCCTGGCATATTGGGGGCAATATCCTGGCATATTGGGGGCAATATCCTGGCATATTGGGGGCAATATCCTGGCATATTGGGGGCAATATCCTGGCATATTGGGGGAAATATCCTGGCATATTGGGGGAAATATCCTGGCATATTGGGGGCAATATCCTGGCATATTGGGGGCAATATTCTGGCATATTGGGGGCAATATTCTGGCATATTGGGGGCAATATTCTGGCATATTGGGGGCAATATTCTGGCATATTGGGGGCAATATCCTGGCATATTGGGGGCAATATTCTGGCATATTGGGGGCAATATCCTGGCATATTGGGGCAATATCCTGGCATATTAAATGGCACATTGGGGGCAATATTTACCAGTAGCTGCCTCATTTTCCACCCTAGGCTTATACTCGAGTCAATATTTTTTCCCAGTTCTTTGTGGTAAAATTAGGTGCCTCGGCTTATATTCGGGTCGGCTTATACTCGAGTATATACGGTAGTTAATTTGCATCTAAAGCCTCAGGTCATAATTGGGAGATACTACATACATAAAACAGGTTTTCTTAATTTATGTATTTCAGCTCAAACAATCTATAGATCAATTTTGATTTTCTACATTCAAAGTATACGCAATAATCTCATTTTATGATTTTGATACTACAAAGCTTTTAAACATTTATCAGTAACCGATAGTGTTTTTCATTCAAACCTATTTACTCGAAAAGCTTATTTGTATAGAAGTTACAAAGAAATAAAGATCGATATGAAAACTACTTTTCAACAATATATGCTGTCAAAGTTAAAGTAACACTAAACTCTAAAATCAGCTTTAATCAGAAAGGAAGCTATTTGTGCTTAATTAAAACAGTCTTTTTTTGAATGGTGTTTCAGTTGTCCACCATTAAAAAGTTATTCACCCTTAGTCGTTGCAAAAGCAAAAGATTAGGGGGCTGCAATTTTATGCAACAAAGCTCCATGGAAGCTGAGACAGTAAATCGACTAGCTCTCTCTTATTGATATGTAGGCATGTCATGAAGCTTAGGCTCTTTGAAAGCCTTCATGAGAAAGTCAAGCCTGGTTAAACGTTCTAGGTGGGTGTTTAGTTCCTCTTTAAATCGAAAAATGACAAAAATACTCACAACAGCATCACTCACTGATCCAACGATGGATAGATTGTTCCATGTACACCAAAAAGACACATACCTGTGTTTCTGCTTCATGAACTTTAGATCTTGTCTGGACTCTCCTTTTGGCAAAGACGAAAGAAGGGAATCCACCTTCATAATCATATCACTTGAAGCACTAAAAAGACAGATACCAAAATGCAAAAGACTTCAGTATTCCCAAGATTTACAAAAGACACGAAAAAAAGTATAAAGAAAGAGGGATAAGAGGTTCTTTTTTTTTAAAATATAATGGACCATTTCAATAATTATAATTTGAGAACTTCTTACGTTTTGAGAGATCCATAAATGTGAAGATAATTACATTTCTCCTCACATGAATTTATATTTAATTGTCATCTGATGGGAAACTATATTTCAAGCAAAGTGGAAAAACAACTTGAAAATTAAATAATCTGGAGCTTAATGTTGTCATTTAGTCCTTAAAACTGTTCAGATGATCCCAATATTAAACAATTTCATACAAATAAGTGTTCTGTGCAATTATCCTCTTGTAATAAGCTTCAATATGAAGATAGCACAACAAAGATTATAATCACTGTTCATAAAGAAGTAACAATTTATCCACAATAGACAAGTGTCATTTTAATGGAACATTGCAATTATGGGCAAAGCTACCATTTTAGGATTCTTTTTTTCCTTGCTTTTTATTTTTTTATTTAAAAATAATTGAATTTACATGTTTAAAATATTTGCTCCATAGCTACCCCGCATCTGCTTAGATGACCGGGACACGCGTGATTTTTGTTAATGCTTATCAAGACCTACGACTGATTTTCCATTTTGTTTAGTTTCACCTGTACACACACAATAAGTTGCAAGTGTCATTTTAGTTGTTGTTGATATCTGCCAAGGTCCCGAGCATCAGCATTTAGCAGGCAATTGAGAGTTTATGATTCATTGAAGAATCATTCATAGGCTAGCCACAGCCAGTGTTGTGGCCAAGAGGGCATTTACATAATTGTGATTAGTTTACTTATAAGGCACCAAGACCACAGTCAGTGTTATATGAAGAGCCCAATTCAAATGAGATTACATCTCCAAGATCCAACACAAGCTTATTCGCTCCCTCTATAGACTTGGGCTATTTTGATAGAACACTATAAAAATGTGACTTACCAGGAAAAGTTAGAGGGATTTTAACATGTATAGCTTGGCGGAAAGACACAACAAGGGGGATATGATAGAAACATTTAAACACATAAAGAGAATAAATACTGTAAAGGAGAAGAGTATATTTAAACAAAGAAGACATAGTCTTAAATTAGAGGAGAAAAGATTTAAAAGTAATATCAGGAAGTATTACTTTACTGAGGGGGTAGTGGAATATCCTTCCAGCGGAAATGGTAGAGGTAAACACAGTAAAGGAGTTTAAGCATGCGTGGGATAGGCACAGGGCAATCCTAGATATAATGTAAGGCCAGGGACTAATAAAAGTATTTATAAAAATTGAGCAGACTAGATGGACCAAATGGTTATTATCTGCCTACACATTTTATGTATTTAAAGGGAAACAATGTCATATTTTCCTGACTCTGCAGACATAAACATGGATTTCTGCTTACTTTATTAAATTACTCATTAAGATAAACTTAGAAACATAACTAGTGCCGTGGGTTTCCTAAAACAAGATTTAAATTCAGACCTCTTTGCCTCTGAAGCGTGATCTGAAATCCAATTATCAACACCACATATGTGGCTACCATCACAAATCCTCTCCAGTTGCTTTGAACCATCCATTCATTCAAACCTTAATGTAAATGAATTGTACAAACTACTGCTGAGGTCTCGCATCAACTAAGATGTTTATATCGACATATCTCTCAATAACGCTTCAGCAGAGCATGGCAGCATGGCTGAAGTCCGGTAACGTTGGCTGCACAGTTATTACGATCAGTGTGTTAAACTGTGTTGGCCTTTGAAGTATGCACTGCTGGCGTTGGAATTTTTACCCTTAGAATCAGCAGTGCTGGAATAAAGTGTTTGACCCCTTATTCCCTCCTTTTTTGTACTTTGTTGTTCAACATTAAAGGCATTTCATACTGTTGCTTTCAGACATTTGTATTGATATTTACCGCTTTGATGATGGCGATATCTTTTTCACAAGATTTTTTATTTTCTCAGCAGAGGTGGCGTACGTAATCTTTTCTAGTAAATGAAAATCCTCCTCATGAAATTCACCCAGTTCAATAGAACTTAAGATCTAAAATGAAAATAAAAAAATAATAAAAAAATCGAAAAATTAACGAGCCACAGATTGTGCTCAGACAGAAAATACAGTAAATATTGTATGGATTGTTCTATACAATTATTATTACAATTTTTCTCTTATAAAAGCTCTTTGCACTTTCCAATGATCGATAAGAGACATGAAGTAATGATCAGTTAGTGAAATTATCAATCTGGTCACAAGACAGATACTATTATTATGATATACTATAGCAGTTCAGGCGTTTTTCAAAAGCTTGATTTTGAAGGAGATCGCAGGATTCAAACAAAACTTTGCAAATAATGTAATACTCTTAAAACAACATATGTACAGAATATGCTATTAAACTAATAATTATCTACCCTTTATCTTCAAATAAAAGCATTTTAGAGCACGACTGAAAGTTCAGTTTATTTTTCCAGCTACAGCCACTTGGGACATTTGTTCTGGCCAGGATTCATAATACAATAGTGCAGTGCAGTGCACTATGCACACCAAAATAAAATAAAAAATAAAAAGAGAATTTCACGACTATGTTAACACTTTCTTTGCAAGTATGGCAACTGGGTCCTTACATCAAAACAAAAGGCAACATCCATTTGCTACAAATAAGCCACTGTTAGGAACCCAGTTTGACTCTAGTGTTAAAGGGACACTTCCACCAAAAATGAAAAGGATTTTTTTTATTTTTTTGTATTGTTGTTTTCAGATATGCCTTTTGTCTTTTTTATGTGACTGTATTTAATAAAATATGCAACTAATCAAGTGTGACTGGGCCATTTTGTGAAACATAGTGTTTTTGAGTCCTACTGCCTAGAGACTTTACAGTACAAATTTCTCACTTTGGGGATGGGGAAATAGAATGCGGTCTATAAGTCAGAATTCTGATCATAGACTTGCATTGAATGGGAGGGTAATGCAACTATTATATCACAAGGGGGCAGAGTTATGATCCAGTTTGATCAGGTTAATCTCTTCTCTTTGTGTTGGATGGCAGGTAAAAAAGTTGTACACAGCCACTTAGTCCTGCCTACTATGATACACAGGAGCCAGTAAGAGAGCAGGGGTGTATCTTATGACATCATCATGCAGACGTTGGTAACAGTTGTAATGTGAGACTTGCTGGAAGAATTTGGACGATGTCGCATCAAAGGAAATATTTTGTTTTATATGCAATTAATTAATATATATATATATATATATATATATATATATATATATATATATATATATATATATATATATACGGTGGTATATGATTTATATATGTGTTTGTTTTAAATAACCAGAATATATAGTTACATCTTATGTAAGTGGTAGTGTCCCTTTAATGGCTTGTCTAGACACTATTGTATGCGTGAGCAAACTGAACACAAAGTCAAAGAAATCAGATGTCTACACATCAAATAAGCAAAAGGTGCCTTATGACGGCTGACCATGAAACTTCTGGTCCACAGAAACTTGTCTATTGTTGCCAATAAACCTCATCCTTGTCACAGCAAGAAATGTGCACAGACAAATATAGAATTTTAAAAGTGACACAACCCACTTGGTGATTTAAAACTTACATGCAAATTAAATACTTCAATAGAGGCAGATTAATGTGGCTACTTAATGCTATTGTTAATGAGGCCAACAGTACACTACTGCTAGAATGCTCCAATGGAAATAATCAACAAACAAGCTACATTGGTTAGCTCTGTCAGTCTCGGCATCTCTAGCATCCACATAGATCAAACGGTGTAATTTTATCTCAATTGAGAAAATCTATCTTAAGTTGCTGTCCTTTCAAGGGACAGATTTATCAAAATGTCAAGGATGTAGCTGGTGGATAAATGAGGCTCATAAATGAAGATAGGATTTAAATAAAGTTCAAATGTAATGTGTTAAATGGATTGTTGTTAAACTAGTATCTTGAGTAATGACTTCAAATCATTTAGGAGCAGCAGCAGCAACTCGTAAAGTTACAGGGCAGGGTCACAGAGTGCTGAGGCTGGCATTAATATCCACACAAAAAATGTGTGATGGGAGTTTCATGGAATGGGTGTCCATGGCCGAACAGCTGTATGCAAGCCTCACATCACTAAGTACAATGCCAAGAGTCAGATTGAGTGGTATAAAAGCGCTCCACCACTGCATTCTGGAGCGGTGGAAACATGTTCTCTGGAGCAACAGATTACGCTTCACTGTTTGGCATTCTAATGGGAAAGTCTAGGTATGCCAGGAGAATGTTTCCTGCCCGACTTTATTATGTCAATTGTAAAGTTTTGTGTTAATTGTGTGGGGCTCGGATAGGCCCCTTACTTCCAGTGAAGGCAAATCTTAATATTTTAGCATACAAAGTCATTTTGGACATTGCTTTACTTCCAAATTTGTGGGAACAGTTTGGTGAATGCCTTTTTCTACTCCAGCATGACTCATAAAGACATGGTTGGATACGTTTGGTGTGGAAGAACCTGACTGGCCCGCACAGAGACTGGACCTCAAACCCATGGAGTCCCTGTTGGATTAACTGGAATTTGTGAGATAGGTCATCTCGTCCAGCATCAAGTGTCTGACCTCACAAATGTTTCCCAATACTTTTGTCCATATACGTTATCTTGAAAATAATTTTTCACCTAATATATACATTTTCTTGCATTTCTGCTAACTGAACATATAGATTATTTCATTCTCTACCTCCACATACAAACAATGTTTAGGTGACTGAGTCACTTCAAATGATCATCCCCCTACAGTCAAGTAACTTGTGTGATAATGTGAGATCTACACTTTTGTACAAAATGACACAATGGTAATTGGCAGAACTGTTAAATGGAACAGGATGCAGTTTCACAAGCAATCATCACACTTGGGCAATGTAGTGGCAATCAAGCAGACCAGAAAAATGCAAAGATGTTCAATGGCCTGATGAGTCAGTGTAGAACACTGATTGGCCAGCATGAAACCCAAGATGTGCTAGTTCAATTCCAGTTTTCTTTTTAGTGCCATTAGATAAACATTCACCTTTTTCAGTTTAATTTTGACGCTCCTTTAAATGATCAAAATCATCTCTTAGGTCATACATTCTGACCAATGTTTTTGAATATTTTTTTAGGTTTTAAGGTAATGCATCAAACATGTAACTTGTAGATTGTGACACACTCTGCTCTGGTACAGTGCAAAAGCTACACTAGGCCGATTTGAAACCCCAGATGCTCCAATAAGAAACACGTTGGATTAAATTATTCAAAAAATAAATAATGTCCAAGGAATTTTAAACTCTAAAAAAGTAAGAAAGAAAGAAATAGGAATTTCCAATATCTCGGCTGTGATGTGAAAGTATAAAAAACACATTCAATTTTCGTGAAGCATTAAACTATCCATTAAAGACTTATATAATTATCTTCAAAGCACAGAGTGATAATTGCCAGTAAGTCGTTATTTATGGTTAAATAGCATGCACAGCAGCACAAGATAGACTATAAACCACAGTACTAAACTCGCTTTAAATGGCCAAGCCTAAGATCATGACATATTTCTTCCAATATTGCAAAGAATCAACAATTTCATTGCACCCATGAATTAAATGTAGCAAAGCGGAGAGCACAAAGAATTAAAGTATTTACTTCAATGTTCACAAATTTACTCACAGCAGTACCTCAGACTAGATCTGCGTTTCATGGCAGTAAAATGAATTGAAAATGTCACTGGATGTAAAAAAGTACTATGGAGAAAACAGGTGTTTATCCAGCTCTCTTCCAAAAAGTGCAGCATGGCAAATGTAGATTCTAAACAAAATGGAGAATGTTGCCACTTTCTGGAAGATTAGTTATGTTGGTGAGGAGATGCGCAAGGTCATAGTTTAATATTGTGTGGGAAATAAACATCAATATTTCAAGTGAACAGCACTGTTTATTGCTAAAGGAAGAAATAGAATTATTGATTGATTTTTTCACATTCACTTTAATACCTGGAAAATCATTAAGTAAGAACCACATTATAATGTAAACCTGACTAACTGATACCTTCCATATTGCGTAGCAAAGTTATACAACATTTGGGGGTTATGTCCAAAGAGTACAGAAACCAGCAGAAATATTCCATAATTTCCATGGCAACTGTTCCACTTTTAAACCTGGACTTCAGAATTCCTAATTATTTTAATCCCAACAAAAAAACCATGTGTGTAGTAAAAGGTATAACAGGGAAAAGTAGAAAAATCTCTTGTTAAATGGCAAAAACTGGCTAGAGAGCAAGAAGTTATAATGCACAAGGAGTGAGGCGCAAGATGATATTTCTTATATTAAACAGTAATATCACACAAATATTATCATTTATCATTACACTTGCTCACTTTCAAGGGTACCACCAGAAAATACATCTTAAGAGAAACAGATAAATAGCCAAATACAAGGAGCGCTCAAATGTATAGGAAGTCACCACTGTGATAAACAACAAAAATGCTACTTATTGTTGAGTTGCGTTAATTCAACGGAGACATATGGGAATGGGAGAGGAAAAGAGATGACACGCCATATTGTTTTCTATTATTTTTCATATTATACTATATGGAGCTCAGAAATGGGTGGTACATATCACACTCAAACATAATTATAGGTTGCATATCCCTTATCCAAAATGCTTGAGATCAGAAGTATTTTGGATAACAGATCATTTCGAATAATGGATAATTTTCACCAGTAGGATACATTAAAAAATCTTACTCACTTTAATTGTGATGTAGCTGTGATATGAGCCTTGGGTGCGTCAGGCCTGCACACATGACATTGTATTACCCTTTGTGGACATGGGGGAATCTGAGCATGCATGGAAAGGCTATATCACAGCTTAAGGGGGGCTGGACACTGCATAAACTGTTATGCGCTTGCATTCTGACAGGTATGTGTGGAATTAGCAATTTATGCTAAAATCCAAAATTTGTTTTGGATAACAGATCATTTTGGATAACGTATTTCTGGATGAGGGATACCCAACCTGTACCATTTTTTGCTGTTTATCAAAGTGGTGACTTCCTATACATTATAGTGCTCCTTGTATTTGTTTACCAGGAAGTTATAGTGTCACAGTAACCCCAAACCTGAGGTGAAAGGAGGAAAAAGGATAACCAAAATACTTTATTACTGGCTATCATGGAGAGACTTTACTTAGAGTCTCGTCTACAGATACTTTAAATCCAAAATACAGATTAAAGCGGGGCTTGACAAACGTGTGAAGACCAAAGGAGGCAAACAGAGCAATTTAGGAGCCAGTAGAGTGGTACTTTGATAATGTTCTAGGTAAACCAATTAAAAAAGTTAGGAGCCAGTAACACAGAGTTTAGGAACCATGGCTCCTGGGATTTGTCTTGCCCTGCATAAAGGGGCATTTTATTGAGTGATACAAATGTAAAAATAATCTAAAATTGCACAGGGCTGTTTTCCTATGGATCAGATTTTTAATAAACACAATGGACATTTTGAAAACTTTAGAATTACAATTTTGTTGTGCAAAACACTGCTCAGGCTGATGATTCTTAAGTGGTGGAAGTAATAGAAAAAGATCTCCCTTCACAGTCCTTTTTCTGTGTGGGGAGAATGTAGGGCAGGCAGCAGATGTCTGTGCGCTGCCAGGCGCACAGACATCCTCTGAGGCTGCCTTGCGCTCCTCACATGTCAGAGCGTTGGGCGTTACGTGACCTACTGACGCGAAGACTCCACAAGTCGCAGGGAGTGCAAAGTGAGAGCTCCACCATTGCAGACTACAGAGTTATGGGTGCCATCTGATTGCTGGGGTAAGTTCTGGGCACTGGGGCAAGTCCTGTAAGGGCAAAATGGGTGCAGGGGCAGGTCCGGAGTTAAAAAATGGGTGCCGGTGCAAGTCATGTGAATGCAATTTGGGTGCTGGTAATGTTCTGTGAGTGTCATCTGGGTGCTGGTGTAAGCCCTGGTTGCCTGAGCACCTAAGACCAGCCCTGGACGAGAGGGATAGAAAGAAAGTATTGGGATCTTAAGATGGTGCTACACAGGAGATCCATTAGATATCTGCCTCTTATTTTCAAAATAACAAACACTGCAACACAAGTCTATTTAAGGTGGGTAACCCTACCATATTAACTTCATATACTTTGTATATGTAGTATATGTTTAGTATATATATATATATATATATATATATATATATATATAAATTAGGAGATGATCAAATTTATTCAATAGATGAGAGCACCACTTGCTGGTGGGTAATGGGAAAATATTGCTATAATTTATCTTACCACATGACCAATTATAATTACCATAAGTAGCATTCACGCATTCTATTGGATAGTTTTAATCTAAGGTAATAAACTTTATAGATAAGGTTTTCCTTAAATATCTGAGGTAGGATAGAAGAAAGGACACACACCTTTACCTTACCTGAACTCACTATCAAGACTAAGAGATCCTCATTATTAGTATTATCTGATCCTCCTGAACTTATTTTATTCACGCTCTAACATCTCTTATATCTTCATACTTCTCCTAATTTAGAGACTATTTTCCACTTTTTCCAATTTTTCCTGCTTAACAGCACTCCCAATTGTCAACAACTAAGATTGGACACATCTGCAAACCTGGTAAATATAAGTTCATTCTATACTTTAAATAGAGGTGAATTTTGTCTTTATCACCAAGAATACCAATTTCTTTCGGGGAATATATTATAACAGCATATTTAGATCTCTGATCCTGCAGTATCAGACTTCAAAATGTATAGCAATATATGATATATTATTCTAATGCTTGTTGAGTGTTGCTACAATTGTTTGTTATAAGGGATCTTATAACATACTAGAACAGTGAGATAAGAGCTTATTTTACTATCATTAAATAGAGCATTTTGCGTGCTTGTAATTCCAAGACGACGTGTATTGTTGTTGTTGAGTGGACTGAGAAAATATCATTTGGTGTAACCCCTTGCCGACAAAGGACATGTCAGGCACGTCCTGGGAGAAACTCCCTTAACGACAAAGGACGTGCCTGGCACGTCCTGCGGTGAATCAAGTGGTTTTCGCGATCAACGATCACTTTAACGGTGCTGGTCTATTGCCTCGATGTCGAGGCAATAGCCAGCACCGAAATTTATTTTCTGGGGCCCCCACGATCGCCCCATGGAGCGATCGTGGGAGCCATATTGACGGAGCAGCATGCTCTGTCAATATGGCTATGCCCTGTGGAGGTCTGAGCTTGAGAAGTGAAAGTAACTTCACTTCCGTCGCTCTGAATATGCTACTTGACTGCCTAGTGGTCCCTAGTGGTAGTTAAGTAGCATAGCAATGGAAAAAATGTAAAATAAATATTTAATTAATTAAAAACTGGTTATATAGTTAGATTAGCCTATAGGGTTAAAATTAAATAATTTTTAGCATAAGGGATAGGGTTAAAATTAAAATATATTAAGGGATAGCATAAGGGTTAGAGTTGGGGTTAAATTTAGTGTTAAGGTTAAATTTTGGGTTCGGGTTGGGGTCAAAAGGTCAATATAGGAAAAAAAAAAACAAAAAAACACTATTTTTGGTTTTTGCCCCATAACTCGCAAAAAAAATACTGAAATACCATGCATATTTCTGAACTCGGGACAACATTTAGAAACTATTTAGATGGGGTCTTTTTTAATGATTGTATTTGTCTAAATTATATTTTAGGTCAAAGTTAGAAAAAGTGTATTTTTTTTAAATTTTCATCATATTTTAGGATTCTTTTTGTAGTAAATTATAAGATATGATGAACATGATGGTACCAAATGAAATCCCTTCTTATGATGATAAAAACAACATATAATTTGTGTGGGTACAGTATCTGAGAAAAAAGAAAATTGCAGCTAAACACAAACACCCCAGAAATGTCAAAACAGTTTTGTCACCAAGGGAAAGTCAAGGTGAAAATGTCTTGTCACTAAGGGGTTAATACCATTAGTGGAAAGATTGTTTTAAACTAGAAATAATTGATACTTTGGTTCAATAGTAAATGTGTATGGTGGGTATTTAGAAGATAGTACTGCTATATATTGACAAACCATGGTAGACTATTTATCATACCAATGTTGTTTTAACCAGCCATTTACTGTTCCTTGAAACTGCATGTTTAAATGTGTATTACTGTGAATGTTTGATTTGCAGGAAATACAGGGAGTGCAGAATTATTAGGCAAATTAGTATTTTGACCACATCATCCTCTTTATGCATGTTGTCTTACTCCAAGCTGTATAGGCTCGAAAGCCTACTACCAATTAAGCATATTAGGTGATGTGCATCTCTGTAATGAGAAGGGGTGTGGTCTAATGACATCAACACCCTATATCAGGTGTGCATAATTATTAGGCAACTTCCTTTCCTATTAAGCTCCTTTCCTCTATAATAGCGGACAGAATAAAAACTGTAGTACCACAACTAATAAACAGGGATCAAGTAGGCTTCATCCCCGGGAGGGCCCCAATTAACAACATTAGGAAAATACTAAACATTCTAGAAGATACAGAGTCTAACAAAACCCCATTAATACTACTATCAATAGACGCAGAAAAAGCGTTTGATAGAGTTGGATGGAAATATATGTTTGTCACACTAAAACAATTCGGTATAACCGGCCCAATACTACAAGCAATTTCATCACTTTACAGTTTCCCTTTGGATAAAGTGGTGGGGCCAGGATTTATGTCATCCAGTTTTAATATCAGAAACGGTACCCGCCAGGGGTGCCCACTATGCCCTTTACTCTACATAATGGTTCTAGAACCACTTGCAATTGCAATAAGACAAAATAACAAGATTAAGGGAGTCACGACACCCCAGGGCCAAAACAAACTAAATATTTACGCAGATGACAACTTGCTCACCCTAGAAGAACCACAATCCTCCGTTCCCGAGCTTTTGAAGGAGGTCAAGACCTATTCTAAACTCTCAGGCTATAAAATGAATATAGAGAAATCAAAATTTATTGCAAATAACTTGGAAAAAGAACTGAGAGCTTTCTTAGTAAAAAATCTGGGTCTCCCAGAAAGTAAAGACAACTTAAAATATCTGGGGATTACACTAACTCCAAAGCTAAAAAACCTAGTGGAGGCCAACTTTCTACCCCTATTAACAAACACCAATAAAAAACTAAGAGACTGGAAAGGTTTAGGCTTCTCCTGGTCCGGTAGGATAAGCATTCTAAAAGCATACATTTTACCTAAATGGCAGTACTTATGGAGAATGATTCCACTTAATTTTGCAGAAGATTGGCTGGCTCTACTACATAGAGCATTTATGAGATTTATTTGGGGAGGCAAGAAAGCCAGAGTAAAGCTGAAAACGTTAACCAGATCAAGAAAGGAGGGGGGGCTGGGATGCCCAGAAATCACACAATGCTACCAGGCCAGTAGACTATACCATATACTGCTTTCACAAAATAATTCTGCAACACAAGAAATATGGCACTATATGGAAAAGGCTAAAACCGAGGTAGCAAACCTAGCGTCACTGTTCTGGATATTAAACCTGGATAGAAAGCACATCAAAGAGGCAAGGTCAAAATCCATGATATTAGAGGACCTAACAAAATGGTGGGACTATTTTGCGAACAAAACGGGTCTTAGAAATAAATTAATAGAAACACTCCCATTCATATGTACGGTGGATATGCTAGACAATATAAACATAAACAACTGGGAAAACGGGGGCATAAACGAGTTTAAACAACTATTTTTTGGAAATAAAACCTTTAATCAAATTGCAGAAGAATTCAAAATTCCTTCTTCTGAAATTTTTAACTATCTGCGGATAAAAAGTTTTATATCAAGGTTCCATCTACAAAACAGTGAAGAAAGGGCAACATCCCTTATACACCTTTTCGAACTAAAAAACTTCAAGAATCTTATGGCCAAATGCGCAAATAATATTTACAGATGGAGAAATGGAAAGCCAACAGAACTAATTAATAAATGGGGAAAAGAACTACAAGTTCATATAGAAGAAGATGAATGGGCTAACTCCCTAAATAAATTAAATAAACATATACACTGCCTTAATCTCACAGAAACACAATTTAAACTAGCAAATAGATGATACTTAACCCCAAAACGACTAAAACATATGTTTCCGGAATCCTCAGATAGATGTTGGAACAGAAGAAGGAAATTTAATTCACTGCTGGTGGCAGTGCACAGGGATAAACCAATTCTGGCAAGGAATAATTGAAACAATAAACTTATTAACAGGAATAAAGCTACCCCCCAAGCCAGAAGTTATTCTGTTAAATCTGCACTGGCCAAAAAATCGAAAAAAAAGACTCAATGATAATATATCATATAATCACGGCAGCCAAATTATCAATAGCTAGAAAGTGGAAAACAGACATAATCCCACATACACAAGAAGTCATGAGTCAAGTTATCTGGCAAGCCAAAATGGAAAAGGGCCTATTTTCAAATTTAAGCAACAGATATAACCAAATAGAACATTGGGATTCATGGATCAGGAAGCTGGAAAGAATCACTTAACAATAGAAATATATAAATATCACCACAAACCCCTAATTGAAATAAGCATATCTACAAGCAAAAGAGGAAAACCCCCAAGAAGGCATTAACACCGAGACCAAATCATTAAGGAAAGATTTTGAGTATTAAAAGAGCACTCTGATTCTCCAAGGGTTAAAGAACATACTATTAATAAGAAGAGATAGTAAAGTAGTAAAGCATCGGGTTAGGGGGAGGAGGCACAGGGGTAAAAAAAAAAAAAAAAACAACTTCCTTTCCTTTGGCAAAATGGGTCAAAAGAAGGACTTGACAGGCTCAGAAAAGTCAAAAATAGTGAGATATCTTGCAGAGGGATGCAGCACTCTTAAAATTGCAAAGCTTCTGAAGCGTGATCATCGAACAATCAAGCGTTTCATTCAAAATAGTCAACAGGGTCGCAAGAAGCGTGTGGAAAAACCAAGGCGCAAAATAACTGCCCATGAACTGAGAAAAGTCAAGCGTGCAGCTGCCACGATGCCACCAGTTTGGCCATATTTCAGAGCTGCAACATCACTGGAGTGCCCAAAAGCACAAGGTGTGCAATACTCAGAGACATGGCCAAGGTAAGAAAGGCTGAAAGACTGATTTTTCTAAGGTTTTATGGACTGATGAAATGAGAGTGAGTCTTGATGGGCCAGATGGATGCGCCGTGGCTGGATTGGTAAAGGGCAGAGAGCTCCAGTCCGACTCAGACGCCAGCAAGGTGGAGGTGGAGTACTGGTTTGGGCTGGTATCATCAAAGATGAGCTTGTGGGGCCTTTTCGGGTTGAGGATGGAGTCAAGCTCAACTCCCAGTCCTACTGCCAGTTCCTGGAAGACACCTTCTTCAAGCAGGGGTACAGGAAGAAGTCTGCATCCTTCAAGAAAAACATGATTTTCATGCAGGACAATGCTCCATCACACGCGTCCAAGTACTCCACAGCGTGGCTGGCAAGAAAGGGTATAAAATAAGAAAATCTAATGACATGGCCTCCTTGTTCACCTGATCTGAACCCCATTGAGAACCTGTGGTCCATCATCAAATGTGAGATTTACAAGGAGGGAAAACAGTACACCTCTCTGAACAGTGTCTGGGAGGCTGTGGTTGCTGCTGCACGCAATGTTGATGGTGAACAGATCAAAACACTGACAGAATCCATGGATGGCAGGCTTTTGAGTGTCCTTGCAAAGAAAGGTGGCTATATTGGTCACTGATTTGTTTTTGTTTTGCTTTTGAATGTCAGAAATGTATATTTGTGAATGTTGAGATGTTATATTGGTTTCACTGGTAAAAATAAATAATTGAAATGGGTATATATTTGTTTTTTGTTAAGTTGCCTAATAATTATGCACAGTAATAGTCACCTGCACACACAGATATCCCACTAAAATAGCTAAAACTAAAAACAAACTAAAAACTACTTCCAAAAATATTCAGCTTTGATATTAATGAGTTTTTTGGGTTCATTGAGAACATGGTTGTTGTTCAATAATACAATTAATCCTCAAAAATACAACTTGCCTAATAATTCTGCACTCCCTGTATCTCTTTAAATTACATAATTCATTGTTCTGTTATTATACAACTAATGAATGAAATTGTTGGCGCTATATAAATAAATGTTATTGTTATGTATCCATATCCCAGGCACCTTGGCTCAATTAAAGAAACATTTCACATTCAGGCATCCCTTCTTAGCCATCCATCCTTACCCGTCCATTACTGATCACAGCCAATTGTCCAGGTTGCAAATGAAGAACTTCACGGCTGTACAACTCTTGCGTGCGCAGTATGTCTATTCCCATTGTGTTATATTTCTTTTCAAAAGCATCATCATCCATTTCCTAAGGAGACAAAACCACATTTTGAAGCACTATCTACGGTAAAAAAAAAAAAAGCATTGGCATCAATCTTTGGAAAAAGCTAGTAAAAACAAGCTGTGCACTTCCCATTGCTTTAGAATATTTGCAGAGAAAGCTTCTTGAACCCAGATGGATAGACAGCAATATAAATACATAGTATGCCATATTGTCACACTTATCATACCAAGTAACTAGATACATGTACATCATGTATTTATATTGCTGTATAACAGTATGACTATTTTCCAGCATTGCATATTGACCATTTGCACATCTTAAAGTCATCAAAAATTGCTCCCAATGTGAGCTTTTTAGTCTGGTACTAAACACATCAGCACCTTCAGCTACCACTATTGTATCACTGAATTTGAAGTTTTATTGTGAATATCAAACAGCCAATAAAATAGTATGTGATTAACCCTGATGATGTCACACACAAAAATCTAAATAAAATGTTAGAAAATTCGCACTTTCTTCGTCAACAAAAGTAAACCTAGAAAATATATAGTTTGTGTGTATACGTCAAGCATCACTATACCATTAATAAAACCCCTCCTTCACTTCTAAATAGGTATACCCAAACCACTAGTAAAATTACACTCCAATTTATGGAGATGGCAATACATTAACAAAAGAACAAAAAGCTTGTGTTATGATGGTCTGATAAGAATATAAGACACAAACTGCAGCCTGTGATACAGGTTAAATGGAGCTAATTGGTCATCAATTGCAATGTAACCATGTTCCATTAAAGTTCCATATTAAATGCACCCTTTTGTGAAAATGTGTCTCCAAGATGCTATTTTTTGGTAAACTATGCCTTAAAAAAAAGATTACATTTCCTTTAACGATCCAAAGGAGGATATATCATTGAATTAAGCTCCAAAATAATATGTTCCAGTTTTAATCTATATGTAAATTCTAGAAATGACTTCATATCATAGTTTTGAATGGTAAGAATAAGTCCTTCAGCTCCTTGATTAGCATTTGTATTGCAAGAGAGGTCAAAGTCCAGGAGAAATGCAGAATATACAATTTTTGCCTACTCATTCATGAAGTAATCTAGCCACTCATTTGTGAAATCAATTCCATATTTAGATTGTACAGCATGAATTTTACATATCTCAAAAGCAATATACTTATATTAGCTATGAGCACATTTATTAATATATTGATATAGCATTATCTAAAAATTGGTATGTATATGAATGGACATCAAATATCAAAGCTGTTGTTAACAGACTGCTCCAAAAAGTCAACCCCTTTTCACACATTATAGGTGCTAAACAACATATAATCATTGTGTCAAGTTTTGAAAAATATTCATATATAGTAGAACAAAAAACAAAACAAAAAAAAACAACCTTTGTTTCCAAAGGTTTTAGGCATATCTTGTACTTGTGTAGGAAGGGTCTGCTGCAGAGACAAGCCCACACTAGAACACCTCACTTGTTACATGCAACGTCAAAGAAAAATGGAATGTATCAATGATATTATCCTGCTAGGACTTGTATTATACCTTAACACATGCAGCAAAGGGAAGGCTTATTATACAGCATCATCTGAAGGGAAAAAAACAGATACACTTGAGACTGAGTGGGTGCGTTTGGTATTAAAATATTAAATGGTATAGTACTCACCAATTTACGTCAGGTGCCGATTTCACAAGCCCAGCAATACAGGACAAGAAATGAAGGTAGTTAGCACTCCAATAGGATGTGACTGATTTACTTCACCAAAGCAAACAATGGCTTAACAAAAGACCCATGGAGTCAAAACGTTGTTTGCTCTGGTGAATTAAATTGGTCATATGAGATTGGAGTGCCTTCATTTTTTATCCAGTATGAAAATAGGACTATGATAACCAGGATAGCTCTCATTTCACAGTGGATGTAAGCATGCAATCCTTACATACACCATAATTAGAAAGAAGTGAAGATATTATATATACTCACCGAAAAAAGAAATTCTTTCATTTTCCCTCCTTTAGAAAGTGCCTCAGCAGTTTCCTCCTTTGTGAGTCTTGTGAAGAATTTAAGTATAATGTTGCTTTTCTGTGTGAGCAAAGCCGCCCACAAGGCTCTTGATACTTGGGTATTAGATTCAGTCATTTTACCGGTGGGATTGTGTAAAATTCCAAGTCGGGCATTGCTACTTTTTTTCTACATTATGGAGAAGAAAAAGAAAAAAAAGGCATTGGTTTGTAACTAAAACACAGATAAGGCACTCATTTCAACTGATATTATTTAGCAAACAAAGATCATCTCCATATAATGTATTAATCATATAGGAATTCTCACAACATGGGGACACATATAGCAATAGTTATTTGATAGTTTTATCAACCATATTTCATAGAAATATTTCCAGTTGAGTTTGAAACAAATGGCATACCCGAGGGATGGATTTACCATGCATCAGTAAGGCACCAGCACTGCCCTGCACACGAGATAAGGTCCAGTAAACGCTGTTATATAGAAAAGCATTGGTTGCAAATCACTGGGAGGCTTGCAGACAGAGGTCTGTGTCTCTTCCCAGGCACTGCGGACAGATACGATATCAAAATATTCAATTTATTTCTCTATACTATAACCTGTGTTGGCTATGTTGAAAACTCATATAGGGGAGTCAATGAAGGTTTTCCACCTCAATATCTCTCATCTTATCAAACAGTGCCATTAACACCCTAAGTTACAAGTAGTACAGTCTCCCTCTTACTGCCTGTGCTCCTTTCTTTGTATGCCAAGTCCTTGTCGTAGTAGTTTTGTATATGGTTATGAGCAAACTGTGGGACACTGCTCTGCTAAACAAAACACAATTACCGTTTCAGTTTGCTTGTTGATATTATATTACTTTCCAATCCATCCCACTTCTGTTTTTATTGTGCCATTGTTATATTTCTAAACGAACAAACAAGGGCGGCAGCAGAGTGAAGAGGATGACCTTGCGCTGCCTGCACAGGAATTTGGGGGATATCTGGCAAGGGTGCAATTTGGTGTAGTAGAAATAGGCTGCATTTGGCTCATGGTCCGCACAGCTTTCGTTTATAGAGAGAACCAAAATCCAAGCCAAAGTCCAAGCACACACAAGCAGAGCTTTCATTTATAGGCGTCCAATCCTTTACAAGAATGGTATCCATCTATCGCCATCATTAAACTGACATAACCACACGTTGGATGGCCCTGTACTAAGATAAGTCACTTGTGAGCTGCAGACAGACGTGAGAACCAAAACCCAAGCCAAGGTCCAAGCACACACAAGCACAGATTTTGTTTATAGGCGTCCAATCCTTTACAAGACTGGTATCATCTATGGCCATCATTAAACTGACACATCCTAGAAGCAATTATCTGATGGAAGCATCTATATCTTCCACTTCCAGAAACGCAGATACACAAGATCAACAAAAGGAGATTATATTCAAATAATAAAAAGTGATTATTCCCAGTCTGTTTGTGCTTCAGCATTTCAGACAACCCTTGTAAATCTCAAAGAACAATAGCAGTTATTTGTGCGGCTCAGACAAATAGTCTTTTACAAGTTGTGACATAAAAAGTTATGTTGTTCCTAATGTATACAATACCAAAGAAAAAATAATAATAAAAAAGCTTTAGCCTGCAGTTAATCAATACTGACATTCTCTAGAACAGACGACGCCAGAGAGTTTGGCCCTGTGGTAAGGTGTAAATAATAACAGTGATTTTGAAGAGCACTGGTCTCCAGCATTTACAATTTAGTATGACAGCCTGTTGCTGCTGGGGTCATAACAGAGAATCTATGTTGCAGTAAACTTCGTATATCTTACAAAAGAGCTGACAAAATGGCATTACGGTTGTGATATAAAGCCTGATTTTTGCCTTGGTCCTATGTAAACACAAGCTTCTGTGTTAATACGGTCATCTCAAACAATCTTAAGAGATACTTTTAGACATCAGTGGGGTCACAAACACTCCCAATGTGGTTTTCAGAAAAGTGGATTTTATATACAAAATGGCAAACTGTGCCATGCAGAATGTGACTTATCTCATAGAGACTTACGGTGTTTGCAGAATAGATTGCATGTATTGAATTACAGAAATAGTTACTGGATTAACCAAGATGTTTATAACAGGAGTTGCTCTTTAAGAATGTTCCAGATGCTTGTGCAGCAATTCCGCTACTATACCAAAGTGGATGCTCTACTCTGGTATGTTGCGTGTTGTGGCATTATGTATTGCAGAGCAAATGTGATCCTCATCAGGTGGGGGCGCTGCTGTCCCCGCTAGCAACCTCCAAGAGTATAACTGCTAAAACTGTAGCTGAGGGGACTAATGATTTTTAGGCAATAAATATGCATTTGTTTGGGGACCTGTACGTTTTAGATAAGAGATATAGTGAGATACAAATGAACCTTGTTAATGTGCTACTATAGTGGTCCATGTAGCAGCCTAGACGTATCTAGGATAGACTTCATTGTAATTACCTCTAGTACAGCTTTCAGGTTTTATTAATAATGGGAATCTAATGTGTCGTTTGTCTGATTGTCAGCAATCTTTTAAGACATATAAATACAGTAAAGTAGTCTATTCATGGAGCAAAAGATAGCTATAGTGCATACAACAGATAGATAAGTGTCCCAGTGTCATCACAAGTTATCAGGTGAGTGAAGGCTGATGTTGTGGGGGCTAGGTTTAAATACATGAGAGGTTACTAAAATACAGCAATATCTATCCCTAAATACTGTACACAATACCCAGCTGATGCAACTGTGCTAAAAACCTAGCTGGGCACACTTGTGTGTATCAGTGACAACATGTACACCTTTTTGCTGAACACAGGAGGCAAGATAACATCTGTACAAAGAGAACATGCCAAATGGCAGCTCAATAAAAGTTTCGATCAGGAATAGTCTGATAAAAATAGAGATCCTGGAAACATGGCTATCCATGGGCCACTTCTAACTAAACACCGTCCAAGCAAAATATAAGTATGTGTAGAAAATTCCCAGTAAGAATTTTAAGCAAACAGAAACCTATGGTCTCAAAAAAGATCAAACCTCTATGGTGTATTATGCAGGTGCTTTAACATCCAAGGGAATGCCTCAATTCCACAGCATATGATCCATACTGTAATTTACAATGTAAGCCAGTCCGGATATGTATGTTATTAACATAAGCTTTATTCCTATTTGGTTTCTATTTGATATTCAGGTTGGTGAGGGGACGTTCACTGTGATGTCTGTGTCCCTTATTTAGTCATATGTTCTGGTACTTCCCTGGCAGATGTATGGACAGACTCACATTACTTTCTATTGATTATGGTTTACCGACTAAACAACTAACGCAGGTGTATTCGACAGGTTTGTGTTTGTCAATTATGCTGTCTAAATTGGAGCTAAGAAGACCAGTGATTATACTGGAGAAAAGGTATTTAGCATTTTTCGGCAATTGTTTTGATTTGTTTTAGGAGATGTTTGCATATATAAGGTTAAATGGTTTATGTCATATTGAGGCAGCTTATAAGTAAGCATGTATTTGCAAAACCTGTTAAACGTTCACATCATTGCTCTGTTTTTAGGATTTTACACTGTCTGTGGACTAAATAAAACATGGGAATTTTATTGTATTTTGACACCTGTATTATTAGTATCCAGAGTGGCTGACACCATGAATTACAGTATAACACAAGAATTCTGCCTAAAATTATACTGTCGGGCCTTCATTGCTACATAATCAATGCTCATTAATACAAGCCAGCCAAGGATGGTATGTGGTCCTCATAATATTTCCGACTAGCAGTGCCTCAGATTTAGATACAGTCCTGGACTTCTCTTGCTAATTATTTGTTCCCAACTGAAAAAAATTCTAGAGCTGGTCATACAATCTGTGGCCCTTGTAGTAATAGTAGCACTTACTAAATTCAATTAGACATGACCTATATGTTAATTTGTTTCACATAGTGCCGTTTCCTTATTGGTTACATTTGTGATTATAAAGGTGTGCACTGAAAAATGTACTAATTTATAATGCACACACTAAAACATATTAGAAGCCAAGTATTTTAACCACCTTAATGTTGTATGTAGTAAAATTAAGCAATTCAAATCACCATTACTGTACCATGTGTTTCACAGCTTTCGCAAGCAGTTGTCTCCCAGCTGGCTTGTCAAAATCAGCGATAATCCAGATGGTGACTGCATAAATTACATCCTCATCTGAAAATAAAAAAATACCACACACTGTGTAGATATTACTGCTTTACATGAGAGCTGAAAATAAGCAGATTATTATTTATAAATTTGAGGGCTTAATGCAGCATTATATAAAAAGAAACATGAAAAGTCAGCTTCTGTACCTCACAGGAAAAGGTGGAGTCACACAGCTTTTATATCAGACATGAGACTACGCATTAGGCAGTGTAACTGCTAATAAAGTAAGTAATTGGGTTGTAGTAATATTATTTGAATTAAAGAGACTATTACCTAAATATTACAGACTAATAGCTTACGAGACAAATGCAACTATGCGGTCTACTGCTTACATCACCAACTTGTGGCTTGACATGCAAATTAAGAACATAACAATTAAGTAGTTAATTTGCATACAAAGCCTCAAAAGGTAGTGTCCCATTTACACAGTGTATCATCTTTTAGTAGTGTCCCATTTACACAGTGTATCATCTTTTAGTAGTGTCCCATTTACACAGTGTATCATCTTTTAGTGGTGTCCCATTTACACAGTGCATCATCTTTTAGTAGTGTCCCATTTACACAAAGTATCATCGTTTAGTAGTGTCCTATTTACAGAATGTATCATCTTTTAGTAGTGTCCCATCATTTAGTAGTGTCCCATCTTTTAGTAGTGTCCCATCTTTTAGTAGTGTCCCATTTACACAAAGTATCATCGTTTAGTAGTGTCCTATTTACAGAATGTATCATCTTTTAGTACTGTCCATTTACGAATTGTACTCTTTAAAATGAGGAATGTGTAGGTTCATATATTCTCTCTCCACAGATAGGCCTTATATGACTTTTTTCTCTATGCCAACTTGTGTTAGGAAGTTGTTGCATGCTCCTTGTGTATGCAAACATACAACCAATAAATGTAATGGGTGCATGCATGGATAGTGCGTTGAGTTCCTATACCTGAGCTCCATTTATACAAGAATCTGTTTTGCCGTATTTTGCTGTACATCTTCAAATATTGAAAATAATACACCATTAAGATGATTTTTTTGGGCAGTTTTCATGTGTTCCAAGTTGCATGATTAGTTCGATGATCATATTTGGGATGCCATTAGATGTGCAAACCATTATATTTTTTGGTTTGTATGGTTATTTAGGAAAAGCGTTAAGATTGAATATTACACTCGCTGCAGGGATTTCACCTAGATATGTTACTTTTTTTAGTTTAAAATGAGTTATACCATCTGGATGTTGAAGTGGAAGAAGAAGTGAAGAGTCTATCAATACAGACAGTAAAACAACAGCAGGGAGTTGAAAGGAATTGGACTTAAACAACCCGGTTTCCGAAGCAACTCCAGGATCGTACTGAAGCTTTCTTTTTTTGTTTACATGTGATTAGGAAAGTTGAAGAATTAAATAAAAGAAAGACAGATGTCTTCTTAATAAGATAAAGCACTTTGCACGGATTAGTTTAACAGGAGGCTGAGTACATTTAGTACACAGTCACCTAAATTCTATCTACAGTGAAATACATCCAGCACATAAATAGGCTATGCTAGAATGCAGAATGAGAGTAGGGTTGTCAGGTTTTTACCGGCCATATTTCACTTTTACATGCTGCCGTGCAGTGTTTGGAAGTTATGTGTGACCAGAAGGAAATGAATTAACTAATCAATGTGGTTATGTGTTCCAATAAGCTGCTCCTTGATTAAAAAAAAAAACAGCTTTCCACTTATTACAGTGATAAACTCTTTCACTTCTTGCAGCTTATTATATGCTCATAAGGCCTTTAACAACTTGGTGCCTATAGCCAGCTGATGTCTGGTGTCAGCAATTGTATTATATACGATATATTTCTAACTGAGCGTTCAGACATTTTCTGTTGTTTTGGCTCACAAGGTAGTTGACCTAATGTAGCATTTTGATATCCAGTAGAGTGATAGGAGTAGACCTATATCAGCTCTATCCAATAGTTTATTTAAACAGCTCCCATACACGCTCTCTTAGCGGGTTAATTTTTGGAAATCCCAGTGGTTAACCAAATTACGATATTTGTGAGTATATACCATTTGGTTTTTTTTTAATGGTGTTTTAGTATTCTGGCCAATCTATTTACAGTATTCATACAGAACCTGGACTACAGTTTATTTATTTTTGCTAAATGCACACCCATTTTTGGCAGTAATAATTATTAATTTATTTTATTAAATACATCTTTATTTCCCTTTTTTTTCCTCCTTCAAACAAAACCAAACCCTAGTAATTATACAAGAATACAGAGCTGTAAAATAACAATACTTAAAACATGATAAAATGAGGGCAAGTGAAAAAAAAATTATTTTGAACTTTACAATTACAGATTAATAAAGGGGAAGTTTTAACATATTTAGGGACACAATGTTTTTTATTTGGTTTATATATCTTTTGGCCTACCCCCCTTTCCTTGTTCTCAATTTCTGTTTATTAAGAGTGATCTTTGCCACATGTCGATTAGAAGAAGTATGTAAAATCTTTTGATATTTTAAGGTTTCATTTGTAATACTTTCAGGTGACCTGTTCATTGTAGACATTGTGTTTGGAGCACATGCTTTAAACAAGCAAATACTATAATTAATATATATATATATATATATATATATATATATATATATATATATATATATATATATATATATACATACACACACACACACACACACACACATACTTCTTTAGGAATGTTTTTTAAATAAGAGCAAAAAAATATTAAAAAAAGTAAATTAAAAAAAGACGACCTACCATCTTTTGCTACGTACTTCATGTTTTCCGCAATTACTGCGCTCTTGTCTTGTGCGTCCAGGTAGGAAAATGTATCAAATTCATGTAACTTATAAGTAGCTGTAAGATATTCATTAACAAGAAGAAAAGTGTTATTGAGATTTCTAAAGTATGTGCATAAAAACCTAGAATGTGTCGGCAGATACAATTTTGGTCACTCTAGCCAACCCACATTTCTACCCCTCTAAATCCTCATACTTTGGTTTGGTCCTTGGCCTCAGTTTCTATTTAGGTTAGGCTAATACATTTCCCATGCTGCTTAAAGGGATGGTATCACCTAAACATTGCTTATACAGTGAATAAACAGAATTAAAAAAAAAAGATTGAAAATGATCTATATTATGTCAGTAGAATTGCAAGCAAATACCTAAATATGGAGAAAAATGTATTTTAAATATGTCTGTGGAGTCTCCTGCTTAAGACATCACCTACGGCTTGATATGCAAATTACAAATTTCCCACTGAAAACCATCCATTTGCATATTAAGCCACAGGTGATGTCATAAGCAGGAGACTAGACAGACAGATTTAAAACACATTTTTCTCCTAAGTTGGGCATTTGCTAACACAATGTATTGATTTGTATTCTCTACATTCACAGTATAAGCAATGTTTAGGTAATACAGTCCCTTTAAATTCTGTCACTGTATTAACCTCCAACACTTCTGCTGGAAGGTGATTCCTTTTACTGAATGCTTTTAAACCTCAGATGCTCTAATTAAAGTCGCTCATAGCTTGCACACAGGGGACAAGGGCTATTGATGTATTGTATGTACATTTTTGGTACAAATATTGCTAACAAGTTTCTCAGGGATTGACAATGATTTGCAAACTTCAAGCCTTAACATAAATTTCCATTTTTAGTTTAGTTGGGTCGTTGACTGAATGACTCCAAAGAATTAATTATTATCTTGTTCACTGTGTGTTCTGCCATGTGCTACGGAACTGTATGGACTAACACTAGGGAGGACACATTGCAGATTCATTATCTATTCTCCTGTCCAACATATCAGCCACCCTAGTGTCTACTGAATAGAAACCGTCGTAAGTTCGAATATTGTCCTCATTAAACTTGATGCACAGAAAGGAGTCGGCTGATAAAATGTAGGTCTTGGTACTGGCCTAAAAATAAAACTTAAATTAAATAAAAAACACTTCCCCTCATGCATCCAAAATGGAATAAACAATATTAAATGATGATGATTAAAATCGAGTGGCTAATTGGCTATGTGAAACATTCGCATTAAGCATAGAAAGTTGCCTGGGACATGATTATGTGGTGTAATTGTGCATTTCCTGTGGCATTTCCTCAGTTACCTACATATTCAAAGGAGCAGTGGGCTATTGTCTGTCCATGTGTTTATAAGCAACAACTTAGTCATGAAACACGTAGGTCTGGAAACCAAGAAAAACTGACCACTTACAGTCCCGAAAAGTATAGGTCTGGGTGAAACGTTATGTGGCTTCACTGATAGACAATGGTGTACTGTTCTCCTTTGGGGAATATAAGTAACGCAGAATAAGTCCTGTGTGAAACCGTGAACAACATCACTATACAGTAACTTTTTATGCTGAACGCGAATGTGTGATGACTGGCCAACTAGAAGGGGCAAGTAGAATGCAGACTACTAAGGATAAAGAGTCCACAGAGGATAGAATTTCAATCACAGGAATAATCTGAAGCACAGACGTGGGCACTATTTTAAGAACTGGGTGACTATTAGGCATATATGCCATAAACATTGTTCTCAAATCTTCAGAATGGCCTTAATATATATATCTTTCATCCAATTGTTTTAGTGTGATAACCTTGTAGATCAGGAGTCTCTAGATTATCCATAAGTGTCTATTCTTTATATTTAGATAAACATGTGCTAATATTTCTGAATTAGTCAGGACATCGCTGTTTCTGGGGTCCTGTCCTGTCCAATTCAGGTCTGTTTGGAATAAATACTGCCTATGCACATTGCATTGCACTATGCCCAGATAGCATTGCTTTTAAACTGTGTATGTTTAATAGACATACACAGTCTAAACAATATGAAATGAGCTCCAGACATCCGGTGCCTGTACCTGGTAGCTTGGAGCTCAATGTTGCAGTGTCAAGTAACGCTATGTGATGTCATACTGCTCTGGACTGTCAGAGCTTACAAACAAACACCCCCTTAAAGTTACCCCGAATCCCCATACTAACCCCCTGAACCCTAATACTAACAGTTCCCCCAACAATACTCACCTTGTGTGATCCCGCAATGAACTGAACTGCCCTGCGAAGAAAGGTCCGGCGATGACCTCTCGTGCAATGAACTGGCAATTGCACGAGAGGTCATGGTTAAACGGCTGAGTGTTATAGATGCAAAAGGGGGATCAACTATATTAATGTTTATACAGGCATAGCTCAGAACTATTGCAAGTTCGGTTCCGGACCACCACAAAAAGTTGAATTCCGCAATAAAGTGAGTCACATAAGCCAAAATGATTAAGTACATTAAATATGTACTGTACTTTCTTTTGATGCTTAGAGACCATTATAAGTGATTAATTGGTCTAATTTCAATAAAAAAAATTGGTGTGTCTGTGCAAATAAGGATATGGAATAGTGAGAGACACAATGAAAATCGCACTGAAACACTTGCTTGATAAATAATTGACACAACCTGTCAAGAGCAAATCTGTGAAGCGCAATAAGTCAAAGCGCACTAAAACGAGCTATATCTCTATAGTTAGAATGTCATACAAGTCCCTGTTGGTGTAATGCTGAGATGTCCCAATATGTTATTCCATGTAGTGTATCTACATAGAAACTGGTGCTACAGAACTGTAATATAATTCAGGTGGAATTTTAAGACAAGTAACAAGTGGCTATTGAAACAGGAAAAAAAAATGTAAATATCTTGATTTACCTGATCTTGAAATAAAGTTTACATATGCTTTTTCACCAGAAAGGATTGTAGGGTTGATCCGGGTTACTACATTAGGCTGGTCCATTAAAAAATCTACTGCATCTGCATTATCACTTAGCAGACCCTAAATGAATACAGAAGTTGAAAAACGTGCTAAATTCGTGCAGTTGAACAATAAAAAAACAACTGGTTGATAAATGCATTTAGAACAGGCTTTGGCAAAATAATGAATTAATAGAGAGGGGACACACTAGCAACAAGAATACCTCTGCATCATATTTCTACGTATATTAATACTTTGCTCATGCTAAATGCACTATTATTGATGTTAATCTCCTGATTACATCACATCTCCGCCATTTTGTGAACAGCCATTTTACTTAGTAACTTGCAGGTCATTTTAACCTACATGCATGCAAGCTGATGTGGGTTGCCATCTCACATCTAGCACAGTTTTACATGGTAATCAATAGAGAGACCCCAACAAATCATACAGCTATAGGGTTGGAAGATAAACACAGTAGGTGGAGTTAAGGTACCTAAATGTGGTTAATAGTAAGGAAAATATAGCAATTCAGAAAGTGTGATTAAAAAGGATGGATGCTCAGGATCAAGTAACAAAGCAATTGGGAAAATCATGTCATGTTTCATGTAGCAGTAGTATTTTCTTTGACTACATTATTCCATAGAATAAACCAAATTCTTTCTGAATTTTGCCCAGTTGGTTGCACTTATTTGTTGAGCACTGCACTGCAGTACATATATGGGACACAGGCTTTCATTTAATGACTGGGGGAGATGACAGATTGTGCAGCATGTAAACAAAGCTTACGCTAAATATTAGAAGGAAATATTTGCCTGAAATCCATTTTTGACTGATTAGCCTACCATGAAAACTGCCCTCTGGAAGAACCCTGTAGCATCTATGATCCTCTGCAGAATAACTGTCTCCATCTCTTCAACATCCATCTCTTCGCTGTTAAAGGGCACACCATTAAACAGAACTTGAGGCAATGGACCCAGGCCACTCTTCTTGTAAAAGGTTGCTCCTGCCTGTTTAAATCAGAAACAAAACAGACTTACACAAAACAAAGCTGACTGTAACGTTAGGGGGAAAAAAGCTAACAGTAAGAGACATGACTATTAAATGTCTGGGCACTGCAAGCCCTCGCTGTTTATATTGGTTTAACATCCTCTGAAAGATCACTGCGCCCTTGGAATGCAGACACGGAAATATAGATACATAGATCTGCAACCACAAATTGTAATAATTAACATCCGTGAGTCAAAAACATAAAAAGTATAAGCCAAAATAAATCACAGCCACGCATTTAACAAGGCATGATATGTAGGTTCTGTATCACATTTTGTTTTGTAAAACACCTTATATCATATAATAAATGTAAATCAAACTAGGGCACAGTTGGCCAATAATATTTTAATATTTCCCAACACTTTGAGGTTTCAGTTGTTTACAAGCAGTCTGACCTTACCAAGCTAACTGCCTGTACTTGCAGCATAATGACATGCAGCTCATCCACACAGACAAGTCTCCATCATTACACTATATCGAATAGTAGAATAGGAACTGTAGTGTACTTGTATTACATCTACACAAAACAGATATTCGGAACTGGACAGGTTTAGTGGTGTCAGCATCATGTTACTGTATGAGGGAAAAGGTTACAGGACAGGACAGGGATATTTTTAACAATAACAAGTAATGCATTTAAGATTAAACTTGTATATTATTACTCCATGGTTCTCACCAATCTAAAATGGTTCCTCTACTACAGCATCTTCACTACCTCAAATAAGCTAATGGTATTTACTGTCCACTCACTGATGTATTAGTTCTGCCTGACTGGAACAGAACATTTTTAAATAGACTGCTCCTCTGTCCATCTGCAGTCTTTTGCCTCAGTCCTAAGGTACTGGCCTAACGAATAAATGATAATTAAACAGTTCCTTTAAATAAGCCCAGTAATTATTATATGCACTTCTCCATCCAGTCCAATGTATAGGCAACATTTTTCAAATAAATATCAGCACTGTAAAACACATATGCTATGTACAAAATAAGTAATCACAAACACTGAAAACCATAAATTCATCATTAATGCAATGTTTTGCAGGCAGGTCTCTGATTAAGTATCTTCCATCGTGATGAGGCAATTAACAGCTGGGAAACAATCATAAAACTTCATCAAACACATCGAAAATGTTGTTTAATATGCCTAACTAATGTTTCCCTTACCAACAGTTTTCTTGTAGTACAAAATCATAAATTATACGCCTCCTCAAATTTCTAATCCCCCTCCAAACAGCATAGGAAAAACAATAAAACATTATTTCCAACTGGGTGTCATTTTTCTCTTATTAGAAATAGATTTGTATAACCCCTATGAGACAAAGTACATGCCAGGAAAATCACAGTTAAACATCCCCCGTTGGTGACAATGGATGTGTCTGGGACGTTCTATAGTTCAGATTGTGGTACGCCTGGTGGCAAACCAAGATCGGACTGTAACACTCTCATGCATTGGGACCAAGGCACTCCAGCCATGTCTGTGAGGGGCCCCTCTGTCACATCCGATTGCTGCGACAGCCAACCAGATGTGTTTAACTATAAAAGCCAGTGCCTGACTGAAAGTTTTGGTCTCTACCTGCTCCTCGGCAACAGTGGGGAAGGGAGAGACTAATTACAGTATGGGCAGCTTGTCCAAGTCCCCTGCAGAATTTATTTAAATAAAAATAGCTCATAGTAAAAAGCATTGCGCTACCTGTACGTATTGCCTTGTAACGTGCAAAAAATAAAAAATAAATCATTGTCTAAACTCAGGACAAATAATATAATCTATTTAGCAGGTTTTTTCATTAGCTTTTGCAGATGTGTAAAATAAAAGTTAGAAAAGGGAATTTAAAATAAAAAGTTTCCATTATATCTTACTAAAGTAATTTACAGGATATGATCAAAAATAATAAATGGTAGCAAATTAAAGCCCTTCTTATCCTGAAAAAAATAATATATAAAATTGTCGAGGGTATAATAAATGAGAAAGAAGAAAATTACAGTTTCACACAAACAGAAGTGTTAAACCAGCTAGTGTCCAGAATGACCAAAAAGTTTCAAAAACTCTGGTCGCAAAGAGAATATCTCAGCAATATTGGCAATCTTCCATGCTCACTGCACTACTTTCATATACGGAGAAGAATAAAAGAAGACTTGTATGCCGCATTTGAAGGAAGCCCTGCCATTACTACCAAACAACTGCTGGATTTAACCTGGAAGCACTAGATTTGACATATAACTGTTTTTAGCCATTTTAATTAGGGACACTTATTAAAACTGTTTACTCCAAAGCAGTGATTGGTAGAAAATACACTGGTCTGCTGTTATTGTACTATGCCAGGGCCGTCCAACGGGCGGCCCGCCTGAGATGGAGCTGCGGTCTGCCAAAGATTGGATGCCGGAACCGCACCTCCATGGCGCGCCTACATTGGGTGCATTGTGCCCCCTCTCACTCTGATGCTGTCAGAGCTCCGGATGTCGGGTGACATACCGGAGCTCAGAAGATCCAGGAGCTCAGAAGACTGTGTGCCTGAACCATCTCCTTCCCTGCATATAAAAGTGAAGTATGCTTGGAGGGGGACAAATGCCACAAAAACAGAAAACAAATGTGTGTGTCTGTCTGTCTGTAAGCAAGTGTGTGTGGGCGTAAGGGAGTGTGTGGGCATGCGGGTGTCTGTCGGTGTGGGTGTGATTGTGTAAGGGTGTCTGGTTTGTGTATTGTGATAAAGTAATGTGCAGTGTGAGTTTTACTACTGTGGAGTCTGTGATATACGCACACAATGTACATCAATGTGAATTTTATATATATATATATATATATATATATCATATAATCATCATATATAATTTTCTCTTAAAGGAGCATTAAACATTAACAGGGTTAAACAAAACATGTGGGTTTACTAACTACTGTGTCTCACATGCGAGACACAGCAGTTCCTCATGGTTGTTGCGTGCTGACATTTGTACCTAGTTAAGGTCCCCCTGCTGATCCCATGCAAAAACGAGGGCAGAGAGAGAGCCGGTCGCCGACCAGATGGGTGCCTGCTTCCTAGGAAAGCATGGCAGCTGTCGGTCAGAGGATAAACTGGCGTGTACTATCAACAGTACACGCTAGTTTATCCTTATACAGGGACAAATAACTTTTCACTTGTGCTTCTATATTAGAAGCACAAGTAAAAAAAAAAACATTTAGTGTCCCTTTAATGAATAATTACTGTGTCCCACGCAAACAAACATTTCTGGTGAAGTGGCCCACTGCTGGAAAAACGTGGACACCGCTGTACTATACAGTGCACCCCATTGTTCCTAAATAAAAAGACAATGTGTTCACTTTATTACTACAATAATTCTGCACACTTATTGAATCAGGGCAATATACTTTTGCAAAGTCACATCTATTTTCTGGCTGCATCACCTTCACCTCCTGATTATAAAAGATTATCAGCATCAGAACCAAATTATCAGCATCAGAACCAACCTTATACCATGCAGCTCACAATGTAATGTGTTAGATGAGCATACATAGAATGGCATAGAGAAGAAAAGAAAACAGACAGATCATACCGAATATAAAAACATGCTCTCTGGGCATGGATGCAATTGCCTTCTACAAACATTTAATATCGTGGAGCTCGGACACCTTTACATTAAGAATGTACAGCATGAAATGGATTCACACAATTTGTTGGTAAAATTGCAAGCCATGCATTGATTAAGGGGAAATGTGTCTCTGATGTTGTTATGATATACTATGCAAATTAACTACTACAATAGAAAATACAAATTTGTGTACTGTGCCATAATTGATACCTAACGACAGATAGCACAGACTAACCAAACTTTTTTTTTTTTTTCCTTTGTCTATGATTTTGCTTACACTTCTACAAACATTAATCAATCATTCTTTAAATTCTACATTCACACTGCATACACTGCTTAGGTGACCGGGTGTCCTTAATTATAATAACTGCAAACTCACTACTGTATCTACAACTCTGCATTGCATTTTCATAGTCCACAACACATTATCTGTATTCTCTTGACCTAATTTTACCCTTATAAACTTTGACACTCTAGTGAACACCTACATCAATAGCTCAGTCTACATGTCATTTTGTCATTAAAATGCTAATCTTTGAATTACAAAAAAAAAAAACACAGAAAGATAGGAGGAAAAGCTCATTTGCAACTAAACATTCATCACTAATGAATGACAATTACAGAAGCTGTGGCTTTCAAACAATGACAAGATTGCTCCCATATGCAGCAGTCTTTGATGTAGTTTGTGAAGGTCAAACAATTGGTAATGTTCTTATTTCCAAATCTGGAATCGCATTCAAAGCAGAGCAAAGCTTCCACATAGGCCAGATACAACTGTACACAAAGTACATTCACTGTACACATACACGTGTTGGAGTCACAAGACCTTACTGCCTCATATAAAACTTATAGACAAAACATACCTTCAGCCTGTGGTTATATTCTGAGCTCGAACCCAGGATGTGCTCTATATCAGCACGAGGAGCCTCATATCGAAGGGTAGACTTCACGGTTTCCAAAGAAAGGGGTTCTCCATCATCTACTTTATTGTACATCTACAAGATGGAGAATGAGCAAGTATCAGAACTTCACCAGTACATTATGAATTACACACACACACACACACACACACACAATAGATACTACAATAGGGACTACATCAATTAATATGCGTATTGTCAGATTTATAATAAATACAATTAAAATGTTCACATTATATGTATAGTTATTTACTGATATAAGTTGGTGATTCTGTTGCACAACACACAGTAAAATCAGGTGCTTGACTAAGGTGTGACACTAGCATAGCACAGTGGGCCCCATGGGTTGTAGAATACAAGCAAATACAATGCTGCAATATAGAAAAACCATGAAAATTAAATATATTATATGACTGACAAAACAATTAATCGTTTACTCACAATTTATCTTATAGTATAACTATTCACTCCACAAACTTGTACTAATATTTTACAAATGGTGGCAACGTTTTCTTTTATATTTAACTTAAAGGTAAAGTTTTGTAAAACATTGCTTATACTTTGAAGAGGATAAAAAATGATCAATATTAATCTATTCATTTTGTTAGCAGAATTTCAAACAAATATAACAATATATGCTCTGAATGTGTCTGTGATTTATCTTGCTTATGATACAGCATTGTGGCTTGATATGCAAATGGCACATTTCCCATAGAAAAGAAGTCTATTTACATATCAAGTCCAAGGTGATGTCATAAGCAGGAGACAACACAGACACATTTAAAAAAAAACAAAAAAAAAAACATTTGTCTCTTATTTTATATATTTGCATGCAACATTGCTAAGGCAATATATAGTTACTTTTTCATCATTTGTTTTATTCTCACAGTAGAAAATAATCCCTTCAAGTTAGATAGAAGACATACATACACTGATCAAGACAGAAAAGGCTCGGGCCATGTCGGAATCTTCTGCAATATAGTTAAATGCTCTCCACAAAGCAGCTCCTGGGTCTTCACGTGTTTCACCATCTTCCTGAGAATTTATTACAAACACAAATCCAATCCTAGAAAAAAAAAATAACTATAAACTGAAGAAAAATCTGTTCAGGATGTATTTACCAGGTGCAGCTACTGTCAGTCACAGATAATTGCACCTGTATTTAACAGTCCTAAAATGTGCATGTGTGCCTCTGTTCCCCCCAGAACCAAAACAAAAAGAAACACAACGCTGGTGGCAGGAGCCATTACATCTCTTGTATTCTACACCAATAACAGCAACGCAATTAAATCCTTAGTTATAGTTTCACATGAAATCATGTAACTATTACAGTTTCACATAAAATGCTGAGAAAACAAGGTGGTTCAAAAAAATTGTCTATGTATCTACTCTGAACAAGGCCTCCTATTAGACCTCAATTAGGCCCTAATTATCTTAAAAGCATTAAAACACTCTGAACTTCCTGGTTCAGATAGCGGTATTATACAAACACTTCATGTTATAATAGAGAAGTATTTATTTCTCATAATAGGAAATCTTGCCTGAGCCTGCATGTTACCTGAGAGGAACATTGTGTCGGTAGAATAATTCAGCAAGCTTCATATAATCAGCGGCATAATCTTGCATTGGATCAACAAAAATTACCTATAAAAACAGAAGTAGCTGTTAATGTACATGAACCATTATTTTATTTGTCACGTACACGGCTGTGAGCTGTTTGCTTAATGATAGACAAACAACATAGTTCAATGATTAGGGAATTGGCTGCATCATAATTTAGTTTAAAATTGAGAGTCAAAAAGGAAAATTGACATGCAGTGAAGGATTTGCAAAAGAGTATATTTTTTATATAGAAAATATGCTTTAAATAGCAGAACAGTGCTTAAAAGCTCCTGTGGCTTGACATGCAAGGCAGTCTGTATTTAGGATACATTTCTATATTAACAAAGAGTGGATAACTGGTTACTCTTATTTTCAGATGTTTGTCCCAACACTGTATCATCTGCCACTGAGTGACCACTTCATTGTTAGAGTCATACACATCTATTTTGTCATCGGCAGGTTAACTACGGTCACATATCTCTTCTGCTCAAATCCATGCTGCATTTGGTGTATTGGATTATGTATAAACATGACGGTGATATCTCCCACCAGTGAAGCATACTGTACATGCCAAACTCTCCATTTATAAAACGCATCATTTACTTCAGCAATGGCTTTTTAACTCCTGTGCCAAGACAGTCTTAAACGACTAAGCATTGTTTACCACTTCAAGCTACAGTTATTCCACGGGCCATGCTTACTTTCACTTATCCCCATAAGGCTTAGCGATTTTTCTCATTAGAAGCTTTTTTGCCTCAAGGACTCTTAACGGTGGTGTAGTTCCTCAGAAGGATTAGAATGAACTTTTAGTATATATTTTTTTATTCCCTTAAGCTACTCTATAAAACTTGGCAAACTAGAAAAATCGCTTCTACAGAATGGTCAACAAGGGTAAAAAGTACAAGTCTCACAAAGACTTAAAGATTGTTATGTTTTTATAATGAAAGCCATGATTAACTATTTTGTAATGAATAAGTGTTTTTGTTGGTCAGTCAAGAATTACATTATTGCACTTGCAAGGATTCCTAATGTTACATTTCAATAAGCCAGTTTCACAGGTTCCAAAACAATTCTTCAGCATTTGTTTGACCTTGCTCAAGGTCAAAGTGACTTTATTTGGTGCGTTCAAATACAAAGCATTCTTGTGTATGTTGCAAAACGTATGTCTGATTAAAGCAGATGGCATTTTTTTTTGTCTATTGTAGACCATTAATCATTGTCATATTTTCCTCCTAACAGCAGCAACTAATTGTATTTATTTTCTGCTTAACTCATTAGCATTGCGATAGCTTTGCTCACCACAGATGCCACAGATTTATATTTAAAATTTAGAATGCGCAAAAAAAAATCCAAAATATTTTTGATTAATGTGTTTATGATTGGTAACAAAAAAAAAACAACATATTTGACAAACACATATATGTACAACAAATGGAACATGTCTGGTCTCCCTTTCATTGATGCAAAAATCCAAGGTAATAGGAGCTGCATGAAAAGAAATAAACTCACTTGAAATAACAGCTAACTGGCTTCTTGAAGCTTTTATAATCATAGTACAACTAAGTGAAATCATGGTCACTGACCAGTTCGACATATGAAAATAAACTAATGGCAGCCTTCAGTCTGCTATAAAATATAAAAGGGTTCTTTAAATCTGACATTGTAATGCTCCAGTGTAAACTGATTTTATGTTAATCTGTCTAACCAAATCACATGTGCATTTTGCCTAAAAGTCTACTGCTTTACTTTAAAGCTGCAAGTACTATTTTGCATATCTTGTGTTCTATAATAATGCAAAGGGTATATTTATTACTAATATTTTTCAGTTTTTTTATGGCCTATATGTCACGCTAGTCATATACTGTGGTAGGTGCAGCCTCAGAGATCCAATCCATAAATAAAGCCAATATAAACAGCAAAGAATGTCAGCTTATCCAATGAGTATAAATGAAGATTCTCAGTGTAAATTTAAAAGATTGTCTTATTCCAAATCTTTTAAACACAATTAACAGACCTGGTGCACACAGTAACCTGATGAGTTTCGTCACAATGGACTTAATCGTAAGTGGTGCCACCACACAGGACCCGCAGAAGAAAAAAAAAATCAGGGTAAATATATGATCAAATGTATTGACATCATATACAAACCTTTGGACAACAGGCTAAGTTCCAAGAGAGTGAGATTAGGGTCTTGCAAATTGTATCATATTGCAAAATAATTGGGAGGTCTTCTGTTCTCACAGTTCGGTTACCTTTGTTTCTTGTGTCCTTGAACATACCAAGTGAGATTCCAATCCCTTCGTGGGCCTTTGTTCCCTCTTAAAAGGGCTCTTTTTGTGGTCAGTAGTATCTTTGGAGTGGCCCCTAAGAGCAAACTGTAGCTCTGATACATTAGAGGTTTGCCTATAGAGGAAAAGCCGACCTTAGTGTAGAGTTCCACCTCACTTTGTTTCTCGATTCTCTACAGTGTGCAATAATTTGTTGCCTATTGTAGACCAATCTGAGATCATATATATATATATATATATATATATATATATATTTTTTTTTTTTTTTTTTTGTCTCGGGCAAACTTCTTTTGTTTCCTGCTGTTTACTTGCTAATAACAATGACTTCAGTTTCAACAAGCAATTTCACAAAGTTTCATTCCAAGCGTTGGAGAAGTTCTATCTGGAACTTCAAACGTGGGAAACTTTTTGATTCTTGATCCTCATGAGATCCAACCTATAAAATGTACTGCTTGAATGCCAAGATGTCTCACCATATGTTTAGTTTATTCATCATAAGTTTATTCAGCACTGTAACCAATTTGCCCAAATCCTTGGATCCAGTGGTGGGCTTTCTGTAAAAAGACTGTCCCGCTACCTCCATCTTATTTCAAGGTATTAAACTTTAGCACCACAGGATTTATTTACCTTAAAGTACGACGTGTGGAATACACAATATGTGGAAGGGATCGCCGTGCATTCGAATGCCATAAGAGGGAGAATTTGGGTGCTAGCCCCTTAGCGCAACACTTTTAATAATACACTTTCAGTCCCACACTAATGGCCTAAGGCTTATCCAGTGTCAGATGATCAAAAAGGATAGTTTGGCTTTCCTAAAGGTCTAGACAATTTTCTATGCATTGTCGAGTATAAATTCAGAGTGTGTTCACATTCTGTTTATCCATGATTAAGTCCACTGTGATGAAATGTGTCAGGTGACGGTTGGCACCAGGTCTGTTATGTGAATATTGTGTCCATTCTGCTGCTTTGCTTTCAAAGGATTAGGAATAAAGATTATATTTTTAATTTACACACAGTGCCTGGAAGGCTTCATTCATAACGAGTGGTTGAGCAGCCATTCTTTGTTTGCTGTTCATATAAAGTCAGTGTGAAACACAAACAGAAGAATCAGACAATGAATTAATATATATACATGTGTAGGCACTTTGGCACTCAACCTGGATGATGCCCCAACGTACTCAATTTTAGAGAGTCACCAATATCATTTTGAAACATATTCCCTAATTTGAAAAAGTAAAACAACTAGAATGGTTTGGCAGTACTAGAAGAATATTGAGCATGTTTGGCAACATCTATTGTAGTGACTGACTACAGCTGGAGCAGAGCTGGAGGCCAAAGATTAGTTAAATCAAAAGAACGTCAATAAATTGCCCCAAAAAGAAAAAAAAAATACACATTCGATTTTTCCCAACAACACATAAAAAGCAATTTCCTGCAGTTTTATTCAGGTTTCCATGAAACATATTGAATAACATTAATGCATTAATCATCTACAAGCCACTTGTAAAAGAAAGTCAACATCTTAAACCTTGATATAAAACAAGAAAACACACTCACCAGATTGAAAAAATTGCGTCGAATTGGACGTATGACTCCAGGGAATGCCGGCCTCAGTAACTCCTGGATGCTTGACGACCATGTTGAGTACATATAGTCTGTCTCAATATCATTCATCCACTGAAAATACAATTCAGAGTGTACAGTGAAGCAGTAAAAAAAAATATTTTAATGGACGAGATCTAGACATATCCATAACATATGTCATCTAGTCATTAAGGGTACATAATTGTATTTCTCTAAAAAAAAAAAAAAAAATTACTCTCTAAGGATTCCCTGCCTAAGTTCATTATTTAGTGATATTCTGTTAATCATACTTTCATTTATATTGATTTATTTTGTTATTCATTGATTTTGCACATTTCTATTTTATTCAAGCAATTTATAAAGTAACAAGGGGATACCACATGGATACACCAGGTAGTTTTTAAAGAAATAATTTAAAAGAACAACATTGCTCTAGTTTAAATATTTTGAAAACAATTATAAAAAAAATACATATATAAAAACAGGTAAAAAAAAAATTGTATAGTTTTAAAATAAAATATTGCAATTTTTGACCAAAAATAATGAATAGGAAATATATAACTGCTCTGAGGCCAGTACCATACTAGCAATCTTTTAAGGAACATAGCATGGGAGATGAAAGAATGCAAACATAAACAGAAGAAGATGTATAGCTCATTTTCAAGGCAACATTTGTTTAAAGATAAAAAAAAGAGAAACTACTAAACATAACACTGAGTATTATAAAAGGAAGAGATTTCATGGAGGAGTGAAAATATATTACATGAACAATATATTAATAATAGGGAGACATTAAAAAATATATTAGAATCCTTATTTTGTGTCATTGCACAACCCCTTGTCACGGAGTTATATTCGCTCCATCTAGTAACCATAGATGTTTCTTCAGCTTTAGTTTCTAGGAAGAAATATTTGGTCATTTGCGAGATATAGTCCTTATTTTTCTTGCTGGCAAACAGGGATTTGTCAATTTGCCATGTGTTATTGTGATATTTTGACCTCCATTTTGAAAAATATGAGGATGTGGTCTGACCACACATTATCTCTTAAGGTAATGTTTGGAATCTTCCAAATCATAAATGCATCTCCTATTACTAAGTCTATCCTAGAGTAGGAGTGATGGATTTGAGAAGTGTGTGAAGTCCCTATCTTTGGGATGTCTTGGTCTCAAGAGGTCATATAAGTCAAAGTTATGTATAATGTTCCTAAATCTCTGGTGCCGCGATCTGGTCAGACATGCGCCGGGTCACGTGACCTATCTACACTCACCGCGGTGAGCCGAACAGGCAGCTAGGTAGGACACCAGGCTGACTGCCACTAGCCACCAGGGATCAGGGTAAGTCCTGAGGTGAGGGGGCTTGTAATGCGGTTTTGTAATGGGGATGATTGAGGCATATAATGGGGTGATGGAGGTATGTGATGGGGTCATGTAATGGGGTGATGTGGGTTATGGGGCATGTTGTCCATATGCAGCGTGGGTGCCCAAATTTTGTCTGCCTACGGCAGCACAAAACCAAGATACACTACTGTAGTGGGTGTTTTTGTCCAATTCACTATACTTGACCTCTACCTTTAGGTTTAAAAAAAAAAAAAAAATTGCCACTCCTTTTTAAAAAAAAATGTTTTATTGGCCATGGGAGAATGGAATAAGTGAGGAAAAGCTTTACCGCCCCACCTTAAATTATCCTCGCTCATCCAGTAAGTTTCCTGGAGGAATTCCAAATCAATGTTCTCCTTTCTGAGGACTCTATGTACTCTACTTCGTTTGATAGGTGCGTTTAGCCCTTGAGCATTCACCGATAGACCCTTAATCATTCACATGGCACACACTCTGAGCTTCCCAAACTTTTTTCCTACCTTCCGCAAACTTATCCCCAAGGGTAGACCTATTTCCACCAGCTTTACATACAATACAAATTTAAAAACCAATACATAAAAGAGCAATAAAATTCCTCTTTATAGATGAACACAAAAGTACTCCTCTGTACTATCAATGGTAATGGCAGAGGGGTATATCGTGTCCTGTCCTTTCCCGAAACTGGGAAGGATAGACATGAAAAGAAGTTCAGAATAACACAAGGCGGGTTAACCAAAAGTATTCGGGGATGTAAGGCCACCCCTAATTCCCATTGTAAACCTTCAAATGGCGTTCCTTCGTGCCACCTCTTACTCCCATCTCTACTGGATTTAGATGGGGGGGAAAAAAACATTTATCAAATCAATGTAAACATTTGTGATAGATATTAAGTAAAAACAAAATAATCAAGCCAATGTATTTTAGATTTAAGGAATCCATATTGTTTAAAACATTTAAACAATTGTAAAGTTCCTCAAAAAAAAATTCTAGCTTCCAAAACCTATAAATATTTGCCAACAGAGATGGTTTTTGTATTTCATATATGTCAACTTTCAGATTTGAGAAAATATTGGATAAAAGCGAAATGTATTGATTACTCCTAACTTAGGGAAGTCTTCAGGTAAAAACATTTTTGCAAATTCAAAACATTTGTGATAAAACAATTTTTTTTTAAATCCCATAGCGTATATTTGTCTTTATCTATTCAATACATTATAAAATACAGTGCATAGGGCTGTGTATCTATACAAATTCTAATTTTCATAACATACGTATGTGTACTGACAAAAAATAACTTTTCCATATGGTATATATCAAAATTCAAATAAAACTAAATGTGATTGACGTTGTCAACTTGGATGTAGTAGTCTTAAAACATTCAATACATTAGTGGTAAGTGCCTCTAAATACTAAAAAAAGAAAAAAGAAGTAGCCGAATATAATATAGGCTTAACAGAATCATAATATGTGAACATTTAATCACTTCTAAGATTCAGTGCGTGGTGCTGTGTATCTGTGAATTATTCTCATTTTCATTACATATATATGTGAAGCCACACAAAAAAAAAATCGCTTTTTCATATACTGTGTCAAGAGTTCAAATTCAAAAGTATACCAAATAAACTAAATGTGCTATATATTGCACACTTAAAAAGAGTCCACAGTATGTAGTCGTCTTTACAAATTCAATAATTTAGTGGTAAGTGACTCTAAATAAGACAAGAAAAGGGGGGGAAAAAAGCTAGGTAATCTTATAAATGTAGTTATTCTAATTAACGTTCCACCCTTTCTCCCTGATCCGTTCTCTCAAAATCTCTCCTGTTGAAAAGTTAAGGCTTCTTTCATTCCATATAAGGCGTAGAGTCCTTGGAAATCCCCATTTATACTGGATATTTTTATTCCACAGGATTCTCAATTGCAGATAGAAAGATCTTCTCCAATTTCTTGTTGAGAATGAATAATCAGAGAACACTAATATTTCTCTAAATTTTTAATCCTTTGCCTGTCTATCTCTGGCTGCTTTTAGGCCTTGCTCTTTATATTGGTGAAAAGCAAAATTAACAATAACATCCCTAGGTCACAATTTTGAGATTCCATTTGCTTTATGGATTCAATGGCCTCTCTCTATTTGGGCCATTGGTAAATCTGTTTTCAACTGTATTTCTGTGAACATATCCGTGAGAAAGTATTGAATTTTATCTTGAACATAACTTTTGGGTATGTTTCTGAAGCGTAAATTGTTCCTACGGGAACAGTCCTTTAGATCCGCTAGTTTAATTTCAAAGCTCTGCATTCTGCCTCCTGAATCTTTCATCCACTCCTTGGTTATCTTCTGCTGCTCATCCAGGGCTTTTCGATTTTTGTTTCCATATTTTTAACCGTTTTTGCCAAGGCAGATATCTCTGCTTTTATTTCCTGGGAGCGGTTATTAATCTCTGACTTGATCCCTTTAAGTAACTCTTCGACAGAACTCCTTGTGAGTTCTCTAGAGAATCTTCGCTTGGTGAAGGAGGGCAAGCCTGAGACTTATCCAGGGATTCCCTTGATGACCTTGGGGGGAAAAAAGTCACTTGTCTTTTTTAGGATACTTTTTTTCCTTCCCTCTGGTACCCTGTGAGGGTTTAGGAGACATATTTTCTTATCCTTCTAGGGCTAAGAGACAATGACACAAATTTGCCAATAATGTTTTCCGAGCAGGGCTAGTACGGAACAAACAAGAACTTGGTTTGTGTCCAAGTCTTTGTATCTCATAGAGGAGACCTCTGTCTAGTCCAACAGATCTTTTCAGCGAAACTCCTCTTTAATATATGTAAATGAGAGGATATACCTGCGGCGTCTTTGTTCCGCTTTCCCCTTTTCTCAAACAAGTGATTATGTTTAATATGCGGTCTTAGTCATTAGACAGGGGAACTTTTAGTTTCCTTATCTGAACCGCCGTTTGAGGAATCCTCCATATTAGGATCAGATGTAGGTTGGCTCCGGCTCCTCAATCTACAGCCCCCCCCCCACCCCCGCTGACCAGTATCCCTTGCGACGCACAGAGCGTCTCCCAGGGTAAAGCAGCTAAGGCCCTGTCAGAAACCTCTGAGAACACCCATCCTTCTCCGCAGTTTTCTTATAGGATGCCACTTCGCAATCTCAGAGCCTCACACCGCCAGCCTTCCTGTAATTCTTACCTCGAGGTTATGTCCGCAAAGATCCGCTGCTGCGGTTTCAGAGAATGTGCGCATGTGCTTACGCAGTGCAGCGCACACTCCTCCACACTACACGCTGCCAATGGCTTAGCTATTGCCATACGGAAGTCCCTTCCATACGGCGGCGCCATCTTAAGTTTTTAAAGCTACTTCCTATTTTGCCACCAAGCCTCGTTTTCATCTTAGTTTTTAATAGCTACTTCCTTGTTTGCTTCCAAGCCTCGTTTTCATGCTTTGGAGGGATATTTAAAGGCTCAGTCTGCATTGAACCTTTGCCTGTGATTGTGCCTTGTGCCTATTTGTGGTATTGTGATTCGGTATTCGTTATTTCTGGTATTCTGACTCCTGCTTGTTTTGACCGTTCTGACTTCTATATTCCTGACCTCGGCTTGTTCCTTTTTATCCTGCTTCCTGTGTTTTGTCCTTGTTCCTTATATGTTCCTGATTGATTCGCTGGATTCTGACCTCGGCCTGTTCATCGTTTATCCTGCCTTGCCCTACCCTTCTGATCGGCTGTTATCCCGACCTGCTTCTTCAGTTGTTTGTATTATTAGGGTTACTGAGGTTCTGGAGGTAGTTCTGGGTGCCGCACAAGTCTCTGACCTTCTCCATCTGCGGCTCAACCATAGGGTGCATGTTGGTCAGAGTGAAATCCATCTCGACCACCTCTTAAGTCCTCAGTTTCCTTTGACACCTGGTGCGTGCGTACGTCTCGTCATTGCACCTCAGTCAAGTCAGTTTGACAGTTCTTATGGGCAACAGGTGAGATTACACGTATGAAGCTTATGATTTTAAATGTAGGTAGTTCAAAATAACGTGTAAGTTCAGTGTTCAAGTTCACACTAGGGATAATGGGTAGTATCCTCTACATCTGGGTTTGGTTTATTATCACTTCCATCTCACTCTCAAGTCAAGAAGAGTAGCTGGCCATTTAGTAGATCTGTGTAAGCAGGATGTCCAGCTTTGGTAAAGTTCTGCAGATCCTGTGAAATATATAATTGTGTGTCTGCAACTCCTTTTGAAGCTAGCTCCGGTTAGAGAATTAGTATATTATGCTTGTGTATGGCTGCTTCATAGACACACAGGAACAAAATATGGAATGCGTTCTCTATCAGCATGAGGGAAGCTTACATTTATGCCAATTTGCTCTGTGAATGGCTTACTATAAACGGATACTAACTATACCTTGTCTGTGGTTGGCTGACTATACACAGAAATAAAATACAGTATTTGCTCGATTATAAGACGACCCTGATTATAAGACGACCCCCCAAACTTTGGATATTCCTTTAGGAAAAAAACTAAAAGCCTGAATATAAGACTACCCTATAGGAAAAAAGTTAAACTTGTATATATTCACATGTAAATTGCTTTTTTAATAAAATATTATATAAAAAAAAATGCATTTCTTGTGTTTATTTCTTTTTATGTGCCAATGCTGCCTCTCTCTTTACCTTGCCCCCAGCTTTGTCTCACTCCCCACTCCCCCCTCACCTGTCTCTTCCCCCCCCACATGTTTCTCTCTGCCCCCCTTCCTGCTGTCCCCCCTGTCTCTCTGCCCCCTCCCTCACTCCCTCCCCCTGTCTCTCTGCCCCCCTCCCTCACCCCCTCCCCCTGTCTCTCTGCCCCCCTCCCTCACCCCCTCCCCCTGTCTCTCTGCCCCCCTCCCTCACCCTGTCTCTGCCCTGCACCCTCCCTCCCCCTGTCTCTCTGCCCCCCACCCTCCCTCCCCCTGTCTCTCTGCCCCCCACCCTCCCTCCCCCTGTCTCTCTGCCCCCCCCCTTACCTGTACCTCAATCCCTGGTGGCTAGTGGGGGCAGCCGGGGGATGTCTGCACGATACTTGCAGACATTCCCCATGCTGCCCGACACGGCAGTCTATTATGACGGACAGCTGTCCGTCATAATAGTCTGCCGTGTCGGGCAGCATGTAGGATGTCTGCACGTATCGTGCAGACAACCCCCAGCTGCCCGATTTACCCTGGTGGCTAGTAGGGCAGCAGAGGAAGTCTGCGCGATGAGCGCAGACCTCCCCTGCTGCCGCCCGGCACACTCGCTGGGACTTCTGTGACGAAAGCGGAAGTACCCGGCTTCTTCACAGAAGCCCCGGCGGTCGTGCCGGGCGGAAGCAGGGGAGTCTGCGCTCGTTGCGCAGACATCCCCTGCTGCTAGAGAGGGGGATCCAGGTCCCCTGCAGCTCTGCTGGGGACCTGGATCCATGTTTTATAATCTGACCTCAATTTGAGGTCAGATTATAAGAGACCTCGATTATAAGACGAGGGGGATTTTTCAGAGCATTTGCTCTGAAAAAAAACCTCGTCTTATAATCGAGCAAATACGGTATACTGTGCAGTCCTTGAATGGCTAAGTATATGGTCCTAGCTACCTACAGATAGTACAGCAATAGCAGAGAGAGATAAAGTAGCCGACCTCATGACTGGGCTGCCTGCTTCTCAGGGAAGCTGCGGGTCAGAGGATAAACTGGCATGTACTATCATAAGTACATGCCTGTTTATCCTCATGCTAGGGACACTACATGTTACACTTGCGCTTCTGTTTCAAAAGCACAAGTGTGGGGTGGGAGGGGGGGTTAGTTTAGTCCTTTAAAGAAAAATGCAATAACAGTTTAATAAAATGACTTTAAACCTACTCTAGATAGGTTAGTAAACACAGAAGAATGTGGTATTTAAAATCACTGAGCAAAATATAATTTAACATCATCGACAAGCACTCAATCCCTTTTGTTATCCGACTTAGTTTTAATTACATTGTTTTCAAAATACATTTTCTATTTGATCCAATAATCCCAATTGAAGCGGCATATTTTAGATGGTGGTAATGGGTTTCATTCACTTAATTCATGCTGATTACATACATTTGTTCCTCCTAACCCAAACATAACAAATGAAGGTACATTTCTATGCTTTTATGATTTATCGGTTTAATTTAAAAATGTCCCTGGTTCTCTCAGACACCCACTCTTTCTTGCACAGAGTATGCTAGAATGCACACACCAAATAGTTCAATAATAAAATAAGTACTTTTAAGTCATATTAGTCCTTTCAGGATTTCACTTATATCTTGCAGTAAATATTCAACCCTAAATATTGAAAGCCAGGTCAGAAAAAAATGTTTTAGAAATATGTATACAAAAAAAAGTTCCAATGATAAAAAAAGGCAAATATGTTCTTCAGCAACATATTACATGTAGAATGAATGCACAAGCTGTGTTTAAGTACATTTGGTATGTATTCTTAGCAATAACACTCAGTAGAATATATTTAGTATACATGTTTACCAGTGATAACCTATAAGTGTAATTACTGCTACTCAAGAGTAGGTGAGGTTAAAAATCAATGCTTCATCTATATTCACAGTAATTATTCTAAATATGCAGCTAGCAGTGACTTTTGAAACAACAAGAATGGTGCTCTAACAGTATTGCAGAGTAAATATAAAACATGGAAAACACTGCAGGCATGGCCCACATCACATACAAATACATTAAATGTAGGCTCTAATAAAAAGAGGTTTTAACATACTTTACATTACAGTCAACTCTATCCAAAAGGTGCTACTCCCTTCAAACAGATTTAATACATATAAACCCACTAACACCACCATCCCTCTGTAACAGAATAGACATTGAACTTCATGCTCATGTCTGTCTCTAAAATACTGGTATAATATGCCCTCTGGTTTAAGCAATTTGAAACGTAGCACATTCAAAGTTCTCAAATGTATGGATGTCTCTCTTAATCACTTCCTCAACTATCTTTGTCACTCTCCATGTGCTACCAATCTCTACCCCCATTCGAGCATGAGTTTAATTGCTATTTTTTCACTCCTAGTCTCTCTTGGACCCACACACAAAGCCACTACAGAACTACCAGACAGTAGTCTTTCGTTCTCAAAAGACTACACACCAACTGCTGCTAAACTAGAACTCCCGTTTCACAAAACCTTAAATCAGAACATAATAACCAATGAGGGCCTCCTCCTATTTTCAGCATTAGTGAGGGCTGTATCCCACTATTAAACAGGTAATGAAAATACTTTCATTAAAATCCACTTTCTAAATCATCAGGTTTCATTTAGAAGATATGACTAGGACATTTGCTTCCTAGAATTTGTATTCGTGTGTGTGGCTGGCAGACAGGACGACTACGGGTCGGTCCATTAAACTGGAAAGCTCTTCCTAATGAGTGCTGATTGACCAGTAAGGGAGCACATCCTCCGACCATTCCCTCAAGAGGACACTGGAGGAGCCAAGTGTCCTAGTGCTTGCTTTCTTCTTAAGATACCCATCTTTTTCAATAATCCCATTACTTCTTTTGTAAAGTAACTATTTCTAACAGCAAGTCAAGGTTTAACTTACAATATGTTAAGAATCTAGCTTCTTATTAGAATGATATTCAATATCATTATCGTGTGTAGGGCAGAAGTTTTAACTGTGCTTGCTGAATCCCAATTTAAGAACTGGAAGGCGTGACAAAAATCACTGCTTTGTTTTCCATTACCTCTTTTGTACTTTTTCATAATTGTGAGCAGTAGTAAATGCTCGTCAGTCAGATGGGCTAGGGGATATATTTTAGTAATTTACCAGACAGAAACGGACAGGCAGTACGACAGCTCAAAATACACAAACATTTGTTTCTTCTTGGGTATTTGGATATCTGGAAGGGTGAAACCTGTTCATCTGCTTCTAGGTTTATATTACAAATTCAACGTTGAGGTCTGCATTGATGCTATATTTATACCCGAACAAAATTACATGCTGCAGTTCCTTGCAGCTCTTGAATATACCAAATTACTACCTTTCTACTACTTTTCAAAGTTAGGGTGGGGGAAAAAAAAAAGGAAACCATGACAGTCTGTGTTTTTTTTTTTTTTTTATCATTGAATGGTCTACTCCCATACTATTCTATGTATAAACATACTTCTGCTTACCAAAGTAGAACACAGGAACATGCATATGTTTGTACCATAGGATCTTTATAAAGCTATTTACAAGATAAGATAAGAATCACATCTGTTTTGTTTTTACTTTTAATTAAAAATTGCAATTAAAAAAAAAAAAAAGACACGTTGGAAATAGTGAGGCATAAATATCATAAGATAACATCCCATTCTATAACAAAAATGACTCTTGGACATGCTTCTGGTTTCCAGAAAAGGCATGTTCATCTACTTACTGTAGAACGTATTAAATATAAACAGATATAAAGATCCTATGGTACAAACATATGCATGTTCCTGTGTTCTACTTTGGTAAGCAGAAGTACTATGTTTATATATAGAATACTATGGGAGTAGACAATATAATGATTTAAAAAAAAAAAAACAGCGAGATTGTTTTTAGCTTTATTAGAGCTTGAAAGAGGAATACACCACCATAGTGTGGCTTCAGATCTTTTTCCTTCACTTCATCCTCAATTCCATCGTTTTCCTAATTGCTCTACTCCTTTTATGCTAAACCCAGGGATTACTTGATTTCTCTAAAGAAGCAGTCTTAAATAATCTGCATCATTAACCATAAATACAGTCTAAGTCATACTATATTATAGCTACTTACGGTAATTGCAGAATGCCGGATGTCCAAGGCATAGCTTTCTTCTCCTGGTTGCACTTGCAAGCGTAAATATTTACCAAGCTCCTCATTTAGAATTCCCAGCTCAGACAGACCATAGAGAGCTTTTCCTTCAGTTTTAATAGTTTCTAAAATACTTTGCAGAAATGCAAGGAGAACAATAAACAATTAAGGGAACTACTGTATACTCTGTTATAGAGAAAACAAATAAAAATATAAAAGAAAACATCCACTATGCCAAAAGCTATTTTTAGTGTTTTAAGGACTGACTCCCCCTCTATGATTATGAACAAAAGTAGCCATTTCATATGTTTCTGCTAGGTAAGGCAGGTTATCTGAAATTTGGGCCTGCTGTGAAAATTGATTACTGCACTCAAGTAGGCTCCAATGTTGTGCTCTTGGCCTACAGTAACAATTTAGTGAGGGGACGCATAGACAAACAGAAGGATTTAGAAAAAAACATATTTCACACATTTGCTGCACAGCATTAGCTTGCCCTGAGACCCAGAGCAATCTTAAAATTGCCTGTATTTGTGCACGGTTCCCAATTTCAGATCTTAAAAGTATATTGCCAACATTGATATCACAGGATTTTATTGAATTTTTCCCATGTGGCTCTCTCTGTCTCTTCACCCAAAATGCTGGATATTTCTACCCGTTCAAAAGCAGGTTGTACAAGAAATGTTTTTATAGTGTGTTTCAACGATAGTCAAAAAGGCAATATATATATATATAAAAAATCTGCCAGAATCTAAAACCGTTTAATATATGTACGCTATCAACTTCTAGCATGTATGTAATTATTCTTAGTGTCTATCCAATTTTAGTATACCAGTTGTCACATAAAATGAGACTTTCTGACTTAGTAGTGTTCACCAATCCAATGGTTGGATGAATTGAAATATGTTGAGTGTCTAACCATGCTACAGTGACTTCTGTACTTTGTTTTGTAAATAAACAATTTCAGAACTTTACCACATAACTGTTATGCATTATGTGTCAAACAGTATTTTTAATTGTGCTTTGGCTGTTATGTTTTGTCATCTTTGGCTGACTATATGGCTTCAATGGGATTTAACATCCAGGTTATGCTATTTTCTTAGTATTAGTGAGCACTTTTATAGCACTAATGCCTATTTGTTGACGTGACTGTACTCTAAAGACATTTTCAAATACAATAGCCATCTACCACATTGACTGTATCAGCAACTATATGTTGGATTCTTGCACTTTCATGTAGGTGCTACTTCTTCAGGTGTTAGTTGTTGAATACTGAGTAGAGGATACCTTACTCTTGCTACACACATTTATAGAAGTATTAGATTAATTCAATTCTGTATCTTTTTGTTTTTTTAATGACATAGACCTGCCATGGCTCTTCAGCAAGCTATGCTGTTTACCGAGCCAAAGCACAGAGGATTATTATTTCCCTTTGCCCTCTCTATGCTTCTTTTAAATGCTGAAGAGAACAAATGCCTTCATTGCCCCAATCCAGTCTCCTGCTGCCAAGGGAGCAGAGTAGACTTGCTGCTTCTGTCCCCACTCTGTTTGCTGTAGGATTGGCGAATAGCACACTGTAAGGGTCACTTGTCTAATATTGAGAGCAGTGCAGAAAATAATTTAGTATTCTAGATACAAAAAAAAACCGAAATTCTTCAAATACTGCTATCAATTTAAACTTATAAGAGCAGTTGGAAAGCTACACATAAAACACTTAATCAAGTACTATTGAACACTTACTGTAGATTTCAGGCATACCTGAATGAATTATGAACATCCAAATCAATTTGCAGACCATTTATATATAAACCTGCATCTCCGGGGTGAATTCCAAATGTTTCTGATAAGTGCTTTTAAACAGAAAAAAAAAGTAAAAAAAGTAAACATTAATTTGCATACTAAGATTATTTATTAGTTTCAACACTTCCTTCTGAAAAATAAACATACCTATTTCATATTTTCCTTGTGTTATCCAGTGTAAATTGCTGTTTTTTTTTTTTTTTTTTGGTATATTTGCTGAATTGTGTATATAGATTTTTATTGTATGACATTTACAAACTTTTTTCCCTCCCATTTTCCGATACTGTGAAAGTCCTTGTTTAAAGTCTGTAGAGCACATTCTCATACTATGTGGAACAATATCAGTCAGTTAGAACAGCCTCTTTAGAAGAAAAAAAACACTAATCTATAAGCCAATCATAGACTTTTTTTATGTCAAATTCTAAATAAGAAATGGAATTACATGTAAATCCCACATGAACACTTACTTAGCTTAATGATGCAAAACACAGCATATTAAACACGTGAACTCGTGTCACGTGCCAACACGGCATATGTAGTAACGCAAATTTAACAGATTACACTTTTTTTTTTAAATTACCTTCCAACACAAGCCTTCAATTCCATAGGCATCCTAACAGCTGGGATAATTTGTTTGACGAAACCCAATCATCATAATATTTTCAGCTTTTAACACCTTTGTAGTGCTTTCCTGCATTGGATTTTGTATTCCACTTTCATTATCTCTGATGGGAATGATTCAGTTATATGCACAGCTGGATCTTCCAACCCCTGCTGCTAGATGAATGGACTATAGGAGCTCGATCTCAACTGCCAATTTATTGTCTGGCAATACTGACGTTTAGAAACTTTTAGTACTATTCACTGGGGGAAACGGAAGATAAAACCCGACAATAAAACTCACAAGAGTTTCTGTCCAGCATGCATCCTTTTAATTATCTTTCCATTCAAGTTATTTTCACATACGAAGCCTTTCAGCAAGCTAAATTCAAGGGATATTGCACCACTGTGCCATGGAGAAATATAATGCACTCATTATGTCAAACAATCAGCTGGGGTTTATAATATCAGTTTTATTCAAATTATATACATGTCACATATCACGCAACCTAGTCTTACAAATCCATGATGATATATACATCACCGTATTGAATGGCACACTGACACATTGTGTTGTGTACTCATGTGATGCCTCGGCAAGGATTATTGTAGAAATAATGATTGACTGACAAATATCTTTAGAAGAAAATACAATTATTACTTTTTTTTTTTTTTAACATTTTATACATTGCATAACAGCTGCACAATTCCTAAAAGCAGCCCATAACTATAATACTGCTAGTGTTATTTAAAGTAATACTTTATAGTATTGTAGAGGGGCAACGATTTAAAAGTAATATCAGGAAGTATTACTTTACTGAGAGGGTAGTGGATGTATGGAATCGCCTTCCAGCAGAAGTGGTTGAGGTAAACACAGTCAAGGATTTTAAGCATGCGTGGGATAGACACAAGGCTATCCTAGCTATAAGACGGGTGACTAAAAAAAATAAATAAAATTGGGCAGACTAGATGGACCGAATAGTTCTTATCTGCCGACACATTCTATGTTTCTATGTTTATGGGTCGTAATTCTAGTCAAAATAGGTTTTACCTATGTTATCCCCTAGGAAACATATTTGCTCATAAACTTCAAAAAATAAACTGTAGAGACTGCTATAACTACAAAAGAAACCAATGGAAACAGCTAGAGTATACCCAGTGGCGTAGTCACAGAGGGGTGGGGTTTTGACCCAGGGGACAAGATGAAGGGGCACGAGAGTCAGACTGAGGAGGCAGATGAAGGGGCAAGAGAGACAAACCACGGAGGCAGATAAAGGGACAAGAGAGGCAGACCGCGTAGGCAAATAAAGGGACGAGAGAGGCAGACCGTGGAGGAAGATAAAGGGGAGAGAGAGACTGACCTTGGGGCGAGAGAGACAGACCGCGGAGGCAGATGAAGGGGCGAGAGAGACAGACCGCGGAGGCAGATGAAGGGGCGAGAGAGACAGACCACGGAGGCAGATGAAGGGGCGAGAGACAGACCGCGGAGGCAGATGAAGGGGCGAGAGACAGACCGCGGAGGCAGATGAAGGGGCGAGAGACAGACCGCGGAGGCAGATGAAGGGGCGAGAGACAGACCGCGGAGGCAGATGAAGGGGCGAGAGACAAACCGCGGAGGCAGATGAAGGGGCGAGAGACAGACCGCGGAGGCAGATGAAGGGGCGAGAGACAGACCGCGGAGGCAGATGAAGGGGCGAGAGACAGACCGCGGAGGCAGATGAAGGGGCGAGAGACAGACCGCGGAGGCAGATGAAGGGGCGAGAGACAGACTGCGGAGGCAGATGAAGGGGCGAGAGAGAGACCGCGGAGGCAGATGAAGGGGCGAGAGACAGACCGCGAAGGGAAATGAAGGGGCGAGAGACAGACCGCGGAGGCAGATGAAGGGGCGAGAGACAGACCGCGGAGGCAGATGAAGGGGCGAGAGACAGACCGCGGAGGCAGATGAAGGGGCGAGAGACAGACTGCGGAGGAAGATGAAGGGGCGAGAGACAGACCGTTCAGGAAGATGAAGGGGTGAGAGAGACAGATCGTGGAGGAAGATAAAGGGGAGAGAGACAAACCTTGGAGTGAGAGAGACAGACCTCAGAGCGAGGGAGACAGACCTCAGAGGCAGATAAAGGGGCGAGAGAGACAGACCGCAGAGGCAGATGAAGGGGTAAGAGAGACAGACCGCGGAGGCAGATGAAGAAGCGAGAGAGACAGACCGCGGAGGCAGATGAAGGGGCGAGAGACAGACCGCGGAGGCAGATGAAGAAGCGAGAGAGACAGACCGCGGAGGCAGATGAAGGGGCAAGAGACAGACCGCGGAGGCAGATGAAGAAGCGAGAGAGACAGAACACGGAGGCAGATGAAGGGGAGAGAGAGACAGACCATGGAGGCAGATGAAGGGGCGAGAGAGACAGATCATGGAGGCAGATAAAGAGGAGAGAGACAGACCTTGGAGCGAGAGAGACAGACCTCAGAGGCAGATAAAGGGGCGAGAGAGACAGACCGAATAGGCAGATGAAGGGGCAAGAGAGACAGACCGCAGAGGCAGATGAAGGGGCAAGAGAGACAGACCGCGGAGGCAGATAATGGGGTGAGAGTGACAGACCGCGGATGCAGATAATGGGGCAAGAGAGAGAGACAGACCGCATGGGGAGAGTGAGTGACAGCTGGGGCACATGAAGAGGGGGGAAGAGAGTGACAGCTGGGGCACATGAAGAGGGGGAGAGAGAGAGAGAGAGTGACAACTGAAAATTTGACTTCTAACTTCCATAAGATTTTTAAGAGCATCTGTTTGACATAGTGTGGACAGCATCTATAATTTACCAATGTAAACAATGACTGCATATTTAGATAAAAAATGTTCTTCAAACCCAATAAATAGTAATCTGTGAGAAAGGAACTTGTCCATTTACCAAGGTCTAAATCAAATGTATGGTTGGTAACAAATTAATGTGTGATACCTGCAACAAAAGACAGACATTTACCAGCTAATAAAAAAGCCATTTTTCTATTAAGAATTTACCTATATAGAAAATTAATTGGTTACACAAAACATCTGTAAAGTTACAGATTTGTAATTAAATAGGAGTACAAACCTTTTGGTTTTCTTCTATCTCCTTCCTCATTTCCTGGTTTATTGCAATTCTAGTCAGAGATCTGTAAAATAAATAAACTGGAAGTGAATATTTACTTCACTTACATAAAACTTGGATCAGCTTTCTGAAAACTTTCTCAGGCAATGTTAATTTAGGTGAACAGTGTTAAAAGACAGTCATGAAATAAAATAAAAAAACGTTTATTTAAGTGACACGATAGGTCTATCAGTAGTCCTCTAGAGATTTTGGCTGGCTGAGCATGATAGGAAATTAGTCACAAGAATTACATAATAAATACACGTTTTAAAGCTGCAATGACCGTATCCTAAATTTGGCCACATTACCCTAGCAAACCTATACATGTGGGGTACCACTATACTCAGGGGAAGTTGCTGAAAATATATTGGGGTGTTGATTGGAAAAATACCTAAATACAAAGTGTGTGGGGGAAAAACACACCAAAAATTACTATACCAAAACTTGTCAAAGTTTGGTGGTAAAATTACTGCATGAAAAGTGTCAAAATACCCCAAGTTGAATACCCTGGGATGTCTACTTTATAAAAATGTGTACATGCGGGGGTGATTCAGCGATTCATGACATATCGGTGTTACAATGTCAGTAATGCTAATTTTGGGAAAAAATGGTTTTGAAACAGCTATGTGCTACTTGTATTTATTACACTAGAAGCAAAAAACATATAAACATTGGGTATTTCTAAACTCAGGACCAATATTAGAATTTATTTAGCAAGTTTTTTCATTTGCTTTTGTAGCTTGGTAAAGGATTTTACAAATAAATGTCAGGAAAAGTGTTGTTTTTTCACCATATTTTTCTATTTTTGTCATAATAAAATAAACGATATGAACAAAATAATGGCATCAAAAGAAAGCCCTTCTTGTCCTGAAAAAAACAATATATAATATGTGTTAGTACAGCAAATGACAAAGATTACAGCTAAACACAAAACATTCCAAAAACAGTCCGGTCATGAAGGGGTTAAAAACAATGCACAGTGTATAAGCAACAGTAATGCCAGGACACGACCCCAAAAACCATCCGGTCATAAAAGGTTTAAATAGCTATATCTATCTCGTACATAGAGAGGTTTCAACTCTACAGGCTCTCAACTTGAATGTTATCGCCAATCCTTCCAATAGTCTCAAAAGTACAATTATAGAGGAAAAATTATAAATATTACATTGTTATGGTACAATAAAAGTAAGAATTCCACCAAAATAATTGAAATCAACATGTGCTCACAACCCAAGTATAATTATGATGTGGTGCATATGAATGCAGACAGAAAAAATATGCCATTTCCTACCTCCCTATATTATATCCCAACATTCAACATTTGATTTCATGATTTGGTTTTGCTCATCTTAATGGAGAAGGACTGAGGCACCAGAGAGAGAAAAAGAAACTCTGTTTAAAACACACACACACTTAAACCTAACTACTTGGCTCTATCTTATTGGCACCAGAGATTTAGGCAATGTAAATACATTACACTCTTCAGTGCAAAACACATATTAATTCTGATCTCTCTGGCACAGAGGGATGCAAATGGCCAGCACTGACATTTGTGGTACAGATTCACAATCCACACTAGTGAAAGAGGTTTAGCAGTTGCAAGTCACACAGCTAGGGTTGCCACCTTTTCTTCAGAAAAATACCGGCCTTGGTACTGTCTCCATAGACTTAACATTGGCCTGATGCCAATTTTTTAACGGCCTGCAGGTAAAATACCGGCTAGGTGGCAACCCTACACACAGCAGTTGCATATAACATGTTAAAAAGTAAAACACTCTTTCAATACGCGTATTCATAAGGGCTTTCCACAGTGAGAATCATAATGCACGAGTAATAATAATTGGTGTATACAGCTGCAAGTTATACATCACAAACTGTAACTATTTGTCAAATTAGTATGTGCTTATCTGCCTTTTGTCCATGAATTTGTGAAAACGTTTTAGTTGATCATTTAAGATAATTTGTAGAGCCAGATTTAGAATTAAACAACTTATTAGCAGTACTGAGGAATGCATATAGGGATGGAATGGAGACTGCTCCACCACCATATCTCCCAACATTTCAAAAGGCCAAAGAGGGACACTTGTTTTGTGAGGGAGATGCTGAAGGCGTGGCTTTGGGCAGGTCATATTTATGGCCAATTGTGAACAATTTCTGTAATTTGTTAAGGTGTTTAGAATATTTCTGTTTTTGTAAAAAAAAAAGTGATTTTAAAACACATTGTGTGAGGAGTTTGATTGCTTGGGAGGTGTGTGATACACTCATACACATGTAAACCACCTAAAAAAATATGCACATCAGGAAGAAACAAGGGTCAGAGGGATTTGGGGCAAAAATAGGGACTGTCTATATTAGGTCTGAAACATGAAGACTTTTGGTTTGGTTCACCTCCCAACAATTAGAATCCATTTTCATTGCTCATAACAATGCTTCACATCCAGCTTTAAAATCACGCCGTCTTGCTCTTACAAGGAAAAGTTAAATGGGTTTTTGCTCTGCAATCCCTCAGTTTTCTGCCCATTAAACATGAGCCATTTAAGGCAAGGACTCCCAACAGAATCTGTCTGAACGCATAAATATATATAACTTACAACTTGCCGCTTAAATTTCTGTTAAACAAAAAGAGTTAGTAGGCAATTAGGCCCAGTGTAGTCAATTGAAAGAAACCAAATGCCATCAGAGAAGGTTTACGGAGTACGTTTACTTTTATTGCCCTGCAAAGAATCTTTAACAATGAGGTATGAAGGAGATAGATTATACCGCAAATGATTGTTTGCAAAGCAGCAACCAAACAGGCCATAAAATTTTTAAATTCTATCAGAATGAATTGCCTGGGTCATTTTATAGGCTCCGTAAAGCATCTACAGCAAACATGCTCTGTGTGACTTAGGGAATGGATATATGCAAATTGTGTCAGACTAAAACACATGACAAATGAATTAGAAGAATAAAAATAGGTTCTGATTGTACGGGTAAACTAAATGTTTACATAGTGGATGCATTTATACAAGTTTTTGCTGACTGGTTGCGCCATTTAAATATTAAAATAGCATGTAGCAACATGAATTACTTTGCATAAAGGGGGGTTATGTTTTTGTGTAAGAAAATAAAAATGAGAAGCGTGCCCTCATATGGTAATGTGATTATATTAAAGGCACAGTCTAGTCCCTTTGGTGCAAGATGAAGATCACTGCTTGTATAATGCACAAGACTTTTATCCCTGTGTGATTTGATGCAAGCATTCTGTATAAATTACATTTTCAATATTTGACTCAAGCCCTCCCCCAGTGATTACTCTGCATGTTGTTGCAGGTGCGGCAGCACTGATTATATAGACACTGAGGATATTAAGTTTTGTTTCATATAGTCACTTCCTGTCCTCCTCTAATTGAGTCTATTGAGTGGCCTATGAGTAACCTTGCTCTTGTACACAGTTGGATCTCTTTACAGTGCAACACATTGTCTGATGACATCACCAGAGAGACAGGATATTCCATTCATTTGAATGCGATTATTCTCATTGGTTCCTGCAGCAAAAAAATAACTTTTACTCATCTAGTGTGGGCAGTCCTTGTTTCTTGCAAACTTATTATTTGCATTATTTTATATTTTAAGTAATGCAAAATGTAATACATGCATTTTAAAGTACTTTGAAAGCACATTAATATGCATTAACCCCTTCGCAACCTTATTACGAGTTAACTCGTCATAAGAGCCGCAGCATTAGCGACCTTATGACAAGTTAATTCATCATGGAGTCTAGCCGGCGGTGCGCTCCGTGTGCACCACGAGCCACCCTCCAACGGGTCAAGGACTAAGCCTCGCACCCGAGGCAAAGCTCCTGGACCCGATCGGTGGATTTCCGGGCATGTGATCGCGGTGATTGAGTGATCACCGCGATAACATGCAAATTAGATGCAAAGTCAATGTGTTCACACACTGACTTTGCCTCTAATTCACTCTCTGTGCTTCACGTTCTTATAGTGAAGCACAGAGAGTGACCTGTAAGTATAAATAAATAAATAAAGAACGTTGTATGAGAAAAGAAAAGTAATATTAACCCTTTCATTGCTGATCACAGTTTGTAACTGATCAGTTTCCTTCCACTTTATGGCCCTTTTTTTTTTTTACAATTTTTTTTTATTTTTGCAATTTATAAAGTTTTTTAATAAATAAATGTAATTGTAATATATTTATTTAATAAAATGTAACCCCTGCATGCCTTTTGCATGATTTTTATGGATCTGACATCACACTCTTCAGAGGTTTTCTTTTCTGTCTTTTTTGTTTAGGGGGGTTTGGGAACCAATATTTTTCTTTTTTATTAGTTAGTTAATTAGGTAGGATAAGTGGGTTAGTGTTGCACTAGTTTTGTAGCTTATTATTGGGAAAATAATAGGGAAAAACGTTTTTTTCCCCAAAATTTCCTCTTATGTATTTTTTAATACTAAAATGTAAATAATCTTTATGTATAGGGTATCAAAAGAAAGCTCTAACTGTCCTAAAACAACATATAACTTGTATGTTTGCGTTAAATGAGAGAGAGGAAAATGATGTTCCAAAAAACGCATATTAAAAATTGAAAAACGCTCTGGTCTTTGGCCTAGGAAAATCCATGGTCCTTAAAGGGTTAATATTTGGAATATGCATTTTGGGCACTAGACAGTACCTTTAAAGGCAACAACTGTAAGCAAACAATGTATGTTAAATCAAATGTATCTTTAATCAAATATAAGATGTTAGAGGGGTTTAAAGTTAAAGGACAACTGTCAGCCAAAAAATAAGGTTATTTTTTATTGAAAAGTTGCATCAAGTGTTAAGACTATTTATAAACATTTTTTTCTGAATTTATTTCCTATTTCGCTGTGTATAATTTAGGCTTTTTAGTCTGTTTTAGTGTCTTCAGCCTGACTAATTGAAATGTGAGTTATGTTCTGCAGAATTTTTATGGAGACACAGGAAAATTATTTTTTACTTGTGATTAACACTTCATAGTTTATACTATTTTATTATTCATTATCTTCTTCTGTATGTGTGTTTTATTTATTTGTGTTGTATGTGTTTCTTTTCCATGTTAAAAATATATTTAAATTATTGAAATAATGTGTTTGTAGTTAGTATTATTTATAGCGCTGTCCACTGTTTATACAACAGTAGTGCATTATTTGTTCATTTACAGGGGCAAAGTGAACTTGTTTTCTCCGTCAGAAGGCACCCTGCTAAAACCCCCCCATGCGTCTTTCTCAGCTTTTATTCTTCAGTAGTGATCACTAATAACGTGCTGTGCTTCATGCAACCAAATATGGCCACCGCACAGAGCGTCTCATAACTCGTCTAGGATCAAGTAACTCAGAATCACCACAACTATACACAAATTCACTTTCACCATCAATGCAAATAACCAGGCCCTTTGCCCTGTCACTTATCCATCACATTCAACATAAAACATCCCTAGTAGATTCCTTTATTCTGTCCTGTATAAACTACTAGACAGTCTCCTAGTTGACATTCCTACAGGTGGGCCCTTTCCACTAAAATGTTGCTGCCATGATCATCTTTCTCGTTCGCAACTTCTCATCACTTGTTTCCAACATTGAAGGGCCCTCCTCTTGCTTCCCATTCCTTCAAAGGGCAAATTTGACGATACTGAACCCAACATACATATATTCAGGTCTCAATAAGCAGCAGCTTTGGCTGATATTGATGATAATGGAACAACCAATGTTTTCAAGATGTCCTTCTCACATCCGACTGATATAATGAAGAACAATACAGTCAGAGCCAAAGTGGTCATGCTATGTTCTTCACAAACATCTAATTAGCACCAGTACGTGCAGAAGAGCTGTTGTTTGGTACTTACCTTGCTTTTATAGGAAAATTTTGGCTCATATCGCGCATAACTTTCAATGCTTCATAAACTGGTGTGGAGACAATTTTAGAGGCCGCTTGAAAGCTCAGATCTAAAAACACACAAAACACACACATATATTAGTAGTGGAATGAAGCGGTGGAAAAAGGAACACACTTGTAGTGTTATGCATCAATTAACAGACTGCTTCCCAACACATTTACCAAGGTTTATTACGGAGGGTAAGTTATGTTTTCAGAGTGTTAAACAGACACTCTTCCAATTAACAAGACATACAAACCAAAGTAGATGTATTCAATTGCTATAGACATACTATACGACAAAATTACAACATATGGTCAAAAGCAGCAATAATTTCAAAGACACTCAAGTGGGTATGGGCATTATATTATATCATTGCGTGGAGGACCCTGACATGTTTGTCGACTTACAAATGCATTAAAGTGTGACCTATGTAAAGAAAAATACTTTCCCCAGGAAATAACAAACCATAATTTAATTGAATTAGAAATTGCATTTTGGCACATTATTTAAATATATATTACATTTTAGATTTTAGGGACTGGTCAAAGCAGGGTTTGTATTATGTAGTGATTAATAGAGGAATGCTTCCAGTCCATTTAACAGCATCTCTTCTGTTCAAAAGGATAAATTAGTCTTTGAACCCACAAGTAATATATGCTGGTTTACTTTGAGCACCTCATCTTCTTCAACCACTGAGCTTTAGAATAATTGTTTCTTTACTGCACCATCTGCGGCTGTACTTTAATTGTCACAAATCAATAAGGGACTTACAATACATAACAAGAAAAGTCCCAGTGCCAGCATTTTAAGTGCATACTAACTGAATAAATTTGATCTTGACATATCTGCCTTGAGAATGCATTTAATGTAAGATGCTACACCATGCTCTTATGACATACAGGGCTCAAATTATGAAAGAATCAAGTTTCTTTTGAGGTTAAGTTCCTGAAAGTCATGAGCGCTGTGCTCAGTAGTAGGAGCAAAGGTATCTGGGAAAACAAATCGGACAAGAAAAACACATAGAAACATAGAATGTGTCGGCAGATAAGAACCATTCGGTCCATCTAGTCTGCCCAATTTTTTTTTTTGAGTACTTTTATTAGTCCCAAACACAGATCTTTTTAGTTTGATATGTCAAATTAAATACTGAAACAAGCAATTTATCACCCAAAAAATGGCTGACCTCTATTTCACCAAATCAACAAAACCATGCATCCAACATTTTGTTTTTTGATAAAAAAGGAAATGAATTGATGATGCATCGTGAACAATAATCAGCCAAATGCTGTTTGTTCGTATCAATATAGGTACATCGTTATAGTGATATACATTTATAATGTATTATGCATTTATAGTTATAAATGATAAATCTCACTATAAATTAGAATCTCATTCTAGCGTACCCTTGTAGTAGCTGGTCTACTAAACAAATAATCTTTGGGTAGTGCAACATAAAAAAAAACACTAATCATTGTAAGAAATGTTAAAAAAAAAAAAAAATCACTTGAATATACATATTATCAGCCCATTAAATTCCATAGATTTGTACTATTTATACATATTTAAGGAGCCTTATTCTTTTAAGAATGCAAGCACCTTTCCCAAAATTAGCACTCAAATTGGCAATTTAATATAAAAAGTAACAGAGTGCCAGCTGAGGCAGCTATTTAAAGGTTCACCACAGCTGGACAACACAATTAAGGGTTGCTAGAACATCTTCTGTCCTACAAATAGTCCTCACAGAAAAGCATCATCCGGCCAGCATATTTATAACATCAGTACACGTCTGTCGTCATAAAGTTGAGCAATCATTTAAGAGCATGGATAGCATGATGATGGTTGTGATGTTTATTGCCGTAAGGTGTCATATATAAACTAAAGATTTTTATATATAAAGTCTATGTACTAAAAGGTTTAAAAAAAATATTTGTTGAATTTTGTAAACTCAAGCCTGTGAAATAGTATAAAAGATATTATACATTCCAATTGATATGTGTCTGGAATACACAACCATTTTTAATTTGAAATGACTGACATTTTCAGTTACTGTTTTCAGAGAGACAGGCCATACATTTCACAACACCAAATGACAAGTAGAACTTTTCAAAAAGAAGACATCCATCCTTGCATAAACAAAATAAGGCTGTCAGACATTTCCTTTGTACAATCTTTGACATATTGGGGGTTATTTATAGCGATTAATTGTGTAAAAGTTCTAAAGGTGTAGGACTATTAGTGGCTCCTGTCGATTGCACCGCTTGTGCCCGCAAACTGAGATTTATAAATAAACTCATCCAAACTAATTACATATGGAGTAGGGCTAGTTGCTATAATGTGGAGCTCTGTATCGTCAAGTAAGCGAAATAACTTCAGTAGCCAGTTACCCTGACAACCTTTGTTTTCATGTCTCAATAAAAAATAAAAAAGTTTTAGAAATTACATGTTTTTTTTTAACAAAAATATTACATTTTTAAATGAGTATGAAGACACTCCACTGCAAAATTTATTTTCAGACGTATTATGACTGCCTCACTTCTTCTCATTATTTCTAATATATACGCTGAACAAAATTATAAGCCAAACTATTTTGTTTTTGCCCCCATTTTTCATGAGCTGAACTCAAAGATCTAAGACATTTTCTGTGTTCACAAAGGGCCTATTTCTCTCAAATATTGTTCACAAATCTGTCTAAATCTGTGTGTGTGGGCACTTCTCCTTTGCTGGGATAATCCATCCACCTCACAGGTGTGGCATATCAAGATGCTGATTAGACAGCATGATTATTGCAAAGGTGTGCCTTAGGCTGGCCACAATAAAAGGACACTCTAAAATGTGCAGTTTTATTACACAGCGCAATGCCACATATGTCGCAAGTTTTGAGGGAGCGTGTAATTGGCATGCTGACTGCAGGAATGTCCACCGGAGCTGTTTCCCATGAATTGAATTTTCATTTCTCTACCATAAGCAGTCTCCAAAAAGCGTTTAAGAGAATTTAGCAGTACATCCAACCGGTCTCACAACCACATGTAACCACACCAGCCCAGGATCTCCACATCATCCAGCATCTTCACCTCCAAGATCATCTGAGACCAGCTACCCAGACAGATGCTGCAACAATCAGTTTACATAACCAAAGAATTTCTGCACAAACTGTCAGAAACCGTCTCAGGGAAGCTCATCTGCATGCTCGTCGTCCTAATCCTGACTGCAGTTCGTCATCGTAACCGACTTGAGTGGGCAAATGCTCACATTCGATGGCGTCTGTCACTTTGGAGAGGTGTTCTCTTCACGGATGAATCCGCCCATGGTGGTGGTGGGGTTATGGTATGGCCAGGAGTATGTTATGGACAACAAACACAGGTGCATTTTAATGATGGCATTTTTAATGCACAGAGATACCGTGAGAACATGAGGCCCTCCTGAAGAGGAGTGGACCAACATTTTCTATAGGCCACAATCAACAACCTGATCAACTCTATACGAAGGAGATGTGTTGCACTGCGTGAGGCAAGTGGTGGTCACCCCAATACAGTAAACCTTTGCAATAATCATGCTGTCTAATCAGCATTTTGATATGCCACACCTGTGAGGTGGATGGATTATCTCAGCAAAGGAGAAATGCTCAATAACACAGATTTAGACAGATTTGTGAACAATTTTTGAGAGAAATAGGCCTTTTGTGTACATAAAAAAAGTCTTAGATCTTTGAGTTCAGCTCATGAAAAATGGGAGCAAAAACAAAAGTGTTGCATTTATGATTTTGTTCAGTGTGTGTGTGTGTGTATATATATATATATATATATATATATATATATATATATATGTGCATCAGTACCAGTACAACTAAAATACCCACCAAATCACGTACAGATGAATGCCCACGGTTAGTTGCGTATTTAGGAAGGTGACAGAGAAATTTAAGGACGTGAATAAACACAGGATAAGCCGTAGACTCAACATCAACTACTGGCAAGCGGAGATTGTAACACACAGCAACTTAACTACTGGAGGGTGATTACTACTTAATAGAAAAGGACAAATACAACACATTTGCTTTGATGCGTCATAAAGCATAAGCAATACTGACATTTTTAAACAGAATTCTGATACGTGACACATCTATAATCTAAAAGCAGCTGGATATTTTGTGCTCTTTGGTTTCATGCTATTTTTATAATATTTTTTTTCCATTGACTTAGATAAAAAAATAAAAATAAGGGACAAATACTGATAAGTGCAATTGTAAAATGATGTACTTGACCTATCTTACCCGCATATTTTATATTAGCACAATTTTTAAAATGTTATTCTCTAACTTTTTTTTGTTTGAATGTTATTCATTAGCTTATTATCATTATCAATTTCCTAGTGCCCCAGATCCGGATGGTATACGCCCACGAGTTAGACCCTGGCCAAACCATTATTTTTGATTTTCAGGGATTCTTTTATTACAGGCATAGTGCCCACAGATTGGCATAAAGCGTCTTGAACAGAAATTCCATTAGCAGGAGCCAACATGACTTTGTGAAAGACAGATCTCATCAAACTAACTTAATTGCATTCTATCACGAAATGAACAAAATCTAGATATGGGTGCTGTGGTGGATGTGATATATTTAGACTTTGCTAAGCCAGGTTACTGTACAAATTGACTAAATTAGGCCTAGGGACAAACGTTTGTGTGTGGATTGGCAAATAGGAAGTCAGCAAATTGGACAAATGTGATAAGTGGGGTACATTAGGGATCTGTCCTGGGTCCTTCTCTTTTTATTTTGTTTATTAATGATTTCCCAGTGGGCATATGGAGCCATGTCTCTGTTTTTGAAGATGACACAAAATTAAGTAAGGTAATACAATCTGGAGAGGTTTCCTTGCTGCAAGAGGATTTGGACAAATTGGGTAACTAATCAGATAATAATATAAATGCAACATTTAGTTTATCTTGTGTTTCCTAAGGAAAATCTAATAATGAAAAGATTTGGGAGTAATTGTAGACAATACTGTGCAGTAGTGCACAGTGCCAGCTGGGGGCTGTATAGGCCAATAAGATATTAGCATGTATTTAAAAGGAGTATTGACTCACAGGTGGAAGATATTATTCTGCCTCTTTATAGGGCCCATACAAAGGGCTTACTAAATACCTGTTCATTAACAAAACTGTACAAAAGGACAAGAGGTCACCCGCTAAAACTTGAGGAAAGACGTTTTAGTCTGGAACAGCGGAAGTGATGTTTTGAGGTAAGGAATAGAATTCACTGCCAGAAGAGGTAATGCTAGCAAATACATTATATGCCTTCAAATACAATACAATAATCAGAGTGCTATGTATGTTAGTACAGGCATTAATGCTAATTTAGTGCTAGTTAATCTAAGGTTGCTAATCCACAAAGAAATCTCCATTTGGAGTCAAGAAGCATTTTTCCCCCACTGAAAGCAGAATTCACCATTTCTGAAATAAGGGGGGATTTTTTTTTCTTCCTTCAACTTAATGGAAACAAGTCTTTTCCAGCCTAAACTGCTATGTAACTAGTGAATTATTGTTGCTTAACAGGTGGTTATTACAGCAGGTAAATCATCTTAGGACTTTATTATGAAAGAGAGAATTGTAGGGATCGGACAAGGGAATTGCAGAGCTAGCTGACTTGGAGAATACTAATAAAGTAGATGTATTAAAAGTAGTTCTAAAAGGGGGTTAATGTTAAAGTTGTTTGTTCTTGAGCTACAAGGAGCAAATCCAATACTTTATTTGTACTCTTCCATTAAAGTATTGCTATTTAAAAAAAGATCTACTTAACTGGAATACAGAATATCAAGCAGAACAAGCAGGGGACTGTTTAAATTGTACATTAGAAGAAGCAAAGTACACTCACGTCAGGTTTGGTAGATGCAAGCAATCAGGTTACAAGCTACAGTGCTGTACAGGTGGCAATATGGAGTTTGAGATAACTAGCCAATACACTTGGCTAGACAGTGGAGGCCAAACACCAGATAGACTAGGAACCAGGAATAGGTAGTCAAGATTAAGGTATTTATTCAAGAAAGAGAATTGTGGGAATCGCCAAGGGAATTTCAAACTTAAGGCCAAAAGTAGCAGAGGAAAAATTCTCCAATTCGGCTGATTTTTGGACTTAACTTTGAAATAGTCCTGTCAATTCCCTTCTAAGTCAGGTCAGGATTAGTCATAAATAGAAGGTGAGAACAGGATCGGAATAATCAAGTACCGATAACTTGGATTGGAGGATTCAAATTCCCAGAGCATGTCAATTTGTGAGCGTTTGCATGCGGACACACACCATGCCTGCTCTCATTGTGACTAGGAGTTGACAGTGCACCATGCACCCTGGAAAAAGTTCATGTTTCCCACTCTTCAGTCACATCATGATATGACTGGTGTGATCTTACAATTGTGGCACTCACTTCTTGAAGACTATTCAGGCTCTTGTTTTTGAGGATCAGAAAAAAAAAAAATTATATATATATATCTTTCAGAAGTAATATGGAAATGAAAATGGAAAGGGAATAATATCACAAGCCACTCTTCTTCCTGTGGTAATATAAAATTGCCAACACCTTCACGTCAAGCCTAGATAAGTCACCGTGCTATAGGTAGAGATATTGAAAATCGAGCACGCTTCAATAAAATTATTTATCACATGTTGTTCAGAGCATTCATTTAGTCATGCTGACAATAGAAGAAATTTGCAGAAAAGTAATAAAAACATGAATAGGATTATATGTTGTTTACACACAAACATACCCCAATATACCAGTTAAATGCAAAAAGCGAATTCACAGCTATATCTATGAAGGACTACCCTACGAGGAGTCATCATGAATGAAAGATAACTAACCAGGACTCTTTGCTAAAAGTGTTTGCGGTTTTCACTCAGATAATGCTGCAACTCCTTCCCCCTGAGCTTTATGTGCTCTTTTTCCCAGTAAAACAAAAATGTTAGTTTTTCGAACGTTAAAAATTCATTGTTCTGTAATTGCTAGCATATGTGGTTGCCACGGTAACGCTAGGCTGCAATGTTCTTCAGGGAGACATCCATTTCAACTTCCAAGGGATATTGGGGGTTATTTTTTATAGACTGAAGGGGCTGTGGCGATGTTAAAATGCCATTAAATCAGTGGGGATTTCCAAAGAAGTCTAATAAAGACTAATTCCTCGAAAAGTAGCAGTGACATATAGTCAGTATACGAGCACGGGCAAACAATGACAAAGAAAAAACATAAGGCAAGATTAAAAATTAAACAGTACTGATTTTTGTTTACACAAATTATGTACATTAGTGTCAGTCAGTTGCAATATAGCTAACATGAGATGAATGACTTTGTAAACCATTTTTATTAATGTATTCACCTCATTTAGCAATCACAAGCCGCAATTTTAGAAACGTTTTATGTTTAAAATTGTGCTTTGTAAATCAGGACACATAATAAAAGAAAGCGTTATCCCTCAGTACATTTCAATATTACACAAGCATAGCAAATGTGAAATAGGTCTCCCCTGGGGTTCATACATTACACAAATTGCATTTTTTCTTAAATGATAAAAATGAAAGAAACTTTACCCTGCATCTCCCAGACTTTCAAAGGTAACATTTCATTAGTGCTTTCAATAAGATGTTTACGAAACTCCTCCAAATTGTCCTTCAAATCTGGATACATTTGTCTGCAAGAAAGATAGCTGAATTTGTAAAATGATTTTGTAGAAAACAAGTATTCCTTTCTTAGTTTTAGCAACGTAGATGTAAAATTTCAGTCCCACAGGACATTTGGAGTTTACTTTATATACTGCTACAGTTAATACATTTTGAAATAATGTTATTGAGTGTGTTGTTTGGGTGGTATTGTTTAACACCTTTGCGACAATGGACGTGTCAGGCACGTCCTGTGGTGAATCAAGAGGTTTTTGAGATCAACGATCGCAAAAAAACGCTTTAACGGTGCTGGTCTATTGCCTCGAGGCAATAGCCAGCACCGAAATTTCTTTTCTGGGGCCTCCACGATCGCCGGGAGTCATATTGACGGAGCAGCGTGCTCCGTCAATATGGCTATGCCCTCTGGAGGTCTGAGCTTCGGAAGTGAAAGTAAGTTCACTTCCGTCGCTCTGAATATGCTACTTCACTGCCACTAGTGGTAGTTAAGTAGCATAGCAATGGAAAAAAATTAAAATAAATATTTAATTAACTAAAAACGGGTTATATAGTTAGATTAGCCTATAGGGTTAAAATTAAATCATTTTTAGCATAAGGGATAGAGTTAAAATTTAAATATATTAAGGGGTTGGGATTAAATTTAGTGTTAAGGTTACATTTTGGGTTCGGGTTGGGGTCAAAAGGTCAATATAGGAAAAAAACACTATATTTGTTTTTTGCCCCATAACTCGCAAAAAAATACCGAAAAATATGGAAACATGCATATTTATGAACTCGGGACAACATTTAGAAACTATTTAGACGGGGTCTTTCTTAATGATTGTATTTGTCTAAATTATATTTTAGGTCAAAGTTAGAAAAAGTTTTTTTTTTTTAATTTTTCATCATATTTTATGATTTTTGTTGTAGTAAATTATAAGATATGATGAACATAATGGTATCTAATAAAAGCCCTTCTTATGACGATAAAAACAACATATAATTTGTGTGTGTACAGTATGTGAGAAAGAAGAAAATTTCAGCTAAACACAAACACCCCAGAAATGTCAAAACAGCCATTGTCACCAAGGGAAAGTCAAGATGAAAATGCCTTGTCACTAAGGGGTTAACGCCACTCAATAAATTACATATAGTAAATGTTGCTGGCTTTTAAGTTTTGAATGCTGGCTCATAGATGTTAAGACAGTTGTCAATCTCATATATAGAATACAGACTAACGTTACAAACAAACTCATCTCATAATTATGTGGTTGTCCCCCGAGGCTTTCTATAAAATGGCGTCTGAGGCAGTACCTATTTTCCAGGCGTAGGAGTAGTACTCAGCTCCACTCTCAACCAACCATTCCTGTACTACCTATTCTATGCCACCTTTTGGTCATAGCCGATCCCATAGTACAGGACACCAAAAACCTCTCAATATACCCCACTCTCCACATAACTTACATTAATTTGTCAAAATAAAAGCCTTGGACTTCTTCACTCATTCCATCTTCTGTCTTTATTGTTGAATTATTAGCTAAAAAAAAATAAGTTTTCATTAGTACAACAAGTTCATTACATTTAATTTCACAATTTCCCCCCAAAGTTAATACAATTGTGAAAAAAACAATGTTGGCTTATAGAATAAAACATTATAGCTTCAAAAACATATGAAGCAATATAGGAGGATGCACAAGGGAACAAACAAGAGACTAATAAATAAGAGACTGCACGTAAAATTAAGTATGGCCTGAATTAGCTTTATAAACTGTTTGTATTCTAACACGGTTGGTAATTTACATAACATACAAACAGAAATGTATTAATATTTTTGTATTGTACTCATTTATTTGATTCTTGCCACCACTTGGAATTGTTATATAGTATTGATTTATTAACAGTAAAGATTATTAATTTTCCCACACTGTTACTTCTACTAATATTTAATATTAGTATGCGAATATAAAGTTTACATAGCGTTTCCCTTTCGTACATATAGTAATGGCACAATACTGGTACTTCAATCATTTCCAATTGTCTCATCAAAGTTAATACAAAAACATCCTATTATCCCACTGGGGCCCCCAAAATGAGGTGTAATGAGAACCAATGATCCCACACCTCTCAAATCAGAAAAAAAGTGAGTTGTGCATTCTGCCCATTTTGTTATTTACGCAAATAAACAGAAAAATGCAATTTTAACGAAGCCAGCAAAATGTTAAAACATAAAAAAAAACATGCACAGAGAGAAATAACATTCAAAACGATATCAGACAACCCCATTGTGAGAGACACATGGAGTGATATAAAACAGATCAAGAGTCAAAGAAATGAAGAGAATATCAGAAGGACAAGTGGAAGGGAGTGTGCAACACAGAGAAGTAGGGTAATGTCAGTACAAACTTGTCAGAAGAAAGCAAAGCCGAACATAATTACGGTTGCAGTGCTGCATATCGTGTCAATAATCCAGTGTCCTTCAATCTCCCTTCCCAAGGGCTGCTTTGTATTACCCAATATAACTACGGGTTTCTTGTGGTGTGCTGAACTAATCTTTGTTAATATAGAATAGTAGAAACATCTGATTTGTTTCAGGGTTTTGCTTTGGTCTGCAGGCTGTCCTACACATGACACTTGTAACCAGACTACAAAAAAAATGACATAAGCATCATAATCCCTTGCTGAAGTCAAATACACAAAAGAATAAAATCGGATTGTGGTCAGCCTCATTAATCACAGCAAGAATCTTTTTGCCGTCTTCCTAGTTAACCATGTTTTGCTCCTAACCTATCACTCTGAACACTGCATCTAATCCATAAAAAATATACCACGTGCAGAGAATGAGTGCACAGGTATTACCAATTTAAACAAAATAATTTTCAATCCATAGATCTGTTGTGTCACCAGCAAAATAACTATGGAAGGGTAGTAATAGTGGCTTTTCAGTCTAATAAGAGATGCAGCTAGCAAAAAATCCAGGTCAAGAAAAATGCAGGTCTGAATGAGGAGTCTCCTGTTTCATTTTTAATAAAGATGTTCATGTTCCTGAACTGCAAACACTTTATGCTATAGCTCACTTTGTATAAGAAGCTACAAACACGTGAGTAAGGTATCCATTTTTTAAGTCGGCCATAACAATATGAACCAGAACTAACACAATGTATAGATGGTTGGGGATAATCTCTATTCTCTATACATGCAGTATAAATCATGTTTAGATGACAGAGTTCATGACTGGAGAGTGCTTCAATTGATGAAACATAAAAATATGCATTAAAGTCCTACATTTCAAACATATTCAGTGAAAAGGTTCAAAGGGGTCATTGCATAATTGAATTCTTGTTTACGGAATGTAAATCTGATTTTCTTACAAGCCATCCACTGATCAAATGATACTTAAAAATAAAACTGGAACATTTAAGCATTAGACTTTAAGCCTTGTTTGAACCTTTTTGATATACCCCAAGTGAATTTTAGTTGAGATTCCAAGATCCACACATACAGCCACAACATCCATAATCCCACCTAGCAATTGGACTGTTCATCACAGATTCTGGATGTATGTTGGTAAAAACCATCTATGTTGGACTTAATCCTCGTGTCTCTGACCCCTCAGGTTTATCACATTCAAAACATTTTTAGATTTTAATTAAATCGGCCTCTGTCGTATTCTTAATCGTTTCCCTTAACTACCTGGTGATAAATTGAGGGCAGCTCAGATGTATGCTGCTGTCCACCTCCAGTCTCCCACCCTAGGTCTAGTTGGTTTATACTGAATAAATATGTAACCTATGGCATATGTATTGTCTGCCCATAGCTGAAACCTGAATGCCTCAGTCTGAAACATGCTGGCTTCAATAATCGACTGTGACATACTGTTCCTGCAGTAACATTGATTTAGACTCAATAAGATTGCCAACTAGCTGTAGCTACAGCTTGCCTGTAGTCAGCGTGCTAAAAATGTCCAATGGTAGCTTGAAGTTGCTCGGTTTAAACGGGGATGTGATAAGGGTGCATGTGCGTTTAACGAACACTGCTTAACCCTCTCAGCATACTCTACAAAAATACTTTATGCTTCAGTCCCCCAATAAATCTTCAAGTAGCAACGAGTTACATAGGTTCAGGCAAATCTGGGTTCCCCTATAGTGATTTTTTTTATAGCCTCTTGGTACTGCATATAAAAGTTAGGGGATGTTCAGGATATATATAATCCTGCTCTAAGTAGCACTGCATTTTAATGAAAGCAGACTGTAGGAGCTGCAAGGAGAAAAACAGCATCATTTAAATTCAAGACAATACTCTGACTGGGTAAAACCAAGAAACATTCAGAATGCAGGTAATACTGGGAGCATGCTCAGTGACCAGAAAATGCCCAAAGAAGAAGAAAATCAAATCTACCCTCTGAATGCTACAAAATTCAGACTTCCTGAAATAATAAATGTAAAAAAAAAAAAATGGCCACTTTATATCGCATTAAACTTCTATAAACATGTTTTAGTGGGTACACTAAAAAAAGTAATCTTTATACAACCTGCAGAAAAACAAATGTATCTTATAACTGTACATAGAGATATTTATGTAAATAATAGTAGCTCTAAACCGTAATTATTCTCCAGTGGGAATATCGAAAAACGATATTTGTCCATTCGTATCCTGTCGATGGAACTTATTTTTAAAATACCTTCAACTTTTGTGTCATCCATTGCCTTGTATTCTGTGCTTTTAATGGCAAGTTCCACACCATATCCAGACAACAGCATTTTACGGGCACTTGGATGCTACAATTCAAAGAAATAATTACGACACATGCATGATACATCAAAAACATTTTAGGGCCTACTCAGAGAGGCGGACATTACTAAAACTTCAGGTGAAAGTATGGAAACATGTTCCATGTTCAAATTCCCATCTCAATTCCTTGCAATCCTCTTCTTATTGCGTAAACCGGTCTTTCTTTCAAACACAAATGAGAAAAAGAAATAAAAAGCATGCTTTAGAAATGCTAATTATTTAAATCTAGGAAAACTGACATTTTACTTTAAAAAAATGTTAAAAAAAATCAATACTACACTTGGTTGTGTGCCGTTTGCTATACACAATCACACCTTTTCATAGCAGTGGTGTGCTTAGTACTACAGATGAGGTGAATAGTTCTACTGCACAACTGAAGAGTATTAGGCTTTCATTCTGTTAGAACCTAATAACACATTGCTTTAAAATATTGTGTGTGGAGACTGTAGAACACTGATCAAGGTTCACCAGAACCAAAACAAGCTTTGCTAATGTACATGTTCTATACATAACATATATATTACACATTTGAATGTACATTATGTGTAAAAATGATTGTTAACATTGCAAGGTTTCTATTTTGTTAGTCTTCGGAGTATTATTTACTTATAAAGTCTTTTATCACAATGAATACATTGATATTTCACTGTTTTCATGCATTTAAAAAAATATATTATGTTGGAATTCTTATTTCTTCCAAAACAAACAGTTAAAAACCAAAAATAAACCATGAAAAAAAAAAAAACAATATAAAATTGTAATTAAATAAATAAAAATGGGGTAAGTGAACATTTTCACAAGGCAAAAAAAAAAATTCTCTGCAAGGCGTTACACAAAACATGTTATGTTTATGCATTGTTCAGCATATTAACTAGGTTTGGTGAAATGGTCAGGTCTAAACTATACAGAAAAGCATTTTTTCTTTGCCTCAGGATTCTCTCGCAAGTTCCACAGACTACAGCTCGGTACAAGTCAATACAGAGGAAACATGTGGCCTACATGACCTAATGTTCGATGCAAAGGTAGAAAAATTCTTAAGGGAAACAAATACCAGTTGTATTGTCTGAATTGGAAGAACATTGAACAGTGTGTGTAGAATAAATACCTAGTGTAAAGGTAAAAAAGACAGTTGTGTATGTTCATTTTAAATTATATACTAATTCATGAATGAAGAATAATATTATATTTGTTTATTTTCTAACTTTGGGTTGCCCAGTAAAGGACTCAAATTGATTCCTACTATAGGTCACCAGGTTCCATGAAAAGCCAAATAGATTATTATTGTATTACATTGTTTATTTAATGTCTATAACCTTCCCCCTTCCCATAAATCCTAATAAAAAAAACCAGGTCCAATGAGGCCCCTGGTTCCTCTAACGCATATGGGTAGGGGGGGTGGGGGGGGGGGTGGGTTAGGGCAAGTACTCGTTCCCACCCATAATATAAACTGTGCAGGGAGCTGCCCAATGCTCCCGGCTCCCATACATTATAATTAACCGCACAACTGTGACGGAGTTAGGGGCTGGCCATGGGACCCTAGCATCATTATTAACCCCCGTTCTCCTTATATGTTAATGACTTGTCCAGGGTCTTGTCAAATAATCAAGAATCACCTCCACAAAATAAATGCCCAGGGCAACATAATTAAAAAATAAATTTATTTAAAAAAAAAAAAAAAAAAAAGACTTAATCCTACCTCCCCCAAGTGTGTGCGGGGGTGTAATTCTAAACAAAAATTATCCTGTAGAAGAAAAAAAATCCATCCTTTGAGTGCCATAAGGGTGGACAGTGAAAATAACTGCACAACACCCTGGCACACAAAGGGTGACCTGAGAATAAAAGAATACATATTGTAAATGTCCACAGATGATCAGCAGATTCCTTGCAACTTCAACCAAGGGAAAAGCCGCCATCCAAAATCAAGAATGAAGCAAAAAACAAAACAAAAAGCCCCAGAACCATTAACATATATGGGGATGAGTTGGTTAATAACAGGCCTAAGGGCCCATGGCTTTAAATCCCTAGGGTTTAATTAGGACAGGCAAAAGGTTTTTCCTTTGTATATCCTTTTACACCAAAAGGAAGGGCTGACTAGGCCGGGGCCAAAGTGGCTGTGTAAAACATGAAAGCACATTTGTTGACAATAGTAGCTTTTTATTAATCAGACTGACCACTGTACAATTTAGGCAGGCATTTACATCATCGTGTTTGATTTACATACTCACCTGATTAATTTGTAAAACTTGTAAATTGCCCTTAAAATAAAATCAATCACTCTCAAGAGCACAATACACTGTCAACTTAAGCTTTAGTAATAACAATATCTAAAAAAATAATTACATTTTTAATAAAAGTACCAATACATACCAGTACGTAATGCCTCAGTACATAAATGATCTCTCTGTTTTCTGCCTTTTCAAACAGTATTTTGTGAAATGTTGCAAACTCTTTTGTACCAATTTCAGCATATAGAATGACCACAGGAGCACTCTTGGCAAGGGTTGGAAATTTATGGTCCACTTTGTACAAGTATGGTCTTGGCCTAAAATAAAGGTCGGCAGACAGATTCGATATATACATATGGAATAATCATAGTTAGATCTTTCATCATGGAAATGTCTTCAAATTCAGTAAACCAATAAAGCACAAAGTAACTTGTAATATTTACCTTTCAGATGCATCCTTGAGGAGTTTCTTAATCTGGCTTGTTTTGCAGGTGTGCTCTCCATGGATAACGACAAATGCACCACAGCCTTCTGGAGGATGCTCATCAGTTGCAATCTAAAACATTAATTATTATACTTAAATAAGATACTTAATTTCGCTCAAACTTCAATGTTACCACCCATTTCTTGACTAAAATAGCCCATCAGCTTCTAGCAAAGTGTGTTCTTAAGAAAAGAATAGTGTTGTGCAGGAAGAACATATAATAATAGGATATCACTTCTGTCCTCCTTCAAGACATGTGCAGAGGTGTAATCCAAGACAACCATCTGATAAGATGAGAGGCATTTTCACAGCAAGATTGGATGAGCAATGAGGTCACATTCATGATATAAGGAAATGGACAATGCCAACCTATAAGGTCTGAATTGCTAATGCTATCAGAAAAATACTCTATTATGTTACTATTTATTAAATAAATAGATATTGCTACAGTGGAATAAGTATTGCTTATATGATCTCATATTATTATCTATGAATTGGACCTGCCAAATCACAGTGTTAGATGGAGTCCATGCACATGTTAAGTTACAAAGATCACATGTAAGATGATTCTTATTGTAAAGTCATAAATTATGTACCAACATAAGACCATATCTGGGGTAAGAATAAGTATTAAAGAGAGGACGACATTCCATTGAGGGTTACACTTTTTCTCTCCAATGTAGAGGAACAATTTAGACAGAATGACTATCCATGATTCATGACCACTTTTCTAACTATTTAAATGTTTTTTTTCTATTGTATTCAATTACCAGAGACACATTTACTCAAGTCCTTGATACAGCCCAGTGAGTATATCTTGGAGATCAGTGTTAATTTAAAGAGGGAGTTGAAAGGTAGTTGAAAGAGAAATAAAAGGAACTTGCCCAAAACTGATGCCGTTTGTTTTTTTAAATGGACAATGTCACAAAAGGAATTTGGAGATCCACTATGACTGGGGCTATTGGAGGGCTAAACACCTCCCTGTGGACTATGGGCCCTCATAGTGTAAAGGACTACCCTTCCATGATGAGGCTATGTGTGATGGAAGCTTGCATGCCCTAGGCTCCCCTGGCACTGGAAGGGGTTATAACATTCTCAAAGGACAAATTGCTGCCCGCTTGTTCCTGGTTGTTACCAGTACCCTGAATTTACTATTGACTAGCTCTATGAGCATGTTTTAATTAGTGCCCCTGTGCCTCCCCCCTAGTTGTTGTCATATTTGTGTGTATATAAATCTGTGCTGTTTGACAAATAAATGATGTTCATTCTTGCTGTACCCAACTGCTAGTGGTCCTGTCTGCTATTTGGGTACAAAGGGCAAGGTTCCAGAGAAGACTTGCTGGGTGAATGCAGAGATTTAATCAGGGGCTAAGGAGGTGACTTGCTTTATACTTTAATTCATTCATAGAATCCCCAGTCCCTGCTAGGGACTCTATGAATGTTACCTCCGAATTGCATTGCTGACAGTTGTGTCAAGAATGCAATTCGGAAGATACTGGACTGCCAAAAATTGTGCGTGCATGCGGTTTGGGCTTTTTCCACAGCAGAATCATGGGAAATGTAGTTTCCATTGATTCTGCTTTTGTTTAAAAGCGGTGATCGCACATGCGCGCGCACAATTCGGGCATTCCCGACACAGACTGTGTCAGAAATGCAATTTCGGGCATCGTAAATATATAGGGATTGTACTTTTACAATCCCCTATATATAACAGGAATGGATTACCCTACTTAATACAATATCTCCTGGTGGGCTAAATATTGATTTCAACTTCTTTTGTATTCTTTCAGACTGATTAATGTAAAATATTTTTTTTTTTCAAGGTCATTTCCATTTGCCATACTTGGAACTCATTAAGCTCATTGGATAAGTGTAGGTTCTAAGTAATGCTAGAATTTGCATCTGTGAACCTGTATTCTTGCATTTTTACCAGTAAATAAATGCATTTAAATATAGATGAACCTTAGTGAACTAGTTCTCATTTATTCCGCTTGGTTAAATTCCACAATGATCATGAAGGAGGATGTGCCGCTGCAAAGGGATGTATGGATGATATGTGTATAGCAGGTCTCCCGTGGTTGAACTGGAACTCCCATCGCCCATATTTACTATGTGCCAAACCAACGCCAGGTTAGGATTATAGGTGCTGTAGTTCAGCACCTCTTTGATTTGTACCAACAATCTAAAGACAGTATATCTTCGCTAATGTAACACAATTCAACTATTAAACAAAGAAACTATTTAACAAAGATACACAGTCAGACAAAACAGTGCATCCTATATGTGAAAAAACGACATGAATGACTAATCCTCAGTGAAACTTATTGGGTACGCCAAAGATTTCATGCCAGGTTAGTGGTGCTTAGTGAATTGGACCCACCGAGTAGAATAGGGTCTCTTACATTAAAAGGATTTTGGTAGGCAAGAGGAAAAAAAGGTGTAACAAGAAGTGCTTTTTTGAAATATTTTGTTGCATACATACATTTCTGAAAGAGTATTTTTTATGCAACCTGTTATGTCCGGAGTTAATACTACAGTCTATTCCTATGTCGATGTTCTCAGTATTAATCACTACTTTACAATGCTGTGTAATAAAGGTTTACGTTTCATAACGGATTCATATTTTTTGCAGAAAGGAATACGTGAGGCATCCAAAACTTGAATAAATGGGCTACAGCATTTAATCAAGGGCACAGTGAGATGAAAAGGAAATAGAAACACAACTGCTCAGATTTGCAGTATGGTGCTAAACCATAAAACAGCTCATACGAGTGAGCGGGTAGGAGTTTGCTTTATTTGCTTTGCATGGTTTAGAATATATATGCCCAATAAAACTCTATCTTACTGACTTACAACAGATGCAAACAATATGGGCTACCAAATCTGATTTAACTCTACATTTCCCAAAACATCCACTCTTTCATTTAGAACAAGACTAATAAGTATTCTTTGGCAATAAGTCCATTCTATCCCGATCATGAATAGGATTTAAAAGTATTTTAAGCCAAACCAATTCTTCATTTGGAACTGCTTTATAGTAACTAGTTTGCAATTATGCCCATTTTGTTCCCATGGCATAGAAGGTTGAGGAATATTGGCAGAGAGGACACAGACTGCAGCAACTCAGTGCCTCTCTCTTATACAAGCACCATTCAACAGGAAATCAATGGGTGGGTGTCTTATTTGGCAGTCATGTTAAAATTAATGAATTGATTTATCTCCAAAATATTGATATTGGGATCTACTCAATACAGAGAGAATTGCAGGGGATTGAGGTGTGAATTTCAAAGTAGCTGCGTTGGAATAATTCTCCCGTTCAGCTGTATTGGAGAATTTTTCCAACTCGGTTACATTGGCCTTAAGTTTGAAATTCAAAACTCACTTCCCTCGAGAGTATTGCAGTGGACCCTAATGAGTTGTACCCATTCTATTTCTTTATTTAGCCAATTAGAACTGCCAAAGCCAAAAAAGACCCCCCACCCCCCCAAAAACAGACTAACATAATAGATAACAGACTATCGTGTGCTTGAACTAAAAGATCTCTAAAATTCATCTTGATTAGAAAATAAACGAAAACATGTTGAATTAGAGTAGTGGAGGACAACTCTTTAATAGGTACCCACGTTTGTACAGTACCTGCCACCAGATTCTGCCTGTTCTAGGGCCGTGTTGGCAAAGGTTGTAATGAGGAGAGCTGCATATCATGTATAAACTGACTTTTGGGGGCAGACATAATGAGGAAATACTACAATTATAATTCCATTATTAGCCACAATAAAGTTTGAGAAGACCATCAAGATACTAGCAACTCCCTCAAGAGAACCCTTTTCAACAAGGATATTTTGTTACAAAACTGTGTTAAAGTTCTATCATTTTGAACAAAATGTACCTAAGTTATCATAGGAGTTTTGCTATAAAATACCGGCTCCATTAAACAATTTTAGCTGTAATAATTTCTATTTTTGATCACTCATCAATGCAGGAAGAGCAATCTATTCCATAGCAACTGCTGCCACCTACTCATTGATCTATTATTGGATTTGCACAAATCACTGAGCTGCAAAATTAACTTTATAGGTTTTAGTAATCATCTTACCTGTTGAAACATCTGCACTGTAGGAGAATAGGCTCTGATTGAAAAGGCAAATTTCAGCAAGGTGAGTTGTAGATTTGACAAAAACTGCCCAGCTTTCTTTAAAATCAAATTGTAGTAGGATGACTCTGTACCTAAAGTAGAATATAAAAGATTTTTTTATTTTAAAAGAACAGCGGGTGCTTTGCAAGCCTTAATGTTTACTGCACCATCTAATAAACATTTTATCATGAGGGTCAACTCAATAGAGAGAGAATTGCAGACAACAAGGAGAGCAGTGCCAGTTTAAAAAAAATAAAAAGTTTGCCGGTAGAGGCACTGGCTGGGGAGATTAGTAGAAGATCTCCCCTCACCAGCCCTCTGCTCGGCAGCAATGCTGGATCCAGGGGAGGGGGCTCTGAATGACATTTTTAAACAGGAAATCAAATTCCAATTCTTATTGGCTGCTACAGGGGAGAGGCGCCTCTTAGAAGGCTGAAAAAATTGTGAAAGTGGGCTGTCCTGAACCTCTGCAAATGTGCAATTTCATCTAAGTGTAACATCTTAATTTTTTAGGTAATGCAAAATGTAACATTTGCATTAAAACCCCTTAACAACATATGACGTGCCAGGCACGTCATGCAGAAACATGTCGCTAGTCACACGACGTGCCTGCCATGTCATGCACTAAAAAGAGCAAAGAAAGCGACCAACTATGTAGAGGCATTGAGCAACAATAAAAAAATATGCAGGGGCGCACTACAATCACTCCGGAGTGACTGTAGCTGCAATTTTAAAATGGCAGCGCCGGATGCGCGCATGTGCTTAGGAAGCGAACAAAGATTCACTTCCTAAGCACTGATGTTGTTGCTAAGGTGCCTCGCTAGCAAAAACACACAAAAAAATTACTACCACGAATTTGACAAAGGCTGGTGGTGGTATAATTAGTGAATGGAAAGTGTTAAAATACCACCATTTGAAATAGCCCAGGGTGTCTTTATATATATATCGCTTGAAAGTACTTATATGCATAAAAAATTTGGAGGCGGCATTTTGGGCACTAGACATTCCCTTTAAGGCCAAAGTAGTTGGAAAAATTCTATTCAGCTACATTGGAGAATTTTTCCAACTCGCTTACATTGGCCTAACGTTTGAAATTCTCATCCCAGTTCCCTGCAATTCCCTCTTTACTGATCAGACCCTGTAGAGCAGGGGTCCCCAACCCCCCGGGCCACAGCTCAGCACCGGTCCACGTGCTTTGTTCAGCCGGGTCGAATTTTTGAGGGGATAACGGATCATTTTGGATAAGGGATACTCAATCTGTACAAAGAGGCATAATAAGACACCTACAGCCATATTGAGGTTACTACAGCTAGATCAATATGTGACCATCAAAATACAAATTAACACAAATATCAAAAACCGAAGTAGTGTGCGTCGAGCGGATTGACTAGATCAGTAAAACATGATTTTCCCCCCCCAAAAAATGGATTGATTGGCCCCATTTTCCATGGTAGATATCCCGTGTTGAAAAGATGGAGGAAGACTGAACACAACCTTTTTGGCTATTAAGCACAGCAGATATCAACAAATAGAACCTGCTGCAGAATAGAAAATCCAGCTCAAACACACTAGTCAAAACTAGAAGGTTTTGGCAACAAAAATTGTTGTATGGGCTGGAAGAGCAAAACATTGAATATATATATATATATATATATATATATATATATATATATACACACATATACACATACACACACACACACACACACTGTACAGAGGAAAAAGAGGCAGGAGGACCAGCAAGAGTTTGAGCTATTCATGCCAATAACTGGAACACTAAATGTTTGCTTGATATAAGCAGTGCTGTGTCTTAAAGAAACGACACTAAGAACATAAAATATATAATATTGTTCCCAATAGAACCAGTTTAAATAAGTTTCCTGCATAACAAATCTATGCAGAACTTGCATATATTCAAGCTGTATTCATACGATATGTTGAAAGGACAGAAAAAGGAGCCACGTTTTTAAACCAGTTAATTAGATGAAAAATTCAAAATGGAAAAATCAAGTGGTTGTGTTAATACTGTATTGTGGTCAACAAGAATTACTCCTGATGTGTGTGCATGGGGATGAGTGGGCATACATGGAAAAAGCTATTTCAGCTTTGGGGGATGAATAAACTGTTGTGTGCTTGCATGTGAGGGATTTGGCAAAATCTGAATTTTTGAGGGGATATCGGATCATTTTGGATAAGGGATACTCAATCTGTACAAAGAGGCATAATAAGACACCTACAGCCATATTGAGGTTACTACAGCTAGATCAATATGTGACCATCAAAATACAAATTAAGACAAATATCAAAAACCAAAAAAAAAAAACATAAAATATATCTTACCTTTATTCTTATAAATGGTTATCTCTTGTACAGTTGCCAAAAACTGCCAGAATCGTTCATTTCCCTCTTCTGCAATGAACTCACTACAAGACAAAGATAAATATTTTACATATATTAACAAACCTAAAAGAAGGTTAAGAAAGCTAAACAGTCCTCTGGTACCCATGGAGTTAAGCCACAGAAAGGACTATTTCATTAATGTGAGCTAGCATGAAGAATGAAATAGAATATCAGAGAGACATAAAAAATGCAATATAGAGATTTATTCTACATAAATCCCCATTGAATTTTTAGAATGCCATTCAAAAGGCATTGCATGCTATGTCATTAGAGTAACAGTTGTCCACTAGCCAGGGATTGGGCCTAAAAATGCAGTAAAGTTGTCCAGCTCTCTATCTATATAAACTGTTTCTCGGTTAAAGTGGTTTTATATACATTACACAAATAATATAAACAATTTAAAAACGCTGTGTCTTGTTAAATGGTTATCAGCTATTCAAATTATTTTTCTGCAAAAGATAAACCTGTCATTATTTAAGACAAATGTTATTGGTTCCAAGGATTTATATTATGGAATGAGATTAGTCTCATATTTGACAGCAAAACAAGTAACTCAAAACAGCAACAAAGCAAAGAATTTTAAAGGTTTCCACTCAAACACATATGATCACACATGATGGCTGAACACTGTAAGTACTTTTATTATGAAAACAACAAGAGACATGTGTAGGCAACATTAGTATCAGTTACAAACTAACAAAATCATTTAGGTAGAGCAGTGATGATGACTATACTTTAGCAATCCAGATGTGGACTACCTTTCCCCATGATGCTCAGCTAACCAAATATATTCCACAATACAATACCTGGATTACCAAAGTTTAGTCATGAATACAGTAGGGTTTTTCAAAACATATATATTTTTTGTGCATATATTGGCAGTCCCCCTTACAAACATCACAATACATCCAATGAATACTGTCCCATTCGATAACACACCTGGCCTCCAGTAATAGTGGGGTATCTGGCCATTTGGCAGCTAAATTTGCTGTTACTCCTTTGGCTGCTGTCTGAGCCATAAGGCTGGTGAATGTAAAATACAATGCACAGATACAATGCAAGGGAAGCATCACATCTGCTGAACGAGGAGACTTTCAGGACTGGATTAGAGGTAGGAAAGCAGAGTTACAATTCGGGATTTAAGAAGGGCGGACTGCACTGCAGCAGACTGGATTATGAATGTAAGCCCTGCTTTAATGGACTAGTTGCTGACTCTCCTGCACCCGTACACAGCCCTGTATCAACCGGCTTATGTCCTGCTGCAAAGGATGCTCCAGTCCTGCAACCTCCAACCAGCTACACACTCGCTTCCGGGAACCCCCTCCCGCTGTGCCAGAATTTCGTCGGATGACGTCACGTCTCTCCTTCTGATTGGCAGAAAGGAACCGCTATCCTCTATTCCTCGCCCAATCCGAAGGCGGCAGCTGTCAGAGCCCCGCTAGTTGAGCTGTCTGTACTGGGGGATTAGGACACGTGGAATGCCGCTTGCCTGGGGGAGTTCATACAGCTTTGCACTCCCAAGTGATGAGCAGGAGGACTGAGGCGCATCTAAAATAACAATATGCATGTAAACACCACGAATAAATATATAAGATGTGCCTAATAGTGTTAGGCACATAAAGTGCTATTTACTACAAGTGAACTGCAAAAACAGGCATTAACAGCTGAGTTGGAAACCTTCGATCAGTTGCCTATCATTCCACCTCAGCTATTAATGCTCGATTTTGTGTTCCATTTGTCAGCTCACTTTTAGTGAATAGGCCCCAATTGAAGCATAAATTGTATTTTCAGAAATGAGCCAGGGCACAAAAAAAAAACACATTTATTTCTGTGTCTTATTCACAAATTCCTTGAAAACTATATCTACTGAAAGGTTATTCCAGGTATTTACAACTCTTTATATAATGATTTTTTTTAGAGTCTTTATGCGAAGTCTATCAACTGTGCTCATGCACAAAAGGTTACTCTACAAATTGAGAGAAATAGGTTTGGGGGCAAATGTGTGTATGTGGATTGAAAATTGGCTAAAAGATAGAACACAAAGGGTTGTTGTAAATGGAAAATTCTCAAATTGGACAAGGGTATTAAGCGGAGTACCTCAGGGGTCTGTTTTGGGCCCTCTTCTTTTTAATTTGTTTATTAATGATCTGCCACATTGTGCTGAGAGCCATGTCTCCGTGTTTGCGGACGACACTAAATTAGGTAAGGCAATAAAGACTAATCTTGATGTTTTTTCTTTACAGGAAGATTTGGACAGAGTGGGGGACTGGGCAGTAAAGTGGCAAATGAGGTTCAATATAGACAAATGTAAAGTTATGCATTATGGGAAAAATAATAACAAAGCAACATATACGTTAAATGGTTTTTCCCTGGGAAAAACTACTAATGAAAAGGATTTAGGAATAATTATAGACAACAAACTTGGCAACAGTGCCCAATGCCAGTCAGCAGCTGCAAGGGACAATAAGATATTGGCATGTATAAAACGAGGTATAGATTCACGGGAGGAGGATATCATCTTGCCTCTTTACAAATCAATGGTAAGACCTCACCTTGAATATGCAGTACAGTTCTGGGCACCAGTCCTTAAAAAGGATATTAAGGAACTAGAAAAAGTGCAAAGGAGAGCTACAAAATTAATAAGGGGTTTGGAGGATCTTAGTTATGAAGAGAGATTTAAAAAATTGAATTTATATACGTTAGAAAAAAGGCGTCTCAGAGGGGATATGATAACATTATATAAATATTTGCAGGGCCAATATAAAGAGCTCTCCAGTGACCTGTTCATTAACAGAAAGGAAAAAAGAACAAGAGGTCACCCCCTCAGACTGGAAGAGCAAAGATTTCATAGACAGCAAAGGAAGGGATTCTTTACGGTTAGGACAATAAAGTTATGGAACTCACTGCCAAGAGAGGTAGTGCTAGCAACCACAATAGATGCATTTAAAAATGGTTTGGATGTTTTTTTAGGAAAGCAGAACATACAGGGCTATTAATAATAGAATAAGCATTAATAAAAGAGCTTATTGATCCAAGGAGAAATCTGATTGCCTCTTGGAGTCAAGAAGGAATTTTTCCCCCAGGAGGCAAAATTCGAAATAGCTTCCTTAGGGGTTTTTTGCCTTCTTTTGGATCAAAAGCTGTAATGATAGGTAGAAGGGTTGAACTTGATGGACTTGTGTCTTTTTTCAACCTAAATTACTATGTTACTATGTTACTATCCTGGTACTCACTTTTTCATTTATATAATCGCTTACATATTTACACTTCTATTGTGCCTCCACTCTACCTGCTGTTGTCAATGCATTGATGTGTAACTAGCAGCCTGTGTGACAGCTGTGGCCTGAGGTGACCACATTGCTGTTTTATGTAGATCAGTCTGCAGTCTTCATTGTATTTGCATATTCCCCATAAACTAAACAAATTAACCCAATAAATACATGCACATGTGAAAAGGCCATGTGGTGACTACCCCAAAAACCAGGAGCCAATCCTTAACTCTATATTGATATCTTTAAACCAAATCCACCCTCCTGTACGCGCACAGGAGGGTGACTTAAACCCCCTAACAATTGATCACGACTGAATAATGCACTTTACATAGGGATGGGTGGGTAAGCGGGTGCAACAATGTTTTTTTTGCCCAGGTACCCTGTGTTTCTGCTCAGTCCAGTGCTCTGACGGACAACTGCGTTAGAGCGCTATTTATATCCCTCATGTTCCCTGCAGAACACTGGCTCATGCTACCACTAACCCGTGGAGTGAAAGACTCCATGCCCTCTCGCAAGGCTGAAAAATGATCCTGACTAATTTTAACCCTTAACTGGCCATATTATCCCCTATCTAGCCCTGCAAATACCACGTGGCCATCTCCCTAATGGTTCTATGGCCATTACATATGATCTAGCATAGCCTAGAAGTCCACATGTTTCTTAAGTGTCCCTGAATAAAACCGCAATGTGGCTACCCTACTGTAGACATTGAGTCTTTTTGTTTGGCCATAATACTACCCGAAAAAAACATAGGTCCTGTTGAGTTCTTAAAATGAATACCGCACGCCCCCCCCCCCCCCCCCCCCCACACTGGTATGCACTGTTGCCAAAAGTTCCAGATTTGCTGGCACAATGTTTGGGGGTTCTGTACCATCGAATCTGGGTCTGTTCCGACTTGTCTGCTGCAAATTCACAGTGCTCTACTAGATATAAACAGGAAAAGTAGAAATGTGATATACACAGCGCTTATTTTGTGAAATCAAAGTGAACCCTTTACCAAATACATAAAAAAATAAAATTATTATTATAAACGTATACAAACCCAGCGATACACTGATTGAGGATATTGACAATGAAATATCTCAGTGGATTGGACAGATGAGTCGCATTGAGAAAATAAGCTGCTAGTCTTTATGAGAAAACAGTGGGACAAGCCACTGTAAAGGGAAACAAAATGGGAAGGTGAGTAGACAGCGCTTGGCAGTTAAACAAAGTAAGTGTCAATCAATATAAAAAACCAAAGATAGTAAATTAATATAAAATATATAAATGTAATAATATATAAAAGCAAATGCAATATATAAATACATGTAGAAAAAATATACACAAATATAACAAAAAATTACAATAAATCGTTAAAAACAAGAAACAATGGTATGTGCCTTTAAATACTAATGAACAGACACAGATACAAATGTAACCACAGGCAGAGTATCAAATTACTCACTTGCTGATTAGGTTAGCAAAATACCATGAATAGCAGTACATGGATACAAAAACATGCAGGTTAGTAAGGAAGGAAGAATTGAGAACCTGGCCAGGTAACTTCACTTAACAGGAGGGACGCGTTTCGTTCGGGGAACTTCTTCAGCCATTTGCTTTTATATATTATTAAATTTATATATTTTATATTCATTTACTATCTTTGGTTTTTTATATTGATTTACTTTGTTTAACTGCCAAGCGCTGTCTACTCACCTTCCCATAGATATACACAGGGCCGCTTTAACCAATGGGCAAACTGGGTACTTGCTCAGGGCCCACTGGTTAAGTTGGCCCCCTGCTGGCCACGGCACCCGCCTTGCAGCGAATCGCGTTGCTCAGCCAGAAAAAAAACTCATTAACACCGGATATGACATTATGTTAAATCCAGTGACCGTACTTCCCTCCTCTGTGCAGGAGGGAACACTGCACGGAGGAGACGACCAGAGCAGCCAGGAGTTGAGTACTGGGGAAAAGTGAGGGGGGTGGCATATCATTGGGGAAAATGGCTGGGACATATTAAATGGCAAATAATACTGGCGGATTATTGGGAAAATTATCCATGGCATATTAAATGGCAAAATAATACTGGCATACTATTGGGCAAATATCTGGTGCTTATTAATGGCAATATAATACTGGCATATTATTGGGCAAATTAGCTGTGGCTTCCTAATGACAAAATAATACTGACATATTATTGGGAAAATTATCTGGTGATAATTTTTTTGGGGAAATCATGTTTTTTATTAGTTTCATGAAAAACATAAAAAGCAACTATGACACTCAGGTCATGTGAGATTAATCAAGTATCAAATCAATATACATCAATCTGCTTAATATTTCAAGGAGAGAAGTGGGAAAGGTTGCAAGGAAAAGGAGAGGTAGTCGAGAAGAATAGGCGGTGAAAGCAGAGAAGGAAAGATGAGAAGACGAGTAGAGTAAGTAAGAGAGGAAAAATGATGACCCGACCCCAGTACTGCCGCCGGCAACGGGCAGACTGGAGTGCCACGAAGGAGATTAGCGGCACGGCTGCCTTAATTCTGCTATCAGACGTGGCAAAATGTGGTGCACTTAGGCATCAATGGCAGCAGGTCCTTTTGCAGGCTGCAGCCAAGCGAGGTTAAATCAGGCGGCTTGTGGGCCATCCTTGGTCGGGGCATGAACAGGGCCCGGGAAGGAAACGGACTTGGACCATGCAGACACCGGACATGTAGGCCTCCTGCAAAGCTAAGGTTACAGGCTTCAGAGCTCTTCTTGCTCTAATCGTAGTGGGTGACAAATCTGTGAAAAGAGCAATCTCCTGCTCAAGTATGTGTTTGGGTGGCATTGTGCGGTATGCTTGCAATATGGCATCCCTATCCGCAGGATAGTGGAGGGTGCACATGATATCTCTAGGAGGGAGCCTTGTAGTCCCTTACCCCTTCTCAGATGGTAGACTTTATCCACCTCAGTGGCATAGTCAGCAGGATGGTATTGAATAAGGCCTCAATCATTTTGTTCAATTCTGCGTCAGGGACCTCCTCCCAGACCCCACAGATTCTGATATTATAGCTGTGGCATATTAATGGCAAAATAACACTGGCATATTAATCGGTAAGCTGTGGCATATTTAATGGACAAATGGTGGCATATTTTAATAGGCAAACTGACTGAAAAAATGGGTTGAGGGGGGTCCACTGCTAAAGACTTTGCCCAGGGCCCACTAGGGTCCTAAAGCGGCCCTAGTGGGCTCTAATCAGTAACTAATTGATCTCCAGACACTCAGTATACGTACCTAGAGTTCAAAATAACCTGTTGTCATTTGGTGTCACCTTACCCTGCCCCCTTTTGACTCTACCCATTTCACTGAACGTTGCTGGCTATAGGTAACAGGGAATGCAAAGAAGTATACCAGCACTCAAATGAAAAAAGTGTGATTCAATGAAGGTATAAAGTGCACACAGACATAGGGATATTGAAAATTGAAGGATTGGGGGCAAATGTATGTATTTGGATTGAAAATTGGCTAAATGATAGAACACATAGGGTTGTTGTAAATGGTAAAGCTTCAAATTGGACCAGGGTAGTGAGCGGAGTACCTCAGGGGTCTGTTTTGGGACCTCTTCTTTTTAATCTGTTTATTAATGATCTCCCACGTTGTGCTGAGTGCCATGTCTCAGTGTTTGCTGATGACACAAAATTAGGTAAGGTAATAAAGACTAATCTTGATGTTTTTTCTTTACAGGAAGATTTGGACAGAGTAGGGAACTGGGCAAGAAAGTGGCAAATGAGGTTCAATATAGAAAAATGTAAAGTTATGCATTATGGGAAAAATAATAACAAAGCAACATATACGTTAAATGGTATTTCCCTGGGAAAAACTACTAACGAAAAGGATTTAGGAATCATTGTAGATAACAAACTTGGCAACAGTGCCCAATGCCAGTCAGCAGCTGCAAGGGCCAATAAGATATTGGCATGTATAAAACGAGGTATAGATTCACGGGAGGAGGAATCTCTTTACAAATCAATGGTAAGACCTCACCTTGAATATGCAGTACAATTCTGGGCACCAGTCCTTAAAAAGGATATTAAGGAACTAGAAAAAGTGCAAAGGAGAGCTACAAAATTAATAAGGGGATTGGAGGATCTTAGTTATGAAGAGAGACTTAAAAAATTGCATTTATTTACTTTAGAAAAAAGGCGTCTTAGAGGGGATATGATAACATTATATAAATATGTGCAGGGCCAATATAAGGAGCTCTCCAGGGACCTGTTCATTAATAGAAATGTACAAAGAACAAGAGGTCACCCCCTGAGACTGGAAGAGCAAAGATTTCATAGGCAGCAAAGGAAGGGATTCTTTACGGTAAGGACAATAAAATTATGGAACTCACTGCCAAGAGAGGTAGTGCTATCAACCACAATAGATGCATTTAAAAATGGTCTGGATGTTTTTTTAGAAAAGCAGAACATACAGGGGTATTAATAATAGAATGAGCATTAATAATAGAGCTTTTTGATCCAAGGAGAAATCTGATTGCCCTTTTGGAGTCAAGAAGGAATTTTTTTCCCCCTAGGAGGCAACATTCGAAAAAGCTTCCTTAGGGGTTTTTTTGCCTTCTTTTGGATCAAAACGCTGAAATGATAGGTAGAAGGGTTGAACTTGATGTACTTGTGTCTTTTTTCAACCTAAATTACTATGTTACTATGTTACTATGAAAACACCTAAATTTTAAATCAGGGTTGCTACAGCCGTGACACGTCATTTCTTGAGTTGTAGCAATGCTGATTTAAAATACTTGGGATTAACAGTACTCGAGAAAGTCAAAGTAGGAATAAGAGGGGGCAAAGTACATCGCCTAATTTGCCAACGAGAAGCATACTGGATATTCACCTTACATACAAGATACCCCAGAGGTTTAAGTGCTGCATACGATATATCTCATTTTTATTAAACAGTAAATGATATCCAAGTCGTGTCCAAGACTAAAGCATTGACAATGTGGCACATCTGGACATAATAAAATGAAATGAAAATCATTGATTATAGTAACGAAATTATAAAAAATATATAATCATAAAAGTTTAAATATTCATGTGTCCATAGGAGCAAAAACTATTGTTTATAATATTGTTATTGTTTGTTTTAGATGTCTGTCTCCTTTTTTCTTTCTGACTTCTCCAGGCATCCGTAAATATCAAATATATCAATACCTTTGCGATAGTGAATCTGATATACATCTCTAACATCTCAAGATTCCATAAATAAACGAACATATAAATATATACTTTATAACTATATACCTGTACGCATTTAGCAAAATATCTTTTTCATAATTGTGCTTTTTATTTAATAAAGATAAAAAAAGGCGTTTTCATGGAAATGTTATTACCAATGTTAACATTCATGTATAGCATTTGTATTAGTAATGTTATATATATAATACAGTATGCTACCTTTAACACTATATACAATTTTTAGACACTTTTTTCTATAACACCATCTTTATAACACTAATTGTATAATAATAATATATAATGTTTTATCACCTGTCATTGCAATAATTTAAAGATAATTATTCACATGCACTAACCAACAAAAATCTTTTGCATTTTTCGCACTTTAGCACAGTTTAGCTTATGTGGCACTTTTTTCAATTGTTTTCTATATGATGTCATTTGACCTTTTATTAGATTGCTTTGATGTTAGCATTTAACATGGCTTCACTTTATGTTACACACATATGATTAAGCGTCGCTGGATGCGAAACGCGTTAAGTGTTTGCAATATCCATATGTCTGCTTGCACTTTATACCTTCATTGAATCCCCCTTTTTTCACTGGATTCCATGAGTGCCGGTATACTTCTTTGCAGTCGTGGATCAAACTGCAGCTGGGTCGGCTGTTCCTCGTGCCTGAGCACCTGAATCTTGGAAGTGATATATCGTATTTACTTTGCCAGCGGGTGTGAGCCTGAATTCTTTACTCCGGGAAGAGTGTGCTTTTTTGTTCTATAGGTATGGGACATTAAAAATTGAACAACAGTGTTCTAGTATATTAATTCTTTCCTGGTACATTATTTAATAAGACTATGTTCCAAGCATAAATTTATTATGAAAATGGTCATTGGTAAAGTATAAAAATCTGCTCATTCATAAGGCACCATTATTAAGAAAACTTAATATTATTTCCCAATATCCCTTTGCACTAGCCTGATTCATTTCTCTATCTGTAAAAATTGTTTGCTGTCAGTAAAAAAAAAATGTTTGTCAGCAGGTAATCCTGATAACCATTTTAGTTGCAAATCCATTTATATATGTTACATATCCCTCTGGCTGTCCTGGGGTGAAGCTCTTTGCCCCCTGCTGGTCTTTGTCTGTACACTGAATTTTGCAGACATCCAGCCTGTGGTCTGTCTCATTGTTATAAGTTATTTTGTGCTCCATTTACTGTGCTGTGGATGTGTAGATAGAGTTTGTATCTTCTATCTCCTCCTGCACCAGAGCCAGTGAACCCAAACTAGACTCAATTCTCAAAGGAAATACCAATTTCTGTCAGCTGAGAGATTGAAGGCTTTCTCCTTCCACACAGTTAAAGAAATGCCCACATGGCAGTGTTGTGATTTTAGAAACACAGTATATTCAGGGGTGTGGAAATGAAAAAACAAACTACTTGTCCAAGGGACTAGAGTGGTAGCCCAATCTGCTTGTCCTGATACAAAAATTGTGTCAATGAAAACCGGATTTAAACAAGGTCTTTATTGATAGCAACTTAGGAGACAGGCGTAACAATACCTAAATGCAACCAACGAATGGAAGTAGGTAGAGAACTTAAACAGGACAGATATCTTGATGAGAATTGTAGCTTACTTGATCAAAAAATAACTAATGCACACAGTCATTTACCCATGCACATACGTGCACACATTCACCTTCTTTAGGAAATCATACGCTATTATATTATGTAGGGACATAATTAAAGGGGCATTCATGTCTTGGAATTACCTAGCGAGAAAACATTCAGTGGCACTGGCCCCACTAGCAGTCTTTAAAAAAAAAAAAATATATATATATATTTATACACACGCCCTTAAAGGACCACTGACAGTTCTAACATGTCATTGGTCCTCTAAGGAATAACTTCTTATTTTTATAATATAATTTTTATATTATTTAACCCTTTTCCACTTGTAGGACGTTCTATGCTGTTCTACTTTTTACTATCTAGAGGCCAGTAGGACGGCACAGAATGTCTTGCATTAAGCAGCTCATCGTGGCTCCCTGCGATGAGCTGTGTGTGGATCCGGTCCCCACTGTAGATGAGGAAACTTTTAGTGTGCGTCGGCTTCATTTTACTGAAAAAAAACCTGCAGGTTGGCATAAACCATCTTGACAGGAACAGCTCATCACTGCTCCCCCCGATGAACTGTGCTGAGGATTCTGCTGCAGTGACTTGCAGCGGGATTCCCAGTGTCAGATGAGGCCAATTTGAGTGTGACATACAAAATGTGCATCTGCAAACTTCCAGGTTCAGGCATGCCTCCGCGACGTCACAGGATGTCGGCAGGGGCCGACATAGTCTATAGAGACCCTGATCGGGTCCCTGCTTGTATGTTCCCGATCATGAAAAAAAAGGTTTGATTTTTATATATTTTATATAAATATTATTTTTATTTCTTTTAAATCAATTATTTGTGTTTTTTTAATTCAGTTTATTTTTTTTTTATTTAACCCTAACTTTAGGGTTAGGGTTATGATTAACCCTAACATTTGGGTTAGAACAGGGGTGGGAAACTTTTTTTTCTATCAAGGGCTATTTGGATATTTCTAACATAATTCGAGGGACATACAACATTTTTAACTTAAAAATGACCCTCCTATATTTGGTTAAAGATTTATTTAACTGACCCCTAAAGATTGCCTGGAACTGCTTCTCTTTGGTGAGGCATGTGATGTTAATCATGAAACCATAGAAAAAAGGATAGAGGGTCGCCTGCTTGCAACAATGACGAACAGGACATATACTGTGTATCAGCGTTCATTGCAAATTGAACACCACAGCTAAAGCTATAGTGAGAATCACCCGGTGGGGCAGAGAAGCCTACGCATTTCGCACTTGTGTACTAACGCTTCGTTAAGGGCATAAGTGAAACAAATGTCTCTATATTGATTCAAACACAAATAGAATAATCATAACTGCCTCCCCTGCAAATATTTACCATTTCTTACATGTCTATTATGTTACTTGATTGTATCTTAACGTTTAATTATTTAAGTAATTACTCCACACAGGTATTTAAGTGAATTTCCGCTTTTCACTTATGCCCTTGACAAAGCGCCAGAACACAGGTGCGAAACGTGAGGCTTCTCTGCTCCACAGGGTGATTCTCACTATAGCTTTAGCTATGGCGTTCGATTTGTAATAAATGCTGATACACAGTATCTTCCAGTCCTGTCCGTCATTGCTGCAAGCAGGCGACCCTCTGTCCTTTTTTCTATGGTTTCATGATCTAAATCAGGGCGAGAGTGCAGAGAGGTGTGGCCATCTCCATAACACGGAAATAGTAAGTGCGGACCCAGTCGTTCCAGTTTTTATGCAGGCATGTGATGGAAGCTGGTGTTGATAATGCACAGCATCACTTTGCCAATTAAAATAAGCCACTGTCAGGTACCAATTAACATGCCACAGTCACTTTGTCATTAAAATATGCAAATGTCAGATATTAATAACCATAAAAATATGAATATGGGTTATTAAATACAATGCAACAATTATTAATAAAATAATATTTGAATTTATTGAATATAAAATAAAGATCAAACAATAAGCAAAGTAGTGTAACAACAAAATACAATATCAGTAGATGCTAATCATAATTCACATGCAGGATTTATAACAGATGTACATAAGATAAAACATTATTTGTGCAGCTCTTTAGCTGTATCAACATGCATGTAGTATAATTTACTATGCAGTTACATTTTTGACCACAAGATGGCAGTGCATTTTTTTTAGATACAACCACACGTACATTAATAATGATTAGTAGTTAAAATAGTTAATGATAGTACACCACAATTACCTACAAATTACCAGCATATATTCTGCTTAAGGTAAGATTCCTAAATCATTTAACTCAGGGTGGCTAATTATTAATCTGCCCGGTCAATGACATGTAGGCTTTCTAGCGTAGATTTTAAGAATAAGAATCTAAAATAATCTCAGGAGATTAGGTAAAACATATTTGGCTGAATAGCTAGACCACAAGAACTTCTGATTCTTTGTAATATCTATAGGATATTCCTCTGACTTGCTTCTGCAGAAATGATAAGAGATACACATCAGGCTAAAACATATAGATTTCATAAATTGTTGAATTTAAGTTTAATTTACCCAAATATATATATACTAATTACATCCATAAAAATTGAGACCACGACGTTACACTAGGTGTGTTTATAATAACCATTATTAGATTCTTCAAATCTAATTCTTGCAGTCTGTGTCTTCAGCCCCCTTTCTCCTCTTGTTTGTATATAGACACAGCTGTGTCTGCATACATACAATGAAATGTGGCTAGAGTCATAAAACTTCCACTAACAATGCCCACCTTATCTGTTCTGGCTTGTACTGAACATCTCCAGAACTCTTATCAATAACAGATTTGGTTTAAGATAACAGAGTCAGGAATGCTGAAGACTTTCTTTTGTCCTCAGAGACACAGAATAAGATGTGAACAGACAGAAGGATGTCCAAAAACTGACACAAAATGGAGGCTGTTGGCATCCATCTTGTTATCCTTGGCTTCTTCTTTATTCATATGTACCAGTCTTGAGATTACTGTTCAGTACCTCTGATCTCTGACATTCAGTTTGCCTATTAAAATATGCCCCTGTTTGTCCATTAAATATTTCACAGCTTTACCATTAATATGCCAGTATTATTTTGCCATTAATATGCCAGAGCCATTTTGCCATTAGTATGACACTATTATTTTTCCATTAATAAGCCACAACCAGTTTTCCCCACAATATGCCAGTATTATTTTGGCATAAATAAGCAACCGTTTTCCCAATAATATGCCAGTATTATTTTGTCATTAATAAGCCACAGCCAGGCTGTCTCCTCTGTGCCGTGTTCCCTCCGGCATAGAGGAGGGAAATACAGTCAGCAGATATGACGTAATGTCATATTCGGTGGCAATGATTTTTTTGTTTTTTAACTTTTTTTCTTCCCCAAAAAAAGGTTCAGTAGCGTGATTCGCTGCGAGTGGGATGCCGGCAACATGACAGGTGTCACGCTGGGGGACATCCATGGCCAGCGGGGGCCCCCTTAACCATTAGGCCATGGGCAAGTGCCACTTTGCCCATTGGTTAAAGCTGCCCTGGGTGTGCAGCAATGTGCAATGTCACTGCCGAGAGAGAAAGAGGCAGCATTGGCACAATAAATACAAGAAATGCATTTGTTTAATATAATTTTTATTGAAAATTAAAAAGTAATTTACATGTTAATATATACAAGTTAAACTTTTTTCCTATAGGGTAGTCTTATATTCAGGCTTTTAGTTTTTTTCCTAAAGCAATATCCAAGGTTTGGGGGGTCGTCTTATAATCAGGGTCGTCTTATATTCAAGCAAATATGGTAATTAGGCAAGATCAGTCCTATCCCCTTTACTATATTCAGTATAAATTTGGAACACATTCATTTTGTTAAGTGTTTTGCTCAACATTGAGTTATTAATGGGATTGTTTAAATTGAGTATTCGATTCATTTTGTAGACATGGGGGCAATTAACTAAAATTTGATTTTGGCCAGAGAAGGTCGATTTTGACCTCCAAATTCAGTGCCCTTGAACTATTCACTACAGTAAATGTGGCTTCCAACTCCACATTCTTCAACCTCCCATTTCACCATATCGTTTATGGACTTAGTCTCAAAATCACATTTTAACCTCCTGTGACTGCAAAGTTTCGGGAGTTTTATGTAAACTTTACAGTGCTGGAGAGGCACCTCCACCAAACAGTGCTCAAAAGTGCGTGATTTTTTAGACATAGGCTGCACAGGCACAACCAAAATCTACGGATTTGGCGTAGATAGCGCAGACTCGCGAAATTTGTTGTGAGTTTTCTTTATTCATTGGCACACATGCCGATTGCAAAAGTATCTGGCGCAATCTGCGTGTGCCCCATGTTTACACATGACCCCCAAAGTCTAATTAGACCATAAAATTCGACCTCCTCAGTATACCCCGTTCAGCAGTAATTTCAGATCTCCTCGTCCTCGCAAAAATTGTTAGTGGATACCATTTTGTGGGGTTGAAATGAGGAGGAATTGCATCTGTCAGAGTTTGCAGGTCAAATTTTGTGCTAATTTCCACCTCCAAACTCGGATTTTAGTGAATATCCCCCATGATATTTAACACAGTTGTCAACCTTGTGTTTGACAATCTTTGAATCAGTATTTTTTTCATATTGGTGTTGATTGTGTGAAAATACCTTTTCCTAATCCATCTACAATGCTTGCACTTACATGAGTAGTTTTTCGGTTATATACATTATCAAATGTTTTTCCATGTGAATAAGCCAGAGAAGTGTTAAGGTGGGTGCACTGAACTATGAGGGCAGAGGGGGGCTGCAGGATCATTGGGTTTGTTCTCCTTTGCCGCCCTTGCACCACTTCATTAAACACAGCACCAGAAGGTCATGTGATCCAGCGCTCTTACCGAACATGCTCAAGGAGAAGATGAGAAGGTGGAGTCTGTGCATCAATGGATTGTACAGACCACTAAACGTTCAGGGAGGTACCAACCGATGAGAAGTTCCAGCAGGCCCACAGAAGCAGCAGCAGAGAAACAGTAGGCTTGTTAGGGTAGGTTAACCTCATATAAAGAATAGGACAAAAACCTGACAAGCAGGGTAGTGCAGCAAAAACTATTTTATTTAATTGTGTACAGCCCCTGCTGTCAGAGTGGCATGGTCTGCTCTCTTTCTCTCACTCTAGAAGGTCTCCTCCCCTTCACAGACAGAGTCTCTGCTTGGTCAGAGATATAGCTAGCATGCTGCAGGCATAAGGTAGTTGATTTAAAAAATATATTGGGTTAGTTAATCTCCAGCTGTTTAAACCAAATTTCCCATGAATCCCAGGGTCTTCTAGAGACAGGACAATCCACAAGGAAAGGAAAAGTGTCAAACTGTGTACGTTAAATTACACTGAACAAAATTATAAACGCAACACTTTCGTTTTTGCCCCCATTTTTCATGGTATCAAGATGCTGATTTGACAGCATGATTATTGCAAAGATGTGCAGTTTTTATCACACAGCACAATGCCACAGAAGCCTGCTGACTGCAGGAATGTCCACCAGAGCTGTTGCCTGTGAATTGGATGTTCATTTCTCTACCATAAGCAGTCTCCAAAGGCGTTTCAGAGAATTTGGCAGTACATCCAACTGGCCTCACAACCGCAGACCATGTGTAACCACACCAGCCCAGGACTTCCACATCCAGCATCTTCACCTCCAAGACTGTCTGAGACCAGCTACCCGGACAGCTGCTGCAACAATCGGTTTACATAACCAAAGAATTTCTGTGCAAACTGTCAGAAACCGTCTCAGGGAAGCTCATCTGCATGCTAGTCATCCTCATCAGGGTCTCGACCAGACTGCAGTTCGTTGTTGTAACCGACTTGAGTGAGCAAATGCTCACATTCAATGGCATCTGGCACTTTGGAGAGGTGTTCTCTTCACGGATGAATCCCAGTTTTAACTGTATAGGGCAGATGGCAGATGGCAGACAGCGTGTATGGCGTCGTGTGGGTGAACGTTTTGCTGATGTCAATGTTGTAGATCGAGTGGCCCATGGTGACGATGGGGTTATGGTATGGGCAGGCGTATGTTATGGACACTGATATGCCACACCTGTGAGGTGGATGGATTGTCTCGGCAAAGGAGAAGTGCTCACTAACATAGATTTAGACAGATTTGTGAACAATATTTGAGAGAAATAGGTCTTTTGGGTACATGGAAAAAGTCTTAGATCTTTGAGCACAGCTCATGAAAAATGGGGGCAAAAACAAAAGTGTTGTGTTTATAATTTTGTTCATTGCATATAAAAGTACAAACTTTATTATAGGAATACCACTCATAAAACTGTATCATCTCTAGACCAGCTCTATTTGCAAAATGCGCATAAAAAATATAGGGTATGGTTTTACCGATCCCAAACTCATGGCCGCCAAGATGTTTGTCACTATGAGACTGTATGTTGTATTCAGGCTTTGTGGCTGTTTCCACTTCAGCCTCTAGTAGCCGCCATTCAAAGTGTTTCCATTCTCCTCCTGTTATGTCAGCTGCCTTGTTAACCTGAGCCCAACCCTATTTAAACCTGCAGCTAATTGCAAACACTGCCTTTGCATTGCTTTGGTTACTGCCTGTATAGTGCCTCTGTGCCTGGACTAGCGTTTCAGATTCTTTCATTTGATTTTCCTGTTGCTGGTTATTGCCAGTCCTCGAACAATCCTGTTTTCTGCCTGTCCTGACCTATTTGCCTGCCTTGTTCGTTTAGTGTTTTTCCTCCACTCCTCGTCCTAATCCGGATTGCTGACTATTCTATTTTTGTGTAATTTTTTTGTGTGTTTTTGCCAGCTTCAGTGTGTGTCTCAGTCAGTGTGTTAAAGTCCTGGGTGGTCATTTACCTGAGGCTCAACCATAGGGTATGAAAAAGCACTGTACTGATTCCTATTCTGTTGCAGCAGCTACCAGCCCAGTCTCAGTTACTAGTCCAGTGCCCTGCTCAGAGGGCCCTGCTCAGAGGGCTGCCAGTCTCCTTCACCAGTCATGTCTGAGGTTCCATTCAATCCTTAGTTATGCATTGTGGGGTGCAGACTGACCTCACACCATGCCTTCAACGAGACTATTCCCTGGTCTGTTATCCCAGGTTGTGAGAGACAAGCTGATACTCCTCCAATAGCTGGAATTTAGGAGGGTCCTCCTCTCTGTTGGAATCGGTAGCCACCAAGCTCCCCCAGTATGGAATATGAGGAGTCCGGATGGGTATCACCAACAATCACAAAACAAAAACAGATTTTGTTGGGAAACACCTACACTAATACAGACAATCACACCATCTATATACTCCCCTCCCAATCATACTGTGTGTGCCCATAATTGATATGGAACTGTAGATAAGAGGTAATGGCCTAGATACAATGAACCCCATTACCCCAAAAAGTGGCAGTAGCAGTAAAACAATGCCCACCGGGTGTGGTAAAATCATTAATGCACCTAAAATATTGCACCTGTTAAAATAACGCCAATACTTGGTATGTAGGTCTACCTAACCCGTAATAAAAAGCAGTATTGAAACACTGCTCTGTGCACACCGCACAGTGGTTCAGTGAGGGCCAGCAAAAATGAACAGGCAAAAAAATCATACATTTCTGTTTGTTAATATCCCAGTTCTCAAAAAGACCAGCTAAATACTTAAAACAGCTGATATATAAACATTAACACTTTCAGTGCTGTAGGGAACACAAGCAATACTCCCCACAGCACTGAAAGGGTTAACTCCATCATTAAATAAAAGGTTCTGTGGAGCCAAGGAGGCATGACCAATGCCTGCCATTAGGGTCTGGAGCTGCCAAAGTGGCAATTGGCCCTCCAACATAATACTAGGACCAAAGGCATCCTGATATTACACAGAATTTACCACTTTGTGAAAGGGGGAAACCAAAAGAATTTCTGCACCCGGTGTCAATGACTCTAGGCTCTGTCCTGGCAAGACCAGACATTTTTTTTTTTACTGGGCACATACATATAACATTAACACACTACAGTATGTTGAATTCATATATTCAAAGGGAACCAATTGAAGCTCCACTCTATGCAAAACTGTTTTGTTGCCTGTACCCTAACCATACCTCCCCTAAATGTATTCATTTCTACTGTTTTCTTGCTATTTAAATTTTAAGAGCTTTAAGAGTTTTTCTCCTACCTGCTTTGAGGTGAGTGCGCTGTTCTCTTTAGATTTTGTATGTATGTATGTGTGTGTGTGTGTGTATATATATATATATCCCCACCATAATATAAACATACCCTCAGGGCAGTAGAATTGAATCTTCAATTCTTACATATCACACAGTTTTACATTCAAAAATGTAAAATATCTTTACATTTAGATATGGGATTAGCTGTTGCTTGACACTATTCTACCTCTGATGTGCAAGACCTACTTATACTTAATCATGGGGTCTGTTCCACATAAGCTGACAATGAGCTGTCAGGTGTTATAATGGACCAGTTCTGCCTCACCAGTTGAGTAATTAACACCAGTGCTGCAGTATAACATTGTTCCTGGATACAAACTAGTAATAGGACGATTATGCCATATCAGTAGTAATATCACAAAATAAGGCACCGTATCTTTTATTTGAAAATGTCACTGTTTACCACAGAAACATGTAATTCCTTCTCATACTATTACTTTTCGAAACCTGTGTTTCTATAGGTCAGATACAAATATCCATTCCTATACTTGGGAAAATAGGCAGCTCAGTGTGGCCCACTCCAATTTCTCTATTAGAGGGGGCAATTCAATGCATTTAGAACAATAACTATTGTGCATAACATAATATTTCTGAGTCTTTTGTTAAATACTATAAAATATTAACGTTCACTATGGGCTTTATTCATGGGGGAATTGCAGCAAATTGAAAATAATTTTTTCCAACTCGGCTACTTTGCCCTTAAGTTAGAAATTCCCTTGTCAGTTCCTTGCGATTAAAAACTTCATTCAGCCCAATGTCTCAGTTCTATTCATAGTTTTAAGCACCTCCTCAATATCATCACCCAATCCCTGTATTGCCTGGAATACATGTTTATAGTTTTAATAGTCCTATGATTTCAGTTTATTATGATTTTGTAGGTAAACAAATGTGTATTTCTTGTTATTTGTCATTGCATGGTCTGATCTTGGAGTGAATTTGCTGGGATGTCCACTCCTGGGACTTGTTTGGAAATGAAACACAAAGTAGACAGAGAAGCACTCCAAAGTGATATCAATAAATATAATGTGGTGCATCACCCCAGGGGGAGTCCATAAAGCACCCCAAGAAACTTTTTTTGGAAATGGCCTTATAACCCTTCTCAGTTTGATGGGCAGCAGCTGCTTCTCTAAGATCATTGCTGATGTCTTCCCTCATTGGCATTGTGTTAACATACACCTGAATGCTCCAGATCAGCCAACTGCTAAAACTTTGGCTTTTATAGAGGTGATTATCGGTACCTATCTGCTACTTAGCCTCTTAATGCCTATGGAATCAGTAAGGGTGTACTTTGTTTTTCACACATGACCATTTGGGCTTTATTTTTGTTAAATAAATCATGATACAGTGTAATATGTCATCTGATGTTATATTTAACTAATTTTAACACCTGGTGAGGAACAGTAGATTTGTTACTATATCCTGAATTGTAAAAAGATAGAATTCAAAGAGGATGTACTTTCTTTCCCCATGACTGTATGTGAAACAGTATTGTTCTCAATCAGTATTGTAAAGTTACATAGAGTGGTCCATTAATGTATATGAGTGGTAGTTCTGTATACATCAGGCAGCAGAAGGGTCATACTCTCCCTTTCTTCCCCCTATCATAGGAGATTTTTAACATCTGTTTTACCAGAGCTTGGAAGATGTTGCTCTTAGCTGAGTTAGTTTTGTATTGCAAGGAAATCAATACAGCTATAAGTACAGTTACAGAGTATGTGTATAAGTATGTGTTCACATTGTTGAAAGGTCCATTTAAGGACTTTAAATCATATATTGGGATAAGGTTTCACTTTGCCCAGCACATTTATAGAAATGGTGTAGTACAGTCAGTGGTGTAACCTGGTTTTGGGCTGCCTTAGACAGACTAAATTCGGGCACCCCCCCCCCCCCCCCGACCCACATTGCACACCCAGGACATGCCCCATCCCCCACTTTGCAAACCCACAACATGTTCCATCACCCTCATTGCACACACATTACATGCCCCATCACACACACATTAAATGCCTCATTACCTCATTACATGCCCCATCACCCACATTCCACACACATTAAATGATGCCATCACCCCATTACATGCCCCTATCACCTCCATTACAAGCACACATCACCCCATTACATGCCCCCATCATCTCCATTACATGCACCCATCACCCCCATTACATGCCCGCAGCACTCCCATCACATCAATAGGTTACATGCCCGCAGCACCCCATGACTTACCCTGGACAGCTCTGCCTCGTGACTAGTGGCAGGCAGCATGGTGTCCTGCCTTTTCGGCTCCCCGCGTGGTGAGTGCCAACAGCTCACATATCCTACCGTACAGGGAGCTGAACAGGTAGTATGGAGGTTTGTCTCTGCCCCTGGGCACCGTACAGACACCATGCTGCCTGCTTGCAGGCAGAGCGGATATGAGGGTAGATCTTCCGCTCTACCCAGCCATTGTCTCGGCCGGAAAGCAAGTTTTTTTTTAAAGGGGCAGTGTCATTTTTCCGCTGCCCCCCAGTCAAACAAGGTAAGTGCCGCCTTGAGTACAGGACCCATCAGCATGTAGTTAGCAAGACACAAACCTGGTACCAGTATATAGTTAGCAAGATAGATGTGGTACAGCATAGGTAACACCAATCTATTGTTAGCCAGTCACATAGTTAGTACATCATAATCCCATCAGTATATCCAGACACATAACAGCATACCTTCTATATACAGATAGTATACAGCACATTTCCCATTGATATATGGTACAGTATTGGCCCAGCATTATTTACTGTCTGCTGTAGGCTAACCTTCCTATGTTCAGAAACATGTAAATTGCTGGTTGAACTGTTGTTTAGTCACCTGGCTTTCATCATAGATTGAGCTGGTCTTACAATCATTCAGGACCTCCCATTTCTACAGATCTGAATGACCTTCAAAATTATGGAAGGCCATTCTAATATGACCGAAGATGGGGTGATTTGATTGAGACATGAGACATTTACTGTTAAAACAACAATCTGGAGGATGATGGGAAACAGCTGGGTATGTTGATAACACGAAATGAACACTCAGCTTCTTATGTCATGTTTAGTATTAATAAACTGGTTCTGTAAAAAAATACCATTTGATCTGAAATTGCTAAATAAAAAAAAAAAGATTTTCAGGCTTTACACAAACACAAGATTTTATGCGTACAAAATGCTGGATAGACATACCCTGAAAAACACAGCAGGATTATGATTTAACCAATTGCCCAGCGATGGACTAATGAAAAAAGCAGCCAGAGAAAGACATTCTATAAGGTTCTGTAAGCTTTCCATTGAAAAGATGGATATTTCACATTGTTGCAGCTGATTTATTTTATAGTAAGTGTACTTGAGATTCTAATTCTACAAAGCTTTTATCTATTTCAAGATCTCCAAAATGTAATAAATGTACAGCCCAAGAAAAACATATTTAACATTTTTTTCTTTATTCATCTTATATTGTGTCCTTCTATTAAGAATGATAAGGTAGTTTGCTTCACTATTCTTAAGACTTTCCAAGGCTATTTCGGCATCCGACTTTGACTTAGAAAAAGCCCCCCTGGTTCTTTCTCATTGAAAGTAATTGAAGGCAAATTGATCAAGCCTATTTTTGAGACTTAGTCAAGCTTGGGTGCCGAATTTGACTTAGTCTTAAAAATAGCTTTGATCATTTCGCTTCCCATTACTTTCAAAGGGAAAGATTCAAACCTGGGGTTTTTTTTCTAAGTAAAAGTCGGGTGCCAAATATGACTTAGTCTCAAAATCAAAGTCGACCTCAAATGTTGAATTTTAGTGAATAGACCAATTTGTCTTGATTGATGATGTTTACTTGTGAAAGTGACTGATCTAAAATAACAAACATCACCTCTTGCAAAAATCTGAGAATCCTTTCACACAATGGTGAGAATGAAAATGCAATTGAAATCATAATTTTTAACAAAATGTATGATACCATCCATTTTCAAGGAATATTAAAATAAATACACAAAGCCACCTAGCTCCACTTTCCACTTGATCTCCAAACCCCTTTCAAAAGCTATGATATTTTAATTATCTAAATAGTAGCTTGCTACGAGAGAAACCCAGGTGTTTAGGAGGCAAACAATTTTTATTTAGAAAGGATAACAGATTTTTTTTAAGACCACATACACCGCTCAGCAACACTCATACATACATACATACATACATACATACATACATACATACAAATACCTCTCCAGCATTACTATTGTATAGAGAATTGTAAGCTGAGGTTGCAGTGATCTACCATGGCAAAGGGGTAGATCGTTTTTTAGGGTCTTGCAGAAAAGTTAATTAATTAGTGCCATTATTAAAAGGAAAATAGGAGAGCACAAGGTATCCAAAACTATTGGGTTAATCTCTAGTTTTGTCCACTGTTATCACTAACTGCAATATCAGTCATGTACAAAAAAACAAATGTGGTAGTTTTTGTGTGTGTAAGTGGGAGTCTGTGTGTGTGTAAGTGGAAGTCTGTGAGTGTATGTGTCTAAGTGGGACTCTGTGTGTGTGTGTAAGTGTGACTGTGTGTAAGTGGGAGTCTGTGTGTGCGTGCGTGCAAGCGGGAATGTGTATGTCAGTGGGAGTCTGTGTGTGTCTAAGTGGGAGTCTGTGTGTTTGTGTGTGTGTAAGTGGGACTGTGTGTAACTGTGTTTTCCCTATGTGTAAGTGGGAGTCTGTGTGTATGTAAGTGGGAGTCTGTGTGTGTGTCAGTGGTCGTCTGTGTGTCTCAGTGGAAGTCTCTGTGTGTGTGTCTGTGGGAGTGTGTGTGTCTAATTTGGAGTCTGTGTGTGTACATGTCCAAGTGGGAGTCTGTGTGTGTGTATACATCACCCCCATTGACTCGAAACACATACTTAAGGAAATAGATGTTTGCATTTGCTACTCCAGTTGACCTTGTATTCCAACTCCATTGTTAATACCTAACAGTTCACTGTCTAGTGAATGGACTTTATTTCTAGATACTCAAAAACAAACTTGAAAACTATAGAAACCTTAATATAATATTCCTGGTAAGACACATTACAAATAAATTAATACATTTGGATAATAAATGAGAGATTTACTAACTTGTAGTAATAACAACCAGTATGTTATTGTATAGAGGCTCACACTAATGATTAAAAGTACACTCCCACCCAAATTTTTTTTTATTTTGTATTGTTGATTTCAGATATGTCTCTGTTTTTGTTATGTGACTGTATTTAATAAAATATGTAACTAAACAAGTGTGACTGGGTGCCACCATTTTATCAAATATAGTGTTTTTGATTGCCACTCCCTAGTGACTTTACAGCACAAATTTCTCACTTTTGGGCTGGGGACACAGAATGCAGTGTATAAGTCACAATTCTGATCATAGACATGCATTGATTGGTAGGGTAATGTCACTATTGCACCACAAGGGGGCAGAGTTATGATCCTGTTTGATAAAGTTAATCTCCTCCCGTTGTGTTGGAAGGCAGGTTAAAAAAAAGTTTTACACAGCCACCTAGTCCTGCCCACTATTATACACAGGAGCCAGTAAGAGAGCAGGGGAGTATCTTATGACATCATCATGCAGGCTTTTGCAACAGTTGTAAAGTGAGACAGGCTTGAAGATTTTGGTTAATGTTGCATCATGGGAAATATTCACAAAATTGAGCTAGGAGATAAACACATAATTTTACGTTTCCTTTTATATGCAATTAATTAAAATATGTAAAAAAGAAGAAAAAAAAAACACAGTGGCATATGATTTATATATGTGTTTGTTTTAAATGACCAGGTTATCTAGTTACATCTTATGTAGGTGGTAGTGTCCCTTTAACTTGGATAAACAAAGAAATTTCTTATCCAAGTTTGCATTCTTTATTTTCTGGTATATCTCCCAAAATGCCTACTCACGTAAAATAAATCCCCATAGACAACATCATTTCTCTGATGTAACATTGGAACAGAGCAAAGTAAACAATGTCTGTAACATCAAAGCTTTCTATATTCAAGCAGACAATAATATTAATTTTTACAGGCTTTGGATATTCAAACCTCACTAATCCATACTGTGAGTCTTAAAATCGTGTTATTAAAAGCAGAGAAAACAAACTTCCTTGGGTAAAATACAGTTTTTTTTTAAAAACTTACTGAGAAGAATTAATCTCATTTCCATATTGTACCGATTCTCACAAGGCCTCCAAAGTAAATTCACATTTGTTATTCTATTTCTTCCACATCTGAATTATAATCACTATTCCCATTGACACCTCATTTCCTAACATCACATTTTCTGTGGAGATATGTTCAGATATTCATTTAATCGTAGTATGCACTATTAAAAGGAGGCCATAGTACCATAATGCTTTATGACAGAGAGTATTAAGCAAGATAAGTCTGCAGTATACAACCGATGTTATGCAACTGTGTAGGCGCCTTCCAGTGCTCAAAGTCATAACGTGAGTTTTTTCATGAGCCTGAGCCACTTTGTTGTGTATTGTTCTGCAATCGCCTGTAGTAGAAATCAATATGACAGGCCCAGATCTCCAGAGATCAAGAGAAAAAAAAATCTTTTATGTTACTGTACCCTTCAGTAGCATCTTCAGCTTTATGTCTAACCCAACTCTTCCTTTGTCTCTACACACTGCAGCAGCTAAAATTGCATATCATAGAGATTATTCCATTATTTCAGATTATATACACAAATATACTTAATCACAGATAGGCAAAGTGTCCTAACAAGGACACAGTGTCTGTGGCATGGTCTGTGAAGGTCCATAGAACTTCATTAAATTGTCCAACACAGACTCCAGTAAATGTCCACCATGAGCAATGTTCTAAACATAATTATACAGTAACTGCCCAAAAAAGAGGATGTAGAGATCATAGATCATAATATAGTGGACCAATTTAATGCTCTATTAATACATAATTTACATTAAATTAAGCTGTTTCCCTAGATAACAGTTTTCCATGTCAATCGCCCCTCTTGGTTGAACAGGAATTGCTTCCTAACCTACAAATTTTAGACATGATACAGAACGATAACCAGCTTCATGAAAGTGTACATCCATATAGACTTTCATTTACTCTTGTCAGTGCTCAAGATCTTTTTAATGTTTATTATTGCTGACTTGTGTTCACGTATTCTCTCTCTTAATGGTATGGTAGTATACTCAACACAAAAATTGGAGCATGATAAAACAGGGCTCAACAAACCTCAGTCGCCAGGTCACCATGGTGACTAGAAAATTAGACCTGGTGCCCAGGAAAGGTCATACCCACATGGTGCTACTTGCCCTGGGATAAGTTAAAAAATGTTTTTTCAAAAAATGTAACAATCAGTGTGCGGAGTGGGAGCAGAGTGTGCGCCACACACTTCAGTGTCAGAGTGGCGGGTGTCACGTGACATCCTGCCGCTAACCAGTAGTGTCAAGACGGCCTGTGCCTGTGACAGGCATGGACCAAGCTGGAGCAAAATCCTCCCTCCCTGCTTCTTTACCTCATTGCATGGGGGGAGTTATTGATAGAGGTACTTTTTTTTCCCCCCTAAAAAAACCTGAGAGCTTGTGTGTGAATGTGGCTGACTGTATGTATGTATGTATGTGACTTTCTCTGTGTGGATATGTATGTGATTGACTGTGTCTCTGTGTGTATATGTAGGTGGCTGACTGTGTCTCTCTGTGTGTGTATGTATGTGGCTGACTGTGTCAATGTGTGTGTGTGTGGCTGACTTTATCGCTGTGTGTGTGTATGTGACTGACTATATCTCTGCGTGTGTGTATGTGACTGACTGTGTGTGTGTGTGTATGGTTGCGTGAATGTGCCGTTGTCTGGCTCCTAGATTTTTTTAGCTGGCTCCTAAAACGAAATGAAATTTGTCAAGCCCTGTGTTAAAATATATATCATGTGGTCAGTAGAACAGGTAATAATGTATCGTATAATGGGCACCTTTCCCCCACTTATAGGATGATTTATAGATTTTGCATGGTCATTGGCAAATGTGAGTAAATGAAAACTTACTCAGTTACATCAGTCAGACTTTATCTAAAATTGTTCCTAAGAATTATCACAAATAATGTATTTAGATAGCCAAACGCTATTCTGAACCACTGCATTAAAACTACTGTCCATGAAAAGGCTGTTATCTTGCAAGATTAGCACAAACTACTTTGAGTGATCAGTGAGAAAAAGATATTCATCATGCTGTAAAAAACAATATAGATTGTTACCTGAGTAGGTGTTTTATGTAGTTTTCTATGTTTATCTTTATCAAGGATGCCAATCATTTTTTAGATGCCTGTATCTATTTTATTACTTCATTAACCAGCTAGCCATGTATATAAAGGAACACAAACATGTCCTGGACAGACTCTTAAAAACATGTTATGTGTTTTGTGCTACTGTAGCACTTAATAAATACTTACCTATAGAACAGGGGTCTCCAACGTGCGGCCTGTCTGGCAGCGAGGTGCGGTCCGCGCGAGCTCAGCAGCTGTTGGCCCGTGCGGAAGGAGCGTTAGGGAACAAAGTTCCCTACACTTAGCTCCTCACGCTTGTGCGCACAACCCCTCCTCTACCCTGCACATGAGGTCAGCGCAAGGGTCAGAGGAAGGGGAGAAGCGGACCAGCAGCGTGTACTTCACGCATTGAAAACCGGAGGAGGGGTCTGAAGATCTCAGCCCTGAAGAAAAAGAAAAAAACGGTGCGGTTGGACAGGTACTGTGTGTATGTAAGAGTGACTGTATGTAAGTGTGTGTGTTAGTGTAAGTGTGGATCTGTATGTAAGTAAGTGTGTGTCAGTGTAACTGTGTGCAAGTGTGTGTGTCAGTGTGACTGTATGCAAGAGTGGATCTGTGTGGAAGAGGGAAAAGTGGAGGAGGGGTCTGAATATCTCAGCTCTGTTCAAAAAAGAAAGAAAAACTGTGTTTGTGCAGGTACTGTATGTATGCAAGTGTGCATGCAAGTGTGACTGTATGCAAGTGTGTGTGTCAGTGTGACTGTATGCAAGTGTGTTGGTCAGTGTGACTGTGTGCAAGTGTGTGTTAGTGTAACTGTATGCAAGTGTGTGTAAATGAGGGACCAAAGCAAAGTTTTGATTAGAAGACTATTTCTGTCCAATTTAAAATGACCAATCCGTGATCCTAGCTGCAACTGTCAAGAGGTTCATTTTAAAAAAAAGTTTAAAGGCAGCCATCAAGCTCAGCTCCTTGAGCAGATCAAACAGGTGGTTGTCAACTAGGGTTCTGTGACATGGCTGCCTATAAGTCTTTATTGGTCTTTGGATAAAATATACATATCTTGTGAACAGTGCAGTTAAAAAGATGTTCTAAACAGGCCTAATTAAACTTTATTTGGGGAATCCCTCTTTATGGATTTTAGGGTCCGCTAATTCACAGTGCTAAAGTACTGTGTGCAAGTGTGTGTGTCAGTGTAACTGTGTGCAAGTGTGTGTGTGTCAGTGTAACTGTATGTGTCAGTGTAACTGTATGGAGGAGGGGTCTGAAGATCTCATCCCCGTTCAAAAACGAAAACAAAGAAAAAATGTGTGGTTGGGCAGGTACTGTGTGTATGCAAGTGTGACTGTATATAAGTGTGTGTGTGACTGTATGTAAGTGTGTGTGTGTGTGTCAGTTTGACTGTGTGTATGTGTCAGTGAGACTCGGTATGCATATGTATGTCAGTGTGACTCTGTGTGTTAGTGTGACTGCCTATATTTTTGTATTTGTGTGTATGTGTATTTGTGTATGTATGTGTATTTGTGTGCATGTGATGTGGCTGTATGCATGTATTTGTGTGAATGTGTGTATTTAATGAAGTGTTTTTATATATATATATAAATTAATTACACAGTATATACATTTATACATAACTTTCTTTGATTGAAAAATTAATGCGGTTCATGCTCACATACATTTTTGGTAAAGTGGCCCACCACAGAAAAAACTTGGACACCCATGCTATAGAAGTTCTCCCAAGTGGCATTGCCTATCATGCTCAGCTCAGATGGCATTAATGGGGGGACTGCACTGCCTATCATGCTTAGGAAAGATGTCATTTATAGGGGGGGCTCCACTGCCTATCATGCTCAGCCAAGTTGGCATTTATGTGGGGACTACACTGCCTATCATGCTTAGCCAATATGCATTAATGGGGGAATTGCACTGCCTATTATGCTCAGACAAGATGGCATTTATAGGGGGGCTGCACTGCTTATCATGCTGAGCCAATCTGGCATTTATGGGGGGAATGCACTGCCTATCATGATCAGCCAAGCTGGTATTTATGGGGGACTGCACTGCCTATCACGCTCAGCCAAGCTGGTATTTATGGGGGAGACTGCACTGCCTATCATGCCATGTCAAGCTGCCATTTATGCGGGGGACTCCACTGCCATTCATGCTCAGACAAGCTGTGTTTTATTGGGGGACTGCACTGCCTATCATGCTCAGACAAGATGCCTGTTATTGGGTTACTGCACCCCCTATCATGCTCAGCCAAGATGGTATTTATAGTGGGGACTGCACTGCCTATCATGCTCAGCCAAGCTGGCATTTATGTGGGGACTGGACTGCCTATCATGCTCAACCAAGATGGTATTTATAGTGGGGACTGCACTGCCTATCATGCTCAGCCAAGATGGCATTTATGGGGGACTGCCCTGCCTATCATGCTCAGCCATGCTGGCATTTATATGAAGGGGATCTAATTTGTAATGCTCTTGTATACAGTGGTGTATCTTGGTTTTGTGCTGCCCTAGGCAAAATTTGGGAACCCACCTACCCACGCACAACATGCCCCATAACCCACATCACCCCATTACATGACCCCATCACATACCCCCATCACACCCATTATATACCCTATTATATGCCTCCATTAACCCCATCTCCCCCATTATATGCATCCATTAACCCCATTACATGCCTCCATCACCTCCGTTACACGCCTCCATTAACCCCATCACACCATTATATGCCTCCATTAACCCCATCACCCCATTACATGCCTCCATTAACCCCATCACCCCATTACATGACTCCATTAACCCCATCACCCCATTACACGACTCCATTAACCCCATCACCCCATCACATGCCCTATCACACCATTACATGCCTCCATTAAGCCCATCACCTCCATTACATGCCTCCATTAACCCAATCACCCCATTACATGCTTGCATCACCCCCATTACATGCCCCATCACATGCGCCCTCACCCCAGGACTTACACTGATCCCTGGTGGCTAGTGTCAGGCAGCATGGTGTTCTACCATGCTGCCTGTTCAGCTCCCCACGGTGAGAGTGGATAGGCGCACATCGGGTCACGTGACCTGTCATCACTCCACCCCCCCTAAGAAAAAAAACGCAGGGCAGCCCGATCGTCGCGATCATGTCACGCCAAAAAATTCTCTGTTAAGTCGGTCAGCGCCTGTGAGGGAAGTGTCTGCGCTCCCCTCCAGCCACACAGCTTCAATAAAGTTTGTTAACAAAAAAAAAAAATGCCACCAGAGTAACTCTGGTCGCATTTTTTAACAAACTTTATTGAAGCCGCGCGGCTGGAGGGGAGCGCAGAACGCTTCATTCACAGCCGTGGACCAGCAGAGCACCGGAAGACATCAGCGAGAAGGTAAGTACTGGGGGAGGAGGGTGGCACATAACAAGCTTACTGAGGGGCAAAATCCTGGTATGTTGAGTGGCTAAATCCTGGCATATTGAGGGGTAAATCCTGGCATATTAATTGGCAAAATCCTGGCATATTAATTGGCAAAAGAATGGCATATTAAATGGCAAATTGAGGGGCAAAATACTGGCATATTAAATGGCAAAAGAATGTCCTATAAATGGCAAAAGAATGAATATTACTGGCATATTGACCAACTGCTCCCAACCACCCTCCATATTACACTAGACCGGAATACCATGCTTGTGTGTGAGGGTAGGTGTGGCGAGTGGGAGATATTGTTGGGGGGGGGGGGGGGGGCAGAAATTCCTGGTGGCGGCCCTGTTTATTCCCCTCCACTCTGCCATACCTTTCTATTATACCTTCCCTCCCTGGCAGTCTGTGTAGCCCTGGCCTTCTCCTCTCTCGCTGATGGTCCATTAAATGCACTCTGTGTCTGTTGCAGTCTGTAACTGCTGCCCTGACACACACAGTTTTCTTCTGTCCACACTTGGTGCTGCTCGTAAGTCAGAGCATGCGAGAAGTCAGGCGGTACCTGACACTCTGACTCAACCTGCAGAGTTTTGTGCGAAGGGACAAAGCAACGCCTCTTGTGCTGCATCCCTTAGCACACCTAGCCTCCCCTCCAGACAGCGGGAAGATGTAACTCCCCTTGTCCGCAGCAACATGAAGAGGGTGTCATCTTGTAAAGTATGCTCCTGCACTGCTCTGTCTTATTGTGCGGTGCTGCTGTCCCCCTGTTAATGCCACCTGGGCAGGTGTAGTGCCCACACATAATAATAAACACTTGTAACTTCCTGCTGCCGGGATTTATGTATTCCCGGCTACAGGCAGCAGTCGCCCCCTACAGAACCAGAGCCTTTTTCACTATTGGTAGCACCGGCCCTGGTTGAGAGTTCAGCACAACTCCGGTGGGAGCTTTGGGCGGAGTTATACTACTTCGAACCTCAGATGTTTGGAGGGCATTGGAATATGCCCTGGATTTCTGTTCTCATTTGGCAGCCATCTGAATACTCGTGTTTCGCTTGGGTCTGTTATTAATTATCATTGCTTCTGGATGAAAAAATAATTACAGTTTAGTCATTGTTAAGTTAAATATGGTATTTGAATATGTGAAATATTTTACAATGACTATGGTTATTTTGGAATAAATACAAATTTTGGTTGTAGCCTTTTCTACCCAATTTTGCCAGCGGTCAACATTTATTTTTTTATGTTTTTCCATCTACCTTGCCTGAATATTGAGGTTGTACCAGTCAAGTGTGCATTCTGATTTTTGGATTTGTGTGTACCAGTTCCTGCTCGTCTGTCTACCTGCTCTGATCACCTGACCTTTGGCATGTCTGACCCTGGATTATCCCTCTGCCCAGTGGTGTATCTTGATTTTGTGCTGCCCTAGGCAGACAAAATCTGGGCACCCCCCTACCCAAGCTGCACACCCACGTTACACACCTAAGACATGCCCCATCATTCAGACTCACATCAAGCTCACACTCCCATCACACTCAGTCACACACACTGTCTCCCATCACACACACTCTGACTCCCATCACACTCAGTCACACACACACACACACAGTCTCCCATCAGCACTTACCTTTCCCTGGCAGGCAGGCAGCATGGTCCTAGGCATCCGCCTAGGATGATGCCTCCCGGTAAATACAGCACTGCTTGTATACACAGGATCTCTAATGCAACACATTGTCTGATTACATCACTAAACAGAAAATCACATTCCAATACTTATTGGCTGCTACAGTGGAAATGAGTCCCTTAGAAGCCTTAAAAATAGGAAGTGAAAGTGGGCCGTCCTGAACCTCTGCAAATGTGCAATTTCATCTAAGTGTAAGACCTTCATCTTTTAAGTAATGCAAAATGTAAAATATGCACTTTAAAGTACTCTGAAAGTACTTTAATATGTATTAATATTTGGAGGAGACATTTTGGACACTAGACATTCCATAGTAACATACTAACATAGTAACATAGTAATTTAGGTTGAAAAAAGACACAAGTCCATCAAGTTCAACCCTTCTACCTATCATTTCAGTGTTTTGATCCAAAAGAAGGCAAAAAAAACCCTAAGGAAGCTTTTTCGAATGTTGCCTCCTAGGGGGAAAAAATTCCTTCTTGACTCCAAAAGGGCAATCAGATTTCTCCTGGGATCAAAAAGCTCTATTATTAATGCTCATTCTATTATTAATACCCCTGTATGTTCTGCTTTTCTAAAAAAACATCCAGACCATTTTTAAATGCATCTATTGTGGTTGATAGCACTACCTCTCTTGGCAGTGAGTTCCATAATTTTATTGTCCTTACCGTAAAGAATCCCTTCCTTTGCTGCCTATGAAATCTTTGCTCTTCCAGTCTCAGGGGGTGACCTCTTGTTCTTTGTACATTTCTATTAATGAACAGGTCCCTGGAGAGCTCCTTATATTGGCCCTGCACATATTTATATAATGTTATCAAATCCCCTCTAAGACGCCTTTTTTCTAAAGTAAATAAATGCAATTTTTTAAGTCTCTCTTCATAACTAAGATCCTCCAATCCCCTTATTAATTTTGTAGCTCTCCTTTGCACTTTTTCTAGTTCCTTAATATTATTAAGCTATTCAGCTCCCCGCGGTGAGAGTGGATAGGTCACGTGACCCGGCGTGCGTCGGGTCATGTGACCTGTCATCACTCCGTCTCCCCTAAGGAAAAAAACGCACGGGCAGCCCGATCGTCGCGATCATGCAGGCGGTGCGTTTTAATCTTAGGTTTTTTTTTTTCAATGCAGTGGGCCGCCCCCCCAAAATTTGCTGCCTAGGATGCCTTCCGGTAAATACCGCACTGCATGTGAGGAGACATGGGTTAGGTTTTATCACAGTGAACTGTGTGTAAGGTTTGATGACTTTTACTTATAAGGTTTAGTTGTTATTGTTGTTTAGCTGTTACTGTTGTTATTTAGATTGTGTGTCATTATTTGTATGTTGCTCTGTCTCTGAATAAATGTTTGATAAAATTGATGAACCAGAGTTATGTGTAGCATACATAATTCATACATTTTGGTTATTCACCACTCGTGGTTTGAAACCAAGAAGATACTATTCTGACTGTGGCATAGCCTTCTTACTGGGACGCTCACACGCGAATGATGGTAAGACAAGTATTTTCTCCTGGCAAAGGTGCGTGATTTGGCATCCTATGCCGAAATGGTTGATTTATGTATTGTAGATTTGCTGTAAAAATGGTCCTTTTTAATGCCAGAGGGGTGCAAATGGAATGGCCTAGCAGTAGACCAAGAACAGAAAGTCCAATACACTAAGCAGTGCTGAGTGCAAATAAGGTTGACTGTGTGATCTCAAGGATGCCACCATGCCTCAGCTGAAAAGAAGCACACGGCTAGAGCTGTGACATAAATATCTAGTTAGAAATAAAAATACCAAGTGTTGTAAACAAATATATTTGAAAATACATCTGTTTTTCTATGTATGTACCAGATAAAAAAGGCACATATCTTTTAGTTCTCAATATTCTTTCTTATTTGTTCTTATTTCATGGTCACAAGTGCATTCCATAATTTCGATTTTCTAAAGTGAAAACACAAAGGTACAAAACAACATTATTTTAATAACCTTTGTGCACCTACTTTATGAACTGAACAGCATGTGCTGGAGACCCAACTGTGTTTCAACACCAGAAGGAATAGGCCAAATAAAGAATTTTAAAAGAAGCTAAAGGCATTGGAAGAAATAATACAATAATATATTTATGCAAAGTTAAGAAATGATAAAAAATGGATTTAGATTTTAAAAATATAGTTCACCACTGTGACATGTATTAAAAATATATCACTTCACTGATGGAAGTGTATTCAGTGACCTGTGTTCATTTTCTTTCTCTCTCTCCCCATACCCTGATCCCTGTCTCTTTCTCCTCCATAACCTCATGCATTTCTCTCTCTCCCCATACCAGGGGTGGACTGACAACTCATGGGGCCCTGTAAGGTTTGGTATAGGAGGTCAGGATACGGGTACAGGAATATAGGTGTAGAGTGTAAGGTACTCACCAGGATACGATAATATGCAGCAGAGAGGAGCAGTTTAGTAATCCACAAGGTGCTGCAGTAGTTCAGCAAGGAGGTGGTTAATACACAGCATACAACAGCAAGAGTAGTTAGAAATCCGAGGTCAGGGGCATAGGCAGGCAGGTAATCGGTAAAACAATCCAGGTCAAGGGTATAGGCAGGCAGGTAGTCCAGTGATACAGTCCAGGTCAAGGGTATAGGCAGGCAGGTAGTCCAGTAATACAATCCAGGGTCGGGTAGGAGAAGGCAGGAAACAACAATAGACAATCCGGGTCGGTAACGGGGAGACAGAAAGGCAGGTACGCAATATAGGCAGTACATGAGCAAGAATCACCAAGCACAGTATTCAGCTTGGTGATTCCTTTTAAACTTCGCGCCTGGTGACGTCATGACGCGCGTGCCGGCTTGGATGATGCTGCAGAGAGGAGGGGCGCGTGCACCGTCGTTGGTGACGCGCGCTGGAAGAGAAGCCGCCGATACAGAGCACAGGTCCCCTGCTACTCCGTGACATCCAGCGAGGGCTGGGTACTCCGGAGAGGAGCTGCGCGGTGGGACCTGACAGATCCCCCTCCCAAGGCGGGACCTCCGGGCCCGTGAAGGACAAGGTCTGGAGGGGTGTAAGGCATGAAAGGCACGAACCAGATCACTCGCATGGACTTCTTTGGCTGGTTCCCATGAGCGATCAGCAGAATCGTATCCCTTCCAATGCACCAAGTATTGCAATTGACCTCTATGGAGTCTAGAATCCAGGATCTCTTCCACTTCATATTCTTCGATTCCATTAACAAGGATCGGAGCAGGAGGCTGAACACATCTGTCAGGATAAGGATTGGGTAACCAGGGTTTGAGAAGCGAGGAATGAAAGACAGGGTGGACTCGTATGGAGGAGGGAAGTTGCAATTTCACAGCCAGAGGCCCGATAAGTTCCAGAATAGAGAAAGGACCAATGAACCTAGGGCCCAATTTGCGGGTAGGACAGGACAATTTTAGGTGTTTAGTAGAGAGCCACACTTTATCACCTACATGATAGGAAGGAGCCGGGGAACGGTGACGATCAGCAAAGAACTTGTACTGTAGTTGAGCACGACGTAAGGTGGTACGAATCATGGAATAAGTACTGACAAGGTTACGCACATGAACATCCGCAGAGGGAACGAGACCAGTTATAGGAGAACCAGGGAGCATGGAGGGATGGAACCCGTAACTGGCAAAAAATGGGGACATTTTCAGGGAGCAATGGATATGATTGTTGTATGCAAATTCAGCTAATGGTAGATAGGAGGCCCAATTGTCTTGTAAGTGAGTAGAGAAGCACCGTAAGTATTGTTCAACTGTTTGATTTGTTCTCTCTGTTTGTCCATTGCTCTGTGGGTGGAATGCGGTGGAAAGAGAACGATGGATATGCAACCCCTTGCAAAATGCCTTCCAGAAACGAGAGGTAAATTGTGACCCTCGGTCAGAAACAATGTTCTCAGGGAGTCCATGGAGTCTGAAGATTTCACGAATAAAAAGTTCTGCTGTCTCAGTAGCGGAAGGAAGTTTGATTGAAGGGATAAAATGAGCGGTCTTTGTGAATCGATCAACAACAACCATAAGGGTGGTATAACGTTGTGACGGTGGGAGATCGGTGATAAAATCCATGGAAACATCAGTCCAGGGTCTGGAAGGAATGGGGAGAGGCTGCAGGAGGCCGGCAGGACGGATATGGGTCTCCTTGGAACGGGCGCAGATGGGACAGGAGTTGACGAAATTCATCACATCTTTTATCAAGGATGGCCACCAAAAGGTGCGCAGGATAAGGTCCTTGGTTTGTCGGATTCCTCCATGCCCTGCTGTCGGGGTATCGTGGAATGTCTTGAGGATGAGAGGACGAGCTTCAGACGGAACGTATATTTTATCTTTGTGATAGTATAATCCTTGTCTCAGTTGTAACAGAGGTAGTGGAGGCGATGTCAAGGTAGAGGAATGGGTTCGTAGAGTGTCCCAGACGGATTGAGTCATTGCCAAAAAATGGTTAGGTTGTAAGATAGTGTGGTTGTTTGACGGTACTACATCTTCTTGTTCCGTCATTCTCGATAGTGCATCTGCCTTCCCATTGCGTGAGCCAGGCCGAAAGGTAATGTGTAGTTGGAATCGAACAAAGAATAAGGCCCATCGGGCTTGACGAGGTTGGAGGCGTTTAGCCGTTTTCAGATATTCTAAGTTCTTATGATCAGTGTAAACCGTGATAGGGTATGTCGCTCCCTCCAGTAGATGACGCCATTCCTCCAATGCGAGTTTTATCGCTAATAATTCTCGTTCTCCCACATCGTAATTACGTTCAGCACTGGATAGTGTTCTAGAGAAGAAGGCAACTGGATGTAGACGACTGTCATGGTTCTGCCGTTGCGATAGTATTGCCCCAACAGCAGTATCGGAAGCATCAACTTCCAAGGTGTAGGCGGTAGAAGGGTCAGGAAGAGCCAGGACGGGAGCCGTGGTAAATCTCGACTTTAGGGTATCGAAGGCGTCTTGGGCAGCCATTGTCCATTCAAACCTGCTATTTTTTGAAGTGAGGATGGTGATAGGTTGTACAAGTTTGGAGAAATTCCGGACGAATTTCCTATAGAAATTTGCAAATCCAACAAATCTCTGGACGGCTCTCCTGTCAGTGGGTATGGGCCATTGGAGAATAGCATCCACTTTCTTTGGATCCATTCGGATATTATTGGGGGATAGTATAAAGCCCAGAAATTCTACAGTTGTAGTTTCGAAAATACATTTTTCCAACTTAGCGTACAGTTTGTGTTGACGGAGACGTGATAATACAGTCTGTACATGATGGCGATGCTGGGGTAAGGACGAGGAGTAGATGAGAATGTCGTCCAGATAGACAATCACAAATTGATCCAAAATGTCATGAAATATATCATTAATGAAGTGCTGAAAGGTGGCGGGTGCGTTACAAAGGCCGAAGGGCATGACTTGATACTCGAAGTGACCATAGCGAGATCTGAAGGCGGTTTTCCATTCATCCCCTTTGCGGATTCTTACCAGATTGTACGCTCCCCTGAGATCGATTTTAGTGAATATTTGTGCCGTACGTAAACGATCCATCAATTCAGATATGAGAGGAAGGGGATATCTGTTCTTCGTAGTTATCTTATTCAGTTCCCGGTAGTCAATGCAAGGCCTCAATCCACCATCTTTCTTTTTGACGAAGAATATTCCTGCTCCGGCTGGAGAGGACGAAGGTCTGATAAAACCTTTTGCCAAATTCTCATCAATATAAGCCTTGAGTGATGAGAGTTCTGGTTCTGCCAAAGGATAAATTCTTCCAAACGGTATGGAGGCGCCGGGAAGTAACTCGATCGGGCAATCATAACTCCGATGAGGTGGTAGAATGTCGGCCTTTTTCTTTTCGAAAACATCACAGAACTGTAGATAACTTGCCGGTAGTCCAGAAGGTGTCTGATTATCTTGGGTAACACATAACGTAGCTTCAGGGAGGCATCTGGTGGTACAATACATAGACGAAAAGACGAAGGTTCCGGTCTCCCAGTTTATGACAGGATTATGAGATCGAAGCCAAGGGAGTCCCAGGATGACTGAAAAAATAGGTGTGGGTACCACGTCAAATTGGAGCCATTCTTTATGATTGTCCCCGATGGTAACGATGAGGGGAACGGTTTCGTGAGTGATAGGTCCTGTTTTCAAGGGACTACCATCCACTAATTGTATCTGCAATGGTTGGGGTTTTAGCCGGAGAGGAAGGGACAGGGTCTTGGCTAGTTCACCATCAATGAAGCAACCGCTGGCCCCAGAGTCAATCATTGCTGATACCATGATAGGGTTGTTAGTCCACTGTAGGGAGAGAGAGATGGATAAATGGGGTGTACGTACAGCAGGGCATTTCTGGTCTATTTGTATGGACTTACCCTGTGGTAGGCGTCGTCTGGCTCGGCACTCCTTATACATATGGCCTGCTCTGCCACAATATAGACACAAATTCTGGGCCCTACGCCTTGCTTTTTCTTCAGGAGATAAGGGGCCTCTCGTCAACCCAATTTGCATGGGTTCCTCCGTAGTAGCAGAAGATTGAGACGGCTCAGTGGGGAAGAAATGTGGAGAACTAGAGGTAGGTAAAGAGGAATGCCTCTCTGCTCTTCTTTCTCTCAGTCTTCTGTCTATCTGAGTTACTTGTCTGGTTAAGGCATCCAGAGAGGTGGGTATTCCGACACGTGCTAGTTCATCCTTTAAGGCATCCGAAAGTCCCAAACGGAATTGATCTAATAATGCAGATTCATTCCAGGTTGTTTCTAAAGCAATTCTTCTGAATTCGGTTATGTACTCTTCCACGGGTCGTCGACCCTGACGAAGGGTTCGTATAGTGGTGGTAGCTGATGAAACTCTAAAAGGATCTTCATAGAGGGAGTCCAAGGCCTGTTTAAAAGAACCCCATGATTCAAGTAGTGGACTGTTCACGTGTAATAAATGATGAGCCCAGAGCTGTGGCTCCTCAGTTAATAAAGATATTACCGTATGAACCTTAACATAGTCAGAGGCATAGGTCCTGGGTCGTAGATTAAATAATATTTGACAGGAGGTGACAAAAGTCCGATATTTAGATCGATTCCCAGAAAATTTTTCAGGTAGCACAACCTGGGGTTCCAGTGCAGTGGCTCCTTCCATGGGAAATTGAGAAGGTACTGGGGGTGCCATAATTGGTTCTGGATGACTGGTATGACTGGCTTGAAGTTGCTGCAATTGATGTTGCAATTGATTCTGACCCGACTGGAGATCTTGTACCGTCTGATTCAGCGCAGCTAATTGCTGTGTCAAGGCTGAGATGGCGTCTGTTAAACCCGTGGCCTCCATTTTTTGGCTTGGTGATTATGTAAGGTTTGGTATAGGAGGTCAGGATACGGGTACAGGAATATAGGTGTAGAGTGTAAGGTACTCACCAGGATACGATAATATGCAGCAGAGAGGAGCAGTTTAGTAATCCACAAGGTGCTGCAGTAGTTCAGCAAGGAGGTGGTTAATACACAGCATACAACAGCAAGAGTAGTTAGAAATCCGAGGTCAGGGGCATAGGCAGGCAGGTAATCGGTAAAACAATCCAGGTCAAGGGTATAGGCAGGCAGGTAGTCCAGTGATACAGTCCAGGTCAAGGGTATAGGCAGGCAGGTAGTCCAGTAATACAATCCAGGGTCGGGTAGGAGAAGGCAGGAAACAACAATAGACAATCCGGGTCGGTAACGGGGAGACAGAAAGGCAGGTACGCAATATAGGCAGTACATGAGCAAGAATCACCAAGCACAGTATTCAGTTTGGTGATTCCTTTTAAACTTCGCGCCTGGTGACGTCATGACGCGCGTGCCGGCTTGGATGATGCTGCAGAGAGGAGGGGCGCGTGCACCGTCGTTGGTGACGCGCGCTGGAAGAGAAGCCGCCGATACAGAGCACAGGTCCCCTGCTACTCCGTGACATCCAGCGAGGGCTGGGTACTCCGGAGAGGAGCTGCGCGGTGGGACCTGACAGGCCCTCAGGCAAAATAAGATCATGGGGTCCCCTATGTTCGCCCATGTGCAAGCCACACCTATATGGAAGCCTGGCCCACATACAAACCCCGCCCACATGTGTATCCTTATGTTACAGAATTTATTTCTCCAGATTATTTTCAAAATAAATCTTTGTATAAGTGAAGAGAATATAAAAAAATAAACTTACATAAAATAAAGTAACAAATAATACATTGAAGGCCCTTTTGGTGATGGACAGGGGTCATCATTAGGGTTGCCACCTGGCCGGTATTTTACCGGCAGGCCGGTAAAAAATTGGCATCAGACCAATGTTAAGTCTATGGAGACAGTACCAAGGCCAGTATTTTTCTGAAGAAAAGGTGGCAACCCTAGTCATCATGGGCACTATGACTGGTACCCAGTCCCATACATGGCAAACGGTGATGAATTGTGTGTTATGGAAGCTTGGGAAACAGCAAGGGCCAGGCATTCGCCATGTTTAAAAATGGCTGCCGCAGCATCAATTTGGTTTATTGGTGTATCTCTGCAGGCTTTGGTGCTGCATAGAGAAATGACCAGCAAGCTGGGGCCCCTCTAGTTTAAGGTATTCTGTGTCCCCCTGACATGAATTTGATGCAGTACACACACAGGGGAATGGAAGCTGGCATGTACCAAAATGGCAGCTGATGCTATGGGACTATAGGTAGGAGGGCACCAATTGGGGTCTGTAGGACAGGGCCATGGAGATAATTGTACACCAGCACCAGCACCCTACCATTGCATCATTATACCAGCCCCATAGCATAACATCATAATTTTCCTGTTCATAAAAGAGAAAATCATGCATTTTAAAGAAGTACATTTGCAGAATATATTATTGATATATAAAACATATGTAAAAGAACAAAGAACTTTATAAATAAATAGCAATTTCTGGTGGAATGTTGTAAATGAGGAGCAATCAGCAAAAAACATCCATTGATGAGTACATTTAGACTTTTTTTCTTTTATTTGTCCAAAACTGTCAACGAACAGTTATTAGTGCACAGCCTGGCAGCCACAGGCATGCCAAATCCAGCTGTCTACACTGTCTATCAAGCACTGTCATGGCAAAGTTCAGTTAATAACACGTAGTCTGCCAGACACATGCATGTCAAAATCAGACTAATAATACAGCCTGCCAGCCACTTGCATGTCAAGGGACCCCCACAAAAATACAATATTCAAATATTTAATTACCTCAAATATAAATGTAATAATAATATTTTAACATATAATTAAAAAAAAAAATATATGTAAAGGCACAGCTCTTAAATACATGATCACTTTACTAACGTATATGGAATGTGAAAAAACCCTCCACCATCAAAATAACCATAGATTCAATAGTAACCACAATATGTTTATAAATGTGTATGTAGTAAAGATAAATATTCACACAGTAGAGGCATATTTTTACAATCCCTCTGTTATATATATATTTTATCTTATATATGTGATGTTTTATATGTTTTTTTTAAGACGCTTTAGTGGCACTGTAGATCATTTGTTTGTGTATGTTGTAATTTATATATTTTTTGTGCTATAATAAATATATTTACTTTTATACAATGCATATTTGTCATTGCAGTTGTTTTTATAGTGCTGTCTCTTTTTTAATAATACAATTAAAATAAATACTTGTCTGAGCCCAAGAGCTCCACTTCATACCCTCCACATAAATATTAATTTAATAATATTAAAATATATATTTAAAATATGGTTATATTTATGTGAAGGGTATGAAGAGGGGGTCTATCTCTTGGCTGAGGCAATTATATATTTGAATTACATCTTTTAATATTATTATTAAATTGCATCAGCCAAAGCCCTCCGTCTTCACATATAATATTACCTTAATGTTATTATAATGCAGCAACCTTTTTCCATTCGGGGGTCAGAAACAAAGTCTGCTTGGTGATGGCGGGCCACATTCATCTATTGTACAATTATAAAACAATAAATATATATATTTATACACATATCACATGCCTATACTTATCTATCTCTCTCTCTCTTCTCATACTTACATGAACTTTTTAATATTACATGCAACTATTTTCATTTTATACTTAACCATTTTTGTATGTAATACAAATTGTATTGAAAAGTTGCATTTCTTCTGCACCAACATTGCACTTAGAGGACTTAACACAGCACCATACAGTGCCCACAGCACTTACCATGCACTTAGCAATTGGCTTGCACTAATAGGGAATATACATGATTCGGAATGCCACAGTGTCAATTTGCCCCACTGAACATACCACAGTGTCACTCTCCCCCAAAGTACATATTATTTTGCCCCACAGAACATGCTATAGGATAATTTTGACAATTAAAATGAGCCACAATCACATTATTCTTGTTCTCCTCTCCACTCTCCCCCACCTCTCCTCATCTCCTTTGCTCTCCACCATCCCAACACTACTCACATTATTCCCAATCCTCCAGTTCTACACCCTTCTTTCCCTCCTCCACCCACTCCTCTCTGCCTCCTCTCCTCTTTATCTCCATTTCCACTAAAATAAAAAATGTAATGTGTCTGTGAGTGTGCACATTATACATATTACATTGCAAAACATACATTTACACACTCACCAAGCAACCCACTAACACACCACTTACACCACTAACACCCACTAGTAACAAAAAATAAACAAAAATCATGATTTCTCTGAATCACTTTGGATACAGGCCGTTAAGTAAATGGTTTAACATAAATATGATACGATTACCAATGCTGGATTCTCTTTACATTTCCTGTATTGATTTAATAGGATAATAGTAGATTTAAAACAAAGGAAATATTCAATTTACTTTCTATACTGCAGCCGACTATATCCAACATTACACAAGATGTGACAATGCAAAATGTTACAAGATGTATTTTTTTTAAACCATTACAGAGAAAAGAGCACTACTTCCCCTATATTCTTCTTTCTCATGTCAATAATCATCCTTTTTTCATTGAGCCAATAACAATTTAAACCTTAAAATACTTAAGATATTCCAGAGCTAGCCAAGTAAATCTTTTCCCCTATTCTGTCTCTGTCTTTTAGTAGCATAAGCACTTGTCTTTCAGTTTAATAATTGTGAATGATTTAAATGTCAATATATTATACCAGTGTTATCCTTGTTTGAAGTATTAGTGAAATATAGTGCAAAATCTATATTTAATATGTTATGGTAATATTACAAACTTTTTTTAAAGGGTCAAAATGTAGGAAACAAAAAATGAGAAAGCTAAGTCTCAGCCATAATAAAAATTACAAAGAGTTTAACCAGGAAAGCCACATTCAGATATTGTCTGGTTTTCAAGTACATCCAGGGGATATTACTTTTGCCTAACATCAAGGGGATATTACTATTACCCTATTTATTGGTAAGTTACTGTGTAACATATTTATGCAAATATTTGAACAGTCATTTTAGAATTATATCCTGCTCTTGACCTGTGTTAATATTGCACTGTGAGTTTGTATTTTGGAGTATATTCACCAAATTACCACGATAAAGAATGATGATAAGATAAAAAAATTTTGGTGAATTTTATTTATTAGGGTATTACCATGAAGTATGCAATGAGATTTCTCTAGTTTTTCAAGTATCTCTCCTGGGGAGCAAATTTGTGAACTTTCAACTAACACGACCACAGGCACATTGACATTTAAAAGAACACCTATGCCAGATGAAAACCAAATAATGTGATCTTTTGTTAGCATTAAAAGAGATAAAAGATCTAACACAAGCAACTTATGACTGATATTTCCATATCTTCATGAAATATGACAATATTACTACTTAAAAAACGATTTTACCACAATTACAAAATACCAAAAATTAAGTTACAGAATACAATTCTTTCATGCAAGTGGCCCTTTAAATAGATAATGACCCTATATTGAGTGCATAAAAACCACGCTAATCACAAAAAAAAAAGTGTTTGATGTCTCATACATGTATTTCCCTAAAGATAAAGAGATTTTATATAATATGATCAGTTGTCCATCATGGTGAAGCACTTTGCCGTAAAGATGTTTCAGTTTTCATTCCTCTACAGTGAAATACCAATCTAGATGAAGTGTTGTATTCCTGATGTTCATTTCTATCCACAATCCTGAACCATCTCTCTTACCTTAAAACAAGTAAGTGACTATTATTGTTGCATATTTATGTTTTCCTCTGCACAGATTTTAATTGGTCATAAATTGCAATTTGAAATTGAAAAACATATGTTTGTGTTCAATAAATAATGCACAATTTACAAGTAAAGTGAAATTATTACAATGTTTTTGAATATTTGATTTGATCATTTTGTATTGCTTAACTAAGAGGAATTTGTACTGAAAATTCACGGTATCATTTTGTTTAAGTAAATCTAACGTGTTTGTTTTATTAGTAAAACAGATGAGACTATTTTAAAAAAAAACATTTAAAGGACAACTGTCAAGACCCACAACATTGTTTTAAATAAATCTTTAAACTCTGCCACATATGCTGTCCATTTATGAGGAAAGCAATACAATACAAAAAAGTCTACTTATTAAAGAGAGAATTGCATGGGATTGAGATGGGGATCCTCAGGGTTTTTTTGCCTTCCTTTGGATCAAAAGCTGGAAGGATAGGTAGAAGGGTTGAACTTGATGTGTCTTTTTTCAACCTAAATTACTATATTACTATATAAAATTCGAAAATTCGAATTTCAAACTTTAGTCCAAAGCCGCCAAGTTGGAATAAGTCCCCAAATTGGCCAAATTCAGGAAACATTTCAAAACTGTGCTGAAATTCGACTATTCTATATAGTGCATTTCATCCATATTTCCGCTATCTTGCCTCAATTCGACCAATAATTCGGTCACTTCAGAGATATTTTGAGGAGCTTGGCATGTGAAAGCATAGTATCCCCCCAATTACTATAGCCATGAACTTATCTAAATTGCTTCAAATAGAATTTGGAGAACTGAACATTTTAGCGCCAAAAAAGTACATAACAAAATGTCCACAGTGTGGATGCCAAAATTTACATGTGTGAGAATGTTGGGCGAGTTCGTGACTAGGAACAACTGGGGCATGGTGGAAAAAATTGCCATGTGATGCCCTTTCAACATAGCACTTCACCACATGATTACGTCTTGAAATAAGTATTATACATGATATAGGTATATGGATTAATCCATATATTACTTTATAGCCTCTACTCAATAAAGAGACTTTGCATTGAATTGAGACGGAAATTTTAAGCTTAAGGCCAAAGTAGCTGATTTGGAAAAATTCTCCCATTCAGCTGTATATGAGAATGTTTCCAACTTAGCTACATTGGCCTAAAGTTCCCTCTTTATTGAGTAGACCCTTATATTATCATATTTATATGTAATAAGTTTATATATACATAATACAAAATGAGATGCACATTACATGTATAAGGGATAGCCCGGGTGCTGTGCAGCTATATCCACTGAGATCCAAAGAAAAGCACGCACTCACGGGACTTGAACGAAAAAAGTCGATGTTTTTAATCACTCACTGTAAAAATGCAAACGCATGAGTATACAATCGACGTTTCGGTCCACACCATGGACCTTTATCAAGACAACAAGTCTCTCTCTCTTTCTCTCTATATACAAAATATATATACATGTATATTGAGTACATGTATTTATATGTATTTATTGTATTAATATATCATGGTACACAATTTATTATTTTATGTATTAAACATAAATATTTTATATATATATATATATATATATATATATATATATATATTTTCATTATTCACATACTTTTCATTATTTATTTACCATAAGACAACCGCCTATAGGAAAGAAAGTCTTTCTAATAAATATTCCTCACTGTTTTTTCCTATTTATTAATAATCTAATTGAAAAAATGCATTGCTTGTTTTTATCTCTTTTCTCTGTCTCTTTCATTCCATTTATTCTGCTCACTTTTCATTATTGCCCCATTGCAAAATTTGCAGCCGTTTTGCAGAACTTTCCAGTGCATCCCTAGGACTTGCTAATGCGCATTGCTTGGTGTCTAGTGGGGCATCTAGAGGATGCCTGTTTGCTGCTCTGTGCACACAGACATCCTGTCTGACAGGTCCGCTGGGTCTTCTGACGGGAGGTCACAGGACTCCTCTGGCTGCCTGCGAAGCCCATCCAAGGGCCATCAACTCTACAGGGGACCTGGATCCTAGTCTTATAGTCAGAACTCTGTTTGAGTAATGCTTATAAGGCGACCTTGAATATAAGATTAGGGTTTTTTTTCAGAGTGTTTGCTTTGAATAAAACTTCATCTTATATTCTAGAAAACATGGTATATAAATAGCGCAATTTAAAAAAAATTTTTATTGGGGTATTATTATTATTGGGCATATCAGATCATTTTGGCTAAGCCAATTCAACCCATTTCTCTTATGAAAATTGGGACATTCATGACAATTTTTTGCGTTTTGGGTTAATTTCAGATGCACTTGGGGCAATGTGCAGATTGCCTTTTGGGAAAGCACTCTGCTCATTTGCAGATAATTTGGGGCAATTCAGATGCATTTATGTAATACCTGAATTGCTTGATTTGAAGGGCAATTTGGATCACCGAACTGCTCCAATTTCCCCTGATTTACGGAGCTTATAATTTCGCATTGAAATTCGTAACTATGTGAATAAAGCACATAGTCTTAAATTAAAATGTCAGAGGTTGAAAACTAATACCAGAAAGTATCACTTTACTGATAGGTTGGTGGATGCATGGTATAGCCTTCCACCACAGGTGGGATAAGTCTAAGGATATGCTTAGCATAAGACAAGGAAGGTACCAAAAAAGGTACCAGGATTTCACAGCAGATAGAAGTATGGATAGACTAGATAGGTTGAATGTTTCTTATCTGCTTACACATTTTGTGTTTCTAAATAGTTGACTCAACATGTGTACATTTTCTTCTCCTAAATGGTGCCTCCAACATCTGGACATATTCGGATCACACTGGTTGCATGAAAATACATGATTTTCAAGTTACTTAGTTAGGTTCGATTTGCCTCCCAATAAGGCTACAATTTCGGGCTACATAGGTAATCGAATACTAAAACGCATGAAATGCCCAATAAAGGAAGTGCACAGTAAATACAGTGTTTAGGTGATACAGTCCCGTTAACTGGAAACAATGTTTCTTTATGTTACTATTTCCAGTGGGCTTTCTGCCTACAGCTAGGTTTTGTTACCCTCTGACTTGAGTGCCAGTTGGTTTTGACTGTTTAAATGTATGAAGATTTACTTCACAACCTGACTTTTGTTAAAGAATATAAACTAAATCTGACTGAGAAGTGAAAAAAACTTAACAGTTGTTGCTGTGTTAACGTTACACACAAGAAACAATAAGTAATTTACATTTCAAAGACAAATCAAAAGTGTTTCTTTGCTCTCAACTAGAAAGTTTTAGTAATACTTTGCCTGTGGGCACACGTTCTAAAGTTTTTTTTTATTGTACTAATAAAGTTTTATTAATATTAAACACCTTGAGCTCCCTTGTATGTTTGTAGTTAATGTAACTGTTCATAGAGGAACAAAGACTTAAAATGTATTTCTCTTTTTAGTTGATCTATTGGACAAGACATTCCTGTGAATACAAAAGGAAAAAGTAGCATTTCACTGTCAGGGGTAAGAACAGAGTTATTTGTGACGTTCACAGAGTTATAGCTACAGGCAAAACTACCATAGAAAGAACATTAATGAACAAATGAATCTCTAAGTAGATAATCTGCATTAGTAAGGGACCATTGCAAGATGCTACATTTTTTAATAGGCATTACTAGGACAAACTAACTAAACAAGAGAACGGCAAACAAAAATGCTGGATATTTCGCGCTGTAAACTAGCGCTTACTCATAGGCATCAACCTTTATTGAAAAGCTGCAAGCTACCTGTGATAGAACATACATTTTCATAACACTTATATATCATGTAAGGGATCTCTTCAAGTGTCAGTATGGTTAAAGGGTTTGTGCAAGCGGTAGACCCTAACAAGGCGGACATAGCGACTTTGTCCAGGGAACAGAGGTGATGTGGCAATCAAATAGAAAAAATAAGGTATTTATGGTTAAACATAAGGTTTCTAGAGAGTAAAAAGTAATTAAGTTAACATTTGTTCCTATCAAGAGTGTGAGAGTGGTGAACAGTGCCACTGATTACCAGAGTATTACAGGGTATATAAGAGAGGTAGATACTGGATCTACACACATTAGACTGGCATACTTGCTCAGTGCATAGATGCTCATTTGGTATATATTATCCATCTGCTTGTTTATTAAATGTATATAACTTTGAGAATGTTAATTGATTGATAGTGGAAGTTGCTATGGAAACTTTAACTGCAGTACTAGGTTCGCTGGCTAATATATATTTATTCTTTGCTTTTCTTGCTGGAAACTGACACCTTTTATTTCCAAGCAGCCATTTTGGTTGGTAAATCTCATTGCTCCATACTAAGTTTGTCAGATATAGCCATTTCACTTCCCCTGCAATGGAATAGTTACATTATTTGGCTGAAATATTGTATCATTTATCACTGCTAATGGAATCGTGAAGTCTGTAGACACGACCAGCTGCAAAGTTATGGATCAGAATCTGTATGTACGGATATTTATGCTTAGTCTGCACCATGCTACATATCTCCTTATGATCTGACCTGAGGTCTAATACCACTGAGCCAATTTCTCCTCAGAAGAAGTTAATCTGGTATTAACATTGTATTAAACAAATGGCACAATGTGCGAGCATTATTATTTTTAGAATATCTGCACTTTTTTCAAATTGCTTTAACTTTCAGGCCTGCTTTTCTGAATGCTTGGACATTTCTAGAAGCTAATTTTGTTGAGCAATGACAATTGTCCAATTAATTCTTAGTACTGACACACACAGTGACAAATGTGAAATAAATAGGCTGACACAATAGCACACAAACATAATTAAAGTGGAAAAAAAAAGATATTTTTAGGAACATCCATATTATTATTATTTGTGTTACTAAAATGCTGTATATTTCAAGAGACTTCTGCAGCCTCTCTATGTACAGTTTCCCTGAAGTTTGTCCTTGCAGCACAAGTAGTGTCAGGTGCTAGCGCGAGATATTTATTGATTATTATATGGATGTGCTGCAGAAAAAAAAGAATGTAGTATGAATACTCTGTGGAATGAATTCTTAAACTATTTTTGCTACACGTTTTTGTAAATCTGTCTTTTATTAAAGGGGAAGTTCCACTGGGTTGTCAAAAAAGTTTTATTTTTTCTTTGCACTTTGGGTACTATGGGAAAGAAAGAAGATTAAGGAAACAAAATAAAAAATAAAGTGTTGTCTTTTCTTGATGAAATAGTTTTATTTTAGTAACAAATATTACCTGCAGCTCAGATTATTGCTTAATGGATCATTTTGGGGTTTGACCTCCTGCCCTCTAAGAACACTGTGATTATACAGAGTTTGTATACTGCTCTCTTTATAACCAATTCCTTGACAAATTATTGTTAATCACAACACAGCAAGAAAGTGACCTGATCTATTTAGCTAGTAATGGAGTAATATGTGGAGCTCTAGAAACATATAAACAGAGCAGTTACATATTAATTAAAACACTGTACTTTATTAAATCTGTCACAGTTATTTGACGGAAAACTGCAATACTGCTTAAATCAAAGTATTGATTCATAAAAGAAGGGGAAGTCTAAAACGTCACCCCCATTTATTATGTTAATCACTTTATTCTGCTTTACTACAAATGTGTATGATGCAAACATTTTAATTAAATGTTTTAAATATTTTAGGGTTAAAATACATTGGTTGTATGTTGCATCTGAAAATCTTCCTGGCTTGATATCAGATCAAATATCAAATTATTTGCCATACTTCATATGACACATATAAGCTATACATTATAAGGGAGTTCACCTGTTTATCAAGGGTCTAATTAATAATTTAGATTATAGAATTAGAATTTCAAACTTAAAGGCCTAGTCTAGTCCCCAAACTCACTTTGGTGCAAGATGAAGATCACTGCTTGTATAATGCATAGGCTTTTATCCCTGTGTGATTTGATGCAGGCATTCTGTATAAATCACATTTTTAATATTTTACTCAGGCCGTCCCCACTGATTACTCTGCATGTTTACTGCAGGTGCGTCAGCACTGATTCTATAGACACTGAGGATATAACATTTGGTTTCATATAGTCACTTCCTGTCCTCCATCAAATTGAGTCTATTTAGTGGCCTATGAGTGACCTTTCTGTTGTACGCAGTAGAATCTATTAACAATGCAACAAATTGTCTTATAACATCACTAGAGAGACAGGATATTACATTTATTGGAATGGCATTATTCTCATTGGTTCCTGCAGCAAAAAAAAAAAAAAAAAGGAACTCATTTGGTGTGGGCAGTCCTTGTTTCTTGCAAACTGTAATTTAACAATTTCTTCTAGCTGTAAGTATTTTCTATTTTAAGCAATGCAAAATGTAAGACATGCAAAGTACTTTGAAAGCACATTAATATGCATTAATATTTGGAAGATGCATTTTAGGCTCCAGACAGTTCCTTTAAGGTCAAAGTATTTGAGTTGGAAAAATTCTCCCATTCAGTTGAATTAAATAATATTTCCAACTTGGCTTCATTGGCCTAAGGTTTAAAATTCCCATGGAAATTATCTGTAATTCTCTATTAATTGAGTTGTTCCTTGAGTTATGGTTTCCCTCATGAGGAGAGAGAAGAGAGGCTAATCCAAGGATGAAACACACGGATTCATTATAGTACATCACTTTCTTGAAGATGGACCCTACTAAATCTTTGATTTGCTCAGGACCCCTGAAAGCCTAGAACAGCCTCTGATAACCTCAGACATAGCAGTTCTGCATTCAAGACAAATTACAAGGACACTTGACTGAATTACAGCTATTGCATTATTAAATGAATTAATAATTTAGTATACATATGTCCTATACAGATTATACCTTTGCAATAAACAAAAAGCCTTTAGGAGAAAGTGCTTGGAAAATTTGTCTTCATTTATTTATTTTTGCAGACAGTGCAAATACAGAAACTTTGTCCATGGGAGGAGTACTAAAAGCTTTCAGATAGACCTGAAAATAGTTTATGGCTCACAATTAAGCTTTTTTTTTAGGAGTTTTGTCTTAAAATGACCTAAGTACTAAATTTTTGATATTTACTAAAATGTTTTTTGGGGAAGGGACAGGGTCTGTCGTTTGTTTGTTTCATGAATTCACCATATCTTTTCAATTATGACAAACTAATCCATTGATGCTTAACTGGAAACCCACACAGCTGTACGAAGCCCTCAGTGATTTTTTCAGTGGGCCCCATCCTTGATGAATATCCACTGGATCTAGGGAATAACCTCATGTCAGAGGTATTGAAAAGTAATCTTAGGACTGGTACATATGAATAAAGCAGAAGAAAAGGATAACAAGATGGATGCCAGCAGCCTCCATTTTGTGTCAGATTTTGGAAATCCTTCTGTGTGTTCAAATCTTATTCTGTGTCCCTGAAGCTAAAAGAATGTCCTCCACATTCCTAACTCTGTTATCTAGTATCACTGGAACAGATAAGGTGGGCATTGTTAGTCGTTTATGACTCTCATTGTATTTCTAAAGACACAGCTGTGTCTATATACATATTAGAGGGGAAGGGGGGCTTCTCTGCAACTTGCTAGCCCACCCAAACTGGCAGAAACTTACAAACACAGACACACTGAGATTATTGGGATTTTTGACTTGTAGAATCTAATAAGGGTTATTATAAATAAACCTAGTTGATTCAAATCACCCATTAAAATATATAATGATATCACACCTTCACTAATAAATATGTAAAGTATAATTAATCCTACATATTAATTAGAATATTGTTTTTATTGTTTTATTAGTGTGGTATACATTTTATTATACATTTTTATGTAATGTGCAATGATAAGAATATGATAAATATTTACTATAATTTGAAATTGTATTAACACTTCTATATATTGCAACATATATATTGTATTACATTATACTCACAATCCAGGTATAGCTATAAATCATGACATCATCTCATTTACATTAACACACCCATCCATTCAATTGGCTAGAAGTCACAGAAACAGGGTGTGAAACTGAGATAAGGTTTGGTTGATAAGTTGATACTGGGGGTGTAGAGGGGACCGGAGACACCTGTAAAATACCTGGGAGAGCTGCGACTAGTGGGGTGAGAGATGGGAATGTTTTAGAAACGGGCTGAGTCTCTCTCCTTTTGGGGAGAACTCAGGAATATGAGGCTTTTAATAGCACATGTTCACTATAACAATAGAAATCTCCATACCCATAGTATTGAGCTAAGTCCCAGGAGTAACTCCCATCACTCAATTCTTCAATGGAAGGAGTCTCAACTGCAAACCAACCTCTGCCGGTAATGTATAAATGTGGTAATTTGTTTCTAGCATAATCTCATTTTTTATGGATGTCATTAGCATATATATTTGGGTAAATTAAACTTAAATCCCACACTTTCTGGGATCTATATGTTTTAGCCTGGTGTTTATCTGTCATCCTTTCTGCAGAAGGAAGCCAGAGGAATATCCTATAGATATTACCAAAAGAACCATAAATTCTTATAGTCTAGCTATTTACCCAAATATGTCATATCTAATCTCCAGAGATTATCTAAGATTCTCATTCTTAAAGTCTAAGCTAGAATGCATACATTATCATTTACCGAGCAGATTAAGAAATAGCCACCTTGAGTAGTGATTGATTTAGTAATATTACCTTACCTAAGCAGAGTATATGTTGTTAATTTGTAGGTAATTATGGTGTACTATCATTAACCATTTTAAATACTAATCATAAACATTGTAAGTTGTATCTAAATAAAATGCATGGCCATCATACGGTTAGAAATGTACTGCATAATAAAGTATTCTACATGTATGTTGATATAGGGACAGAGCTGCAAATTTAATGTTTTGTCCTACTTACTTATGTTATAAGTCATATATGTGAATTATGATTAACATCTATTGATATTGTATTTTGTTGTTATGCTATTTTGCTTACCGTTTGATCTTTATTCTATGTTCAATAAATTAATTATTATTTTATTAATAATTGTTGCATTGCATTTACTTTTGTAAAAACGTCATCCAAACTCTCACATACATAACGAATTCTTGATATGGGTATTTTTAGTCGGACCCATATATATGAATCATCAATTTTCATATTTTTTATGATTCATAATTAATAACTCATATTCATATTTTTATGGTTATTAATAATCCGACATATTATGGAGGCACTTGCTGAGATGTATTTAAGATTTGATGCGTTTTTACAAACTGTAAATTAATTGTAATCCAGAGTACCCCGTCTAACTTCATTCTATGGGCTCATAGTACTGAATCAGGTATTGGAATTACATTGCTATATATTGTTGTAATATGATCAATATGAGTAGCCATTTAGTAACTCACTGGGAAATAATTCTGTAACAGAGAATCCCAGTAAAAAAAAAAATACAGTATCTTGAACATGCACAAAGATTTAAATCGTCCGTCAGATATAAAGAAAGGGATTAAATAAATCCACATTCAGACTGAGAACTATAATGATAATACTCTGTTTAAAAGTTTTCTGACGTGCATGTGTGAGGAAAAAGATGTTAAAAGAAATATAATCATGAATGTGATATGCTTATTGACAACACAGCTAGAAGGAAAATGTAGTCACATAACTGTGTTACAGGCCAATTTGGCACCCTGTCCAAAAAGTTTGTGTTAAGAGCAGATTGACTCAAAATTCACAATCAGAATTTGTGTAAAGAGATAGAAGAGCTTTAAAAAGTACAGAGACCTGTACAGCTCTCTCCAAATGGAAAATAAGACATGCCAAAAGCCCCAAACTAATGTGTCCCATGGTCAGGAAAAATCACTGATCTGGCACTGAAGGGGTTAAACCCACCAGAGTCACAGATAATCCCCTGCAAGAGAGCATTAATATGCAAATGCAGGCAATAAAGAACCAAATAAATCAAATGCATTCATTTGTATTGGTTCAGAAAAACACAGGTGACCCAAACCCTCTTAAAGCTAATATATCCCAAGCTCATGCAGGCAAGCCCCAAAGGGTTAACATCAGGATATCTGATGAAGAAGCCATCAGCATGAGATCAGGAGATTCTGATAATGACAGTTTCTCTAATAGTGTACAAAAGAGGTCAGTGAGGACAGGTACTACTTGCCCAGAGGGCTAGCTTACCCCTGGCAGGTAGACATACCTATAAGTGGCACTCCCAATACAGTGTATTCACCACAAGGAGTTGCAAGCAAATACCCACAGACAAGTCTAACACACAGGGTATTATTCTCTATTCCCAGGTTCCCAAATTTAACTTGGAAGGGTTAAATAATATAATTAACCATATTGAGTTTTAATCTCTGAATCTGTATTCAGACTCAGATAACATTAAATTACTAACATGAGTCTTTGATAGTAAGTACCACAATTTCTTTAGATCTATGATAATCCAGGAGGTCACATTAGAATTTGGCCCACATAGGATTCGGCCTAGGAAGCAGATGGTGTAGAGCCCAAGGTAGACCCCATCTGGGATTTAAACCCCAGAAAGTGAGCTATGCACAAGAAGCCAAGTCTCCTAAGCTGGCAAGGCAGGAAAGAGTTAAACTCGCCCCAGTAAAGTACCAGTATCCTAATCTTAAGGGCATCCTCAGATATAGCAGCCAAAGGCCTATCATGCCTTGGCTGAATCAGGCCACTGAATCTAATAACTCCCATAAAGCTAAGCCCTATACCTACTATAAGGATAGAGAGGGGCCATAAGTCTGATCTGCCTAGAGGGTACAGAGACACTGATCCTGATAATTCCCCCGCAGACTCAGCTACCCACATCCATTAAGGATAATTATGGAAGGGGCCATAAGTCTGGTCTGCCTAGAGGGTACAGAGACACTGATCCTGATAATTCCCCACAGACTCAGCCACCCAAATCCCCATAAGGGTAATCACGGGAGGGGCCACAGATCTGATATGCCTAGGGGGGACCGAGATACTGACTCTTATAGCTCCCATCAAGCTCAGCCATCTACCTCCAATACTTGGAGGCATAGCCGTAAACCTGGAAATTAAATATATACTCAGGTGAATAACCTGGATGATCTAATGGTACACTTACAAGAGCAGGTAAGTAAACTAGCTCAAAGCATGGCTGGATAAATAAATAACCCTGAAACACCCAGCATGACCCAATAAAACTCAGCAATAGAGGTTAAATTAAACACTAGGTAATCAAGTTGTTAAATTGCATCCTGTAATGTCTATTGTAACCAAAGTTCTATTTTACAGTGTTAAGACCATAAGTCCATTGCTAAAATGTTGTTAAATGTTTAAACCATCGCTTCTTACTAGATGGTGAATTTGTGTATCTAACTTCTCATCTATTTTTCAGCCTATCCAGGATTAAGATAGTTCACTTCCTAACGTGTGCGTTTACCTAGTGATTGAATCTTTAGGATTCAGCCTTGAAAGGGTTAGTCACAAATTGTCAGCAAGATGCTGCAATCAAGAAGCCCCTGAGAAGGGGGGCCAGTGGTTAATGCCTGTCAGTTTCTTTCCAAAGGGTCACGAAGCTGCAGAAAGGTCAAAGAGTGAAAATTTACTCACATATAGTGAACTCATCTCCATAAAGATAGCATGATGATAGAAGAAGCTAACACACTTTAACTACCTACCTAAAGCAAGATCATTTAATTAAACATAATATATGTTTAATATAATTTAACAAAATTTTATTTACAGGTTATTCTAATAACATTGACCTGGAGTTGTTTTTGTTTTTCAACAACTTTGCGGGGCAGTGTTCTTTTTGTTTATCTCAATAGGTAATCAAACAGCTAATCATTTGTTCCTATGCTGAAAGGACCCCATCTCACAAGGGGGGATGCCCAGAAAGAAAGTTTAAACACCACTGAGGGTACAGTAAAGAAACGTCAACACAAGATCAGATGAAGATCAGATTGGTATCGTATAAACAGGGGTTTATTAATCCACTTGTTTGTCTCTCATCTGGTACTAACATTATGTTTTCTTGTACCCATATTATAACAAATATCAGAGATACTCTGCCTAGATGATCACTCCTATGTGTAATATATCCCCTAAGTGGAATAAATTCAGGATATAGTGAACCTAGTAGAGATAGTTCTGCCATGTTTTATATATTTTTCTTGCTAGAATAAGCTAGCATTTTCCATATCTAGTAATTGGCTAGTATATGACAGATCTCATCGGGCCTAAGTCAGGTATATATGTATTCTCAATTCTGGCACAAATGTACTTATACTGTTTAGTTGATTCCTTAATTTTAGATTCATATATCAAAGCCCAAATTCATGGGGATTGCATGATGACTAAAGACAAGATGACGTAAGTCGGGATCATACTACTTCGGGGACAGGACTTTCTGGACAAAGCGAATCGTGATGCAAAGCTCATCATCCAAAAGCTCCAAAGAAATCCAAGGTCTATCCAGAAGGAAAAGGGGGATTCATCTCTAGATGTACCCAGCAGTCTGATCCAAAGACATCCCATCAAGAAAAGGTTCAACATAACAGATATCAAGTCGCCAGAAGAGACCTGCCGCCGCAAGACATCGTTCTCAAGTTCCTGTAGCCAAGTGCCGGACAAGCAAGGAAACCTGTGTCCCAAGTGTGCTGTCGACCAGCTAAAGGCCAAAGAATCCACGTTACTACAAGGCCATTCAATTTTTATATTTCCAGTTGTTTGGTGACTGAAGTCCCGAAGAAAGAGTTTGCTTTGCAGATTAAAGCTAAAGATCCAGAGTTCATTATTTTAACCAGTCCCAAATACCTACTTCTTAATTTGAAACACAATCATTTTCTTAAGAATTATTGGTTCCAATTAGGGGGGAATTGTCAGAGGTATTGAAAAGTAATCTTAGGACTGGTACATATGAATAAAGCAGAAGAAAAGGATAACAAGATGGATGCCAGCAGCCTCCATTTTGTGTCAGATTTTGGAAATCCTTCTGTGTGTTCAAATCTTATTCTGTGTCCCTGAAGCTAAAAGAAAGTCCTCCACATTCCTAACTCTGTTATCTAGTATCACTGGAACAGATAAGGTGGGCATTGTTAGTCGTTTATGACTCTCATTGTATTTCTAAAGACACAGCTGTGTCTATATACATATTAGAGGGGAAGGGGGGCTTCTCTGCAACTTGCTAGCCCACCCAAACTGGCAGAAACTTACAAACACAGACACACTGAGATTATTGGGATTTTTGACTTGTAGAATCTAATAAGGGTTATTATAAATAAACCTAGTTGATTCAAATCACCCATTAAAATATATAATGATATCACACCTTCACTAATAAATATGTAAAGTATAATTAATCCTACATATTAATTAGAATATTGTTTTTATTGTTTTATTAGTGTGGTATACATTTTATTATACATTTTTATGTAATGTGCAATGATAAGAATATGATAAATATTTACTATAATTTGAAATTGTATTAACACTTCTATATATTGCAACATATATATTGTATTACATTATACTCACAATCCAGGTATAGCTATAAATCATGACATCATCTCATTTACATTAACACACCCATCCATTCAATTGGCTAGAAGTCACAGAAACAGGGTGTGAAACTGAGATAAGGTTTGGTTGATAAGTTGATACTGGGGGTGTAGAGGGGACCGGAGACACCTGTAAAATACCTGGGAGAGCTGCGACTAGTGGGGTGAGAGATGGGAATGTTTTAGAAACGGGCTGAGTCTCTCTCCTTTTGGGGAGAACTCAGGAATATGAGGCTTTTAATAGCACATGTTCACTATAACAATAGAAATCTCCATACCCATAGTATTGAGCTAAGTCCCAGGAGTAACTCCCATCACTCAATTCTTCAATGGAAGGAGTCTCAACTGCAAACCAACCTCTGCCGGTAATGTATAAATGTGGTAATTTGTTTCTAGCATAATCTCATTTTTTATGGATGTCATTAGCATATATATTTGGGTAAATTAAACTTAAATCCCACACTTTCTGGGATCTATATGTTTTAGCCTGGTGTTTATCTGTCATCCTTTCTGCAGAAGGAAGCCAGAGGAATATCCTATAGATATTACCAAAAGAACCATAAATTCTTATAGTCTAGCTATTTACCCAAATATGTCATATCTAATCTCCAGAGATTATCTAAGATTCTCATTCTTAAAGTCTAAGCTAGAATGCATACATTATCATTTACCGAGCAGATTAAGAAATAGCCACCTTGAGTAGTGATTGATTTAGTAATATTACCTTACCTAAGCAGAGTATATGTTGTTAATTTGTAGGTAATTATGGTGTACTATCATTAACCATTTTAAATACTAATCATAAACATTGTAAGTTGTATCTAAATAAAATGCATGGCCATCATACGGTTAGAAATGTACTGCATAATAAAGTATTCTACATGTATGTTGATATAGGGACAGAGCTGCAAATTTAATGTTTTGTCCTACTTACTTATGTTATAAGTCATATATGTGAATTATGATTAACATCTATTGATATTGTATTTTGTTGTTATGCTATTTTGCTTACCGTTTGATCTTTATTCTATGTTCAATAAATTAATTATTATTTTATTAATAATTGTTGCATTGCATTTACTTTTGTAAAAACGTCATCCAAACTCTCACATACATAACGAATTCTTGATATGGGTATTTTTAGTCGGACCCATATATATGAATCATCAATTTTCATATTTTTTATGATTCATAATTAATAACTCATATTCATATTTTTATGGTTATTAATAATCCGACACTCACCAGCATGGGAAGAGTGGCAAAGGGAGCAATTGCCCTCCAGACTCTCTAACCTGATTCAATGGGCTGGAATTGCACCACTTTTGACTTCTAACTGCTCCAGTGCACCAAACTTTCTATCCAATTGTCTTATCTGTCTATCAATATCTCTACTTTATCTGTCAGTATTTCTGTCTTGCTTGTCTATTTGTGTCTCTATCTGATGATAATGGGCTGATAACATTGTACCATGTGCCATTAAATAGTTTTTGCCCCCCCGGACAAAAGTTGCAAGCCCTCTCCTGACTTCCAGGACCTCTAGCAGCTAAAATAAATCATCACATCAAATTTTTGAGACTGAGTTACATAAAGATTGAAAGGATGCTAAATAAAAAAGCTGAGATGGAAAATACAAGCCAGAACTAAAGGATGAAAGAAAAACATTAAGGAATTTGTAAAAATGATTGTGTACTTGCAAATGGAAGCAATACATTATGCTGGATGGTCTTTATGTCAAATATTACTAAATACTAAATATTATTCATCTTTGACTAAGCTGTTTTCTAATTAATTCCCTGCAATGCAGATGTGCATTGTACCATTAAGAGTACTTGTGATATAAAGGCTCTGCAACTCATTTACTTGTCTTTAAAATGGCTTGAAACAATTGGGTGAATATCTTCAATTAAATTAAATGCAGTAAATTAAGGTGTGTCATTTGGTACAATGGCTTGGATAGAACTGAAGGCCCAGTGCAAGAGTACACAGTGATTGGCTCATTCAAAGACACGGTATCCTTTAAGGGTCTTTAGGTAGAACCAATTAAATTTTATTAGGTAAAACATTGTTGTTTTAATAGCATTCACAACAAATTACAATTATATTATATTTTTTTTTACAAGACATTTACATTATATATATTATCCTTCTCAACCAAACATGACAGCATTCGTGCCTGGAATTAAGAGCATGATCATGTAGACGATTTTTGCAACACCTTCCATTATCTGAACATCTGTTAGGACTACAGTAAAGTCCAAAAGATAAATGACAGAATGCTGGCTTGTTATATTTTGAATAGTGGCAGAACTAAGATCATCTTAGAAAATATAAAACGTTATTAGCTTTATGGAGCGCTTTATGTCCAGATGTCAAAACAAATGAAAGACGAGGAAGGAGCATATTTGCACGCCAAGCTTAACAGAATGGGTTTAAATTCGAAGTGGGATTTGCCAGCCTTTAAATCTTCAGACTTGAAATGATAGAGATTATACTCAAAGGACGTGCCATGGGGTTAACAGAAACACATATGAAATACAAGAAAGAAAATACCACAAAAGATGGACAAAACAAGTGTTTTGTTCTACAGGGCCTCAGTTTTATCAGACTCGGGGTCAAAGGTTTCATCTCTAATATCTTCACAGTACAGGTTTTCAAATGACCCTATATGAACAAAGCTGGTCCATTTAGAAGAGGAGACAATTGACAGGTACATGCTATGTTTAAAGAGCCAGGTCCACCTACAGTGTCTGGATAAACTATTTTAGATAAATACTATGTCATGTAAAGAAAAAGAAACATACCTGTATTTTCTGTTTTTCCACAATACTTTTTATTTGCCAAAAACTGGTTATAAAGTGTAATACTTTTATTGCTGTTGTTATAACAACAGACTTCATCTATCTTTCCTAGCCCTCATTATTTGATATCATGTGAGAACATGTACTGATTTGGATTTATGAATACATATATTTAAATGCTTTTTGCTATATTCAGTTTACATTAGTAAAGGATGCTAAAGGTTACTAAACACAAGAATAAGTAATATAGAGGATTGCAACACAAATAGATTTTAGCTTTTTTCTTGTCTATTCCAAGTGCCAACACTTAGATCAAAAACTTTGAAAAATAACTGAATTAGAGAATTCACCACATTCAACATTGCCCAAAGCATCACACTGCCTCTGCCGGCTTTACACCTGTCAGTGGTCATAAACACAATACAATAAAAATATGGATTGGCACTCCAAGTAATAGATTTTAGACGATAAAGCTCTGTTATGCCCAAACACTGAGCGAAAAATATAGAAATTATTGAATGAGTAAATACCTTTCCTTGTGTGCTCATACCTACTTTGTGCTGAGTATTTACTAACCTTATTTCTATTTTTTGCATTTTCTTTTCTTTCTCTTAAATTTAGTCTTTATTAATTTTCATCATAGAAAAGTATAAGTATTAAACATTTAAATACCATAATAGTTTTATCAGAATGGAATACTGAGGGGCATAATACTGGCATATTAAATGACAAAAGAATAGCATATTGAGGGCAAAATACTGGCATATTAAATGGCAAAAGAATGGCATACTGAGGGGCAAAATACTGGCATATTAAATGGCAAAATAATGGCATATTGAGGGGAAAAATACTGGCATATTAAATGGCAAAAGAATGGCATACTGAGGGGCAAAATACTGGCATATTAAATGGCAAAATACTGGCATATCGAATGGTAAAATACTGGCATATTAAATGTCAAAAGAATGGCATATTGAATGGTAAAATACTGGCATATTAAATAGCATATTGAATGGCAAAATACTGGCAAATTAAATGGCAAAAGAATGGCATATTGAGGGGCAAAATACTGGCATATTAAATGGCAAAATAATGGCATATTGAGGGGCAAAATACTGGCATATTAAATGGCAAAAGAATGGCATATTGAGGGGCAAAATACTGGCATATTAAATGGTAAAAGAATGGCATAAGGGGTCCTGAAATTCATGGTGGCGACTTGATTTTCAACAGCCAACATGTTCAGTAAGCTATCGCGTATGACGTGTAAACAGCTCTGGCTTGCAAGGAAGAAAACAGGTAAATTACATTTGGATAATTATAAAGTAGAGCATTGTTAGATTTTTTTCTTCATAAATAAACATGAACATGAGGAATGCTAGGAGTCTAGAATACACGCGGTTGTAACATCATCCAAAGAGACAGGGAATATTTATCAAAGAAACAGAATTCTATAAAAATATTTTTCATGTTTATAAACAAGGACTATTATTTTTTCAAAGTTTAAAGCTGTATTAATTCCGATGACGAAATAATAAAAATGGTTAGGAATGTTACCTAATTGGCCTAATTGAGTGTCCAACCTTTTCTATTGAGTATAGCACAACATTTTGGCTCTATAGAAATTCATTTTTAAAATGTTTTACCAGGAAAAATATAAAAACAACTGTTACAGTCCCCGACCGCTTACCTTGGATGGCAGCAACTTCCCCCATGGTTGCGTCCACCAGGAATGCTTGCGTAAGGTTTTCATCAGTGCTTGTGGTGTTCTGCCACTTTGTGGAGCTGTTTTGCTCAGGCAGCCTCAAACATTCGCCCAAGCATTACATAGGAATACAACAGGCAATCACCATGTGCGAAGGATCAACAAAAAAAGTTACATACCTAGTAAGTCTATTTAAATTTGCTCATTTATTTTGAGCATTGCCCATTATAGGTTGTGTTGTCTGTGCTTCTGTGCCTAGTTTCCTGATCTGATCGTTTTGTGCACTGACCCTTGGCTTATTCCTCACCTTGCTTTTTCATATTGCTGTGTCTGTGTATGACCCATGGCTTTTTCCTAACTCTGATTTATCCAGTTTCAATATTGCTACTCATGAATAAATCTTGGCTTGTTCACTGTTCTGATCCTGTCCTTCACACCCCGACTTCTGGTTGTCCAGACTTTGTCCTTGTCTCTTTCCTGATCTGGTATTTGCATTCATGAAAGTCATCACCTTCTATGTATCTGCCACTTGTGTTACCAGCCTGGTGTCCTGAGGGTAATTGAGGTACCCTTTCTTTAATATCTTTGATTGGGGAAGAAAACCTGCTCTGTTTTTCCAAAGGTGTATGCTTCGATTTCACTCTGGTATTGGTTTCTGAGGTCCTGCATCGTAGAGCCTTACATTGGATGTCACAACATATTAAGGATCATGTATTAAATAAATTCATGTAAACGCATAAATGTATACATGGCAAATACATATTCATATAAGATGCTGTAGATTCCAGTATCTATTCCTGGTGAGCAATCATGTACTTTAATCCTGGTGAGCAAAACAACCCTGGTGTTTTCATTATTATATTATGTTACATACGTTATAAGAATAAATATAACATTGATATATTAAATAGATTATTACTGGGTTTATTTTTTCTCAAGGGAAATTTTGAGCATATAGGGCTACAAACTGAAAGTAACTTTGAATCGGTGAGGCACTCTACTGAAGCGCGACCGGCACCTTTCCAGCCTGGGAACCTTGACAGGACTCAGTCCTTTACAGGAATCCTGTCAGTTTCAGATTTAAACTCTCCAAAATTCTTCTCAGTGAGTGAGAGACGTTCTTTTAAAACAGCAAAATATTCCTGGCTGCACTGTCACAAAAGGTACATACAATTCAATGTTCATTGCTTGTACCTGTTCCTATAAAGGAAAAAAACCATCGAAACGCGTCAGGGCTGCGGCGCTGTGTTTTTATCCATTACCTTTTATATATAGTATTATATGCATTTTTTGTGCATGTTTATTGTTTAATTAAACTTATGTCTTCTACCTGCCTTGCCCTCTGTGCCACTACCTCTTCCTTCCTCAATTGCTTTCACCATTACTACTTCACTTCAACATCTTTTTCAAAGTTGTGCAAGACAGTTGAGGAGTAGAATGTAAAAAAAAAAAAAAAAAGGGAAACACAGAAGTAGATGGCCTATTTCCTCAATGGGAAACTACCAGATATTCGCTACCAGGTTAGATCATCTCAAATATTATGTTAGAGTGAATAAAGATTTCATTGAAATATTTGCTTTTGTGCTCAAGGACTGCCTTGAAGAATGAACAAACACTCCTGTTCTGTTTTGGGCACATAATTAAGAACTGCCTATAAAATACCGACAGCTAAATTAAATTGCAAAATTACAGCAGTTTTCAAGAAACCAGGGCTGCCCACTCTAGCTGAGTAAAAGTAATTTCATTTTTTTTTTGGCTGCAGGAACCAATGAGAATAATTTCATTCAAATGAATACAATTTCATGTTTCTCTGGTGATGTAATTAGATAATGTGTTGCACTGTTAAGAGATCGTACTGTGTACAAGAGCAAGTTTATCACAGTCCACACAATGTATTCAATTCAAGTATCACAGGAAGTGACTAAATGAAACAAAACATTGTATCCTCAGTGTCTAAATAATCAGTGCTGCCTTACCTGCAGTAAGCATGCAGAGTTATCACAGGGGGAGGACGTGGGTCAAATATAAAAAAAATGTGATTCATGCCTGCATCAAACCACACTAGAAAAAAAGCCTGTCCACTATACAAGCAGTAATCTTCATCTTGCACCAAAGTGAGTTTGGACACTAGACTCTCCCTTTAAGCCTGTAAAATTCATGTATAATTGTACTTGCACTTGTTAATATGATATTAGGAGTATTACGTAGTTCATAATACCACACAGAAAATGAAACACCCTTAATGTAAATTTAGAAATTATTTTAGCCTTAGTTTGGAATTAACTGCTAAAGTTCCGGGAAAATGTAGAACATTGAGGAACCAATAACCTTTTATATTCACCTGTGATTCTAATTTAGAAGCCCTAGTGAAAAATACAGTGGCCCGAGTATGAGGATAAAATAGCATTTTAAGAAACACATCATTTTAATATTTCAGCAGCCTCAATGCTGAAAGATTGAATAAAAGGTGTTCTTTAAAGGGATTCTGTCAATCTAAATATTGCTTATACTATGAAGGTGGAGAATACAAATTGACGAAAAACTACCTATACATTGTGTTAGCAGAATTGCAAGGAAATCTATAAAATAAGAGAAATATATGTTTTAAATGTGTGCCTTGCCGTCACCTGTTTATGACCTCCTTTGTTGTTTGATATGCAAATTAACACATTTTCAATGGCACATATGTAATTGGAATATCAAACACCAAGGTGATGTCATAAGCAAGATACACCACATATACATTTTAAACACAGTTTTCTCTTACTCTATTCTTATGTTATGAATTTGAATGCAATTTTGGTAACACAATGTATAGATCATTATTTCATAAAGCAGTGTTTAGATTGTCAGTCCCTTGGATGATTAGTATTTGAGTTGATACCTTTATTCTTCCTATTACTAAAACATACATTACAGATTATAAAACTTCAGAGCCTTGTTTATTTAAAACAGCATTAAGTAATGATAACCAAATACTGCATGCACATTGAACTATTCTAACTTCTGCTTCAATCACAAAACAGGAAAAAGAAAAATGTTGGAGTGATAAAGCAACTGCAGATTCAAGCAATATACACGTGTAAAATGAGGCCTACAAAACAGGTATGCGCATGCTGAAAATACAGAGTAATTAGCTGTACAGTGTATACAAAACCCCAAAACACATGTACTTCCCATATAAAGTTGCCTACAATTGTATAAACATAATATAAATACGAGGTTTAAGTTACATGAATTGGCTGAAGCATAAAAATGCTCACCTGCCACATCAAGTCTCAGTAGCGTGAGAACCTTACCTCATCTCCAATATGGTGGGCACACAAAGCAGTTTATGCTGCTACCAAAACCTTTTGGGTAGCAATGGTTTACAAAGATACAAAGTGAGCATTTAATCGGGAAAAGAGGCTATGTGCATGATGCTCAATAATATTTTCTTCTAAGATTTTTATTTATTTATTTGTTACTCTTTGTTCCTTTATTCCCCTGCCGTTCCTGTTCATGCTATTTCAGATTCTTCTTTAAGAAACAACTCTAGTTTCTGGATAAGGTTGATGGGAGTGGCATCGATAAGCAACTGAAATATAATTATTTTCCTGATTCTTCAGGTGTTGATGACTAGGCCTCTGATCATGCCATTATTCATTTCTCACTAATATATGTGGTGGAAGCAATTGGACCCTAGATTGGCTAGCGAACATATAACATTATAATTACCCCCTTGATAACATTGTATTGGAAAGTTTCATCCTCCAACTTTGCAATAGAAAAAAATGGTACAAGCAATACAACTGTTGTCCATTGTGTCAGATCATTGAATTATAATATTATAATTATTAATTAAATAAAAATTAATTTTTCTTCTGGCATCATTAAAGAGTTGTCTTTCATAACTTCTGCAACCCTTTTGCAGTGATGTTTTGGGATCTATCATATACTGTATATAGTGCTTTATGGTATAACTTCGAAGGCTATTAACAAAAAATGAGCTGCAACGTGAACTGAGAAAAATAGATTAAAAGATAAGTTGGAAAAAATCTCCAGCTTCCCTATCGTTCTAACTTGGATATTAAGGCCTGATTTTTGCAGTTCACTTGTTATTTCAGTTTTAGTGACTAGCCCCCTATGCGTCTCTCCCTTTTTTAATATATATGACAACAAACAGATGAGAACACGATGTTAGTTACAGGTATTTTATTATGACTCGGGATTCCTTGATGTTGTACATTAACTTTATTATCCTGTCTAGACAGGCAAATCACCTACCACACTATGGACAGTACAAATTGAAATTGTGGATGATTCTCATTCTATAAAACAGATGACTCTTTTATTCAGCTCAGAGGAGCTTTTGTATGAATTTGCTGCAAATAGCCACCGGTTTGGCATAGATTTAAGAAATCTTAAGGTGATTTAGAGTCTATACAAAGTCACACAGAAGCAGGCTCAGTCTGCAAGTAATATACTTTTTTTTTTTTTTACCTCTGTGGTGCACTGACCAAACGGGAAAAAATTGATATCCACTTGCACTGCAAATCCAAATAGACAAACTCTGATTGAATAAATATCTTAAGGTGGTAGTATCATAATATATATATATATATCTTTATTGTAATCCAAAATATATAAAAACACAAAAGTAGTAATATTTATGGAGACTATTTTGTTCAAAAAAGAAGTGAACGCTTAACGCGATTCGCATATCTATGCTTCTTCAAAAGCGTCTCCCGAGTGATAATCTCCAAAATGTTTAAATATACACCCCTAACCGGAGCAATTGAAAACAGATGTAGATATTCAAAACATACCAACTAATTGCTACATACATGGCAAATAACCCGCCAACAATCAGAGGTCCTAAAACCCTATTTTCAATGGCGGGATAGAATGTCGGAGATTGATACAAGTAGAAGCATAAATACACATAAGGGTCGTCCCATTATACACTGATAATTCCCAAACTGGTTTTGGGTTGGCCACTTTGCCCAAATTTCACAAATCTCTGAAATGCAGCTGCTTAATATCTCTGAATTTGGAGCTATTCAGATCAGTACATTTTTTCTCCCGATTTTATTTGGAGAATTAAATAGAAACATGTACAAGAATTAAAATAAGCATATTTTAAACACAAAAATATGCATATACAATTAAAATATATTAATGTTATATATTGTAATGGCATATTACATTTTAAGAACAATTATTTTATAGTCTTTTATGTTCATTAACTTTATTTTTATGTACTTAATTTATTAATCATGGAAAGAAAATAGTACACAGCCTAATAATGTATGTAAATCTAAAGAAAAAGTGTGTACAAACCCCAACAACTAAAGATAATGCTTAATGTGGGACTGCAATTCTGGAACCACTCCACAGGTTACAGTAGGATTTCTTGAAATATGTTTCTTAATTAAGGAAATAACTGCTTGTCTTTACTGTGGATCACCACTGGAGAGAAAGGGTACAAATAAATATCTAAATAGATAGTCCTATTCAAATGAGAATTATGATGTTCAAATCAAAATAACAGAGGTACCACACAAGTAAAAATTATAATAAAATATAAAGATAAAAATATATATCTGAAAGGACAGACAAAACATAGGCATGTAAGTACAAAGGTACTAATACACAGTGACGGTACAGTTAAATACCCTGAGGTAGAGACATACTGGACCACCTCAAAATTACAGGCAAATTTATCCCCCAAGGGGTAATAAGATTCACCAATATTTACGGAAAGTTGCACAGATGTAAACGGGCAGTGGATCAATACACACCTATTTCCCTGCTGAAGTGCACTAAACTTGAGAAATAAACCTGGCCAGGTTCAAAGAACACCAATAGGAGGGATGCGTTATGTTCACTTCTCCAGTCTTAAATCGCTGTCCAGCTAACAATAAATTATGAGTAATATTAAAAAAACGTTTTGTCTGTGAAAGGTGTTGAGCACTAATATGTGTAAGGATGAGTTGCCTCCGGCAGTAACTATCATTAATAAAGCTAAAGATACAAGAGTTCCTGGCGTCTGTTAATGTCTATACACTGCACATGTATAAAAGGTCATCCACAAATCTCTGTTGATGTATCGTAGAAAGAACTAACCAACCAACCAGCAACTTATATTAATTTGATTAATTCAAATAGAAAACTATTTTTATAGACAGATATTCTTTTATTAAATCTAAACTGCTAAACTGTTGCGTACATTTGCTCTGAGTAGGATAATTTAATGGAAAAACAACATTTTTTCTTGGAAAGAGTGTGCTTTAATTCTGATATTCGAAATGTGATATAACCTTAATTTTTTCTTCCCTTTCACTAACAGATCATGTTCGTAGGTAGCCTAGAACACATTAGGATGATAATATTGCATTCCAGTCATTAGCCTCACACAAATGTATGAAGCTTGTATATATTACTCATGGGACTGCAGCTCAATCAGCAATGTGTTGTTTTATTTTTGTACTATGTGAATTCTAAAGTCAAGATAATAAATTAACACTCAGAAAAACATTTGTTTGAACTTGAATTCTAATTCTAAAAATGACAAATGATATTAGAAAACAAGAAGAAAAAGGCAACTGATCAAACTCTTCCTAGATCAAATAGAATGTGAGTGCTTTATTGGTGTCATCAAAGCTTTCATTAAACATCTATGAGAGTTTTGGTTTGGCAAAAACAACCCATCTTGTATATGAGCTGACTGGCTTGGGAATAAATTAGCATAGTGAGATGACTGAATTGGAAAAGTATTAACGATATTAAAGAATCAACAAATAAAATGAAGTAATGAATCCATATTAAAACTGACACTTTAAATAAGTGTGCATTTAATACCGTATTTGCTCGATTATAAGACGACCCTGATTATAAGTCGACCCCCCAAACTTTGGATATTCCTTTAGGAAAAAAACTAAAAGCCTGAATATAAGACTACCTTATAGGAAAAAAGTTCAACTTGTATATATTCACATGTAAGGTGCTTTTTAATAAAAATTATGATATCAAAAAATGCATTTCTTGTTTTTATTTACTTTTATGTGCCAATGCTGCCTCTCTCTTTCCCCTCCCCCCAGCGTTCTCTCTCTCCCCCCCTTAGTGTTGTCTGTCTCTCCCCCGAGCGTTCTCTCTCCCCCACCTTTTGTGTCTCCCTCCCTTTGTGTGTCTCTCTCTCCCCCTCCCTTTGTCTCCCTCCCCTTGTCTCTGTCTCTTCCCCCTCCCTTCCCTTGTCTCCGTCTCTTTCCCCCTCCCTCCCCTTGTCTATGTCTCTTCCCACTCCCCTTGTCTCTGTCTCTCCCCCCCTCCCCTTGTCTCTGTTTCTTCCCCCCTCCCCTAGTCTCTTCCCCCTCCCCTTGTCTCTGTCTCTTTCCCGCCTGCCTCCCCTTGTCTCTGTCTCTTTCCCCCCTCCCTCCCCTTGGCTCTGTCTCTTCCCCCCCACCTCTGTTTCTCTCTGTCCCCCCCCCCTCCCTCTTACCTCGTCGCTCCCTGGTGGCTAGTGGGGACAGCAGGGGGATGTCTGCACGATACGTGCAGAAATCCCCCGCTGCTGCACGGCACTTCCGCTGGGACTTTTATGTTGAAGCCGGAAGGACCTGGCTTCATCATAGAAGTCCTGGTGGTTGTGCCGGGCGGCAGGAGAGGATGCCCTGGCTGCTTGAGAGGGGGATCCAGGTCCCCTGCAGCTTTGCGGGGGACCTGGATCCCAGTCTTATAATCTGACCTCGGTTTGAGGTCAGATTATAAGACGACCTCGAATGTAAGACGAGGGGTCTTTTTCAGAGCATTTGCTCTGAAAAAACCCTTGTCTTATATTCTAGCAAATACGGTACTTTTATTTTTTTTATATATACATACATATATATATATATATATGATTGAGGTCAGATTATAAGACTGGGATCCAGGTCCCTTGCAGAGCTGCAGGGGACCTGGATCCCCCTCGCTAACAGCCGGTGGATGTCTGCGCGATGCGCGCAGACTTCCCCTGCTGCGGCCCGGCATGACCGCTGGGACTTCTATGATGAAGCCGGGTCCTTCCGGCTTCATCATGAAAGTCCCGGCAGAAGTGCCGGGCAGCAGCGGAGGATGTCTGCGCGTATTGTGCAGACATTCTCTGGCTGCTTCCACTAGGCACCAGGGAGATTTGGCAGCCGGGGGATGTCTGCACGATAGTGCAGACATCCTCCATGCTGCCCATCTTCCGTCTATTATGACGGACCGGCTGTCCGTCATAATGGACGGAAGTGTCGGGCAGCATGGAGGATGTCTGCACGTATCGTGCAGACATCACCCGGCTGCCCCCACTAGCCACCAGGGAGATACAAGGTGAGGTGGGGGGAGGGCGGGGGGGGGGGGGGAGAGACACACAAGGGGAGGGAGGGGGGCAGAGAGACACACAAGGTCAGGGGGAGAGAGAGACACACACAAGATGAGGTGGAGAGAGACACACACAAGATGAGGGGGAGAGAGAGACAAATGTTTGGGGGGATGGAGAGAATGAGGAGGAGAGAGATAACGCTGGGGGGACAGACAGAGACAACACTAAGGGGGGGTGAGAGAGACAATGCTTTGGGGGAAGGGGGGGAGAGAGAGAGGGGAAGCATTGGCACATAAAACGAAATAAAAACAAGAAATGCATTTTTTTTTATATCATAATTTTTATTAAATATTTAAAAGGAATTTACATGTGAATATATACAAGTTGAACTTTTTTTCCTATAGGGTAGTCTTATATTCAGGCTTTTAGTTTTGTTCCTTAAAACAATATCCAAAGTTTGGGGGGTCGTCTTATAATCAGGGTCGTCTTATATTCGAGCAAATAAGATAAGATCAATTATTGCTATCTATATTCACATTATGAACACTGTTTAGGTGATGCAGTCCCATTGATCCTCGCAAACACACATGCTCAAGTGCAAACACTCAGAACATATCCACACATACACCCATAAGTTTAAACCATACATATGCTTCAAATCAAACACAAATCACATAGGTGTACATCTCTGCATTATTTTAACTGGCATGGCACTTCAACTCATATCATGCAAAGGATAGCAATACTCTGTATAATGGGAACAACAACAGTGGAAATTATAGTGTAAATAAGACAGGAACTACAATCACTACACGTGAGATACAGAGGAGTGCATCACATCACATCAACAGTTATTAAACATATGAGACAGTAAACACACATTTTAAATATACCAAATAGAATTTATTTAAAACACAAAAATTTATGTTTTTCTTGGCTGTTTGGAGGCAGTAGGAATGGCTGCAGGGGTGGCAGATGTACATGAGGCCAAAGATGCTCTTGTGGCCCAAGCTTTGGTCATTATGGCCATATAAGAGCCATCATATGATGCTCTCTGATGCCAGCTGCCTAATGATCCTGTTCTGTATGTCCATTCTGTGATGGAATATTTCAGTGTTGCATGCCTGCTGTTGGTGCCACACTGAAGTTGCAACATCTGGAGTAGCAGGGGCAGCAGTTGGGGTCGCAACAAGTCCTGGGCAGCATTAAGTGCTGGGGTAGATGGATACAGAAGGTCCTGGAGCAGCAAAAGGTCCTGGGGCAGGTGACAGAGACGAGGCACTGAATGCCGGTGATGCTTGGGGTCTTGCAATGGTCGGCCTTCCACCCTTGTGTATTCACCTACTACGTGACTGCATTCTGCGTGCAGGAATTCCCAGGCCTTCACAGATAGGCTGGTGGCGTTTCTGCTTGTGATGGAGTGTGCTCCACCTGAGACCCCTCACCATTTACAGGGGACATCAGTATTTGAGCGGTGGATTTTAGACATTAGAGGAACCCCCCCCCCCCCCAGGGATTTCGTACTCAGGCAAACTAGCTCACCAATGCACATGGCTCCGAAGAAAGCCAGCGAGAAGGCCAGGTGAAATAGTCTAGCCTCAAACTCTGAGTGGCAGATGGAAGGGAGCACCAGACATAAATCCTCCAGGAGCACACCTGAGACAGGCCTAGAATCAATGGATATTTTTCCACGCCTCATACCCTTCATGGCCTGATGAATTAAAAATGATTTCTTAGTGTCTTGCCAGCCACGCAATTTGAATAAAAAACTAAGTTCTGAGAGGCGTAAGGAAACAGCAGAGGGCGATATACCAGAGCACTCCCAAACCCATAGAAGTTTCAACAGACCCTGTAATTATCAGGGTGGATCATGAAGCCCCCCTTGAACCTGATCCCATCTGCCCCATTCAGCCCACACCTTACTGTAGCGGGACCACGTGGACCTGGAGACCGACCTGGGACATGGGATCCCATCCTGGTCCGCATGCAGTGCGACCTCCCAAAATACTGCCCACTGTGAACGAGAGAGAGCGTCCGCCATCACATTATGAATGCCAGGGATATGTCCGGCCTATACCACAAATTGAAGCATAAGCAGCGCAGAACTATTGGGACCCCAGGATTGCCCCAAAACCGATTGAACCAGCCACATCCGTATAGAGATGCAGGTCAGTATTAGATACCTCAGCTGCCTGTCAATATGATCTTGCATTATATAAGGTCAAAATCCCAGACTGCCAGGTCATCCCGTAATGGCCGGGTGAGCCGAATGAAGTGACGATGCCTGACGACACCTGATGTCACCGCCGCCAGGCGTCTATTAAAGACCCTCCCCTGGTGTAGTTAACTTTACCCAGCAAGGATTGCAGTTGACATAGCTGAATCTTACGCAGGCCCTAAGCGCGAGACACATCCTGCCTAAGACCCAGAATATTATCTTGGGATAAGTGGCACTCCATGGCCACAGAATCAATCTCAATGCAAGCTGAGGCACGTGACTGGTCCCACCGTTTTCTCGTGGGCAAGGGGAACACTGAATCACTGAAACACTAACCCCACACTTCTCAGTAGCAAAGAGCAAGCCAGAGAAGCAGCCGAACCCACGCACAAAAAATCATTGAGTGCAGCAGCGAGTCAATGCCAAATTCCTGCCGCACCACCCTTGTAAGGAAGGAGCTGAAGCATTCAAAGTAGAAACAGGATATTGAGTAACCCATAGGGAGTCTCAGATACACGTAATACTGACTATCGAACACACAACCAATTGGGTGGTGGCAGTCGGGGTGCACCGGTGCAACAATCAGAATGTTGACTCCACATCAGCCTTTGCTAACAGGGCCCCCAGGCCCTCAGCTTTGACCTCTCTGACGCATAGGACACACAGCATAGTTCAGATTAAATGTTTTCATTTACCGAACCCCCAGACGAGCATGATAAATGGTGAATTAGCCGGAATCTACCTTCCTCTTTTTTAGGGACCATGCCTAATGGGGACTTGGAGAGTAGGAAGGTGCGGATCACTAAAAGGGCTGGTCATGCGCCCCAATGAGACCTCATTTTGAAGTTCTTTCCGAACTACCTGAGGGAAATCCTGAACTGACCACAGATTCACAACCCGAAAAGAATGGGGGCGAGGGGAAAAAGGAATCCAAAAACCCTGCTCGAAACCCTCCAGGAAGATTTTTGCCACCATTCTGTTATAACGGCTTAGCCATGGACGCATCTCACTACTGGCGTCCTCGCCCTTAGATCCCATGTCTCCCTTCTCACCAGATTTTCCACACTTGAAACAACGTGAGACTGGATGAGCCCCACCGCATCCAGGAGCACAAATGCTTGAAACAGCATGAGTCACCCCACTTACAATGGCTGTCATTTAATTTCCAGCAACAACCCTGTCTCTGATGTAAGGCCGATGAAGAGGATGCCCCCCCCCCCCCCAGGAAAGGACGTAACATTGCCCTGGTGGGTAGCTGGGTGAGTCATTATCTAGAGCTGGAGGCCAATGTCCATCTGGTCCCAGGATGGTCGGACTGCTATGCCCTGGCGGAACTTCTCATTGTACTTCCACTAAGCCAGGCCATAAGTACGACAAGCATTCCAGATATTGTCCTGATAGCTCAACAATGCACAGCATCTATTGGGAGGTTTTTCTCCAATCACACTAGCCAGGATGGAGAACGCACGTACATGGAACCCCATGCACCGGCCGCAATACCTGGATATTCCAGAGCAGAGGTAAAGGTTATTGACGCAGTATCTGCTGCTGTGACAGGTAGACTAGCTACAACTTGCACCACCACAGGTAGTGTTGGTGACCCATGATCACCGGCAACCACCGCCGGGGACCTTAAACTAGAATCCAAACCCTTGTTTCCTGGAGGGTTAGCAGGGGACCAGACTGACCGCAGCTGGCTATCTAACACTGAACCTCTCTGTGTCTGCGACCCTTGTTCCCACTGATCAATAAATCCCTCGAAGCCCGATAAAGGAGGTGAGCCAGGGCTAACAGGTGAGCTGGCGGGCAGGTGCACCACATAGGATTAGAGCACCCACTCTGTGCTGGCCACATTGATACCGAGTGTCGGGTGCTGGGGGGAGGGCATACCCGCAGCCACTGGCTGTTACTGCAGCCGAACCAGCTGGGCACGGAGGTGCTGGCCACCATCTAGTGCTGCTTCAGCTCTGAAAGCTGCCAGGATCATCTCAATCTCCATCCTCAAGCCGGGAAGCAACAGGCCCAGGCACACAGCAGGAAGGAAATCTATTGAAGCTGTTGCTGACCCTGATATCAAGTGGCAACTGAGGTAAGATATCCTGACACCAATCATATATCCCTATCAATCAATCATGAACATCCATACCCACACTCATACATGTGCCCCTGTCCGCTTAGCTGTGCTATCTCCCTTGGGCCCGCTATTTAATAAAAATGTATTCTAAGCAAAATTTGTTTCACTTAGAAAATCTAAAAAGATCTCTGTATCAAAGCATATCTGGAGCAATGTTAATAACAAACACATCTTATGGCTGAAAGAAAATTAACAAATACCAGTTACATTTGAAAAAACCATGGAATGAACAGCATTGCAATATAAAAAATAAGTGTGTGTTCGTAGCAGGAAATGATGCCAGATGTTACACCGCCGGTAATGCTGTATTGCAATCTTCTATTAAATATTGTGTTTGCAATTTGTGGATGTTCATTCCAATAGATTCATGTGTGTATTAGAGAGAGTGAAATATAGATAATGGTGTTGCAGCAGTTGTGATGTGTTTAGAATTTTCTAATGGAGTTCTAAAGAATCTACACTTTAAAGTATTGCATTCCTAATAATGTACATTATAAAGTAGTACATTCTCAATAGTTTACATTATGAAGTAGTGTATCCCCAATCATGTATATTATTAAGTAATGCATTCCCCCAAAACAATATTATAAATGAGTACATCCCCAATAATGTACATTTTAATATGGTGTACCCCAATAATTTACATTGTAAAGTAGTGCACCCCAATAATGTATATTATAAAGAAGTGCATCCCCAGTTATGTACATTATAAAGTATTGCATCTCATGATGTTGTACAAATATACACAATGAGAGTCCCCATTCACCTCTATGGGTGCTGAGACCTGCACAATGATACACAAGGGGTGAATTTTAGAGGTAGGCATTTCTCAAGAAGTAAAAAAAAAATACATTGAACAATGTTTACTTACTTGTAAATGTACATTTTGATTAATTAATCATTTTCTGTAAGCTAGAGAACATCTCAGTGTCTGGAGATGAATACAATTAGGTTTATTAAAATGATTGTATTGCTTTTCCGTGGGGGTATTCGGTAAAATGTGAGAACTGATCTGACAATTCAAAGGTATGAATCAAAATAAATAAATGCTCTTAGTAAGAGTGTACTTGGGCATTGTTAAAGGACCACTGTAGCAACAAATTAACTTATGTTTAACTGCAAGATTGCATCATGTGTAGGCATTTGAAATAGAAATGCTTTAATGAAAGAATGTACATAACATACTTGGTTAAGCCCTCATTGTTTTGTATAGCTCTATCAGGGGGCTGACATGTTGCTTAGAATATTGGGTCAGATCTTCTGCCTGAAGGTGAATGCAGATCTGACCCAAGATTCTAAACAACATGTCTGCCCCCTGATGTGAAGTAAAGAGGGCTCAATATGGTACTGTATTTGTAGTTTCATTAAAGAATAGCTAAAAAAACATCCTAATGTAATCTTTAAATTCAACATGGTTTATTGTTTTTCCTATAGTTGTCCCTTAAGTGAGAAGAAATTGTGAACAAAACTTACCAACAGTCTGTAGCCTCAGTCATTGTTTGCAAGGGCTTGTTGTATTCTGTAATAAAAGGTCATGGAATATGTAGAATTTTATTTCTTCAAAAATCAATCTTGAACTGAATATGCAATGCAATTTTAGGTATTACTTCTAAAAAATAAAAAAGGACAGCAATGGGGGCTGAAAAATGACTAAAGAAATTGATTTGAATATTAGTAAACTGACATAAAACCTGACATATTTTTTACATGTACAAATGTTTTAAAATTAATTTGTTTGCCCTTGCGTGTGCACTGTGGTGTCACAAAAAATGGATTTGGAGAGTACAGCAGATTACATTTCCCATGGTAATTCCAAAGAGTTTGTATTTACTAAAAAGTGTACTGTAGTTATACTATAGGTGAGCTGACAAGTAAACTGCAAAAAAGCATAGAAAAATCTAATGTATCGGCAGATAAGAGCCATTTGGCCCATTTAGTCTGCCCAAATTTTAAAATACTTTCATTCGTCCCTGGCCCTATCTTATATCTAGGATAGCCGTGTGCCTGTCCCACACATGCTTAGACTCCTTCACTGTGTTAACCTTTCCCACTTCTGATTTTCTGATATTATTTTTAAACCTTTGCCCCTCTAATTTAAGATCATGTCATCTTGTTTTGGTAGTTGTTATTATTTTAAATATACTCTTCTTCTTTAGTGTGTTTATTCTTTATAGGTTTTTAAATGTTTCTCTGTCCTCCCTGTATTGTGTTTCCTCCAAGCTATACATGTGAAAATCGTTTAATCTTATTCTGCAATCCATGAACCAATTTAGTAGACAACACACATCGATCCTGATGCCCGTGATCGTGAGAGTATAATATAGTATTGTTTATTCATCACATATATTCATTCATATTGACCGATTCCTTCACAGCACTACTTCTAATAGCTTGCACCAATCTACATATTATAAAATTGGTCCCCATTTCCTTCCTTTTAATTATATGTGGGGTTTAGACTTTTGCTCAGCTATTTTCTGTCAGCATTTATATTTATTTCTACTTTTCGGTAAATTTTCTGACTTGTGTTCATTTTTCTGTACCTATTATAGGGAAACATACAGATTATAGGGAGCGCTCACACCGATGAAGTCATTTGGTGTCTGCATCCTTGTTTGTCTTTTCATTGTTTACATATTTACATATTTTTCCTTTGTCACCACATTTTTTTCTAATTTTTCTTTTCTTTTATTTAGTTTTTCTAGTGTTTTCAAGTTGATGTTTGTGACTCCTCCTGTTCAGGTATGATCTGTTTTACTGCATTATCTGTGCATCCTAATATCCTATCTGCAGGTATTGCTTTTTCCTGTTAATCCCCTCTTTGTCCTAACAGGTTTAGTATACCTTCTCTGTACTCTCTCCAAAGTATCAATATCCTACTCGAGATCCGGTCTCCACTACTGCGTAACATTCTCCAAGTGAGGTCTCACCAGTGTTCTGTACAACCAAGTCATCTGCTAGCATTTCATGCTACCCTATTACACTGTCTTCTGAAATAATTACTCCTAAATCCCTTTCCTCAGATTTTGAGGCTAGGACTTTATCATATATTCTATAATCTGCCCTTGTGTTTTTACACCCAGGGTGCATAATCTTGCAATTATCCACATTAAATGTCAGTTGCCACAGCTCTGACCATTTTTCTAGTTTAGCTAAATCATTTGCCATTTGTTTTATCCCTCCATGAATATCAACCCTGCTGCAAATCTTTGTATCATCAGCAGAAATACATAATTTACCAACAAGACCTTCTGCAATATCTCTAATAAAAATATTAAAGAGAATGTGTCCAAGTACAGATCCCTGAGGTACCCCACTAGTAACAAGACCTTGCTTTGAAAATACTCAATAAACCACAACCCTCTGTTGCCTTTAACTCATCCACTGCCTAATCCATTCAATAATATTGGAATCCAAACTCATAGATTGCAGTTTATTGATAAGCCCTCTATCTCCGTCAAAAGCCTTAGTAAATTCTAAGTAAGCAATGTCTACTGAACCCCCCTAATCTATTAATTTAGTTAGATAAGTCCTGGTAAAAGTTCTCAAAATAAAAGGATAGACAGTATAAACTGGTGTAAAATAAACATATATGTTTAATACATAAAATGGTAAAAATCAACATTGAAACATAGAAACATCGAATGTGTCGGCAGATAGGAACCATTCGGTCCATCTAGTCTGCCCAATTTTTCTGAATACTTTTATTAGTCCCCCGTTCCCGGAAACATGAGTCATGATATAAATAACACACATAAATATAAAAAGAATAATATACACCAGATAATTACAGTTGAGCTGATACCTGGATGTCCGGGTTCGGCGGGTTCGGCCGAACTTCGGAAAAAAGTCCGGGTTCGGGCTCGAACTTGACCCCGAACTTGACCCCGAACCCCATTGAAGTCAATGGGGACCCGAACTTTTGGCCACTAAAATGCCTCTAAAAAAGTCCTGGAAAGGGCTAGAGGGCTGCAAAAGGAAGTAAAATGGGGGTAAGAGTAGGACAAGTGCCCTGCAAACAAATATGGATAGGGAAATAACTTAAAATAACATAAAATACATACAAATTAAAAATACAGCTGAGCCATAAAATAGCACTGGATGGAATCTTTGACTTTAGTTTTGGAAGAACATAAATCTAAATCTAAAGCATGGCTGCCAGGAGGATCAACAGAATTATCCATTTGAGAGAGGGTTGGAGTGCAGGGTATTCTCTTTCAGTTTATACTAAGTGACCCGTAGGTTGAGGAGGCGGTTACCGTGGCGGTGTAGGTGGAAGCGGCACTGGAGGAGGAGGTAGCCAGAATTTTTCAAAGTGCGCTGTAAGCACAGTATTGGACTGTTCTATTTGACTCTCAGATATGAAGTGCACCGCAAGACGCAAATGTACTATTTAGCACTCAAAACTATTCAAATTTTTCAAAGTGCGCTGTAAGCACAGTATTTGACGGTTCTATTTGACTCTCAGATATGAAGTGCACCGCAAGACGCAAATGTACTATTTAGCACTCAAAACTATTCAAATTTTTCAAAGTGCGCTGTAAGCACAGTATTTGACGGTTCTATTTGACTCTGAGATGTAATACATGTAATGCTATTGCTATTCTATAAACCGAAATAGAGTCCCCATTCATACGAATAGGTAATTTGACCTATTCGTATGAATGGGGACTCTATTTCGGTTTATAGAATAGCAATAGCATTACATGTATTACATAAACCGAAAGTCTATAAACCGAATGAAGGGATAGAAACAATAGGAATAATGAGGGCCCTAGATAAGTTTGAGGTGACATATGGGCAGTTGGAAGTAATTAGGGTACAGTACGAAAGATACAAAATAAAAATAAAAAATGGACACAAAAGGTCAGTTTCTATATGCAACTTGGGCCAGTAAATGGGAAATACAGTGACGGTTACAATAAAATGCATGCAGAGGAAATAAACAGTGTACATACATGGATATCTTTTACTATAGTACAGACATATATATGGTATCTGAATATATAGAATGAAATAATATCAGAAACATATCATAATGCAAGAATATACAAATGGTACTAAAGTATGTTACATGTTTCTAGCACAGGTGGCACTTACAGCTACATGCAAAATAGCAGACAAACTCATTTTTTTAACTTACATCTTATGCTGGTGTGTCAGGTGGCTATGTATCATTAGCGTAAACATGTGTTAATAAAGGTATATAAGTCTAATTGGAGAAGAGAGGGGTGATCAATAGGAAGAATTTGTAAATGAGAGGTAAAATTGTATAAAGATGACATTTACAATGAATTTGTTCAAATAACAGCAAATATCTCTTTAATATGCAAATGATGACTAGTTTGCTGTTGCTGAAAATACAATGGGAGAATTTTATAGATGGGATTGGGTATAGATAATAGATGTTTGTTCAAAATCTTTGATTGAAATTGCAATAGAGGAACTTACTGTCAATATATGGACATGACAGAGGATGTCTAACATGCAAGTTGAAACGTTGCTGTTGCTTAGAATGGAAAGGGAGAATTGCATAAGTAGGAAAGTTAAACATTAGGTGTTTGATTGAGATCTTTGATTAGTATTATAATGCATTGCTGTACAGGATAATATACTCAAATCTCCTTAGACAGATAAAGTCACCATGAATAGGGAAGTGTAATAAACATAACTCCACTGCTGTGGAGACTTCAAGAGTTGGGAAACAATGTTATCTGCTACATAAAACATACACCTTTCCTGACGTTCCTTTAACATTACCAAATGATTATCTTCTGTAAATTATTTATATTAGAGAGAGAGAGAGACAGTGGAAGGAGAGAGAGACAGACAGTGGTGGGGGAGAGAGAGAGACAGACAGCGGAGGGAGAGAAAGGAATAGACTATCAAGGCAAACTTCCTGTTGTCTCAGACTCCGTTTTGATTCAGACACTCTCCCTGCAATTTCTTTTGTCTGTAACTGTGTGAATACTTATATTAAGAAGGAATGTCTATTCTGCTCTGAAGGGATAGACTATCTGATAAGATTCTGAGAAACCCAAGTTTAAGACTGGAACATTTTAATTCAACAGGACAATTGTTAGGAGAACACAATATATTAGATTAGGAGCTTGGACATAGATAGCGTTATTACAGATATGAATTTATAATTTAAGGTGTGCTTTAATTATAACATTGTAGAGTAAAAGGTGTACCCTAACTACATAAGTGATATGATAATGTGTAATACTGAGATGTATAAAATGCTTTGTGCAAGAACACCCTGGCAGACAACCTTTTAGAATCAAACTAAATTGCCCTCTCCATGTGCCCATGAATAAACTTTTTTATACTTAAATAATCTTTGCAGTTTGGATGAAAGAATTCTGCAATCCCAGGTCATTTTTCAATCATGAATTATTATGTTACTACTTCAAATAAGTCTGCAAATTCTGTTACCAACACCACTTGAACACCCAAAAATTAGAGCAGTGAACTTGAGTTCAGTAGTGAACTATAATTACATCTCAATGCACAGAAATGCTTTTGGTGTAGTACAGAATGTTGTGCACTCATTGACTGAAGACTGACTAGTGTCCTAGTCATTTAGTGACAGAAGGGCGGTAGAGAGCTGCTAGTGGTAGATAAGCAGAATATTCCATGCTGAGAAGCCAGAGTTTGTTATTGGTCCTTAAGGAGTTAAGTTGCTAATTTTTAATTTCTGCAATGACATAATACATGTATCAAATGATTCTGTGAAGCATTAATGTGCTTTTTTGGTAGTATCTTAGACTATTCTCCTTAGTAACTGAAAAGACTTATGAAAAGAACAAAATGAACATTAAATGCATTTAAGATTGCAATTAAATAATGAACAACAAACAATGCATAAAAAAGACTTAAAGAAAATCAAAAGTCTAATTAGGCCACTTCAACATCAAAACCTCATACTACAATGAAAAGACACAGGCATTTAATTTGGAACAATTCAATCCGTGACATTTTATGAAATTGGATTTTTAATGTAAATGTACTGTTTAACTTGAACAAACAATAAACATGTTTACTGCATAGAAGTTTCTTCTTGCTTAAAATATTTTTTTTAAAGTTTTTATTGCTACAGTTACTGTTTGTTCCAGAAGAGCCCATTTCAACAAACATAAAGAAAAAAGGATCAGAAAGTAATACACTATGGGAACATAAAAAATTGTCAATCATCGTACCATAGTTTAACAGGCACAGAATATTTTTATTAATAACTCATAGGTGAATGAAAAATCTAGGTAAACCTCTCAGGAATTAAAAAATTTAAAGGGACATTCCAACTTGTTTAACGCTTGCTTCCTTCAAGGAAGCAAGGGTTAAACAAAACATTTCCCACACTTGGAAAGTAAACCTGACGTGTATCTTAATAGATACATGTGGGTTTACTATCTTCCTATGGAATCATGGCAGCTGTCAGTCAGAGGATAAACTGGAGTGTATTATCAAAAGTACACGCCAGTTCATCCTCACAACAGGAACAACTTACACTTCATTTGTGCTTCTATATTAGAAGCACAAGTAAAAAGTAAGGTTTAGTGTCCCTTTATTGGCTGTATATATTTTTTTGTGTAAGTTACTTTACATTTTGTGTTATTTTCTGCTTTCTATTTTTTGTGTTATATTTCTCTTCTTATGAATGCATTTGATTCTGGCATGGATTATGCCTTACTGAGTATGTATTACTATTGCTTATTTTTTCATTATATTATCTCTGTTTGATTAAAAAGTATTTTATTATTTTTTCTATTTTCGGTGTGCAGTCTTTCTGTTTTATTTCCAAAATGGGGTTACCTTAAGAAACTCTACATTCTGCTTCCCATGGACAGGGACAGGTAAAGAGTTAGAGATATCAGGATCTCCTGTCTTATACCTTGATTAATCCTGATTTATATGTTGTCTGTCAGTATCAAGCTGTAAAAGATGCCATCTAAAGTCGTGATTATTCCTCCAGTAGAGATGTCCTCCTGTCAATAATTCCTTCCAGGTGAATAAGCATCCAAAAAAAGACCTTCACTAGCAAAATATTCCTGACGTCCTTCTAACCAAGGCACCACACAGGTAGTATATTGTAAAGACCTGTGTCCTCCCTGCATTCAAACAATCTATGGCCTGAGAGAAGAGCAATCCCAAAAGATTCCCAAGTCACCAAACCCTTGCTGAGCAAAACCCTGAAGCTGGGAGCATATGTGCCGAGACAAGGTACCCAGGCTGTTTCCCTATCAAGTGTGAAAAAATGCTTTAAATGCATTTGGGAAGACACGATCTCTTACCGAAGCTGATGGAGTGGAGGAGTAGGAGGTAAAGTTACACACAGAGAGACTTTCCCAAACAACTGGAGATGGAGACAGTGAGTTTGTACACCAAGGCAGAATGTCCAATGGCTGAGTACAGGAGGGTGAGGCAAAATGCATAGTTAGAACTGGAAGTAGAGGTCAGGGCTGGTGGCTAAATTTCAGGAAATAGGCTATAGGTCAAAACACAGGGCAGGGCAATAGTAGCAATGAACAGGAACTTCAGGAACATAGGTCACATTAAAGTACAGCTTAACAATAACTAAGCAATAAATGGGAGGAGTATAGGGCATGGTAGTTAAGACCTCAACAGGAGAAGATCATCTAATGTGTAGTTCTATAGCTTTCGAGCCTCTATAGCAATGATAAGAATCTCTTTGTGTAGTGTCCCTACTGGCAACCCGAGATTGGTCTTGCCCCTTGACATAAACCAGTGTGTGGCTTCAGTGTGGAACACCACCCTGTACCTTGAAGACATGTTCCTGCAATGTCTTTCTTTTCCAGAGGGTGGAATTTTGAGGAATTGCAGCCTCAACTATTGCCGATACGGTGTCCAGGAGAATTGAGAAGAACACGCATTCCCTCCCTATAACCTCCACGAATAAAGGTAAGGGGAATTCTAGGGGGGTTATAACATAATTTGATAAATAATAACTTTTATATTGCATGGTTATTAGTCATCTAAAACATCAACTTATGTCCACGTGTTTTGTTCTGCTGATAGTTGTGTATATTAATTGATATACATCACTATCAAATGTGCAAGTGCCACAGTTTAGTTGTTATTTTGTACATTTGTCTAAAAAGATGATTCCTCCCTTTAAATGGTAGTAATGTGGATCTTCAACATTCTACAAGTCTACCTTAAGTTAGACATTTTTTTTTGTTTTGAACAAAAATCTCTGATATTTATTCAACAAAGGGGATTTTAACACAAACAGACAGGGGACATATCTCAAACTATAGTCCTTTGTGTGTAGACTGAATGAAACAGTGGAAAATACACTAACATTAGGAGAAAATATCCAAATCCCATTCATTAGTCTCTTGTGTTGCAAAGTAGCAGTGATAGCCTACAGTGATGTTCAAATCACAGTATTATCGTTAGGATCACCACTTATTCCAAAAAAAAAAAGACTGGCTATACTATCTTATTAATAATTCTATATAGATTGCACTCCTCAGGCAAAATAAAATGTTCATCCAATTTGAAATTAAGCAGAATAAATAAAGTAGAGAATTCAGACAGAATATTAAAAATCCATTTTTTCTTATTAAAGGTTACCTGATAGACAAATGAAATGTTAGTTTGCTAAAGGTAAGGAAACCAGAGGTATTCATTTAGGAATATTATATCCATGATTCAAAATACAAAACAGTAGTAAAGTAATACAAAAGCAAACTAACTGGAAAGCAAATAGGCATAAGGATAAGCTGGATGGAGCATTGACTACCTAAAATAATTATATCCAGCAGATGCCTGGTATAGGTTTCACCAACATGACTTTTTCATGGGCCAATATATATGGTTTTAGCTTGGTACCAGAAAATTGATTATTTTGTTTCCATTGTTGTATAATTCAGAGAGTTTGCCTAAATCTCTTCCTATTATGAACTTGGTAGTGTCAGGATGCCCAGGTTCATCAGCTCAGGACCATTATAGAAAGGCTCCTTGACTGCCAAATTCTCAGAAGATTCAGGCTTTCTCGTGTGGCTATCCTGGCTTTAAACCAGCACATAAGACAGCATCTGTAGGCTCTGACAGCAAAAAACTATTTGCCTTAATTTAGTGCTAGAGACCATGGTCTTCAGAGTTCAGGAGTATATCAACTTTCCCACCCACTATGCAGTGTGGCACAAGGTCAGGTTAGCATTTTACCGAGGGCAGAGAGGCCTAAAGTTCTTAGGGCCACTGATTGCACTTAGGGCGCTATCACATAGAGTATAGCTATATAAAAACTGGAAGACTTACCACTTCCTGAATATTAAGCATCTGTGATGCTCACCAGTACATCATGAGTGTCAAGACTATCTTGGGTAGTGTCATGATGCATCCATCTCCAGGTTTGAGAACGAGGAAATGCCTGAGTAAGTACAGTATTTCACCATCACATTACTATTGCAATAGACATTTAAACTATACCCATTACACAAATCAATGTCTCATGCCATGTGATGTCATCATTACAGGTGAGGTGAGATATGGATGTACTCCTTAACTCATGACCCCGCTCAGAATTCCAAAGACCGAAACAGAACACAGGCACAACAGGGCCCATGTTGCTACAAAGTCCATAATAGAACACACATTTTGCATTTACAAATCTCACTTCTGGTGCTATGATAAATACGATGTGAGATCATCCTCTCTGGTTGTATAGTGAATAACATCTCACTGCGCCATCATGCACCAGTGATAGGGAGTGATGATATAGCTGCTAAGAAGGCAATGTTTCCTGAAGTGAATGTGGATGATAAGGGGCCAGAGATTAGGACACAGCCGATAGCCACGTACTTCACTGTCAGGCTCCAGGTCCCACTCCCCACAGGCATCAGGGTCCCCTGTCTCCTTCACTCACCTCACGAGCTCCGTCCTCCCATATTGTGGGCACTCCTAGACCTCGAGTAGCGCTCGTGCCTCCTGGGGGCGTGACTTCATGATCAAGGGGCATGGCTTTGTGATCAAGGGGCATGGACACTCGAACACAAGACTAGGTAGAGGGAGGAGTGTGGGTGTTGCCTTTCCAGCACACCTACTATGCAGTGAAGGGCAGAGGGAGGATACTGAGAGCTGAGGGGAGAGGTTATGGTGCCTGACTCCCTATTTAAACCCTGCTCACCTGCCATTCTGTGCTTGTTTATTCCCAAGCTAGGTTCTCTCCTTGTGAAGTTCCTGTTACCCTTCATTACTATTCAGCATTGTATTTTGAACCACCGGCTGTTGACCCTTTGGCTTCCCTCTTGGATATTGCTGATCTCTCCTCTCCAGATCCCGGCTTCCCAAACTCATTTTTGCTACTAATCTGCCTGCCTCGACCCTCTGGACTGCCTTTGATCTTGCCTTTGCCTAATCCCTTTGTACTTTTGCCTTTGAATTTACCTACTGCTGGAGTAACTCTGGTCGCATTTTTTGTTTTTTTGAACAAACTTTATTGAATCCGCGTGACTGGAGGGGAGCGCACAACGCTTCCTTTACAGCCACCGACCGGCAGAGCGGCAAGGAGGTAAGTACTGGGGAAGGTGGGTAGGTGGGTGGTATATAACAAGCATACTGAGGGGCACAATCCTGGCATATTGAGTGACAAAATCCTGGCATATTCATTGGCATAATCCTGACATATTAATTGGCATAATCCTGGCTTATTAATTGGCATAATCCTGGCATATTACAGTAATTGGCATAATCCTGACATATTAATTATCATAACCCTGGCATATTAATCAGCATAACCCTGGCATATTAATTGGCATAATCCTGACATATTAATTGGCATAACCCTGGCATATTAATTGGCATAACCCTGGAATATTAATTGGCAAAATCCTGGAATATTAATTGGCATATTGAGGGGCAAAATCCTGTCATATTGAAGGGCTAAATCCTGGCATAATAAATGGCTAAATCCTAGCATATTGAGGGGCAAAATACTGGCATATTAATTGGCAAATTCCTGGCATATTGAGGGGCAAAATACTGGCATATTACATGGCACATTGAGGGGCAAAATACTGGCATATCAATTGGCAAAAGAATAGCACATTGAGGGCCAAAATACTGGCATATTAAGTGGCACCTTGAGGGGCAAAATACTGTCATATTAAATGGCACATTGAGGGGAAAAATACTTGCATATTAAATGGCACATTGAGGGGCAAAATACTGGCATATTAAATGGCATATTGAGGGGCAAAATACTGGCATATGAAATGGCACATTGAGTGGAAAAATACTGGCATATTAAATGGCATATTGAGGGGCAAAATCCTGGCATATTAAATGGAAAAATAATGTCATATTAAATGGCTAAAGAATGGCATATTGAGGGCAAAATACTGACTTATTGAGTGGCAAAATATTACTGACATATTGACCAGCTGCTCCCAACCACCCTCCATATTACAGTAGACCGGTATAACATACTTGTAAGGGTAGGTAGGGCGAGTGGGAGATATTGTCAGGGGGTAGGGGGCCCAGAAAATTTGTTCAATAAGGGGCCCTGAATTTCCTGGTGGCGGCCCTGATCACCCTACAGTAATTCCAGAACTATATCTCTCAATGCAATACATGGTTCTGGTCCCATGGACCCCTACAACAGTACAGAAGTACTGGAGAAGGGGGATAGGTGGGTGGTACATAACAAGCATACTGAGGGGCACAATCCTGGCAAATTGAGTGACAAAATCCTGGCATATTAATTGGCATAATCCTGACATATTAATTGGCATAACCCTGTCATATTAATTGGCATAATCCTGGCATATTAATTGGCATAATCCTGACATAATAATTGGCATAACCCTGGCATACTAATTGGCATAACCCTGGCATATTAATTGGCAAAATCCTGACATATGAATTGGCATATTGAGGGGCAAAATCCTGGCATATTGAAGGACTAAATACTGGCATATTAAATGGCTAAATCCTGGCATATTGAGGGCCAAAATCCTGGCATATTAAATGGCAAAAGAATGGCATATTGAGGGCAAAATACTGACTTATTGAGTGGCAAAATATTAATGACATATTGACCAACTGCTCCCAACCACCCTCCATATTACAGTAGACCGGTATAACATGCTTGTAAGGGTAGGTGGGGCGAGTGGGAGATAATGTCGGGGGGTAGGGAGCCCAGAAAATGTGTTCAATAAGGGGCCCTGAAATTCCTGGTGACGGCCTAGATCACCCTACAGTAATTCCAGAACTATATCTCTCAATGCAATACATGGTTCTAGTCCCATGTACCCCTACAACAGTACAGATGAAAATTTTCCACCAGATTGTGTCAAGGCCTCAAATGGGACTATTGTAACAAAGCAAGACCTGCATATTTTTGAAATAATGCTACGTGATAGTGCTAAGAGACAGCACTCTTATTACTAACCTCTTCAGCCTTAAGCCATCCCCTGTTCTTAGCAACCATGAATGGTTTGCATTGGTGGTTGTATTATTGTTTTTCCCTCATGCCTAGGAACCTGTGTTTTATATATTTTGTTATGACTGTTCCTCTTCTGGGAGGCTGTATATATCTTGCCAGATTCTATTCTCAATTACCTGATTGGTTCGCGTCCAGAGGCCGCTCCGTAAAGGGGGGGCGGGGGGGGGGCATATGTCAGGGTTCTATGCTAACCTTCTGACTACATTTAAAAGTAATTATTTATGTGCTTATATACCTCCTGCTTCCTCTAGAGGCCTCCCTACCTTGTTTGTAATCCTTCCCCTCTGTTTGGTGTCAGGTGGGCTCGTTAACATTTGCTCACACCCAGGGTAAATAGCTGAAGTTTCTTGCAAACAGTGCTTTTGCATTGAAGTTGGATGCCTGACTTCTGCTTTTTCTTCCTGGTCCTCTACTTAAAGCACATTTGAATTTCCAGGAACTAGAAATCTGAACCTGAGCAGCTTAACCAGCTCAGTGGATGATTTTCAGCATCTTCTGAGACCCTCTGACTACATTAAGATTTCTTAAGCTTAGTTGTTCCCTTAAAGCTACCCTACTCATTCCTCACCCCCTCTCAAGGGTTCCTGCTTAGCTACCTATCTCTGACCTCACCCTCTCTCGGGTGTTCCTGTTTAGCTACTTACCTCTGGCCTTAACCCCTACCTAAGGCCTCAACACTTACCTCAGGCCTCTCCCCTTGTTTAACTCTCTCCACCCCTACCTTTGCTTTGTCTACAGTCCCTGCTCTAGCTCTTTGTTCATACTGCAGTTCCTACTTTTTGAAGGCCATTTAACTGGAAGGAGCAGGCGAATAGTGAGCCAGGCGAATACAAGGGAGCAGCTTCTAAAGTGAAAAAAGCTTCTTAAGTGTGGGAGTTAGAAGCAAAGAAGGAAAGTATATTTTGATTTTTACTGCAAGGGGAGCACTGTTTATTTTGTGTGCATTTTTGATAAAGATTGGTTGAAAAAAAAAAAAACTGTTTGGAGGGAAAAGGTTTGCAAGGCTGTTTGCAATCAGTTAATTAACCTTCTCTGGGAGTCTCTTTACTTTGAAGGCCATTTAACTGGAAGGAGCAGGCGAATAGTGAGCCAGGCGAATACAAGGGAGCAGCTTCTAAAGTGAAAAAAGCTTCTTAAGTGTGGGAGTTAGAAGCAAAGAAGGAGTAAAAAGGAAAGAAGGAGGGTAAAGTATAAATCTTTTATTTTTCTTATTTTATTCTATTTCTAACTTTGTGGTTTACACTAGAGAGCATGTTGGACAATGCCACTAAGTGCATGTCTTGCAGCATGTATGCGGTCTTGGAGCAAGTTCCCCAGGGTCCATACCACTGCTGCAGATGTGAGCAGGTTGCTGCTTTGGAAAATATAATATTAGATCTAAAGAGGCAACTGGCAACACTTAGGGACATAAGCAACATGGAGCGGAGTTTACTGCTCACAGAGCAGGCATTGGCTGGGGCCAGTGTAGAGGAGGGTGATGATGGAGGGGAAGAGGTTTCTAGGGCAGAGAGCTGGGTTAGTTGTGTAAGGGGCAGTAGGGGTCGGAGAGCTAGGGAGGCTTGTTCTGAGCTGGTTCACCCCAACATGTTTGCCAGCTTGTGTGAGGATGCTGGGGGGATTAGCTCAGAAGAGGCATTTCTGGGGCAGGCGGACTCTCCTAGCAGCCAGGTGAGTAGCCTCTCCAGCGCAGTTGGGAGCCAGGACACTAGGAAGGCTAGACAGGTTGTGGTGGTAGGGGATTCTATTATTAGGAAGGTAGATAGGGTAATCTGTCGCCAGGACCCCGAATGCCGAACTGTATGTTGTCTCCCGGGTGCTCGGGTTCGGCATGTTGCGGAACGGGTAGGCAGATTATTGGGAGGGGCTGGGCATGATCCAGCGGTCATAGTACACATTGGTACTAATGACAAAGTAAATGGTAGGTGGGGGGTCCTTAAAAATGATTTTAGGGAACTAGGAAAGAAGCTAAAGGAAAGGACCTCCAAGGTAATATTCTCGGAAATATTACCAGTACCACGCGCTACGTCAGGGAGACAGCGGGAGCTTAGGGAGATTAATGCGTGGTTGCGAAGGTGGTGCAAGCAAGAGGGATTTGGGTTCTTGGAGCACTGGGCAGACTTTGCAGTCGGCTACAGACTCTTTGGACGGGATGGGCTGCACCTCAATGATGAGGGGGCTGCAGTATTAGGGGCGAGGATGGCTATAGGATTAGATGAGCTTTTAAACTAAGCTCTGGGGGGGAGGGTCAAGATCAAAAAGAAGCAATGGTAGCTAGGGTAGATTGGAAGGTGGGTCTAGCTATGGGAGAGGAGGAAAGCAGTGGTGGGGTTAACATAGACCAAAGGGAGGTCCATATAATTAAACCTGCACACATTAAGTGTTTGTCAACTAAACAGAAAATGGGTAGTAATCTCAAATGTCTTTTAGCAAATGCAAGAAGCTTGACAAACAAAATGGGTGAGCTGGAGATACTGGTAAGTGCTGAACAGTATGATTTAATCGGAATCACAGAAACGTGGTGGGATGAGACCCACGACTGGTCAGTTAATTTACAAGGTTACTCACTTTTTAGAAAGGACAGAGTAAATAGAAAAGGGGGAGGGATTTGTCTGTATGTAAATCCTAAATTAAATCCCAGTATTAAAGAAGGTGTACATGATGTAACTGGAACTGATGTGGAGACACTGTGGGTGGAGATTAGCTTAGACGCTAAAAAGAATCGCACATTACTTGTAGGTGTATGCTACAAGCCACCAAATATTAGCATTGATGGAGAAGATCAGCTTTTATTACAAATTGAAAAGGCTGCAAATATGAATGAAGTTCTAATCATGGGAGATTTTAATTACCCAGGTATAGATTGGAAGTGTGGTACAACTAGTTCAGCTAGGGGCAGCAAGTTTCTGGACCTGCTTAATAACAAATTTATGGCACAATTAGTAGACACCCCAACTAGAATGGATGCCTGTCTGGATTTGGTAATAACAAACAATGAGGAGCTTATCTCAAACATCCAAATAAGAGAACACTTGGGGAATAGTGACCATAATATGGTCTCATTTGAGCTTAATGCAAAAAAGCAAATTGGTAAATACGCCACCAAAACACTTAATTTTAGAAGGGCTAACTTTGATGGACTAAGGGCATCGATTGAACATTTAGACTGGGAACGATTGTTTTCTGGACTAAACACAGAAGACAAGTGGAATGCCTTTAAGCACACATTACAAAAGTACACATCCCAATATATACCTTTGGGAAACAAATGCAAAAGACACAAATCGAAACCAATGTGGCTTACAGGTAACGTGAAACAGGAAGTACAAAACAAGAAAATGGCATTCAAACATTATAAAAACACGGGATCAGCATTATCATTTATAGAGTACAAAGAGGCCAACAAAGCCTGCAAAAAGGCAATTAAAATGGCTAAATTGGAAAATGAGAAAAGGGTTGCCAAGGAGAGTAAAACTAACCCCAAAATGTTTTATAAATATATAAATGGAAAAAAGCTAAAGAGGGAAAATGTTGGGCCCTTGTTATCCCAAATGGGAAATTTGGTAAGTGAGGACAGAGAGAAAGCAGACATTTTAAATACTTTTTTTTCTTCTGTTTATACTAAGGAAGAGCAGATGGACGAGCCCCTGCTACAGGAAGTTATGGGACATTCGCCGCAAACATGGGATTGGCTGACACAGGAAAAAGTGCTTAAGCAATTACACTCTGTTAAGATAGACAAGGCCCCAGGACCAGATGGTATACACCCAAGGGTACTTAGAGAGTTAAGCATAATTCTGGCCAGACCACTATTCATGATCTTTAGGGATTCATTCAGTTCAGGTACAGTGCCAACAGACTGGCGAAAGGCGGATGTCATTCCAATATTTAAAAAGGGATCAAAATCTCTGCCAGGTAATTATAGGCCAGTGAGCTTGACATCTGTAGTGGGGAAACTATTTGAAGGATTGCTAAAGGTATACACTCAAGAATACATCTTGAACCAGAATATAATTAGTAAAAGTCAACATGGTTTTGTGAAAGACAGGTCTTGTCAAACAAACTTAATAACATTCTATGAAGAAGTCAGTAAAAATATAGATCTAGGTGTGGCAGTTGATGTGATCTATTTGGATTTTGCGAAAGCATTTGATACAGTTCCACACAAAAGGTTACTCTACAAATTGAGAGAAATAGGTTTGGGGGCAAATGTGTGTATGTGGATTGAAAATTGGCTAAAAGATAGAACACAAAGGGTTGTTGTAAATGGAAAATTCTCAAATTGGACAAGGGTATTAAGCGGACTACCTCAGGGGTCTGTTTTGGGCCCTCTTCTTTTTAATTTGTTTATTAATGATCTGCCACATTGTGCTGAGAGCCATGTCTCCGTGTTTGCGGACGACACTAAATTAGGTAAGGCAATAAAGACTAATCTTGATGTTTTTTCTTTACAGGAAGATTTGGACAGAGTGGGGGACTGGGCAGTAAAGTGGCAAATGAGGTTCAATATAGACAAATGTAAAGTTATGCATTATGGGAAAAATAATAACAAAGCAACATATACGTTAAATGGTTTTTCCCTGGGAAAAACTACTAATGAAAAGGATTTAGGAATAATTATAGACAACAAACTTGGCAACAGTGCCCAATGCCAGTCGGCAGCTGCAAGGGCCAATAAGATATTGGCATGTATAAAACGAGGTATAGATTCACGGGAGGAGGATATCATCTTGCCTCTTTACAAATCAATGGTAAGACCTCACCTTGAATATGCAGTACAGTTCTGGGCACCAGTCCTTAAAAAGGATATTAAGGAACTAGAAAAAGTGCAAAGGAGAGCTACAAAATTAATAAGGGGTTTGGAGGATCTTAGTTATGAAGAGAGACTTAAAAAATTGAATTTATATTCGTTAGAAAAAAGGCGTCTCAGAGGGGATATGATAACATTATATAAATATTTGCAGGGCCAATATAAAGAGCTCTCCAGTGACCTGTTCATTAACAGAAAGGTACAAAGAACAAGAGGTCACCCCCTCAGACTGGAAGAGCAAAGATTTCATAGACAGCAAAGGAAGGGATTCTTTACGGTTAGGACAATAAAGTTATGGAACTCACTGCCAAGAGAGGTAGTGCTAGCAACCACAATAGATGCATTTAAAAATGGTTTGGATGTTTTTTTAGGAAAGCAGAACATACAGGGCTATTAATAATAGAATAAGCATTAATAAAAGAGCTTATTGATCCAAGGAGAAATCTGATTGCCTCTTGGAGTCAAGAAGGAATTTTTTCCCCCAGGAGGCAAAATTCGAAATAGCTTCCTTAGGGGTTTTTTGCCTTCTTTTGGATCAAAAGCTGTAATGATAGGTAGAAGGGTTGAACTTGATGGACTTGTGTCTTTTTTCAACCTAAATTACTATGTTACTATGTTACTATGTTACTCATACCCTTTTCCTATTCTGCAGTTCTTTGCTAAATTCCCTTTTGTCTCTAGCTCTTTGTTTCTTTATCTGTTTTTCCTCTGCCAATATTTAACATGCAACCAGACACCTCCACTATACCTCCCCACTCCGCACACACATACATACACAGCCACACTTACACAAACACAGTTACACACATCCTTATACACATACATATACACCCTTTACACACATACATAAACACAGAAATACACAGGCACCCCATGCACTCGCCCAGGATCAGCCCTGGCCATGGGTGTCTGAAGGGGGGTTTGATCTACTCTCCTCCTCTCTAGCATCTGGTCTCACCATTCACTCAAGCCGCTTCAAATGCATAGCATCACCATACGGGAAGAGACCAAAGTAGTTTATTCAGACATTTCCCATGACTCTCAGCCAGTCTGGTATGTTAAGCATCATGGGAAAGTGAGTACTCAGCAACGGATGTGCCAAAGGTTGTCACGACAGCACTGTCACAATGCCTATCACTGCCTCCTCACCAACCTCCTTACCTACTCAGAACCCCCCCGGAGATCTGTCTCACTGCAATCTGGTCTCCATTAACAGGTCTTTCATGAGTAATCCTAGGTTACTGTTCTGCACATGTGCAGTTCTGCGTTTGGCTTCCTGCCCTTACTCATCCTTAAAGGGCCAGGTTTAAACATTACTTTTCCTGTGCTTCTCATTGGTTAATTGTTTGGTAGGAGGGCTATTTAAACCTCATTTGTGCACTTGCTCCTTGCCTGAAATAGTGCTCCAAGCCTTTTCTAGCGTTCACAGACTACCTTTGACTCCTGTTGCTGATTTTGCCTGTTTTTGACCCTGCCTGTTAGCCGCCTGTCTTGACTCTTCGCCTGCCTCCTGACTCCGATCGTTTGCTGCCAGCCCTGATCTCTGCTTGTTGACCATTCTCTTGCCTAGCCCTCCTGTACCTTCGTTTTTGGTAATTGCTCCCGTGTCAGTTTTATTCTGGTTACGTTTCATTACTCTAGTAAGTGTCAGAGTGCCAAAGTCCTGGAGGAAAGAAACCTGAGGCTCAACCGTAGGGTGGAATTCCTTCAGGCAGAAGAATTCTGTTCACTTGCCTGGGTTTGTTACGTATACCATACCTACTTCTGCATAGTGGTTCCAGCTCTGCATCAACCTTACAGTTATTTCAGGCCTAAACTATGGAACCCGCAGATTTAAACCGTATTGCATCTCGACAGGACCGACACGACCAGATTCTGACCACTCATGCATCCAATCTGCAGAATCTGGAGCAGAAGGTAGACACTGTCACAGATCTATTACGCTCCTTAACCGCCTCCGGATCCCCAGCCCCCTCTACACCTGCATCTGATGGTACACCCTCTACCTCGGGAGTACAGACCGCAGCCAAACCTCCCAAGATGCCAGTTCCCGATAAGTACTCTGGAACACCGAAAGAATGCAGATGTTTTCTCAATCAGTGCCTTTTGCATTTCCGTACTCAGCCTCTTACTTTTGCCACTCACTCCTCACGAGTTGCGTTTATTATCAATTTACTGAGAGGCGAAGCCTTGGCGTGGGCCTCTCCCTTACTCGAAAGAAGTTCTCCTCTCCTCGATGGCGCAGATGCATTCATATCAGCATTTCGTGCAGTGTTTGACGCTCCTGGCAGACGTGAATCCGCAGAGTCCAATCTCATGGAGTTATGTCAAGGAAGGAAAACGGTAGTTCAGTATGCTATTGAATTTAGAACTCTTGCTTACGAAACAGACTGGAACGCCAGTGCCCTCAGGGCAGCATTCCGTAGAGGTCTCAACGACTCCCTGAAAGACGCTCTGACCTATAGAGACTTACCTAACGACCTGGATGGCCTAATTGCTCTTTGCTTAAGATTAGATGCCAGGAATCAAGAAAGGCGTTTGGAACGTGACAGAGAACGAGATCGTAGACCTAGAATGAATAAACCACAAAACGCTTATTTCGCACCTGCGGCTATCCAAGAAACCCCTGCCAATGCTGCCGAACCTATGGAGATAGGTCCAATTCTACACCTATCGGAAGAAGAGAAACAGCGTAGAAGGACAATGGGTCTCTGTTTGTACTGCGGTCAGAAAGGTCACATAGCTCGCTATTGCCCCCAGAAGCAGAACCAGGGAAACTTAGTGGAGACTAGAGGCACTCCACTGAGCATTTCTACCCTTACGCCTCCTCCAGACCAAAGATTACTCGTACCCATCACGCTCAAGTGGACCAGTCACCAAGTGACCACACAGGCCTTCATTGATTCCGGAGCAGCCGGCAACTTCATAGACAGTTCCTGGGCCAAACGTCAAGGTATCCCTTTTAAGTTCAAGACTCAGAAGAACCCTATAACCACCTTAGATGGTACACCGCTAGGTACTGGCGTAATATCTGAAGAAACCCTACCATTGGGAGTCAAAATCGGGGTATGTCACATTGAAGAATTGGTCTTTGATGCCCTGTCTAGTCCTCATTTACCCGTCATCCTAGGTTTTCCTTGGCTCCAACGACATAACCCTAGTATCGATTGGATCCAAGGGGAGATCACAGCTTGGAGCGAAGATTGTAAATCCTCATGCTGTTCTCATCCTTTAAGGATAAACGTGTTGCTTGAACTAACCCCAGAAGATCCTCGCACTCTAGTACCCAAGCAATATTTCGAATACCTTGATGTCTTTTCTAAAGAAAAAGCCGAGATCCTTCCTCCTCATAGGAGCTACGATTGTCCAATAGACCTATTACCTGGAACGACTCCCCCTTCAGGTCGTACCTATCCTCTTTCCGAACCTGAGAACAAGGCTTTGGCTCAATACATCGAGGAAAGTCTTCAAAAAGGGTTTATAAGACCATCATCTTCTCCTGCTGGGGCAGGATTTTTCTTTGTCGCCAAAAAAGAAGGCTCTCTCAGACCTTGCATTGATTATAGGGGATTAAACAGGATCACTATCAAGAATAAGTATCCTCTTCCGCTTATATCTGAATTATATGATCAATTGAAAGAGGCTACCATCTTCACCAAATTGGATCTCAGAGGGGCCTATAATCTGATACGCATTCGTGAAGGTGACGAATGGAAAACCGCCTTTAATACTAGATACGGACATTATGAATACCTTGTCATGCCATTCGGTTTATGTAATGCACCAGCTGTTTTTCAGAATTTTGTTAATGATGTGTTCCGTGATATGCTCCTCTCTCACGTCATGATATATCTAGATGATATTATGATATATTCCAAAACGTTGCAGGAACACCGTATTCATGTCAAACAGGTTCTTCAACGACTCAGAGACCATAATCTTTTCGCGAAGGCGGAGAAATGTGAATTTGAATGCAACAGAGTAAAATTTTTGGGGTATGTGATTTCCAATGGAGCTCTAGAGATGGATCCGGGTAAGGTGACTGCCATTAGCAATTGGGTGATGCCGTCGGACCTGAAAGGAATACAACGCTTCTTGGGTTTCGCTAATTATTACAGAAGATTTATAAGAAATTTCTCTAAAGTGGTAGCACCCATCTCAGCACTTACCAAAAAGGGTGCTAATCCTAAAACATGGCCCAACAATGCCATCAAGGCATTCCAAGATCTAAAAAATGCTTTTACCTCAGCTCCTATACTCAAACGTCCAGACCCTTCCCTCCCGTTCATTTTAGAGGTCGATGCTTCAGAGTCAGGTGCAGGAGCCATATTGTCTCAAAGAGATCAAGTCACTAACCGTATCCATCCATGTTCGTTCTTTTCTAAAATGTTTACCTCTGCTGAACGCAATTATGATGTAGGCAACAGAGAACTCTGGGCCATAAAGATGGCATTAGAGGAGTGGAGACACCTTTTGGAGGGTACTCTTACACCCATAACTATCTTCACCGATCACAAGAATCTCTTGTACATTGAAAAGGCTAAACGTCTAAATCCCCGTCAAGCTCGTTGGTCCTTGTTTTTCACACGATTCAATTTCATATCTCCAACCGCCCTGGATCAAAGAACAAAAAAGCGGATGCTCTTTCAAGACTCCACGATCCTCCTGATCTTCCTCAAAAGGAGGAGACCATAATTTCTTCTGCTCGTATCATAGCTGCTATGTTTCCTAGCCTCATCTATCGAGTTTCTAAAACGCAGTATCCTAGACCCAAAGGAGGGATACCTCCTCCTGGACGATACTTCGTACAACCAAGATACCGGAAAGCAGTATTATCTTGGGCCCATAATTCACCGATTGCTGGACATAGAGGAATTAATAATACCAAATTCCTTGTCAAGAGATTCTTCTGGTGGCCCCTTTTATCGAAAGATGTTCATGACTATGTGATGGCTTGTGATCGTTGTGCACGCAGTAAGGTCCCTAGGAAGAAACCCTTTGGTCTTCTGTGCCCCTTACCTGTTCCTACACGTCCCTGGACCCACATTGCCATGGACTTCATAACTGACCTTCCACCCTCTCGCAATAAGACTGCCATACTGGTAGTTGTGGATTTGTTTTCCAAGCAAGCCCATTTCATTGCATTAAAAAAATTACCTACGGCCAAGGAATTAGCCCACTTCTTCATCAAATAAATCATCAGAATCCATGGGGTTCCTCAATCCATCATATCCAATCGTGGTACCCAGTTTGTATCCCGTTTTTGGAGAACACTTTGTAACCACTTGGGGATTTCTTTGCATTTTTCTTCTGCTCATCATCCTCAGACCAATGGCCAAACTGAGCGAACTAATCAGGTCCTTAAACAGTATCTTCGGCTCTTTGTCTCTGAGGACCAATCTGATTGGACTACATACTTACCTCTTGCTGAATTGTCTTATAATAGTTCTCATCATGATTCCCTTAAGATGTCTCCATTCTGTGCCATGTGGGGTTATGAACCTTCCCTATGGCCTTCAGTGACTCTCCTGTCAGACATTCCTGCTGCTGATACACAAGCTCTAGATCTGAAGCGCCATTGGGGCAGTATAACCACCCAGCTTACAGTGGCCAAACAAAAGCAAAAACGATGGGCTGATGCTAAACGATCCACCTTCCCGGTACTCAATCCTGGCGACAAAGTCTGGTTGTCCACAAAAAATCTTCACCTCCACTCTACCTCGACGGACCTTGGTCCCAAGTACATTGGACCCTACAAGGTTCTCCACAGAATCAATGTAGTTTCATACTCCTTGCACCTGCCGTCCTCCATGCGTATCCATAACGTTTTTCATGTCTCCTTGTTGAAACCAGTTGTCTCTAATAGATACTCCTCTGTCTCACGGACGCCTCACCCGGTTTTAGTTCAGGACCATGAGGAGTATTTAGTGCAATCCATTCTTGACTCCAGAATCCTTCATGGTCGTCTGCAGTATTTCATTCACTGGCAAGGATACGGTCCTGAAGAACGGTCCTGGGTCGACTCCTCTGATGTTCATGCCCCTGCCAGGGTACGCTCCTTCCATCTTCGATTTCCTACCAAACCTGGACCTGGGCGCTCGTACAGCGCCCGTGGAGTGGGGGGTAATGTCACAACAGCACTGTCACAATGCCTATCACTCCCTCCTCACCAACCTCCTTACCTACTCAGAACTCCCCGGAGATCTGTCTCACTGCAATCTGGTCTCCATTAACAGGTCTTTCATGAGTTATCCTAGGTTACTGTTCTGCACATGTGCAGTTCTGCGTTTGGCTTCCTGCCCTTACTCATCCTTAAAGGGCCAGGTTTAAACATTACTTTTCCTGTGCTTCTCATTGGTTGATTGTTTGGTAGGAGGGCTATTTAAACCTCATTTGTGCACTTGCTCCTTGCCTGAAATAGTGCTCCAAGCCTTTTCTAGCGTTCACAGACTACCTTTGACTCCTGTTGCTGATTTTGCCTGTTTTTGAACCTGCCTGTTAGCCGCCTGTCTTGACTCTTCGCCTGCCTCCTGACTCCGATCGTTTGCTGCCAGCCCTGATCTCTGCTTGTTGACCATTCTCTTGCCTAGCCCTCCTGTACCTTCGTTTTTGGTAATTGCTCCCGTGTCAGTTTTATTCTGGTTACGTTTCATTACTCTAGTAAGTGTCAGAGTGCCAAAGTCCTGGAGGAAAGAAACCTGAGGCTCAACCGTAGGGTGGAATTCCTTCAGGCAGAAGAATTCTGTTCACTTGCCTGGGTTTGTTACGTATACCATACCTACTTCTGCATAGTGGTTCCAGCTCTGCATCAACCTTATAAAGGTTAGCTATTATATAATTATGAATTGGTACTGCAGTTGCTTTGGAATGCAGATCTTGTGATTCACAGTCCTCCATTTGGTTGGCAGATCATGATATATGAGATAACAGCACCTGTAGTGCCGAAGGTTACTACCACTGCTCTTGGTCTGTTTGAAACTACTATCACAGTAATATCATTTTTGTTCTATTGATGGGTAACTAACATTTGCCTTCTACCAGTAAACTTTTTTCATGAGCCAACAAAGGTAGGTAATAAAGAAGAGGTAAGGAACTATTGGGATGGTATTGGGGTAAAGTGGGGAGGATATTTTGCCCCTCCCTTCCTTGAAAAAACTCATGTTGATTCTTACAGCTTCTAGATGAGGGGCAGTTATTTTAACATGTGCAACATTACTTATCTATACAGTGCTAGCTAGAATTCACATAACTTATTAACTACAGATGTGTGCTGTGCAATTTAACATGAGGCCTATGTTGTAAAAGTATTTTAAATCCATTTACCAGTTCTACAACACCTCCTTGTTCCTATTTTTCCCACCAACTATGTTGACCATGTCCATGACCTTCTGCGAGAGCTGGTTCTTACTCTTCTGGCTAGTTCTCTTGGCTACTGCCTCCATCACCCAGTTGTAGCACAGGCATAACTGTCTGACTAAGGCCTGATAAACTCTGGCATACTTTTTTAGTGATAAAGAGTGATAGATTAGAAAACAAGAGATCGAAATGTATTCAAATGAGAGAGTCATTACACAAATTGTAATACATAGCTTCCATTGACAACCACTTCATTTTAAACCATTATCAATACAACATTCACCTCTTTATAGATAATTTAAATCAAGCATTTAAATCTGTACCATGACCCATTGATGTTGAAGACTTATTTAGGCTAAAAATGATTTTTTTGGTAATTAGCAACAAGTGGATATGCTTTAACAAGTGTAAGTGCAACAACTGAAAAGTATTAATGCCTGAAACAGTACTTATATCCAATTATAATAAAAATAATCCAAACCTTCACTGATAACACATTCATAACCCACTCGTTACTTTCCAGATCTGCTCATCTGCTCACAGTCTCAGTGTCCCATATGCTGTTTTAGGACTTCAAAGATTTTCATCAATAATATCAAGGCACATTTACATTTCTTTATCCAGAAAATGTGTCTTTTTGATCAATATAATTTCCACATATAGGGTGTCAGCCTGCCAGTCCACCCAGGTGTATTTTTAGAGCATCTTTGAGACTTTAACAAACTTTAAACATTTCTGGCTATCATCTGATTAATTCGTATGTTGGTGAGGAATCATCCATTCACATCCCATCTGGGGTGCCACATAAAAATCTACTATTGTTTGTGCTTTGGGATATTATATATTCATCAAGTTCTCATTAGTGCAAATTGGATCTTAGATAATAGTTACAGCAAGTAAGTAATAGTTTGTGAAGAGGTGTTATGTGAAGTGTAAGTGATAAAGGAAACATGCTAAAATGACGTTTAATTAAAAACAGAATACAAAAAAAATCCTTTGTTGAGCTTTCCAAATGAGACATCATTGTACTTACGTCATGTGTACAAGAAAAGAGTAGAATTATAAAGGTTCATAGGATTATATAGGTTCATAGGATAACTGAAAAAAATCAAAGCGTTTTAGGATAATGGCATAGACTGACATTAAAATCTATGATGGGATTGCATTGTATATAAACAAAAATGCAATGCAAATATTAAATGTATTTCCAAACGAATTAAGGTATGTAAAATAGAAAGTATTTGATAAATCAATAGAGTTATCTGAAGATTATTTCTGAAGCCATAATACTGGTATTGCAATGCACTAGAGGTAAGGTATAGTTTAGAAATAATATAGGCTTGTAAGTCAGAATGTATATATACATGTATACATACATAGGCATTAATATTTGAACCCCATAAAGTTATGGCTATTTCTACATTACATCAGTAAGAATCTGGAATACCAATGAAACACATTGAGGGACAGGACCAATATGACTCCCATCACTGCAGCTGCCTGAACCTGGGGGCTCTACCTTCTGGGGAAAGGTAGTTGTATTTGTGAGCTCCCTTGTGATTCTTCCTTTGGGATTCCCTTATCAGAAAAACAAATACAAATCCAATACAAATTACATTTCACTGAAGAATTATGATTGTGTTTGATCTCTGTTATTGGGAGCAATCTGTACCCAATTAACATTATGTAATAAACTACCTTAATTCTCTCAGATTGGTGTCCAGGAAATTGATTTTTATGCACACAATCTGGGTTTACAATCGTCGATTGCTGATGTTATGTTTGTTAATAAAATGTATAGATAACCAGAAAAATAAAATATTTCATAATCTATTTTTTTCTAGTGATGTAATATTGTAGCATTGATTTGCACAAAGGAATTTCAAGGGTATGAGTGGCAGCTGATTTCACTATAAAAGATGATGTCTTATTGTTTAAGATTTATATTTTGTTTACCAAAATGATTTTTCATTTTAGTAAAGGACATGTCTATTATTGATTTTAATCAGTGACCCTAACATTCCAAAATAATGCAGTCAGTATAAGTGAACTCTTGGTTTCATGGTCAACAAATTTTTTTTTAATGATCTTAGCTCTGTCAAAAGTGTTATTTTGTTTTCTCCTTTCCTTTGTCCTGTACATTCTACTATTCAGCTTGCCATCAGGGGCAAGCTATTTTCAAACCTGTATATCTCACCTTTTACACATGGCTAATATGCTGGAACAAACAACTTACCTATAAATCATTAGCATGTTCTGTGCTACTTCTTATACTACAGTGCTGACATATTGTGTCTGACTTACTTTTTTGCTTGCTCGTTCCTACTACAGTATCATGCTTTGTTTTATACATTAGCATTCATTTGCAAATGCATACATATTTGCACCACCGTCTCCCACCTAACTATTCACAGTACCATTAGCAATCACATAAGAAATCACATTCACTCCTACTTCGCTTAAAAAAACCTGAAGGGCTTGTGAAATTATAAATAAAAACTGCTTTGTGTAAATAAAGTGGTTATCATTTGGCACCCTATCTATTGTGGACAACAGCTCCTATGACAGTTTGGTACCAAAATCTAGTCAACCCTCAGAATCATCGATCTCCTTATTCACAGATGTTGTGGAGGACTGATGCCATGTGGACCATAACATCTAGATGTCAATATGGTTTCAAATCAAAAGGCTGGCTGAGCACCATGGGAAAGGCAGTCCACAAACATTGGAGAGCCAGTGACAGCTGTTTATTACACATCTCAATATTATCAACTGGGCCAGCAACTGCACTTGCAGTGTTATCATGGCATGTGGACATAATGGTGAGAAAAGCACCTCCACTAACAATCACATGCTAAGAATCTTCCCACTTTCTGAGTTTTAGACAATTCACCCCACGGAAGCACTGGAAGAACTGGAAAGGGGGCTTGGTAGGTAATGGCCTGCCTTTTTGTGCATCACCTTTCAGTCCAAAATGCCCCAATGCATAGCACTTTCTATCCAAATGTCTTATCTGTCTATCCGTTTCTGCATCTTATCTGTTCAATGGTCTTGCCTGTTTTGTTGTGTCTATCTGTTGGCTGATGAAGTTGCCCCATGGACCACCAAATTGTTTTTGCTCCCAGGCAAAAATGTGCTAGCCCTCCCCAGTCCTACTAGTTTCTTATAGTTTTTTTTGTATGTGGCAATAGGAATTAATAATACCAGATTTCTGTTTCCTCTTTTTATTTTATCCCTTTTGTACATTTGCTATGTTCATAAAACAATGTAGCGCAAGCGTGATAATTCAGATCTATAATTGATAAGGCTGCTACCAGAGAGTGGGAAGTGCACTTCTGAGAGTGGTAAAATGCAGATATTGCTGCTACAAATCTAATCGTAATGTGTTTTTGGAGTTATGGAGCTTTGTCTATATATTTTTATAGTAAATATATTACATTCATGGGTAGAGCACAGCAGGATGAGAACTACACATTCACTACTAGCTGGAGAAATATACAAAAATTAAAGCATAGGTAACAATTTAAATAATATTATATTGTTACATATTTCATATTTAAATGTAGTTTTGAACAGTAATATATTTTTGTTTAAAACCAGCTTTAATCATATAATTTTCTGTTAAACATGTAGATACATGTACTCTACTTCACATATCCTGATTATGATTAACTTTCCTTAATATTCTTGTTTACCTTAAAGTGTACCTTTAATTATTGATTAAGTTAAGCCAAGTAATTATAAACCTCTATTTTATTTATTTGAGTTTTGAATTTCCTTTTCCTTTTATTAATATTAAGTTGTATATCTTATATCATATACTTTGTAAATAATTCTGATAAATTCTATAATCTGTTAAACAATTTACTCCATTGACACAATGTAATAATAAGAAGAGAAGTTTCCAAATAAAGATATATAGTATGAAAAAAATTGCACCTTCAATAATTACACAATGTCAAATAAAATCCCTACATTGTGCTAGCCAAAATGTTAGCAACTGTATAGACACACATGTTTTCTATATTGAAGACAGCTGTGTCTCTCTGTACAATAGTGCTGTACAATGGGAAAACATACAAGATTTTGATTAAGTAGCAAATTTATCCATTTTGGAAGAAAGTCCCATCTCATAATTATTTTTTTACATTTTATTTAGAGTGAACTTTGATGATAAATAATTATTGTTGAACACTCATTATGCCCCCCAATGTCAGCACCCCAACACGTTTGAGTTCCAAATATTATATGGGACTAAATCTACATGAGTTATCCTAATGTATAGCTGAGTTGAAAGTAAAGAGTGAATGTTTGTGTGCAGTGTTTTAGATGATGAAGGAATTTGTGGTAAATATAGGACTGGGTCAGTTGCTGGGATGCAGGATAGTGATTAATGTTGATTAATTACCATTAATACCCAGGGACTCAATTCACTCTTTAAAAAGTGTTATATGTACAATATGCTCATACAAAATGGGATTGATATTTGTTTCACACAAGACACCCATTAGAATAGGACTGGTTTTAAATCATACAAAAAAGATTAATACTGGCACCCCAGAAAACTAAAATAAGAAAAAAAAATGTACTTGGTGGCAAAATTGTGGATTGGCCTGGGTTATTAAAGTAATAAAAAGTGAGATCGAGTACTTGGCCCACACAGAATAAATGACAAAAAATGTATTTTAATAGTACAAACTGCAAAGCTGAATGTTTTGATCCATAGTCTTTGGGTCTTAGTCTAAAGTGTTAAAATGCAGCGATAAACCAGTCAACTTTACAGATCTGCCCAAAACCATGAGGGATAGTGTCTAACGTCACAAAATGCGACAGCCGCCGCAATGGTCCCCATATCCAAAGGGTATATGCTGAAAAAATTGAAATAAAAAAAAAGAAATACAGAAAGAAGGAAATAACTAAGTTTCCCAATGGGGATAGGAAGCAGGATAATCACAGTATATGGCCCCAAATTACAATAGGATCAAACATAATAATATAATGATGTAATGTAATGCCAAACCTAATATAGAGGTGAGCAACTAAATAGGTGAGGGCTATTCTTTGACTCGAATTCTGAATTGAATATACAGTGAAAAAGTCAGAGGATGATTCTTGTCAGGGATACCCATAAGTACATTACAAATAGACATAAATATAAGCATAATTCATCACTCAATAGCAAGAGGGCCATCCAAGAAATTACCTGACATGGATAGTGAAGCCGGTAGGCAAAGGCGATGGAATCATGGTCATGAATTATGATATTTATGAAACAAAGGCTTATAGACAATTGAGGGTCTCATGCTATGAACCACTAGATTTTGATCCCACCTATTTATACCAGCAGAAAATCAGGCGATTTTTTGATAATCCTGAAGATAATGAATAGATAGTTTCCTCAATTGCAACATATTTGAAGGTTGAACACCAAAGACACATGTACTATACCTGCTTTCCAAACATTCACAAAGATTTGGTAAACCTACCTGGGATGATTCCTTGGGACTTCTCAGCTACAATTTTGTTATTGTCACCTTGAGTTATACAGGGTTTGCCCAGATGTGAGTCCCTGACTCACTGCAACGAGAGGGACACCAGCCATACCACACTGATGCCTATGAGAGGCCGAAACGTTTGTCTGTAGTTGCTGAGTTTCTCATGCAGAGGAGACTTGCCAGGCATTTCTTGTCAGGACCGCTCTCATAAATAGGACCTGGTCTGATATGCTAATGGAGAGGTCACTACTGTAATGGTACAAGTGAGCAAAAAAAACAAAACAGTGATGCCCCTTCCCAGCAGGCACCATCCCATAATGCAGGCTATTTCAGTGCTGTCCAGTCTCGGTCTGTGATGTGACTCCCATTTTGTTTTTCCACCTTGTTTTTGTTAACTCCCTGGCATTTGATTGAATTTAACATGGGATATTCTCAGGTGCATGCACTCATTACAATCTGACCCAGACGCAGGCTTCCAGTTGTGCTTACACACAGGAATTTTTCTGTAAACTTTCGACAATGCATTAGCATGCACTTTACATAAATGTCACCAAATAAAAGGAACAACTTACAAAATTCTGCTTCCATCTTGCACCATTATATTGACATGACTAATCTTTTGGATTCTCTTTAGCATGTCACAACACATAGCTAATCTCTGTGACCTGTGGTCCAAATAGTTCTCTCCAGAAGGTTAAGTTTGTCATCTCTATCTGCTACTGGGACCTCCACTTAATAAATCTTTCTTTACCAAACCATAAGTTAAGGATATAGAAAGAAAAAGGTCTATCAAATTTCTGTATTTATAGTTGGGGCGGAAGAAAATCGAATGAAGTTAAATGGGTTTGTCGTCTCTATATGCTACTGGGACCTCAACTCAATCATTCTTTCTTTAATAAACCATAAGTTAAAAATGTAGAAAGAAAAAGGTTTATGAAATGTCTACATTTCTATTTGGTGCATGAGAAATTATAATTAAGTAAAATTAGTAAGATAAGTTGTAAGTAGATTGTAATAGTTTTAAAAGACAACTGTAGCAAAAAAATGAACGTATGTTGCATTGAAATATTGCAAGTGTAAATGGTTTATGTAGAAATTCTTTAATGAAAGAATCCAAATAATGTCCCTTATTGAGGACTTCTTGCACCAAACCGCGCTAACAGGGGACAGACATGCTGTTTAGAATCTTTGATCAGATCTACCTTCATTTGACCCAAGGTGAATGAAGATCTGACCCAACATTCTTAACAACATGGTCGCCCCCTGATAGAGAAGTGTGGTGCAAATACTACTGAATAAGGTAGTTTATTTTCATTCTTTGAGTAACACATTCCTATTTAAAACACCTATACGTGATGCCATCTTTCAATTAAACAGAACCTCATTTGCTGTCTACCGTTGTCCTTTAACAACATGTTTATATTGCTATATGGAAAGGCAAATCTACAGTCTATTTTGATACCATCTGGTGGGTCAACATACAGACTAACGTAAAAATGCCAATTAGACGGTATAACGTATGTCATATAAACCTACATACATGGATAATAATAGTTGGAATAATTGATTAAGGATAGTGTCAAGACAAATGAACTGTGAACCGTAAAATTCCATAAAGTACAGGTCACATCTTTGTGAAATAGCACATGTCTTTAAACTGCACTATGACCCACAATGAATCAGTGGTAAAAGTCATACTGCTCTCCTGTCTGCATCATTCATACCTATAACGATATAACAGATAAAATGTGAAAATGTGTGTTAATAACAATAAATCTAATGAGAACGTTTTCTCAAAATGCCTTGCGAATTTCAAATCAGAGATGTGTATTTCTTCTTTTGAAAAGAACAAAGCACCAAGACCACAAACATCTTATGTTGGAAAGGAAGCTGAGTTTGCCAGATAAATATAAAATATATTAGAAATATAATAAAGCCTTCAAGAAACACAGGACAACCACTCCATTAAAGGAATGTTGAGTGGACATAATAAGGCAAGGTTTATTGTGACTTGCAAGGTTAGCAAGTTTTTTTTCTACATTTTCTATATTTTTTACATTATATTTTAACTTATTGCTATAGTACCTTGTGACAAAGTGTTGTTTATTGCTCATAATATATGTTCTCCAAAAAATGTTGCAAAGTAGCCTTTTAATCTATTTTTTTCATCCTTCGTCAATAACTAAGATGTATCTTTATGTTGGTATAGAAAAATCAAGGCTATCAGACATAATATTAATAATGGCTGTGAACGGATATCAAAAGTTAATGTGCAAGGAGTAGACATGTTTTCAGTTATTATTCAAAGATAAGAACTAACAAAGTTTAGTAGCATTATTTAATAGCCCGGCACAGCATCAAGCCTGTTTCAATGATGCCTGGTACTTAAACTTCACAAAGTGAATCTGTTATGCTAAGAGATTATGGTTCATGTGCTGCTTTCAGTGACATCGTATTTGCCTTGAAAGGCCAACTCTGCTGTCATTCGAACTCTATGTAAAGGAATCAAGACAAGTAAAGTAGAATTTAGAAGTAAAAGAAGAAAAACTACCACAACTAGAGGACATAGTCTTAAATTAGAGGGGCAACGATTTAAAAGTAATATCAGGAAGTATTAGTTTACTGAGAGTATAGTGGATGTATGGAATAGCCTTCCAGCAGAAGTGGTAGAGGTAAACACAGTCAAGGATTTTAAGCATGCGTGGGATAGACACAAGGCTATCCTAGCTATATATAGAGAAAAAAAAAAAACAAGCCGGCTCCACTGAAATGCTGATAAATTTCTTTCATTCAGCGAGTATAAATCACCGGGTGCTCCGTCCGTGCTGTAGCCGCAGCACTAAGTAATCCAATGAAAATGAGCAACAAAAGGACATGCACTCCGGAGTAGGTTGAATGATAAAGGATTGTATTAAATCAAGGAAACATCACGAACATCAGGGACAACAAACAGATAAAACAGATGCCTTACGCGTTTCACGTGTCTCCACGCTTATTCATAGGCTATAAGATCGGGAACGGGGGACTAATAAAAGTACTCAAAAAAAAATGGGCAGACTAGATGGACTGAATGGTTCTTATCTGCCGACACATTCTATGTTTCTATGTTTCTAATTTACATGACTGGGTATGGAAATCCTACTAGAAATTATCTATCTATGTGCAAGCTGGCATTGCCTAGTTTCGACACAGGGAATAGAAACTTAATTTATCACAACGGTTATGAGACCCTCTTTTTGAGCTTCCAGTGTGCTTGGATGAGTGTATGACGGGTTTTTCTAGAGATATTCGTGGTGTCTACATGGACGTGCAATATATTAGTTGTGACAAATTGTTACAATAAATACTCTTTAAGTCAAAACCTGTATCATTTCCAATAGTATGCTTTTTATACAATGAACATACCTGAGCTTGGATATGACATGGATATGCCTTTGCATGGAACGTAAAGGTTTTGCTAGCATTATGAAGGAACATAAATGTTAATGACACTGGCCACAGCTTTAATTTAATCTAGTTAAGTATATACTGATGTTCTACGAAATGCACTGAAATAAAATAGTCACTGGCATAATAAAAGAAGTTCATGCTGATATGGCAATTTAGAGTGAAATTACAGGGAAACAAATGTTGGAATTTTAATTAAGGTTTTGAGTTATTATGTTGCTGTTTCAAAAAGACAGCAAAATGATTAATTATTATACTAATATGAATAAGCATACTGTAATATGTCGTCTACCTAATGCATTGAGAGCAAGTGGGTAAACAATCTTGGTTATAAATGTATTTTCTGCTCATGTTGAGAGGAACATTCACCCACACCTGAAATCATAAGCCTGGGCATACAGAAGGAACATGTTAAAGGTCAAAATTCAGTAAAATGGGCATATAGTATATTACATGCAAATTGCCACTGTGCTGAGTGTCATTTTGGTACTAGGTTAGTGAGGCCAATTTATCTCATGTCACCTTATAGTGCAATAGAAAATGTTGAGTTAAAAAACAGTGATAAGGGAGGGATAACTCACACAACAGAGCAGGGATACTGACTTCATCTTCTTGCTTACCCTCTAGCAGACCCCACTAAACTTACTCATACAATTTATTCTCACCCACAACTATTTCAGAAAAAATAGGGGCTGCATAATGCATGAAAAGGGCGCCACAATATGCAAACCTTTTCATGCAAAAATTAGAAGAGGATTTCCTAGCCACCTGCCAACCAAAACCCCTGGTCTACCTTCTCTACATAAATGTAATTCTAATCATCTGGCGTGCCAGCAAAGAGTTTTCTGCACTCTACTGTCGGCATTAAGGTACAATTCCATTCACACAGCCCTGTACCGCAAACCAAAAGACAGACCAACCTTTTTGAAAAAGAATAACTACTACCCTAAACACACAAAAACTCCATCTATACTGTATACATATGCTCCATATACAGCCAGACCGTAAGATACAACTGCATCTGTTCTGATATGGCAGACCATGACAAGCACCCCTAGAAACTCAGAGGAGACTTTATAAAAGAAGGTTACAGTGCCGGGATTATTAAAAGCCAGATACAGAGAGCCTCCAACATTCCCAGAAAAAAAGGCTGAGGTAAAAAGCATGGGGAAAGCTGTGTGCCACTGGTGGTCACCTAAAACTCCCAAATTGATTGTCTATGCAAGATCCCAAAAAGAACTTCAAACAACATTATACAGTAATTGTAACTTTCTTGTTCAGGAGATGGATCACCAGTGCTGATGAGTCTATGGGAACACTCACTAAGTACCGTAGATAGCAAGTATTGGTTTTCACCTTAATGACAACACACCCTTGGTTGAGCCGGCGGTGGTATGTCACCAAGGACTTTGCTGAAACACTTACTACCGGGTACCCAGCAAGAGGAGCCTGATTGGGATAGCACAGGACAACAGGCAAACGGAGAGTCAGAAAACAGGCTGGGTCACGGAATGGAGATATACGGATAACCAGGTCACAAGCAGGATCGAGCCAGGCAGCGGGCATAGAATAGTCAGGAACAGCAGGGTCATACACAGAATAATAGAAGGAACAAATGGATTAGAGAGATACGGGTAGTCAGGCACAAACCGGGTCGGCAAACAGAAAATCAGAATCAATTCAGGAACCAAAACGCTAGTGAGGCACACAAGGCACTATCACAGGCAAAGGTAACCTGTGAAATGAGTGTTTAAATACTTCCAAATGACCAGGATACACCTCTGGTCAATTTGGCAAAGGAAGGGTTAATTTGATAAATAGCCCTTTAACTGGGCTTATGAATATTCATTAATCACCCATTCACGCATCGTCTCAGCACAGGAAGATGCTGGGGCTCTGACACGGAGCCCTAGCCGATGGGATGGCGTCCTCCTGGTCTGCGATGGTGGCGGACCAGGAGGTTTGATCATGTAAGTGACAGTAATGATAGATTCAGGTACATATTCCCACAGCCTCCCCTAATCTCCTTCAGACAGACCCCCAATCTAAAACAACTGATGGTAAGGAGTGTCCTGAACCTCCCCCAACAAAAATAATACCTCTCCCTGCCGGCAAAGAAGGTGTAAAATTTGAGCACACATTTACACCATGGACAAGGCACCCTTACCTGTACATTTTCCAATGTGGTATACTGTACAATGTGTGCAAAATGTCCGACAGCCCTCTATGTCAGTGAAACAGGCCAACAATTACATAAAACATTCAATTCGCACAGATCCAACATAAATAAAAAAAAGGACAGCAGTGGGAGAACATTTTGGCAAAAAATGGACATAGCATCAGAGACATCAGACTTAAGTTATTAATGTGACTTTTCCAAACTCAGAGGGAAATGAAAATATGGGAAGATAAAATTGATGGTCTCCACTGGGATAGAGTATTTCTGTCCCATTTTTGCATTATAAATCAGGCTGCAAACTAGACATCCAGACTCCACTAGGAGTGTGAATGCCTTCTGAGAGCTCCAAAGGATGACTGCAACTTACATCTCATTATACCACTGTAAGAAATATAGGGTGCCTATAAATGTTACATTATATTTAATACATAGATATATGCTTTTGGTGGGGTGGGCGTGTCATCTGGTTTCACAATGGAAGGTAATTTGCACATCAGAATAGGTTGTAAATAAGGTTACAGAAATGGCTTCTTTAGACTGTAAAAACAAGCCTTTCACAGTTCTTCACAGTTTTTACTCACTTACTGATAGGTGTGACAAAGGGGGTTGCATTTATTACATAGACCATATGTCTCCAAAACTGGATTGAACTGGTTCTTTTATCTTCATGGGAGGTAACAGAGGGATTTGGGATACTTAGATGAGTGAACCACTTTTTGAGAGTGCTAGTTTTGTCTGTTCCTGGGTGAGGAGAAGACAGCCAGCAAAAGACCCAAGATCAAGACACTAGGAGAAGATTTTAATTTAATTGTGTAAGTATACCTTTTTCTGTTACCTGTTGATTATGTGTAATGTGTACACTGTGTATTTCCTGTTATAACCTGTAACGGTATCTCAATTTAATAACAATACACCTTTTTACATACACTTGTCTCTGTGCTTCATTCGTCACAGATTCCCTAAAATAATTACCCTGTAGGAGGGTAATGTAAAATTTCTTATACCACCAGATCAAAGAACACAGACCTGGACTCAGTTGATCTACCGTATTTGCTTGAATATTAGACGAGGATTACATCTTACATTCGAGGTCGTCTTATAATCTGACTTTAAATTGAGGTCAGATTATAAAACTGGGATCCAGGTCCCCCGCAGAGCTGCAGGGGACCTGGATCCCGCTCACTAACAGCCAGTGGATGTCTGCGCAATGAGCGCAGACTTCCCCTGCTGCTGCCCGGCACGACCGCCAGGACTTCTATGATGAATCCGGGTCCTTCCGGCTTCATCATAAAAGTCCCGGCGGAAGTGCCGGGCAGCAGCGGTGGATGTCTGCACGTATCGTGCAGACATCCTCCGGCTGCCCCATTAGCCAACAGGGAGATATGGGCAGCTGGGGGGTGTCTGCACGATACGTGCAGACATCCTCCATGCTGCCTGACACTTCCGTCTATTACGACCAGCTGCAACCACTAGCAACCAGGGAACCAGCTGCAACCACTAGCAACCAGGGAAAGAATCAAGGTGAGGGGGAGGGGGAGGAGGAGGGGTGGAGACACAGACAAGGGGAGGAAGTGGGGGGAAAGACACAGACAAGGGGAGGGAGGGGGGGGAGACACAGACAAGGGGCGGGAGGGGGGAGGAAGACCCAGATAAGGGGAGGGGGGAAGACACAGACAAGGGGAGGGGGGGGGCAGAGAGATAAGGGGAGGGGGGAAGAGACAAGGGGGAGGGAGGTGGAGAGAGAGAGAGAGATGTTTGGGGGGGGAGGGAGAGAGAGACAATGCTGGGAGGGGGGAGAGAGACAGCTGGAGGAGGGGGAGAGAGGCCGCATTGGCACATAAAAGGTATTTGTTTAATATCAATTTTTTATTAAATAATAAAAAGCAATTTACATATATACAAGTTAAACTTTTTTCCCCCTATAGGGTAGTCTTATATTCAGGCTTTTAGTTTTTTTTCCTAAAGGAATATACAAAGTTTGGGGGGTCGTCTTATAATCAGGGTCATCTTATATTTGAGCAAATACGGTAATCTGCTTTCCATCCTTAACAATGATATGTGTACGTGTTTTTAAGAGATTTTTTTTTCACATTTATTTTGTATAACATTATTCCTGATAAAGAGACTGACCTGAGAGATCTGGAAAGCTTGACTCCAACCTTACTCAGTTAGCCAATAAAGGTATCAAATTGATCCTACTTGTCTCCTGTGTTTAAACGGCGAATAAGTTACCAACTCTCACCTTAAAAGCCTTTCATCATATCTGCAGATATCATGTCTATGCTGCTGGTAACACCCTCTGCTGAAAGCTTGAAAAAATGAAATTACACTGTGTCACCAATGCTCCTAGAATATCTGTGTTGTTTGTTTTCTGAAACTCAATATTTTAAATCTTATGTGATATGTGTGATGATTTCCATTTTTGAACAGCTATTAAATGTATCCCACTCAAGAAGAACAATCTAACTTACATAAATGTAAATTGAGTTACATGCATTACATGCCTTTTTATCTCAATCTACTAAATAACAACAAACATTGTACTAAAATGCAATTAACATTTTATTATAAAGATGTATTATATTTTATAACACATTGTGTGCATATTCATATTTTTCCATTTATCTATCTATAATATTATATTAATAGGGTCACAAATATTTATGTACAGGATCCGACTCGGTCAAGTTGTTTTGCCTCTGACATATTGAATTATAATATATACTTAATTATTATATAATTTTACATGTTTATATTCACAACTACTATCATAGAAAATAAATTTAAAGTACTGACATAGGGTTTACATGGAGCAACAGGTGGTACAAATGATAGGGGGTAACTATGTCACTGACAGAGGTAGAATACTGGAATGATTGGGGTGCAAGGGAAAGTTGAGAGGTTTTCCACTGTGTACAGAGAGAGGTATGTCACTGAGGTTGGATGACAAGTGGAAGAGCTATTTCTTATGTGCATAGGAAGGTTAGAGGCACATTAAAGCAGAAAAGATATGACTTTATGTTTTCAAAAAGCAGGGTATAAATATACATACACTGATCAGCCATAACATTATGACTAGTGTTGAGCGAACCCGAACCGCACTGTTCGAGTTAGTACCGAACATCACGGTATTCGGACCCCGGACCCGAACACGGACATTCCACTGTTTGTTCGTGTTGGAGTTTGGGGTTCGGCAATAAACCGAAAAGAATGTCTTTCGGTTTATAGACTTTCGGTTTATGGAATACATTTAATGGCTATTGCTATTGTATAATACTGTGCTTAAAGCGCACTTTGAAAAATTCTAATTGTTTTGGGTGGTAAATAGTATATTTGCGTCTTGCGGTGCACTTCATATCTGAGAGTCAAATAGAACAGTCCAATACTGTGCTTACAGCGCACTTTGAAAAATTCTAATTGTTTTGGGAGGTAAATAGTATATTTGCGTCTTGCGGTGCACTTCATATCTGAGAGTCAAATAGAACCGTCAAATACTGAGCTTACAGCGCACTTTTGAAAATTCTAATAGTTTTGGGTGGTAAATAGTACATTTGCGTCTTGCGGTGCACTTCATATCTGAGAGTCAAATAGAACTGTCAAATACTGTGCTTACAGCGCACTTTGAGAAATTCTAATTGTTTTGGGTGGTAAATAGTATATTTGCGTCTTGCGGTGCACTTCATATCTGAGAGTCAAATAGAACAGTCCAATACTGTGCTTACAGTGCACTTTGAGAAATTCTAATTGTTTTGGGTGGTAAATAGTATATTTGCGTCTTGCGGTGCACTTCATATCTGAGAGTCAAATAGAACCGTCAAATACTGAGCTTACAGCGAACTTTTGAAAATTCTAATAGTTTTGGGTGGTAAATAGTACATTTGCGTCTTGCGGTGCACTTCATATCTGAGAGTCAAATAGAACTGTCAAATACTGTGCTTACAGCGCACTTTGAAAAATTCTAATAGTCTTGGGTGGTAAATAGTACATTTGCGTCTTGCGGTGCACTTCATATCTGAGAGTCAAATAGAACAGTCCAATACTGTGCTTACAGCGCACTTTGAAAAATTCTAATAGTTTTGGTGGTAAATAGTACATTTGTGTCTTGCGGTGAACTTCATATCTGAGAGTCAAATAGAACCGTCAAATACTGTGCTTACAGCGCACTTTGAAAATTTCTAATAGTTTTGGGTGGTAAATGGTACATTTGCGTCTTGCGGTGCACTTCATATCTGAGAGTCAAATAGAACCGTCAAATAGTGTGCTTACAGCGCACTTTGAAAAATTCTAATAGTTTTGGGTGGTAAATAGTACATTTGTGTCTTGCGGTGCACTTCATATCTGAGAGTCAATTAAAACCATCAAATACTGTGCTTACAGCGCACTTTGAAAAATTCTGGCTACCTCCTCCTCCTCCAGCGCAGCTTCCACCTACACCGCCACGGTCACCGCCTCCTCAACTTATGGGTCACTTAGTATAAACTGAAAGAGAATACCCTGCACTCCAACCCTCTCTCAAATGGATAATTCTGTTGATCCTCCTGGCAGCCATGCTTTAGATTTAGATTTATGTTCTTCCAAAGCTAAAATCAAAGATTCCATGTAGTGCTATTTTATGGCTCAGCTGTTTTTGTAATTTGTATGTATTTTATGTTATTTTAACTTATTTCCCTATCCACATTTGCTTACAGGGCACTTGTCCTACTCTTACCCACATTTTACATCCTTTTGCAGCCCTCTAGCCCTTTCCATGACTTTTTTAGAGGCATTTTAGTGGCCAAAAGTTCGAGTCCCCGTTGACTTCAATGGGGTTCGTGTTCGGGGTCAAGTTCGGTGTCAACTTCGAGCATGGACCCGGACATTTTTCCGAAGTTCTGCCGAACCCGCCGAACCCGAACATCCAGGTGTCCGCTCAACTCTAATTATGACTAGTGTTGAGCGAACCCGAACCGCACTGTTCGGGTTCGTACCGAACTTTACGGTTTTGGGACCCCGGACCCGAACACGGACATTTCACTGTATGTCCGTGTTGAAGTTCGGGGTTCAGCGATTACATTGTATGTAATGCAATTGGCTTTCTATAAACCGAAATAGAGTCCCCATTCATACGAATATTTTAATTGACCTATTCGTATGAATGGGGACTCTATTTCGGTTTATAGAATAGCAATAGCATTACATGTATTACATCTGAGAGTCAAATAGAACCGTCAAATACTGTGTTTACAGCGCACTTTGAAAAATTCTAATAGTTTTGGGTGGTAAATAGTACATTTGTGTCTTGCGGTGCACTTCATATCTGAGAGTCAATTAAAACCATCAAATACTGTGCTTACAGCGCACTTTGAAAAATTCTGGCTACCTCCTCCTCCTCCAGCGCAGCTTCCACCTACACCGCCACGGTCACCGCCTCCTCAACTTATGGGTCACTTAGTATAAACTGAAAGAGAATACCCTGCACTCCAACCCTCTCTCAAATGGATAATTCTGTTGATCCTCCTGGCAGCCATGCTTTAGATTTAGATTTATGTTCTTCCAAAGCTAAAATCAAAGATTCCATGTAGTGCTATTTTATGGCTCAGCTGTTTTTGTAATTTGTATGTATTTTATGTTATTTTAACTTATTTCCCTATCCACATTTGCTTACAGGGCACTTGTCCTACTCTTACCCACATTTTACATCCTTTTGCAGCCCTCTAGCCCTTTCCATGACTTTTTTAGAGGCATTTTAGTGGCCAAAAGTTTGTGTCCCCGTTGACTTCAATGGGGTTCGTGTTCGGGGTCAAGTTCGGTGTCAACTTCGAGCACGGACCCGGAGATTTTTCCGAAGTTCTGCCGAACCCGCCGAACCCGAACATCCAGGTGTCCGCTCAACTCTAATTATGACTAGTGTTGAGCGAACCCGAACCGCACTGTTCGAGTTCGTACCGAACTTTACGGTTTTGGGACCCCGGACCCGAACACGGACATTTCACTGTATGTCCGTGTTGAAGTTCGGGGTTCAGCGATTACATTGTATGTAATGCAATTGGCTTTCTATAAACCGAAATAGAGTCCCCATTCATACGAATAGGTTAATTGACCTATTCGTATGAATGGGGACTCTATTTCGGTTTATAGAATTGCAATAGCATTACATGTATTACATCTGAGAGTCAAATAGAACCGTCAAATACTGTGCTTACAGCGCACTTAAAAAAATTCTAATAGTTTTGGGTGGTAAATAGTACATTTGCGTCTTGCGGTGCACTTCATATCTGAGAGTCAAATAAAACCGTCAAATACTGTGCTTACAGCGCACTTTGAAAAATTCTGGCTACATCCTCCTCCTCCTCCTCCTCCAGCAGCGCTTCCACCTACACCGCCACGTTCACCGCCTCCTCAACCTACGGGTCACTTAGTATAAACTGAAAGAGAATACCCCGCACTCCAACCCTCTCTCAAATGGTTAATTCTGTTGATCCACATTTTAATTCCTTTTGCAGCCCTCTAGCCCTTTCTAGGACTTTTTTAGAGGCATTTTTGTGGCCAAACGTTCGTGTCCCCATTGACTTCAATGGGGTTCGGGTTCGGGGTCAAGTTCGGTGTCAAGTTCGAGCCCGAACACAGACTTTTCCCGAAGTTTTGATGAACCCGCCGAACCCGAACATCCAGGTGTCCGCTCAACTCTAATTATGAGCAGCTGCCTAAAATTGTGTAGGTCCTGTTTTCAAGCCAAAACAGCCCTGACCCGTTGAGGCATGGACTCCACCAGAGCTTTGAAGTTGTGCTGTGGTATCTGGCACCACAGAGCTGGGGAATTTGGAGGCCAAGCCAATATCGTGAACTCGTTGTGTTCCTCAAACCATTCCTGAACAATATTTGGTTTGAGGCAGGGTGCATTATCCTGCTTAAAGAGGTCAATGGCAACAGGAAATATCGGTTACATGTGGTACTGTCAAAGTAACATCCCCATGAATGGCAGATTTCCCAGCAGAAGATTGTCCATAGCATCAGACTGCCTCTGCCTTGCCACCTGTCAGTGGTCATAATGTAATATGTGTATATGTGCCATTATATAATGTGCCTCTAACTTACTAGTTACTCTGTTTCCTTGGAAAGAGGAGAAAAATGAAACGTGTATTAAAAATGATTTCCTCAATGAGAAAGGTATATGGACTTGTTTTTGAATTGTGCCCCTACCTTTTATTATTATTTGTATCATCTTAATGAGCAGGGAATGTTACATGCATGCAGATGAGCTACACAGTTGGTAAAACTGAAACAGATATTAATGTAAGCTCGTCCTTTTAAAATATGTTTTTTTGCCTATTAATACAGAAGTAAACAAAACAAACCCCCTTCCCTTATAACTGTTTGACTTTGGAGAATAAGGTCAGATGAATTATATTTACACACATTCAATGAATACAAGCGATAGCCCCTCATTTGTGCCATTCTCGGCACCTTATACATAGGAACCTTCAGTGTTAAATTGGTAACATCCTAATCTTACTCAGCTACACCTATTCAAATGTACTCTTGGGAACACATCTAATAAATAACTAGCAAGCAACGAGAATCTCTTTCCAGTAATACATTTTGATTGATTGACCCAATTCAATGAGATTTAAGACATACATTTGCAAAGTGTGATAAAGCTCTCATCTGCATAAACCAGAGCGTGATAAATCCTTGCAGACACTGACAGTGAGGCATTCGTTCCGTTACTTAACGGGTTAACTTAAGGATACTTTACTGAGTGAATAAATCTGTCGAGAAAAAAAGCTTAAGATAAAATAATGCTATTACATATTTAACTAATTTATGCCAAGAAATCGCCATGCTATATAAGCAAGTGGAATGCAACTTTAACTGATGTTCTATTAACAGTTACACTCAACCACATCAATGCTACATGTGCTGCTCATGCTTTTTTATACTCCTTGTGTTATTTGCTCTATAACTATGATATATTAACTAAATAATGTACGTGTGTACATAAACCCTTCAGATTTTTATAACTCACTGCCAAAATACTTTTTTAAAATTCTGGTTTGTAAATGCAGTACACTGTACGTATTAAGCATTATGCAACCCTGAAAGACTGCTGCAGTTACAAATAAAACGTGTCCTCCATTCTCTCCATATCATCACACTAAGTAAGTGCCGCGGTAACTGCCCCCCAGCTCCTGTGAACGTGTACGAGGTAGGTGATGATTCCAGAGCTTGGCTCCAGAGCTTATTGGCCGCAGCTAGTCATCACCCAGCTGTGCCTGATTGGGCTCCATCACGGTGTCTGCTCTCCTCATTGGCAACCCTTCAGCGCCTGCAGTGGTGGGAGTCTTGCTGCTCCTGCTTCCATTTCCTATTGGCTGGAAATATAGTCTGGTTTATTCCCAGTAGAAACCGGTGATTGGGCATGAGAAGTGAGACACCTGTCTGCCATTGGCTTTGCTGGACTTAGAAATTCTCCCATCAATATCCATTCTCTTTAGCAGAGAGCTGATGAATTCCTCGCTGTGTGTGCCTGTGAACTGGGAAGGCAGCTGTGGCATGTGGTGAGACAGGTTGGGGGGAGTACATGGCATCTTCACGTGTTGTCCCCACTCTACTAACTTCCTTACCGCATTGAACTTGCACGGTATTGCAGTACCTGGGCTCTCAATGAACAGAGCATTCCTTGGTGACACCGCAGCCTGAGGTAGGAAGATACATACATTCTTTAGCAATGGGTGCTATGAAGAAGCAGGTTTCCACCCTGCCATCAAAAGACAAACTGGTCTATGTGACTTGATGTGAGTACAAGGAATAAGGGTGCCATCATTCTCACCATCATTACTATTCTCCTTAATAAACGTGCATGAAAAAGCCATCACTGGAATCATGGAGGACAGAGCCAACAAGTTGATTTTGGCCCCTCTTCTAGCAGTGCTCTTTGTGATGATTGTCTATCAGTACATATGCCCAGCAGGGAACAATTCATGCCATTTTCGAGCTGGTAACACTTTGAGAGGGGTAGCTCAGTCTTCTGTAGTTCCAGCCCTGGCAGACTCTCAGTGGCCAGGGGAGGAGGATGAGGGTGAAGTTCCAGAGGACTGTAACCCTCCAAAATTCCAGCCGACCTTCAACTTCATGGATAAGGACCTTACCAGGTTTGTGGATTTCAATATCAAGGGAGATGATGTGATAGTGTTCCTACACATCCAGAAGACAGGAGGCACTACTTTTGGGAGGCACTTGGTGAGGAATATCCGCCTGGAGCAGCCTTGTGACTGCAAACCTGGCCAGAAGAAGTGCACCTGCCACCGTCCTGGGAAGAAGGAGACTTGGCTGTTTTCGCGGTTCTCTACAGGCTGGAGCTGTGGGCTGCACGCTGACTGGACCGAACTCACCAACTGTGTCCCTGCTATCATGGACAAAAAGGACAGCCAGAGAAACCATAGGTCAGTGAACTTTCACACGTTGCAGTGAATTGCTAACCTTTAGCGGGGAATACAGTCTCGAATGGCTGGCTGAGGTTCATGGTAAACGTAGTCTAACACAGCTTAAATGTCAATGGTTGGTGTTTACTGGGTGGAAAGGGGGCAATGTGAAGACAAGCAGCACCAATATACTGACTCCTAGTACGCTCAGCCACCTTTTTTTTCCCATCACCACTGTAGTGACATAGAGCGTCCTTATTGCATAACAATTCATATTGTATTAAGCGCCTCCTTTCTATTTTATTGTGAATAATTTAGGCAAGGAGTTGTGGTAATATTGCTTCTCGTCCGTCTTGAATGTGTTACAAAGAGTCCTACATGTTTGCATATGTATTTCAGTAGATCGATTTCACCCCTACAAATACGAATTCATAATATGATACTAAATATCAAATTATAAAATAATGTAACATACGGATACAGTTTCTCTGAAAAATAGGTGGTAGACTGTAACGTGCTGTAATAGAAGTCGTAGTGTAATAATAGTGACTTGCTGCAGACTTCAGCACTATGGACAGCAACAATGCACACGCGCAGGCACTTAATACAGGAGCTGTCCACTATCTCTCCTGAATGTCTGAATTCAAGAGCCTATTCTGTGGTTAGCATTCCTAAACCAGTTACAGGACTTCTGGCATTCCAAATAATTTGGACTATGTTTACCACGATTCTCAGCCAGGAGATGACTGAATGGACATTATGTGAAATATAGTCCACATCAGCTAGAGAGCAACTTCTCAATCACTGTCCCTTTGACTGTCAAATACATTATACTAGCGTTTGATCTGTTTTCGTAACAGCACAAGTGTTTTAAGTTTCAGAAAATATGTTACTATTTTATAAAATGTCTGTGTTAATTGTCATGCATGGCTTCCTGTACTCAGCTACAGCTCGGCATGTGCAATTGTTTTACATGAATGCACTGGTCATGTAGACACATAGACACCGATATATGTTGACACAGGCCAATCATAAGACTATTGTTTTTATGCCAGCTAAGTAATATGTACATCATTTTAATGCATACAAACATGTAAATGGTATGGCATTTAGGGAACGGCTCTACAAAATAAGATCCTTGCTTCCTTGCATTCTTAGTGATTTTAAAATTCAGTTAAACTAGGCTTTGAAATGCCTTAAATAGACATTTGGCTTATTCAGAACGAATCATTTTGCATGCATTATATCCGGAAATGAGTGTCTTCAGAAGACTTTGCTTCCTTTTGTGTAACTGCGAAGGCAGATTCTTTGCCAAAGCTGTCACTGAGAGAAAGTTTCACCGTGTATGAACACTGCATTGCCTTACAGTGTCCTGATTTTACTGGAGTGTGGAAGTTTGAAAGGGTAGTTTGTCAATCAGCATAGCTTCTGTTTCACTTGTCTGCAACATTTCAAAAACAGCTGGATAATTGCCTGCAACATAATTTCTTTTTTGACAGAATTACATATTTCAAAATCTGGTTCCAGAATTATAAGATTTCCCTGAATTAACATTTTTTTCCTTTTGTTGGAAAATGCAGTCATTATGCAATGTCTCAGAAATAGTCATGCCATAAAAAAACATAAAAATCACAATATACTTGTTAATGTACCAGTATAAACGAATCTTCCATTAATAATACACACACACACACACACACACACACAGAAAACATGGTGTGTATCTGTTATTTTATATGAGGTGAGTACATAGAGTTACACAGCCACAAAGGTTACTGATGAATATGTGGGTTAATGGCATAACAAGATGAAATAATCCTACTATTTACCAAATCAAAAACATAGTTTTCTATATTCCATTATATTTTAATTTTGATAAACTATAAATGAGCACTACATAAAGCAATTGCATTATCACTTTATAACAGAACAGAACTATCAAGCATAAGAGTTTCTTTTTAAAAAAAAATCGGTTTATGTATAAAATTGAAAAACCAAATCATGACATAGAAAGTCCTTACTTGCAAAGAAGTCGAATGTATCAAATGAACCATATACCCATTGTAACTTAGAAATTAAAAATGAAGAATTGATAATAATTAATAATAATTATTGTGGTAGGGTGATTATTGCTTATTTGATGTTTAGTTAATTTACTCCAATTAGGGAGGCACAGGTTACTTTGTAATACAATACTAAACACTGCACACTGTAGTATTGCAAGTGAAATGTGTACATACTCATGGATAGTCACTGTAAGTCAAGAAGGAAGCTAAATGTTGTTCCGCTTGTGTGCATTTATTTGTGGTGATTTGGTTCTGTTTGATTGGCTAAGAATCATCCTATTGAAAATAGGTAATCTGAAAGGAGATTAATGGAAATGCACAACATACAGATATGAATAACAACATAAGATGCAAAATAGCATAAATGTAAGTTGGTAGTCCTATCTCCCACCTTACACACTTAAGTATGGATGAGGTGAGTTTCTTCAATAATTTTTGTAATGTAAATGAAAGGAGATGAACAGTAAAAAATTCCTTGCCCACCATTATGCCACTCATATGGTTAAGCCTTAAAAATGCATTTTTAACTTATTTTTACTTGGTTATCCCATTACGGTCTATGAAATGCTTCGGTCTTTTCTTTTGATGTTGTCACTGCGTATCAACACCTTATTCTTAAAATTGCCATGCTATTTTAAAAGTTAGAAATTCAAACCATCCTGTAAAAAACAGATCTGCACAGACCAATGAATTTACTCAAAAATGGAGGCTCTATGAATGGCAATGACTTTAAATGCTTCACACATCACTAGGCCATATGTTGTTCCAAAGTTTAAGGCTCCATGTCACTATCAGTTTCCTGGACTCTAGATATGAGGTTATTACCTTTACATTACATAACCGACCAACTCTAGTACAGGAGTTGGAGGTGTTCTCTGGGTTCTACCTGGTTATCGTTGCTTTCATGGGTACCCCTACATGTTGTTTTGTTTACTTATGTATGTAAATATTGTAAATATGTATGTAAATATTGGATATTTACCTGTGTTAAGAACCATTCATAAATAATAACTCATATCATTGAACTGAGTCTATTTTGTCTTTACAGTCATCTTTCTTGTGGGTTTTGATGGTTGAGGAATAATGCTACTTGCTTAGATTCACTTGAGTTTTTCATATTTGTAGACAAATGTAGCCAAATAGGGGATATGGTGCAAAATAAGAAATTGTGAGGGTGTGAATGCATAAACAAAAAATACTATTACATGAACAAGGGAAACACGAAAACTAGAGGGCACAAAATTGTGTAGTCTTGTTTTTGTGTTTACCTTGTTCATGTAATAATACCAATACAAGCAAAAACCAGATACGTTAAGTATTTTCTGTTTATGCATTCACACCCTCACAATTAATTATTTTGCACTATGTACTAAAGTTTGGTGGTGTATATACCCCTCCTTGTAGGGGTACACCATCCGAGTGGTAGCCGCATCTCATACATGCATTAGAGCGCCTTAAATTCACAATATATATATATATATATATATATATATATATATATATATATATAAACTATGGGTTATGGCTTGTCTGAACTAGCTGAACATATAGCAAATGTGCGTTAGTAAAGAATACATTCTCCTGCCATTTAGCCATTTTTCCACTTTTGGCTCACATATATGTCTCTCTTTGGGATAAGTCAATTGAACTAATTTATTGAACACACAAGTAGTTATTGCTACTGGCGGAACATTAGATACAAAGCGACACGCATCAATACAGCTCACTTTTTCTATCCTGGTTATTCAATTGATAATTGAAAACAGAGAATTTATCTTAAGACGGTTTTCTTAGCTCTGTGTAAACTTGTACCACAGGAAAACTAGTTTAGCTATTGCAGAAAAATTCTACAAAGCAATATATGTAGATGAAGAAATAATCTTGTCTCACAGTCGTACATCCTAAATTATATATAATTGGCCACAACAGTATATATGCTGGTACATAATGGACCCACTTAGCATCTAAAACATCCACTGGAGTGTTGTGTAGCTTAGATAATAAAATTGTAGCTTATTTGCAATTAATGTTTTATGTAAAAAGCAGGAATATATAGATTCTAAAATAGCCTTGCTAGCTTGGAGAATACTTTAAACTGTTATAAAGGACATATGTATCATGCAGATTAAGAAAACAGAATTCTCAGACTGACATGTGTGCCAAAGAAGTATTCACAGGTTTCATTGAGTAATCCTTCTATAAGGAACACACGTCAAGGAAATACCAACACTCAGTGCTTCAGCCTCAAGGTATGAACAGTTATGGAGAAAGACAGTGAACTGTATTAGTATAAGTCATCTAGGTCTGGGCAGGTGGGGAGACTATAAGGATAAAACATACAATAAAGGTAAGCATGAAGAATAAAATCGGGAGATAAGTCATTTCTCAACTGCAGAGAAGCACTTACCATTTTGTAAGCCTACTGTGCACTTAAGTTTTCAGCAGAATAATTTATTAATTGAGTTCAGGCCACTTGCTTGGCTATTGAATCATGGTAAACAACTGAAGGACATGAGTCTTCAGTGTCCTGTGGAATTTATGGATAATAACAATCTATGGGACAGCAGTGAACAAGTGGTGCCATAAAGAAATCAGCTTTAATATAAATGAGGTGTATGCCTTCACAAGCAGTTATTGTAGAGAAGCTAGAAATGATGTCAATGCTGGGTGTGAAAGCTGACCATGAAACACTATGAGGTCCTGAGATAATCAGGGATACATACAATTCAGTCACAGAATCAAGATCTGTAAATGAATCTGTGGATTGGATTCAATGAACAATGAACTGACATGGAAATTACAATTATCAAGCATTACTGCTGGTTTAATAGCCTGATATATTAATACCCCCTGTTAGTTCACCACATTTTACTGTTTATTTTATATGGTTATGATACAATCTATCTTACTATTTTTCTGTATCTATCTATCTATCTATCTATCTATCTATCTATCTATCTATCTGTCTGTCTGTCTGTCTGTCTGTCTGCCTATCTATCTGTATGTCTATCTATCATCTGTCTGTTGGTCTGTCTATCTGTCTGGTTCTCTGCTGTCTGTCTGTCTGTCTGTCTGTCTATTTATCTGTATGTCTATCCATCATCTGTCTGTTGGTCTGTCTATCTGTCTGGTTCTCTGCTGTCTGTTTGTCTGTCTTTCTTTCTGTCTGTCTGTCTGTCTGTCTGTCTCTTATTTTCTGTCTGACTCGCTGTCTGTCTAATTATTCACACGTTTGATGCAGCACAGCAAAAACATCAGAGTGAGTTACCTATTATCAGGAAACATATCCTATGTATTCAAATATGGGACATTGTAATGGGCTATGCTGTACTGCCTTTGATGTTCCAGGGCAGCGTTACAACTTATTTATTAATAGTTGATCAAAGAAGAACAACATCCAGATACTGGAATGAAAACAACATTTATTTTCACCTCTACAACCATGTAAAAAACTGTTTACTGAAGGGGTGATTGCAAAAGTGTATTATAATGAAGACTACAATATCCTAAGTTTACAAAATATCCATGTGCAAGAAAACTAAAGTGAAATGACTTTTTATACAGAGAAGGCTTTGCTTGGCCCAGAGCATGTTTGCCTTTTCATTTGGAAAACGTGTTAGCTATTTCTGCCCAAGGTGGAATGAAGGCAGAGTTTGCATTTGTACAACATAACCAGACAGATATATTTCTTGATGTTTCATTAATGTGAGCCTCTAAAACAACAAGAATGAAAGAGCCAGATTCCTGTACATGGCCACACAACGATCTTTACACATCATTATCTGCATGAAAAGTTAAATCATGTTTTTACTTATACAAAGTCGAAATGAGTGATTGTCAATTGTTATATGTGTCAACTCACTCTCTCCCCAAGTCCCCTTATTCTCTAATATAACCTGTCTGGAACACATGCTGACTTTATTGCAGCACTGTGCTATCCTATTAAAATAGAAATTGTCACTGAGCACTATTTAAATATATGTTACTGCCGAGTAGTGCATGCTACAGTACATTTTACCCTGGTAAATGACTCATCTGCTTAGTCATTAAATAAGAAATTGAATCATAGACTGTAACCTACTTATTATCCTCTTTTTTTTAACAAATCAGGATATATCATTACACTCTACAGACAAAGCTAAAGGAGGCTTCAAGTGGATGGGAGATTTCCCTGTCACATGTGCACTGCATTCAGATAAATCCAATGCACTGTAAAAATATTCCATTGTCAATGAAGATGCATATTTATACTTTCCTTGCCCTGTTTAGCATGACAATCATAATACAAATAATAATGTGACAAATTCACAAAATGCAGTCCTGACTGTAGCCTATTTCAGTTCTATATTCTCAGATGTTATCTCTACGAGTGAAATTAATAAAATAAATGTTTTTCTTGGCACCAAATGCCATATATAGGGAATACAATAACCACCTCAAAGTAATTTCCTTAAAATGAATCCTTACAGCACAGGAGCATATACAACATTATTGAGTTCTGTTTCAATATATTTTGTTTATCATTTGAAGTATATTTATTGTCAGTACTGTCACTGATGTATGCTACTGTGGTGGATCATTTAATCAACATAAAATCATCCTATGGAGAAGTAATCACTGTGCCAGAGAGACAAATACAGTTGTATGACTCAGTGCCACAGAACAATAACTGACTACAAAAGTTGGTAATTGAGTGTAGTACAGGAGCCAAGACAGAATTAGTGTTCCCAAGTTATAACTCAGGCACATTTTATTGCTGGGTTGTCAGGATTACATGCCTAGAAGTTGTAGATAAGTTGGCTTTTTCTTGTATGATAAACAAGAGTCTACTCAATAAAGAGAGATCTGGAGGGAATTGGTTAGCATTTTCAAATTTAAGGTAAAAGTATCTGTCTGTCTGTTTAATTGTTAATTTAAACATAATTGCATGTAATTGATGCTCACAGTCTTGAAATAAAACCCTTCATCTGATATGTCTCTCCACATACTACAATAGTAACAAATACATTAAGTATGCCCTGACATATACCAAAAATTGTTATACTGGAGAACGAGATAAAAAACAATTGTTATACATTTTGTATATACTTACTCAGCAATATACAAAAGTTGTTTGAGTGCTATTTCAGCAAAACACAGTTTGTTGGCCTTTAGAATTTCATTGTAGATTTGTTTACCTTTATAAAGGTTTCAATGCTGGGCTGCTAATTAGAAATTAAGACTTCTCACCTGTGGATACGTTACAAATGAGGATTATAAAAACCCCCATATGTAAACGGTTTAGGATGAACAATAAATAATTAAGCATTAGCACTAGTGTTGAGCGAACCCGAACCGCACTGTTCGGGTTCGTACCGAACATTACGGTATTCGGACCCCGGACCCGAACACGGACATTCCACTGTATGTTCGTGTTGGAGTTCGGGGTTCGGCTATAAACCGAAAGTCAATAAACCGAAAGACATTCGGTTTATAGACTTTCGGTGTATAGAATAGCAATAGCATTACATGTATTCCATAAACCGAAAGTCTATAAACCGAATGTCTTGCGGTTTATAGACTTTCAGTTTATGGAATACATGTAATGCTATTGCTATTCTATATACCGAAATTCTATAAACCGAATGTCTTTGAAAAATGCTAATAGTTTTGGGTGGTAAATAGTACATTTGCGTCTTGCGGTGCACTTCATATCTGAGAGTCAAATAGAACCATCAAATAATGTGCTTACAGCGCACTTTGAAAAATTCTAATAGTTTTGGGTGCTAAATAGTACATTTGCGTCTTGCGGTGCACTTCATATCTGGGAGTCAAATAGAACAGTCCAATACTGTGCTTACAGCGCACTTTGAAAAATTCAGGCTACCTTCTCCTCCTCCTCCTCCAGCGCCGCTTCCACCTACACCGCCACAGTCATCTCCTCCTCAACCTATGGGTCACTTAGTATAAACTGAAAGAGAATACCCTGCACTCCAACCCTCTCTCAAATGGATAATTCTGTTGATCCTCCTGGCAGCCATGCTTTAGATTTAGATTTATGTTCTTCCAAAACTAAAATCAAAGATTCCATCTAGTGCTATTTTATGGCTCAGCTGTATTTTTAATTTGTATGTATTTTATGTTATTTGAAGTTATTTCCCTATCCATATTTGCTTGCAGGGCACTTGTCCTCCTCTTACCCCCATTTTACTTCCTTTTGCAGCCCTCTAGCAATTTCCAGGACTTTTTTAGAGGCATTTTAGTGGCCAAAAGTTTGTGTCCCCATTGACTTCAATGGGGTTCGGGGTCAAGTTCGGGGTCAAGTTCGAGCACGGACCCGGACTTTTTTCCAAAGTTCGGCCGAACCCGCCGAACCCGAACATCCAGGTGTCCGCTCAGCTCTAATTAGCACTGTAGAAAAATGTAAACATGGAGATTTTTTTTATGTTAGATTTTGTTTTATTGCACATACCTTAGAAACTATTGCCTCTATATGACTTTACCTATCTAAGGAGCACCTGCTTTCATATCTGAAGTTTCTTTGCTTCAACCTTTCCAAGTTCTGTATGTAATTTGCCAATTGGTCTATCATTGTAGACGGAACAGATGTTCCCATGAGCAGTATGACATTATATTTAAAGATTTAATATACATGAATGCTGTTGATAGTTTGGCACATATGATGGGCTAGCAAACAAAAAAAGGCTTGGCACTCCTGTGTATTTTCCAAAATAGAGTTTTGGGGTGATCCCAGGGTTTTGAGCACCACTGTGGAATCCAGATATCATGACCACACAAATATATATTCCTTTGTATTGGAGGAGAAATGGACTGACAAACTTTAGGTACTTGGAAGATAAAGTTATTAGATACAATGTGTTATTAGATATATGTTTCCTACCCATTGCTCAAAATGTGGTACAAAATATGATCTTTCGTTGAACCAGCATTGAATCATTCAATATATGAATAATTGTTATGCTCTACATCCCCATTGTAAATACTATATAGGTGACAGAGTCCCATTATGAATACATTTGCATGTTATCAAATTAGCCACGTGAATTGTATGGTTATTCATTAATTATATAAAGAGATTTCCAGGGATGCATTACAGAGACGTTCAATGGGCTGTATTCAATGTATGTTTGATTTGAAATCACTTGCTTTCTAGAAGCTTTAATTTTGACATATTTGTTTCATAATGAAGCTTGTTCTGGATTTTTTGTTTTCAGATACATTTGCAACTTGAAAAATGCTGTTATTTATAGCAATATATATGTATATGTATATATATATATAATACCTAAAGTTTTCATTATTATTTATTTACACATCTCTGTGAAACTCTGCACATTGTACATTTTCTTTTTAAATTGGCTATTTTCAGTTCAGATAGACAAAACACAATCCACCTGAACAACCTTCTTGTATGTAAGAAAAGTATGTGTTTTGTGTAATGAAACTAAGCTGGATCTCTGAATCATGTAAGTTTTAAATAAAATGCCTTGCAACCTAAGTCAGTAGACAACCTGCTGTCCCAGAACCCACTGTGTAACCAGAAAACCAATCTACACAATCTAAGAATGAAGTGAATCATATGGATTCATAGGTGTGTTTTACATCATCATATACATTGCAGCTGTTTAAATCACTGTATTTGCTGTATTCTTATTGATTTATGATGAGGTGCCTCAACATAAATATTTCATAGTAAGCATATCAAGGAGTAATATCTGTCATGGTTATAACTGGGAATGCTCTGTGGACTGATCTATAGTAACTTTCCATTATAACTTCAGTATTTCATGCTATATAATACTGTGTGTATTTTACTTCTGCTCTTCTAACTATGCCTTTACATGGAGCTTGAGCTAATATTAAAAAAAAAAAATCTTACCATGGGATTTGAGTTTTATTTACTTTCACAGTCATCAGTGAAGTGATAATTATACAAATACATTTGGGTTGGCTTAATCTGTGCTCCTGCATACATATGAATACTCTCTGCATGCTAGTTCACTGTTTGAGTGACAGAATTCCTTTCAATCATTGGAGCCCAAGTTGGATATGGATATATATATATATATATATATATATATATATATATATATACATACATACATACTGTCTATCAGGAGATATGTTATGCTTGGAAATATAAAGCAATTGTAATGTCACACATTAAAGGGAAAGTATAGCCAGAAAGGGTAGTCTATAGTGCCCTTAATGCATATTATTATTTGGCTTCTTTGCATCCTCCTGGGAACATCCTTTTCTGTGGCTTCTGTGGAAGTTCCTCTGGTAGGAGCAGTGCACATGATGAGTCTCTCAATAGAAGTGAATGGAGAGCCTCTTGCTTGCTTGGTAGTAGTTCTTCCATTCACTTCTACAGAACCTCTAAATTTAATGTGTCAGAGGGTTTAAAAAATTGGCTGGAATTTGAGGAAAGGTATAATATTTGTATTATTTAATCAATATATGTACTTTTATTTTGTAAAATAGCACCACAGCTTCCCTTTAATTCTATATATATACCGTATTCATCAGCGTATAACACGCGCCGGCGTATAACACGCACCTCATTTTAAGAAGGAAATTTTAGGAAAAAAAACTTACATTTCAAATAAAGAACTTTGAAGCCCAATATGCCATTTTAATATGCCAGGATATTGCCCCCAATATGCCATTTAATATGCAGGATATTGCCCCCAATATGCCATTTAATATGCAGGATATTGCCCCCAATATGCCATTTAATATGCAGGATATTGCCCCCAATATGCCATTTTAATATGCCAGATATTGCCCCCAATATGCCATTTTAATATGCCAGATATTGCCCCCAATATGCCATTTTAATATGCCAGATATTGCCCCCAATATGCCATTTTAATATGCCAGGATATTTGCCCCCAATATGCCATTTAATATGCCAGGATATTGCCCCCAATATGCCATTTAATATGCCAGGATATTGCCCCCAATATGCCATTTAATATGCCAGGATATTGCCCCCAATATGCCATTTAATATGCAGGATATTGCCCCCAATATGCCATTTAATATGCAGGATATTGCCCCCAATATGCCATTTAATATGCCAGGATATTGCCTCCAATATGCCAGGATATTGCCCCCAATATGCCAGGATATTGCCCCTTAGTATGCTCGTTATGCCACCCTCCTCCCCCAGACCCCAGTACTTACCTCGTTCCTGTTCTGTCTCCCGGTGCTCTGAAGCTGCGTGGCTGTGAGGGAAGCGTTGTGAGCTCCCCTCCAGCCGCGCGGTCAATAAAGTTTGTTTAAAAAAAAACACACTGTATTGACCGCGCGGCTGGAGGGAAGCTCACAACGCTTCCCTCACAGCCACGCAGCTTCAGAGCACCGGGGGACAGAGCAGGAACGAGGTAAGTTTTAGATTTTTTTTTTTTCGGCGTATAACACGCACACACCATTTTCCCCCTATTTTCAGAGAGAAAAAGTGCGTGTTATACGCCGATAAATACGGTATATATTTACAGCTTCTCTGCAGTTTATCACCAAATCTTTTTTTTCTTTTCATGTTATTCAATACTTTTTAGACACATGATCAGTTATATCTGGAACTCATACTCAGTATTAGCTTTATCTCTGACTATAATGGATAGTATGCAATAAAACATAAGACAAAGTAATAATTGTGTACTTCATTTCAATTTATGGCAGTATGAACAGTGCAGCTCCTAATATAGCTATTAGGATTTTCATTTTTTATGTTATGCAGAAATTATTTGATCAGTTTAACTACTTTTGATATATGACTTTTAGCAAAACTTACTTTTTTTTTTATATTGCACATTATTCCTAACAGAATAATGTGTATTTCAGTGCAAACTGGATGTTAAAGCACTTATTGTCACCTCTGTTAGCCACAGTATACGTTTCCCAAGTTTACACAACAATTGTCATACTGTGAAAAAATCATACACTCTAATTAATTTTCCTCTCAGTGTAACAATCTGGGACTTACAAGTATGCAGAAGGTTCTTGTATCGCTATGGTGATACCGGACCCCATTTTCTAGCAGTCCATACCCAAATTATCAGACACTGATTCAGTGCTATTCACTATCCTATTAAGGATTTAGTTACTTGTATATCAGTGGCGTCACGAGGGGGGTGCGGGGGGTGCGGACCGCACCGGGTGACACCACCAGCGGGGGTGACACCCGTGCTGTCCGCACCCCCTGCATTCAAAAAAAAATAATCAAAAACGTACGTCCTTGCTGCAGTCTCCCGGTGCAGGTCCATGGCTGTGAGGGAAGCGTTGTGCGCTCCCCTCCAGGCGCGCAGATCAATAAAGTTTTTCAACAAACTTTATTGATCCACGCAGCTGGAGGGGAGCCCACAACGCTTCCCTCACAGCCACGGACCTGCACCGGGAGACAGAGCAGGAAGCAGGAAAGTACTGGCTGGGGAAGGGCGGAGGAGGGTGGCATAACGAGCATACTGATGGGAAAAAAAAAATCCTGGCATATTTCATGGCAATATCCTGGCATATTAACTGGGAATACCCTGGCATATTAAGTGGCTATATCCTGGCATATTAAATGGCATATTGGGTGCAAAATCCTGGCATATAAAATGGCAAATTGAAGGGGCACAATCCTGGCATAATAAATGGCATATTGGGGGGCAAAATCCTGGCATATTAAGAGCAAAATCCTGGCATATTAAATGGCATATTGGGGGCGCAAAATCCTTTTATATTAAATGGCATATTGGGGGCAAAATCCTGGCATATTTCAGAGCAAAATACTGGCATATTAAATGGCATATTGGGGGGGCAAAATCTTGGCATATTGAATGGCTAAATCCTGGCATATTGATTGGCTAAATCTTGGCATATTGAGTGGCTAAATAATCCTGGCATATTGAGTGGCAAAATAATCCTGGCATATTGAATGGCTAAATCTTGGCATATCGAGGGGTTAAATACTGGCATATTTTAATTGGCAAAGTGATGCTGTGGCATGGTCTGTAGGGCAAAATAACATGTACTATGTAGAAAGTGACACTGGCTAGTTCTGTGGGGCAAAGTGACACTGTGGCATGCCAAATCCTGCAGGTGCAATATGAGTGCAAGCCAAGTGCTGTGGGTGCAATATAGGTGCATGGCAAGTTCTGTGGGTACTGTATGGTGCTGTGTTAAGTCCTTTAGGTGCAATGTGGGTGCAGAGGAAGGGAATAAAAAATAGGAATGCAATTTTTCAATAACATTTTTATTAAATAATTCAAATAAGTATAAATGCAACTAGTTATAGAGAGATGTCTGTGTTTATAGATATGTATTGTTTTCGAATTGTAAAATTGTCACCTTGTGGGGCTCCTGTGTGTCGCATAATTAATGGCTGTCCCATGTGTGGCATATTTATTGGGCCCCATGTGTGGCATAAATAAGGGGCTCTTTTGTGTGGCATAACTATGGGGCGCTTGTGTGTGGCATAATTAAGGGGCGCCTGTGTGTGTGGCATAATTAATTGGGCTCCAAGGTGAGGCATAATTTATGGGGCTTTGGTGTGGCATAATTTATGGGGCTCTTGTGTGTCATAGTTATGGGGCTCCTGTATGTGGCCTAGTTATGGGCTCCTGTGTGTGACATAATTTGTGGGGCACCTGTATGTGGCATATTTAATGGGCCATCTGACTGGCATTACTAAGGAATCTGTTTGGCATGGTATTGGAGGAAATCCAGGGGGGTGACACCATGAGTTACCGCACTGGGTGACACCAACCCTAGTGACGCCTCTGTTGTATATTATTGCGACTGCTATATACACCCCATTAATCTCAAAGTGATGAGACAAATCATTCAACAATAATATTGGGTCTGTATAAAACGATTGTTTTTAATAAAATTCACGTTTTGTTTCACAATTTGCACTCCTGCACTGTCTTATTATATGTCTATTTTATTGGTAAGAAAGAAAAGCTACTTTTTATCATATTAGAGACTTCATGACATTTCCTTTTCATTTTGTACATTTTAGGGTTAACCCCTATGAAGTCTCACTGTACAATATTGATATTGTAGAGACTTTTTAATATATGGTTTTTTTTAAAGCCTTTATTCTCCTAAAAAAATATTTAACAGGAGGGGCCTAGAGTGTAATAGTCACCCAGCTTTCTGGCTTGAACTCCCCTCACCAGCCTCTTTGTAGGCAAGCAAGCAGCTGGATGTCTGTGTGCTGCCCAGGTTTTCTGAGGTCTAAGAGTCAGAGGACATGTGGCTTGCTGGCACTCAGACTTCAGACCACGTGGGTAGCATGAGAGATGCCTACCACCCAGTTGCCTACCACTAGAAACCAGGGAGATTGTCTGGCTGGGGTAAGTCCTGGGTCAACAACTTTGGTGATGGGGTATCTCCTGGCATGTTGGGGCACATCCTGTGTGTGCAATGTGGGTGTTGGGACATGTCCTGGGTGTGCATTGTGGGGGATGGACCATGTTCTGGATGTGCAATGTGAGTGCTGGGGCATGTCCTGGGTGTGAAATGTGGCTGCTGGTGTTAGTCCTAGGTGTGCAATGGTGGGGATGTGACCAGTCCGTGGTGTGCAGTTTTGTTTTTGGGGTCTGTCCTGGGTGTGCAATGTGGGTTATGGACCATGACTTGGAGTGCTGGGCTAAGTTCTGGGTGTCATAAAAGGGGGAGCCACATCTCACTGCAAACTGCACTTAAAATCCTTCTTATAGGATGGTACGTACTCAGGAGGGGTATCAATCATTTTCTGTTCATTTTCACTAGCACAGAGATGACCTCTCCATTAACATGTCAGACTTATCCCACCTATAAGGGCATTTAAGACCCAACATGCATTTCAAATCTCAATGTTCTGGGTGTACAGTTGTGATGGGGTATGTCCTGGGGTGCTTGGGTAATTCCTGGGTGTGCAATGTGGGTGATGGGGTCTGTCCTTTCCTGGGGTGTTGTGGTAAGTTCTGGGTGTGCAATGTGGGTGTCGGGGCATGTCCTCTGGGTGGTGGGGTATGTTCTGGTGATGCAAAGTGGGTGCTGGCTGGGGTAAGTCCTGGGTGTGAACTATGAGTGCTAGTGCATGTCCTGGGTATGCTAGGGCATGCTATGGCAAGGGAAATGGGGGCAAAAATGAAAGAAGTGCAGAAGAAATGGTGTGGGGGAAAAGGGGCCCATACTATTTGTTCTGTAAGGGACCCCACAATTTTGGATGACAGCCTTGTCCCCAAATACCTGCTCGGCTGCCCCTGCAAGTTTAAAAGGCGAATGAACCAAACCCTGATGCCCCTAATAAAGTTTAATACCATGCTGTCTTTTTAAAAATATTGTTCTATCTATCCACCTTTTCAGCATTGTAGATTTTAAATAAAAAAGGTGAGTAAATAGAACCATTTATTGGGGGGTGCCTAGAGCAGCACAAAATATACCACTGGGACAAGGGGTTACTCGCGTGTCCCTGGCCCCCTTCTGAGCAATAAGTGGGGCCAAGGACTGGCAAAATGCACCTTGTCCCTCTATACATAAATGGGGCAAAGGGTTGGTGAAATGCCCCTGGAACATTCTAAATAAAGAAATGGTGAATGACTCCTAAGAATAATTGTGATCAGGGGCTGGTAAAATGGCTATGACCCTAAACCTATTAATTAACCAGACCAGTGGTTGTCCAATGCCCCAGGCTCCCTAAAATATATATTATTAATAACTACTTGGGCCCAGGGACTGACCAAGTGCCACTGACCCCCTAAGATAAATATTACTAATTGGATAGGGCTGCCCAATTGCTCCTGCCCCCCAAATATATTTAAAAGTACATTCATGGAGCCAGGGGCTGCCAAAAAATAGATTCCAATTTTTTTTTTTAAATGTGAGAGAACATTGTTAACATATATCAATTGACATACATAACATATCAATGGATGTTCTTTACTTTCGACCAGGCAGGTCTGTGTCAAATGTCCCCTCAACCCCTGTGATTGTCTCAGACCCCATGACCTGCCACAGCTCTTCCTTGAAAACCAACAGTTTAGCCGGGCTCTGGAAGACTGCCACCAGTGGCACTGAAATATAACAGTAGAACAAAGACTATCATTAATCATCTCTACATGTTATTCTGTATACACATATAGACCTGTATATCTGCACATGCATGTATGCACATATTGATGTACATACATCAATGTATATGTATAGACACAGCTATGTACATTTGTTACCACAGATGTCTAGATCTCTTGATACATAGGAGGCTATTCACTAAAAGGGAGGTGCAGGTGAGCTCAGATGAGATTAGTTAAGTTGAGGTGAGATGAACATTTCATTTCACCAATGTAACTATACATTGTACAGGGACACACATGGTGAGATTACCCTCCTAAGAAAACTCTTGGTGAGTGTTCATCTTACTTCAACTCACCTAATCTCACCTCAACTCACGTGCACCTCACCTTTTCCAGACGTTGACATGCACCATTTTGGGGTGATTATCAGCACATATTGGGTTGATCCTTGAATGACTAAAGCAGGGACGTCCAACACATAGTCTGTTTTGTACATGTTAACTTGATTTAATTTTGAAGTGTAATACTTTTTTTGTTTTGAACATATTTTAATTTCCAAGAAAGCTGTAAGAAAGTTATACATGTGAAAACATTGTTAGTTAGAAAATAAATCTAGCATATCAACAAGAAATGTATGTTTATAAATAATACAAACTTTTCCCTTTCGTTTTTCAAAGGATACAAGATCAAAACACAGCCAGGGTCTACGGTCTGTAAACATTTAAGCAGATGTAGATTATATTTAGTACATGTGCAGTATACTTTTTATGTGTTTAGATTATATTTTACATGAGGCTTGCATAAATATTAAGATAAACTGAGGATCAGCCTTTTTGAAAAATTGCTAAATAATGTTTTATCAAGGAATATCTTGCTTGACATTTTGCTGCTCACAGGAACCTTTTTCACTTTTATTGCTTTTCAAATAAATATACCGTTGCTAGGATTCTTTGCTTTTGTGGTTTGCATTGGCTGGCCAGCTTTTTCTTTAATATTAACTTGGAAAACGAACTTGTTTGTGATTTCCTTTCTGGTTTGATAAGCAGCATGTCTCAAAATATATCTTTTTAGCATTTCATCCGTTTTAAGAATCCATTTCTTTAAAGCGCAGAATCCCACCCCCCCCCCCATTTATACACACCGTTATTCCCTTGAAATGACCTTTTACTAATAATGGCGTATTGGGCTACAGCTCATTATTCTGTAGTGACTTAAACTAGACTGTAACTATGACAAATTAGAACTATGTGTATAACCTGTGGTTAGAATAATATAGCACAAGGATAATACCTGCCTCCCCTTCAACACCAATAATAATACAGTTCTACTGGATATTCGGAAATCATGTAACTGCTCTTAAGATATGGCTATTGTATAGATATATTTAAGGGCCGTTCCATGTCTCGATAAGCGTGAATTGATTCAGAATTACCAGTATATTCACATTTACAGTACCTGAGAGCCAAGGAAATGATACTCAAAGTAATTTATCATAGGCATTTGTTAAGAGCAGTTACAAGACTTGAAATAAGTAAGGCATTTGTTGAGTCTGTTCTCTCCCTTACATGGTTATGGATTAAACCACCAACTCATTATTGAAGCAGCTGCCTCAATGTTACTTTTTCCATCCATTGGAGTGATTTAAACTTGGTTTTTTTCCTGTGTATCCTGTTTCCACCAAACCTAGATAAAAGGAAGTTTGCTTTGGTTCTCTGGAACAGTATGTGAATTGTGAATAACATAATGATATTTTTTAACCAGCTCAACTATGTAAATGAATACGCAGGAAGCTACTCTGCTTTTCTTTTTAAATGTTACTACTTATTGTAGCAAGTGTTTTAGAAGTGTCTACCCCTACTAATTCTGATAGGGGTATAATAATAACTGATACACAGAACTTGTGAGGGAGGGATTCTAAGTACTTTGATTAGTTTCTCATTAAACTACAATATTTAAAAAGCAGAGAAAATGAAAGTGTAAAATATCTACAAATAAACTAAACCAAAGAGTAACGAAGCAGACACTTTCTCTTTGGCTTTATCCTTATGCCAGAAACCTATGCAGAATGTGACACAACATTTGAGATTTAGCTTTTTTACGTGTCCTTGATCAAGTTCATGAAAATACTTGATTGGATGTTTTGTCAATCTGTTTATGTATAGTGTATGGTATAACCAGTGTTAAGGTTCTGTATATTGCATGATAAACCCAGGATTTGTTATATAAATATTTCCTAAAGTATAGGCGCAATAGAAACACAATAGGGAATCCAGCGATTAACATATTGCTCAGAAGTAGGCACCAACATTGTTGATGGGGGACATGCACTATATTTGGTTATGGAAATGAAAAGATGTTCAGTGGACCCTCACAGATCTTGCCCTGATCAGTAATGTCCTTATATAGACAGTTTGCCTATTCATGTGTTGAAGGATAATACATGTTGCATAACATCCTCTAAGTTTTGTGCTGTCAACTGAGGATCATAGTCATTGTTTCTTCTTTTGTACTTTTTACAGTGTGTTTGTGTTATTAAATCAGCTTTAAAGTAACAAATGTATACATTTTAATGATCCATGGAAATGACTACATTTTTTGCCAGCCATGTAGTGCTAAATTATTTACTACAGCATCACATGCAGGCAATTTCATGTAACAACTTTTCTTCAAATGAAATCTGTGCTTTGATAATGTCATCATGGGAAGGAGCAGCTGTGTCTTGTAAGCCATGTCTTCTGTGTTATATAACACCTCAATCATGATCAGCTTTGAGTTGTCACCAGTTTGAATTGGGTCAATCATGTATAGAAACCTACAATTAACTAACACTATAGTGGAGTTGGCCAATTATCAAAAAACAAACAAACAAAATCTATTAACCCCTTAAGGACAGGGCCCAAAGGCTTTTATAAAAGCCATTTCCAGTATTTAACCCCTTCCCTGCAATTGATCGCTGTGTACGCAGTGATCTTACACAGCAGCACATTTTTTGCTGTCTGTGCATTTTTTGTGCAAAGGCTCTTTTAAGAGCTATTAACCCCTTCCTTGCCGTATATCACTTCCTAAGCAGCACATATGGGCACTGCCTAAGCAGTGCATATGGTCACTGCCTAAGCAGCGCATATGGAGCAATCTGGTCACAGAAGGATTTTTTTTTGTCACACTCGCTAGGGGTTAATTACACCCACTAGGGGATTACGTGTATTCCTTTTGAAGCTGTCTGAACGCATGTATAGCGATCAGTAACAGCCGATCAGTGGCAAAGGTGGTTTGGTGATTTCTCAGATGAGCATCACCATTCGTCTGGTTAGATCAATATTGGTAAATATTGTTCTGACCCATATGGATCAGCCTCCCTCTCCTCACTTGAGTTTTAGTGAGGGAAAGAGGCAGATCTGTATAATATAATTTTTTAATTGTAATAAATTAAATAAAATGTTAAAAAATTGTGAGTCCCAAGGGCTTTTATAAAAGCCATACCCTTTGTATAGTGTAGCCTGTGTATTAACCCCTTCCCTGCCCCTGATCACTGCACAGCATAAAATTTTTTCTTGTCTGTGAGTTTTTAGGGGTTAATTTTTTTGTACAGTACTACAAAGGCTCTTATAAGAGCTATTAACCCCTTCCTTGCTCTACATGTCAAAATTCCAAGTTGGGAAATCAAAAAGCGCACCTCTCAAATGTAGCCTTTCAACCCCCAACAAAGCTGACAAAGCTATGCATGGGTGGTATCCCTGTGCTCGGGAGATGTTGCTGAACATATATTGTGGTATTGTTTGTCAGTGACACATACCAAAATATGTGAATTTGTGTCTAAAGTACAATGTATGTGGGAAAAAATACACAATAAAATGACTACCACAAACTTTGACAAAGCCTGGTGGTAGAATTGGTGCATGGAAAGTGTTAAAATACCACCATGTAAAATAGCCTAGGGTGTCTACTTTTACAAAATATATACTTTTTTGGGTAAAATACACTGTCCTACTTTAAAAAAAGTCCCAAATGCAAGATGGGCTCAGGCTGACTACACGTCAAGTTGAAAATGCGCACCTTCAAAATGTGGCCCTTTAGCCCCCAAACAACCCAACAAACCTATGCATGGGTGGCATCCCTGTACTCAGGAGATGTTGCTGAACATATATTGTGGTATTGTTTGTCAGTGACACATACCAAAATATGTGAATTTGTGTCTAAAGTACAATGTATGTGGGAAAAAATACACAATAAAATGACTACCACAAACTTTGACAAAGGCTGGTGGTAGAATTGGTGCATGGAAAGTGTTAAAATACCACCATGTAAAATAGCCTAGGGTGTCTACTTTTACAAAATATATACTTTTTTGGGTAAAATACACTGTCCTACTTTAAAAAAAGTCCCAAATGCAAGATGGGCTCAGGCTGACTACACGTCAAGTTGAAAATGCGCACCTTCAAAATGTGGCCCTTTAGCCCCCAAACAACCCAACAAACCTATGCATGGGTGGCATCCCTGTACTCAGGAGACGTTGTTGAACACATATTGGGTTATTGTTTGGCAGTGACACATACCAAAATCTGTGAATTTATGTCTGAAATACAATATTTGTGAAAAAACACACAACAATTACTACCACAAACTTTGACAAAGGCTGGTGGTAGAATTAGTGCATGGAAAGTATTAAAATACCACCATTTGAAATAGCATAGGGTGTCTACTTTTAAAAAATATATGGGTTGATGGGGTAAAATACACTGGCTGGTTTCAAATATGTCCCAAATGGGACATGGGTGCAGGCGGTCTGCATGTCAAAATTTCAAGTTGGAAAACCAAAAACTGCACCTCACAAATTTGGCATTTTAGCCCCCATGATGAGGAGAAGATTTTTTAAATAAAAGTCAGGACATTTGTGTATTTTTATTATTTTTCATATAATATTATAAGATATGATCAAAAAGATGGCATCCAAAGAAAGCCCTTCTTTTCCCGATAAAAACAATATATAATATGTGTGGGTGTAGAAAATGACAAAGAAGAAAATTACAACTAAACACAAACAGCACAGAAATGTTAAAATAGCCATTGTCCAGAAAGGACAAAAATGTTTCAAAGGCTCTGTCCTTAAGGGGTTAATTTATAGTCCTTTCTTCCATTTTACAAATATACAAAACACTGCAGATTAATCTTATCGCACATGACACTACGTTTCAAGATTCATTTAAAACATATATAGTTTACATTATGGTTGATTATAATAAGCTGAACATGTTATGAAAAGCAACAAATGTATTTAAAGTGTAAGATAGTGATAGAACATTAATATGATGATAACCTAAAGAGCTACTAAACTTTTCCCCCCCACTTGTGCTTCTCATATAGAGCTTTTAAACTAGGTCCATTTTGTTGGTGGAATGTGAAAATGAACTGTTAACCTCAACAGATACCATGGGGTGACATTGTCTGCATGCACCAGTATCAGATGAGCTCTGCCTCAGCTGAGAGGCAGTGACCAGAGTAAACCTGTGTGTATCTGGAAAGATCCATGTTGAGTTTACTCTAGACTAGTCACACCAGATTTGAGTGCTTTTTAAAAATAATAAAAATTGCACTGACCTTTCTAAGTCCACTGTTAGACAGTTACAAATTTACAATGACTCACCACATAAATAGTGGTACCATAGATAATAAATCCTCAGTGCCTATTCCACTAAGCCAGGGGTTTCCAAGTTTTTTTTTTTTCAGTGGGCAACTTTACCACACATGTGTGTGTACATGGGCCACATGAATTTTTCATTTATAGAAAATTATATATGATTGTGTGAAAGTGTGAGTTTTATTGCTGTGGAGTCTGTGATACACTCACACAATGCACATTAATATTATATATATATATATATATATATATATATATATATATATATATATACTTACATTTATATATAGAATTCACATTAATGTGCACTGTGTGAGTGTATCACAGACTCCATGGCAATAAAACACACACTCACACAATCATATATAATTTTCTCACATTACACAATAAAACTCACAGCAAAAAAATCCCCTCAAATGAATTACACACACAGTCACACTTATACACAGCCACACATACACCCACACACACCCAGACACCCCCACACACACAAACACACACAGACACCCTTACACACACACCCTCACACACAATTTTTTTTTTTTTTTGAATGTGCTGTTTGACCCCTCCCTGCTCACTCACCTTTTATAAGCAAGGAGGGGGATGGTTCAGGCACCAAGGACTCCATATTCTGAGCTCCAGAATGCATTCGGAGCTCCAACCAGGGTTGGGGCAGAGCAAACGCCCCTCCTGCTGCGCTCAGGCACCAGGGACTCTTTATCTTCTGTGCAAGGGGACGGAGCATGCAACCCTCGTGCTGCACTCATCACAGAGGTGCACCACAGAGGTGCGGTTACCACATCACTCTCAGATGAGCCGCACCTCCAATTCAAGTGGGCCGCATTAGGCCTGTGGGCCGCCTGTTGGACGCACCTGCCCTAAGGGAATACTAATGCCATGTATTAATTTGTTTAGAAAAATAAATAAATCATACTCCAAATCTATTGTTTTCAAAGCTATAATGTGTTGTTTTCGTGTTAATTGCTGGTTAAGACAGAATATAGTAATAATACAGGCGATAATTTTAAACAACACATATAGACCTGCGCACATAGTTTGTGTGTAAAGTTATGCTGTAAAACAATATACATTGAAATGAACATGTTTGATTTTAGTAGAAAAACAGAAGGTGCGGTTCAGGCAGACTATCATTTATTAAAATGTATTTTAGATCACATTCCCATAATAATACTTCACAGAAAAAACCTATCCTATGTGGCTAATCCAGTTCGCAGTGCTGTGGTTTGCATGACAAATTAATAACTATGAAGCAAATTAACGTAGCTCACATGATCTGTAATAGTTGATAATTCACAATACAGGTTGAGAATCCCTTATTCAAAATGCTTGGGACCAGACGTATTTTGGATAACGTTTATTCTGTATTTTGTTTTCTAATATTTTACTCTTTATTTGTCTAGCTAGATTTTTGTTATTTTCCAAACTTGTTTACTTCAAGTTGTTTTAACACTACATGTAAGTCAAGTGTGAAGATTCACCTATCGGTTGAAGTGTGACTGAAGACATTTCTCAATTCTTACAGTTTTTTTTTTTTTGCACTTTTGCTTCTGTGAACGATATTTGCTTTAGATCTTTTTAAATACTTGTTTCTTCTGTTCACACTTAAGACGGCCTACCTGCTGAGCCCAATAATAGAAAAGGGACCAACAGCTGTGAACTGGGTACCAGAAGTAGAACCTCTCTAGAGAATCTCTTTAAAATTGTGTTGCAAAATGCTATTTACCACTGTAAGTGCTTTATGGAACAGTATAGCGAGTAATAACGCATAGCATCATATCAATGATGTGCTTTTTTAAAAAGCTATTAAAGTACTGCACAGAAATATGTTAAGGCGTATTATTGAAATAAACCTGTGTACAATTAAATGTGCATGACACTTGCATAGGTTCCATATCATTCGTAATATGTATGCGTATATAGTGGCTTAGTCAATTAGGCTGTAGTTTACTAAGTGAATAATATTCTCACTATATGGAAACCAGTATGTCTAGCAGCCTATATTTATAAGATGATAACACAAAGCAAACAAAGATTTCTAGCACCAGAAAACCACTGAAAGTTACTAAATCTTTGTGGTCTTGTGCTATACGTTTCTAAATTATAATTTGTTCAGCTTAACTATATATTGCTTAATTTTTCAACTTTATCATACCCTTCTGATATCCCCTTTCTTTACTTCCTTTTAATTTTATTCTGAATTATAGTGTTCATTCAAAGATTTAGCAATTCATTACCTCATTTGGTTATGTACCTGACCTTCCAATGATTATTTGGAACGTGATTATATCCATCTTTTATCTTAATTGTTCTTTACTGTACAAACAGGTTTATTAAGTCAAATGAATAGACAACTAACATTTTCTAAACATCTGGCTTCCTTTCTTGTTTCTGATTTCATTTGCATCATGAAAATGAATACATTGCATGCACTGTGAGCAAGTATGTGATGATGCCATTAAATAGATGGATTGCAGGCTACACTAATAAAGGAAATGAATATTGATCATTTGATTCAATGTGTAATTGTCCAGTTTCGTTTGTAACATGGTAAAATCATGTTTATGACAATGCCATTAAAAAGTACATTTTATCATCACTGTATTAAAGCAACACTATGTGAACTAATGAACCTTGTTTGAACCCAAGCAAATCTCTTCTGTTTATTTTATGATTGCATTTATGGGTATCTGCTACCAACTGTATTATGACTGTATTATTACATTACAAAATAAATCTATTGCCAGTTTGACTTGGTTTCTTCCAGCAACTACAAGATGGTGGCATAAACCAAGATCACAAGCAGAGGGTGAGTGTGAATTGATAGCTGAGGCTGATGGGAGTTGTAGCCATGCAAAAGATTGAAGTGCATGTTTAACATTGTTAGCTTGGAATTATGCTGTTCATGTTGCAGTCACCAAAACCTTCTCTATTTCTGTTTTCTTTAGAGTAGAGCATTGATTTCCCAGGCTCTAAAAAAGTTGAAACACACCATCAGTATACCAGCTTATACCCGCAGCACTAGCGATAGTACACACTACACCTGTCTGTATCCACTGCTCCAGATTTTAACCACAGCATCAGATTGCACCCACAGCACTTCCCAAATCCCACAGTACCAGATTTCACTACCAGCTCACTACCCATTGCACCAGATATAGCACCCACTACACCATGTATTGCACACACTGCACCTGATTTCCCCCACAGCACCTTCCACAACAACAGATATTGCACTTACTCAGCATCAGATCATACCTTTGTCATTATCTCCCTCCATACACTCATGTGTCTGTCTCTATCTCTCACCATACTGCCATGTCTGTCTGTCTCTTCCTATATCCCCATGCCTGTCTGTCTCTTGCCATATGCCCATGTCTGTCTGTCTGTCTCTCCCATCAGACCCCTATGTCTGTCTGTCTGTCTTTCTCTCCTCTCATACTATATCTTTCTCCCCACACCCCTATGTGTGTCTCTTTTTTGCATATGTGTCTCTCTCACCTCATACTCCCTATGTGTCTCTTTCTTTTCATGTTCCCCATATCTGTCTCTCTTATCTCATACCCCCTGTGTGTCTCTCTCCTCCATTCTCTCCAAGTCGTCCACATGTCTGTTCCTGGCCCATGTATCTGTCTGTCTTTCCATTCTCCCCAATGACTTTTTCTTCTCATGTGCCTATTCTCCCATGTCTTTCTTACATGGCCACATCCGCTGGATTGACAACCTCAGACCTCAGTCAGCACTGTGTTGCTCTATGTGAGAAAAGTAATAAAAACAAAATTAGTGCTTTCACATATGTATACATTGACTGGTGCCAGCAAGTTACATGTGCCAAAAAAAGACATTAATTATAATTTTTTCATAAAGTAAATTCTCAAAAATGCAACATTTTATAGCTCATCATGTTGCAGTACAATTCTCTGACATGCAAATCTAGCATTATATGTACTGCATAAAAATCCAAATTTGAGACTAAAAAGTTGACAAATGAGTATAAAAATGATTGATATCTGTTTACATTAGCATTTTGATATGCATTTGCATTCACTGTAAATGTATGGTCATCCTTCATAACTGTTCACATTCTCATTCTCCTTAGTATTCTCCTTAGCAATGTCATTCACACTCCCAATAACATATACTTTCATGATTGACACTTACACACACCAATAGGTGTGAACTGACTGTTTTTTGACTGGCTCAGCCAAGAAGCAATTTCATGAAATGATTTCTCATCATGTGTAGACAAAGACTTTTTTGAAAGACCTTTCAAAAACTATATATTAACAGTCTGCTGTAAATTAAAAAAAAACTTTTTTATTGTTATTTTAAAATAACTAAAAATAAGTTTAGTTCCTCTGTAATGGTACATCTATACATGTTGGTTACTTGGATTTCTATAAAAAAAGAGGTTGTAGTATCACATCATACATTTTCTAGTAGCAAGATCCAGATTTGTGTTTATGTATATGGAAAAACAATCAGTAGCTGTATAGTTTATCTACTAAAATGAATCTACTAAAATTATTTGTGCACTGATTTATATGTCTATTTATACCTTCTGTGTCCTAACCTATCAATTGATGAAAAATTACGTAAACCAATACCTTATGTGTGTCCTGTAGAAGTATTATTCTTTTTGTTTCTTGCCAATTTGTGTGACAGCTGTCATCTGTTATAAGCAGAGGTTCGTAGCTTGTTTGGAAACTACAACAAATATCAGATCATGATGTATGTGCTTTCTGTTGTAATCAGTTAAGACTGTTTCTTTTCTGTAGCTTATTAAATTCCATTTTCTTTCTATTTTTTAACCAAAAAAGTAAACTTATTTTCGGTCTGTACATAATTACAATAGTATAGCTATAATGGGTAATGGAATATTATAAGTGATTTGTGATTCATTTTAAAAAAAACAAACTTTCAGGTCTATCGATATATTAATGTATGACAAGAAAACTACTTAAACAAGGTGATTTAAAGCAGGCTTCGTAGTTTTTCCACTAAGGCTCGCATGATTACCAAACATATAGCTTAGATAATTATTACAAGAACAATATGTTAGGTAGAATAAAGTTATAGTTTATTTAAAAGCCAAGATGGCGTATCTCAGTGTTCTTATTTTGACTTGTTTTGTTACATGGGTAGCAGACGAACAATGGCAGTCAAACCTTTGGGGATTTAATAGTGCTTTTTAAACACTGTTATTTCATCATTGGCTTTCTAATAACGATGACATCATGTTTCTATGTTTCTATAATAATTTTGTTAAGATTTTTATTTTTTTAAACTATTCTTTCGTGTTTCCTTTTACATTACTTGTTTATTGAAGATGTAGATGGTATCATATCTAATAAATGTAATATTATCAGTAAATAAACCTTTTTTTTTATATATATACTCTATAAAACAAAGTGTTTAATTTTGTGCTTTAGTTACATACAAAGCATGAACCTTTCAAACTTTTTTTGGTGTCTTTTTCTTATCCTAACACCCTATTGTTAAAAAGAAGGAAAAAAATCAATAAGCTTTAACTGAAAAAGAAAATGCAATTGCAAATTTCACGCACAGATATTATTGCCCAGTGTAATGAGAAAGTCTGAAGTGCTATATAACGGTAAATAGTTTGGCTTTACTCACTTTGATTGCTTTTCAAGTAGCTTAAAGAACTGCACATTTTGTCCTTAAATAGCTTATTTGTACCCTTTGCTTTCAGACTTTTGTTTTAGTAGACAATAGACAATGTTACTTACAAATATCTGTCTCTATGTACAGCCATATATAAAAAACTGGTGAAGGGAAAATACTGCTTTTTTTGCTTAAAGTATGATTGTGACTATATAAACAACTCATAAAAACAAACAAAACCTAAAAGAACATGATATTTTTAGCATAATATGCCTGAAGAGGTTACCAAATATCATAGGACATCCTGCAAGCCAGTAGATAAAAAAAATTATAAACATAAAAATGTAACCATAAAAACACAATGAACAGCTTTCTTTTTACCTTTTATTATACATGTAAGTATCTTTTGTTTGTTAAATCTTCTATTAAAGAAGGTGAATCTGTGGTGATTTGCAACATCAGTAGATGCTCGGCTGGAAGGGAAAGAGGTGATAAAGATAGCAAGTTATTAAGTAAGGAGGGAGTCGCCGAGAATACATGGGTACTGCACCAAATGAATGAAAAAGGAAATCCAGGCTACCTCTGTGGCTGGGTCGGCAATGTAATTCGTGGTCCTTCACCCATACAGCAGACAGTGCTTCTGCTAGAGCTCGGCTAGCACAAAGATATACAAAGAAATAGAAAGCAGAAAATGGCACTCTTGTTGAAGTGAATTCAAAAGCGTTTATTGAATGTGCAATAAATAATCCAGAATAGCAACATCAGGTCAAAAAATGTGAATGCATTTTGCGTGTGTAGCTATTAATCTTATGTTTATGATTAAAACTTAAGCTTATGATTAAGTGATATACATGTGAAACAATTCAAGCTTTTTTGACCTGATCACTTTTCCTTGTATGATGCTGTTATGGATTACTTATTACACATTAAATAAACACTTTTCGATTCCCTACAAAAAGAGTGGGGTTATCTGCTTTCTATTTCACTGCACCAAATGAGGCTACCTATAGGGAAGTATGTAGTTTATGCACTGGTCTCACAAATCCATGTTTGTAACATCAGCAGTCCAGCATAATTTACTTTGCACTGATTGGCTTCTGCTACAAGAATTAAAGTGACCAGGGAAGAGCTAACACCTTATGGCTCAGGGTGCAACGTCATCAGCCCATCCATTCATCCAGCTCACAATTCCCAGTTACATAGTGGTCCTGATTTCATGTTCTGCTATGTGGGATCCCAAAGTATGAATACTGCACATGCATGGTAGTGATGGCATTTCACCCATCAAAGCCACTACACCTGGCATTCCATGTAGATGTGGGAGCAAATGCCCATTATCACAGATATACATAGGTATGCCCATAATAGATACGCAAAGGCAGATGTGTTTACAGATAAGGTACAGAGATGACAGCCTATGCGCTGGTACATTTAGAAGTAAACAAGTGAGTCAGCTCAATCCCACTGAGCCAAGGTGACAAGCAGCCTGGGGAGCAGTTGCCCTACTTATCTCCTTGTCAGCCATCTCCTGAAAGTGACTTTCTCTCCTTTTATGTTGCTGTACATTTTACAACTTTCCTGGAAAGCTCCCACAATTCTGAAATAATATGCTCACTCTATTGCTTTGCTTATTATCCTGTAATCTTGTCTAGTGTTATACGATATATGGTCTACAAAACATCAGCTTAACGTCTCTGAAAATACCTGCCTCTTTTTCTTATAAGCCAAATGCAGTTGGATAAATGTAAGATTTCAATGTGTATGTTTTGTGACTTCCTTGCTGTACTGATCCTTTGGGATATGACGGGTGAAATTTTAATACAGTCTTCTCAATGAAAGATTTTCTAAATACACATATAAATAATAGAACATTACATTGTGCAGCCCTTTTTATATTAAAATAGCTGTATCAGTGCTAAGAGTTTGCTTTATTTACTTCTACTTATCTCTAGTATCTTAATAATTTAAATACAATGAATTAGTGTTGCATGCAGGTATATGGAAGGATGCACAAGTTTATATTACTTGGATCCTCTACTATAAATAATGCAGTAGCATAAAATCAATAGGCTTTATAAATGCTTATGCTAATAAAGATAATGTATTAAAACGTACTTATGAGATATAAAAAAATATATAAACATCTAGAAATGTATGCAAAAGTAAATAGGCTACTATAAAATAAAAGTTATTAAAAAGAGAACTTTGCTCTAGTATTCTCAAAATAAAATATAGAATATTAACTGAACTCACATGACTAACTGAAGAAAATCAGTGCATGGGACTGTAGCAAGATTGAAAACCACAAAACAAGCCCACAGTCATGATAATTCAAACTGAAATTAAATTTATCAGGAAGTTATAATTTAATGCAAGATAATATGAAATTATATGTAATACTGTATTGGCTGAGTATTGGCAGGCCATGATTAAAATGTATACCCTAAATGTTTGAGCATTTAAACGTAATGTACAATATTTGAACAAGTCATGTTATAGTTCCTTGGCCACATATTTTTTGGGAAATTGCACAGCCTATTTTCATATTTATATTTGTTTTACCATTTCTTTCTTTTCACCTCATAGGTGAGCTCTCAGAAAAAAATATTTTGTTTTTATATGCCCACTAAAGCACTTCTTATATACATAATGACTAATTTTTTTTCAAAGAGCTCACCCATAAAGTAATGGTAAAACATTAGACAGATACAGGCAGTAGCAAAGGAGTTAACCCGTTGGGTGTCTAGACAGATATAGGCAGTGATAGAGGAGTTATCCCCTGGATGGCAAAACAGATAAAGGCAGTGTCAGAAGAGTTAAGCCCTTGGGTGGCTAGACAGATATAGGCAATGTCAGAGGAGTTAACCCATTGGGGGGCTAGACAGATATAGGCAGTGTCAGATGAGTTAACCCCTTTATGCACACTCTCACTCACTCACATACACAGTCTGTCACTCACACATACACACACACACACACACACACACACACACACACACACTCTCACTCACAATGACATACACACACTGTCAATTTTATCTTACCTGATGCAGGCATCTCTTGCTTTGAGCTCCTCATGTGAAGGATGGACTGAGCCAATCACAGGAGGCTTCTGAACTCTCAGCCAATCAGGAGAGTTGAGAGGTCTCATCTGATTGGTTGAGACCTCCTTCTATCAAGCTCCCCTGGACACAGGGAAAAAAAAAATGCTGCATGGAGTAGAAACGTGGCTCCCCTGCCAGGGTGCCACCTGGGGTAGCTGCCCTAGTCTGCCCCATTAAAGAGCCAGCTCTGCTGATACCCAACCCCCTATAATATACATGGGGTACCAGGTTTACCTTTCCTTCCCCCATATGATAAACAGGCTCAATGGAAATGTAGATTTGCAAGATGCTATTTGTCTGGCTCATATTAAAGTGGGAGTTATGGTGTACCACCATCAATGCCTAACTCAGTGTATCATGATGGGAGTTATGCCATACCACTGTACATTTTTGGCTCAGATGGCAGTTTAGGACTGCCAGACTTAAGAAAATATTACCAAGCCACCCACTTGCTATGTGTCGTGGACTGGATGCAGTTCTCACCCCATAAACACTGGGTAGACCGTGAAAACTCATCCCTCTCTATACCTATACAGTTGTTGCCATGGATTTCCCCACACCTCTATTACCACTTATCCCTCCCCACTTCGTGGAATCCCTGACTTCCCACAGGGAACATACGCCCAGGGTTTGGTATCCCTATTCCCACAAATGGTACTCCATTTAAAGAACATATTAGCACCCAGCTTTGTTAGACCGATAGAACACTTAATAAAATCCACGCCCATGCTGACGGACAAATTCAATTACCAACAAATTCACCACTTTATATTACACCTTCCTCGGGCAAACAATCTCTGCAGAGTCAAAACTTGGTTTGAGAGTTTTTGCTCTGCCACCTCCCCCATAACCCACAGGATTACCAAAATGTGCACAGGGTTGATAGCCCCTGACCACACCCCCACACCCAGGTTCATGGGCACCTGGGAAGACAGCCTCGTCACCAGTCTATTGCGACCTACATGGGAAAGGATACACCTACTCACATAGAAAAGTACAAAAACTAGGAAATACCAGGAAATTAATTATAAACTTCAAAATACCCTCCAAAATGTACTTACAAGGTATACTGACATGACATACTTTATCGCTCTATTACCAGACACCCTCATGCCCTGACAGCTGTTGGACTCTACCTAGATACGCCCAGTTCATTGTTACCATACATCTGGACATTCCCAGTGTTTTATTTACCCTCTACTCTCTATAGCAGTTACTGTTCTCAGATCTCCGATACTTGATACAGATGTTGTGGTCAATGCTCCTGTGCAACATTTGTCTTTTGATATGTTAATGAGGGCACACCTCCAATGACCTCACAAGCCATTCAATATACCTGTTGAATGAACAATCTGAATTGAGTCTCTTCCTGCCTTGCCTGCTTCCTGCATATATGGGGCAATCTGTGATGGGTTATTATGGGTCTTTTGGTTGAAAACTAGGATTAAGGTTAGTCTTGGGAGAATGTGGTATTGTGTGTTGGACTGTCACTAATTATTGTATGTTACTGTGTTTTTGTCTCTTTTTTTTTTTTCATTTTTCAATATTGGCCTGGTCTGTGTTTGAGGCCTGGTATTAATGAGGGCCTATCCCTCATTATGGAGGTATCCTAAATATCTTAAATATTGCCCCCCCCCCCCCCACTACCTTACCTTGAATGCTGATACCTTTTTGTGAAAAAAACAAACAAATACAATTTAATTTACAAAAAAGAAAAAACAGACACACACAGCGTGTAATCACCTGATGCGTTTCATGCAAATCAAGCACTTAGTCGTAGGTCTGGGTTGGCCCTATAGATTTATTTTTAATTCTGATACAGTAACGGTATAAACAAGATTTATGGATTGATGATTCTCTAAATTATCACATTATTGAGAATCTCACTGGACAGTTCAAAGCAAATGACTAAACATGATTAGTATTCTTGACCCATAGCAAAGTTTTACAATTTTGTTTCTCGCTATAGCTTACTTTACATACTTGATGTTTTTTTTTTGGGGGGGGGGGGGGGGATGTCTTACAATTGTAGTTTTCATAGCTATCTTCTTAGACAATTATGGGCAACAGCAACAACACAAAATGAAATTTTTGTTATTACATTTTTTTAGATTCATATTCCACATATAATAACCTTTGAATGAAACATGACCTGTATTCCTAGAAGAAGATTTCTTTCTTTCTGATTTATTAGACTAGAAACCTCTTTTCAGTATCTCTAGTTTATGTGACCTTCTTTTTGTATGTTTGGTTAAACTTCTGTACATCACTGAGGAATATGATGGTGTTTTACAAATAAATGATAACAATTATAATTCTTGCCCTTTAATTGGTACGTGAAATCTGCACATGCTTTTAGGATTTCTTTTTAACTTACTTCATTATTTGTTGTAATTATTATAAATTCCATATAAATATAAAAATTATATTATAACTATAGTTATACACTGAAAAAATTAAAGATACTATTCATAATTATAGTAAAGTTATATTTACAAAGACCCAGTAGGGACTTGACATAGACCCGATAGGGTTAAAATATTGCCACTTTGGTTAAAATAAACACCCCACTAGATTGAGTGCGGTGTGGTTCATTGTTTTGTTCTGGAGTTATTATATGGGTCCTGGTGGAGTACTACACCCGGATTTTAAAGAGTGAATGCTGATAGACCTTGTTTGCTTTCATATATTATAACTATGATTATGTTTTTATAGATAATTATTTTCTAAAAAAAAGTGTGTAAATTCTCTGGATGTTAGTTTTGATCCTTCTGGAGATTCATTGTCTTTTACACAGACAGTCTTTCAGTGCTGACATGAATGCTGAATACTTGCTCCAAAAATGTGTGTTAACGAGGTGTAAAATAGTATGGCGTTTAATTTGCTATTGTTGACAAGGATGAATAATAAGAAAAATGTCTAATCTGCTGGAGATTTCTGCATGACCTTAGCCTATTCCTCATTTACCTGTTACAAACATCTATCTTCCTAGTTTTTTGTATGTGCACTAAATCATTATTCATTCCAGGAGTTATTTTCTTGCTGATATGTTGTAACTGGAGCAAAACAGAAGACAAGATGGATTGTTTTTTACCTTTCATAAATGGGCTAGAAAGCTATCCGTTTCATGAATATTGATTAAGGTAAAGTGTCCCTTCTTGTTTGTTATGCACTGTGGCCTTTGGTTTTTATAACTGAATAAACTGCACAAAATGAAGTAAAATTTAAAGGTCAGTTGTGTCACGCCTCATCAGTGATATATGACTACAGTGCACCAGCAAATCCTTACAGTTGTAAGATCAAATAAAGTAGTTACGAACAACAGCTTTATGCTCTCTTTCATGGCCTAGATAGAAACCAACATGGTAAATCATATTTTAACATAGACAAAGATAAAACACCCTTCTCATTGAGTTATTTTTCTATTTTGATCTGAACCCTACTTTGTTGTTCTTAAAGGGACTCTGTCATCCTAAACATTATATGTATTGTAGAACAGAGAAGAATACAGACAGAGAATACATAGTAACATACATAGTAACATAGTAATTTAGGTTGAAAAAAGACACAAGTCCATCAAGTTCAACCCTTCTATCCTATCATTCCAGCTTTTGATCCAAAAGAAGGAAAAAAAACCCTAAGGAAACTATTTCAAATTTTGCCTCCTAGGGGGAAAAATTCCTTCTTGACTCCAATGGACAATCAGATTCCTCCTTGGATCAATAAGCTCTATTATCAATGCTTATTCTATTATTAATAGCCCTGTATTTTCTGCTTTTCTAAAAAAAAACAAAAAAACATCCAGACCATTTTTAATCTATTGTGGTTGATAGCACTACCTCTCTTGGCAGTGAGCTCCATTACTTTATTGTCCTTACCGTAAATAATCCCTTCCTTTGCTGTCTATGAAATCTTTGCTCTTCCAGTCTCAGGGGGTGACCTCTTGTTAATGAACAGGTCACTGGAGAGCTCTTTATATTGGCGATGCACAAATTTATATAATGTTATCATATTCCCTCTGAGACGCCTTTTTTCTAACATATATACATTTGTTAAGTCTCTCTTCATAACTTAGATCCTCCAATCCCCTTATTAATTGTGTTGCTCTCCTTTGCACTTTTTCTAGTTCCTTAATATCCTTTTTAAGGACTGGTGCCCAGAATTGTACTGCATATTCAAAGTGAGGTCTTACCATTGAATCCTCTTCCCGTGAATCTATACCTCGTTTTATACATGCCAATATCTTATTGGCCCTTGCAGCTGCTGACTGGCATTGGGCACTGTTGCCAAGTTTGTTATCTATAATTATTCCTAAATCCTTTTCATTAGTAGTTCTTCCCAGGGAAATACCATGTAAAGTATATGTTGCTTTATTATTATTTTTCCCATAATGCATAACATAACATTTGTCTATATTGAACCTCATTTGCCAATTTACTGCCCAGTCCCCCACTCTTTCCAAATCCTCCTGCACAGAAAAAACATCAAGATTAGTCTTTATTACCTTACCTAATTTAGTGTCATCAGCAAACACGGAGATATGGCTCTCAGCACAACGTTGGAGATCATTAATAAACAAATGAAAAAGAAGAGGGCCCAAAACAGACTCCTGAGGTACTCCGCTCAATACCCTGGTCCAATTTGAGGCTTTTCCATTTACAACAACCCTTTGCGTTCTATCTTTTAGCCAATTTTCAATACAAATACATACATTTTCCCCCAAACATATTTCTCTCAATTTGTAGAGTAACCTTTTTTGTGGAACTGTATCAAATGCTTTTGCAAAATCCAAATAGATCACAACTCCACACCTAGATCTATATTTTTTACTGACTTCTTTATAGAATGTTATTAAGTTTGTTTTTACAAGACCTATCTTTCACAAAACTAGAAACAAGGTAAGTGCCACCCTAGGCACTTGCCTTGTTTTCCTCATGCTAAAAATAGTGCTGACATTACCTGTGGCTTGATATCCAAATTAACATCATTTCAATGAGAAATGTGTGTTTTGCATATCAAGTCACTGGTGATGTTATATGCAGGAGACATAACAGACATATTTAAAATATGTCTTTTTCTTGTTTTATGCATTTGTATACAATTATGGTAACATGACGGACAGATCATTTTCATAATGTTTTATTCTCTACATTCCCAGTATCAGCAATGTTTAGGTAGACAGAGTCCCTTTAAACAATAAAACTAAACCACTTAAATTAAAAATTCCTCAAATATACATAAAGGCCAAATCTTTTTATAACCTGACTGGCAAATTCTTACAAGTATTTTGGTATGTGGCTAGATCTCAATTTGTCTTTTGGTCTCCATATTGACAAGCTATTATCAAAGCTATATTCACAGATTGGCTTTCTATACAGGAACAAATTAAGCCCAGATTCCACAGTATGGAAATGTATTGTGTAGCAAATGTTATGGCTATGGGTATGTAGTATATGATTCCGTACTGCAGACCTATCTTGGTAAACTTGGTAAACCATACATCACTGCAAAATGTTAAAAGAGTTAAACTAGCTGATATTTCCTCCAGGCACACTCCCCACTCAGCATGCTTAGTGCATAACCACTTGTCTGGAAAGTTCCCCCTCTACCCGAGCAGAAAGTTCATTCTTACTCTCATGCTCATCCTACAATATCAGATTCAGCATCAGCCCCTTTCTTTTAGAGCTTCTCATATGTGGAATAGACTCCCAAACTCCACCAAATCCTCTGGTCTAAAATCCCTGATAATGAGTGTCTCCTGATATCTAAAAGCAGAATGTACCTGTTGTTAGTTTACAAACTCCAATATCTACTGTACATGTTTGTTGTTACTTTCTTTATTTTTCTGTACCAATAATTATTTACCCTGTATGTTTTCTCCCCAACTTTCCTGTATAAAAATATATATGAATGTATTTTTTGGATCTTCTGTCTTGGTCCGCAGGGCATAGTGGAAAACGAGAGAAATGTCAATGTATTCTTCCTGGTAAAACATTTTTTAAATAAATAAAATGTTACATATTTTTGCAGCATTACCAACAAACTTACTCAGCAATTAGCTAGTCATTTTTAGGAGAGCTGCAGCAAATCGAGCTTTTTTACTATTTACTGGACAACGACTATTGTCTGTTCCATATCCTTTTGCATTTTTATCCTTTAAAAAAAAAAAAAAAAATGAACTAATGTCTGTCCATTCCTTATTTTTCACCTCTATACTGAAACATGCCATGAAAAAGGTTTGACTATATATTTTTAGAAACAACGCTCTGATTGTATGCTTGTCCACCCCTAAAGCTTTGACATACATGGATCAGCCAAAACATTATGACCACTGACAGGTGGCAAGCTGGTAGAGGCATTGCGATGCTTTGGGCAATGATCTGCTGGGAAACTTTGGATCATGCCATTCATGCAGATTTTTCTTTGACACGTTCCACCTACCTAAGCATTGTTGCAGACCATGTACAACCTTTCATGGAAATGGTATTCCCTGATGGCATTGACCTCTTTAAGCAGGTGTTGACTTGGCCTCCAAATTTTCCAGATCTCTGAGTATCTGTGGGATGTGTTGGACAACAAGTCTGGTTCATGGAGGCCCAACCTTGCAACTTAAAGGATCTGCTGCTAATGTCTTGGTGCCAGATATCGTAACACACTTTCTAGTGGAGTTCATGCCCTGAAGAGTCAGGGCTGTTGTGGCATCAGAAGGGGACCTACACAATATTAGACAGGTCGTCATAATGGAATGGCTGATCGGTGTTCATCACACCCTTAACTTACTTGTAGCTTGGTGAATAGACACTATTATGTTATTTGTGGATTAATCATGTAGAATTGTATCATAACAGTAAATGTACTAGATGGTTAAGAAAATAGAATAACTAGAGGGGGGTAATTGATTAACTTTATGATAGTAACTGTTATTCTACTATTGCTTACTTGACAAGCTGGTACATACTGTGTGAAGTTAGTGTTAATGTACTAGCTAGTTTCATTCTTTTCACTGATGATACATTTAAAATACAATTTCAGAATGACCCAAATCAGTTATTATTTGTTCCAGATTACATTGCTTTATTAACATAGTAAAATAAATCAATAGTAATAAAAGACCAATTGTTTTTATAAGATATGAAGCGGAAAATATGTTTTGAATATATTTTGTCCTGACATTTGGAGAAAGATTTTTTTAATATCAAAAAATGTTTTTATAATGACATAAATACATTGTTTACATTTTACATTTTTTACATTATACAATAATCCAAATAATATTACAGTATACATATTCTGTCTTGGCCCTACCACCCTTCTATCCTCAAACATATATATTCCAGATTGGAACACTTAATCCCTTCTGTCATGGAGCACAGGAGGTAATGTTTCATAATATTTAAAATATTCAGAAGTATTATTACAGAGAATTGATAAATGGCATTTGCTCACTGCAGCTACAAAAAATGGGATCATATGAAAAATGCCATGTACAATGAAAGGTGTAAAGGGAGCTAAGGGAGATGAACATTTAATATAACTGACTTAATTATGCATTATGAAGGGATTTGTAAGATTCCTATGTTCATCCTATGTATGCATTTGTGAGCTGCTCCTACTTGAAGAGCTGAATTGGCATTGTTAAATCTTAATAATATATAATACATGTTCAAAACTCCCCAGTTCACCTCCACCTTACTTTCCGTACATAGCTCCCTTACTATAGAGTGTTTCATATAATAAACCGTAGTCATCAGGTTTAATTCTTGTAGTACATCAGTATTTTTTTTTTTTTTTACTAATGTATGCTCTATATGAGTTTGTGGGGCAACATGATAATGTGAATGTTCTTCTTCCACTGAAAGAATATTTAGAAAAAATGGGTAACTTCCAGTCTCAATATCCATGCACTCAACTGACTGGCAATAATAATTGTAATCAATGAACCAATATACAGGCTGGCTCTTCAGAGCTCAGGCTGGGTTTGAGTCAGGAGTGTTTAATTAAGCAGTAATACTTTCACTAGCCCTTTGAAAAAATGTATCAGTATGAGACACTCAAAGTTCCAGTATTAGAACTCTCTTGTTTGTAGGGAGACACATTAACCCCTTGCCGACAAAGGACGTGCCAGGCACGTCCTGGGAGAAACTCCCTTAACGACAAAGGACGTGCCTGGCAACGATCGCGAAAACCGCTTTAACAGTGCTGGTCTATTGCCTCGACATTGAGGCAATAGCCAGCACCGAAATTTCTATTTTGGGACCCCCACGATCGCCCCACGGAGCGATCGTGGGGAGCCATATTGAAGGAGCATGCTACTCCGTCAATATGGCTAAGCCCTCTGCCGGTCTGAGCTTCGGAAGTGAAAGTAACTTCACTTCCGTCGCTCTGAATATGCTACTTGACTGCCCCTAGTGGTAGTTTAGTAGCATTGCAATGGAAAATATTTAAAATACATATTTAATTAATTAAAAACAGGTTATTTAGCTATATTAGCCTATAGGGTTAAAATTAAATATTTCTTAGCATAAGGGATAGGGTTAAAATTAAATTAAAGTTAAAAAATATTAAGGGATATAATAAGGATTAGAGTTGGGGTTAAATTTAGTGTTAGGGTTAAATTTTGGGTTCGGGTTGGGGTCAAAAGGTCAATATAGTAAAAAACCAAAAAACACTATTTTTGTTTTTTGCCCCATAACTCGCAAAAAAATAATACCTAAAAATATGGAAACATGCATATTTTTGAACTCGGGAGAACATTTAGAAACTATTTAGATGGGGTCTTTTTTAATTATTTTATTTGTGTAAATTATATTTTAGGTCAAAGTTAGAAAAAGTGTTTTTTTTTTAATTTTTCATCATATTTTATGTTTCTTTTTGTAGTAAATTATAAGATATGATGAACATAATGGTATCTAATGAAAGACCTTCTTATGACGATAAAAACAACATATAATTTGTGTGGGTACTGTATGTGAGAAAGAAAAAAATTACAGCTAAACACAAACACCCTAGAAATGTCAAAACAGCCATTGTCACCAAGGGAAAGTCAAGGTGAAAATGTCTTGTCACTAAGGGGTTAAGAAACAATGAACAAGTGACAATATAAACAAAAAAAGGTACTTATCTGCTGTGGCTGTGCATGATGGGATTTGTCCTCCTTGTTGTTGTTGTTTGAGGCAAAACTTTTTCACAAGGTGTAAATAAAGTATGTCGGTCACTCCATTGATAAAGTAGAAAAATCTTTAATATTTTCATCTATAAAAAAAGGTACATTCCAAAACATGACTGTGCAAGTGAGAAAATCAAAAAATAAATGTGCTGTTAAACCGAAAGTTTTAATTTCATTTATTTGTATTTAAATCAATGCAGGATTTAAAATGTCATTGGGATAATGCTAATATTGTTTATTCTCTGCGCTTAATGTTATTGGTGTATTGGTTGATTTTTATAGCATGGAACAGACACTTTAAGAGTATATTATACTCATTCTTCCAACTTCTATTAAAATGCACATATTTTTATATATTTTTGTTTTACTTTGTGTGCTAAAACTACAAGTTTGACAAAATTGTGTTGAGGTTCTATATTTTAATCTCATGGAATCAAGGTCACTTATCATCTTATAATATATTAACACTTGTCTGGATTGGCCCCTGGACCTCAGGTAACAGGCCCGGACTGGCCATCGGGCACACTGGGCAAATGCCCGGTGGGCCGCGGTGGCCATGGGCCGAGACCGGCAGGGGAGGTCCCAGCTGTGGCCTCTGGGTCCCAGGATCTCCCCTGCCGGTCTATGCAGGGCCGGCACTATCCGAGCGCCGGCCCCGCTGTTTGACATGAAGGGCCGGTGAGGACATCAAAGATCTCCCTCACCGGCCCACATGCCTTCAAATGCGGCCGCCGGCGGGGAGAGAGGGAGGGAAAGGACCCGGCGGAGCTTTAACTTGCAGCTCCACCGGGTTCCTCTCGCGAGATCCGGAGCATTGCCATGGCAACGACCGCATCTCGCGAGAGTGAACTCTAGCCCACAGGCTAGAGTTCACTCTCCACGAGGACCACCAGGGAACATCGCCTCCCAGTCTAAAGGTAAGAAGGGAGTGATGGGTGTGAGAGTGATGGGTGTAAGAGTGCTGTGTGTGATGGGTGTAAGAGTGCTGTGTGTGAGAGTGCTGTGTGTGATGGGTGTGAGAGTGCTGTGTGAGATGGGTGTGAGAGTGCTGTGTGTGATGGGTGTGAGAGTGCTGTGTGTGATGGGTGTGAGAATGCTGTGTGTGATGGGTGTGAGAGTGCTGTGTGTGATGGGTGTGAGAGTGCTGTGTGTGATGGGTGTGAGAGTGCTGTGTGTGATGGGTGTGAGAGTGCTGTGTGTGATGGGTGTGAGAGTGCTGTGTGTGATGGGTGTAAGAGTGCTGTGTGTGATGGGTGTGAGAGTGCTGTGTGTGATGGGTGTAAGAGTGCTGTGTGTGATGGGTGTGAGAGTGCTGTGTGTGATGGGTGTGAGAATGCTGTGTGTGATGGGTGTGAGAGTGCTGTGTGTGATGGGTGTGAGAGTGCTGTGTGTGATGGGTGTGAGAGTGCTGTGTGTGATGGGTGTGAGAATGCTGTGTGTGATGGGTGTGAGAGTGATGGGTGTGAGTGCTGTGTGTGAGAGTGATGGGTGTGAGAGTGATGGGTGTGAGAGTGATGGGTGTGAGTGCTGTGTGTGATGGGTGTGAGAGTGCTGTATAAATATTAGAATGGATTGTGTGTGTGTGTGTGTGTGGGGGGGGGGTAAATAAACAAATACAATAACAGGCATTATGTCCCCCCCGGACATAATGCCTGTTATTTTATTTGTTTATTTACCCCCCCCCCTACACACACACACACACAATCCATTCTAACATTTACACAGCACTCTCACACCCATCACACACAGCACTCTCACACACATCACACACAGCACTCTCACACCCATCACACACAGCATTCTCACACCCATCACACACAGCACTCTCACACCGATCACACACAGCACTCTCACACCCATCACACACACCACTCTCACACCCATTACACACAGCACTCTTACACCCATCACACACAGCACTCTCACACCCATCACACACAGCATTCTCACACCCATCACACACAGCACTCTCACACCCATCACACACAGCACTCTTACACCCATCACACACAACACTCTTACACCCATCACACACAGCACTCTCACACCCATCACACACACATAGCACTCTCACACACAGCACACACAGCATTCTCACACACAGCACTCACACAGCACTCTCACACACATCATAGACAGCACTCTTGCACTCTCACACACAGCACTCTCACACACATCATACACAGCACTCACACACACCGGACCCCTCACACACACACAGAACCCCCAACACACTGCACAACAGACATACACAATACTTCCATATATATATATATATATATATATATATATATATATATATATATATAGTGACCGACAGCAAGGAATTGTGCTGGAAGGAGTCTATATATCTCCCCAGATTTTGCACAGCTTCTACTTTATGTAATTAGCCCCAGGGAAATGTGTTATGTTACACTTTAATATAGCACTTTATGTATGTGTATGTGTGGGCCCTGGGGTGGAGCACTTGGAGAGTAGGGTGGGCCAGTGCTCCACTTCACATTTAATTTGTTGATTGGAACCTACAGGTGAGAAGCCCAGTGTTCCAATCCTAATTTACCTCACCTGAACAGGCTTGCTGATTACAGGTGCTGTTAAATACTCCCCTGCCAGAGGAGGGAGAGACTGTGTTTTGATTTCGGTGAATGGAAGCAGGGAGCTGAAAACACTGAAGTAAGGTTTTGATTTAACATTATGTTGGGAAATGGACAAGCCATCCAACCCAGTTAGCTTAACATTTTTGTTTAGTTAGTGCTCAGAAGAGCAAGGATTTTATTTTATATTTTGTTTAACAACCTGTTATACCTTGCTGTGCATCTTTAAACCACAATAAAAGAAAGCAAGTCTTTTTACCTCATCCAGCGTGTGAAGTGTCTCTGAAGCCTGAAAGACTGTGTGTAACCCCCAAATCCCAGGACAAGGTACCAAAGGACAAGAGTACTTTTGTCACATATGGTGGAGAATGCGGGTAACACACGGCAAAGTCTGTTAGTTGGGAGAAAGAGACTGCTGGGAAAATGGAGGATGTCCTGAAAGCTTTGCTCCAGTCCACTGCTGTACAGCAAGAGACAAACAGAAGGGTTGTGGAGACTAACGCAATACAGCAAGAGAGCATTTCAACACTACAGCAACTTGTACTTGCTCAAAAGGAAAATACAGATGCTTTATTTAAGCAAGTTGAAGCAGCACAGGCAGCAGCTCATAAGTTGCTCAGAGAAGAGCAGCGAGATGCCACGTGTGCCATACTGCAGGAGTTCCAAAGTTTATCACAAAGGCTGGCAAGGGATGCCACAGAATCACCACAATGTCCAAAGGTGATCAGAGTGAGTCACTACTTGCAAAAGATGGTACCCACAGATGATGTAGAGGCCTACCTGGTGGCATTTGAGCGAACCGCTGAGCGAGAAGGTTGGCCTGCAGTTGAATGGGCAAGCCTGCTAGCACCATTTCTTACTGGTGAGTCCCAGAAAGCATACTATGATCTGGAACCAGCTGAAGCCAGTGACTACAAGAAGCTGAAAGCGGAAATACTGGCACGCCTGGGGGTGACAACAGCCGTCCGTGCCCAGAGATTTCATTCGTGGACTTACAGCCTGGATAAAACGGTTCGTTCACAGATGTTTGACTTGATACACCTTGCCAGAAAATGGTTGCAGCCAGAGATCAACTCACCCAGCCGCATTGTGGAGACACTGGTGATGGAAAGATTCCTGAGAGGATTACCTATTGGACTCCGTCGGTGGGTCAGTCAGAGCAATCCCCAAACAGCAGACCAATTGGTTGGATTGGTTGAAAGGTACATAGCAGCAGGAGAACTGCTTCAACCTCCTGGCCAAGAGAGACCCAAGAATCTGAGAACCTACAGCCCCAGTAAACCCGGTAAGACTGTTCCAGGAAAAAGGGGGTCTTTTGATGAGAGAACAGGGTTTTCTTACCCAAGGGACATTGTTAAAAGGGAAAAAGACTTTGGGAGGTGGGAAGAGCCTACAAAGGAATCAAAAAGTACTTATGGTATAAAATGCTTTAAATGCAGAAACTTTGGGCATATGGCAAAAGACTGTCCTGAAAATGTTGAACCAATGGAGTGTAATGTTGGTAATAATTGGGAAGGAATTGCACTTTATTCACAGGTTGTATGTTCTGCAAAGAAAGGTGGTTATTTGAATAGACTCCCAGGGTGTACCGTGAATGTGGAAGGGAAAAATATCCATGCATTGCTAGATTCAGGGAGTATGGTTACCCTTCTAGACCAATCCTTCTTACGTGATACTCATGTTGTTAACCCTGAAAATGTTGAAATTGCGTGTGTGCATGGGGATATACATAACTACCCTACTGCTGATATACTAGTTAAGACCCAGTGTGGTTCTGTAAACTGCAGAGTGGGGCTGGTACCCAAGCTGGCACATGAGATGATTATTGGAAGGGATTTTCCCCATTTTCTAGCCCTATGGGCCTGTTTTGAAAACCCGTCAGGTGAACAGAATGTTGAATTTCCTTTTGCAGACACTCTAGCAGATGACAGATCTCATGATGAGGGGCCTAACTATATGCAGCGTTCCCTTATAAAAACGTTAGTTGGTGAAAACCCAGAACAGACTAATGCGGGACCTTCTAGAAGCTCTGAACCAGAAATAGAGTTAATTGATTTAGAGGTTAGGCCTGGTAACTTCAGAAGTGCACAGTGGTCTGACCCAACATTATCGGTAGCTAGGAATAATATTTCTATAAGGAATGGATCCCCTGTCAATCCAGGAATTTCTCTTGCTTACCCTTATTTTGAAGTGGATAATGATCTGTTGTACAGAGTTGAGAAAAAGGAGTCTGTTATTACAAAGCAGCTGTTAGTACCTCGAGCCTATTGGCACACTGTGTTAAAACTTGCACATAGTCATGTTTTGGGTGGCCACCTAGGGGTTGACAAAACAAGAGAGCGAGTGTTGAGGAGATTTTATTGGCCTGGAGTAGTCGCAGCAATCATAAATTACTGTTCGTCATGCCCTGAATGTCAGGTTACAGCACCTTTTACGGCTTACCGTAGCCCTTTAGTACCCTTGCCTGTTATTGAAGTGCCTTTTGAACGTATTGCTATGGATTTTGTGGGTCCTCTGGTAAAATCCACTAGGGGGCATCAGTATATATTGGTAGTACTAGACTATGCTACCCGTTACCCTGAGGCAATTCCTATGCGTACAACCTCAGCAAAGTCCATTGCTAAAGAGTTGATGATGATGTTTAGCCGGGTTGGGATTCCCAAGGAGATCCTTACAGATCAGGGTACACCATTCATGTCTAAGGTAACAAAGGAACTCTGCAAGCTCCTTCACATTAAACACCTCAAAACCTCTGTTTATCACCCACAAACTGATGGTTTGGTTGAGCGATTTAATAAGACTTTAAAAACTATGCTGCGCAAAGTAACAGATAAGGATGGAAAAAACTGGGACTTTCTATTACCCTATTTAATGTTTGCCATTAGAGAAGTACCCCAAGCTTCTACCGGATTCTCACCTTTTGAATTATTATATGGTAGACACCCCAGGGGGTTACTTGACATAGCAAAGGAAACTTGGGAACAAGAAGCTACCCCACATCGCAGCGTAATAGAACATATAACTGAGATGCAAGACCGTATTGAGGCCGTTATGCCAATAGTCAAAGAACATATGCAAAAGGCTCAACAAAATCAGCAGAATAGCTACAATAAAAATGCTAGAATTCGAGTGTTTCAACCTGGAGACAGAGTGTTAGTCCTGATCCCCACAGTAGAGAACAAATTCCTGGCAACTTGGCATGGGCCATATGAGATTATTGAAAGAGTGGGGGAGGTAAATTACAAAGTAAGGCAACCGGGTAGACGAAAGGAAGTGCAATTATACCATGTCAATTTATTAAAACCATGGAAAGAAAGGGAAGTTCTAGTTACTACAGAGACTTCAACCTTCCCTGATAGGTGTAATATTGACCCAGAAGTAAATATCTCCGAGACCCTGTCCATACACCAGACAAGGGAAGTTAAGGAGTTTATTAGATTAAATAAAGAAGTATTCTCCCCAGTCCCCGGAAGGACTAGTGTGATCAAACATGATATTCTGACAGAACCAGGGAAAAGGGTCAATCTCAAACCATATAGAATACCCGAGGCTCGCAGAGAAGCTATCAGAGCAGAGGTTAAGAAAATGTTAGATCTTGGAGTAATTGAGGAATCACAAAGCGACTGGAGCAGTCCAATTGTGCTGGTACCAAAACCTGATAATACAGTACGGTTTTGTAATGATTATCGTAAACTGAATGCTATTTCTAAATTCGATGCATACCCCATGCCTAGAGTTGATGAGCTAGTGGAAAGACTTGGAAGAGCTCGGTACCTTACTACACTAGACTTAACCAAGGGTTATTGGCAAGTACCACTCACAGAGCGAGCAAAAGAAAAGACAGCATTTTCTACTCCTGATGGCCTATTTCAGTATAGAGTTTTGCCTTTTGGTTTGCATGGTGCCCCTGCCACATTCCAAAGAATGATGGACAGGATACTAAAGCCACATGTGCGCTATGCAGCGGCATACTTGGATGATGTTGTAGTACACAGTGAGGATTGGGAATCTCACCTTCCAAAAGTACAGGCTGTCCTAAACTCAATACAAAATGCTGGTCTAACCGCTAACCCCAATAAGTGTACGATTGGCCTAGAGAAAGCAAAATATTTGGGCTACTCTATTGGTAGGGGACTAGTGAAGCCTCAGGTTGCTAAAATTGAAGCAATCAGAAATTGGCCGAGACCTCTGACTAAGAAACAGGTGAGAACATTTCTTGGCCTCATTGGATATTACAGGAGGTTTATACCCAATTTTGCTACAATTGGAAGCCCGTTAACTGACCTTACTAAAGCTAGGGCTCCAGTAGTGGTAAAATGGTCCCCAGAGACTGAACAAGCGTTTAGAAATCTTAAAGGAGCCATTTGTGCCCAACCAGTGCTGGTAACACCTGACTTTTCTAAAGAATTTATCTTACAGACAGATGCATCTGATGTAGGGCTTGGTGCTGTTCTCTCTCAGGAAATTAAGGGTGAGGAGCACCCCATATTGTATTTAAGCAGGAAGCTTACTCCCCAAGAACGAAACTATTCCATTGTTGAAAAGGAGTGTCTGGCTATAAAATGGGCTGTAGACACACTTAAATACTACCTTTTGGGAAGAAGGTTCCGATTAGTGACAGACCATGCACCCCTTACTTGGATGAGCCAGAACAGGGAGAAAAACAGTAGAGTGACCGGTTGGTTCCTTGGCTTGCAACCATATAATTTTTCCATAGAGCATAGGGCGGGGTGTAAACAGGGGAATGCTGATGGTCTTTCACGGATGTACTCGCTAATGTCCGTGGTCGCTCGACCTTATGGGTCTGAGCTGGGGGGGAGGATGTGTGACCGACAGCAAGGAATTGTGCTGGAAGGAGTCTATATATCTCCCCAGATTTTGCACAGCTTCTACTTTATGTAATTAGCCCCAGGGAAATGTGTTATGTTACACTTTAATATAGCACTTTATGTATGTGTATGTGTGGGCCCTGGGGTGGAGCACTTGGAGAGTAGGGTGGGCCAGTGCTCCACTTCACATTTAATTTGTTGATTGGAACCTACAGGTGAGAAGCCCAGTGTTCCAATCCTAATTTACCTCACCTGAACAGGCTTGCTGATTACAGGTGCTGTTAAATACTCCCCTGCCAGAGGAGGGAGAGACTGTGTTTTGATTTCGGTGAATGGAAGCAGGGAGCTGAAAACACTGAAGTAAGGTTTTGATTTAACATTATGTTGGGAAATGGACAAGCCATCCAACCCAGTTAGCTTAACATTTTTGTTTAGTTAGTGCTCAGAAGAGCAAGGATTTTATTTTATATTTTGTTTAACAACCTGTTATACCTTGCTGTGCATCTTTAAACCACAATAAAAGAAAGCAAGTCTTTTTACCTCATCCAGCGTGTGAAGTGTCTCTGAAGCCTGAAAGACTGTGTGTAACCCCCAAATCCCAGGACAAGGTACCAAAGGACAAGAGTACTTTTGTCACAATATATATATATATATATATATATATATATATATATATATATATACACATACACACACACACACACACACACTGCACCCCTCCCACACATACTGCACCCCTAAACACATTACATTCCAGACACACACTTACCCAACTCTGGATCATCTACACACATACACACGCTAGATCCCTATATACACTCTGAAACCGTTATAAACACACACACTCACTAGATCTCCTATACACATTCTGGGTCCTTCAAACACACACTAGACTCATATATATATATATATATATATATATATATATATATGTGTGTATATATACACACACTAGATTCTTTGTAAGCAAACACATACTACACCCCTAAACACACACTACATCTATATATACACACACACACACACACACACACACACACTATAGCCTGTATTCACACACTTGCTATATCCCCTATACACACATTCTCTACAGCCCCTAGCCACATATGCATCACATTACACCACAAACACAACACAACTAAAACCGACCTTATTACACAATACCACACCACAATCAGCTCACTCTACACACACGCAATCCCACAAGCAGGCTCCAAACACATGCTCAATACTCTTTCCTGGCATTTTTGTCTCTTGGTATCCATTTATAGAGACACCAGAGACAAGTTGCAAGGAAACACAGTGCAAGCATGTTATTAAATTTGCTTGCACTGTGCAGAACAAATACAGGGTTTTTTCTCATGCTAGAGCTCTTCAGCAGAGCTCTGCGCATGGTCTGCCCTGGAAGAGCATTGAACCAACATGCTCACTTTGAGAGGGAGCGTGTTTGTCATTGGTGTTGACAAAACACACCTCCTCTGCCCCGCCCCCTTCTTAGTGGGCCGCTGTGATAAAAAAATGTCAGGTAATGTTTATTTCTTTCTGCAGGATCTGTTGGAGAAGATATTTTGAATATTGCAAGTTTATTTTTAACCTGAGAACAGGGACACCTTTGCTAATGTTAATAGAGCACTGGTCAAACCTCTGATCGTGGGCCCACTATCGAAGTTCCTGGTGTCTTCTGCTCCAGTCACTTTGCACAGTGCCCACCATCCGATCCAGTCATGTACATACACAACTTGTGCAGAACAGCAGCTTGCAAATCAAAAGGGATGTTTCCTCTTGTAACTGCAATACAGTCAACCACAGAAGGCCACAGATAAAGAATCTTCTTTATCATGGTTTGAATCAGCTTCCCAAGAGTAACTGAGGCTGCTTCTTAGTCACTCATTGCAGAGCGCAGCATTCAATTTTTCCAGAGCTGGGGAGCAGCAAAGATTGTAAACGGAGGTTACAAAGAACATCTCCTGTGGGCCCCTTTACCATGTCTGGGCACTAGCCTTTCTTTAAAGATGACCAAGCCTGAAACGCATTGGCTAAATCTCTGGATGGGACATAGTTGTCTCCAAAAGATTGCATCAAGTATTGATATTTTAAATAGAAATGCTTGTATAAAATTATACACATAAAATATCTTGTCTATGAGACCTCTGACCCAAGCTTCAAAACAACATATATGGAGCAAAGACTGCTCAATAGGGCACTTTATTTTAAAAGCATTTCTTTTTAAAATTTCTACACAATGCAATCATTGAATTAAACATTACAATCATTCCACTAAACATTAGTTCATTTTGTACCACACCCACTTTCCCACTCCGTCCTATTTACTATTGGTCTTCTTTTAATTCTGTTCCCATTCCTTTCCGAGCTAAAACCTTGACTTTTTATGACAGTGGCTGAGGAATAAATACTGAAAACCTGAGCTTAACTTAAAGGGACTGTATCACCATAATATTGTTGTTACTGTGCATGTAGAGGATAAAAATGATTGAAAATGATCAATGGTTTGTGTTAGCAAAACTGCAAGCAAATATCTAAATTAAAAAACGTTGTTTTAAATGTGTGGAATCTCCAGATAGTGACATCACCTGTGGCTTGATATGCTAATTACACATTACATTACATTTCTAATTGAAAAGCAGGTGATGTCATAAACAGAACATTTCACAGACACGTTTAAAATACATTTTTCTGCACAGTAAAAACCATTTTTAAGTGATACAGTCACTTTAAAGATAGATCATAATCTAAGTGCAGCTTCAAGGACTATCACAACCAAACAAAAAATAAGACTTAAACAGAAATCATAATGTGGAGCTGCACATTTGTAATATATATTTTATATTAATTCATATATAATGAAACAAAAGCCTTTCAGGATACCGAGTGAACAGATCTACGTTAATGCGTAGTTATGATGTTGTACTAAGATAACGCTCATTCACAACAATTTCAGAATGATCTTCTAAACATCTTCCATTTCCTCAACAACATATTAAAACATGGACAGAGATTCAGTTATCTTAGTCATCATTAGTTCAGAATCAGGTTATGATATCATCAACCAAAGCCCAGTTTATGAGTCAACATTAAAATTGTGTCTGTTTTGCATTCGGCTCAAGTTTTTGTGGTCTTTTTTCCCTCTCTCTTACTTGATGCTTGATAATTGCCCATTAGTAATCCTACCTTACGGCAACATAAAATGTATCCATACTTAATTTAAGATTTTTTTCTCTTTTCTGAGGGCAAGGAGTGTAAATTATGGACAGAGATTTGGGAGATCTCTTTAAGGATTAAAATTGTGTTTCTCTTTAAAAGCTTGATTTCCTACTAACTGAGCACTTGATTAAGTCACTCTAACAGGATGTGAGATAACAATAGACACACTGGGGGCTATTCCATAAACTGTGAACTGCGATGAACTGATAATGAAAAAGCAACAATGAGCCATTAATAGTTGAGCTGGAACAATTCTCCAACTTGCCTATCATTCTAATGCAGCTATTAATGAGTTTATGTTTTATGAGTTAATTCTATGACTTTTTTCATGTATTCTCTCTCTCAGACTGGGGAGGGTACAGGTGGCAGAAGGTCCCATGGCAAAAGGTGCATAAGGAATAAATCTGAGCCAATGCATATTGATTCTATAATAGTTCAAAAGCTAATTTATATATATAAATAAATATCTGGGTGCTATGTCGCTTTAAATATGTAGATCCAAAAAGAAAGTCCTGTATATATATATATATATATATATATATATATATATAAAGTTGTGTAGGTAAACATTTCATTCAATATAACACACATAAAGTACAATAAGAACATAAAACCCAATTTTCATTGTGTAATAATTTATACTCATAAATTGTGTTTTGTCTAGATTGCTGTGCTTTGTTACACTGGAAAATACCCATAAATGAAGACTTTAGAGCTATTATTCATAAACCAGGGAATCAAACAGTAAAATGAAAAATGTCTTTTCTTCACTGACATATAAAGTACTTCATTCTCTGACACCTTGTTTAATAATGTAATTAGTCTTTTCATGTAAAGAGATTGATAGATTAAAAAGTCCTTTGATCTTGACAATAAAGCAATTAAGATGAACAATATTGATTGTTTAGATGAACCTCTTCATGGTATGACATTTATGCCTAAGAAATAAACAGATTAGAAGAATGCAGCTGCAGGGAAAATTCTCAATGCAAATATCAGATGATGTGAAACATTAGTCTAGACAGATGGTACAGACGAGCAGTTTTGCTACAATTCAACTTTATGGCCACTGCTGTTGTTCATTGTGCAGCATTGCGCAGTTTATTATGTAGTGACTACTAGTTTATGAACAGGCTATCATTCGGACAAAGTATATTTGTTCATTCATGAAGAAAATCATAACAAGTAACTCCCAACCTACATAAATTATATATACTCTCATAATAATTAAAGGGAAGGTCTGAGTAACAAAACAGTCTATACTTTAATATATATTAGACTACTAATATACTTACTGTATATTAAAACACTTTTATATATATGCTTTGCATTTTGCATATGTTGAAAATTGGAATATAAAGCAACATTTGCTGAAACATCAACGCTTTTGCAAATGTTTTTTATAATCCGCAAAAAGACATACCTTCCCAACAAGACCTTCTGCAGTATCACTAATAAAAATATTAAAAAGGATGAGTCCAAGTACAGATCCCTACGGTACCTCACTGGAAACAAGACCTTGCTTTGAATATACTCCATTAACTAAAACCCTCTGTTCAATCAGACACTGTCTAATAGATTCAACAATATTGGAATCCAAGCTCAAATATTGCAGTTTAATGATAAGGCTTCTATGTGAGTTAGTGTCAGTAACATTATTGAAATCTAGGTACAAAATTACTACTTCACCACCATGATCTATTATTTTAGTCACCCAATCGAAATAAAATAAAAAATAAGATTAGTTTGGCATGATCTCCCTGAAGTAAACCCATGTCGTCCCTCTTTTGAATTCATGTGATTTTAGATGTCCAACAACCTATCCTTTAACATGGTTTCCATTACTTTCCCCACTACTGAATTAAAATAGTTACCTGACTACTCTCTGCCACCTTTTTTCAAATTTTCTGAGACTACTGCTGTTAACAATGATTGGTTAAATAAATCAGTTAACGGGTTTGCTAATACACCACTAAGTTCTGTGAGAACTGATGTAGAACCTCTTCTTCTGTAAACTCACATGTATCAAATGATCATTAGTCGTTTTTTTCCTAACTGAGATCCTTTTCCTTCATTTTCCTCTGTAAAAGCTGAACAAAAATATTAATTGCAGCAGTCAGCTAGACCTTTAAACTCTTCCTTCTTTTGTTTTTAATCTAATTAATATTTTTTTTCCCTGAACACAAAAATGGTGCTACAGTAGCTTAGAAACAAGGGGGAATTTGGGGTTTTATGTATTTATCTATTTTCCATGATCGTTATTTTTTTTTCATGTTTGTACTTTTTCTCCTGTGATCCCTAGGAGCAGGCGAGATTCAAAGCCTTTTGCAGTCACATGTCTGGTACCCAGTGTTAGCTTTAGCATTTTGTCCTTAGAACGTGGGAACCACGTGGGTACCACATTGCCACGTTATACCCCCTCAATACTACAATTCTATTACTCAATTACCACTACCTAGTCTATTGTGCTACTCTGTGCAATGTATATATTCTCAGCATTGTTAACTATTTGACACTCTGGTATTTTTGGTGGCCTCCATGGTCCCCCCTTCCCACCTTTTTAATAAAACAACCATCTCATATTTAAATAATTTGAAGCAATTTATATATATATATATATATATATATATATATATATATATATATATACTCAGACTATTACTATCCTTTGGTACTAACCATATTTTTCTTTGTCTCTCACTACGTGTGTTTTTGTCTGTGTTACCAGGGATTGCTTTATGTATCTGTTATCTAGAATAAGGGGCTCACTCAAATCACAAATTTACACCGTATCGAAGATTAGTTTTGTACTACCACCTCCTTAATACTCTAATCGAACTAATCAAAGTCACTTTTGGCATTACAGCCTTCCCTGTGTACTGCAGTGAACTTTTTTGGCTGTTGTGTTTAAGTTGTATTTTTAAATACCAGCACATTCGTTACATTGTATTTCTATATCCACTTATATTTCTTTGTGTGTCAGATTAACTTCATTTCCGGCCTTACCAGCAATACCTGATAAAGCTTTGATTTTTATCTTGTTCTATATTTTAGGGCCTGGCATTTATCCTATATATGGTCCTTATCTACACACCTCGATTTCTTTCCTTTTCTCATTTTGTGGGTGCAGTCGCAAGTTCTGAGGATGTAAGTGGGTGCTGTGGCAAGTCCTGAGGGTTTAACCTCTTAGAGACAAGACATTTTTACCTTCACTTTCCCTTGGTGACAATGGCTGTTTTGACATTTCTGGGGTGTTTGTGTTTATCTGTAACTTTCTTATTTCTCACATACTGTTCCCACACAAATTATATGTTGTTTTTATTGTCATAAGAAGGGCTTTCATTATATACCATTATGTTCATCACATCTTATAATTTACTACAAAAAAAAATCATAAAATATGACGAAAAATTTAAAACCCCCACTTTTTCTAACTTTGACATAAAATATAATGTACACAAATACAATTAATAAAAAAGACTGCATCTAAATAGTTTCTAAATGTTGTCCCAAGTTCAGAAATATGCATGTTTCCATATTTTTCTGTATTTTTTTGCGAGTTATGGTGAAAAAAAACAAAGTTTTGTTTTTTTCCTATATTGACCTTTTGACCCCAACCCAAACCCTAAATTTAACCCTAACACTAAATTTAACCCCAACTCTAACCCTTATGCTATCCCTTAATATATTTTAATTTCATTTTAATCCTATCCCTTATGATAAAAATTATTTAATTTTAACCCTATAGGCTAATCTAACCATAATACCAGTTTTAAGCCAATTAAATCGTTTTGTTTTCCGTCAATATGGTGCCCACGATCGCTCCGTGGGGCGATCATGGGTGCCCCAGAGAGGACATTTCGGTGCTGGCTATTGCCTTGACATCAAGGCAATAGACCAGCACTGTTAAAGCAGTTTTCGGGATCGCTGATCGAGAAAAACGCTTGTTTCAACGCAGGACATGCCAGGCAATACCAAAAATAGGTATTTTCTTTTTTTCATTCGTTAAGATCCAAACTTTGGGGGTCGCCTTATAATCAAGCAAATAGAGTTTTCTATAACATAGCAAGACAAGCACGGATAGATGGGTTAAAGCACCATGTCAGGTGCAATGCCCCTTTAACGTGTTGTGCCGAGCTGTTTAACATGGGCAGTGTTTGCTCCACCAATTGTAAGAGTCTCTCCTAGAGATTTTGAACACATATATTCCTGCTTGCATCTCAAATATACTTCAATATAAGTGTCACTTCATGCCTTTTGTCTCCCCTCTTTCTTCTTGAGATACCATTGGGACTGCAAGATATTTGTTGAGAAGTATTTCTTACTTTCTCCCATTAGATGTGCGCCATACCTTTTTTTTTGTACTGCAGTTCATATATGTTTATATATACTGTAGAGTTTTATCATTGATTAGTATTACTATCTCTCTCAAACACCACCCAATAATGATAATATTGATATTTGCAAAGAAGCAATTCATACCCCCCCTACCAACTTGTCAAACAGAAGAATTGCTCTGTTACTTATTAACAATTTTTAGCTAAAAACATAAGGTCATAAAACATTACATTATACGTGTTTGTTAAACAAAGCCAGTTAATAGATTAATATAGTAGCTATTCTCTTTTCAAAACAGAAATACAATATGATTTTTTTAAATAAATTGCAAAATCTTTCTATGCTGTAATTTAAAATGGACAGGTTGTCCATTCCTGCGTTAAACTATAAAAAAGTGATGAGATGAAATGGAAACCAGGCAACCTGGCTGGCAGGGCCGCCATCAAGGGGTGACGGGTGATACCCATCCCAGCCCTTTAAAAAAAATAAAAAGTTAAAATTTAAAAAAATAAAAAAAATAGTGCAGGCAAATGGGGCATCTTCCAGGGTCCACTCATTCCTGGAAGCCCATGGAGGCTGCCCCATGAGCCTCCGGGCAGAGGCAGTTCTTTGCAGCTCAGTGCAGTGATCTTTTTTTTTGGTCAAAGCACAGAGATGCATGTAGCAGATTAGTTAAACAGTTAAACAGTGTGTGTGTATGTCAGTGTGAGTGAGTGTGTGTGTGTATGTCAGTGTGGGTGAGTGTGTGTGTGTGTGTGTCAGTGTGGGTGAGTGTGTGTGTGTGTGTATGTGAGTGACAGACTGTCTGTATTTGTGTGGGAGGGAGTGTGGGGATAAAGGGGTTAACTTCTGTGACACTGAATATATCTGTCTAGCCACGCAAGGGGTTAACGCCTCTGACACTGCCTAAATCTGTCTAGCAACCCAAGGGGGTTAACTCCTCTGACACTGCCTAGATCTGTCTAGCCATCCAGGGGTTAACTCATCTGACACTGCCTATTTATGTCTAGCCATCCAGGGGTTAACTCCTCTGACACTGACTATATCTGTTTGGATTTTGTTACAGGTCACTGGTCACATTAGGTGCCCCCCCCCCCCCTTTGATAGTTTATAAATTAATATGTGACAAACACCGGATGCGCGTTTATAAATTAATATGTGACACGCACCAATGGCGGCCCTGCTGGCTGGTACTTGTCCATCGCACTGGGCTTCCCCTCAGGGCTGGAGAACCAATATCCTTCTGCTGAAGGTTGATCACAGTGCCCTTTCAAACACACAGCACACCTGCTTGGCAGGGACAAGAAGAACTCACTTTATTGGAAGGAATCTGTCCTTATATACACATCACAGGGACAAACTAGATTAAAGACGCAAACTAATCAAAAACACAGTACTCACTCAGGAATCTACTCCCAAAAGGTTAACATATATATATATATAGATCTACACAGCGTCAAACATTAGCAAGGTCACCTGCCCCATGTTGTACAGATTAGTAGTATGGACCACATAACAGAACTTTCTGTTACAAGATATAATTCAGGTCATTGAGTAGAGCATGCAGTTTACTGAATAATCCCCCGATTTAAATAAAGTAAGAAGATGTAATGATGACCAAATGTTATTGTCTTTGTACGATGGGATAACACACATTTATGATATATTGTTTAACTGAATATTAATTATGCAGCATATAGTGCTATATTTCACTGTTAATTTCCATTACCAATGAACATTAACAGGTGGAAATAGCCAAATCATATGTGCTGCCCATAGAATAAATCCAAGTTTAATGTAGAAATTGGTTGATCAGCTAATGGTTTGGTTTCATTGTGCTATTTCCCAATCACTGAACATTACATTACATTAACATTTATTTATATAGCGCCAACAATTTACGTAGCACTAGATACGGAGCTTAGAAGGGAACTACATACTAAGTTAGACAAACTAGAACAGACTGGTACGTGAGGTAGAGAGCCCTGCTTTCAAGCTTACAATCTAGGGGGAATAGGGTACATGAAACACAAAAGAGAGTGAAGAGGACAGAAGGAATGTAGTTGTAGTAACAGAAATGTGGATGGTTGGCACTAGGTGAGTTTGGCTAAAGATTAATTATGTGCCTTCTAGCTGGATCAGTTGTAAGCTACCTGATATTAACAGTGACTGAGGACATCGAGAGCTAGGATTAGGTAGAGGTATATTAACCGGTATGCTAGTTGGATGGGTAGTAAGCTTCATTAAAGAGATGAGTTTTGAGGGACTTTTTAAAGTTTGAAAAGGAAGGAGAGAGCTGGATGCTCTGCAGAAGGGATTTCCAAAGAGAGGGGAAAGCTAGGGCAAAATCTTGGAGGCACGAGTGGTAAGAGGTGATCAGGTAGGAGGAGAGCTATAGTCCCATTGAGGAGCGCAGAGGTCATGCAGAGAAGTATCGGTTCACGAGGGAGGCAATATACGGAGGGGCCGAGGAGTGGAGGGCTTTGTAGGTTAAAGACAGAATTTTAAATTTGATAGTAGATCCGATGGGGAGCCAGTGGAGGGCATTGCAGAGGGGAGCTGCTGAATCAGACCGACGAGCAAGAAAGATGAGTCTGGCAGCTGTATTTTGATTAGATTGCAGTTGAGAAAGATGAGCCAGAAGTAGTCCAGGCAGAAGGCTGTTACAGTAGTCAAGGCGAGAGATCACAAGCGAGTGCTCTAGGCTAAAGACGGAATATGAGGAACGAAGAAGAACATGATTTCATTCTCAGATTTCAGCAATTTATGTTTTGGAATATTCTTATTTTGTGATCATTTTTCATATTATATACACAATTTTCTGGTTTTCAATTACTCACATGCATGGCGAATTTGTTTAATCTGTCATATAGTATTATTTTTAATGTTTATCCAGAAAATGTCAGTAAAACTTATTTTTTGAATTGAAATAGTACATCTAAAGACTTATTTTATTTATGCACCATTTAAGCTGTAAATCAACATTTTGGTATTCGAGGTGACTACTTTCTGATGTGAGTGCTGATGTATTTATCATGTTTTTAGCATGCTGTACAAGAATGTATTGTTTAATTAATGTCCCATTGCCTTTAGTGCTGAGATTAGTTGAGCACATTCAGTTTATTAATATAGATGGTGTAACATTTTTTATTATTTTGTTAATAATGCTACTAATAATAATAATATTAGTAGAAGTATTCCAATTCTATTAAAACAGCTTTTTTGGGACATTTTCTTTCACTGTGTTTGTGTTTGGAAGATGTGGGGAATCTGTGTACCAGATGAAAGCTTAATGAGGTCACCTAACCTTCAATTCTCAGAGCTAATCCTGTGGTTGATTGAGGTGCTGGCTCGAGTTTTCTGTTTTATCTGACCACCTTTATCAGGTCCCAGCTTTCTCGGGTAGCAGATGGCCTGCGTTCAAGTCCTGTAACATTCAAACCCAGAAAGAGTGTAAAATGTTTAATTAATGAAATCTCTTCTATATTTGATGGTGTAGATAAAATAGATCACTGCAAACAAGATTATAAAGGAAGTGAATATTTTCTTTAATAGACTAAAAGACCTACAGATAAAAATATTTTACAAATAACCAAGTGTAATCATTGTATTTGATTTTTAGGAGACTTATTTATTTAGTACTACAAAAAAAATTGTATCGCCTATATTTTTATGGTGTGCAAAAACAAGAGATTGTACTTGGACTTTTCACTCTGAATATTAATGGTGTTTAAGTTATTAAATGCTCTATAAATACTGAGTTAGTTATATAGCATGTATCTTTATATAAAACAGACTGATAAGTTGAATACACACAAAATATATGAAGCCTTATTGTTGTGATCTGTTTATTCCATTTTATTATTTGCAAAATGGGGAATAAACTGTTTAAAAAGAGAGAAAACCAAATGATTTCCTTTTAATGAGACAGAAGGTCCCTAACTGTGGACCATTCAAAATATATTATCTCCTAGTCTTTGTAAAAGAAAACAAATGCAAAGAATATGGAGCTACCACTGTATGGAGCATAACTCTATGACTGCAAAGAGAGAAGATCCAACAACCATCGCTCTCTGTGATTATTGTACACAACCAATTACTGGAGGGAGATCATCTTCCTGGCTGGAGGTTTGTCCGGAGTCATATACACCGCACATCAATCTGCACTGCCAAGTTATGGAGAACAATCTTCTTGACAGGGCAGTCTTGATGCCATAGTCACAATTGATAAATATGTTTAAATGGTTTCTGAACCATGCTCCATATGAACATTGTTCAATAGTCTTTTTAAACATACCAAAGATAACAAAAAAGCTTAAAATCTGTGTTAAAAACTGACAGAAGGGCTAAATACCATTTGAAAGAACAGCTTTACACAACAGACATTTTACCTGTGTCAAGGCACTGCCCTCATCCATGTCTTCCATAATTCTTTGATGTCTACCCATAACACTTGAGCGAACTACAGTTCCTTTAAAACAGAATGATCATTTTTCTTATGTGTTCAGCAAGTGTAGTTGTGTTAAATCGCTGCTGGATCACATTGACATTAAACATTCAGTTCTGTTTAAAATATATTGACACTGTGATGACATTTGACACTCAATTCAAAATGGTGCAAAGCTGTTCTGTCGCACTCAAATATCTGGACGTACAAATTTCCTCTTAGCAAAATGCACATGAATATACTTTTCAACAAAAACATGATATGACAGACCAGTACTTGAACAATGGAATGCTCTTCCTTGATATGTGTTATGATCAGACAGTGGTTCATTATATTTTCTATGTCTTGACATATTTACTTCTGGTCATATTTATAATTACATCTGTAGAGGGTCCGCGTTCTTTATGTCATTAACATGATTCATTCTGAAGCTATCTTGTTTTAATTTAAAATGACTATCCGCATGACTTATTTAATTCAACATTAGTTACTGCTAAATGTTATTATCATTGATTCAGAAAGTGGGTCTGCAAATTAATTTGTTAATTAAGATCCCCCTTATTGCAGGGAAAAATGCAGCAGAAATACTTTAGATTAACAAGGATTACAAATGATTACAAACAATCATCTAGCCATTAGCAGAAATCTGGTTTATGACCCTTCATATAATTACATTTATTTCAGTAAAATCAGCAAGCAAAACTAAAGGAAAATAGTTGTTTTCATCCAGGCTTCAATTGAAGCGGATGTTCTACATTATCAATATTTTCTTAAATATTTCAGATACATACCCCAGAAACAATATAATAGTCAACAAACTTTTAGAAATGTTTACATTTTTTATTTTCTTTAGTGTATAAATACAGTGTACAAACTAATCTCTCTAGTGTAGATTACAACACTAACAACTGAGGGCAATACACAATATTTTATAGAACATAAGCCACTCCAAGATTCATGCACCCTGCCACAATGCCTGTTATCCCTAAACCATTTGACTCCAACTGTTCACCACAGCCTCCTCTGCGACTCCAAAATTCATACACTTTACAACATCACCCAAAATATATGATAATATCCCTTAACCATCTGACTACAGCTGTTGTTGAGGCACAACAATTGTGCTTTTGTTTTAAATTCCCCAAATTTTTTTGGAGATTCCAGGAGCTACTTTTAATGATGTCCTACAAACCAAGTAAAGAATACAGTTCAATTATAGGAGGTCATGTAAATTAAATCCACTGGTGGAAGAAGTTCCAATAGAGTGCAGCTATTTTATAATGGAGATGTATGGAGTAAGCGGTGGATTGATCATGTTGTGTGTTGTGCAGATGATGATCCATAAGAAATTGGACCATTTAGGGTGCAATATAATACGGATTCATTAAGATTGTCTGTGTCCTTCTGAAGTTCAAGATACTAGTAGTACAGTGGTGGTAACTATGCTATTTGAATGCAACTGCCTTTTTAGTAACTATGTTACTGTTCAATTCTGTTTATCCCATGTTATTTCTGTATTGATATTACTATTTGCATTATATGTATTGTGTAACGTTCTTGTTAATCCCTTGCTGCCGTACCACAATTTTGTGTCCCTGCCCCTGATCACAAACTGATCGACGGTTAGGGACAGAGACACAGAGACCTAACCACTTAATGTGGCCTCATAATGACACTCATCACATGTGGGGGGGAGGGGGGCTGGGTGGTTTAATACGACATTCTATGCCGGCATAGAAAATACTACCGGCAGGAGGGGGTTATAAAAGTTTATAAATACATATTGCTATGTGCATTTTTTTCTTTGTAAAATAACCAATGAAATATATTTGTATTTCATACAGCATAAAACAGTTAACACATAAGTGTGAAAATTAACAGTTAAATCATTAGTGTGATAGTTAACAGTACCACTGGTATCACTGCAAATATAGATTTTCTGGCCAACTAATTTTGTAAATACAAAGTAGGAAAACATAATTCCTTGATTTCCCTTTAGTTTATCTTTCTCAATTTAAGTGCATCCCATTTAATTATGTAATGTGTTAGTCTTCACAACTATGATTAACTTTGTGTGATCAAGTATGCCCATTTTATGCATAAATTGAAAATCTTTAATGAGATTACCCTGAAGCCATCTCTTTCATTTACTGAGATGCACAGTCACAATTCAGGCAGGTTTATCAGATATGTATTTGGCAAGCTGTTTGTTGAAGTACATTGCACATTATCATTCTAGTTTCTAAACACAGACCTGGTAACTATTTGCAGGTTAACCTTCTCAGAGGAATGGGGAAAGACATTCGACACGCAAATATTAGATTCTCATTAAACTTTCCAGATGCAGTGTATAATCTGCACGTGATAAGATTACAATGAATTATTTGTATGATGAACAATGCAATGTGAAAGGCTGCCAACACTTGTTGTATTGTTATGGACTTATAGAATCAAACTTTAAGCCCTCTTCAACCAAGGGGAATTAAAGGTTAAGAAAACATATATCCAAAGAGATCAATCCACTTTATGTTATTTTATCATGAAAGCATTGGAAGACACATTTAATTTCTTCAGAAGTATTCCATATAGAGGAAGGTCATCTAGTGCATTATTTTAACAATTAGAGGTCAGAGATTTATTGCTAGTTTGATATGTATTAATTTAAAACTAACTTTCCTTAGTGGCCCATTTGTGTCGAAAAAAGAAGTGTTAAAGTGAAGGCAGAGCATGATTATTTTTAATCAGGTATATTTCCAGTCAGAGTATTCATGTGTGATTACCTGTCATACATGTATATCGTCCATATATAAATGAAGTTAGAAGCGTTAGAATACGGTTCTCCGTAGCACTGTGCATTTTATAAATGATAGAGTCCCATTTAAACATAAGCATTATTTCATCTATACATTATGCTAGACAAATGATGTTGAAAATACATTTTTGTTTACCACTTCTAACCTTCCCTGACGTGTGGCTTCAAACTGCAGGGAAGTGATGGGTATACATGCAATGAAATCCAGACATGATTTATGTCCCACAGCCATTGAGTACATGTTAATCCAGCTACAAACATCCTCGCCAAAACTTACCCTATATTTCTACCACACCCTGGAAACCATCACAAACTATACCAGTGTTTAAATAACAAAAGAGAAAACAACCCTTATAAATAAATATATTTAAATAATTGTGAAGCATTTAATGCTGTAGTTTTATGAAACGACAAAAGCCCACCCATCTCTTCAAGATACCTCCATTGGGTCGGAAAAAAATAAATGACACAGCATTGGAACATAACTTGTCCATTCATCCTAAATGAATATCTGCAATAAGATGGAGTCTTTATTCTTCACCCAATTAGTCCCAGTTAAATAGGGTGCTCATATTGAACACTGTTTATTTTTGGCTCCTGTTAAATTTCAAAAGGGAGTGTATTCCTTATTTAATTCTAAAGCGCAATATCTTTTTGTAACAGAACATTTTTGGTTTGCCCGAGATATCCATATTTGGGTAAATGATGAACTTAAACAAAATGGCCCACTCGTCTCTAATCTAAACACATCACATCCAGCTGAGAAAGACGGTATTTTATCTATGTATAGTCATGCTATAAGCTGGGCAGATGTGGAGTAATCACATTTCAAGAGCCTATCAAGCATATTTCTGAAACCAAATGTGTGCTGTAGCAGCAAATCTTGTGATTGTTGGAATAGGTTCAATATTCATTTTTCTATGCTTACCATTCAAACTAATAACCAAGAGCTTAGAGTATAATATGACTGAAATATAGCTATTCAAATAGGCTTTGTGTATAAATGTTATTTAAATGATATTCTATTCAGGCTTATATTTTCTTACCTTTCTTCAAAAATTGCAGATAACAGACAAGTTATTAAATATCCTTTAGCTGCTATTAGAGTCTAGTGAATGTCATCCTAAAAAACAGTCAGCTTCCACAGTGGAAAAATTGCAATTGATCTTACAATAGCACATTCAATTCTTAAGGATAACAAAGTGGTTTAAAATAAATCTTACAGCTAAAGTAAAACATTAAATATGTCTTAGTTGATAACCCTAAGTCTCCTTTTTTTTTTTTAGAATTATTATTATTAAATAAAAAAGTGATCAAGGCCTGTGCCCAAAAGACAATTAAAGCATAACATCTAACCTCTAAGTTGTACTATATTAGACGCATTCCATAAGACTGTATTTTATATTGGATTTAATACAAAAATGATATGTGATACAGTGGTAATAAAACAGCTTTGAAAGCCTAGGCTGAGCTTTTACTATAATACGAATTGGAAAACTGAACAAAATTATATTTATGGGCTTATGTCAAGTCAACTGGAAGCTGGTTAAATTACATAGACAATGCTAGCAAGAAAGAATTGAGGTTGCAAGTAGTGTGGATATTTTTTTTTTTTTTTTTAAAAAGCTGTTTCATATAATATATTTTTATAGAACTGCTCTTTCCAGTTGAATATTTGACATCTTCATCTACTGTGACTATCACGTTCTCTCTAGCTCTCTTTTAGTGTTCTTTTCAGTCAAAACTCTGAGTTTGTGAGTGAACCCTAAACTTTGAAATGAATGTGAACTTCCTAGGTACTGCTGAGGTAAATCATTATTTACATTCGCTGACAAGAATGTCCTGTTCCCTGTACCCTTTTCTTTATTTTCCCTGTTCTGATATAATATTGAGCATCTCGCCACATGATACTTTAAAATCCATGGAAAGATGTCAGACTGCATGCTGGAAACGCTGAAGATTGCTTAGTATTTTACTTCTTGTGGGGGGGAAAAACATGACAGAGCATTCATGGTAGACACGAAGGACATTTGAGGTGAGATTTCAAGGGAACAATAAAATTGCACGATTCAGTAAATGAAAATGCCTCTCAGTCTTTGATACTGCTGGCATTGTTATCACACTTCTGCGTTCAGAATAAGCCAGAAATTCAAAATTTGGGTAAAATAATCACATGTTCTTCTCTATTCTCTGATTCTTCTGATGTGGACGCCCTAAATACTAACCAAACAGTTTATTCTCCAACCTGCCTATCCTTCCAACTTAACTATTTTAGTCAGATTGTTTGCCATTCCCTTTCTGGTTCACCTTACAGCACTGTTTTGTGAATAGACCCTTCTATGTTTTACTCAAGTTACAAAAAATAGACTCCAGTACACGTCATTACTGTGTCTTTCATGATTTGTTTTTTTTAGAACTAATAAATATGCTTTGTGCTTTTTCATTAAAAGCAAATGGCTTAAAGGGACTGTATGACATAAACATTACTTTTACTTTGAAAATGATCTATACATTGTGTTAGTATAATTGCAAGCAAATGCTTCATTAGGAGAAAAATGTGTCTTAAATTTGTCTGTGGAGTCTCCTCATGTGTGGCTTCATATGCAAATGTACTGTTTTTCTATGGGAAATGTGCAATTTAGCATCTTTAGTCACAGGTGATGTCATAAACTGGAGACTCAACCGACACATTCACAATTCTGCTAACACAATCATTTTCATTCTCTACAGTCACAGTGAGAGACCCAATATGATGTACACATAACACGGGGTCCTGTGCTTTATCTGTTAATATGTTCAGTCATTAAATAGGGTTTATCAAACCTTGTCTTTAAATGTAATGTTTGCACCTATTTCTCCTTTGTTTTTTCAAGATGCATGTGATATTTGTAAAACCTTTTTGTAACTAATGTATTTTATGAACAGTAAGGGGAGAGCCAGTCTTTCATTATTGGGAGGGATTGAGCTAATGATTTAATTCTATAGTTTCCCCTACATATATCTTGTGCCTACGTCTCCCTTTAGAGCCTATGAGTATGAGCCCAGAGGCACAAAACGCATAAGGCTAGGATGCTGGTGGTCTATTTCCTGTGATCTGCCCTTTCACATGTGACTATAAAGGCATCTTCTTACCTTTTGTGGTCTCTCTGCCATTCTTTCTCCTGTTTAATCTAATACATGGGGCTGGGGACTGGAAAATGTTCCCTGACCCCTCTATTAAAAACAGAGCTGGGAGCTGCCAAAATGCGTGGGTCAGGGCATACAACCCAGGCCCCCTGCTATAATTAATGGGAAAGAGCTCCCAGTCCCTTAAAAAATATGTTATTGGGACAGGGCTAAATGCCCTGGCACCCATACAATAAAAACATTACCCCTTTGAGTCTGGGGGCTAGGCAAATTTCCCCAGGCCCCATGATGGCTGAACTGAGACACTTTTTGGGGTCACATCATGGCATATTGTGTAGCTCATAAATCGGCTTCTGATGTGACCCCGATGTGCCCTGATTCATTCTGGACTTTGGGCCAATTACTTTGTGCTTATATTTTGTGCACCCCTATAGTAAAAGGAAAAACTGTAGCATTTTGAGTCAGACAAGCAAAAAGTAAATTGAACAAAACTAGACATTGGGCATAAATGTGAAGTTACTTAACATTTCTTCTTAAACTTAGGCGCAATCCCAAAGTGAATTTGTATTCAACTAAAAAAATCCTAGTCACTGGTTTTAACAATGCATGTGAGACACAAATGAGTTCCCATTTCTTTATAATACTGAAGCATGACTGCCTGAACTGAAAAGATAACTGAACACTTATAATTCAGAGCTGTTGCTTGGTATCATCCAATCTGGAACATTGCCAATCTCTAAGTAGAAGAATTGGTACAGTTTTCACTCAATACATATTGCTGAAAAATCATTTAGACAATATGGAGCAAGTTCTTTAAGGGTTCTACATTTACATACTATTTTTGTTGAAAATATTTAGCATTTTTATACAACATTTTTTTATAAAAAGTATTGTGAGGAATGATAATAATGTGAAAAGTCCACATACTTTATTGAGGTATAATTACTATTATATTCGGTGACAAAGAGCAAAACAGAATTACACATTTTGAAACTTGTTGATTATGTTTATACCTGCAAAGAACCCAAAACTGTGTCCTGGGTATATTGTGGGGTGATACAAATGGGACATTGGGTGACATTATGAAAGTTTGCATAACCCCGCAAGATTGAGTTCCAGCCTATGCAGTTCGGGTACCTGGTGCCTCTACCTCTCTTGTGTGTAGGCATCAGTCATGCTGAGACAGTAACAAATTTGACGGGACAGGATATTTTGAAAAAATATTAATTTCTCTATTTTCATCGGGGAAATTTTCTTGATATAGCTCCTAAAACATGGTTTTATGACATATACAAATATATAAAAAAGTGTACTTTTAGCTACTATTATTATTCCTTGTCCAGAGATTGACTTTTGCCACTTTTACCTTGTAAATGCATAAATATAAATGTGTGTGTGTTATGTATCCCTTATCCAGAAATACATTATCCAAATTAATCCGTTATCCAAATTTTGTTGCAGATTTTGCCACAAGTTTCAAATTCTACACACACCTGTCAGAATGTAAGCAAACAAGAGTTTATTCAGTTCCCAGTCCCCTGATCCTGCATTACAACCTTTCCATGCATGCTCAGATTCCCCCACACAAACATGCCAATACAATGGCTTGTGTGCAGGCCTGACATGAGCAGGTTCCCAACGATGCCTCACATCAGAGCTACATTATTTGCATTGACACTACAGTAATTTATGAGTGCTGAGAGCATTGACATATCTTTTTTTATAAACATTCTTCATTATTAAATTTTATCAAAAAGACAATCCATACACATAAAATATTTTTACATAACCGATTTGCTTAAGACAACCACATATTTACATCTGTTCCACCTTGGTTTACACACTAATAATCCAATAAACTGTGGCAATTTGTCCTATGAAGTCACAGATATAGTAACTCGTTACTCAAACGAGTTACTCAGACACTTACATCCATACATACATACTAGACATGTGCATTCGTTTTCGGACGAATGCATTTTCGGACGAAAATAGCATTTTCGTCCATTCGTCCGAAAAACGAATAACGAAAATTTTAACTAACAAAATCCGAATGAACGAATGGTTAATAAACGAAAATCATTCGTTCATTCGTCCATTCGTGCTATTGGCATTCTAAACCGAAATAGAGTCGGTTTACAATACCAATAGCATTGTACTACATTCCATAAACCGACATGAATGACTTTCGGTTTATGGAATGCATGTAATGCTATTAGCTTCCTATAAACCGAAATTGAGTTCCCATTCATACGAATAGGTCAATTGACCTATTCGTATGAATGGGGACTCTTTCGGTTTATAGAAAGCCAATAGCAGCATGTATTCTATAAGCCGAAAGTCTTTAAAACAAACGACGTTCGGTTTATAGAATACATGTAATGCTATTGCTGTTCTATAAGCCGAAAGACATTCGGCTTATAGAACAGCAATAGCATTACATGCATTCTATAAACCGAACGTCGTTCGTTTTAAAGACTTTCGGCTTATAGAATACATGCTGCTATTGGCTTTCTATAAACCGAAAGAGTCCCCTGTATTATTGCGCAGGAGAATTTGCTCCAGAAATTTGTCAGAACACCGGCATTTAACTATACGGAGACAGAGTCTCCATTCATAAAATTATAAATGGAGACTTTGTCTCCGTATAGTTAAAAGCCGGCATTTAACTATACGGAGACAGAGTCTCCATTCATAAAATTATGAATGGAGACTTTGTCTCCGTGTAGTAAAATGCCCACAGCCTATAAACCGAACGTTCGGTTTATAGGCTGTCGGCTTATGGAATACATGTATTCCTATTGCTATTCTATAAACCGAACGTTCGGTTTATAGAATAGCCATAGGATTACATGTATTATATAAGCCGAAAGTCTATAAACCGAACGAGACAGTTAAAAATTATGAACGTTCGGTTTATAGGCTGTCGGCATTTTACTACACGGAGACAAAGTCTCCATTCATAATTTTATGAATGGAGACTCTGTCTCTTATTAGTTAAATGCCGACAGCCTATAAACCGAACGACTTTCGGTTTATAGACTTTCGGCTTATGTAATACATGTAAACCTATGGCTATTCTATAAACCGAAAGTCGTTCGGTTTATAGAATAGCAATAGGAATACATGTATTCCATAAGCCGACAGCCTATAAACCGAACGTTCGGTTTATAGGCTGTCGGCATTTTACTACACGGAGACAGAGTCTCCATTCATAAAATTATGAATGGAGACTTTGTCTCCGTGTAGTAAAATGCCCACAGCCTATAAACCGAACGTTCGGTTTATAGGCTGTCGGCATTTTACTACACGGAGACAAAGTCTCCATTCATAATTTTATGAATGGAGACTCTGTCTCTTATTAGTTAAATGCCGACAGCCTATAAACCGAACTACTTTCGGTTTATAGACTTTCGGCTTATGTAATACATGTAATCCTATGGCTATTCTATAAACCGAAAGTCGTTCGGTTTATAGAATAGCAATAGGATTACATGTATTCCATAAGCCGAAAGTCTATAAACCGAAAGTCGTTCGGTTTATAGACTTTCGGCTTATAGAATACAATTAATACTATTGCCTTTCTATGAACCGAACGAGAGCCCCATTCATAAGAATTTCTTATGAATGGGGCTCTCGTTCGGTTTATAGAAAGCCAATAGTATTACATTGTAAAATGTATTCTATAAAACGAACGAAAAAAATTAACGAAACGAAAATAATGAACGAATTTCGTCTGAAACGAATGCACTAATGAACGAAATTCGTTTTAGACGAAATAAATAACTTTTTCGTCCGAATGGACGAAAACGAAACGAAAATTTTCGTTTTGCACATGTCTAATACATACTTTGGTTGTATACTCAATGAATCTGTTCTGTCACCCTTATGGAGACCCCAAGGCCGACCGGGGGAGGGGAGGGGGGGGGGGGATTATGTCCAGCTCCATCTTTAAAGGACAAGACCTCAATCAACTCACATGGAATTTAGATGTAAATTAGCATTGACATATCTTACTGGTGAAAATGATCAGTTATCCAAAATGATCTGTTATCCAAAATATGTTGGACAAGGGATACTCACCTCTGTGTGTGTATATATACATAGATTGAGAATCCCTTATATAAAATGGTGTACTGTTTACACATTCGCACAAGCACACATACATTTACTAAAAGTACCATCAGCATTGTGGCAAAGGAGCATCATTCTGAGACACGCAAGATTAGAAGTCCTATCTCCCAAGATTCCAGCCAAATCTGGTATTGCAACACACTATTGGAGATGGAGGAAGATGCCTTAAACATTGATGTTTTTCCAAAGTACAAAATACAGGAAGGCTAAAAGCGGTAATACAACAAACAAGGGAGCGCAAAAACATGGAAAAGAAAAAGCAACAGATCATAGCATAATACTGTATGGTGTAACAGGAGATATATAATGAAGTTTATATGCACTCACAAACAGATGTTCTTAAAAGAGCCCATCAACAAATAACGACGATGATCCTCACTTTCATAATAGAAAACTTCTTTAATAAATCTATAAAAGATTAAAAAGCCAAGGGGGGAGTCCTTCATCAGAACATTTACCTCGGAGTGGTTGGAGTTGGATAATTGTGCGGAATGTGAATGCTTTGCAGCCAGCCTTAGGCAACATTAAGAAGTTTACTGCAGACCTAGAGCATACACTCTTAGATATTAAGCATTATGTGATTTTATTTCCAGGAAAGGAGTTCTTCTATGAGAATTTCACCTCCGGTGAGGGATATGGGTACATACAGCTATGACTGGTAATTTTAATTATCATAACAGTATTTATAATGAAGAAGTTGACCTGAAAATTCGATGTATTTTACCTATAACTAAACCAGCTTTTTTCCCCTAGAAGGCCAGCATTCCAGTAGCCTCATCACTGTTTTGATGGTACTATTTAATGACGCTACCAGTTGAGGCCCTGTGAGGAGTCTGTTTCTCAAACTAGGTACTCTAATGCACTTGTCCTCTGGCACCGGGGCCTCCCATACTTCTTTCTATTACGGTTAGAGACAGTTTGGACTATTCGGTGAAGGGAGTAGTGGACAGCGTTGTATGAGATCTTCAGTTTCTTGCATGGAATAGTCTTTGTTTCTCAGAACAGAATAGAGTTTCAGAAGTTATTTGTTTCTTGACATTCTGAGCCTGTAATTGAACCCACAAAAAATACACCAAAGCAGAGGCATGTACAAGGGAGAAAGAATCAAATATAGTGTAATACAGTACAAATATGGAGTGTCAGCTGATAATGTTTGGTTGTAACACTCACAAACAAAATAGGGTGTCATGCTCATCAATATGGGGAATCTTCTGAATTTATTTCACAATCTATAATCCGTTTTTTTGTGATTTGGAGTGCCCGAGGAGCACTTATCTGAGAGCTGCAGTATTATAGGAGGAGTATTGTTTTTATTTTATTAATAAAATTTACTGTTTCACCTGTGTTAGTGTTGTTTCTTCTGTATCACTTTCGAAACCACAAATGCTGATGCTCCAGATACTTAACTAGTCTAAAGAAAACCAGTTTTATTGGTTGTTTAATCAGCACAAGAGATTTAAGCTATCTCTAACACAATTGCAAAACACTGTTAAAATGATAAACTTGGATTGGCTAACACAAAGTGCCACTGGAACACATGAAAGATGGTTTATGAAAATGGGCCTCCGTGTGCCTGTGTAGATATTCCATTAAAAATCAGCCCTTTCCAGCTACAGTAGGTATTTACATTAACAAACTCTACGCTGTATTTCTGATCCATTTCTGACCCATTTGATGTTATTTTAATTTGCTTTTAATTCAAAAACAAGGACTTTTCTAAGTGACCTCAAACGACTAAGTCACATGGTCTGGGCATTAAATTGTAAATAGCAACACAAATACATGGTTACCTGGATAATGGCAATAGTCCATTGCAATAAGAGTTCAGCAGGCTGTAGTCTTCACTAAAACCTACCTTTCATTTACCAGGGGCTATTCACTAAAAGGTGAGTTGCAGGTGAGATTCGGTGTGTTGAGTTGAGATTTTAAACTTTTAATCTCCCCAATTTAATAATAACATTGTGCAGGGACAATGTTTGTGAGTTGGCGTAACAGGGTTTGTACCTGCACATGTATAGCGAAAATGGTGAGCTAAAATGTTCATTTCAACTCAACTCATCTTTTAGTGACTAGACCCCACAGTTATAGAATGCAATCCAAAAACAGTCAGCAGAACGTGTTTTGTCTGCTCAGAGCAATCTTAATCATAGGTTTGCGGTCAGCTGGCACACAAAGATATATATGTGTGTATAAGAGAGCCATTGTGTTTTGTATATTTAAGAAAAAGTACCTATTTAAAATGTGTTCGTAATTTAACACTTTTTCTGTAAAGTTTAAAATGAGAAGCTGTGTCTTTATCTTTTTAAGTGTTACCGCTTAATAAAGTGTCAAATGTGCAAGCTGTTTACATTTTTAAAAGACTTATGTTGTGCATGTGTAAAAAAAAAACTTCACATCAGATTCAAACTACTAATTAATTCATGTTAAAAATAGAAAACTTGCTAACAGTAATTAAACAGCCATAATTAAATTAGCTCTTTCCTAAGCCACTTTTTGATAGCACAGAGCCAAAGTTAAATCGTAGAAGCTTAAAGTATTTTCAAACAATTTATATGTAACATTAATGATCTGAATTATATTTGCTAGTATATTAAATGAACATACTCTATGCTGACTGCGGATTATTCTTTAGCAATCTCATATTACTGTAGTCAAGTAATATATTTTGGAATCCATTCTATTGCAGATATGTTACTAGGCCAGTAAATCTTAAATCAATTAAGTATAATCTATCATAAAACATATTTACTTCATGTGTTTTACTTACTATTTCTTCATTGAAAGACTTGTTGGCTTCTTCTTAATGATTAAAAATCAGCAGGGAATAAAATGCATAATATTCACAAAAATTTAAATATCCTTTACTTTTGACCTGAATAATATTTTTCACAGCACATCATCTTACCTATACCCTTAAGCTACATCTTTGCAACACATCTGAAATTTGCATAGATAAATTGATTGACAGGAAACTCATGTTGAATTTTCCTTTTTAGGCTGTAATTTGTTTGTAAATATTTATTTAACTTTTTTTTTTTTTTTTTTTTTTTTAACATTTATGTCCAAAACACATTTTCCAACTTTTACTTGAAAAATCATAATTCTACAGCCAATGAAAAAAACAGGAAAATGTATTCAAATATTTATCCTGATTTTTGGAATATATGTCTAGGTTTTTTTTAATCTTATTTGTGGAAATTATAAAAGAATTTTTTTCACATACATAGTACTTCAGGTGGTTTAGTTTTATTAACAGTAAAAAATGATAAGTACACATTAAAATTGTAAAAATAGGTGTGGTTCACTGTGGATCGACATATATAAAATGAAGGCTCTTCCTTTTAACCCATAAATAATTCGTACTGAGAGATTGAGGATGTTTTTGCAAAGTAAAGAAGATCGACAATATCTTTTGTAAAAATATATATGCAGTTCATTTGTGTTAAATGTAATAATGATAAACCATGTAAACCCTTTCAGGGAAATGGTACTCCCTGATGGCATTAGCCTCTTTAAGCAGGATAATGTACCCTGCCACAAAGCAAAATGGTTCAGGAGTGGTTTGAGGAAAACAATAACGAGTTCAAGGTGTTGGTGTGGGATGTGCTGGACAAACAAGTCTGATCCCTGGAGGCCTCATCTCACAGTTTTTAACCCCTTAGTGACAAGACATTTTCACCTTGACTTTCCCTTGGTGACACTGGCTGTTTTGACATTTCTAGGGTGTTTGTGTTTAGCTGTAATTTTTTTCTTTCTCACATACAGTACCCACACAAATTATATGTTGTTTTTATCGTCATAAGAAGGGCTTTCATTAGATACCATTATGTTCATCATATCTTATAATTTACTACAAAAAAAATCATAAAATATGATGAAAAATTAAAAAAAAAACACTTTTTCTAACTTTGACTTAAAATATAATTTACACAAATAAAATCATTAAAAAAGACCCCATCTAAATAGTTTCTAAATGTTCTCCCGAGTTCAAAAATATGCATGTTTCCATATTTTTCAGGTTTTTTTTGCGAGTAATGGGGCAAAAACCAAAAATAGTGTTTTTTGTTTTTTTCCTATATTGATCTTTTGACCCGAACCCAAAATTTAACCCCAACTCTAATCCTTATTATATCCCTTAATATTTTTTAACTTTAATTTAATTTTAACCCTATCCCTTATGCTAAAAAATATTTAATTTTAACCCTATAGGCTAATATAGCTAAATAACCTGTTTTTAATTAATTAAATATGTATTTTAAATATTTTCCATTGCAATGCTACTAAACTACCACTAGGGGCAGTCAAGTAGCATATTCAGAGCAACGGAAGTGAAGTTACTTTCACTTCCGAAGCTCAGACCGGCAGAGGGCTTAGCCATATTGACGGAGCAGCATGCTCCGTCAATATGGCTCCCCACGATCGCTCCGTGGGGCGATCGTGGGGGTCCCAAAATAGAAATTTCGGTGCTGGCTATTGCCTCGATGTCGAGGCAATAGACCAGCACTGTTAAAGCGGTTTTCGCGATCGTTGATCGCGAAAACCGCTTCATTCACTGCAGTACGTGCCAGGCACGTCCTTTGTCGTTAAGGGAGTTTCTCCCAGGACGTGCCTGACATGTCCTTTGTCGTCAAGGGGTTAAAAGTTAAAAAATCTCCTGCTAACATTTTGGTGCAAGATACCAAAGAACACCTTCAGAGGTCTAGTGGAGACCATGCCTCGAGCTGGGCTGTTGGTGGCAATAAGAGGCCTACACAATTTTCGGCAGGTGGTCAAAATGTTATGGCTTATCAGCATACATAAAACATTGGTTACAATGCCTTATAGTATAAAAGGGCAATATACAATATAATAATAAAATATGTACAAGAAAGTCCAGTAAAAGAAATACAACCAGGAAAAGTTAAAATGTAATTTTATCAAACTATTTATAGACACAGCTATGTTTAATATCTTCTCAATACAGGGAGACACTCCCTTAACAACTCTCCCTCAGCAGCATAGGATATGCATGGCATTCCGTGCAGTTCTGATTGCAGTATGCCTGGCATACTAAGTATTGTCTGTTGCAATGTAATTTGTAAACAGCAGTCACTAGAGTCAGAGATAGCATCTCTGGTATCTGCAATTAATCTTTCGCTAAAAACAATTCCCAGCATGTATCTATTTCTTGAACCTCTATCAGCTACTAGATGTATCTGGATTCCAGTCTACCTTTAAAAACCAATGTTTTGCATAGCATATGATGTTAGTGCATATGTTACATAGCAAAACAAATGGATCGGCACTCAGACGTCATGCAAGGCGGATACAAAAGCTTGACACGTTTCGGGCTTCAACTAGCCCTTACTCATAAGCTGTATACATGTGCTCTGAACAGTGGATTTAAATAGTGCTCTGACGTCACACGAGCAACTCTCTTGATACTTAACCGTTTGTTATGAGTGCCCAATCAGTATTTTCAACAGAGAGATGGAGCTGCTTTAGATACAAGCTCATATAAATAGTGAAAAATACTGTGCTGCGAATTACATTTATAGTGGTGACAATAACGATTTTAAAAAAATATATGTTGTGTGTGATAGTATGTTGTGTATGATACTTGTTCTATAAACATTCATAACAGTGCAATATTGAAAAGGGAAAAGCAAAAAGAAAAGTTAATAGACATTCATTAAAAACACATGATGAATATTGAGAGGAGAAATAACATACATATTAGCCTTTCTTATAGAGTATCAGTATATTTCTGGAGATCCGGACTCCAGTACTGTGTACAATACTATACTACAAGTGTGGCCTCACCAGTGTTCTGTCTAACCGCATAGATTTTGCTAACATTTCCACCTACTCTATTACATTATCTACTGATCTTTAAGTACTTTAATTACTCCTAAATCTCTTTCCTCAGATGTGGAGTTTAGGAATGTATCAACTATTTTATAAGTTCAAGGTGCATTATCTTGTACTTACCCACATTACATGGCAGTTGCCACGGCTCTCACCATTTTTCTACTTTACATAAATGATTTGCCATTTGACTTATATCTATAGGAACCTCAACCATGTTGCAAATCTTTGTGTCAAAATCAAAAAAGCCAATAAAGTTTAGTTTGGCATGATCTCCCTGATGATGTTTCTGATCTTGAAAACAATGTGACAATAATCCTATCCTTTAACATCCCTTACTCCAATATCACTAATAAAATATTAAAGAGAAAGGGTACAAATACAGATCCCTCAGGTATCCCACTGGTAACAAGACTTTGCTCTGAATATATTTCAACTGACTACAACCCTCTGTCGTCTATCACCTTCATTCAACTATATTGGAATTCAAACTCAAAGACTGTGGTTTATTGATAAATCTTCTGTGTGGGACAGTGTCAAAAGCCTTACTGACATCTAGGTAAGCAATGTGTACTGCACCACCCTGATTATTTAAGTCACCCACCCTTAAAAATAAATAAGATTCATTTGGCATGATCTCCCTTGTTATTTCTGATCTTGAAATCCATGTTATATATTTTAACATGGTTTCCATTGATTTCCCCACACTGATGTAATTTTTACTGGTATTATATCAGTTGTCTGACTCCTCCTTATTACATTTCGTGTGAATTGGTACAATATTGTCTTTTATTTTATTGGACTACTCATGTTACTAGTGATTGGCTAAATAAATCCGTTAATGGTTTTGTTAGTACACCACTAAGCTCTTTTAATAACTTTGGGTGTATTCCAAAATTTCCAATTGACTTGTCTTTCATTTATACAGCTGAAGTAAAACCTATTTAAACTCACGTTTGAAAAGACTCATTAGTCTTTTTTTCCTAACTGAGGTCCCATTCTTTCCTTTTCATCTATAAAAAATGAACAGAAATTATTCATTGAGGCAGTCTGCTAGACCTTTAATCTCTTCTACATACTAACATTACTAACTAATGCTTCTTTTACTTTCCATTTTCATCTATGTATCTGAAAAAGTCAATTTTATTGAGTGGGCTATTTTGTCTTCTGTTTGTGTATTGGAAGTTAAATAACATATTCAGAATAATATGGTGGTCATATGTGTTTGTAGCCTCCAATTGGGGGGTTAATGATTGTGGCTGCAAAGGTCACTGTAGTGACCATGCCTTCCACTCTAGTGGCCCATGAGATCCCTAAGACCAGTTGACTGCCTGCCCTAATAAAGCTGCTAGCTAAATATTATATTCATAGCAAAAACTTACTTTCAAATAAGTTATTGCCAAAGATATTTTGAATATGACAGATTAAGAAACTTAAACAGTTATGTTATTTTGTTATAATAAAAACATATGATTCTGTTAAATGTGATAAGACCTTATAGCCATGTATTTTTTCTTAATCTTCTTACAAACAAAAATGTATTGACACATACTGTACAAATCTGTAATTATAATTATGTTTTTGTTAATTGCTTGGAGACATGTTTTGAAGCATGCTCGGGCATCATACAAAAAACAAGAAACAATGGGAAAAAAACATAAGGAACTGTATGCTTCGCTTAGTGTAATTAAGAATGAAGCTTCAGACTTCAACCTCCTAATACTGAATGTGTAAATTGGATAGAGAGCTGAAAGAAAATGACAGCTGGAAAGGCAGCTTGTGGAACATTTTGACAGGGTCTGGCAGTGCCCTAGAATAGATATCACCAAATACAAAATGTTGTGAACAGCAAATTAATTCATTAGAAAAATTTTAGTAAGTTTTTTTATAAGTAATATAAAACCACCATACATAAAATACCTATACAATGGACAGAACACATTGAACTTTTTTATATTTATACTTTTATATTGCACAAGAACACAGTACAGATATATTATTAGAGGAAACTCTACTCTGTGCTATCTTACACAGCAGTTAAGGATGCCTGAGAATGACAATCCTTCAAGTGTCCAACTCTAATTAATAGTTTTCAAAAGAAAAAGGGACTTCCCCTAAATTATGGGAAGGAGAGGACCACTGGAAACAAACCATTTAACAGCTTGAAAGAAATAGTGATGAGAATGGCATATGCCAGAACCACCATTTTTGCTCTAAAAACAAGTGTTTTGTATAACACATGCTATTTCATATTAATTTACCCCAATAACATACTATTCTGACATCCTTTACTTTAATATTAGACATAGTTTATAATGTTTTTTTTAGAGTTGTGGTTGCTTGATCAAATATAGAAGGATTGGTCCACCTAATACAGCTTTTACGTTGTGAATGATAAGGAGAAGATGACCATATAATCAGTTTTCCAGATATCATCCAATTGCCTTCTTTTCATAATCTTGAGGGTCTCTGTAAGGAAGACACTGGAGATATGACTATCCAGTAGTATAAATGAAACAAAATAGAAAAGTGAAAAAGTGCGCTTTAACCAACACAACACAACAGGAAAGTGGATTACCCTTAAATATGAAGCAATCCGCTTGGTTTATGCATGGAGGGAAAAAAACTGAAAAAAAAAATTAATAATATAGTGCAGTATTTTAGTGCAAATACAGGGAATGTGACTGAAATATGAAAATACACTCACATATCCCTGAGCAGAATTCTGCTCAGTACAAAGTGCATCATGGGAGCCCACGTTGGGTAGGTGATCCAACAGTATCACAGAAGGTTGTTCCACAGTAATGAGAGAGCAGAAGAGAGACCGCGGTTATGTTGCAGTTATGAAGGATTTGGCATAGTTTTCCTCTGGCTGCGTGATATTACAGGAGTGAAACACTGGTAGATTGAGTTGCTGCTATTACCGTCACATCTTGGCGCAGTGTGTTTCTTGTCTTTTTAGTATAAATGAAAGCAGGCAGCTCAGCACTGTCAAGGTGAAAAGGATTTTATTCCGAAACCAATGGCAACATTTCGACCAAATAGGTCTTTCTCCAGCCATGACACACAAGTGAATGAAGTTCAAATTTATACAAAAAAATAAAGGTCAGTGGGCGTGTAACAATCAGAGTGGAAAATATTTGCTTGTAGCATTTAAAGTGACAGTGCACACAATATACCATTTAAATATAGACATCATGCGCCAGAACATGTATACGTTTTCAACTGTGCATATATATATATATATATATATATATATATATATATATATACACATACACATACACACACACATATATAACATATTCAGGATACATTTTAGGGGGAATAACTCCCATAGTGAAATAATATAAAGTGCAATATAATTCAATGTGAGATCATAAAAACAACACTATCTCCACTTTGGGTCAAATCTAAGCATGGTTAGGAAATTAGTTTGTAAAATGTATTTAATACAAGGAGATTCTATTGTGCAAATGTATAGTAGATGTTACCATATATATTTTATTTAAATTACACTCAGACAAGATCCAATAAATGCAGCTGTTCCCATAGAATCCAATAGTAAAATGTATGTGTATGTGCAAGGAAAAATACAAAAATACAATAATAAAAAGCATACAGGAGCAGCTGCATCCAAAGATGGAATATCTGAAATACAAAGAAAGAGATGAATACTGTTCCATCAAACAATTTTCATGGAAATTATAAGTATATAAACAATTCACAAATTTGTTATTATTTAACCATATTATGGTAACAGTAGTGGGAAGGTAATTCTATTATAGAAACGGCATAAGATCTATCTCTCTGTTTAACCCCTTGGGAAACATAGTGTCAAGCTCATGGTTCCACCATGCTTCTCTTTGTTTAAGGATCCTCTCCCTATTACAACCCTGTCTTGCCCTAGGTACCTGCTCAATAATACAGAATCTTAAGTCAGATATCCTATGTTTTGCTACCTCAAAATGCGAGGGTAGTGGTAAATCCAGTTTTTTGTAGTAATTGTAGACTTATGTGAACAAAGATAAATTCTAGCGCTAGAGCTATAACCAAGCTGAAAATGTACCATTTCTCTTTGTCTGGATGTTGAACTAGGGGCATGCTACACAACAAAGACAAGGAAAGTTGCCATATTTAGGCACCTTGTTGTATCTTTTCCTTAGTTGGGGCAAATTCTGTCTAACTAATTTGTCTCTCAGGGTCTTTCCATGTCTGTATGCCATCATAGGTGGCTTAAAAAAATATTTTACAACAGGACTGGCATCACACAAAATTCTCATAACACCGGAACTATGTGTTCTGTAATCAGAAACAAAGGCAAGCCTATTCTGAGTAGATTTTTCTTTTTTAATTAATACATCGGCCCTATCGATTTATTTTACCTGGTTACAGGTCCCATTCAATAAACTTAGTGGATAGTCTATTTCCTGGAACTTGGTTGCCATTTCACTTAATCTCAGATCTTGGACTTCCCTATCAGGAACGATTCTTTTAACGCGAATAAATTGGCTTTTAGGGAGTGAATGTAATAATTTCTTTGGATGTGCTGAATCATACCTCAATAAGTTATTTTTGTCTGTAGGTTTTACAAAATTTTTTAGAAGATAGCCCCTGGTTTATTCTATAGATTACAGTATCTAAAAAAATGATTTTTATATTTGTCATATGTCATTTGAAACTTAATATTATCTGAGAAAGAATTCAGGATCTCAAAAAACACTTTCAATGGGTCAAGTGAGCCTTCCCATACTGCCAGTACATCATCTATATGTCTATACCATAGTTTTATGTACTTCTTAAAGATCACATCTTGGTATATATGTTTCTCTTCAAGCATCCCCATGAAAATACTGGCATATGTGGTAGCCACATTCGAACCCATAGCAGTACCACATATTTGTGCAACAAATTTGCCATTAAAGGAAAATAGGTTTCATAAAGCACATCTTATCCTAATTTTATTCCTGCTAGTTCCATAGCATTAATACCTTCTCTATGGGGAATAGATGTGTCTAGACTTATGACATCAAAGGTAACTAAATACGTTTCATCAGTGGTTTGGATGTCTGCAATTTTATGTAATAGATCTGTCGTGTCTAGTAAATATGAAGGAATTTGTGGAAGAAAGGGATGAAATATTTGGTCCAGAAAGATTGACAGTGGACTGAGCATTGAATCTATACCAGCAACTTTGGGACGTCCTGGAGGCTGTGTTAGTGATTGATGCACTTTTGGCAAAGTATACAGAACTGGAGTTAGAGGGAAATCTTTGGTCAGTATCATGTCAATGATATTATTTTGTAAAACATCCTCCAATAATAGTTGTATTTTCTTTTAATCAATGGGAGGGGATCACCTATATGTACTTACATCATTTAGCTGTCTCACAACATTATGATAATCATTAATAACCACAAGTAAGCCCCCCTTAACTGCCGGTTTGAAAATTACTTCTTTGTTTGTTGCTAGGTCTGTAAAGTCCTTTCTATCTGTCCTAGACAAAATGACTACACATCATAATCTGAGACACTTCATTTTCTACAAGATTAATAAACGTTTCTATAGGAGCATCACTCATTGGAGGTATAAACACACTCTTGTTTTGTAAACCATAATTTTTTAGCTCAAACGTAGCATTTGTTCTCACAGAGTTAACCCTATTTGTATTGATCACAACTTTAAAAATAAAGACTTTTAACTTTTAAAGTAAATAAATCAGCTTTGAGAGTAAATGGGTTAACAGAATCAGTAGGACAGAAAGATAAGCCTTTAGCATGTACCTTTTGTTGAGAATAATCTAAGTCCAGTCCAGACAGATTATAGACTAGAGATGGGCAAAACGAAAATTTTCATTTCGTCCATTTGGCCAAAATTTTTATTTATTTCGTCCAAAACGAATTTCGTCCGAATGCTGCATTCGTTTCAGACGAAATTCGTTCATTATTTTCATTTCGTTATATTCATTCGTACGAATGGAAAATAATTCACCTATTGAAATTCGGTTGAAAGAGTCGATTAATACGAATTTCATACGAATTTCATACGAATTTCATTCAAATTATATTCATCCTCTGCCTTATGCTATTGAGCTGTTGAAATTCGTCTCTTTCTTTTATCCGAATTCCCCAACCTTATACTATGTATTGATGAACATAGGTGTAATGTTCATTCATTCGAATTGAATGGTGAAATGAATGCAGCAATGGACAAAAATGGCCTCACTTCAATAGTATAAGGTTGGAGAATTCGGTTGCATTTTTGCATTTTTGAATTTCATCCCTTACCTATGCTATTGAGCTGTTGACATTTGGCTCTAAGTGGTTGTGAAATTCGGATATAGAAGCTTTTTGTTGAAATCAAACAGATAGAAACATAGAAAGTCAAATTTTAGTGGTGTAGATGTAAAACCAAAAGAATGATAAAATAATATTAATAAAAGTGTATAAAAAATATTTGATATGTTGCATATTAAAAAAAAAAAAAACCTGCAGTTTATATAATATTCACAATTGACCGTTTCACACGTTATTTGTTGGCGTTAAAGGGCCAGTAACCTATATTAAGGCTACTTTGTACTTAAGTTTGAAATTCCTGTCTCAAATAACTATAGTTTCTCTTTTGGAGTATACCCATTAGTGACCCCTTAAGATATATGGTTCATGCATGCATTGACCGTATCCCTGGGAGGTATATTGACAGTGCCACCAAGCATGCGCGGTTGCGCTCTCACACAACCAGGCAGCACTGCGCATGTGCAGTATTCAGTCTCCAGTGTCCCAGACACCAGAGAACAGATGAAGAACATGGTGTTGTAGTTTTGATTTCCGCTGTTTTGACAAATTCTACCTCTCTTCCGAAAAGTGGAACAGCGGTAGAACTCGATGGGACAGTGTGACAAACCTCCAAAACTGTTAAAGCATGTTACTGGTATATTACGCCATTAAGTCAGGGTAACTCCTAAGGCATGCATTAACCCTTAAAGAACCAGGTATTTTCCAGGGCTAATGACCAGAGGCGATTTTTCCATTTTGAAACGTGGTTGATTAAACTTGGTTTTCCTCTCTCTCATTTAATGCACCCATACAAGTTATATATTATAATTTATTTTCTTTGCATGGATACCATGTACATATAAATGATCTACAACTTAGGATTCAAAAATACATATAAAAGGGGAGACATTTAAAGTTTGCTCTGGTCAGAATCACAGCACAGGCCTGCAGGAGTTAACTGTAATTAAATTAACACATGAAAGGAATATTAGTAATATAGTAAAATTGCAAAAAATAAAAATTATAAGAAAAAACTAAATGAGGGCTATAAACTTGGAAGGAAACGGATCACAGTAAAAAGCAACTGTGATCAGCAGGGGAAGGGTTACATTTTTTTAAAACAGGAAATTAGTTTGTTATTTTCCTTTCACTGTCCATTCACTGTCATTCTCTCTCTGTACTTCATCAGTATGTGAAGTGCAGCGAGTGAATTGGAGGCAAAGTCAGTGTATATAAGCATATAATATATATTGCATTATTAAGTATTTTGATAATTATGGCTATGAAATTTAAACAATTTTTTTTATAAGTCTTACACGTTTTTTAAAAAAAAGTTTACAAAATTCACATTCATAATTATCAAAAGGCTTAGTAACACATTATACAAAATGGACAAATACAGACAGGATTAGGCCGGATCCTGATGAAGCCCAATTGACGGGTGAAATGCGTTATCAGGCACAGCTCATTGGGGCTGAAGCTTATGTGGAGTACCTGCCAGTCGGGATCTCAATTTTGTTACCTGTTTCCAGACACTGAAGTGTAAGATATTTTATGCATTTTTTTTATTAAATTGATTTATACAATACTGATATCTTCTCATTATTTGGAGGTCACAGAAAAACAGAGACCCAAGAAGAAGAATCAACAGTACTGTACATTGTTTGTCCCATGTGTATGGACTATAATGTGAGTGCTGTATACATATGTTTTGCATCATTTTCTGTATTTGTCCACAATATATGAACATTGCTGCTATATTGGTCACTTTAAAAGCACTTTAGCGCACTGTCACTTTCTTTGTGTCTTTCCTGTATTTCTTTTGTTGGCACTAAGGGATAGTTTCCAGACAGTTTGCTGCTTGTGTGAATTTTAACTTAGCGCCACTAACTTCACAACCTCACTAACCCTCATTGACCTTTATGTTTTGTATAAATATGAACTTCAATCACTTGTTTGTTATGGCTGGAGAAAGACCTATTTGGTTGAAACGTTGCCATTTGTTCCGGAATAAACTCCTTTTTACTTTACAGTGCTGTGCTGCCTGCTTTCATTTATATTTGGGAGAACTGGTGGAGCCTCTGGCTCTGGCGCTGTATCATCTAACGGTGCTGCTTCTGCCACATCTACTGATTATCGAGTACTATAGTGAGGATATAGCGTGGTAGAATTTTTTTTTAATTAATCAAATATATTGATACACTTGAGGTTAGTGGTAGCTAATAAATACCAGCTTCATTAAAATTGTAGTTAAATATATATTAATAAGTGTTCATTATTTGTAGTGTTACTACAAATCGAGATATTCCATGAGTCTCATGGTACCAGGTAAAAAGGCAACATTTGGTGCTATGGGAATCAAGAAGCATTTTTGAACATAAGGGAAAAAGCATAAAAAAAAGAACATATCAAAAATGGTGCCAGTTTATTCGACTTAATAATAAGATGACCTGATAAGATGCATAATTTGCTAGCCATCAAAAATTAAGCCTGTAATTTCATTGCTATGAAGCTCTAAACTGTATTTAATAGGAAAAACACTTGTATTTCTAATATTGTCTAAAACATCGCAGGTAGCACCAACTCATACCAAGAGTTTTCATGATGAATAATACAATGTGCTGATATTTAAAGACAAGAAGCTACTGGCTCTCCCGTTGAGATAAAGCTATTTATTTTTGTGACCTTACAGAGAACAGCATGCTGCAGTAAAGTATATGTGTTGCTACATCAAAGACATTAATATATTCTTCTCTCCTAGTCCTAGGAACAGGTAATTTATTACAACTTAGTCAAGTAAACAGAGTAAAATAAAAAATAAATCTTATTTGGTGTGCCATTCTCTACTTCATATCTATGTGTAACATCTGCATTATAGAGAAGAGCTGGGCCTATACTATACACTATGTATATGATTTACCAACAGATTTTTAACACTTGAAGTTTACAAGAGCAGCAGAGTAGTTTGTATTTTGTACGTTTGCTTATTAATTAAAAAATATTTGCTCTCTTAATTAATGCTCAGTACTCAAAACCCATGAAAGGCCTTAAAAAAAAAAATTATGCACTGCATGTATATGTAAAACAGTGGAGTTATGTATTTTATATTTACCTTGCATTTTACCTTCCATCATATATTTCATTGTTTGTATTTTGTCCAGAAATACTTAAGGTAATTTAGTGCTTTTTATGAGCACTTTTATTCATACAAATTTTTACAGCAAAATTATACACTGATCAGCCATAACAAATATGACCACTGACAGGTGGCAAGCCGGCGAAGGCAGTGTGATGATTTGGGCAATATTCTGCTGGGAAACATTGGGTCCTGCCATTCATGTGGATGTTATTTTGACATATACCACCTACCTAAGCATTGTTGGAGACCATGTACACCCTTTCATGTATTCCCTGATGCCAGTTGGCCTCTTTAAGCAGGATAATGTGCTTTGCCACAAAGCAAAAATGGTTCAGGAATGGTTTTAGGAACACAAGAATAAGTTGAAGGTGTTGACTTGGCCTTCAAATTCCCCAGATCTCAATCCAATCGAGCATGTGTGGAATGTGCTGGACAAACAAGTCCGATCCATGGAGGCCCCACCTCGTAACTTACAGGACTAAAAGGATATGCTGCTAAAGTCTTGGTGCCAGATACTGTAGCTTCAGAGGTCTAGTCGAGTCCATGCCTCGATGGGTCAGGGCTGTGTTGGTGTAAAAAGGGGTCCTACACAATATTAGGAAGGTGCTCATAATGTTATGGCTGACCAGTGTATATTTTCATTTTGTTCATTATCATGATTTTGGAAAGAAATAACTTCTTATTATTTCATTAAAGGAACACTATCCTGAAAATGTATTTGTGGGTGGGTATTTGTGCATTTAAATGAAATACAAATATTAAGCAAATATTACAATGGTTGACTGTTTTTTATATTAGATTTTATTTCCTATGTGTTTGATTGTATTCTAATTAACTTTTAAAATATGTACTGATTGCATAGCATGATAAAAGATACAAAGAAACAAAAACAAGTAAGAGTTTATAATATCATAAAGCATGACAAATAACTATGCAAAATCTATTTAGCAAACTTGAAAGTTGAAATAGACAATGACCTCACTATTATAATTTTTAATTGAAAATACCAATACCTTATCTTAAGATTATAGTTATGATATTTCATGAATGTTTAAACTCTAACATGTTTACTCAAAGGGCACCCACCACCATCTCAGTAAAGTAATCATCTGATCCTCTAATTTAAGACTATGTATTCTACTCCAGGTAGTTTTTTTTCTTTTAGATATTGCCTCTCCATAAATGTATGGCTTTTCGGTATGTATTTTAATGTTTCTCTAGGTAAATCATGTCCCTTCTCTTTCTTGTCCTTCTTCCAATTTATATGTCAAGCTCAATTAGCCCTTCCTGATAATTTGTATATTGTACATCAATGAAACATTTTAGAAGTCCTTCTTTGCATGCTCTGTAGAATATCTATACCCTTCTGGAGACTCAGTCTCTAGTATTGTTTACAATACTCTAAGTAATACCTGTTTAACCCCTTTACGACAATGGACTTGTCAGGCATGTCCTTCCGGGAACTCCATTCCCAATAATGGACGTGCCTGCGGTGAAAGAAGCGGTTTTCGCGATCAGCGATCGCGAAAACCGCTTTAACAGTGCTGGTCTATTGCCTCGATGTCAAGCCAATAGCCAGCACTGAAAATTCAATTTTGTCACTCTGAATATGGTGCTTGACTGCCCATAGAGGCAGCAGGAAACATTGCACTGTTAAAATCCTTTTTTTTTTTATTTTTTTTTTTTATTAGCTTAAAACTGGTATTATGGTTAGATTAACCTATAGGGTTAAAATTAAATATTTTTTTAGCATAAGGGATAGGGTTAAAATTAAATTCAAATATATTAAGGGATAGTATATGGGTTAGAGTTGGGGTTAAATTTAGTGTTAGGGTTATATTTAGGGTTCGGGTTGGGGTCAAAAGTTCAATATAAGAAAAAAACCAAAAAACACTATTTTTAGAACTCGCAAAAAAATACCGAAAAATATGGAAACATGCATATTTCTGAACTCGGGACAACATTTAGAAACTATTTAGATGGGGTCTTTTTTAATGATTGTATTTGTGTAAATTATATTTTAGGTCAAAGTCATATTTTATGATTTTTTTTGTAGTAAATTATAAGATATGATGTACATAATGGTATCTAATGAAAGCCCTTCTTTTGACAATAAAAACAACATATAATTTCTGTGGGTACAGTATGTGAGAAAGAAAAAAATTACATCTAAACACCCCAGAAATGTCAAAACAGCCATTGTCAGCAAGGGAAAGTCAAGTAAAAACGCCTTGTCACTAAGGGGTTAATTTGATAACTTAATGGCAGTTTTTGGGGAAAATGGGGGTAGTTCTTAAATCTATTACAAGTATGATGTATGTTGTGGTAAACAGTTAAAAAAAAAATTAATTTTTACTTGAGAATTTGTTTTCCTTGAATATAACCAGCAGCATACTAGGAGAAATCCTTCCCAAGATAAAGCAGGAAAAAAATCTGCAGCTCTATAAATATGTTCCTCCTACCCCCCAAGATGTCAGCATCATACCAAAGAAAACTGAGATACAATATATATATATATATATATATATATATATATATATATATATATATAAAAACATAGAATGAGTGGGCAGATAAGAACCATTCGGTCCATCTAGTCTGCCCAATTTTCTAAATACTTTTATTAGTCCCCGGTTCCATATCTTATATCCTTGTGCCTATCCCACGCATGCTTAAAATCTTTGCCCCTCTAGTTGTGGTAGTTTTTCTTTTAAATATACACTCTTGCTTTACTTTGTTGATTTATGATAGTGGTTAAAAGTTGTGCTAATGGTGATATACAAGGAAAATAAATGGCTACGTAAGAATTATATATTGCCTTGCAATGGTGGGTATTTAGAGATTAACACACACAATTGGAACCTGGGAGTGATGGCTGCTTATAATGGGCCTCTGTACGGGCCTCTGTATGCCTATATAGATATTCCACTGACAATAATTCTTACCTTGTACTTTAATTATAGTTACAATAGTCATTTACAACAGTAAAAATGTCTACACTATTTTTCTGAATCTTTTGGTTATTTTAAAAGACATTTCCAAGTGACCTTAAACTTTTTAATGGTAGTTTATCTATATTTTCTTCAATAATAATAATAATAACAACAACAAAATATGTAGCCAGGAACGGTACGTTCAGATTGTGTCTCCTTGAGATGTTACTATTTGCTAACATCCAAATATTCTTTATTTGAATGAGGTCATGTGTATCAAAGTACAATATCTTATAAGCTGCTGATATATTTTCTAATATTTTAATCCATATTATTTGATATAATAGGATAGGATAACAGTGCTATGCCAATGTAATTATTACCAAGAATTAATATATTTATTTATGAATATTTAGTAAAAAAAAAAAAACTTTAAACTTTGCACTGTATTGTTTCATAGGATTATGAGTTTATTTATATCTGCAGGATCACAAAATATATTGTGGATGCAAGAGAGAAACTGCTGAACTATACATCTGTTCAACTCATCCATCAACTCAAGGTTACACAATGCTATAATTAATTAAAAAGCAACCCCAAAGAGTTCTAGCTGTCAAGATCTAAAGACAAAGGGATATGGACCACTATATTAAGCAGGGACTTGCTTTAATAAAACATATGACAAGCAGGCATCTATGTTAAATGTTTTTTTTTTCTTTATCACCATCAGCCATTTGTGGTATACTAATACTATAAAATAGTCAAAAATAAAACATTAAAAGTACCACAGCAGTGTAAACACAAAACTGTTCCCTTAAAATTAAAATCATTGTTTTTTGTTTAGTACAATATATAGGTTATACATTATCAGCTGCATTGAACTTATTTTGATGCTTGAAGTGCCCCTTCATGTGTTTGATAAGTTAAAAAGCAGAAGTAAAAATATAACATTTCCATTTTAGAAAAGAGTTTTAGAAAGGAGCGTTGTAAATAAAATAAGAAAACCACAAACAAAAATATACACATATAATGCAGCACAGAATGTTAAGTACTAGGAGTTGTGTATATATCGATACAAGTCTTGGAGGCAAGCCCATCTAATTTTCCAAGTCCCATATGTTTGTCACATAGCAATGGCTCCATCAAACTCAATTTATAACAGTCATGTTAAAGTGTCCATAGGCAATCATCTAAAGTTGGTTTCCACTAAAAAGCATCACATGGAAAGGTTATTTGGGTCTACTCACAAAGTTGGCTAAAAAATCAATTGAGATGGGTAAGTTGTAGAATTTTTCCAGTTTAACTATTAATACCCGATTTCTGCGCATGTTTGTTTACCAGAGTTCACTTTTTAGTGATTAGACCCCACAATGTAGGATTCGTAAAACTTGCCCTCCTACTCTTCGTACCAGCCTGCCAATGACATAGTCCTGCAGTTATATTTTGAATCATAATGTGCGTAAATGGAATATTTTACGAATGTTATCATAGGGTCACTCCAGACTGTTTTCCTTTCATATGAGCAATTCAAAATCTTGGGCCTGCTTAATTTTGCCATCAGCTATATAACTAACAAACAAATTTGACCACAAATGAAAAACAGTGAGCAAAATCAATTCAACTCACAATATTCATAGCCAGTTCGATGTGTTTCGTTGATACAAATGAGCAGCTATGTAAAAAACTAAGATTTGAGTTTTTTTTACAAATTTCCTGTTAAAGGACAAGTAAGTTTTTTTTTAACCCATGCTGTTTAGTTTAGATCCCCTATGCTGAGCTCATGTAAAACCTTGTAAAATGCTAGTATAGATGTTGTCTGAACTGAAACAGATATGTACATATGCAAACATTTAAGGGTCTACTCGGGGCTGCTAGACAAGTAGCAGAATTTTCTGCAATTCAGCTGCTCAATTTCTGCCTAATTCGGGTTGATTTTCGTCCATATTCAGTTTGGGGAAAATGGCCTTGGGAATCGCCTCTACTCACAGTGGTGGACTAAGGGGGGTGACCCTGGGCACCATAGCCAATGACACCACTGCAATGTGGCCTACTGGACATCAGGGTGCAGCCGGCTACAGGTCTGCAGCGGTAATCGCACTTCCAACTGCAGGCCCGTATGCTTGTAAGAAGCAGTATCAGGAAACTGTTTCCCCCACAGCTGCACAGAGCGCCACGCACAACCCCCCCCCCCTTTACCCTGCACATGAGGTCATGCACGACAGTCAGAGGGAGGAAAGTGAGACGCGGAAGAGCAGTCCCATCTGGAGCCCGCAGCTAGGGTTGCCACCTTTTCTTCAGAAAAATACCGGCCTTGGTACTGTCTCCATAGACTTAACATTGGCCTGAGGCCAATTTTTTACCAGCCTGCCGGTAAAATACCGGCCTGGTGGCAACCCTACCCTGGTAACAAACAAAATATCTCTGTATGTGTAAGTGCCTATGGGCAAGTGTGACTGTGTGTGTAAGTGTGACTGTGTGTGTAAGAGTGACTGTGTGTGTAAGAGTGACTGTGTGTGTAAGAGTGACTGTGTGTGTAAGAGTGACTGTGTGTGTAAGTGTGACTGTGTGTGTAAGTGTGACTGTGTGTGTAAGTGTGACTGTGTGTGTAAGTGTGACTGTGTGTGTAAGTGTGACTGTGTGTGTAAGAGTGACTGTGTGTGTAAGAGTGACTGTGTGTGTAAGAGTGACTGTGTGTGTATGAGTGACTGTGTGTGTATGAGTGACTGTGTGTGTATGAGTGACTGTGTGTGTATGAGTGACTGTGTGTGTATGAGTGACTCTGTTAGTCTGTGTGTGTGACCCTGTGTGTATAAGTGTGACTGTATGTGGGTAGGTGTGCCTCTGTATGTGGAAGTGTAACTCCATGTATGTGTGTACGTGTGTGTGTGTGTAAGTATGAGTATGTGTGTGTAAGTGTGAGTCTGTGTGTGTAAGTGTGAGTCTGTGTGTGTGTGTAAGTGTGAGTGTGTGTGTGTGTGTAAGTGTGAGTCTGTGTGTGTGTGTGTAAGTGTGAGTCTGTGTGTGTGTGTGTAAGTGTGAGTCTGTGTGTGTGTGTAAGTGTGAGTCTGTGTGTGTGTGTGTGTGTGTGTGTGTGTGTGTAAGTGTGAGTCTGTGTGTGTAAGTGTGAGTCTGTGTGTGTGTGTAAGTGTGAGTCTGTGTGTGTGTGTAAGTGTGAGTCTGTGTGTGTGTGTGTAAGTGTGAGTCTGTGTGTGTGTGTGTAAGTGTGAGTCTGTGTGTGTGTGTGTAAGTGTGAGTCTGTGTGTGTGTGTAAGTGTGAGTCTGTGTGTGTGTGTGTGTGTGTGTGTAAGTGTGAGTCTGTGTGTGTAAGTGTGAGTCTGTGTGTGTAAGTGTGTGTAAGTGTGAGTCTGTGTGTGTGTGTGTAAGTGTGAGTCTGTGTGTGTAAGTGTGAGTCTGTGTGTGTGTGTGTGTAAGTGTGAGTCTGTGTGTGTGTGTAAGTGTGAGTCTGTGTGTGTGTGTGTGTAAGTGTGAGTCTGTGTGTGTGTGTGTGTAAGTGTGAGTCTGTGTGTGTGTGTGTAAGTGTGAGTCTGTGTGTGTGTGTGTAAGTGTGAGTCTGTGTGTGTGTGTGTGTGTAAGTGTGAGTCTGTGTGTGTGTAAGTGTGAGTCTGTGTGTGTGTAAGTGTGAGTCTGTGTGTGTGTAAGTGTGAGTCTGTGTGTGTGTAAGTGTGAGTCTGTGTGTGTGTAAGTGTGCGTCTGTGTGTGTGTAAGTGTGCGTCTGTGTGCGTAAGTGTGCGTCTGTGTGCGTAAGTGTGCGTCTGTGTGCGTAAGTGTGCGTCTGTGTGCGTAAGTGTGCGTCTGTGTGCGTAAGTGTGCGTCTGTGTGCGTAAGTGTGCGTCTGTGTGCGTAAGTGTGCGTCTGTGTGTGTAAGTGTGCGTCTGTGTGTGTAAGTGTGCGTCTGTGTGTGTAAGTGTGCGTCTGTGTGTGTAAGTGTGCGTCTGTGTGTGTAAGTGTGCGTCTGTGTGTGTAAGTGTGCGTCTGTCTGGCTCTGGGTGGCTCTGTGTGTGTCTGCAAGTGAGAGTCTGTATATGTGTGTAAGTGTGACTGCATGTGTTAGTGTGACTCTGTGCTTGTAAGTTTGTAAGTGTGAGTCTGATATTTACACACTTACAAACACAGACTCACAAACACACACACACAGAGTCACACTTACATGCACAGACTGACACACACACAAAAACTCACACAGACTGTGTGAGTCTGTGTGAGTCGGTATGTGTAAGTGTGAGTATGTAAGTATAAGTGTGAATCTGTGTAAGTCTGTGATTTTAAATGTGACAGTGTGCGCCTGTGCGTTTAAGTTTAGAAATGTGTGCAATAAACAAACAAAATGCTCTTGGTACGCCCTTGCCTATTCATAAAGTGCCGGAAGTCCCCAAAATGGCAGCCGAATTTTGAGCATTTTAGTTCTCCAGCTCTTAGAAGGAGAATTGAACTTCAAAGTATAGAAGAATAAAAGTTGAATTCCACTGTGTTGGTGGATAGCTAATTAGTGCAAATTGAGCTTATTGGTGGATTTCTATGCTTTTATTTAGCCCGTAAATGCTGAATATTGCCATCAAGTGCATGCTCTATATACTTATTTGAGTACAACTACTATAAACATTAATTTGTTGATGGTTGATAAAGATTTGAACTGATCTACCCCAGAATGCTAAAATATAGTTAAATAAAGGGACTGTAAGCATTGAATTGTAAACCTTCTATTTGCATATATATAATAACGTGTCTAATTATTTCTGCCCATGAAATATTTCACTTGTAATTGTAATTTCAGTGATGTAAGAAGAAAGAATATTACCATGCCTCAGGCACGTAAGTGGAGGAATAATCCTTAGCAATTGTTCAGTCTTTCGAACTAATGATGTTACAAGTTGTGATCGGAGAAGGTGCTGCCGCCATGCTTTTATTAGCCCCCAACCTTCTGGAACTCTGCAGAATAAAGCAAGACAAAACCATAAGCCAGTCTAACATAATGGTCACCAATTAAATTAAGAACTGATATGAAATTGAAAAGAGAGGAAATTACCTGAATCTAACTTATTTGATTAAGTGCATTCAGGTATGATGCAGAAATCACAGTGTTTTCATTTAAATATTCACTAATCAAGCGTTAGTGTATGTAAATTAAGTGTGGTTAATGTTCATATTAATACCGTCGTTCTTATTAATACCGTCAGCTAAGAATACTAAACCTCAATAAATATTACCTGTTGGAAAGTCTCTTGGTCTGATGGCAGCATAAACCTTTCTGCTTTGATCATTAAGCAGCTATTATTCATTTGAAAAATGTCAATGGAAGTTAAAAGTAATTATCATGAATTATAGCTCATTAAAGTGTGTGTAAGGTACATCATTGAAGCAGGGATCTGGAGATATGTATGTCATTTCTATTTAGTGTAGACAAATTACTTAATCTCTTGAGATTCAATATTATGGAGTTTTAATATTTGAAGATACAAATATTAAGATATTTGTATGTTCTTTGCACTGTACTTGTGTTATTGACTTTATCTCAGATTTATTAAAATAAATGATATACACATATAAATTACGCATTTGGTGAAGGATGCGGCAAAGTGACCCTTATTATTTCCATAGTAAAACATGCATAGTTATTGGATATTTGAGAATTAAATCTAAGCTCAGTTTTGCACATTTTGAACATAACCCGAGGTTCTGATTGACTCCACTGATAATAATTAGACATGTGCAAAACTAACATTTTCGTTTTTGTCCATGCGGACGAAAATGTGATTTATTTAGTCTAAAACGAATTTCGTTCATTACTGCATTCGTTTCAAACGAAATTCGTTCATTGTTTTAGTTTCGTTTTATTCGTTCATTTTATAGAATACGTGTAATACTATTGTCTTTCTATAAACCGAACGAGAGCCCCATTCATAAGAATTTCTTATGAATGGGGCTCTCGTTTGGTTCATAGAAAGGCAATACTACTATAGTTTTCTATAAGCCGAAAGTCTATAAACCGAACGTTCGGCTTATAGAATGCCAATAGTACTACGAATGAACGAATGATTTTCGTTTATTAACCATTCGTTCATTCGGCTTTCGTTAGCTTAACATTTTCGTTATTCGTTTTTCAAACGAATGAACGAAAATGCTATTTTCGTACAAAAATGCATTCGTCCGAAAACTAATGCACATGTCTAATAATAATAAAACAATGGGCATGCATGATTGTGATATCACTTATTGAACCAAACAGTAAGCCCCCATGTATCTCTAAAGGGATTCTCATTAGAAACTAAAAATAATAAATCAAGATTTTTCAAGTGGTTCAGCTTTAATACGTAGATACAATTTTATCTTTTTTTCTGTCATCTTATGTAGACATACTAGATCTCAGTATCACACATTGGGTGTCATTTTTCTGTATAATACCTATCACATTTCACAGCAAGGCACAATATTAATTGCTTGATTCAAGGTAAACTAGAAACATGGTATTACTATGGAAGGATTATGGCCTCAGAAGACCAAAATTGACTATTGCACTGAGGATCTTTTTTTTTTTAAATGAGTCTAAAAGATAATGATACTTTGTTTCTCACGAATAGAAAATGTTGCAATAAGAAATAAAAGTCTAGTTTAATGAGATTGAGACAGGCAGACAGATGGACAGATATATGGATGGGTGGATGGAGGGAACAATAATGGGGAGGGGCAAAAAAACCCCAAGGTAAGTTGGAAAAATAAGAGCACAGGATAAAAAAAAAACCACAGAGAGACTAATGTGGAGAGTGTATATCTGCCTGGGCCTTATCCTCAAGTATATGATGCACTTAATATGTGGATACATAAATGTATACAACCAGAATCAAAGGGCAAAATAACAAATAATGGAAAAGCACAAAAAACTTTCACGTGTGGGAGTTTTTATAACCACATTATTTACTATTCATCCCACTAGAATACCCTTTAATTAACCTCTAGCCAATTCCACCTAGCCAATAGTAGGGCTGCACCCTTTGTGTGCCGGGGGGTGGGCAGTGTCTGTGGTCACTAAGGGGGACACAAATTCTTTTCATGGAGCCAGCAGGAAGCTGCTGACCCCAAGGGGAGGCCAACATTTTTTCGGTTGAATGTGCTGGCCATAATGACCAGCATTGAATGTAGGAATTCCAAGCAGATTCTGAACGGCTCAAGCCCAAAGTAACAATGGAGCACAGAAAAAGGTCTACTCACACCCCAGGCAGACAACAGGCACAAACAGAGGTAGTGCCAGCCAGTGGTGTATCTTGGTTTTGTGCTGCCCTAGGCACAGGGCCGTCTTTAACGCGGGGCAAACGGGGCAGCTGCCCTGGGCCCATTTACTCCTGGGGGGCCCCAAGGCAGCTGTCCCGTGGGCCCCCAGCCCCTGCTGCCGCGTTCACAGCGCATTGCGCTTGTGAACGCTTTTTTCCGTCAAGCCGCATCCAATGGATGCGACGGCCGGAAAAAAAAAAAAAAAAAAAAAACTGACGCCGGATGTGACGTCGCGTCACATCCGGTTTCTGTTTCCCTCCTCCGTGCAAGAGGGAAGACTGCACGGAGGAGACATCCGGCGGGGGACACGGAGCAGCTTCATGTAAGTACGGGGGGGGGGGGGCTGGCTGGCACAATATTCCTGGTATCTGACTGGCACTATATTACTGGGCATCTGACTGGCACTATATTACTGGGCATCTGACTGGCACTATATTACTGGGCATCTGATTGGCACTATATTACTGGGCATCTGATTGGCACTATATTACTGGGCATCTGATTGGCACTATATTACTTGGCATCTGATTGGCACTATATTACTGGGTATCTGATTGGCACTATATTACTGGGCATCTGACTGGCACTATATTACTTGGCATCTGATTGGCACTATATTACTTGGCATCTGATTGGCACTATATTACTGGGCATCTGATTGGCACAATATTACTGGGCTCTGACTGGCACAATATTACTGGGCTCTGACTGGCACAATATTACTGGGCTCTGACTGGCACAATATTACTGGGCTCTGACTGGCACAATACTGGGCTCTGGCTGGCACAATATTACAGGCATCTGACTGGCATAATATTACAGGCATCTGACTGGCACAATATTACAGGCATCTGACTGGCACAATATTCCTGGCCTCTGACTGCACACTATTACAGGCATAATATTACAGGCATCTGACTGGCATAATATTACAGGCATCTGACTGGCATAATATTACAGGCATCTGACTGGCATAATATTACAGGCATCTGGCTGGCACAATATTACTGGGCATCTGGCTGGTACAATATTACTGGGCATCTGGCTGGCACAATATTACTGGCCTCTGACTGCACACTATTACAGGCATCTGACTGGCATAATATTACAGGCATCTGACAGGCACCATAATCCTGGGCTCTGACAGGCACAATATTCCTGGGCTCTGACTGGCACACTATTACAAGCATCTGACTGGCATAATATTACAGGCATCTGATTGGCACTATATTACTGGGCATCTGATTGGCACAATATTACTGGGCTCTGACTGGCACAATATTACTGGGCTCTGACTGGCACAATATTACTGGGCTCTGACTGGCACAATACTGGGCTCTGGCTGGCACAATATTACAGGCATCTGACTGGCATAATATTACAGGCATCTGACTGGCACAATATTACAGGCATCTGACTGGCACAATATTCCTGGCCTCTGACTGCACACTATTACAGGCATCTGACTGGCATAATATTACAGGCATCTGACTGGCATAATATTACAGGCATCTGACTGGCATAATATTACAGGCATCTGACTGGCATAATATTACAGGCATCTGGCTGGCACAATATTACTGGGCATCTGGCTGGTACAATATTACTGGGCATCTGGCTGGCACAATATTACTGGCCTCTGACTGCACACTATTACAGGCATCTGACTGGTATAATATTACAGGCATCTGACAGGCACCATAATCCTGGGCTCTGACAGGCACAATATTCCTGGGCTCTGACTGGCACACTATTACAAGCATCTGACTGGCATAATATTACAGGCATCTGATTGGCACTATATTACTGGGCATCTGATTGGCACTATATTACTGGGCATCTGATTGGCACTATATTACTGGGCATCTGACTGGCATAATATTACAGGCATCTGATTGGCACTATATTACTGGGTATCTGATTGGCACTATATTACTGGGCATCTGACTGGCACTATATTACTTGGCATCTGATTGGCACTATATTACTGGGCATCTGATTGGCACTATATTACTGGGCATCTGATTGGCACTATATTACTGGGCATCTGATTGGCACAATATTACTGGGCTCTGGCTGGCACAATATTACTGGGCTCTGACTGGCACAATATTACAGGCATCTGACTGGCACAATATTACAGGCATCTGACTGGCACAATATTACAGGCATCTGACTGGCACAATATTCCTGGCCTCTGACTGCACACTATTACAGGCATCTGACTGGCATAATATTACAGGCATCTGACTGGCATAATATTACAGGCATCTGACTGGCATAATATTACAGGCATCTGACTGGCATAATATTACAGGCATCTGGCTGGCACAATATTACTGGGCATCTGGCTGGTACAATATTACTGGGCATCTGGCTGGCACAATATTACTGGCCTCTGACTGGCATAATATTACAGGCATCTGACAGGCACCATATTCCTGGGCTCTGACAGGCACAATATTCCTGGGCTCTGACTGGCACACTATTACAAGCATCTGACTGGCACAATATTACAGGCATCTGACTGGCATAATAGTACAGGCATCTGACTGGCACAATATTACAGGCATCTGACTGGCACAATATTCCTGGCCTCTGACTGCACACTATTACAGGCCTCTGACTGGCATAATATTACAGGCATCTGACTGGCATAATATTACAGGCATCTGACTGGCATAATATTACAGGCATCTGGCTGGCACAATATTACTGGGCATCTGGCTGGCACAATATTACTGGGCATCTGGCTGGCACAATATTACTGGCCTCTGACTGGCATAATATTACAGGCATCTGACAGGCACCATATTCCTGGGCTCTGACAGGCACAATATTCCTGGGCTCTGACTGGCACACTATTACAAGCATCTGACTGGCACAATATTACAGGCATCTGACTGGCATAATAGTACAGGCATCTGACTGGCACAATATTCCTGGCCTCTGACTGCACACTATTACAGGCCTCTGACTGGCATAATATTACAGGCATCTGACAGGCACCATATTCCTGGGCTCTGACAGGCACAATATTCCTGGTATCTGACTGGCACAATATTACTGGTATCTGACTGGCACAATATTACTGGGCTCTGACTGGCACAATATTACTGGCATCTGACAGGCACCATATTCCTGGGCTCTGACAGGTACAATATTCCTGGGCTCTGACAGGCACACTATTACAAGCATCTGACTGGCATAATATTACAGGCATCTGACTGGCATAATAGTACAGGCATCTGACTGGCACAATATTACAGGCATCTGACTGGCACAATATTCCTGGCCTCTGACTGCACACTATTACAGGCATCTGACTGGCATAATATTACAGGCATCTGACAGGCACCATATTCCTGGGCTCTGACAGGCACAATATTATTGGTATCTGACTGGCACAATATTACTGGTATCTGACTGGCACATTATTACTGGGCTCTGACTGGCACAATATTGCAGGCATCTGACTGGCACAATATTGCAGGCATCTGACTGGCACAATATTGCAGGCATCTGACTGGCACAATATTGCAGGCATCTGACTGGCACAATATTACTAGGCTCTGACTGGCACAATATTACTGGGCTCTGACTGGCACAATATTACTGTCATCCGAAAGTTACAATATTACTGGCATCTGAATGGCACAACAATTATGGCATATGTGTGTGTGGGGGGGGGGGGGGGTAACATTGCGATGGATGGCGGGATTGCATGCAGGAGAGGGGGCAGGGTCCAGGGGGCCCAAGCAAATGCTTGCCCAGGGTCCAATCACTATTAAAGACGGCTCTGCCTAGGCAGACACATTTTGGGCACCCCCCCTACACACGATGCACACCTACGACATGACCCATAACCCACGTTGCACACCAAGGACATGCCCCATCACATACACATTGCCAATATTATTTGCCCATAATATTCCCCCAGCTAATTTGCCCAATAATATGCCAGTATCATTTTCCATTAATATGCCCCAGCCAATTTGCCCAATAATATGCAAGTATTATTTGCCATTTAATAAGCCCCAGCCAATGTGCCTACATCCCCCTCCCCCCCCATTTCCCCAGCGACTAGTGGCAGGCAGCATGGTCTCCTCCATGCTGCCTGTTCGGCTCCCCGGCGGTTGTGCCGACAGGTCACGTGACCCGGCGCACGTATGACGTCAGCGCGCCCGTCACGTGACTGTCGGCACTTCAGTGTCACACTGTACGGGGAGCCGAACAGGCAGCACGGAGGTTTATCTGTGCTGCCTGTTCGGCTCCCCGTGCAGCCTGGCAGGCAGAGCGATGGTGAGGGGGGATCTTCCGATCCCCTCTCACCTCCGTCTCTGCGTGCAAGCGCGGTCTTTTTTTTTTTTAAAGGGGCAGATTTTTTTTTTTTCAGTGCTGGGGGGCACTGCCGCCCCACAAAATTTGCCGCCCTAGGCATCCGCCTAGGATGTCTCGCGGTAAATACAGCACTGGTGCCAGCTGAAGTCATCCGGAAGGTAGACAGCATCAATCCATAGTTGGTTTGTAAAAAAAGAATAAAACCAGCGAGACAGGTACAAAACAGAAATGACACACGCTTGACGGGTTTGAATGTACCCCATTATGCAAAATACCTTTAATCATACTGATGTTAGCAGGTTTGGAGTCCAGCAGCTAGATAAGCAAGGTGTTCTGCAGAAGTAGCCACTCGTTACCCAGGTGGTTGAGCCCCTGAGCTTTGAGTGACAATCTGGTCTTTTAGCAGAGCTGTGAGGCTGGAACAAAGAGTATAAGAGTAATCAGGCAAGCCAAGGTCAGTGGGTAGGAGAAAGCAGAATAGTGAGACGGTCCAAAATCGGTAACAGGTAAGTAACAATCAATAGAAAGCTTGATATACTGCAGGCAGGAACCACAATAATCTGACAAAGGTAGATTCACAGGAAGAGGCTTTTATAGGCTGAGAGTGAGCACATGACTTGACACAGGTGAGGAGAGTTGATGATAATAACAAGGCTTGGTATATTCATTGTTACTACAACATAGGCTAATGTAAAAGACAGGCTGGCAAACCGGTAAAGAAGAGGGCTAGGAACATGGAAGTCAGTGTTCAAGTCCAGGAATGGTCAGTTCTTGACAATACCTTTCCATTTTGCTTCTCCTTCTGTTTTTGAGAATCACCAAGGTCGAAGTTAAGTTAATCGTGGTCACAGGTAGAATGACCACATTTTATTTATGTGATTCAGGGACAAAGTATATCGTAGATGCGATTACACACAGGGAATATATATATATATATGTGGGAGTTGTGGGAGGATTATATAACCCCTCCAGGGAATGTTTCACTTACCTGATGTTGCTTTGAGAAGTCGCTCTCCCGCCACTTTCATACATAATTCTACCAAGTGGGTAGACCGAGTTTTGTATATCCTGGTTACATAAGTAAAATGATATTCAGCTTTTTAATCCCGACCCCATATATATGTCAAACACACACTGATTCACAAATGCACACACAAAAAATGCTAATTATTTATTTTATAGAAATTATTAGGAAGCTTTTGTAAATCATATAGATTTCAGATTTATTATTATATATATACAAACTTATAATATATGTATGTGTATTTATTGTGTCCTACACAATACTAAACAATTGGTCCAAAATATGAAGGCAAAAGTGAAGTCAAAAACATGCAAGACGGTAAGAGCAGGTGATTAAATGTCAAGGTCCAAAGGCAGTCATGGTCAGAATCCACAACTGCAGAAAGTCAATATCCAATATATGCTAGGGAAAGGCAAAAGTCACCATCAAAGCAAAAATTTGGAGGAAGACTGGAAGTTTAAATAGCCCTTCAAACAAGATCCCTCAAAACAATGACAGGAGGAGAAACCAAAAATACAAGTAAGGCCCCTTTAAGGCCACCTATGGGCATGAAGCCGGAGGAGACTGTGCGTCCTGGTTAGCTGGAGGAAAGCAACCAGAGACGTGCACAAATGGGCAGTGATACGCCGCAGATGCCAGTTATTAGACATGTGCAAAACTAAAATTTTCGTTTCATTTTCGTCCATTCGGACGAAAATGTTATTTATTTAGTCTAAAACGAATTTAGTTTATTACTGCATTCGTTTCAGACGAAATTCATTCATTATTTTCGTTTCGTTTTATTCGTTCGTTTTATAGAATACGTGTAATACTATTGGCTTTCTATAAACCGAACGAGAGCCCCATTCATAAGAAATTGTTATGAATGGGGCTCTCGTTCGGTTCATAGAAAGGCAATAGTACTACATGTTTTCTATAAAATGAACGAATAAAACGAAACGAAAATAATGAACGAATTTCGTTCGGTTTATATAATAGCAATAGGATTACATGTATTACATAAGCCGACATCCTATAAACTGAACGTTCGGTTTATAGGCTGTCGGCATTTCACTACATGGAGACAAAGTCTCCATTCATAAATTTATGAATGGAGACTCTGTCTCCGTGTAGTGTAGTGTAGTGTAATACATGTAATCCTATTGCTATTCTATAAACCGAACGTTTGGTTTATAGAATGCCAATAGACTTACATGCATTCCATAAACCGAAAGTCGTTCATTATATCGGGTTATGGAATGTAAGTGTACTATGCTATTGTATTCTATAAACCGACTCTATTTCGGCTTATAGAATGCAATAGTACTACGAATGGACGAATGAACGAATGATTTTCGTTTATTAACCATTTGTTCAATCGGCTTTCGTCCAAAAACGAATGCACATGTCTACCAGTTATGGCAACAGGGACACTCACTACGCTGGCAGCAGCAGTCCGCCTCAGGTTCGGGAGAAGTCTCCGGGTGGCACAGAAATGCTGATATGACATTAACTTAGTTAAATGGACACATATTAAATCACTTAATTTAATTAATTTGGCTTGCTGTGTAACGTATTCCTGGAAATTAGCTACCATAACGATATTTTATACAAGAAGTTAAATTGTGAAAAGAAAAACATTACTCTTCAATAACCATCATTTTCTACCAAAAATGTTTGGTTTGTAATTAGAAACTACAGCATAATCATTTGGTACATTCATTAATTCTGACAATAACTCATTTGGGCTTGATTTCGTTAGTAGAACAATGTCAGTGTACATGCTGATTTTCAGTTCCTCATGGGCGGTAAGATATTCTTTGATGACTTTATTCAGTTGTAAAGACTGCAGAGATATTATATATTGGAGTGGCAAAAGGGTGAGATCACTTAAAGGTCCCATTACTCATTTTAAACAGTTGTAGCAGAAGGTGAATAGTACAATGCCTGTATTGCCTTTAGAAACTCCCCAGCGCTGAAGCAGTCCAGAGAATGCAACATAAACTCCCAACTGACACAATAGAAAGCTTTTAATGCATCGAATTATAATATTAGCATAGCCTGTTGATCTTACTCCACTGCATCCAGTACATCTATAATCCTTCTGATATTACTGTAAGAAGTTCTTTCAGGTATAAAGCCAATGTGATCTCTATATAATATGGAAGAAATAACTTTTTTAAGTCTCTGTACCAATATATCAGCCATGATTTTAACATCTGCAATAATTAAGGCCATCAGCCTATGGCTTTCCACTTTTGACGAATCTATGGTTTGTTGTGGTATCGGTATAATGATATTAGTCCTTAACATCTGCTCTGGTCATAATTTTCATTGATTTCATTGAAAGTAATAGTTAAGGGCTTTATTATGCTGCTTTCAATAGTCGTAAAGAACAGACTGCTGAAGCCATATGGGTCAGCGTCTTAGTTCTATACCGCTCAACACATCAATCATTACAATATCTTTAATTAGTATCTCTTGAGTTTCTGTAATTTTAGGACAGTTAAATTGACTTGATTTTATATTATATAGTGAACTATAATATTTATTACAAAATCTTCCAATATCTTCAGTGGCCATATGTTGTTTCACATTGTCTTCTAGTTCTGTTATATGTTTCATAGCCTGTTTCTTTTTAAGCTTGTTTGATAGCCTGCCCTCTGCCCTATTACTCCACTGTTTCCGTTTTTCCATATTTTTGCTACTTGAATTCAATATTAAGTCATTAATCTGCTTTCTTAATATCCCTGTAATTTCCCTTGACCTTTCTATGGAAAGGGCTTCTTTACTCATTACGTAACGCAATATATGACCTCTGGAGATCGAAACCTCTTTTTTTTATTTGCAGCATAGCTTTTATATATGTTCCCTGATGACGCATTAATATGAGCACCAGAGAACAGAGTGGGCACTTCCTTTATTGCTATTTTCCTGGAAATAGAAATTACTCTATTCTCACAGGTATTTCATATTTTTCTAATTATGGAGCAAATAGTTATTTAACCACTGATCTTTCATATTTTTCATCTCCTCTTCATCAACCCCATAGAACTGCACAATGATCGGACCAGGCTACTTAATTTATACTTATATTTTTATGGTATTTGTTGCTGGCAAGTTTCCCTACACAGTGTCAAGCCTTGCATAAGAGCAGTGAGCATGAGAAAAATGTGTATATTCCTTTTCGTCAGGATGTTTAACTCTCCATATTTCAAATAGGTTCTATCTATTACATAAACTTGTCATAGCCAGGGCCGTCTTTAACGCGGGGCAAACGGGGCAGCTGCCCTGGGCTCAGTTACTCCTGGGGGGCCCAAGGCAGCTGTCCCGTGGGCCCCCAGCCCCTGCTTGCCGCGTTCACAGCGCATTGCGCTTGTGAACGCTTTTTTCCGGCAAGCCGCATCCGATGGATGTGACGACCGAAAAAAAAAAAAAAAAACTGACACCGGATGTGACGTTGCGTCACATCCGGTGACTGTTTCCCTCCTCCGTGCAAGAGGGAAGACTGCACGGAGGAGACATCCGGCGGGGGACACAGAGCAGATTCATGTAAGTACTAGGGAACGGGGGGGCTTTACAGGCATCTGACTGGCATAATATTACAGGCATCTGACTGGCACAATATTACAGGCATCTGACTGGCACAATATTACAGACATCTGAATGGCTCAATATAACAGGCATCTGACTGGCATAATATTACAGGCATCTGACTGGCACAATATTACAGGCATATGACTGGCACACTATTACAGGCATCTGACTGGCACAATATTACAGACATCTGACTGGCACAATATTACAGGCATCTGACTGGCACAATATTACAGGCATCTGACTGGCATAATATTACAGGCATCTGACTGGCACAATATTACAGGCATCTGACTGGCACAATATTCCTGGGCTCTGAGTGGCACAATATTCCTGGTATCTGACTGGCACACTATTACTGGCATGTGACTGGCACAAAATTACAGACATCTGACTGGCACAATATTACAGGCATCTGATGGGCACAATATTACAGGCATCTGACTGGCATAATATTACAGGCATATGACTGGCACAATATTACAGGCATCTGACTGGCACAATATTCCTGGGCTCTGACTGGCACAATATTCCTAGTATCTGACTGGCACAATATTCCTGGGCTCTGACTGGCACAATATTCCTGGTATCTGACTGGCACAATATTCCTGGCCTCTGACTGGCACAATATTCCTGGGCTCTGACTGGCCCAATATTACTGGGCTCTGACTGGCCCAAAATTACTGGGCTCTGACTGGCCCAATATTGCAGGCATCTGACTGGCACATTATTACTGGGCTCTGAATGACACAATATTGCAGGCATCTGACTGGCACAATATTACTGGGGTCTGAATTTCAAAATATTCCTGGTATCTGACTGGCACAATATTCCTGGTATCTGACTGGCACAATATTTCTGGTATCTGACTGGCACAATATTCCTGGGCTCTGACTGGCACAATATTACTGGGCTCTGAATGGCACAATATTACAGGCATCTGACTGGCACAATATTACTGGGCTCTGAATGGTACAATATTACTGGGCTCTGAATGGCACAATATTACTGGGCTCTGACTGGCACAATAATACTGCGCTCTGAATGGCACAATATTACTGGCATCTGAAAGGCACAATATTACTGGCATCTGAATGGCACAACAATTATGGCATATGTGTGTGTGTGGGGGGGGGGGTAACATTGCGTTGGATGGTGGGATTGCATGCAGGGGAGGGAGCAGGGACCAGGGGGGCCAAGCAAATGCTTGCCCAGGGTCCAATCACTATTAAAGATGGCCTTGGTCATAGCATTAGCTGATCTTTCCAATTTTTAATCCATCTTCTCAGTTTACTTAGCATTTTGTACTCATAACACACTTGAAATCACTCTACCCATTTCGACCCTCTGTACTTTATCTGTTAATCCAAGAAAGCCACCTAATGCGGTCCTTTTATTTGGAATTTAGTCCTTGAGCATTCAGTGAAAGGAAATTCACCATAGTTCCTTCCTAATCTAAATGATGTGATTGGAAAGACCTGCCTCTACCCCTGGCACACGTACCAAAAATACCAAAAATCTGCCAGGGACCAGAAGCCTCCCAGGCAACTCGTAAATATAAACATTCTTACAATGTATTGAGAAATATGTGGGATAGAAGGTGGGAGAGAGCAAAAGAAGAATAGAAAAATAATCATATAGATGTATCCTAATTAATCTCATATAACCTTATTAATAATTGTTGTGATACTTTTATAGTGTTTATATAACATCTTAAACACTGAAGAAATTAAAGAGAAAAAAACCTAAATAGTTGAACCCCCATAATGAACTGGTTATAATCCATGAAATATATTACTTCATAAATAATTTTTGAGATTTTGTTATTTTGTGCATTAGGCCCTAATTAGCATAATTTACAAAAAAAAAGTATCATATACATTTAACCTAATGAATAGCATACACCTTATCTTGAATCATTTCTAAGCATCTGTTAAAATGATTATAACCAATTATATCTATCGCCTTATTAATCATTTTTTTGGTACCTGGTTAGTATCAAATTAGTGTCTTATCCCTAACTATTATAATTTGGAATTTGTTTAGTTACCTTTAAATAGTTTGTGTGTATTTCTTCTAAAAAATATATTGTATAAATTATCATAAACTGTGTTTTGCTGATCTTACAGTCCATATACTTATATGTCCACAAAGCATGTGTCCTCATATTGCCTATTTATAAACATAGAATTATCAGCCCAACAAAAAGAAAAAAATCCCAAATACCGTTGAAATTCTTAACAGTATCAAATTATGATTCCTTTGTTTTACATTCCCATATACTAATATGTCACATAACTTGTGCCTTCATATCCCATTTTTATAAACACAGTTGTTGAGAAGTAGAAAAAAAGAAAATCCCCTTCCATCCATCTCTAATTGTCCCTCAATTGGCCCGGGGTGATTTTTCAGCGATTCTTGGGCCTTAGGAGTCTATAATAATAATAATAAACTTTATTGTTAGCTTGTATGATTTCACCGGAAAACTCTAGCTATATTTGCTTTGCCTTACATGCAACATAGCAGTGACTTCCGTGTAGCCTTTTCTCTTTTGTCTAGTTTTGTCTAGAATTTGGTTCTAAAATCTATCCTCTCTTGAGACATATGTTCTTGCTGCTTGAAGGATCTTTTGCAGATTATAAAATGTTGAAAATCAAATTATGATGTCTTTTCCTAATTCCTCTACCATTTAATTTGGGCTTGCCACAAGTCCTAATATTCTTCCTCCTTGCTCCATCCTCTCTGCATCTGTGATCTTCTCTTACAATAAATCAAGTTTTTAAGCTAGCATTCTCATTTTTCCATTGTATATTCCATGGTCAATTTTTTTTGTTTCATATTTAATTTGGCTCGACTGTTTATCCAGACTTTCAATATATTTTTTGTGAGCTCCAAATCTGTGGTTTTTATTCTGTAGTTGGTGCTTCAAATGGAGAAATTCTCTCCACCTGCATGTAAAACAATGGTGTTCTTTGAGCACATATCTTATCTTACATGGTCTAGTTATCGTCTGTGCATTAATTTAACTTAATTCCTCCTCTAGTAGGTATTAATTTACAAGGCAGCAAGCTGATCTGCATGTTTAAGTCCCAGTCATAGTTAACAAAGGAATATCACTTTTATTATCTGTGTACCTCTTAGAACAGATTCAACATGCATACACATGAGCATCAAATGTTATATAAATGAATTTTGCAGTGTCATATCACTTGCCAATAGTTCACATAAAACCATCTGTTTGTAACTGAATGTCACATTGCTGTTGAAACAGACAACATTCTGTATTATCACTGGGATTGCAGGTGTGTTTATACGTTGAAAACAAAAAAATGATATACAGGTCAGTTGCTTTAAATCTATCAGTCTTTAAATCTGGAAACGCTGAAGGGTTTATCACTTTACCTCATTCAAGCAACAACCCCGTGCCACGTATCTATTCCCATTACAGCAGACAGTTTTTTACAATAGAGAAAAACACTTGCAGTATACGTTTTTTAAAGCAAAACATTTGTATGCATATTAAGCTTCTATAGATTTCTGATGTTAAATAATTTTACTATTGTATTATGTTCAGATCCTCACTGGGAATTATAGAAAATAAACAGCTTCTTTTGACTATTTTTATGTTATCTTAAAAGCAATATTCTCAGTATGAACTTGTAGCCCCGGAGGGTAATTTGCACTCACGGTTTAACCATGCAAGTCTAAAGGATTTCCTACTTATCTGGCTTTGACCTTAAACAGACTGTCCGGAATGCTTCAAAATCCACATGCCACTCACAGTTCTTAACATCTGTTGGCTTTTTCTGATATCTTTTTGAGCCTCCATTACAAGCACCTTCTCCAGCATGGGTCCTCACGATCCGAACACCGCTTTGGCAATTTGGATGGAGAAAGTTTCATGCTGCGTTCCGCTACCAGCAAGGTTTTGGCTTGCCAGGGAAACTTCTGATGCCCCCCAGCATCCTATTTCATGCCACCACTTCCCCAGACCTGATATCTTATTGAACTAATTATAAATACACCTCAATATACTTGCTCATTTTGAATTGTAATATAGTACTATAACTAGCAACTGCACATGATGCAACACTATGTGACACTGGTAGCATGTTATTAATAACTAATCACAACAATTCAGTTGCAATCAACTAGTTTCTAGTTGCCATATTCATGTCTGGACTCACCAAGCTAGGGTATCCATATTCAGCAAAGGCCTCAAAAAGACCAGCTACGAGTTGGATATAGAGAAACATTACATTCTTAGTGTCAGCCATAACATTATGACTACCTGTAATATTGCGTAGGTCCAATGTGACTCCAAAACAGCCATGACCAGTCGAGGCATGGACCCCACTAGACCTCTGAAGGTGGGCTGTAATATCTCGCACCAGGACACTATCAGCAGAGCGCTTTAAGGGATTGAATTGAGATCTGGGGGATTTGGAGGCCAAGTCAACTCATTGTTGTGCTCCTTAAACTGTCCGTAAACCATTTTTGCTTTGTTACAGGGTGCATTATCTTGCTTAAAGAGGCCAATACCATCAGAGAGTACCATTTTCATGAAATGGTGTACATGGTCTGCAACAATGCTTAGGTAGGTGGGACACGTAAAAAGTAACATCCACATGAATGGCAGGACCAAATGTTTCCAAGCAGAATGTTGCCCAGAACACTGCCCCTCCAGCTTGTCACCTATGAGTGGTCATAATTTTATGGCTGATCAATGTATATATGTATTCTAATTCTCCACTCAAAAAGGATTTTAGTAGTGAGTAAACGGAAAAGCATTCCACACAAAGAGAAGGATACTATTATGAATGAGATGGTATATGCTACACATTAACCCCTTCGCGACAAAGGACGTGCCAGGCATGTCCTGGGAGAAACTCCCTTTACGACAAAGGACGTGCCTGGCGATGTCGAGGCAATAGCCAGAGCCGAAATTTCTATTTTGGAGCACCCATGATCGCCCCACGGAGCGTCAATATGGCTAAGGCCTCTGCCGGTCTGAGCTTCGGAAGTGAAAGTAACTTCACTTCCGTCGCTCTGAATATGCTACTTGACTGCCCCTAGTGGTAGTTAAGTAGCATAGCAATGGAAAATATTTAAAATAAATATTTCATTCATTAAAAACAGGTTATATATATAGATTAGCCTATAGGGTTAAAATTAAATAATTTTTGGCATAAGGGATAGGGTTAAAATTAAATTAAAATTAAAACATATTAAGGGATATAATAAGGATTAGAGTTGGGGTTAAATTTAGTGTTAGGGTTAAATTTCCCCATAACTCGCAAAAAAATACCGAAAAATATGGAAACATGCATATTTTTGAACTCGGGACAACATTTAGAAACTATTTAGATGGGGTCTTTTTTAATGATTTTATTTGTATAAATTATGTTTTAGGTCAAAGTTAGAAAAAGTGGTTTTTTTTAATTTTACATCATATTTTATGATTTTTTTTTGTAGTAAATTATAAGATATGATGAACATAATGGTATCTAATGAAAGCCCTTCTTATGACGATAAAAACAACATATAATTTGTGTGGGTACAGTATGTGAGAAAGAAAAAAATTACAGCTAAACACAAACACCCTAGAAATGTCAAAACAGCCATTGTCACCAAGGGAAAGTCAAGGTGAAAATGTCTTGTCACTAAGAGGTTAATAGTGGCTGCTCTCAGATTGGGAAGATACAAAGTAGAAAAGTTTTGTTTACAATTTGGAGCCACACATTTTCATCAATCTTTGCCTACAGTTGGATTATTCTATTAATAGCAATTCATACATAGGATAAATAGAACCGCTGCTCAAAGTTACAGTGGAAAGTAAGTACATAATGAAGACCTTTAGGAATGGCGTACCAGTGCATTAGAGCCCTGATTATGTTATAGAGCATTTAATTGTAGTTGCAGACATGAAATAAAAATGTCTTTAAAGCTAGCTGGAGCACAACCCGAGAAGCTGCATCTCTAGCTCATGCTTTGGTGTTAAATCTAACATGGTAGATGGGATTATGCATAGTGTTTATTTCTCCAATATGAATTAAAGTCTTTTAAACCAATGATTCAGTTAACTAGCACCAGTGTTTATTGACTTACTTGAAGTTCATGGTAGATGAACTAATCAGGGTGATATCACATATCAGCATTATCCCTATCACACATCAGCATTTTCTACATTGTTGCTTCAAGCATGGCTAGATGTGTTTATATAATTCAATTATTCTTTTCATTTTCTTTGAACAGACATTTTTTTCTGACTGGCTGCATGATCTTGCACTCTTAGAAAGCAGTTAACACTAATGATAAAAGCTTGTTGTAATACAAACACATTCTTTGATTTCTATTTCTTGCATAAATGCTGTAATGTCATTATCATCACACTAAATCATTGTGTGGCTGCAAAGCATAACAAACTGTTCAAATGTAACTGAGATAGAAATGTGTGTTTGATGGTATTTTTAAACACAGAAAATTGGAGGGCATTTTTATGGATATAAACAACGCAAGAAACAAACGCTTTATTCCGTCCTAATTTTTTTTGGTCCCATAGACGTATGGACGGCATTGAACGTGCTGCGTTTAAAGGTTCGTCGAAACTCCTTGCGATGAGATGGGACTTGCAGCGGGATCTCACCTGACAGATGGGGCCACTTTGAGTGGCTTCACACTGACAAGGAAAATGGAGCCGATGCTCAGAGCAGCACCAGCTAGATTTTGTGAAATCGTGCTGTGCCCAAACTCAGTGACGTCAAGAGGTCTTGTGATCTTTTGGCAGGGACCCACGGGGTCTATTAAGACCCTGATTGGGTTTCTGCCATTGTGCCATGCGTCACAAAGGAGTTAAAGGGGCACCTCCAGGGTCATCACATGTTTATGTAAGTACTGTGCCATGTAAGGTACAGAATTAGAAACAGAAATGTCATAGGTGTTTTTCAAAACACTTTCTACCTTCCACGCTGCCTGCATTCCAAGTTCAACAGTGATGACATCACTTTCTCAAAGTGGAATATGATAATTGATGCAGAGAAAGCAAGCCTAAGTCCTCACTCTTATTGATGTCCATGAATTTAGAGGCCATTGTGAAATAATTTTAAACACAATACTACTATAAAATATAGCATGTTTTCAAATAAATATAAATGTATTTCATATATTTTAAAAATATAAATAACATACAGGAAATCAGGTGGATGTCACTGAAATGTATTAAAGTATGGCTGCTTTGTGGATCCTCTAAATATGTCTATCATAACTACCAATTTCACCTGATAAATCAGGTTGTGGATTAATTTGTAAAAAAATAAATAAAAATTAGATCACCAATAAAATATTTTTTGGATCTACTCCAATATCTGAAACTAAAACTCCACAAATTGCTTCCTAAATTCAATATCACTGGCTAAATGGTTTCTAGTTGGTGACATAGCTCAGCTGGTAAATGCTCTGATGTCTAGAGCCTGTACAAACCACAAGATTACCAGTTTAAACCGGCCCTTCATTCTTTCAATTCAGATGCTGATTCGCTTTATTCCAAGAGTGTATGCTAAAAGTAGCTTTGAATCCCACTGGAGGAAGGTACTATTTAAATACTATTTATTGTTATATATAATGTGCACAGGTAATAAAAAAAAAACCTTTCATCAACAGTAAAAGATATAGGATTGTCCTAATAAGGGATATACACATTTTGATGAAATGTATAATGTTGTCTCAGATAATAAATTATATATTATATAAACTTAATTGAGACAGCATTCTGCCTAAATGTGTTTCTTAACACACATACAGTCTCAAGAAAGAGATGTCAAACACAATTAGACCCCCTTCCCAAGTTATGGGAATAAATAACCACCAAGTGAACTACAAACAAAGTGCAAAAATCAGATAATAATAGCAGAGATGGAGTCAAAGACCCCAATGGTAAATGCAGCCTGAAGATTTCACCATCACAATATCCTCTTGTTAGGGTATCTGTTCTTTTCCATCTTGCTATTAATAATATTACATCAGTTAGGCTATATTTGGAAGATTTATTTTTTTGAAAAACGATTCTGCATACTATGGCACATGTTTATGTATTTTAAATTGAACCAATATATGTAATGTTTCACTCGCAAACAATGACCTCACTTCCGTTTCCTACCTTGCATCAGCAGTGCCATATCCATTTAGTCAATGCCCAGCTTGATTTGGCACAACCTCAAGTTAACATTGGATACTGTTTAGCAAACAAAAGACATACAAAACTATAGCAATCAATTTAAATTTTAAGTACAGATAAAATATTGATCCATTTGGAAATCTGCTTTGTGTCAGGATGGAGGGTATTTCTTTTTTTTTTTCTGTTTTTTTACAAAATGGAGAAAAGCTTAAGCAGGATTTGTATTTGTGTTATCCTGGATCAATAGAAAGGTGATCTAGGAAAGGTTGGAATTAATGAACCAGAGTCTTTTTGACCTGAATAACACTGTAATTATGTAAAAGTAAATAGAGAGTAACTCTAATACTATCAAAATACGATCAAAATGTGACTTTATAAAGGCTCTTCTTTAATATATTAACAAAATATCCCATTATGTAGAAATATCTAGCACTTGTGTCTTCAGTTATGTCAGCGTACTGTCATAAATTGGTACAAGCCCTATAGTTGATACAGTTGCAATAACAGCTATAAATATATATTTTTTGAAGATAAAATATAGAACTATTATTAAATGAATAAATAAATAAGTAAAATAACAGATACTTCATACAAATAAATGAAGCATATGGCTGTTGTGGTCAAGTTCAAATCAACATATTGTACATGCAGTTATGGTAGAAAAAGGATGTAAACAAGGAAAGCCTAGATCCTCTACGATACTATTTAAAATGAGCCATTTGTGCATCTCTATGAAATGTTAATGTCTGTAATTACAAACAGTGGCTTCCTGTTCTTTCTGTTGGTCTGTAGCTAAATTGTTTCCTAGAATACCCTATAATAGACTTTATTATCTGCAATGCCACTTCCTATGACTGTAACAATAAATAATTTGTCTTCTAATGCACCTTAATGAACATCTAATGTGGCCGTAATTGGTCTACCAAGAAAGATACTGCAAGTGGTACCTTTGGTACACCGAATGTATTCCTGTTTAACAGCCAAATATGTATCAAAATTATGCATCTGTCATTATTTCTGCATTATCGTAACAAACTGCTGTCATGCAGTCAATAAATTGTTATAATGAGCTCATATCTATATGCAAATGGATTATGTACTCCTCCAGGTTTTATTACCACTAATTTCACAACATAACAATCTTATAGTTTGCTGTAAACATATGTTATAATTCCAATAGCATGTCCAATGGTGTAAGAGAGAGCATTTTTTATTATTATAATCACTGTATTGGTTTTACTGCTTTAAAGTTAGCTTAGCAAAAACACTACAGTAGTAAAATGGGAAACACATATAGAACGATATCCCGTATTGCATTACCAATAAAATAAAATAAAAAATCTATATACAGGTAAACCCCACTATAACAGGTTTGCAATGTGAGTCCGAGATCTTGCAAAACTTCCGCTTTAATGTAGAAGTTATAATGAGATCCATGATAGATGCTATATGGTAGCCACTGGAGTACGCATTAGAAGCGGACAGCTCTATAACGGGTTTTATCATCAGCTACTGGTTTTATTTGTTCATTTGCCAAAAGATAGCAAAATATTGTAATCAGTTCATACTTAGGATTCAAAAGTACAGTACCTTATTTAACCTGGAAATAAATTATTTTATTTAATCTTTGTTAAGTTGTTATGTAATTGCCATATATATGAATATCCTCCTCACACACTATTTGCTCATATGTTTTCAAAACGGTTGCAACTCTATGGGGGTTATTTATAAAACTGAATTCTGGGCAGAATTCTAAAAATGATCCAGTTACCATGGAAGCCAACGGAATGTTCCTTTTTTACAAATTTGACCCTGAATTCAGGATTATAAATAACCCGTAAATGTCATTAAAATGGTAACATTTTAGCACACGTGTGATTGTACTTGTCTTCTAATGATTAACTCCTGCTTTTAATTCTATGTTAGGGCCGTTGCACTGTGACATTTCTGTATTATTTGACCCATGCTAAACATATAGAGTTTGTTATGTAGAACTACTGTTGTAAAAATCTTACACGCAATCTGAAAAAATGGGGAACAAGTAAAAGGAGAAGATAAACAAGTAAGATGTTTATGGAAATAGTAATGAATATTTATTCCAAGTGATTACTGCTGTAAGCTATAACAAATAGAACGTGTAAGTACATTTACTAAACAAAACAAAAAATATGTTATGTTAACTTTCTTGACGTTGAGACAAATCTAAATTCAAACATAATTTACAATGGATCCCAGTTGATTAAAGTCAACAAATGTCACAGGTGTGATTACATTTACATCAATGTTTGTTGTTTTTTTCTTGTGAAAACAGTGGAATTGCTTTGAATATTGCCAAAAAAAAAATTGACTAAGGAATAGCAGTTAGTTTGATTATAATTATGGGTCGGGAATCAGAGTCTAAAGAATACCCTTCATAGGTTTAATGTTTTCTTTGCAATGGTCTATAGTTTACAGAACAAAAATGTTAAAATACTAGAGCTTAGCATGATTGCATACTACAAATACACAAGATGAACTGTAACAACTTACATAAAACAACACATATAAAAATATCTAAAAGCAATGGCAGGGAAGAGGTTTATAATTATGAATATAATGGTGTACTGTGCCTCATTCTTGATAATGCAAGTGACAGCTATAAGGAAGCGAACTTTGTTATGATATTACCAACTGCCGTAAATCTACCTTTCCCATCCATGAACTGGGAAGTTTGCTATTTGGAATTGGATGGGCAGGTTTAATTTATATTATCTCCCAGTGGAAGTAGTTCTAACTCTTCAAATAGTCCCAACCGTTGCAGATTCAAATGCATTGTTCAAGATCTGGAATGGCAAGGTGTAGCATTCAAAACATGAAGTATTTTGGTGATGTCTTGACAGTTGATATCATAGAAAAATAAAGAATGCAAACATCTAGGAAAGATGCTTCAGAACCTTTCTCTTAGACTCCATTTTCCTTTAGTACCAAGAAAAAAGTACATAAAAAGTTCAATTACTTTGAAACTATTTTAATATGTCATTTTAATGTTTTCTTCTTCAGGATTTTCTACACTCTCATTTGAACAGTTTACTTTCACAGAGCACCACTGTAATAATTTTGTCACTCTTCTGTAACTATAATAATTCTGTCTCGATCTCCCTTCCACAACTTTATATTTACTGATACAATAATAATAATGAATAAACATAAAGTGACATAAAAACAAGGTATGTTTCTTTAAAGAAATTTAGGACTAAACCGTTTTTTTTCCCTCTGTAGTTTCAGGCTTTTTTAAATATTTTCCTACAAACAAAATAAGGTGGACAAAATAATTTAAACAATAAGGAATTTTACCTAGACATAATTAAATTACAACAATAACAAAAGGTAGCTGAAAAGGTGAGTCATATTAGATTGACTGACAGTTAGCAGTACTTGATGTCAGCTATAACAAGCAAAACAAAATTCTTATGTTTAATTGAAAGATTGTATTAAGTGTAAATGATTTATAAAGAAGTTCTTTAAGGAAAGAATGCAAATGAAGTGCTTATTAAGCCTTCTTTACTCCATATAGTTCTCTCAGGGGACAGACATGTTGTTTAGAATCTTGGGTCAGATCGTCATTCACCTTGGCTCAGATGAACAAATATTCTAAACAAAATGTCTGCATCCTGGTAAAGATGGCTCAATAATGTTCTTTATTTGTATTCTTTCATTAAAGTATTTCCATATAAAATGCCTACACTTGGTGCCATCTTTCAATAACCCCTTCGCGACAATGGACGTGTCAGGCACGTCCAACCGGGAACTCTGTTCCCGACAATGGACATGCCTGACACGTCCTGCGGTGAAACGAGCGGTTTTCCCAATCTACGATCGCCAGCACCAAAATGTGTGCTCTGGGACATCCAAGATCACCCCACGGAGCGATCTTGGCTGCCATATTTACGGAGAAGCATGCTCTGGCAATATGGCTGTGTCCTCTGGTGGTCAGAGCTTCGGAAGTGAAAAACAATTCACTTCCGTCTCTCTGAATATGTTGCTTGACTGCCCCTTGTGGCAGTCAAGCAACATGGAGTGGAGCTGACAAATTTCTTAAAGCGGCCCTAGGGCAGGCGGCCTACCGGGAATTTCCGGAAATTTTCCCGGTAACCCAGTAGGCCAGTCCGGCGCTGGATGTAAACCATCCATTTGAAAAAAACACAGAGCACTTACCTTGCTCAGCCCTCTATCAATCAATGTATTTATGTTTTGTGCTACCCTAGGCAAGACTAAATTCGGGCACCTCCCTGATAAATTTATCCACCTTTTTTATCTGAATTCTACCATGCTGAAAAGGTGGTAGAACCATATTTTAAAACATTCACAGGATATGCCCAAGCACCCACATTGCACACCCAGAACTTACCACAGCCATCACCCACTTTACATCCACAGGACATGCCCCAGCATCCATACTGTACAATCAGCACATACCCCAGCACCCACACTTCACACCCAGGACATATCCCAGCACCCACATTGCACACCCAGGACTTACCCCAGCACATGACCCATTACCCACATTGCACACCCCTCATGTCCCATTACCCACACTGCACAACCATCATGCCCCATAAGGAAGATTGCCCCCAAGTCTTAGCCTGCAGCCGTAGCCCATTGAGTAAGGTTAGAGATAAATTGCCCTTCTACCTCCCTTGCCAGCTTTTCCCTATTGCTAAGGACTATTCAAATATTTATTTCATAAAAAGACATTTATGGATCCTTTATGACTATTTGTAAAGTAAACATTGGTTCTGAAAAGAAGTATGTTTCTATAAGCATAAACAGACAGAATATTGTGTTCCTTAAACAATTTTAAATACAATCAGCTTCAGGTTCTGCATATTGATGTTCCCTTTTCTATAGCCACAAAAAAAATAAAAATAAAGATAATTTAAATCACTACACACAAATATATTACAAATAAATCAATTTTAGAAAAATAACCTTGGCCATGGACAGATTTGATCTATGAATCCTTGTATATGAAGTTTAGAAAAAACACCTCTTACTTTTAAAAAAACTTAATATTTGATTTGAAAATGATTTGGTTTATTAAATGCATCTGTAAACTGTGAAATCTAAATTCAGTTAATACACAATATAGAGGAATTGGTGGTTTAATAGTGAAGGGGTTGAACATTAAATAACATAAACATTTTCTGATTCTTGGATTTTTAGGGGATGTGGCCTATCAGAGACGCAGTCACACAACCCTGGAACATTATGCGTTCTCTCTCCAATGTACCAACCCCAAGGTGGCTTACAGTACCCAATTAAGCTATTGATGCTTTAAAAAAATGAATACCTTAAATACCGGGCACTCAATTATGGCCCTTCAGCTGCTGTTCACCTTCAAATCCCATAATTCCTCAGTATCTTTCGAGAATGGCAGAGAATTATGGTAGTCCAGAAACAACAGGAGGTTGCAGATGGATGCCTAGGGCTTAAATGCGCGTTTGTTTTTTTCAGAAATCTGCATGTGCACCTAGGGCAGTCATGAAAATTACAGGCTAGGAACCTAAAAATCATGAATATCTGTCAAATCTAGGACTGTTGGCAACTATGCGGGGGTGGAATGGAAGAAAAAGTGCTATCCTTGTCTTTCACACCATTTCTGCATTAATTATATGAAAATTCATCAAACCTTTAATTAATCTGTTTTTTCAATGCTTATTGAAAGAAAACTGCAACTATTATTTACAGTCCACTGTCGGATATATTAGGCGCCACATCTTAGTGATGAATAAAAGGTCTAAACTCACAACAGAGCAATTGAGGCAAGTTCTGAAACCGTTTTTCCGACGTGTATGGCTTTATGTCTTGTCTGATAGTCTGCAAATGCAAAAATCACGATGTGGAAAGTAACTTTATGACAGCAGAATGGTGGGTAGAATATTTAAATGTACTGTTCTAATTATGCAATATCTATTCTGACATGTTATGTCACCTGGTGAGGGAGTTAAGAATGGATTTATTTAACAAGTTATTGAGTTATTGGCTGCTTAGTTTAAGCTCTGTACAGCAGTATGTGCATAGCAGGTTTACATTATTCTCAGCTACATAATAATACTAATGACAATACTACAACTAATAATAATAATAATAATAAATAGTAACATAGTGTTTAAGCAGGAAAGATACATTGATATATTCTCTGGTTTTCAAGTACGTCCTGGGGATATTACTTTTGCCCAACATCAAAGGATGTTACTGAATTCCAGTTATATACTTCTACAAAAAAGTAGACTTTATTTTTTTGTCTCAATAACACACTGCTATATAATAGAGAATTGGATACAAGCATGCTAACTGCAACATGATTCTTGTTTTGATGACAATATAATAAGTATATCACAATTAATGTGCCCTCCCTTCCATGATAAGTCTTGAAATATAGGATAAACCTGAAAAAATGTTAGGGAAAAAGCGTTAGCAATTTTTTGCTCTGGAGCCAGCATAACATCTACCAGGCCTGAGATTATTAGCGTAGTGCAGTCTAGTTATTAAATTGTGAGTATCTAAGCTGGAAGTTAGGCGAGTTGGATGAGTCATCCACATCCATTATTAATGCCGGAGTTTTGCATTCTCCTTGTCAATTCACCACCGTTCGTTGTTTCATGATTAGATTTCAGTTCATGCACCTTTTATGCTGTGCCGTTATGGTAACTATAGTGATAACAAATGAATTATACTTTGCCCTAGCACTATCTTGTACCTTGTTTTGAAGATTCAGTTTAATTCAAGTCTAAACCATTTTAAATATTTAAGTAAGCCATCTTTCTTTAGATCTCATTATATTCCCACATCTGGCTGAAATAACATATTACAGGGATGCCATTTTAAAAATACTTTACCTCATATATGTTTATCTGCAAAATCTTCACAATGCATCCCTGCTCTAAATAGAACTTCATTATCAGAGCTAGGAAGCAGAACCATCAACATTGTGCCTCTTTATACTGTCAAAGTACTGTTGCTGGGTTAATAGATTCAAATTATCTGCAAACCTTTTCTTCTGTGGAAAATTCACAAATGTCAATCACTGTGATACAAAGTCATAACAGGTTTGAAGAGCCCTGTAACATTTGGCAGCAAAATTAATGAAGTAATCTGACAGGGAATCATAAATTTGGTTGCATGCTATAATATATGCTTAGCACAAAACTTACTATCTGTTGCTTTCTGAAATCTCACAAATGTTCTTGTTCTAAAGGTAATAGTTGATGGTGGGGCATAGAAATAAGCTATTAGGAAAATACTAAACAAACTTGACAGGATAATATTACCAATCTCAGTTTAATCAACACATTGACTACGCGGAATGTCTACAGGAAGGATTCTATTAAATATTAATTACCAGTGGTGACTGAGGTTTGTTGCAGTGTTTATAATCTCAGACAGCTTGTAGCATTGTAGTACTGATAAAGCCACAGGCTCTAAGGAATTGTAAGTTTTACATATTTATGGAGATCCATTTCTAAACTACAGACATGTTTGATTTTCGGTACAGTGAGCATAAATTAGATCATAATCAGGTAATTACAACAGTAATGAAGTTGTTTTAATTTTTCTAAGTGTATAAATTCAAAATGTGTATGCGTATCAGACCGAATTTGTCAAAGTATTAAGACTATATATATATATATATGTTTGTAAATTTGCACTAGAATGCTGGCAAATTGTAAACCCAAAAAATGTTGCATAACTGAACCAAAGGTTTTACAAGTCAGTCAGTCATTTGATGGAGGTTAAGGCGAGGGTTTGTTAAATAAACTGTATATCTATTAGAAGACCTCTGTTTGGAAAATGCAAACATTCAAAAGCAGGGAAAGGGCTTTTCATGTGGTAATTTTACTCCAAAAGTATCAGGCATTGCAGTAATAGTAAAGTGACCTGTTTCAGGGAACAGTCCCATTTTCCCAAAAAGTTACAGCCAAAACCCAATCCCAGTGTGAGAAATATTCTGTGTTTTCACAGAAGAGAATGCGAGAAGTAATACATACATACGTATTACATTTATTCCATAAACACAAACTAAACAAGGTGTTGGCCTCATCTGTGGAAAATATGGATTTTTTACTGTTTACATGTGTTGAAAGTAAACATTGTCCCCGGATTCCATTTTAAAAATCTGGTCACCTTAACCCCTTAGTGACATGACTATTTTGGCTTGTCCGATGCTTGGTGACATGGGATGTTTTAACATTTCTGAGGAGTTTGTGTTTTGCTGTAATTTATTTCTGTCTCATTTAGTGTACCCACACAAACTATTTATCGTTTTTATCATCATAAGAAGGGCTTTCTTTTGATACCATTATTGATAATAGCATATAATTTGATGTAAAAAAAAAAAAAAATGGCAAAAAAATGACTTTTTTTATGACTTTTATCTGAAAAATCGTATACTCATGTACAAGAGACAACAAAAAAACACTGCTAAAAAGTTTCTAATATATGTCCTGAGTTCAGAAATAGCCCATGTTTTTGTGCTTTTTTTCATGTTACAGGGCCAGAACTATAAGTAGTGCAAAGCTATTTTAAAATCCTTTTTTTCAAAATTAGCGATAGTGACATTGTAACACTGATATCTGTACTAAATCCATGAATGACCCCCAACATATTTTTGAAAACTAGACTAGACTAGTGGTCTAGACACATTTCATGTAGCCATTTTACCACCAATCTTTGCCAAAGTTTTTTTTTTACATTTTTCACATAGATTGCAATTTAGGTAAACATTTCCTTAAATTGTGACGGGGTATTTCCAAATAACACCTCAATATGTGTTCAGCAACATCTCCTGAGTACAGGGATACCACCCATGTGTAGGTTAGTTAGATTATTTGGGGGTTAAAAGGCCACATTTCAGAGGTGTGCTTTTTGTTTTTTCAACTTGGAATTCTGACATGCAGAAAACCTGCGCCGATGTTCCATTTGGGACATTTTTGAAGCCAGAATGTGTATTTTACCCCACAAAACCATAACTTTTTGCAAACTAGACCCCCTGGGGTATTTCAAATGGTAGTATTTTAACACTTTCCATGCACTAATTCTACCACCAGCCTTTGTCAAATTTTAGGTTAGTAATTTTTTTATGTTTTGTTTCCACATACATTGTACTTCGAGCATGAATTCACAGATCCTGTTAAGTGTCAGTGCAAAACAACACCTCAATATGTGTTCAGCAACATCTCCTGTTCAGCAACTTTTTGCAAACTAGACACCCTAGGGTATTTAAAATTGTGGTATTTTAACACTTTCCAAGTACTAATTCTACCACCAACCTATGTCAAAGGGTTGGGATGTCATTTTTTCCCCACACACATTGTAATTCAGGCAGGAATTTTCAGATTCTGGTATTTGCCACTGCCAACCAACACCTCAATATGTGTTTGTTTTGGGGCTAAAAGGCAACATTTAGGGAGTGCGAATTTCCAACCTGGAATTTTGACATGTAGTCAGCCTGCACCCATGTTCCATTTGGAACATTTTTGAAGCCTTCCAATGTATTTTACCCCATCAAACCATATATTTTTGGAAAATAGACATCCTAAGGTATTTCAAATTGTGGTATTTTAATACTGTATATGTACTAATTCTACCACCAGCCTTTGTAAAAGTTTGTGGTAGTACTTTTTTGGGAGGTTTTTTTTCCACATTGTACTTCAGGCATGAATTCACAGATTCTGGTATATGTCACTGCCAAACAACAACCCAATATGTGTTCAGCAACATCTCCCGAGTACAGGGATACCACCCATGCATAGGTTTGTTGGTTTGTTTTTTGGCTAGAAGGCAACATTTGTGAGATGACCATCTCAAAATTCCAACTTGGAATTTTGACATGTAGTCAGCCTATGACATGTCGTCCGTGTCCTATATGGGATATATCTTTGAAGCCAGCCAATGTAATTTACCCCCACCAAACCATATATTTTTTAAAGGTAGACACCCATCACTCCTTGTGGCAAGGGCTCAGCAGCCACCGATACATCACTAGATGATGTATCAGAAAGCTGACCAGTGTCAAAATCGAACCCTGAGTCCGGTGCCTCAGAATCAGTGCCTAAGCAGTGATCTTGAGCAAGGAAGGGGTTAATATCTCTTAGAAGAGCCTATCTAGTACTGTAATACATTACAGTACAAAGAAATGAATCCATAAAACAGTGCAGACAGCAAAACATACTGTTGCTGTGCAAGATTACTGCTTATACATTGATGAATGGCATGGAAGGGGTTAATACACAGTGAAAGACTTTCATAAAACCTGACAATTTTTATATCACTAATACTGATCTGTCTCTTTCCGTCACAAAAATGTAAGTGAGGAGAGGGAGGCAGATCAATATTTGTGAATATTGATCCGACCAATTTTTATATGACCAGGGTGAATGGTGAGCTTATTTGAGCAATCACCAAACCGCCTTTGCCACAAATTCGTTGTTACTGATCGCTGAGCGCTCAGACAGCTTTAAAAAGCTTTGAAAAAAAATCTCAAATATTTTTACTTTACTCGTAATCCCCTAGCGCGTATGTGTAAAAAAAAAAAAAGAAGCAGACAGATAAAAATTGCTTTGGCTTCAATATCATATTGCGTAAGCAGTGATCGACGGCAAAGAAGGGGTTAATAACTCTTAGAAGAGCCTTTGTGGTACTGTAATAAATTACAGTACAAAAAAATTAACCCCTAAAAAATGCGCAAACAGCAAAAATAAATGCGCTGATGTGCACGATCACTGCTTACGCAAGATCAGTGGCATGGAAGGGGTTAAATGCAGGGAATTGCTTTTATAAAATTTCTGTTTATTGTTTTATTATTCGTGTGTTGTGTATTATTTTTTTGTACTTTTACTTACTTTTATAACTTTGATCTGTCTCTCTCCCTCACTAAAAAAAATGTGAGGAAAGGGAGGCAGATCCTAACTGGTCAAATCAATATAGGGTTAATATTGATCTGACCAGGCAGTGGGGGTGCTCATCAGAGCATCCCCACTGCTTGTCAGTGTGCCTGCAGTCACAGATTGCCTCTGTGAAGAGGCAATCGTGTGACTGCAGGAAGAGCACAGGAAGCAGGTACTTCCTGCCTCCTGTGCTCTTGCCCTTAGAAGGGCAGCGCCATCTTGGTCACACAGTGACCAAGATCGTGCATTTTTTGGGAGTGTAACTGATTGTTTTGACTTGTGAGGCAATCAGCAACACTTACTGAGCAAAGGAAGCTAAAAATTAGCTTCCTATGCTCATTTTTGAATGCCCGCGTTTTAAAGGCACTGTGCCTTTAAACCGGCATTTCAATCGCTCTCCGCAGCGATCGAAATGCCGAAGGGCATTTTTTTCAGTATTGTACGATGCTTCCATACGGAAGCATCATTACAATACTGCTCGAGCACTGAAAGCGGAAAAACTCCGCTTTCAGTGCTCGTTTTGACACAGGACGGACTAGGTCCTTCCTGTGTCATTAACGCCTCGGCACACAGGACGGACCTAGTACGTCCTGTGTCACCAAGGGTTTAAGTAACAGCAGTGTATGCATCAGAAGGTGTAGATAACATGTTCTGACACAAGGAAAGGGAATCTTGAGGTCCCAAACTGTGTAAGGTTTTTGTGTCAAATAATAAGTTATGATAATGACAGGTATGTAAGTGGACTTAGTATGGACAGAGAAAGCAGTGTGTCAGTGTATCAGCATAGCGTATCAGCAGAAGTGAGTTACTGAAGATGGCAACAACATTGTCGATAGGCGAGACAGGTCTAATTAATGTTGACCAAAAGAAGGTTAGATTACCAAGTTAATTTATGAGTGAATACAAGTTGAGAAACATGTGGTTTGTTAAAATGTGCTTCAGGTTGAGGAAGCAACTGTAAAAAGTTACATCATCAATGAACAGTTAGATAGTGCCAACGTTTCAAAGCTAAAAATAAATTGTCCCAGTTTGGCTGATGTATTCACTTTTACATTAATGTTTCTACTGTATTTTGTATAAAAGAAGTAGGGAAGGAACTAAGCACTGGTACATTTACTCCCTCCACTGTCTGCATGTCAAGAAATAGTCTGGTTGAAATGGTCTAAGGAGGTTCTCTCCTAATGGTCTGTCTGAATGTCAGTCAGACAGACAAGAACGTTTTCACTGGGTTTTACTATTTGACTGACAGTCTGACAGGCCAATAAGAAGCACATATTCCAAAATGTTTTCATTACTCCATCTTTATATTATACCTTTTACTTTATTTGGGTTATGATTTTTTTTTTACAGCCACATGTTCTGAGTTTCTTGTTTTTACTCTGTTACTGGTATAAATACAAATAGCAATATCAAATGCATAAAACTAAACATACAAATTGAAAGCATTACATGGAAGTAATTGTCTTTCTGTCTTCAAAAATCAATATGGGTTTAATTACCTATATTTCACTAATAGGTTTTGAATTAACTACAATGTCTTAAGACATTTAGTAAAATAACAGAGGAATTAATATATTTTATCTCACCGCTGCTTCCAAATAAGCACACATTTCTTGCAACACAATTGTCATGTTTTACATTTTAGGTTTGGATAAATAGAGCTCTGTGAACATTAGGTTTTGATGAGGTAATTTTAAGATCTGAAAGTAATCTTGCCATGAATTAAACATTATAATTGCAATGCACCATGGCACCAGGCCTGGGAGTGCAATCCAACGGCTGGCGCAAGGCCTGGGAGTGCAATCCAACAGCTGGGGCAAGGCCTGGGAGTGCAATTCAATGGCTGGGGCAAGTAAGACTTGTGAGTGCAATCCAATGGCTGGGGCAAGTAAGTCCTGTGAGTGCAATCCAATGGCTGGGGCAAGTAAGTCCCGTGAGTGCAATCCAATGGCTGGCATAAATCCTGCAAGTGCAATGTAAGTGCTGTGGTAAATCCTGTGTGCTGGGACAAGTCAAGTGAATACAATATAAGTGTTGGAGTAAGTACTGTGGGTGCAATCTAAGTAAGTCCTGGGTGCTGGGATAAGTCACTATATCTACCCAGTATGTACAGAAGGTTATATCTCACACAGTGCACTGTGTACTTACTGGGGCCTATGTATTGACCTGTGCATGGGGTATATATAAGTTTTATCTATAAATAATACACTCTTCAAATGTGCTTTGCATGGTTTGCCCTTTTATGAACAAGAAAATAATGTTATGCTATGGGGCTAGTATCATGATGCAAATCTATGGGGCTGGTACACTATTATTTCCAGGACTGGCTTTAATTCCCAGTCCGACACTGTATATATAACAGACTCACAGACAGTAACAGACTCACAAATAGAGGGGACTAAGTGCAGGGAAAGGAAAGAACAGAAATTTTGAAATGTCTGACGCAGTTAATAGAGGGTAAATGCCCTCAACAGAAATCCAATGCCTAAGCTATTGAGGAATTAGCACCAATGGGGCTAAAAAATGCAGAGGAGCGTGACAATTTGATGAAAACTGATCATGATCAAAGGTTGGGAACCCTTACTCTAGACAATGTTACAACTACAGGCAGAATTTGCTATATTCCTATGTATTTCATATTATTGTCTTAAATCATTCAATGATATTAAACTAATCGCTGAAAGTTCACAGATTGGTATGTATCTTAAATCCTTTGCTGAATATATTTTTTCTTGTTTCATTATTTTCTAAACTTCATATAATTAGATTTTTATTTTGCACTGTTGCATGGACATACTTCTGTACTGTAATATTTTCATACCTGCGATACTCTATTTTACAATGCACAGCAGGTCAAACAGATGGAGGATCAATTAGATTACACAGAATTTAAGACACTGAGAAATTCAGATAATAATAGACAGGGAGAAGTAGAGAATAGAATAGACACAAAGAAGCTCAAAAAAATGGAGCAAGAGACTAGAGTAAAAAAAGTAAAACGTTTCTCGTATTGGTTAATTTCTTTCCAAAATATATCACTTTTAGATATCAATAGGGGCTATAAACAGACATACATCAAAAGGCCACCGTGCTTACAAAAATAACAAAGATGTCAAATTAACACAAAGTTCTATTGTGTTTTTCTTTTTTAATAGAAGCAAAGTTTTTTTTCCAGTACCTCTGTTCAGAGGGAGAAGTGTCATATAGAAGTGTCATATAATAGCTGCATGTACAGGGTACATGCAGCTATTCCCCAAGCACAGTTAAAAAGCAGTGGGTGCATGTGGTAGTTTTTAGTTGCCCATCTGCAGTATCTTTCAGGGTAACAGGATAACAAATATCACATTAGTCAGTCATGCAAAATCTCACTTGGCTCCTTGTAGACTGGAGGGATGGTAAAGGCTGCCCTCAAACTTAAACATAATATACGAAGTTTTATTCAATTGTCTTATCAATGTCTTAATACACTGTGTATTATCTAATATCAACACTTTCATAACCATGCAAGTGAACACAATAGAAAACTAAATTACAAGTTACTCAAACAAATGCAAAATATTTTCATAATTTTTCTCAGTAGAGGCAAACAGCAAATCATTGCTCTATTGATCTCTATTGTTGTTACATACAGAACATGCAAAGACATTTTAATGACCTTCTAATTACTCTGCTAACAAAACCACTGCTACCCATGCATCAGCATTTTCCAATGACCTCTATGAGATTAGAAATGTTTCTCATAGCTCAGAGCTAGTACAATCAGTGGGTGTCTTGCCATGTGATGTATAAGAGGAAAATATAATTTGATAAAAGCACAAGCTTCATTGTGATACATGGGGGATGCAGTTCCCTAGTTGGCAACAGTCCTGGTTTTTCTGAAGAGTCCTGTTGCCTGTGCAAACTGCTTAGTATTGTGTTTAAACACTAGATGCATACTAGTTATACAGTCTAAATGATGAAGAATTGCGCACTAGATATCCAGTGCCTTTACCAGAGAGCTTGCAGAGCAACCTGACGGGGTGAGGCAATGTTGCGTAATGTCACCTGCCCTTCATGTAATGCTTTTGACTCCACTCTCTCTTGCATTCTGGGTTACAGTTTGTAAAAGATTGCCAGGATGCAAGTCCTCAACTCAAGAATCACCCATTATTAGCTGCATTAAAAAACCCGGCAAATTTAATAATTTTTCCAGTCGAGCTAGTTATGTCAGATTGTTGCAATTCACTTGCAATTCATCTGTGAGTTCAGTTTTAGTAAATAGCCCCCAATGTGATTAACCATCCATCTTTGCATTCTCTTCCTATGGAATGGTGGTATTTTCTTTTTATGTCTTAAATAAAAAGGTATAGGCTGCTTCAGGAGCCGACATACATTGCATGAGCTCCGCTGCTGGACCCACTATAAAATACTATAAACACAGACTGGGGACATTATTAGTCACCTAAACCTCTTCAGTAAAGACCTTAGTGGGTGAAAGACTAAAATCACAGGGTCAAATCCCTGGTCAAAGACTTTTTCATGAAATTGCAAAGCCTGGGAGAATCTGACCATACCCTCCACCCACCAAGACAACTGGGGACAAAGGTGCGATATCAGTGTCTGCTGGATCACTGAGGAGATCCCGTTGGAGGAACTTGCAATTTATTCAAAACCCATTTCATAAGTACTGGGTAACAGCCCAAACACTGTCAAAATTAAGAGAGTGCTAAGAGCACAAAGGCAAAAAGGGACCCTTAGATCCACCTCCCAGAGACATACTGTGCACACTCCATTATTTTGCAGATAAGGAAGCCCTCTTAAAAGCTTATCAGAACATGACTCCCATACAAGTAAAAAGTGCAAAGTGCTATTTTATAAGAATTTATTCTGCACCAATCTGCAGAAATATGAAACCGCTGACAGCAGCACTGAGAGCTACAGAAATGCCTTATTCCTTTGCACTTCAGGCGAGATGGGATAACAGAATCCACACTCTTGAGTGGTCTGAGTCTGAATAATATTGTGATCTTGGACTGGACACCATCTGGAACATTCACAGCTCCACTATGACACCAAAACACCACCATAAATATTACAGCTGCAGATCCAGAAGAGCAGTCGGATACTCTGCAATGCAAGGTCACCGAGCACTACTACTATGGGAACATATCTGGAAGAACTCCAGACATATAACTTATTCTTTTTTTCTCACTCCCCTTGTGACCTGATGCATGATTAGACACAGCCTGCCGAGACAAATTGATCTTGTCTCCTGTATATCCTAAATGTGTCCTATTCAATGTTTTATTTTTCAGAATCAAACCACCAGCTGTGACCAAGACCCTTCTTCCATCCTAAATGGAGCTTTATGTTTGTTTTGACCTCTCCAGCTCTCACAGGACTGCTTACTTTCTGTGTGTTTTGGAGGAAGTACATCAAGCAGTATCACAAGTAGGAGACTTGAGATCTAGACACTGGGTATGACTGCACGTAGCTGTCTTGCACAGTTATGCCTGGTATTTCTTCCTTAATTGTTCATCATGCTTCTTCCAGTTTATAATTTTTTCTGTTTGCCAGTGAGCCGTCAGACACTACCCCCCAGACCTCCCCCAACCTGAGGGAAGTTGTCACCTTGTGCAACTTCATAACCCATTTTTGGCAGTTCCTCTCCTGATGCTGGCGGTCTGTCTTACCAAGGGTTTATCCCCATTCTTTCTTCTCCGGTCTCTACTTTCCTTCATCCTCTTTGTTTCTCTCTCTAGAACCAGATGCTTCCTTGATTCATTTTTCATTCCTTAACATCTTCCATCTCCACCAGCAAGTTTATGCCTATTCATACACATGATTGCATTGTTATTCTGAGTTAACTATATCGTTAATTTAAAATAAGTCAAAACATTTTTGTTTTAAAAGTCACCATTTGTCATATGAGTCATTCAGAGAACATCCTGAAATATTATGTACTACAGAGAATATTATAACAGGGACAATAAAATGCATACAACAATACTGGTGAAAGTGCAGAGGCTATAATTTTCCAAACAAATTGCTTTGGAACTCAAAGAAAATCATTGTTACTGCCAGCCGAATTCTGTAACAAGGCTAACAACCTACTACAGTAGGATATTTGTGCATTTTGTTTTGTTTATTCCAGTCTACAAAGGTAAGTTTATCTGTGTTAATAATTTAGAGGTGCAGTAAGAAGGTTCTCAGCTCTTGAGAACCACAGATAATCAGAGTTCAGTTTTTACAGCAATACCACAATGTCAATTTTGTAATAACCTGTTGGTAAGATTGTGCGATTTCAGCAGGATAATGGCTCTCAAGAAACATTTGTGACGCCCCTTAAATAATTGGCTAAAAATGTAGAGGTTTCAAGTTGCTGCTGTGTTAAACATGTTGTGATAGTTCAAGTTCAGCCATTAGAACCGTCAAATATCTGCATTTGTATAGTTCTTGCAAAGATGAACGTTATAAACCTGCATGATAAATGTCTGGATTTATCGTTCAAATAACCATTTGTTGCATTGGACTTGCTACACAAAAACACACATTTTTATGAAATATAGTGTATATTAATATAAAGGTTTCTAATCTAAAAAAAAAAAAAAATGAGAACACATAAATAAACATAATAAAAAATAATTAAATTAGAGGTTACAGGAACTGGCCACACCATAAATAAGTACATCCGTCATATATAAGATGAGACATAAACTCACAAAATGTCTAGTGGGCACACAGAGCAGTGCAATGAAAACAGTGACCTACCTTTTGTCATGTATATTAACACTAAACAATTATGATTAAAAAAATAGATCAGGTTTAATTAATACACACTTATCAGGTTTGCAGCTTCTACTGCCCCTTTGACTCAACTTTCAGCATTTGACTAAAGTCTAACAGAAAAAAAGCAACATTCAAACAAGCAAATAACAAAGTCTTTCATATGACAACTATACTTGCAATGTATGAATAAAAATATTGCACAGGAGCCTTACAGAGCACACATCTGCAGGTTTATTTTCCTTCCATTTTATACACACATATAACTTATCCCTGCTCCCCTGCAGAAAGTAGAATGCAAGTGTGTCCAGAAGGAAGCAGTTAATTAGCTAATTAGAGGATCTCAAAGGATCTAATTTGATTAAATAAGTGATTACCCTTTGAGCACATATGAATAATAGATTTTGCAAAGCAGAATGCAAAAGTGTGTCCCTCAAAAAAAGGTTGAGCATAATACATATGTATGCATTGAATTAAATGTAGCTATTTAGTTTAATAGCAATAAAAGAGTAGCAATTCAAAAAGGGGATTAAGAGATATGGCTGTTAAGGCTACAAGCAGGGCTGGTGCAAGACTTTTTGCTGCCCTAGGCGAACAAATATTTTGCAGCCACTTGCTGATCCTACCCTCATGCATTTACACACATAGTAACATATACATATGCAGGCACATGTGCACACACATGCAATGTCAGATGCAGCCACACGTACATACACAGTAACACATGCAATGGCACATGCAGCCACACATTCACAAACAGTCACACATGCACTGTGAGCCTATCTTTGGCACCCCTTGCTCCATGCCATCCCTTTCTGTCTCACTCTCCCTCTATGCTATCCCTGTCTGTCTCGCTCTCCCTCTACTCCAACCCTGTCTGTCTCGCACTTCCCATGCCATTCATCTGTCTGTTTCCACCTTTTGTTTTTCTCCTCTCCCTCATTATCTTCTCTTTTGTACCTCTGCCCCATGTTTGCCTTTTCCTCTCCTCTCTCCTTGTCTTTCTCAGTCCCCCAATCCCATGTCTGTTGTCTCTCTCCCTCACTCCCCACCACCCCATGTCTGCCATCTCTCTCCCCCCATGCCTGGTGTCTCTTTTTCTCCCTCCCCAATGCCTGGTGTCTAATTTTTTCCCTCCCCATGCCTGGTGTCTCTTTTTTTCCCTCCTAATGTCTGGTGTCTTTTTTCCCTCCCTCCCAATGCCTGGTGCCGCTTTTCCCCCTCCCTCCCAATGCCTGGTGCCGCTTTTCCCCCTCCCTCCCAATGCCTGGTGTCGCTTTTTCCCCCCTCCCTCCCAATGCCTGGTGTCGCTTTTTACCCCCTACCTCCCAATGCCTGGTGTCGCTTTTTCCCCCTTCCCTCCCAATGCCTGGTGTCGCTTTTTCCCCCTTCCCTCCCAATGCCTGGTGTCGCTTTTTCCCCCCTCCCTCCCAATGCCTGGTGTCACTTTTTCCCCCCTCCCTCCCAATGCCTGGTGTCGCTTTTTCCCCCCTCCCTCCCAATGCCTGGTGTCGCTTTTTCCCCCCTCCCTCCCAATGCCTGGTGTCGCTTTTTCCCCCCTCCCTCCCAATGCCTGGTGTCGCTTTTTCCCCCCTCCCTCCCAATGCCTGGTGTCACTTTTTTCCTCCTCCCTCCCAATGCCTGGTGTCGCTTTTTTCCTCCTCCCTCCCAATGCCTGGTGTCACTTTTTTCCTCCTCCCTCCCAATGCCTGGTGTCGCTTTTTTCGTCCTCTCTCCCAATGCCTGGTGTCGCTTTTTTCTCCCTCCCTCCAAATGCCTGGTGTCATTCCCCCCCTCCCTAAATGCCTTGTTTCACCTTTTTTCTCCTCCCTCACAATGCCTGGTGCCACTTTTCCCCCTCCCTCCCAATGCCTGGTGTTGCTTTTTTCCTCCTCCCTCCCAATGCCTGGTGTTGCTTTTTTCCTCCTCCCTCCAAATGCCTGGTGTCGCTTTTTCCCCCCTCCCTCCAAAATGCTTGGTATCGCTTTTTTCCCCCTCCCTCCAAATGCCTGGTGTCATTCCCCCCCATCCCTAAATGCCTGGTGTCACCTTTTTCCCCCTCCCTCCCAATGCCTGGTGTCACTTTATTTCCCTCCCAATGCCTGGTGTCACTCCCCCTGTCTCCCAAGGCCTGGTGTCACTTTTACCCTCAATACTCCCACCCAATGCCTGCTGTCAGTTCCCCCACTCCCAATTCCTGGGGTCGTTCCCCCCCTCCCAATTCCTGGGGCCGTTCCCCCCCGTTCCCAATTCCTGGTGTCAGTTCCCTCCCTCCCAATTCCTGGTGTCAGTTCCCTTCCAATTCCTGGTGTCAGTTCCCTCCCTCCCTCCCAATTCCTGGTGTCAGTTCCCTCCCTCCCTCCCAATTCCTGGTGTCAGTTCCCTCCCTCCCTCCCAATTCCTGGTGTCAGTTCCCTCCCAATTCCTGGTGTCAGTTCTCTCCCTCCCTCCCAATTCCTGGTGTCAGTTCCCTCCCTCTCTCCCAATTCCTGGTGTCAGTTCTCTCCCTCCCTCCCAATTCCTGGTGTCAGTTCCCTCCCTCTCTCCCAATTCCTGGTGTCAGTTCCCTCCCTCTCTCCCAATTCCTGGTGGCAGTTTCCTCCCTCCCAATTCCTGGTGTCAGCATCATTTTTCCGATGCTCTCACTCCTCATTATGCACAGGGAGCACAAGCAGCACTACACGCGCAAGAAAAAAATTAATATTAATCTCGTATCTGCCTGCCTGCCTGCCTGCCTGCCTGCCGCCGGGATACATGTATCCCAGCACAACGCTGGAGCCCTAGCCCTATTATACAGAGGTGTAACAATCATGGTTGCAGGTGTTGCCACTGTGACCGAACCTGCCATTCTAGGGGCCCCGGTTAACCCCTGCAACTGCCCCTTTAAGAGCTGCTATCTGTGGGTTACACAAGGAGAGTGTTGAGATCGGATGATTCAAACACTCTCTCCCTGCATGGTGTCTGATCTAGCATGCAGGAAGTGACATCACATTGATTACCTGCATGCTAGATTAGTCTGCACAGAGGGAGAGAGACAAAGATAAGCTGTTTGGAACCTAATATGACCCAGGCAAGCTGGGGACACAGATGGCACCGAGCAGTTGTTGGGGAACTAAGATATCCCCAAGAGGCTTATTGGGGCTAAAATGGTACAGAGAGGTTGTTTGGGGGGCACATTTTTGCACCGGATTTGAGGTTCCTACTTATGCCCCTGTCCATAAATAATGGAATATACTAAACAGGTGCGAGCCTGCCGCAATCACAAATGTAATTTGATAAACAGTGTATACTATAAACAAAAAATGTGATTTTAATAAACTTTGCAACAAGTGTATAAAAGAACATTGGAGGTTTTGTTTTTTTTGAAGTGGTGAACACATAAATAATTTGTTTTCCTTGTTGTATAGACTGTTACATTGTACTTTCCCACATATTACCTATCTATATTATTGAGCCTGTGACAAAGTTAACACTCCAACATTTTTCTTTTCCCTGATTGCACATAATTGAGGGTGTTGGTTGGTCAACAGATTGTTGTTGAGGAGTTAAATGGAATGAGAATTAATTAGACCTTTTCCAACAAATTAAAAAGGTTTTGGTGGTAGCATAGACTGTTGTGTGTGCTTACTAGATAGTAAGAGTGGTTAGGCTCTCACCCTATTGTGAATGTGGTGGATAAGCTCACAGGGACTTTATCATCTAAATATTGTTTTTAAATAAAAAAAAATTGAAACTGGTCAGTATTTTGTGTTTGCAAAATTGCTAGCAAATGCTAAATCAGGATAAAAATGTGTTTTTATATGTGTCTGTGTTTATTTCCTTCCTCTGCCCCTTCACTCAATTTCTCCTGCCCTCCTTTAATTATTTTCCTCACATCCCTCGCATCCACAGCACACGACTGCAGCCTTATAACTTGCCCTAGACCCCGTTCCACTCACAGGACTTGTCCCAGCAGCCATATTACACTCACAGGACTTGTCCCAGCTGCCATATTGTACTCACAGGACTTGCCCCAGCAGCCATATTGCACTCACAGCACTTGCCCCAGCAGCCATATTGCACTTGCCCCATTGTAAATTTATAAGATTTGAGGCTGATTACATGGATTCATAAGAGGAAACACTCTCAGTACCCATCAATGTGAAAGCATTTTATTTAAGTCAGAATGCCGAGGGCAGAGCTTGAGACGTCACTTGTCAGCGCTACTGGGCATGCGCATAGTGCTGTGTATGCGCAGTAGCCAGTCTCTGGTATCCTAGACACTGGAGAACTCCATCTTCATAGTCCATGAGCTCTACCTCCCCAAAAAGTAGGACAGAGATAGAGCTCAGCAGGATGGACTCCCAAAAATCTGGACTGTTGGGAGGTATGGCTTTGCTGATTCATGTGTACTAGCATGGGATGACAATTGAGAGGGGTCATAGGCCTTCTCATTGCACTGATGTCACATATAGAGGAGGGTGATTTTCTAAGAAATTCCAGGCACTTCCATACCTTTTCATTAATTTTATATGGGAAAGAGAGCATTATGAAACAAAATAACATGCTGGGTCTATTTCTTTAGCTTCCCTTTACATGATTCAGCACATCTATGGAGTATTGCTATGTGGAACAGCATTTCTCATTTATGTTTTGTTTATATATTTTTTGCCACCCTTACTAGGGTGAGAAATACAGAGATTTTGTTAAAACAACAATAATATCTTATAAAATGACATGGAAATCAATCCAGTTGATTATAAATGTTCCAAGGCATGTTGTTTTGCCTGATGTCTAGGTTAGCTGATAAGAATTACCCAGCATGATGTTTTTGCTCTTTAATCAAGTTGAATATTTTCAGATATGCTCAATCCTGTTAAATGCTGACTTAGCAGTGGACTGATTGAAGTTCAAGAGCGCTAAAGAAAATAATATAAGCAATTTATTTGAGTCATTAAAAGTGGTTAGTTTCCCCTGCATTCATTTCAGGTGTGTGCTAAATGACAATAAACAACTTCGCATCTCTTGTTTAGCAGGAGACAGAACTGATTAATTATGGGAAATAATCTCTTCAGCACAGTGCAAGGAAATTCAAATCACAAATAAATTGAAAAAGAAAACAGCAAGAAAGTAAAGGAATACTGTGAGACAGCACTTGGCACTGTGTTTTTACATTGGTGTTTACTGTAGTCAGTTGTGCTCACAATTCATACTTCGATAAAATAAGTTTTATTTTTTTATTTTCAAACAGTTACAGTGGTGATTTTGTATTAGTAGAACATAAAAGAGATGATTTAGTCTTTCTACAAGAGAAAAAAACTAAACTCAAAAACTGAGACAGGAGGGAAGGAATAAATGAGAAAGGGAAATAAAAAAGAAAAGGGAAAATACACGGGCTAACATTTAAAAAAATGATCTATACATGTTAGACGAAAGGTATGCAAATGCATAAATTAAGAGAAAATGGGGTTGATTCTATGGCGAGGTTTATGGCTGGCAACAATTTAGGTTCAAAGGCAATGGGGTCTGCAGAAATGCTATGTGCTAAGGGGAAAACACGGATTTCCTTAAACCAGTTGCCCCAATATCAGCTAGACAGCCGAATGTAGATTTCATGGCTTACAGATTTTTTACTGAAATGCTTCTCCTATTGCTTCCTGAGCAATAATAGGAATAGCAGGATAAGCATTTGTGTTACTGCACACTTCTCCATATCCTGGCTAGTTAAACTTTCCAGTTCCACTCCCGACGTCAGCTTCACAGCTGAAACACCCCCTGACACAGATCATGCGGTCACACTGCACTGTAGCAGCTCTCTACGACAGCCCAAAGGGACAGCATTGCAAACCTCTCCTCCTGGAACTCGAGGGTTAATCTGTAATCTGCAAGTGTTGTGTTTTGGAGGGGTTAGTATCATAGCCATGCCCACCCAGGGGTCCCACAAAATCCCCCTGCATACAGGCACAATAACATTAGGTGTTCAGTAAAAGTGAAAAAAAAAGTGTTATTAGTTAAAAATAATACTTTATTTATTAGCCAGTCGGTGGATCTGGAGGCCATCACTTATTTATTTTTAGTGCCCACTTGCTGCGTTGAGTCTATGGAGTAAGTGGGCTTACTCTACTCTGCGGTTCTAGCGAGTACACAGCAAGTGGCGCTTGTTACTGTCACTGCATTTCAAGCTTCTACAAAGTGTATCTCAGTAGTGAAGTGTGTTCTACTTTCAGGTGCAAGTTTCTTTAATTTAATATAAGCACTATGTTTGATCAATACAATATTGCATTTTTTTCTAACTGCTGCTCTTCTGGTTTTATTTACATGCGGGCAGTGTCTTCATTCTTATCTGTCAGGCCATCTGCTCACCAAAAAAAGTTTGTTTTTTCCATGCATCACCTATATTGGAGCATACAAGCTTATAATTTTAGAATTTATTGTTCTAAAATTATAAGCTTGTATGCTCCAATATAGGTGACACTACATGGGTCAAATTATGGGCTTAAACGCTGACCTGATTGATGATGAGAATGTTTCTTATTAAATAGCACACCTTTACCCCTCTGTTTTTTTTCTTTACCCCTCTGTCTTTCTTAGTGTGATTTAGGGTTACACAGTATTGGTTGCAGCTTGTATAACTTTAGCGCTGTCCAACACAGACAAATATGAATAATTACTATTCCTTTTTATATTGTTGTATATATATATCTGTACTGGTGGATGTATGAACCTTTTACCTGGTAAGTGGTACAGCTCTCATAAATTTCAGACCTAAAGTCATTGCATAGGGCGTTCCCCCCATCTTTAGGAAGCAATGGGTATCATAGTGTTATATCACTTAAGCTGACAATAGATGTATAGTCCAAAAAACTATTTTCATTAACATTGAATGCATTTACATGTAATCCTCCTTGCAGTGGGAACACACCCCACTGGCAATAAAAAACACTCTGCATTTTAATGGTATAGAAATCAATTTAATGTACTATCAAATATCAAAACGTGCCTATGCGTTGATATTATACAAACAAGAAAAAGCAAGGCTGGCGGAAACAGTTTCCCGTAACCTGAACATATTAAATGTTTATGAAATCGACTTATTCATATTAATATTTTATAGAAAATAGTGCTAATAGTGGCTAGCTGGAAAATCCTTGCAGCTGCAGCCATTTCCATCAAGTTGTAATGTATTCTACTCAAACACTTCAAATGTGTTCCAGCCCCATGGGATCTGCAAGTATTAACAACAGGTTCACAGTATAAGGATAGTCTGGTTCTCTTGAAACTCAGTGAAATACTTGAGAAAGGCTAATATATGTTTATGGAGATGGCATAGTTGTCAATATTTTAAGAGATTTCCAGGGATTCTTTTTAAGCACGTACTTTAAAATGTACCTCACCCACTACCTAAAAGCTCTGCCCACTCTGCCCAACCCACATAAGTAGCATATTTTAGCTTTGCCTAGTATCCATGGTGCAGATTATATTACCAAGTCCCACCAACCAGGGCCTATTTTTTTGTTCAGAATTATGGATATTGCATTTTTAAAGTTGAAAAGCTGTATAGATAGAAGGTTGGGCTTTATACTTGCTCCTTATGCATAAACCACATTGAAAAATGCATTCCTTGTTTTTTATTTCCTTCCTCTGCCCCATCAACCATTTCTCCTGACGACCTTGTCTAAAATAACGGCACTTCATCACCTAAGCAATGATTATTTGTACTATGAAAGTAGAGAATAAAACGTTATCTAAACTGCTCTATACATCGTTTTAGCAAAATTACAATCAAATGCATAAGCTAGGGTTTAAATGTGTCTGTGGAGAATGCTCCTTATGACATCGTCTATGTCTTGACATGCAAATAAATTGCTTTTGTGACGTGTAATTTGCCACAGGTGATGTCGTATACATTCGACACCACAGACACATTTAAAACACATTGTTCTCCAAAGTTAAGCATTTTCTTGCAATAAATGCTAACACAATATATAGATCATTTTGTATATTTTGTTCTTTACATTTATAATATAAACAGTTTCAAGTGACAGAGAACCTTTTAAACACTTCACGCAAATGGATATATATATATATATATATGTCCACAACAACATAGCCCTTGAGGATCATGCTGATGTGTATAATTACTTCCTCTCACTTTGAGCAGCAGGTGGATATCAGTGTTAATTTTGATGGCACATTTTTATTTAGTTTTAGTCAGTCTTTTGACTAAAATGGCATTTCAGTTTAGTTATATTTTAGTCATCTGAAGTATTCTAAAGTTTTGCACAATGTAGAGTGGTGGCACTCAGGTAGGTGCAAAACACACTACCCTGTATCCTTAAGGGGGAGGGAAATAAAATGTTAGCCCTGTTCCATTCTTTGTTGTTAATCTTTATATTTAGATCTTCCTCCCATCTTTGTAGGGCAGTTGGTGGTGGGTTTGGATATACTGCTCTCATTATATCCAATGCGGTTGCCAATAATCTATGTGGCTGTGACTTCTCTAGGATTGCTTTTGATGAGTAATTCTTGTTCAACATTTGCGCCAGTAGGCTCTTTACCCGCAGATATTTAAAACCTCCCTTGACTGGGAGCTCAGATTCCTGTTGTAAGGTCGAAAATGGTTTTATCTTAGAATTATCTATCAGGTCATCACTCTTATTTATGCCCTTCCTTCTCCAATCCAGATTTTCAGTATTGATTTCTATTATCGTCAAAGGTAGGCAGCTCATGGTTTTATCTTGTAATCCTGCTTTCTTTTTTACATTATGCCATATCCCTAAAATAGATTTCAATGCAGAGCTTTGGCCTACAGCCATACTGGTCTTAGAGGCTAAATACTTTGATCATGTTTCCCCATTAGCTCATTACCATGCTCACACCAGCAGGGGCTACCACATTTATGCACCATATAAACCAGTGGATGGATAGATAGTTGACATGATTGCCACTTCACCTATTCTCTTTATAGTTTTATTACCTCAAACCATTTTACCTAGGTGTTCTTCAAACAATAATTAATAATGGGAAGGGACTTATGCCCATAGGAATGGTAGTTCATCTCCACTTATGCCATTAAGGTTTCCACTGCCAGACATTACGATTAAGCGCTTGTGTGCAAAACACATTAAGCAAGCTGATTTCACTGTGTGGAAATCCTTTATTAATGGTGGGACCTGGAAACACTGCTAGTGCTGGCTAATACAAGTTGCATCTAATGTATAGTACATGCTACAGCAGTCAACCAAAAAATGGCAAATTAAAAATAGTCAACATAAATGGGTCCAACAACTAAAACAATATTTGGAGATGTGATTCTAACCAATTGTAGTTTTCCTTGTTTCCATTGTTACGTGATTTTTCTGAGAGTGGAAACATTATAAGAAAAGTCTAATTCTACAAATGGTTGAAAAATTATTTTAACCATAATGTCACAAAAAGGACTAATAAATATAGTAATTATTTTTATTCTGTACATAAAAATATCTTGTGCAGTTGAATGACTGAATTAGTTCTAAACAACTTGTTAGCTGCTGACATATTGATCTTAATCATACAGTAGCATTTTACTATGTTTATTTTGAGTACAAGACCTGTGGCTAGTCAAAAATTACAAAAAAGTAAGATGTCCAGACTTCAAACATTTCCCATTACATAAAGAACTCACCTCAATTTCTGGAGGTCATAAAGTATGGTATTTATTTGCTGGATTATAAGACAAAGAAGGCAAATAAAGCAAAAGCAGACACTCCATGGTTCAAAGTTCAAATGGATTTATTCCAAAATTGGACACATCATGAAGTAAACGGCAGATAGGCAATAACAGGTGCAAGTAGCTTCACGTGTTTCACGCCCGAGGGCGCTTAGTCATAAGCTCAATACTAACTGTGAAACGTGCAATATATATCAAATAAGGTGCAGTCAAGTTAATAAGTTAACAAATGGGTTGAAACATTTAGTCATTCATTGTGACTGGTGAAACAGCACTAAGGTAATTTAAGGAAATATGAAGTGAATTAGATAGTAAGCACCTTTATTAAATGGTCACAGCAAACCAGTCAAAAAGTGCATGATTATGAGTTTATTCTTCTTAATGAGGTAATATTTAAAACACACTAAAGATTTTTTTTACAATTTGTAAACAATATGACATCTTATGAGGAAAATTATTTAGAAACACTGGACTCATATAACGTGTGTGTGTGTGTGTGTGTGTGTATATATATATATATATATATATATATATATATATATATATATATATATATATATATTCAATGTGAAATATCCTAATATATTTATCTCTCTGAATGATGTTAATATAATACATTAAATTGGTTATCTATGGAAAATTTATATAAATTGATTAAAATCTGGTTAGGCGAAAGGGCAAAAAGAAATACATGTTATGGATTGGTACTGCACTATACATGTAAAAGATACCAGAAAGAAAAAAATGTTTGTCATACAGCCATGGGTGTCTGCAGGATTTTTTTTGCAGGGTGGGGGGGCAAACCAAACAAATATATGGCTGAGAATCATGAAATGTGTGGTTCTAGTATTGTTGTGCATTTTCCACACATAGTGCACCCTATAATACTTCCTAGGCCATAAGTTCCAGCTAAACCTTGAAATAAGTTTCTCTCAAACCCCATTCTCTCTCACACTGAATGTGACACTAATGGCCACTTCCTATAGCAAGGTACCTGTCTCATACTGTATTACCCATTACAAAGTGATGCACCAGCCAGCATGTAACGGAATGATCACTTCCTAGAACAAGGTGCTTGTATCATAATGTATTATCATTGTACCCCTTACAATGTGATACACCAGCTAGCATGTAACTGAAGTGTCACTTTGCCACCTTTGTGGCAATGTAGGTTCTGTAGCAATTCCTGTGGGTTAAATTTGGGTGCTGGGGCAAGACTTATGTTTTTAATCTGGGTGCTGGGCAAGAATTATACATGCAATATGAGAGCTGGAAAATGCCGTTGATGCAACCTGGGTGCTGGGGCAAGTCCGATGTGTGCAATCTGGGTGCTGGGACAACTCCTATGTGTGCAATATGCGTGCTGGGCAAGTCAAGTGGGTGCAATATAGGTGCTCTGACAAGATCTGTGTGTGCAATATTGTCGTGCTGCCTTTTGATTTCCACTATACAATTCTGAGCCCAAGTTCAGTATGTACCTGTTTCTTTAAAGATGTTCACTTCTGTGTTCAGATGACGTTGATGTTGCGGTATAAAGAATTATCTTACATAAACAGTAGCACATCTTTCTATGATTCTTATAGCTTGTGCTTTCCCCTCCATCAATACCACCCATAGTCATGTTGTGGTTTTTAATTGTTTTTAATCTATTCAGACCCTTTGCCCCTGAGTTATACAGTTACCAACAATTAACTGGAGTGCCTTATTGTATTCAACTACACTTTTTTATTAACTGATATAACAAATACTCAAGGATTATTTATATGCATGTCATTTCGATGCTTGCTGCATAATTTATTTACTTATTATTTGGAATCCCTTGCATTTTAGAACAGGTACCTTGTTAATGAAGTGACTTGTTGTTTTGATACTCCAAGCATGGGAGCCAGAGAGCCTCTTCTCAAATTATACAGTGATGAAGAAAGTGGCCTTTGGCAAACACACATTTCGCATGCCCTTTAAAATGTGCAATAAGTAAAGTATATGCGTCAAGACATTTTCTTCTACATTCACATGTGCTGACAAAATATGACTTAGAAACATTGTAAATGACAAAAACAATATTACAAATAATAGACAAACAAATTGCTGTAAAATTCTCTCAGTGCAGCCTTTTCCCAGAAAACACATAAAAATAGCCTTGTTCGTCAGGTGTGTATTTCGCAAATCTAGAGATTAATGTTGTTAAATTTATTTGTAATTACAATACATTAACAAGACTGTTTCTTTCTTTCCATGAATTTCTGCAATGTCTTAGAACAGAATTAAAACAGAACAAATAAAATTAAACAGAGCATTTTCACAAAGCAGGTGTACTGTGTGTAGGCTTTTCATGTACAAAATGATTTCAGATTGATTGACAGTGAGACTAATATGATAAAATGTAACATGCTACCGAAAGCTCTCCGCTGAGCGAACATTACATTTTAATAGCATCTGATTAACCATCATCTTCATCACCTTGTGTATTGTAAACAACATGGTGTCAGGAATAATGAGATTATTTGACATGTATTGCATTTGTATGTACCTGAAAACAAATCTGTGTAACCTAGGGATGCTTTCGGAATACGCAGCAACTAAGTGTTTCAATGAAGATGTTTTTAGGAGCTTTTAAAGTCATTATATTGTATTGATAAATGGTAAAATATAATTAAAGAAATAAGCATACAATGTTTGATTAGATTATGCATACGTACACAATCTCCTAAGTTGTGGATTGTTAAAGAGCAGCGGCCAAAAGCGCCATGAGCTATATAAATGTATAGATTTGTATGATTAAATGCTATTTAGACTGCGTTGTGGTAAATAAAAATATTAAATGTGGCCCGAACTTGTATTTCTGATCATGATACTTGGACACCCCTGTTGCAGAGCATCAGTTCCCTCAATCAAAGTAGTTCAACTGGTGGATTTTCATGGAAAGTGTAGTCTATAATACCCAACAATATTCATGGTGGAGATTAACTTTCCTTTGTGATGGACAGATACCTCCCAGTTTACCCCCGGCAATGCATGAGGCATTGAAGCGTGGCTTGGGAATGGTGTGTCACATGGGTGTTTTCAGCATCACTCAATGTTACAATGCTACCGTGCATGTACAATTTCATTTCATTTGAAGCTTTTCCGCTAACAGCAGTTAGAAGCTTTATAGAGAATGTAATTATGTTCTATAGAGCTTCATAGACCTTGCCACAGACACTGATATCCTTGTACAGACATCTTGCCTATAGATGGCTCCAATGATTAGCCAGCAAGTCCTTATAGAGTTTCATTTGTTTTAAGCATGTGGTGTAGAGCAATTAGTCAATATAATAAAATGTCTCAAAAAGTTTTAAAAAAATGTTGGATTTAGTTTGTTTGATCATATTAAAGATATACATATTCACTAACATTCGGAACCAATCCGTTAAAATAGTTAGGTTTAATTAACTTTTAAACTTTTTTACGGGGTCTCCACTTTGTTACTAAAACAAATCTGTGATATTATACCGGACCCATAAATATACAGAGTTCTTGTTATTTATAAAGGTCGAAACAGCAAAGGAAAGGGTAGATAAATGAAAAAAAAAAAGCAATATATGAAATTGTGGAAATCACAATCAAAAGAATATCACATAAAGCGTTAACTTCAAACATGAATGTTAGACCTAGTAAGTATTCAGCATGTCCAGTCACAACATCCCAATTTTCCAGCCAGCCAGCCAGCCAAAGAATTCCAAAACATTTATCCGTTTGCGCTAAATGTGTAAAGCAACTGATATCATGGCACAGTTAACACAAGTGTCTGTCTTTGTTGCCCATGGATGTTGCACAATTTGTTTCTCTCAATTAAACATTTGAAGATTTTATTCATTCCTGGATTGCCGGTGTGTCTCTATTTCTGTATCTAAAAGAATTGTCGGCTATTTTCCAGTGCACCGAGGGAATTGTATTCAGCTGTTTGGGCTAAAACACTCGCCAGCAGCAAATTGAGCCTCATTGGTCCTGGATGTCCAGTATCAGTTGTGGTTTTATGACACTATAATCACCCACTGATAAATAAAAAACAAACAACAACAAAATATATTGACAAGAAACAAGAGAGAAACACACTGCGCCCAATTGTGGTGGAAACAGCTGCAGCAAATTCTACCAGTGTCTCACTCCTGGCAATAAACAAATCAAAACAACACACAAGTGAAATCGTGCGCTGTGACCCAACACTTCAAAACACACAACTCAGGAAAAATAAATAATAAATTGTTACCCTTAAAGTAAATCAGCCTTAAAGTAAATCAGCTCAATATTCAATCCGAAGGGAAAAAAATAAAACAAAACAGAACAGAAATAATATAGTGTAGTATATCACATAAAAGTGCTGATAACAAATAATAAGTGAGAACACACTCACATCTTCCTGAGCAGAGATCTGCTCAGTCTATACAGCATCCAGGGAGCCCACCAAGGGGTTAAAGAAAATATATTGCTCTGAATTTACAGGCTCAACGTCTGCATTCATGAATAGAGTATTCGACAAGCTAACACTGTAAATGAATTAATGAATGTCTGTACAAATAAATCTAAGCTTCTGTTATGGGAAGTGGAGCTGAGCAAATCAGTTCTGTGATCGGCTGTCACTGTCCATGCTTCTAAGTCTTAAATAGCTGAGGAGGTATAAAAATGAACAAGGAACAACCAACGTTATCCAGCAAATGACTGCACTCTTGCTTACATGCATGCATTGGCTTATGCCTAATTACTATTGCTTGGGAAACTGAACCAAGGCATATTTAGCAACATCAGTTAAAGTCCCTAAAATTAAAAGCTTTGAACATTGTACTTTTACAATTTACAACGCAAATGATAGCTGTTTTGCACTTTGCACTATAATCTATATATCCTGGTGACATAACTCATTGATATGCTAAAGCATTATATTATTTCATTATTATTATTTTTAAAATAACATTAATATTGCTCTGGGTTTTTTTTATGTCCTAAAATATGAACACATTAGAATCTCCTATTGTTGCCTTATTGATCAGGCATGAAATTCAGACGTGCAACTTCCAGAGCCAATATTTATTGAAAACGCTCAATAAAGGCAGATAGTAATCTAAATAGAAGATCACTTCCCATTATTAACTTCTGCTACAATACATGAGTATTGTACATTTAATTGCACCACATTTTTATAGCTGTTGTAATTTAACTGAGCCTTAAAGTTATCCGGTTCATTCAATAGTTATTTTGGTTTGTCTCTACTTTGGAAATTCTAGTTAATAATTAAAGTTGCTCTGTAAGTGACACATTCATTTTAAAATCACAGACAGTGTAACAGCAGGCTCTGTGTTAAAGTATGACAATCTACTCTTCAGAGCTACTAAGCTACATCAGCTGTAACATCCACAAGGGGTAACCAATTTTACTTGACGCTGAAGTCCCACATAACATATTTATCCATGGAGCTGTCTCATTAGTGAAGTCATAGGAAAATGTATGCTTTGAGGATTTAAAATAACTGCCAAACATATTATTATAATATTATTATCCCTGTCATAATTGGACTCATCACATTTCTCCAGTCATCTTTTGAAAAAGTTAATGAGATTTCCAATTTACAGTGTAGTCATGTCAGACTGCTATTATAGCTTGTAGTTTTATTTGTTAGTAGACAGTAGCTGTTTTTTAGTCAGGAATGCGTAGATTCAAATCCTAGCAAAAATTCAGATGTACACATACATACATGGAAAATGTTTGCTTTGAGCAGGACCCGATTTGGGAGGACTGACCCGCTGAGCTCTCCCTCTGTGCTATTTTTGAGGACAGAGGTAGAGCTCAATGGGATAGCGGGACACCTGAGAATAACTACTGCACAGTAGCGCTTTCTTCTTCATTTGACAGATTTAACTGTGACAGCGCTTCCACGCATGCAAGGTAGTGCCGTCATGCACCTCCCCACAGGGCTGCCATCAGTGGGGGACTGGTGAAACACATGGGCTGGGTGGCCTTGCTCGGGCCATGGCCCTTTAAGAAAAATAAGCGTGGGCAAAAAAAAAAGCATGGCCAAAAGGGGCAGCTACCCAGGTCCCATCCATTCCTGGGGGCCCAAAGCAGCTGCCACATGGGCTCTGCTGCTCATGTGACTTTCTCACATGGAGACAGTCACGATTGGGCAGTAAACGGCAGTCCGGATGCGGACTCTGCTTTTTGTCACAGCTGCCGGAAAGTCATATCTGGTGGCTGTATTTCCTGCATGCAGCATGTGTACAGTAAGAAACACTGTGGAGGAGACAGCTGGGGACAAGCAGCATCCAGGTAAGTACTGGGGAAGAAAGGCATTTTTCCCTTTATTGTCTCTGTGTTTGTTTGTTTTTTGCCTTGTGGAATGGTTGAATTAGATGGACTAAGTGTTTTTTTTTTAAAACCTAAATGCACCTACGTACGATCACATAACACCATGGATTTGGGGGTTCTTAAATGAGATAGATATCAACATAGCTAGTAGCAACACATCTGCACACAATGTTATTTCTACAAATAATAACTATAGTTCCCACCTTTTCTGTGATAACCAGGGTTCCAAAAAATAACGACCTTCCTATTATCTCCATAGTCACTGGTGTCATTTAATTAGTGTGATGCTTAAAGGGCCTTTGTGACAAGAGTTTCCACCTTTTCTTAATAAAATACCTGCTACTTCCCCTGTAGATTTAACAATCAAGACACATTTTTTCTAGACAATTGGCAAAATGCTGACTTTGTGCCAATGCTATTCATGGCCTAAATATTGTTTATACTGTGAATGTAGACAATAAAAAATTATCTGTATGCTGTACTAACAGAGTTGCAGAGTTGAAAGTAGTTCATTGGCATATGAAGCCATGAGGTGATGTCATAAGCAGGAGACACTGATGACACATTTAACACACTTTTCTCTTAACCCATTTATTGACCAATGACAGCCCTGGACCGTCATTAGGAAAGACTCCCTTGGTGACCGATGACGGTCCAGAACCATCATGCAATCTGTGCTTCCGACTATAGACTACATTTCCTATGATGCTAAGGTAGCTTTTGGCTAGCTGAGCATGATAGAAAATGTAGTCCGCAAGCATTACATAAAAAAAACACACATTATAAAGCTGCAATGAACGTATCCTAAATTTGGCCCTGGACCTGCCACATAACCCTAGCAAACCTATACATATGGGGTACCGCTATAATCAGGGGTGTTGTTTGGCAATACAATAGAACAACCCCTTTAAATTCCTACCTAGAATTACTACACCAAAACTTGTCAAAGATTGGTAGTAAGATGACTGAATGAAAAGTGTCAAAATACCCAAAGTTGAATACACTGGGATGTCTACTTTATAAAAATGTGTACACGTGGAGGGTTATTCTGGGTTCATGACAGATATTGGTGTTACAGTGTCACTAATGCTAATTTTTTTTTTTTTAAATGGTTTTAAAACAGCTATGAGTTACTTTTATTTATTTACCTATAACATGCAAAAATCATAAAAAAATATAAACATTTGGTATTTCTAAACTCAGGACCAATATTAGAATTTATTAAGCAAGTTTTTTCATTAGCTTTTGGAGCATAGTAAAAGATTTTTACAAATAAAAGTCAGGGAAACTGTATCTTTATTTAAAACATTTTCACCATATTTTACTATTTTTTCATAATACAATAAATGACATGAACAAAATAATGGCATGAAAAGAAATCCCTTCTTTTCCCGAAACATACAAAATATAATTTGTGTGGGTACAACAAATGGCAAAGAAGAAAATGAAAGCTAAACACAAACACCGCAAAAGTGTTAAAACGCCTCTGTCAATAACACACAACAATCCCAAAACAGTCCGGTCATGAAGGGGTTAATGAATGCATTTACGTGCAACACTACTAACACAAATCATTTTTTTCTCTACACTAACAGTATAAACAATGATTAGGTAAGAGGCACCCTAAAGCAAGAATCTATTCAACTCTATTTAAAAAATAAATGAATACTTGCATGACTTAGTCTAGACCATCAATCGGGATTCCAGTGGAACTGGGATTGGTAAAAACAAAAAATGATAATTTGTAAATTTGTAAAGCCACTGCATTTTCAGCCTACTATTCTCCACATAGTTACTATGATAACTGCTACACAGTCAAGGTAATTGACAAGCAGAAAATTGTTAAGCTCTGAATGGGTTTTTCTTTAATTATAAGCTCGGTAGAAGTGTAGCGTTTTTAGTAATTTTACAGTGTAAGTAATTAATTGATAATTGGGTAGCATCACAATAATTAAAGAAATCCGGCCAAGTCAGTGGCTCTCCAGGGCTGAGTTGGAAAACACCAAATTATGTGTAAAGTGATTTTCAGGATTATAAGGTTTCAACAAATTCACATGTATTGTAATTATTATTATTATGTTGTTTTTTTCAGTTGTCTTTTGTTTGGATTTTAACTGAAGGTTGTAAAAATGCATTCTCTAATCCATGTTTTTGAATATAAACTAACTGCATTTACACCTACTCATATTACTTAATTCTATATTTCTAAATTGATGCAATCAGGTTTAAAATAAACATCTGGTGCTCTTGAGTTATTTAGAATAAAGCTATTGTGAAATGCATGCCTGTAACAACCTTTTATTATTATAACTAATGTTTATACAGATTAAGAATTCAGTGGATTGTTTGAAAAAATGTTTAAAATAGGGTCTATTTAAGATGGGGCTCAATACATCCAAATAAGAGATTTTGGTGAATTGACAACCATGTTGTAAAAATTAAGGTCATGTAGATGAGCTGGATAAACAGGTGACTTGAAGGTTTTTTTTTTAATTTACAGCTGAGCAAACGACTACAGCATGTACTACATGTTGCCTCTACCGTTTTTCTACTGTTACACATTAATAAAGTGGGATGCGTAATGCAGGTAAAATATAAAATGTAATAGAACTAGATAAAAGCTACTGAAGAAACACTTAAACACATACGTTAAAAATACCGCCGAATTTTGGCAACGTGAAGATATTTTCTTTGTGTACGTTTCAGCTTTCTAACTTCCAGCTACCTTTTCGTTAAAAAAAGATTTTATTTTGTCTCACAAAGCATCTGTTTTTATTTATTGTGAATCCTTTAATGTTGTAAGGATGTCATACCTTCAAACAGTATGGGACTCGGTTCTGGAATCGGCTCATAACCTGCTGATATTTATTCCACTTTCAACAAGGCTGGGTCTGTGAATTGCACAAATCAATAATCCATGTCCTTTAAGCTTTTATTTTATTAAGAAAATGGTATTTTCCATAAGAAGCTGCTGAAAAAAATTGTAATATAACTTGTGTTTGCTTAGGATCCATAAGTTATATGATGTACGATACACATTTTAATAACGTTTGGATTGATTTTTACCTACATAGCAAAAACACTTTTGTTTTATTACATTTTAAATGTGTTGTTCATATGGCCTGTTTGGAGTAGAAACAGCATCATTCTATTATCATACTTTGTGTTGTACCAGATGGCTTGTTAACTAGGTATCATACTGTTAGGTGGATTAGTATTCATTTCATTTTTCGGTTAGATGCCAGGTTATATATTGTACCGCTAGTTGATGTAGCATATTACACTGTGCTATAGAACATCACACATGCAATTCCATTAGAGAGAATTATAACTATTGTATTATTCCAGTTGCATGCTAAAAAGTCTAACCAGTACGTTAACATTTCTTTATCTACTGCTGTTAATTAGAGAAACCAAAATAGGACAATAAATAAGATGCACTGCTTGCAAAATGCAATCAAATAACCATAGAAAAGTGGCATGGTACAGATTGTGTCATATTTTATCACCTTGGTATATGAAGGAATGTAAATTTGCAACAGTTTATTACAAATGTATTGTGTCTAGATAATGTGGATATGTTAAAACTGGCAAATGTTTTGGACAGAAAAACATAAAAGAGCGGCATACTCATCTCAATGTACGGGGAGGAATATACAAGAGCATGTTTTCCTGCAGATATTTTGGACCATGAAGGGCTTTAAAAGCATTAACTAACACCTTGTACAATGTCCAGAAACCTGTTGGTAGCCATTGTCAAGACTTTAGGATGGGGTTAATGTCTTCTCTCTACAAAGTTCCTGAGACTACCTTCAGGCTAAATTCTTACTTTTATGGATGTCTGAGTAAAAAATTCCTGCAGGTAAAAAGTATCCTATATTTTCACTTGCAAAATATGGTCAACCTTCCTTTAGGCCCTCTCCCCAATCCAAGATTTTAACTCCCACATCCCTCTGTCCTACATTAGGGCTAGAGAGAATTATAATCTATTGGTCTTCCAAGGAGTATGTAATGTTTGGTCAGCACAGACCCCTCCTTCCTGCTGATTGCATTCAGCCACATGCATATCCAAATATCTGAGAATCAGGTGGTCACATGACTCATTGCACAGGCCCCAGGCACTTGCAGGCCTCTCCTCCATCTTACAACATGGAGCTTGTGCTAGTGCAGGGGTGGATGCACCTCTGGCACCTGCCTAGAGATGGCTTTGCCTGCACGTTATAAATAAATATGACCTAACAGTGAAACATTATGTTTTGATTGTGCATTACACGTTATATGTTTCTTTATAACATTCATTTCATCAACACGTGTGTTGACCAATTGTAATGTCATGTATAAAGGCCTGGGCACAGAGAAATTAGTGTGATAATACTCCTGATCCATACCTTGTAATTAACAGCATATTTGAACTTGTTAATATGTTGAATATGTAAGTTCCATATGATTGTTGTGTTCTGCTGTGTAGCACCTAAGCACTGGGAAGCACCAAGATTTTTCATAGCGCACACTTTAATAATGATGTTCTTAGGACCTTCACAGATCAAACCATAGGCACCAGTGTCCTTGTATGGATGGCTTGTCAAGTTCTACTTAAAGTTCAACCAGAAGCAGAGATTATATATATGTTTGCTGCTGAGTTTTAAAATCATTGTGTTACAAATTGGTCAAATATTCTAATGGTATTTTATGGTATTTTCTGCAGATAATACTGTGAGAAAGATTACTGTAACATAGAGAAATGTGTAAAGAAAAAAGATTTAACCTTTTTTTCCTAAAATATGCCACCTAGGAAGACAAAAATAATTTATCTTTGCAAATATATATTTTTTTTCAAACTCTAAGAAAATGATATTTATCACTTTGATTACTTGCTATGCACTGTAGAACATGTGTTAAGCTTACTTGGCGAGAGAAAAATAACACATTCTTAGGATAGTGCAGAGTTATTATTAATGAAATAAAAGATGTGCAGGTACAAAAATCAGCATTTGTTTATGAAAGAACCAGAAAAAAGCTTTGATGCCCAACCAAGTGCCATATGTTGTTTGTCTCATATGTCTTTTCCTAACTGGAACATGACTGCACTTTTTACATGAATTAAATTAGATATTCTGGGCTACAATCCTGTGAATGGTCATTTTTCTTGTGGCACTTGAATGACATCATTATCTTCTGAATTCACTTTGTTTGGTTCGGGGTTTTTCACTGTATGCAGAGGGAATTTCTACTCTACCCTTCTTACCTCCTTCAGCCTTTAGTGACATATACTGGAAATTAGGTATTTGTAATAAAACTTAAGACAGTAGGACTACAAAATTTTAAAAAAAGGAGAAAGATTGGCACTCAATGTGAATTGAATTATTGTTCTTCCAAATGGAACAGTACTATGCACACAGTGTAACGAGTAGTCAAAGATGTATAATATGTATCCTGTGAACACACAGTCATATATACAAAATATAAAAAGTATAACAGGCAACAAACAAATGTAATCTGCAAGATGACAGAAGAAAATATACAAAATCTCAAGGTAATAATCAGGTACAATAAGCCGTGTGCAATGACATTATTCCACAGTAATCGTACATATTCATATACAAATAATAAAATAAAAATCTATATATATACGTAGTCCAGTGGGGCAGGCAAATAAGGAAACAAAAACAACAACAAAAATGAACTACCACAATGAACAAGGTAGAAAGCAAAAACTGTGCAAAGATGCGCTAATGCCACATGGAGGTATTCAAAAATTGTGGGAAAAAGCAAAAGGAACAGTCTCAACAAAATGTAAGGAAATGCTGGGGATCAGCAGAAAATAGCACTGCTGATACTAAGTGGACACAGCCAGAGCCTTGAAAATGTTCTGCCAGACAAAATGGAAGTCTTGACGAATCTTTACATTGTGTGCATAGTACTGTTCCATTTAAAAGAACAATTATAATCTTTCAATCTTTCTCCATTTTTTTTAATATACTTTCAGAGTGTGGGGGTCAGTCTTCAGATAAGGCACCTAGTATTTTTACAGTTACATATATATGTAAAAGATTGCCTGAGTGCCAGTCAAACTACTATTGTTGGACTACAAAATGTCATAGATAGCAAAACCATTTGATTTTATGTCAACCTAATATCACTATCCTGCAATATAGAAACTTCACTGAATGTTCAAACACATCAAAAAGTAAGGACAACATCGATTTGTTTGCTTTAAAGGGACACTCCCCCCCCCCCCCCCAAAAAAAAATGAAAAGGTTTTACTTTTTTATTTTGTATTGTTGATTTCAGTTATATCTTTTGTTTTTCTTATGTGACTGTATAATAAAACATGTAACTAAACAAGTGTGACTGAGAACCGCCATTTCGTGACATATAGTGCTTTTGGGTGCCACCCCCTAGTGACATTACAGCACTAGACGATGTTGCATCATAGGAAATATTCTCAAAATGGATGCTAGAGATAAACACCCAACTTTATTTTTCCTTTTATATGCAATCAGCTGTATTGGAGAATTTATGCAACATTTGCCTAAAGTTTGAAATTCTTATCTGCATTCCCTGCAATTCACTCTTTATTGAGTAGACCCTCCAGTCCCCCAGACACATTTCTCCCAGCAAGTTGATTCTGTCCAGTATTTTATAATTACAATTTTTATTACAATAAAAAAATATTGATTGTTGAAATTAGAGCAGCCCTATTGTTATTTGCTTATATGTCCCCTCTTCCAAGCAGATGTTATTGAATCACAATGTCAAAGTCACTCCCCACAATGTATTGATTAAATCTGGTGTAGCAGAGGAATATAGAAAATCACAAGTATAAAACAGAGCTGAAATATAAACTGCATTAATTAAATGTTTCTCTTTCAAACTATGAGCAAAATAAAAAATCACAAACCCCTTATTAGATATGCGCTTTTATGCACTCATTAAGTGGGTTACCATTGATAATTAGGGTTTATGATTACCACAGGAACATGCCTATGGAAGATCACTAGTACAGAGATGGGCAATCATCTGAATCCAGTAATGTCTGATCCATTAATGCTTTTAACTGTTGACAGGGAACGTATTAAGTTTAATAATGTAACTTTTACTGTGATCCTCTGCTTAAATTAAAATACCATCAGTATCAGATCACATTTCAATATCTATAAGGTACGTAAAATAGCCTTTTCCCTTATGTTCCTCTTCTAAGGCTGAGGATAATCTAAATAGTTTATGCTATACAGATAAACGCATCATTGAGAGCCAGAGAGATAATAATTCACCTTACACCTACTTCTTTGGTTTCCTACATCAAAACTATTTTCTGAAATAGTTATGTGCTAATTGGACTTTCAAGCAAACACATCCAACACTTAGAAATTCTTGAGCATTTGTTCTCATAAATAGTAGCTCATTATTTAATTTCCACAGCTAGCAATTGTGCTGATAGCCATTAGGGTTACTAAAGCAGCCACGGAACAATCAGAATAAATGTGTTTACTCCCATTAATGGTTAGTGAATTTTACATGAGCAATTATGTACAGAAGCACAAATAAATGACTGTTTTTTTTTCTCCCTATTAATATCAGCAATAGCTTAGTTTCCATTCTTTAGTAATTTGATAAACATGGTTCCGAAGGCGGTAAGAATTGACTTTTAATTTTCGTTGACAAGACAAAAAAAAAAAAAAGTCAAAGCATTAGCATAAACATATTGCTAGTTGTTAATAGATTTTTCCATACAAAACGTAAACAAAGGTAATTTCATAATGATGGATTTGTAAATATCAATGACCCAATATTTCTAAATATAATTGCATTGAAATGTTTCCTATTCTTTTAACAAACAAAGAATATTTACCAGTAATAGGAAACAAAGAGACACATTGTGTTTTTCTGCCATAAAAAATGTATGAGTTAAATAAATTATGTGAGCGAGTGTTCTGTATTTTAAAAATGTTGTTAGCTATTATCATTTAACACTGAATTATTGGTACAAGCCCTGTTAATTGCTGTATATTTTCTTCTTTATTTCTAGGCACAAGATTTACATTATTGTATTGTTGTTTACAATAGAATGCCTGTGTCAACTGAGAGTCTAGTGATCTGAATAATTATTATTATTACTAGTATCATTTAGTTTAATTTTTAAAGCAACAACAGAGCTATCCAACATCAGACACATGATGCAAGAGTTTGACATTAGTTTCAGCAAAATAATGTGTTGAGTCTAAATCATATAACACTCGAGCATAGATTGGTTAAGATTAGTTAGTGGGTTGCCTACTGAGCCACGAGTCCTTCTAACACATATTCTCTTGTTCGGCAACTCTTATTAATTAAGCTTGGCAAGAAAAATTATCAACAAGATACATCTTACAAAATTGTCGATAACTGGAACATTGTGGTTTGCAGAATGTGGGGCTTTTCCCCAAACCAACCTGTTTCAGTACCCAGTCTCCTTCTTGTTTTTTCTTTGTTCTTTTCTGTAATTGGATGCCTTTAAATTGGATTTATTTAAAGTGCCTCACCCAGGTGCTCTGTTTGTTCCATTGCATGTAACAGGTATGCCGCATGTGCATTTTGTTTCCCCAGGTTTAGTTACTTTGATTTCTGCTTGCCAGGGTTACAGGCTAGAACCAGACAAATAACACACAGATGATCAAATGTGGTGTTATCTTATCAGACTGTAAACCCCTCTACTATGTGTATGGAGACCTGGGAGCTCGCCAGCAGCATAGGTAAATCACAAAAAAACGGCTGGCTCACCGGAGTGCAGTAATAAACACAAACGAGTCTTTATTGAAGTAGAAAAACACAAAAGCAGGTCCACAGCAGATATCCATGTTAGCTCAAAGTCTAATGTCAACACACCAGGACCAGCCAGTAGTGTGGGACACAATGAAGAATTGACAATATTGTTTATCAAGAGTAACTAAACCCTCACATTTAACAATGACTTATCCAGGGGCGGATCCAGAGTCTGATCTCGGGAGGGGCACATGTCCGTCTGTCTTTTCCTCTCTCCCATGTCCGTCTGTCTTATCCTCTCTCCCATGTCCGTCTGTCTTATCCACTCTCCCATGTCCGTCTGTCTTTTCCTCTCTCTCATGTCACGCTCCTCTCCATTCCCATGTCTGTCGCACTCCTCTCACTCCCCGTGTCCCTCTGGCTCTCTTCCTTCCATGCCCGTTTCTCTCCTCTTCCTTCCCATGTCCGTCTATGTATCCTCTTCTTTCCCATGTCCGTCTGTCTCTCCTCTCATTTCCCATCTCTCTGTCTCTCCTCTCCCATCCCATGTCTGTCTGTCTCTCCTCTACCATCCCATTTATGTCTCTCTCTTCTCCCTTCCCATTTATGTCTCTCTCCTCTCCCTTCCCATGTCTGTCTGTCTCCTCTCCCCTTCCCATATCTGTCTGTCTCTCCTCTGTCATCCCATATCTGTCTGTCTCTCCTCTGCCATCCCATGTTTGTCTGTCTCTCCTCTGCCAACCCATGTCTGTCTGTTTCTCCTCTACCATCCCATTTATGTTTCTCTCCTCTCCCTTCCCATGTCTGTCTGTCTCCCCCATCAGTGTTCTCTTCTCTCTCCCCTCCCATCAGTGTTCTCTCCTCTGCCCCCCCATCAGTGTTCTCTCCTCTTCCCCCCAGTGGGGTATCTTGGTTTTGTGCTGCCCTAGGCAGACAAAATGTGGGCAACCCCCTCCTACCCACGATGCACCCCCACGACATGACCCATAACCCATGTTGCACACCAAGGACATGCCCCATCACCCCATTTACATGCCTCCATCACCCCATTACATACACATTGCCAATGTTATTTGCCATTAATATTCCCCAGCCAATTTGCCCAATAATATGCCAGTATTATTTGCCATTAAAATGCCTCAGACAATTTGCACAATAATATGCCAGTGTTAGTTGCCATTTAATATGCCCCAGCCAATTTGCCCAATAATATGCCAGTGTTAGTTGCCACTTAATATGCCCCAGCCAATTTGCCCAATAATATGCCAGTGTTAGTTGCCACTTAATATGCCCCAGCCAATTTGCCCAATAATATGCCAGTGTTAATTGCCATTTAATATGCCCCAGCCAATTTTTCCAGTAATATGCCAGTGTTATTTGCCATTAAATATGCCCCTGCCAATTTGCCCAATAATATGCCAGTGTTATTTGCCATTTAATACCCCAGCCAATTTTCCCAGTAATATGCCAGTGTTATTTGCCATTTAATATGCCCCTGCTAATTTGCCCAATATGCCAGTGTTATTTGCCATTTACTAAGCCCCAGCCAATTTGCCCCCCATCTCCCCAGCACTTACCTTTTTCCCTGGTGTCTAGTGGCAGGCAGCATGGTCCCCTCGATGCTGCCTGTTCGGCTCCCAGGCGGTTGTGCCGACAGGTCACGTGACCCGGCGTGCGTATGACGTCAGCGCGCCGGTCAAGTGACCTGTCGGCACTTCCGTGTTAGACAGCACGGGGAGCCGAACAGGCAGCACGTTTTTTTTTTAAAGCGTTTTTTTTCCCCCCTCTTCTCGGGAATCCCCCCCCTGAATCCGCCACTGGACTTATCCTGATGTTAACTCTGTGCCCTTATGTGTGTGTGTTCATGCTTTTGTCTAGCTTGGTTTCGCGTGTCCTGTTTGTGGACTTGCCAGTGATTTACTTACCCTAGCAATATCATCCAGCAAGATTGTACATACTATACCAAAGCACCATCACCCAAACCTGACCCATGATCATGTGTGATGGGACTGGCCCCTTCTTTTATTGAATTATATGTTTGCTGCTACAGCTGTTTGACATGTGTCCACACAGCCCATTGGGCATGTGATTGTCCTGCACCAGGCACCATGAATCAATTTCTGGACATTGAATTCCTATGCCAAACACAAGGAAACCAAGTACTTTTTGTTCCCTCCACTAAACATGTTTTCTTATCAAAGCCATTTCTAGTAATGTACACAATTTATGCAGAATGGCAAAATGTGTAAACTTGTTAGATGAATGAAGCTTTGGCATGAAGTTTAATAAGAGACAGAATGAAATGAAAATGGAACACAGTGATGGAAAAAGCACATTAGTTCTTCAAAAATCTGCCAATGTCAGGGCCGCCTTATCCATTATCAAAGGATGCCAAAGCCAAGTTCAATTATTCACAATAGAAGAGCTAAATGCACAAAAAAGGTTTGCAAAGTAAGCGTAAATAGAAATACTACAAGAGACATATGGGACACATATTTCTTCACTGATAAACCCTTCTTTCGTGACTGGCCAGGTATGGTACTAGATAGGATAACAAGCGCAACTTTCAATTTTTCCATTCAGAAAAAAAAATACATTGCCCAAGGTCCACAGCAAACAATAACATATGCCTATGCAATATTTTAATATAAATGAAACAAATGGTTTGATAAACCACAATATCCTCTTAAAACTTGACATTTATTGGTATCTAATTTAAAATAAAAATAAATAAAGATATTGTTAATTTAAAGATTGCTTTAAAGATAATTTAAGAACATTTTAAAAGAAATACCAATACATGTTATGTTTTAAGAGCATATCAGGGTCTATCAAACCATTTGTTAATTTATTTCATCATCGTGGTTATACCCTATACAATATTTAATGCAACAGTTATTCGAAAAAGCAATGTCAGAGTTGCACCCCAACATTTGCCATGGAACCCTTATGTTCCATGACAAATGTAAGTGATCTTCAGTGTAGAAAACAAACAATGGACATATTTAAATATATATATTATTTATTTATTTATAACATATTTTACCAGGATGGATACATTGATATTTCTCTAGCTCTAAGGTATGTCTGCATCACGAGGAGTGGTAAGTTTATTATCTTTTTATTATTTGTTTATACTTTTTAATTATAGGTTGGATTGAGAGGCGAGGGGTCCACTATCAAAGGCTGTTGAGATCTATGCCCAGTGGATTTAAATGGCACAGCCAGGGGTGCATATGGTCAGGATTATGATGTAGTTTTGGTAGTCCTCTATTGCATAAAGTAAAAGTATACTTATTCCAGAAACATTCATTCTGCTCTGTAAATATTAAGAAAAGAAAGGTTTTAAGTTGTAAATCAGAATTGCATTTTCTTTTCATTAGCAGCCCCATTTTCAGCTAGGTAAAACAAATAAGATGCGCATAGTTATGTTCAAATAAAACAGTGAACCTCAACAAGCTGTCTCTTATTTGGCAAAGCAGTCTAGTTTATGCATCTTTGCAGCCAAATGTGATGGTTAGCTGCAGTTAAACACCAACTGGAGGCTCATAGGGGAAAGTTTTTCTGAAGTGGCCATATGTACAGAAATGCACGTGTTTTTAGCCACATTCAATTTTCTTTAGAGTAATGGTGAAGAACAGCATGTTAAAGTGGTGTTTTTTGGTTTTGTGCTGCCCTATTCAGGATTTCCTCACTTGTACCAGTAGCAATGTTCTGTATTTGCTAACATGCGCTTGTGGCCTCCAGGTAGTAATTTTAAACTTAAGGCCAACATAGCCAAGTAAGAAAAATTCTCTCATTCAGCTAAAAATGTTCCATTTCAATTCCTTGCAATCTCTTTTAGAAATGATGTCCTGTGTAGTTGTACTGTAGTCCCATCCCTTCCCCCACCGACAGCTACCTTCTATGTCCATACAAATCAGCATCATGGGAGTTGCAGTCAACAAAAGTTAATATTGTGTTGTGTAGTGTAGCTCTGTTATGTACTACAAAAAAGAAGAAAATTAGAGGGTAGAAGAAAAGGGACATAAAGGCTTGGATCCAAAATAGGAACATTGGTAGTTATGGAGCAATGATTGGTAGTTATGAACCATTGGCACTGTTAAAACATTCCTTATGATGTTCAGCCAACCAATGGATGGCTGAGAATCATTAGATCCGGATGGTGAGGGGAGATCTTTTGAGCAGTACACAGACACTAAGTTGCCTGCTCTCCCACATCTTTTAAAAAAAAAAAATTGGGCAGACTAGATGGACCGAATGGTTCTTATCTGCTGACACATTCTATGTTTCTATGTTTCTAAGCCATTTTAGCAGCTTCCAGCCCAATTTATTGTTAAAGGGGACAGAGCTACAAGTCCAGGCCCCCATGGATATTATAGGGGCCCCAGGGGGGCTATTCATATATTTGTAATTAATTTATTCCTTTTATTTTGGGAGTACTTTGGCTACTTTCACAATAGCTGCAGTCTTCCTGACTTGAGTCTATCTTTTTTTTGTCTGCTTTCGGTTTTGGCAGGCATCGTCGAGGAATTGGACATGATGTCCGAATTTTTGACTTAATTGGGGGCACATCGGGGCATATTGGGTAGTTTGTAGTTTCCCAATCTGTCCCAAATGTGGCCCAAATCATTCCAGACTTAGGAGGCACCATTTTGATGAGGCCCAAATGTTCGTGCATATTGAGTAGACCTCCTACTTTGTGAACTGAGAAAAACTGAGAAGGTAATGGCAAAAATCAAGCATTAATATGTGTTGGGAAAAATATTTAAAATGCCTATCTTTACAGTTCAGTTGTTAATGCTCGATTTTTGCTATTTCTATGTCATTTCACTGTTCAGTGAATAGATTAAAATATGTTGCTTCCTAGAAAATACCAGCATCATTTGTTTCAAGTTAAAACTGTCCATTCACGAATGACATGGTTGATGTTCAGGAAGAAGCATTGTGTTTATTTAGTTATTTATCAAAGTGATCTGGAAGGGCATTCTAGTAAGGTATGAAGACAGAGAGATCACAAGCCTTGACAGCCTGCCACCTTCAACATCATTCAGTGTCACAAACGACCCAAAAACGTGCCCTCTGCTCTCACCAAGTCATTGTATCTTCCAGGCAAAACAAGGTCATACGGAAAATGCTGAAGTAGGTAATATGTTTCGAAAGATATATATATAGTTTTATAAAATTACAAAAAATATTCTGTTGCCCAAACCTTTCTAATTTATTGTCTATTAAGAATAAACAATAACAATTACCTATGCAATATGTAATATAACAATTATAATGAAAAATAATTCTAATAATAACAGAGCACCATTTTATAACTAGAGAAACTACTCACAAATGTGCCAGAATTCGGGGAACACACATCAGGGGGTTTTGAGCCCCAAGACAAGCATGGCCAAAAACTTAGATGAGTCCCAAGATGCTGAATCCAGATTAAGCAAATACTGATGTGACTCTGAATGTGAATGACAAAACAACAAACCTGAAAACAGAAGTGAATAACTAAAGTGGATAACTTGCAGGATGCCAGGAACAGTAAATGGAGAGAGTATTCAGGCTTTACCAAAGTCTGTACATAGTACTTAAGAGATGCCAATGTCAGTACATGGAGCAGGTAGTCAAGAGATGGTAAGGTTGGTACATGGATGGGGTAGTCAGGAGATACCAAGGTTGATACATGGAGCAAGTAATAACTTGCAAGAACCTTATATTCCATGTAACATGCAGGTGTCTCCAACATTGAAGACTAATCTATGGATATATTTAATAGCCTGAATCATCTAGAGTTTAAAAAATATTATTTAGTCTTTGAATCACTTCAGATTAATTCTAATTGATTCCAAAGTGTTGTTTGTCTGCCCTGTGTTAACTGTCAAGTTCCATAGGAAGAAAGTAGTAGTTAAAATCCAAATGTTCCCTGATCTGTCTCAGAGTTATTGAACATCTTCTTACAGGACAACGTTTTCTGCCGTCGTCAAATGCATGTCCCAAATGACAATGTGCATGGAGTAGAATGTTTGCCTGACAACAGTGTGGTGTTAACCCCAACGCCATGCTATGCTGTTTATCTAGTTACAGGAAACTATAGCGGGATCCCCTGTGTCAGATAAAAAGCCTTACATAACTAAAACTTGAACACCAGTTAAATTCAATGTAATCTCTGTGTCTGTGTGTGTCCAAACCAGTGATGTTGTGAGATATTTACATTGTGTGGCAAAAACACAGGGTATAAAGACAAAAATATCAGATGTTTTCGTTCTTGTCCTTGAGCACATATAAACCCATGGTCACTAAGTAGGAAAACACATGTAAAAGGAAACAAATGTTTTTATATGGACCCATGAATATATGCTTCAGAATCCATCCAATGATGTGTGGATTAGGATGGTGCTTTAGAAATATATTACACATCAGTGAATTGCTGATGGTTTTTTATGCAAATAGCTCTTGCCAGCAATCCAAAGTATTGCAAAATATTATTATTATATTGACTGGACTATATTTTCTTGTTTCTTGTTTCTTCCTTTCATCCTTCGGAGTTTGATAAAATGAGTACCGTGAAATTAGGTATTCGTAAAAGGTATTATTATAATACATAAATATAAATTGTACCCAAATATATGGCTATAGAAATGTGTCTCTTTTCTGGATGCATGGTAAGAATGCAAATTACATTAGCACAAGCTGAGTAACACTGTAGAGGTCATATAAACCTGTAGGCCATATGGTATTTTGTATGCATTGCTTTGTAGAAATCCTGCAGGTTGAGCTAAGCTTCAATTTCTTCAATCAGTTATCTTTCATGGGATTTCTAAATAATAAATACTACAGAAACACTGACTTGGTTCTCCTGGTTTATTCTTAAGACTGGATCTCAAATTTACAGGCATTCCATGCGAATAGTACATTATTATATGTACATATATTTATATATTTGTTTATGTTTTATTATGAAACACTATGAATAATATTAACTGTGCACAGTTTAATTTTAGCATTAACTAGTGTAGTCTCAGAAATAATTGTAAGTAAAAATGATTGATATTTTATCACCATTTTAAGACATTTAGCTGCTTTGGATATGAAGAATGTAGGAGGTAAAATAACATACAAAACGATGTTTGTGTTCCACAGAGCTTGCAATTCATGACATATAGCTTGCAGCAGGCAATACGATGTTCCACAGCACATGGAATAAAAGGTTTAATTGTAGTTCTCCTAACTGCAACATAAAGTAATAACATGTGGGAGCAAATGACCTGGTATTCAAATAAGAATCAGAAATATTATCCTAAATCAAAGACTGTGATTGATTAAATTAGCACTCAGAAGCCAGTAAGCCCCCAAAGGGTGTAATCGACCGTTCAGCGGTATTTAACCTAAAAATATATCCTGTTCTACTGCACAGTAAAATTCCCATTTCACACACTGCAGTCTCATTTGTCTTTTTTATATTGCCAATTTTACTTTGCAAACTATATTAGGATCAAATAATATGACACTATTAATCAGTGTAATCCTTTCTCAATATGCCAGCAAAATACATGGTTTATATAGTGCGCACACATTTTTTTTTTTTTTTGTCTGCCGGTGTCAGGGCTAGAATTTTTTTAACAGTTAATTCATATAAAAGAAAACATTTTTAATTAATTTAGAAAGTTTCACCTTGTGTTATTAAAAAGGCACTGGATTGTTGTTAAGCTTGATAAAGTCCGTTTCAGGTAGAAAATAAATTATGCCACATAAAAAAGTAAATTTTTGTCCTTTACGGTGGATAGTTTTTAGACACCCAAAATTCAGACATTTTTTATGTTTAATGTGAATATTTAATGACAGGATCATTTTAAATGTTTATATTTATTTCTTTAATGTTTTAAAACATATATTTTGAGTGACAGTATTACCGTGAATGTGCGGTAGCATTGATAATCCCCCAATCCACCCCGGAGCCCCTCTGATCCAACCTCACTCATTTCTATTTTATATACAAACATTTTTGTTGTTGTTGTTCACATGTTAAGCAAGTTAATAAACATAACAAAATAAATTGTCATATTCTATATCATGGATAATGGCGTTTACTGTGCAGCCTATTTTCATGAAAATATCCTTGTCTAAGAATAGAATCCAGCCTGGTAAATTAGGTGCCATTTTGATAATTGACTAATTAAGTTTCAAGAAGAAATCTCATTGTGATTTCAGTTTGAAACACTTGTGCGAGTTTTCATGTTTAAATAAATAATCAAAATAGACAAGTTATTTGTATTCCTTTAGGCAGCTGATCCCTACTTAAGGTGCTACAAGGTAAAGAACTGCTAGAATTCTTTACTGATGGAAAGAGATGAATATATCTTTGCTATTGTAATAAATAAAGTTTATATTTTGCAATGGTTCTATATTCCTTTGTTAGAATCTTTCTTGTAAGTGAAATGTCAAATTATAAAATTGATACTTTTTCTAAAAAATGTAAAATACAGGCCAGACTATTGCCTGCTTACACTTAACATTATTATTTTACCGGGCTGCCAGTAACATAGCAGCAGGGTGGCAACCGTACTAATAACCTGTGCCAAATGCCTCCCATAATAAACCGCTATATGTCTATTAATTATTTGCAGATCATTGCGATTCGAAAATGTCAAAGTAGCTGAGGCCTCTTCCCTAAACAATGAGCTACAGAGAATTGGAAAAAAAACCAGGCCAAATAGCACATCAGCCCAAAATAGAAGACATATTTATCTTCCCAGATCAACTACTAAAGATGTTCAGAGTCACCTGACAATTGCTCATACTGTGAATGTAGAGAATAAAAAAATAATTGATAGACTGTGCAATCATAATTGCAATCAAATGCATAAATTTGCTTGAAGTATGTCTGTGTTCTCCAGTTTATGACATTGCATGTGGTTTGATATGCAAATGGACACCACAGATTTATTTTAAACATCATTTATTTCTTAATTTGCTTGCAATTCTGCTAATTCAGTATATAATCCATATTTAGGTGATGTAGTCCCTTTAATGCCTGAGTTTCATGGAATCTGAAGGAAGCCCAAAAACATTATTTTTATATTTAATAATTGTTTGCTATAGTACATTGCTGTTGATATCAGTAGGCAATAAATCTAGCACACCTTCCCCTGCAGGCGCTATTGCACTGGAAATGATGAGAGAATGAGAGTGTCGTGTAACGCAAAGTATGTCAAAAAATGTGGCAGTTATTATATTTTATAAGCCACTGGAGGTTCCACTTGTGCTATAGGCCATGCTGGAAGGTCAGACACATGCAAGTAAAGAAAGATATAAACTAATCTTGACAGTAAAATGGAGCCTGGAACAGACTATAACTGCATGAGCTATGACACTATACCACAAACCATTGCTGCTATCTAATAAACCAAGATACAATGTATCACCGAATACCATAGATTCTTTAAAAGGGTTGTCATATAGTATGCAATAAAGAATTCTTAGATCATAAATAAAAAGCAATGACTGATTTTTAAAATTCAAGTTTTTTTTACAGCAACACTAACAATGAAAATGGCCATATTTTCATAATTATAGTCTACACGGGATTATAGGCCGCACCCCTAATGTAACAACTGAAATTAGGGGAAAACCTTTAGGTGCAGCCGATAATCAATGTGCCCTGAGTGAGGGGACTGAATAAAAAGTCTTGCTCTGCTTAATCTGCTCAGTCTGCTAGCGCACTGGTAGCATTTTTTCTCCCCGCTCGCCATCCTGAATGTTAAAGCCCAATTTAAGAATTTAACCCCTTAGTGACATGACTTTTTTGGCTTGTCCGACGCTTGGTGACATGGGCTGTTTTAACATTTCTGAGCAGTTTGTGTTTTGCTGTAATTTATTTCTGTCTCATTTAGTGTACCCGCACAAACTATATATTGTTTTTATCGTTATAAGAAGGGCTTTCTTTTGATACCATTATTTTGATAATAGCATATAATTTGATGTAAAAAAAATAATAAAATATGGCAAAAAAATTGAAAAAATACTTTTTTTATGACTTTTATTTGAAAAATCGTATACTCATGTACAAGAGACAACAAAAAAACACTGCTAAAAAGTTTCTAATATATGTCCTGAGTTCAGAAATAGCCCATGTTTTTATGTTTTTGTGCTTTTTTATTCAGGTTACAGGGCCAGAACTATAAGTGGTGCAAAGCTATTTTAAAATCCTTTCTTTCAAAATTAGCGATAGTGACATTGTAACACTGATTTCTGTACTAAATCCATGAATGACCCCCAACATGTACATATTTTTGAAAACTAGACAACTCAGGGCATTTAACTTGGGGTATTTTGACACATTTCATGTAGCCATTTTACCACCAATCTATGCCAAAGTTTGCAGCAAAAAATCTTTTTTTTTAATTTTTCACATATATTGCAATTTAGGTAAACATTACCTTAAAATGTGAAGGGATATTTCCAAATAACACCTCAATATGTGTTCAGCAACATCTCCTGAGTACAGGGATACCACCCATGCATAGGTTTGTTGGTTTGTTTTGGGGCTAAAAGGCCACATTTAGGGGGTGCTCATTTTGGTTTTCCAACTTGGAATTCTGACATGCAGAAAACTTGTGCCCATGTCCCATTTGGGACATTTTTGAAGCCAGAAAGTGTATTCTACCCCACAAAACCATATATATTTTTAAACTAGACACCCTAGGGTATTTCAAATGGTAGTATTTTAACACTTTCCATGCATTAATTATACTACCAGCCTATGTCAATGTTTTGGGTAGTAATTTTTTTTCACATACATTGTACTTTGTGCATGAATTCACAGATCCTGTTATATGTCAGTGCCAAACAACACCTCAATATGTGTTCAGCAACATCTCCTGAGTACAGGGATACCCCCCATGTATAGGTTGGTTAGGTTATTTGGGGGTTAAAAGGCCACATTTGAGAGGTGCGCTTTTTGGTTTTCCAACTTGGAATTCTGACGTGCAGAAAACCTGCGCCGATGTCCCATTTGGGACATTTTTGAAGCCAAAAAGTGTATTCTATCCCACAAAACCATATATTTTTGAAAACTAGACACCCTAGGGTATTTCAAATGGTAGTATTTTAACACTTTCCATGCACTAATTCTACCACCAGCCTATGTCAATGTTATGGATAGTAATTTGTTTTTCACATTCATTGTACATCGGGCATGAATTCATAGATCCTATTATGTGTCAGTGCCACAAAACACATTAATATGTGTTCAGCAACATCTCCTGAGTACAGGGATACCACCCATGTGTAGGTTAGTTAGATTATTTGGGGGCTAAAAGGCCATGTTTAGGGGGGGTGCATTTCCAACTTGGAATTTTGACATGTAGTCAGCCTGCGCCCATGTTCCATTTGGGACACTTTTGAAGCCTGTCAAAGTATTTTACCCCATAAAACCATATATTTTGGAAAACTAGACATCCTAGGGTTTTTAAAATTGTGGTATTTTAACACTTTCCAAGTGCTAATTCTACCACCAACCTATGTCAAAGGGTTGGGATGTCATTTTTTCCCCACACACATTGTAGTTCAGGCAGGAATTTTCAGATTCTGGTATTTGCCACTGCCAACCAACACCTCAATATGTGTTCAGCAACATCTCCTGAGTACAGGGATACCCCCCATGCATAGGTTTGTTGGTTTGTATTGGGTCTAAAATTCCACATTTAGGGGGTGCGCAATTCCAACCTGGAATTTTGACATGTAGTCAGCCTGCGCCCATGTTCCATTTGGAACATTTTTGAAGCCGTCCAATGAATTTTACCCCATCAAACCATATATTTTTGGAAAATAGACATCCTAAGGTATTTCAAATGGTGGTATTTTAATACTGTATAGGTACTAATTCTACCACCAGCCTTTGTAAAAGTTTGTGGTAGTACTTTTTTGGGAGGTTTTTTTCCACATGCATTGTACTTCAGGCATGAATTCACAGATTCTGGTATATGTCACTGCCAAACAACAACCCAATATGTGTTCAGCAACATCTCCCGAGTACAGGGATAGCACCCATGCATAGGTTTGTTGGTTTGTTTTTGGCTAGAAGGCAACATTTGTGAGATGCGCATCTCAAAATTCCAACTTGGAATTTTGACATGTAGTCAACCTGCGTACGTGTCCTTTATTGGATATATCTTTGAAGCCAGCCAATGTAATTTACCCCCACCAAACCATATATTTTTTTATCGGTAGACCCCCATCACTACTTGTGGCAAGGGCTCAGCAGCCACCGATACATCGCTAGATGATGTATCAGAAAGCTGAATAGGGTCAAAATCGAACCCTGAGTCCGCGGCCTCAGAATCAGTGCGTAAGCAGTGATCTCGAGCAAAGAAGGGGTTAATAGCTCTTAGAAGAGCCTATCTAGTACTGTAATACATTACAGTACAAATAAATTAATCCATAAAACAGTGCAGACAGAAAAACATACTGTTGCTGTGCAAGATTACTGCTTACACAGTGATGAATGGCAGGGAAGGGGTTAATACACAGTGAAAGACTTTCATAAAACCTGACAATTTTATAAAATGTTATTTTATATCACTAATACTGATCTGTCTCTTTCCGTCACAAAAATGTAAGTGAGGAGAGGGAGGCAGATCAATATTTGTGAATATTGATCCGACCAATTTTGATCTGACCAGGGCGAATGGTGAGCTTAATTGAGAAATCACCAAACCGCCTTTGCCACTAATTCGCTGTTACTGATCGCTATGCGCTCAGGCAGCTTAAAAAAAAAAAACTCAAATATTTTTACTTTACATGTAATCCCCTAGCGGGTATGTGTAAAAAAAATAAAATAAAAATATGCAGACAGATAAAAATTGCTTTGGCGTCAATATCATTGCGTAAGCAGTGATCGACGGCAAAGAAGGGGTTAATAACTCTTAGAAGAGCCTTTTTAGTACTGTAATAAATTACAGTACAAAAAAAATTAACCCCTAAAAAATGCACAAACGGCAAAAATAAATGCGCTGATGTGCACGATCACTGCTTGTGCAAGATCAGTGGCAGGGAAGGGGTTAAACGCAGGGAATTGCTTTAATAAGTTTTTTTTTATTGTTTTAATATTTGTGTGTTGTGTGTTTATTGTTTTTTTTTACTTTTAGAACTTTGACTAGGTCCGTCCTGTGTCGCGAAGGGGTTAAATTAGTGGGGAAATGTACAGCCTATGATTGGGACGATACAGAATTTGTCAATGATGCAGAAAGCCGCTTCTGTGAACGGGTATATCTTTATTGGCTTGTGTGTGCATCAGCTGCATAGCACACAGCTAATAGAGTGGGAGGAGACGAGAATCTCCATCTCTTCTGGATGACATGAATTTATGAGACTTCCACAAATAACAGAATTGCTCTCAAAGTTTCATTAAAAAAAACATTTTAATCAGACAGAACAAACATATGTCTGATTAAAAGTTACCCTGCGGCTTCAGGGATACAAATCAGGGAATCACCACCATGAGCCCTGTATCTCTCTGAAAAGAAGAAGCACATGCAGGGCCGGCCTTAAGTGTTCCGGCGCCCTGTGCGAGATTCCCCCATGGCGCCCCCCTCATGTATGTATCTCTCTCCCTTCCCATGTTTGTCCCTTTCCTCTTCATTGCTCTGTCTGTCTCTCTCTAACTCCCCCATACCTGTTCTCTCTCTCTCTCTGTTCTGTCTCTCCCCCCCCCGTTCTGTCTCTCTCTCCCCCCCCCGTTCTGTCTCTCTCTCCCCCCGTTCTGTCTCTCCCCCCTGTTCTGTCTCTCTCTCTCCCCATTCCCCCTGTTCTGTCTTTCTCTCCCCCCCTGTTCTGTCTGTCTGTCTCTCTCCCCCTTCCCCCTGTTCTGTCTCTCTGCCCCCCCTCCTGTCTCCCCCCCGCCGTTATGTCTCTCCCCCCCTGTTCTGTCTCTCTCTCCCCATTCCCCCCATTCTGTCTCTCCCCCCCTGTTCTGTCTCTCTCTCTCCCCATTCCCCCTGTTCTGTCTTTCTTTCCCCCCCTGTTCTGTCTGTCTCTCTCTCTCCCCCTTCCCCCTGTTCTGTCTCTCTGCCCCCCCTTCTGTCTCTCCCCCCCCGTTATGTCTCTCCCTCCCTGTTCTGTCTCTCTCTCCCCCCTGTTCTGTCTATCTCTCTCTTCCCCTTCCCCCTGTTCTGTCTCTCTCTCCCCCCCTGTTCTGTCTCTCTCTCCCCCCCTGTTCTGTCTCTCTCTCCCCCCTGTTCTGTCTATCTCTCTCTTCCCCTTCCCCCTGTTCTGTCTCTCTCTCCCTCCCTCTGTTCTTTCTCTCTACCCCCTTGTTCTGTATATCTCTCCCTCCCTCTGTTCTTTCTCTCTACCCCCCTGTTCTGTATCTCCCCCCTCCCCCTGTTCTGTCTCTCCCCCTCCCCCTGTTCTGTCTCTCCCCCCTGCCCCTCTCTCCCACCCCTCCCCTCCCTCTGCCTTCAAAGTTGGATACAGGAAGGGGGCGAAGCTAACCGGCTGAGCGGTGTAGCTCCACCCCCACCCTGTGAAGCAGAGCAGCGTCTGCTTCACTGGGTGCCCAGGTCAGCAAGAGAAGGTGCTGCTCGGCTCCCCATGTTTAATGCAGGCATGGGGAGCCTAGCATCACCTTCTCATGCTGCCAGTGGCTCCCCGTGAAGCAGATTCTGCTCTGCTTCACAGGGTGGGGGTGGAGCTACACCGCTCATCCGGTTAGCTCCACCCCCTCCCCGGATCTAGAAGAGCATGTCGAGCAGAGGGCTGGTGAGGGGGGATCTTTTGATCTCCCCCAGCCAGTGCCTCTACCAACTTTTTTTTTTGGGGGGCGGGAGGGCGCCCCCTGGGGTGTTGCGCCCTGTGCGCTCGCACAGGTCGCACACCCCTAAGGCCGACCCTGAGCACATGTAAGATAAATCATTTACTGCAGCTTTTAAACTAAAGGCAGGAAGTAACTGACTGACTCTACTTAAAGGACAACTGTAGCAAAACATTAACACATGTTTAATTGAAAGATTGTATCAAGCGTAAATGATTTATAAAGAAAAAATTTTGAATGAAATACTACAAATAACGTTTCGTATTGAGCCTTCTTTACTCCATATCGTTCTCTCATGGGACAGACATCTTGTTTAGAATCTTAGGTCAGCTCTGCCTTCACCTTGGTTCAGATGAACAAAGATCTGACCCATGTGACCAAAGATTCTAAACAAAATGTCTGGCTCCTGGTGGAGCTATAAGTGGTAAAGATGGCTCAATTAAGTACTTTATTTGTATTCTTTCATTAAAGCATTTCTATATAAAATGCATACAGTTAATAGACATGTGCAAAACTAAAATTTTCATTTCGTTTTCGTCCATTCGGACGAAAATGTTATTTATTTCGTCTAAAACGAATTTCGTTCATTAGTGCATTCGTTTCAGACGAAATTCGTTCATTATTTTCATTTCGTTTTGTTTTATTCGTTCGTTTTATAGAAAACAATGTAATACTATTGGCTTTCTATAAACCGAACGAGAGCCCCATTCATAAGAAATTCTTATGAATGGGGCTCTCGTTTGGTTCATAGAAAGGCAATAGTATTACTTGTATTCTATAAGCCGAAAGTCTATAAGTCCCTTAAAGTCGTTAGGATGGCATAGTACGTCCTGTGTTAAACAGCTCATATCGCGGCTCGGATCATGCTGCAGGCACTTGCAGCGGGGTCCCACCTGTCAGATGATGCCATTTTAAATGGCCTCAGTCTGACAGGGGAAATTTAGCTGGTGCTCAAAACGAGCACCAGCTACATTTCTCTAAATCGTGCATGACGTCCGAAGGGCTTGCAATTTTTGGGCAGGGACCCACAGGGTCTATTAAGACCCTGATTGGGTCTCTGCCATAGTGTTCCTGGCTAACGATCACCTTGTGATCAGTGGCCAGGAACAAATTGTGACGTTTTGGTGCTTGTTCGGTTTATAGACTTTCGGCTTATAGAACAGCAATAGCATTACATGTATTCTATAATCCGAACGTCGTTCGGTTTATAGACTTTCGCCTTATAGAATACTATTGGCTTTCTATAAACCGAACTAGAGTCGAGTCCCCATTCATAAGAAATTCTTATGAATGAGGAGGGACTCTTGTTAGGTTTATAGAATGCCAATAGTATTCTATAAGCCGAAAGTCTTTAAAACGAACGACGTTCGGTTTATAGAATACATGTAATGCTATTGCTGTTCTATAAGCCGAAAGTCTATAAACCGAACGACGTTCGGTTTATAGACTTTCGGCTTATAGAACAGCAATAGCATTACATGTATTCTATAAACCGAACGTCGTTCGTTTTAAGGACTTTCGGCTTATAGAATACATGCAATGCTATTGGCTTTCTATAAACCGAAAGAGTCCCCATTCATACGAATAGGTCAATTGACCTATTCGTATGAATGGGAACTCAATTTCGGTTTATAGGAAGCCAATAGCATTACATGCATTCCATAAACCGAAAGTCATTCATGTCGGTTTATGGAATGTAGTACAATGCTATTGGTATTGTATAAACCGACTCTATTTCGGTTTAGAATGCCAATAGCACGAATGGACGAATGGACGAATGAACGAATGATTTTCGTTTATTAACCATTCGTTCATTCGGATTTTGTTAGTTAAAATTTTCGTTATTCGTTTTTCGGACGAATGGACGAAAATGCTATTTTCGTCCGAAAATGCTATTTTCGTCCGAAAATGCATTCGTCTGAAAACGAATGCACATGTCTATTAAACACCAGTTACCCCTAGTGATGCTGAACTCAGTGTCATAGACTTGCCTGTTAAATCAACAAGACACAGACCAGCAGACAATGTTGGGCTTTTATTATACAATAAATTACTAAGGACTAAATATGAGCAGCTTGGAATTCAACGGCTTTTCAACGGAATTCAACTGATTTTCAGTAATATGAGTACCTTGCACTTTTACCATTGTTATCTATTGTCAGAATTTATCCTCTTATAATGTAGTCAAAAACGCCTGTACAATGAATCTCTCTGTAAAAAAACGTTCAATGACATTTTCTTACTCTGCCAGTAGAATACGCCATTGTTAGCTTGCGGCGTTTGAAATGATAAATGGAGTGTCAGTTGCACAAAGTTAAGTATTGAAACAACAAAGTCACAGTAAGGAGGACCATCCCAGGTAGTGGATTTATTGGGAAGGAGGCAAGAAGAACACTCTGTGTGGGCACAGACTCCATTTTAGTTCAGTGCAATTATATTTCATGTGAAAAACAAAGGAGATGACATTTGCTTTTCACGTTTTACTATCAAATTTATATTCATTTTAAATCAAAGTATTTCATGTTCTGAAGTTGGGTCATGTTAATTCTGAGTTATTGTTAGCATTCTTATTAATTAATATCCATAATCCTCTGCTACATTGGACTTTAGATATGGCACTTAGGAATTGTCTATCATTAAAGTAAAGAGCAGACGTATAAACTACCACTTAAATGTAGCTTTTTAATTTTGTAATGATAACCATCATCATTACAACATTCAAGATATTATTCAAGATATATTATTTAAAATTCAAGATATATATTAAAGATATTTAAATCCTTAAAGACCAAAAGTACAATTTCTCGGCATTTAGAAGCAAAGATAGATCAGGGTCTTTACAGATTCTGTGGGTATGTCTTGGAAAATTGCGATGCTCTGTGATGTCACTGATGATGTGGCGGCGTGCCCTAACTTCTAGAGCAATTTAGCTGAATGTAACTGTTGCTGCAGATGGGAACTGCAGCATAGGGAATTGCAGGGGCCAAGATGGGTTGTATTTGAGGAAGTTATGCATTAACTGGTTAAGAGGACATATGAGGATTTTTTTTTTTAAATAGTTCAACAAATACAGTTAGTTGCTATGAACAAAGAATCACAATATAACTGTACTCTTGCTTTTTATTTGGTGTGTTCAAATGGCATGTGAAAAGATATGACACTCATCACATTTGTTACAGAATTCATTTGCATTTTTCGCTACAGGGAGTCTGGCAGAAAAAGATTTACATTTCTTAAGAGGTGAGTAAATGTAAACAGAGCAAATAGAAAAAATGTGATGAAACAAGAAATAGTAATAGAAATGTGAAGTGGTAACAAATCAAATCAAGTAACCATAATATGCAGTGTAAAAATGACATAATCAAAATGCTACTGGGATTTGGCTATTCTCTAAAATGTTGGTTCGTATTACATAGTTTTTTCCTAAGAATAACTTTTAATAAACAGCACAGCTTTTCTAAACATACATAAAACTTGTTGCTGAAAATTAATAGGTCATAAGAGCTATTTTAAAGGCAATTCCCTAACCTTTTTAAGATGGGAGAGCATATACAATGGGGGTGATGTCAGGGGCGGGCTGGGCCGGGGGGCAGGGAGGCAGTTGCCCCCCAGGCCGCCCTGATGCATGCTAAAAACACTGGGCACCCCAGGAAGTTACAGCCGATACTGGCGTCCCTAGGCCCAGGTCACGCCAGGAAAAAAAAAAACACTTTCCCAGTACTTACCTCCTTGCTGCTGTCCGCCGGTGCTGCAAGTCCGTGGCTGTGAGGGAAGCGTTTTGTGCTCCCCTCCAGCCAATGCGCATTCAATAAAGTTTGTTGAAAAAAAAAGTTTAAACAAACTTCATTGAAGACGCTTGGCTGGAGGGTAGCACACAAAACGCTTCCCTCACAGCCACAGACGGGCATATGAGAGCACCGGGAGATGGAGACAGAGCAGCAGCAAGGAGGTAAGTATTGCATATTGAGGGGCAAAATCCTGGTACATTGTGGGGCAAAATCCTGGTGTATTGTGGGGCAAAATCCTGACATATTGGGCGTCTAAATCCTGGCATATTGTAGGGCATAACCCTGGCATATTGAAGGGCATAATCCTGGCTTATTGAGGGGCATAATCCTGGCATATTGAGGGGGGAAATCCTAGCATATTGGGGGGCAAAATCCTGGAATATTGAGGGGGCAAAATCCTGGCATATTGTGGGGGGAAATCCTGTCATATTGAGGGGGCATAATCCTGGCATATTGAGGGGCATAATCCTGGCATATTGAGGGGCATAATCCTGGCATATTGAGGGGACATAATCCTGGCATATTGAGGGGACAATCCTGGCATATTGAGGGGCATACTCCTGGCATATTGAGTGGAAAATCCTGGCATATTGAGGGGAACATCCTGGCATATTGAGGGGCATAATCCTGGCATATTGTAAGGGAAAATTCTGGCATATTAAGTGGCAAATCCTGGCATATTTTGGGGGAAAATCCTGGCAATATTAGTTATAAAACAAGGAAAAGATGGCCGTGGATGGGGAGGCGATTCGGTGGTGCAATGGGCCACTTGGCTGGATTTGCCCCCCAGGCCTAAGGCTGCCAGCCCTCCCCTGGGTGATGTATAAACAAGCCACACAGAAATGGCACCTCACTCGAGTGCTATCTTTATGTGCACCTATGTTTAAATGAGACTAGGGGGTATGTGCAGCTTGCACCAGCCCTGAACGTCTGTATTGCTCCCGCTGGGGTAATATATCTTTAAAGGATCAGTCATTTTTATTCTGTGCGTTCACAGTATGAGCAATGTTGAGTTTGGCAATGTTATATATGCTTTAAGATAATTTGTACACAGATAGTATGTTGGTTTAATACATAGATGCTGCAATATTTAATACAAAACATATTTAATATCCAAAAATACTGCAGACTCCGCAAAACTAAAACCTTTTATAGCAAATGCCAGATTGTACAGCGGGTGCTGTTGTGTGGACGGTGATGTACAGATTTCCGTGACTTATATTAACTTGATAAGTAAGAACATAACACCTTTAAGTTTTATCTCTATCTCTACTGATGTATACATAGTGCCAGATAACACATTGTTATCAAGCTTAATAAATTTAGAGATAAGTGTTCCCGATGGTTTTTTCACATTATATCATATGTTAAACTTATTGATATCACCATCATTAGCAAAGTAGATCTTAATGCAGATTGTTTGCAGAGACTATACCAGTAACAATCAGATCTCAAGTGATCATTTCTTTTTAACCTGTCACAATATAACTTGCCTGCTCTTTAATAGATATTAGAAAAAAAAATCCCCAAAACACCACATTCACACTAATTATTGGCATCTATGATTTTGATAAATAATGGATTAAAGCCAGTGAATATTTGGAAAACCTACATAATATAGATATGATATCCATAAAAAGTAACAGACGAGGTCAAATGCAGACTAATGGGGCCGAGAAAATAATTTTTGAAAGTAGTAGAAGTCAACGCAGGCAGGGAAAATGATCATATTAATTAACAATATATTAAAATATGTTATTACAAAACAATAATGTGCTTTTGTTCTTATTTTTTAAATATAAGTTTTGTCCTTTAGTTCAACCCCTGAATCAGCGAGCGAGTACCATTTTTTTGAGATTTGCTACTGATAAACCCATCATGCTTTTAATGACTTCATTGTGCATGCACTAATGGCGCATGTGCAGTGCACTGGCGAGGTCCTTCTACAGTTAGTGGCATCAGACTCAGACATACAAACCTAATGGTGGAAATTGTATTTCCTTTCCCATGTAGATAGCCCTGCTAGGGAGGGAATAATAAAGGAAAAAGAAGACACTTTTAAAATTAAATTCACTTTTTATTAAATTTTCTTATAATTATGTAATGCTTTTAAATCGTATTAATAGTAGACACATTTTTAAAAAATAATGTTTCTGCTACATGTACAAGTAGCATTATCTCAGATTTGTCAATTACAGTGAGATAATCTGTATCTTAGAAATGTAAATTTACAGGTCCATAATAAATAATCATTTTCAACATGTCGGTTACTTAATTTTTTGCAATGGATTGTAGGATATGTTGGTAATTTACATTTTATCATATTATGAAAGTGCATAAAGTATAAAATTAAGTTGATCTGAAAGAGCACATTGGACGCATAGAAAACTAGAACACGATGGCAGATAAAAACAATTCCCTATCTAGTGTTCCCATCCTTCTTTTTATCGGAAAAAAAACACTGTATACATAAACATTAAAGTAATGTCAAATTGTTCACAGTCTTAGAGGATAACTGATTAGAAATTCTGTATAGATCCGTGCCAGTTAAAAGATAGAGAAAAACAAGAATAAGACATCTTCTAATGATATATACCGTATTTGCTCGATTATAAGACGACCCTGATTATAAGACGACCCCCCAAACTTTGGATATTCCTTTAGGAAAAATACTAAAAGCCTGAATGTAAGACTACCCTATAGGAAAAAAGTTAAACTTGTATATATTCACATGTAAATTGCTTTTTTAATAAAATATTATATTAAAAAAAATGCATTTCTTGTGTTTATTTCTTTTTATGTGCCAATGCTGCCTCTCTCTTTCCCTTGCCCCCAGCTTTGTCTCACTCCCCACTCACCTGTCTCTTCCCCCCACGTTTCTCTCTGCCCCCCTTCCTCTGTCTCTCCCCCCTGTCTCTCTGCCCCCCTCCCTCCCTCCCCCTGTCTCTCTGCCCCCCCTCCCTTACCTGTACTTCAATCCCTGGTGGCTAGTGGGGGCAGCCGGGGGATGTCTGCACGATACTTGCAGACATCCTCCATGCTGCCCGACACGGCAGTCTATTATGACGGACAGCTGTCCGTCATAATAGTCTGCCGTGTCGGGCAGCATGGAGGATATCTGCACGTATAGTGCAGACATCCCCCAGCTGCCCGATTGTCCCTGGTGCCTAGTGGGGCAGCAGAGGAAGTCTGCGCGATGAGCGCAGACCTCCCCTGCTGCCGCCCGGCACGCTCGCCGGGACTTCTGTGACGAAAGCGGAAGTACCCGGCTTCTTCACAGAAGCCCCGGCAGGCGTGCCGGGCGGAAGCAGGGGAGTCTGCGCTCGTTGCGCAGACATCCCCTGCTGCTAGAGAGGGGGATCCAGGTCCCCTGCAGCTCTGCTGGGGACCTGGATCCATGTCTTATAATCTGACCTCAATTTGAGGTCAGATTATAAGAGACCTCGATTATAAGACGAGGGGGATTTTTCAGAGCATTTGCTCTGAAAAAAACCTCGTCTTATAATCGAGCAAATACGGTATGATCAAGTAAATTGTTGGTAGCACTAAAATTTAAAAGATATAGGCCTAAGAATCCAGAATTATATTAATACAAAAATAAAAAATGTAATTACAGTATAGTAATAAAATAATACATAAAATGTTATATAAAGACAGCAAGCATAGATATGAAGTGGTTGTAGTGAATCAAGGATATCTGACCTTCACTTTGGTGGTCTGAATAATTTAAAGATATTCCTGTGCAGGACTAATTTCCTTCATGCAATCTGTCCCACCATATTGGTGATCTGCATGAATTAAAACTTTGCAAGACCAAGTTAATTTAACTCATGGTAGTATTTTTCACTTACATGTGGAGGATCACTGAACGGCACTTAGTATGTATGAATTTATTTATAGTATTTTTTTTTATATTCTCTTTATGCTACATTGGCCTATTGGGCAGTCACATTGCTATGGTACAAGGTAAATAAAAACAGACACACATTATTTCCCTAGAATTCTGTGGAATCTAAGTTCTCAACTATCTGACATTATTTCAAAATATGGACCCAGGAATTGTTCTCCACCATATACAAATGTGACAGGCAGGTTGTACTTGTAGTTAGGAATCGAAGAGAGATTGTAATAGACCATGTCTGTCGAGAGCTGGAAGTCGTTTGAAAAAAGAGAATGCTAAAACAATAACGAAACATGTAGAGTGAAGTATCAAACCGTGAAACTTCATTTAATCAAACAATACTTAATAAACAAGTATCTACGTGACAACAACCACAGACAAGTAGTTGCTATCATTGTTCATGATCTGGAATAAGAAGACTTCTATGTTGTGGGAATATAATAGAAATTAAAGAATATATATAATGTATATAAAGCCCTCTTTATTGAATAGCTTTATCATATTTCAAATCTTGGATCAGTGGATCACATCTTTCTTCATTTCCAGCTAAACAGTAGGCGAGGTTAGATATTATCCTATTGAGAAGGTAGCAAGTGTGTCAGGTTTGGGGTTGGGAGCCTATGGCAGGAGGGTCGTGAGTGGCCACAGGGGAGCAGCAGAGAGCAGGATCTTGGTTGGAGTAACCAGAGAATAAACAATTCAAGCCAGGATCAAAGGGCAGGAGAAATCAGAATGTCCAGGAGGAAAGCCAAGGTCAAAATCCGGGGAATCAATGAGAACAGGAGGTAAGACAAGGGACAAGAACTCTGGGAAGGAACCAAGGGTATACACCACTTAGCAGCTCAATACACAAGCACTGATTGAAGTCAGTGCTTGGTATTTATGGGCTGTCAAGTGTACCTCCCCGCCTCCTCCAATCAGGGAAGTCCACCCACTTACATAGGAAAGCCTGACACTCACTGGGGTGAGTGGCAGCCTCTGGCCACACCCCCGCTGTCTCCACCAATGGATCGGCACCATCGCGCAATAGGCCACGCCCCTCTGCCATCCGAAATAACAGTAGCACCAGCAACTCGCGGGACGCGAGTTACTGGAGTCCAGAGATGCGGCCTACCACGCGGCGGCCTTCCCCTTCGTCGGGCAGCAACGGGAGTGGATGCAGGTAAGGGACCCCTAGCCTGTTGGAGACGGGGTCTGGAACCCCCACAGAGCCCCCCCCTGAGGCACGACCTCCGGTCGGGTGAAGGAGTAGGACGACTTGGGTGTAGTCTGTGGAAAGTTTTGATCTTAGCAGGAGCATGAATATGGGATACAGGTTCCCAGGAGTTTTCTTCGGGACCATATCCTCTCCACTGTACCAAGTATTCGAATCTACCACGATGGATACGGGAATCCAGGATCTGGGCGACTTCATATTCCTCTGAGTCGTTTATAAGGATGGGAGGAGGTTGGGAATCTCTTGTTCGAGGATTAGGTACCCATCTCTTGAGCAAACATGTGTGAAAGGTGGAATGAATACGCCAAGCATCAGGAAGTTGAAGACGGACAGCTGATTTACCAATAAGGGCGGTGATTGGGAAGGGACCTACAAATTTGGGTTGAAGCTTTCTTGCGGGACCTGGAAGTTTCAGATTGATGGAGGAGAGCCACACTTTGTCTCCTACTTGGTAGGCTGTATAGTCTCTACGGTGTCGATCAGCTTGTTTTTTGTAGTTCTCCTGGGCTTGAGAAAGATGTCGCTTTAATTGGACTATCCCTTGTGTTATTAGTTGGAGACGATCCGTAACAGTGGGAATGGTTTGGACTTGGGAGTAATGAGGGATGAATGTGGGATGGAATCCATAATTGGCTTTGAAGGGTGACATTCCAATGGAACGTTGGAGATGGTTATTATAACAGAATTCTGCCAATGGTAACATACGATACCAGTTGTCCTGTGCATGGGTGATATAACATCGGAGGTATTGTTCAAGGATTTGGTTTATCCTCTCGGTTTGTCCATTAGATTGGGGATGGTAGGCTGAGGTCAATAAGCGTTCAATCTTTAGTCCTTGGCAGAATGCTTTCCAGAATCTTGAAGTAAATTGTACTCCTCTATCGGATAAAATAGAGCGAGGGATTCCATGCAGACGAAAGATGTTGCTAATGAATAATTCTGCTGTAACAGCGGCTGTGGGAAGTCGGGTTACCGGGATAAAATGTGCCATCTTGGTGAGTCGATCCACCACAACCATCATAGTATTGTGTATAGTTCCCTCCAGTAAATGTCTCCATTCTTGAAGGGCTAACACAATGGCCAACAATTCCCGATCTCCCACACTGTAGTTGCTTTCTGGGGTTGTGAGTCTCCGGGAGAAATAGGACACTGGGTGAAGGATTCCACTCTCAGGGGATCGTTGGGACAGTATGGCTCCAACTGCATATTCGGAGGCATCTACTTCGAGTGAATATGCTTGTGTGGGTTCAGGGCTGGCCAGCACATGTGCTTGGGTGAAACTCTGCTTTAGGTTTTGGAATGCCTGTTGTGCTTGGGGAGTCCATTTGAAGGGAGTATGTTTCTTGGTTAGACTTGTAATGGGTTGGACAATTTGAGAGAAGTTTTTTATAAAGCGTCTATAGAAGTTTGAAAATCCCACGAATCTTTGAACGCCTTTTACTGTAGTGGGTACAGGCCATTCCAGGATAGCGGAGACTTTAGAGGGATCCATCTGAATATGACCGGGGGAGATGATATACCCCAAGAATGATACTGTGGTGACTTCAAAGATACACTTTTCAATTTTGGCGTATAAATGGTTCTCTTGAAGGCGAGTGAGGACGAGTTTCATATGTTCTCGATGTTCTTGTAATGAAGATGAGTAACACAGAATATCATCCAGGTACACCACCACACACGAATCCAACAGGTCTCGAAAGACATCGTTGAGGAAATGTTGGAAAGTGGCTGGAGAGTTGCACAGACCGAAGGGCATGACATTGTACTCGAAATGTCCATAACGAGTTCGGAATGCTGTTTTCCACTCATCTCCCTTGCGAATTCGAACCAAGTTGTAAGCTCCTAGTAGGTCGAGTTTAGAGAAAACTTGGGCTTCTCGAAGTCGGTCCATCAGTTCTGTGATGAGAGGGAGTGGATACTTGTTCTTTATGGTAATGTTATTCAACTCTCGATAATCGACACATGGTCGAAGGCCTCCGTCCTTCTTTCCCACAAAGAAAATACAGGCCCCTGCAGGGGAGGTTGATGGCTGAATTAACCCCTTCCGGAGGCTGTCTTCTAGATAGTCCTTGAGTACCGCCAATTCTGGTTCAGATAAGGGGAAAATACGCCCGAATGGAATGGCGCGCCTGGTAGTAGGTCTATCAGGCAGTCATAGGAGCGGTGTGGAGGGAGGAGTTCAGCCTCTTTTTTGTCGAAGACTCTACTGAAGGGAAGATACTGTACCGGGAGTTGAAGACTGGTGTTGGGTGTGGTTACAGAATTTGACGTTGTAGCAAGGGTTGCAGAGGCGAGACACTGACTTTTGCAGAATAATGAGGAGAAGACCACCTTTCCAAGGGACCATTGGATGTTCGGGTCATGCTTGCGAAGCCAAGGGAGTCCCAGGATGACAGGGAATAGCGGAGATGTAATAATATTGAAGGTGAGGGTTTCTTTGTGCCGGTGACCAATGAAGAGAGTAAGAGGAAGTGTTTCGTGTGTCACCGGACCCGATTGGATGGCACTTCCATCTACGAGATGGACAGTAAGAGGTTGGTCCTTGACTCGAAGAGGGATCTTCAAGGAGTGAGCGAGCTGACTGTCTAGGAAGCAATCGCTGGCTCCGGAATCCAGAATGGCCATTTGTGAGGTGTTCATCTTATCCCACTGTAAAGAGATAGAGATGGATAGATGAGAGGCTGCACATCCTAATAGTACGGCAGTGTCCGAGGTGTCGGGCTTACCTCTGGGGGGACGTTTGGGACATTGGGGAATCAGATGAGTAGCGCTTCCACAATACATGCAAAGGTTGCCCTTGATTCTTCTATTCCGTTCGGACTCCGAGAGGGGTCCGCGGGCCATTCCTATTTGCATTGGTTCCTCCGAAGGATTGGAGGTAGGAACCGAGGTGGTCTGTGGAGCGCTAGAAACTCGACGAAGTGGAGATTGATGAGCTATCCGTTCCATACGTCGTACCCGAAGTCTCCGGTCGATTTGGGTGACCAACTGGATAACCTCTTCAAGCGTACCGGGGAGGCCCACTCGGGCTATTTCGTCCTTCAATGACTCTGAGAGTCCCAGCCTAAACTGGTGGATAAGGGCTGGTTCGTTCCATGTGGTCTCTACGGCCAGACGACGGAATTCGGAGGTGTAATCCTCGACCGGGTGGCGACCTTGTCTCAAAGATCGGATAGATGATTCGGCCACCGCAACTTGGTGTGGGTCTTCATATAAGGCATCTAAGGATTGCCGGAAGGCCACCCAAGTAGCCAGAGAAGCATGGTTTGTAACAAATGTTGTGCCCAGGACATGGGACCCCCGGTGAGGAGTGAGATTGCCGTACGCACATGGACGAAGTCTGTGGCATAAGTTCTAGGCTTCAGAACGAATAGCAGTTCGCATGATGTGATGAAGGTTTTATAGGTAGATCGGTCTCCGTTAAAGCGATCGGGTAGTTTGACTTGTGGTTCGGGAGCAGCTACCGCACCTTCCGCTGGGGCAACAGCGACTAACACCGGTTCAGGTGGTGGAAGGGGCGCTGCTTGCAAGGTTTGAACTTGATTTTGTAATTCCTGTTGATTGTTTCGTATGTCTTGTACTGCGTGAGCCAATGCTGCAATTTGCTGGGTGAGTGCTTGGATGGCTTCAGCCACACCTGCAGGCTCCATATTGGCTTGTGTATTCTGTCAGGTTTGGGGTTGGGAGCCGAATGTTCGGTTTATAGAATAGCCATAGGATTACATGTATTACATAAGCCGAAAGTCTATAAACCGAAAGTCGTTCGTTTTATAGGCTGTCAGCATTTAACTATACAGAGACAGAGTCTCCATTCATAAAATTATGAATGGAGACTTTGACTCCGTGTAGTAAAATGCCGACAGCCTATAAACCGAACGTTTGGTTTATAGACTTTCGGCTTATGGAATACATGTAATCCTATGGCTATTCTATAAACCGAAAGTTCGGTTTATAGAATAGCCATAGGATTACATGTATTCCATAAGCCGAAAGTCTATAAACCGAACGTTCGGTTTATAGGCTGTCGGCTTTTAACTATACGGAGACAGAGTCTCCATTCATAAAATTATGAATGGAGACTTTGTCTCCGTATAGTTAAAAGCCGACAGCTTATAAACCAAACGTTCGGTTTATAGGCTGTCGGCTTTTAACTATACGGAGACAAAGTCTCCATTCGGACGAAAATGCATTCGTCCGAAAACGAATGCACATGTCTATCAGATACCTTCAGATAAAGTGTGAATAAAGTGTTTCACATATAAAAAATTTTTTCTTATGTGTACTGAATTCCAAAAATGTATCACAATCATGTACATAAAACATATACATATATATTTATTTTTATTTTTATGTACATGAATGGAAAACATTTCTGGAATTCAGTCCAAATACTGTTGAATATAAGTGTTTTTTTTTTTTATGTACAACACTATAGTTGCACTTTTTATTTGTGTGTTATAAAGGGAAAGAATATATGTGGTTTGCTGCACTTTTCTCTGTTAAGATAAGAGTCTAGTAACCTTTGAATTCTTCTTTAGAACAAATAAACGAGAACTGAAATGTGAAAGATCACATTGCAGAATGAGTAATTTAAATATGCAAGACTTGAGATAGGGCAGAGACTGTGATAAAACAACTAAAAAAGTCATCATTTATAAAGGCTGTGGAGTGAGAAGAGAAGCAGTATGAATGTGACAGAGCTCTAATGTGTGGCATTTATTCAATATAGCTAAACCAGGAGATAATGTGCAGATTAGACTAGTCTAGTAAAATGTACTGTAGCTACAGAAATGCCTATAAATAAATACACAGCAAATGTGAACGCCAAAGATGTTCTTCATAATATATAACTCAGATAAATTCCCAGATTACATGCAATTCATTGAAGAAGGAAAATTTACTTGTTTTGTAAGTGAAATGGACATAACATGTACATACAGGCTCAGCTATGTTTTAAAAAAACACATAGTTTTTTATTTATTTATTTTACGTGATAGGCCCTTTCAGTCTGGTTTTGGTCTTGTTGGCAAAGTATGTCTGTTTGCTGATGATACAAAGATTTGCAGCAGGGTTGATGTTCATGGAGGGATAAGCCAAATGGCAAATGATTTAGCTAAACTAGAAAAATGGTCAGAGCAGTGGCAACTGACATTTAATGTGGACAAGTGCAAGATTATGCACCTTGGGCGTAAAAACCCAAAAGCAGAATATAGACTATTTGGTACACTCCTAACCTCAACATCTGAGGAAAGGGATTTAGAAGTAATAATTTCAGAGGACTTGAAGGTAGGTAGGCAATGCAATAGAGCAGCAGGAAATGCTAGCAGAATGCTTGGTTGCATAGGGAGAGGTATTAGCAGTAGGAAGAGGGAAGTGCTCATGCCATTGTACAGAGCACGGGTGAGACCTCACTTGGAGTATTGTACGCAGTACTGGAGACTGTGTCTCCAGAAGGATATTGATACTTTGAGGAGATTTCAGAGAAGGGCTACTAAACTGGTTCATGGGTTGAAGGATAAAACTTACCAGGAAAGGTTAAAGCATCTTTACATGTATAGCTTGGAGGAAAGACGTAACAGGGGGGATATGATAGAAACATTTAAATACATAAAGGGAATCAACACAGTAAAGGAAGAGAGTATATTTAAAAGAAGAAAAACTACCACAACTAGAGGACATAGTCTTAAATTAGAGGGGCAACGATTTAAAAGTAATATCAGGAAGTATTACTTTACTGAGAGGGTAGTGCACTTATGACTAAGCATCAGAAAACGTGTAAAGTGTCTTACTTTGCCCTCGCTATCTGCACAAATCTGTTTTTTTGTGTGGCTTCTCTGCATCCTATTATTTATTAAAATAACACAGATATTTGCAGCCCTATTCGAGTGCCAGTGTGTTTCTTCTTTGCCATTGACTTTGTGTTTTACGGGAATTGACCGTACTTTGTATGCCATGTTGTGAAATCTCTAATGTAAAGTCTAGTTGTCAAGCCCCTGATAATTTGTGTGAAAAAAGCTTGGAGGGGCGTTTGTTATTAAGGGTAGAACCATGAGATTCTGCAATTGGCAAAGAGGAATGAGAGCTCATATAAAAAGAAAGGAAAAGAGTCATTAATGAGGATGCATGGAAAGCTTGTAGGATATGTTTTGGGGTTTTACAGAAACCACTGTAGCATTAAATATAGTACAGACTAAGCTAAAACTAATGGGGTCCTCTTTCTATATCTACATTTTATGTTTTCTATCTTATCATCCGCTAATATGAACTGAGTTTACAAATCTTGGGAATTGGCACAAGGAAATTTCAATTTATCTGACACTTAAGACCATTTCCTCAGCTGAAATGACTGCAATAAGTGTGATATACAATTTACCACAAAGGGAAATTGTGTTAACTGGAACCAAAATGGATTTCGGAATTAAAAAACGGAATAGGGAATTTGATATTGCAGCTATCCTGTGATGTTCTTTTTGGATCTTTTTATAAAAACATGTTTTTTTTTTTATTAACACTATTTCATTTTTTAGACACTCATAGAGCTAGCCCACCTCAACTGATCTATTATTTAACTTGGTATCTGCAGATGTATGAGAAATTGTTTATTTCCTGAGCATTAGATTGTTTTTCTGTAATATGGTATAATATTTTTATGGATCTAGTCAATTTTTTTGTTTAAACATTGTTGCAGGTAGTATATTACAGCTTTAACATTGAGTTGAACAGTGGTATACATTGTAATATACTGTTGTAATTTGGATTCAGAGCTGTCCAGGACCAAGTTTGTTATTATTATGTGAAGGGCACTATAACTTATCTGATACAAACTTTTGCAGCCGGCCTGGAACTATTGATTATTTTTTAACTTGTTATATTATGTTTTTTAAACCACAGCAGACATCTATTTCTCAAAAAATGTATGTTTTATATGTGTAACTTATTCCACCAGTCCTTTACTCCAACACCAATGCATTAAGCAACATTATTCCATTAGTCATTATTATGCTAATTTGCAATTTGATGACTGTGATGTATTTTCTTTACGAATAGTCAGGAAAATACATATTTTTAAGTGATAATAATAATTAGTATAGTGATGCAGCAGAAACATTTAGCTATTGTTTAGTTTGACTGCTTTTGTTAGTTTTTAACAAGAGACGGTATCTGAAAGGCAGTTTCTTCTTATCAGGCATGATGTGATTATGTTTCTGTGACAGACCTTGGCCTGTTTTACTGCACTTCATTTACTGACTAGACACAGGTAAAGTTTAAATCTGTCATGAAAGGACAATGGTTCCAGTATCAGTCTGCTCATTGCACACTAGAGAAAGCAAAGTATTCAGCTAGTTTTAACATAGGCTCCTAGGAAAAACAAACACTGCAGGATTCCAATGTTACCAGTGAAGTCCTGTATTGTGTATGCTCAATATGCTTACTGCATTATTTTACAGTACTTTTATGGATGGTACTTTTTGATAAATGTTTTATGTTATTTGAATAATAACATTTGTGCAGAAGTTATTTGTGAAATTGCATTGGATGCAGATATAATGAATATAACATACCTTCAATCCATATCTGCGTGAAAGACAAATATGTGTGGATTATATTTGGATTGTATACCAAACACCTTAGTTGCTGCACATTAAATTCTTTTTTGATGTCTTCTTTTTGTAAGGAAATAAAGGAAATTATGGGTTATATATATATATAATAAGAGTCATTACAAAGCAAAATTCAAAAAGTTGAGCATTGCATGGGATAGGCACAAGGCTATCCTAGCTATAAGATAGGGAACTGGGGACTAATAAAAGTATTTAGAAAATTGGGCAGTCTAGATGGACCGAATGGTTCTTATCTGTCGACACATTCTATGTTTCTATGTTTCTATGTTATGTTTAATTTCACAAGCCAGGATACAGGGAGGAAGATAACCTCAGTCAGCACACCACAGTTCATATTAGGGCAGGCAGGTATGCTAAGTATGGACAGATAGATGCACGCAGACAAGGCTGACGGGTCAGCAGGGCCGCCATTACAAAACAAATGATCAAAAACCCCTTAATAAATATGCCACCCACTGCTGCTAATTTGTTGGTGGCTCGCTCTTCTTCTATGATGCTTAACAAGACAGCAAACACATATGAGCACATCTGCTTGCCTGTCCTCTCGTCACAGAGTGTCTGATGCACACTGAGCAGCACCCCCCACGATCCACTGACAAGGAGACATTGTTTTGCCCAGCCCCAGGTGAAGCCAGGAACAGGGCTTTATCCCTAAGATATAGTAAATGATCATTTAAAAAAATGGACAACAGCCATTTTACAACTTAGCTATGGAGCATTTAAGCAAAAGTGCATGCTTGCATCTTAAATTAATCCCAACATATTAAATACTGTTTTCTGTAAGGAGAGATGGGGTTTATTTCATTTTATATTTCACACAAATTAAAAAATGATGACCTTCTTGTGGATTGCCGCTATCCCAATATGCTCTTCTTCAATGTACAACAGATACAACCACAACTGATGGGAGCACATAATCATATACAGGAAGAAATACAAAAATATATAGTGTAATACAGTTATATATAAACCACACCTCACTTACCTCACTAGAGGTAAGTTCAAAACGAGCTCATCAGTCTTAGAATAAAATCTTCTTTAATAGTACTAGAAAAAGATAAATTATTCAGGCAAGTCTGTGGACTGTTCCTGTTTGCTCTTGAGGCAAGATCTTCAGGCAAGTCTGAATGTGCTGAAATTAAGTGGAAGCCTCGGTCAATGAGGAGAACTTTGCCTTATTTAGGGGGCCGATTTGAGAGGATTTCAGCTATTATGAATACAACAAAATTCCTCATATATAAGTCAATGGGAGGAGTTTGGCTATAGCCAAAATAGACAAAGTCCTACCGCAATATCCCAAAGTGTAATAAAATGGTAATTAAAAAGAAAAATGAAAGAAATAAAATTACGTACATAAAAAAAAGTATATGAACATAAAATAATGTAAACATTTTTTTTAAAAATGTAAATTTCCTTATATGAATATAAATATACTATTATAATATATAACATTAATATATTATAATTGTTTAACAATATTTTTGTGTATAATTTATGTTTCCTTTAATTCTTCTACACTTTTTATTTTCAATTATCAAGCTAAAATCTGGAGAACTGAAATGGGCAAATTTTGTGTATACCGTATTTCCCGAACTCGGAGCATGTTCGTTGGTCATCGACGCAAAATGAGTAGACAAAATTGTTTGCTTTTCGTAACAAAATTGTCCCAATCCCAATTCTTCGTATGCTTCAGTTTCTGAATGGCTCAAAGAGCTGAGACTTGGGATCCAAATTCAGGGATATTGAGTTGCCGCATTTCGTAGATTTATGAAAGTTGGCCAAAGCCTGACCTGAATCCATTTCGGGCCATATTGGTGTATAATGGATAGACCCTTAAATCTTTGAAGTCTCTTTGAAGCTCTAACTATGCATTAAATGCAGGGCCCACTCTGTTCTTCTTGCAGTAGAAACTCATCAGGTTTGGACTGTGGATTTACATATCCGCTATATTTACTAATCTAAAACTGGTCTAATTGTAGCACAAAAAGTCAAACATGGAGAAAACATTAATTAAAGTAAAAGTAAAAGAAGAAAGTAATTTCTTAGTATGTTATGCATTGAGCAAACTTTCATAAAAGCAATTGTCTCTCGTTTATGGTTATTCATTATTTTCATTTTAAAATGAGTGGGGAAATTATCTGTAGAAGTTGGAACTAATATTTGGAAGGATCTGCTAAATATGTTTCATTGCAAGAATGTTCTGACCTTCTGGTCACCTTACAAATTAGTGCCAATTTACTTGTATAAAATGGTTAAAAGAAACCTGAACAAATGTGGGCCTCATGTGGATCCAGAATGTGAAGATTTTTTTTATCTGCACAGGTTTATGCTTTTAGTTTCCTGATGTGTTAAGTTATCTTTTCAGAAATATTGTGTGCTTGGCTTGCTTTTAGAAGTGATTTAAACCATCTTTATGCTCAAACACTGCAAATTATCTAAATGTATTTCTGAATATCTTGACTGTTTTTCTAAGATTCTCTCCAACAAATAAGGAACTTCCCTTTATTACAGCTCTTCCAGAATCATTTTGTGATTCCAATTAAATAGACAGATAAAATTCCATATATCTATGTATTAGCTCAGGAATAACCTTTAGGTGTTTCTGGTTCCATTCTTGTGTATATTACTAAGAATAATTGGGGTTAAAATTAGCAGAAGTATTCTATAGTTTTCCATAGTAACTGCTCTACTTTTATAACTTTGTTCCAGAATTTCTGTTTGTACATACTCCCAAAAGTCTATTTATCCCAATATTAAGTATTATCATAATTAGGTTCAGCATAGTCACGACAAATGCTTTGCTAACAGGTTTCCATGGAATGCATTTGATTTTCTTATCTAGAGGACTCCTGAGTACTCATTAAGGACTTTTATGGACTTCTTTTGTACTTCTGTTTATGAAGTGGCATTTTGTCCATATTTCAAACTGACTGTTTAGTGTTATTGAAGTTAAGAGGTAGGTTTAATTTTTAATTTCTTTTTTCTACTTCCTTTATGTTTTACTTTTCCCAGGAAATTATAAAGTAGTGTTTATGGTATTAAGTCAATTATCCCATTTTCTACTATATTTATGAGTAAATTTTAAAGATAGCAGCAGACATTTAGAAACGCAACATAGGCAAATATTGCTGTTTTAGTTTCACAGACAGACCTTTCAAAAACCATAGAATACACCTTCACCTCACTATAGGAGCACAAATGGTATGGTCCCAGATAAAATGGGGTGATTCCATTGCTGCAGATTGAATCCTATTTCTTGACGCAAACTGATTTAAACAGGTCACACTGCAAGTATCTAATAGTTTATCATATTAATCAAGTTCAAGTAGCAAAACTACTGGATTTACAGGAAACAGTAAAACGTGGTATAGTATACCAAGTATGTCCTGTGGTGGAATGAGCTTAGAATGCGGTCAGCGATCACTTTCTAAACTCAGAGAATGTTGATGCAATGCCTCGATATCAAGGCATTAAGCAATACCTAAATAAGGGCTAAGGCACAATGGGATCTCTCTCTGGAGTCATCACGTATGCCATATTGAAAGCCATAAAGCCTTTCGCAATATGGTGTTGCCCTGCTGTGGCCAAGAGCTTCGGAAGTGATTAATGATCACTTCAGTTTCTCAGGGAGTATTGTTAAACTACCTTTTAAAGCAGCCAGCAACATTATAGTAAAAATACCTTTTTAGCCTTAGATCCAGCTTTAGGGTTGGGGTTAAAATGTACCTATAGGAGAAAATTGTTAGGAAAAGTCAATACGCTAATTTCAGTTATTTTCAGTTATTGTCACCGGATTTCTAAACTCAGTACAAATATTGGAATCTATGTAGCAAATATTTTTTATTAGCATATGTATATGATTTTGATGTAAGAGTTAGAAAAAGTCCTTCTTATCCCCCCCAAAATATATACTTTGTGTGGATACCGTAAAAGAGAAAGTGTAAAACTACAGCTACACACAAACATTGCAGAAGTGTAAAAACAGCCAATTGTCACTAAGGGTAGAAAATTTGAATAACAGTCCAGTAAAGAAGGGGTTAAAAGTTGTACTTTATCTTTTTATATAAACCTATATCTGTTGGGGATAAAAATCATTGTATATGATTATTATTTCTTTTTTTAACTTGTATAGTGGGAGAAAGGATTATAAAAACGTGGATTTTTTTATGGATTATAAGGTGAATACACCATCATACCAACTATAATTTTATCCCAAGAAAAGGCTATCCTTCTAAGGGATATAAAAAAAGTATAACAGGACACCTATGCTCGCCCCGTGTTGGGCTTCAGTGGATGAGGTCAGTTGCGGGTGTGTGTTTTGGTTTGGTATTGGTCCCTGAGCAAGCATGTAAAACAGGCCCCCTATAAGTGTAAAAGTGCATGGGATCAATTGCAGAAAAAAGGAAACATATTTTATGCAGGTATTAAACAGAATAGCATTCATTATTTTCTAGTTTCATAGTGGGCATGGAAATAATTGTACTGTATGATTAGATATAACAACTACAGTTAAACTGCCACTGAATAAGGTGACCTGGAGTTTTCACCTTAGGTAACCGCCTTCCTGGAATCTAGGTGCTGCTGTAAAATGACATCCCACTCAACCCTATACAGCAAGCCAAAGAAGAACGAGTGAACATAACACATCCCAGTGTATCCAAATACTCACAAAAGCTAAACAAAGTCGGTTGTGGAAGTAAAAAAGTTATTGAGTTTATTATTGCATCTAGATGGGATCTGTTTCCCCATGCTTATGTGATTTGATCTACTTTTTTTGCTGTAATAAACGGAATCACTATTTTTCTTCTGCAACGGAATCCTTCTAACTTTTGTGAGCATTTGGATACGCTGGGGTGTGCTGTTATGTTCATCATCAGAATAACATGCTTAACCACTTAAAGCTGATTGGTACTGAATGTTTTTTTTTTGTTCCTGGTCCAGCAGCCGGGGACGAAGTGTCAGAGATGCAATCAGGGTCAAAACAGAACATGTGTAGACTTGTGACATTGAGAAGGCATGCATGAACTGGGTGATTAAGTTAACAGTAACCAGCACTCACTTTGAATGTCATTTACAATTTGTCAATCAGTCTAAGGCCACATAAAGTTCACTCATATGACTGAGGAGATCCCGCTGCAGGTCCCTGCAGATCATCAAGGGGGAGGGGCAATGACCTGCAGAGAAGAGGACATATCAGGAAAGTCTACTGTCCTCAAGGGACACAATTCTATGAAGTTCTTGATACGTGTCACGCATGGGGTGCAGGATGGTAAATGACCCTGAGTGCCCGATATCAGGAGTCCAATGGTAGGAGCGTAGAGACAGGGCTTGAAGCTGGGTAAGCAGATTCCCCCAATGGTTTGGGACCCCCAGGTTCCTGTGGCTACATTTCAAGACCCTGTAGGATCAACTGTTGCATTCAAGTTACATGGCTAACATAGAATAAAGTAAGATAAAGCCAAGAAGAGCAATAGCGGAAAATAATCTAAGGAAGAATAGAACAGAAATACATAGTGCAGGGCTACAGGACAGACATAAGCATGATAAAGCAAATGTCACACTAAAGATAAACAATACAAGGAACAGGGTTGCAGACAAAGGACACATACATAACTTAAAGGGACAGGCACAGATATAACAGACTATATACAGAGGACAGGGCAAAGGAATAAAGGAACAAGGGATGGAGTGAGGAGCTAGAATCCTCCAATGCTTCATAAGAGATCTGGATCTGGGATATAGGGAGAGGATAGAGGAGCTGGAATCCTCAGGTGCTTCAGGGAAAGAGGGTCAGGGAACATACAAACAGAAATACAGAAACTAGCCTAACACTAAAGATGGTACAATGGTGGGGGGTTGGTTAAATTATGGCCATACAAGGAAGCTTGCCAACCACGTCAAGGTGCCCCACAACAGGCAAGTCCCTAACTAAGACAATCAAAATATTAACATAGCACATACACATGAAAAACAGAGAATACCAATAGACTGCACAGAACTTAGGACTGACAGGAAACTAAATGGGTGGAGCCTACTTATATAGAGGAACACGGTAACGCGGCAGAAGGAATCCGTGAAAATCCAGAATGGAACATCATCACAGACAAAGTAAAACCAGAAATGAATTGGAGCAGAGAACAAAGAAACCTAGAAACTGGGTAGAAGAGCGAGGTATAACTTAGACACGGAACAAGGCTGGAAACTTAGACAAAACAGGGCTGGAACTCATTTAAGGGACTAGGAAATTCCATTTAATGGACTCAGGACAGGTCATTCCACTTAAGGGACAGGTCATCCCACTTAAGGGACTCAGGACATGGACAGAAGCCACTCTGGGGCCAACCATGAGGCTGGAACTGAGAAATGTCACAAAGTTGCCAGGACTAGGACAGGAAATGTATAACAAACAAGGATAACAGAAGAATTTAAATGGCTCACACAGAGAATTGACCTCAGCCACACATTTGGATGAATTTGTGGAAAGCCTTCTCAGAAAAATGGAAGCTATTATAGCTGCAAAGGGGGCACTACTATGTATTTGTATTTGATGTCATAAAAGTATATGTGGGTGTAATGGTCAGGTGTCCCAATATTTTTGTCCGTATAGAATAAGTCAATGGATGCATGCATGCATTTAATAACTTAGACATTGTGTAGTAATTCAACTACCAAAGATTAAATATGATATATTGCCAACTATATTAAAACATCAAAACCATTATTATAAAGAATTTGTTTTTAGGTCCATCTTTTTTACATTGGTTAAGAGATGCCAGTATTGCCGATGAATACAAAAACTTTAGTAGAAGATATTTTGTTTGGTAGAAATGTTATTACTTTGGGGTTGTTTTGGAGGCTTTCATAATGAGAAATAATATAAGGGAGTGTGTGAATTGAAAAAATATCTTAGTTGTACCTCTTTTTGTTTATATGATTGCAATCATTTAAGATATCGCCACAAACAAGCAAAATAACAGAAATAAGCGTAAAAGGATCATGGTAATTGTGAAATTTCTACTTAATATACATCTCTCCTCCAACAAATGTTTCCAAAGATTTACAAATATAAAAAACATTTCCCCAATATTTTACTGCTATTGCACTTCTAATTGGTGATATTTCCCTAGCCACAAGCCATAAGTACACTTTAATTGGCAAATGTACTTTGATTTTGTTACAGTTGTTTCTCCCAGTTGTGGATACTTTCACAAATTAAAAAACTGCTACAAACCGACTTGTGAGAATTGCTATTAATGTAATCAATCCAACTGCATTTGTTGAAAGAGTATTCATTAACCTAAAAGAGCATTAAAAGCAGAAAGTAAATAAATAAAAATAATTCTCTTTAGTGTAATATAACCTAGAATGCCCAAAATTCTGCAAAGCAGACTATGCTTTTTATATAAACTATAAAGTTATTTTTACAACTATTTTGTGAACATATGAGCCAAATAAACAGAATAATCACTGTATGTGATTCTCCATTCTACAATAAAGTTTTAATAGATAATAAAGCAACATTGAAAACATTGCCTCTTTGATTTGAAGCTCTCACAAAATTCGATTAACAGGGGGCAGCTCAGCTATTCCCTACATATAGTTTTTAAAAACATAGTTGCAGATGTATAGCATATTGTATAGTTTGATAGCTGTTTAATTCCAGACACTAGTGATGTTTGGTAATATTTGTTTAATAGCCAAGTATCTACAATATTGGCACGTACACTTTCTTGGTTTTTAACAAATTCACATGATTTCTTAAAGAAATTAATTAATGAATACTTTGCTGCATTTTTTAACTGTGTATGCACCAGTTCTAAAAAATGTCTATAAGAAAATAAAACCCTTCTTTATAATCCATCCCTAGCATCTGGAACTACAACAGATGCTAATGTAATAATAGACAGTGGATCAGTTGAAGGAAATAATAACATTGTCTTTCTTAGCAGATAATATAGGGCATATTGAGTCCTGAGGTTTGCACGTTAACTTTTTGGTGGTGTTGACTCAGTCCTTCATCCTTTCACAGCTTATAAAATGAATACCTTTAAATAATGTAATGGTGACATTCATTGATGTTGGGCAATAGTTACATCCCAATGGTGAACATGAGAATTTCTCAAAAACACCTCTCTGTCTTAATTGCTTTGTTATTATTATTATTAACCTCCCCTTGGCCCTTTATTTTGATAGTACATACAGCTAGGAAATATTGCTATTCCTCTCCATGGGTAACTCACTTTCCATGTTGGTTGAAAATTTTAAAAACTTGTTAGCTTCCCTAGACTCTTTCATTAATTCTTGATTCTCCAAAAACAGTTCAATTTAACCAACAGTAGTGGATAATTGCCCTTCATTGATGCATGCTTTGAAATATTTGAAGAGATTTCAGTCTATCACATATTTTTAAAATTCCAAAACAACTTTATTAGTTCCACTTCATGTCAAGTACTGTTCAAGTCAAGGCTTCAAATAAATTCATAATGAGCAACATGGATCCCAATTTTACAATATCTATGATGTGTTCACGGAAATGAATATACTTGAATTACTGGAATCCCTGCAACATCCAGCATGCTTGCTTTGTCAGTTATACTAAACAATGTTTGATTACATTCTGGTGACAGACATGGTCTTATTTCAGGCTTTGAAATCTCCAGTAAGGAGCAACCTCAGTTCGATTTTTTTTATATAGTTTTATTATTCTTTTTAATAGAGATCACTTGTTTCATTTTATTAGGGAACTCAGTCGTATTCTTTTTGGGCCTATACATATAAATAGAAAATTGACTGACTGTTTCTGAAATCCTGTTGAGAAAGATGATATCAATGACTCTAATCAGCCTTGCGGACTACCGCCACAGAGAGACAATACCCTCCTGTCAAACCATAGAACTCTCAAGTACATAAGCACCTTGCTTCATTATCTACAAGACTGCAACTCATTGCCTGACAGATCCACCATATACATAGCTCATTTTATACTAAAATATGCATAAACAACCATCATAGAACGTTATAAAAACAAATAACGTTCTTAATACATTTCAAATTTACATCCTAAATTTTCAGAACCTCTCGTCTGCATTTGGCAACTTTCAATACTGGAATTTTAATAAAGCTTTTCCAGCACCTTTCAGACTGTTCTAAATTGGTTTAAATCGTTCTTCACCGGCAGATCAAACTGTGTGTCCTTGGGAATACCACTAGATTTTTTTTTTTATTTTTTTTTTTTTATTTTTTTCTTTTTTTTTTTTTTTCCCCATCACTCAGCCTCATCCAAAAACACTATGAAGGTTATTTAATGGATAGAGTGTCATCATTGTGTCATTTCACCCCCCCCCCCCGATTCCCTCCTACTGCCTATTCCCTTCCCATATCCACTTCCACTATTCCTCCCTCCACCCCCAACCCTGCCTCTACAGGGATCATAATATTAGATGCACTAATTAAAAGGTAGTAAAGGGTAGAGGGGACTAATAAATCAAAGAGACAAATTGTTGGGGTATTGTTTGGGACCTACTAATTATGGGGGTTGTAAATTAGGAGCTGTATCAAGCTCAATCTTACTTCTTGCCAAGATGAGGAAAGAAAGAGAAAAAAAAAAAACGAGAACAGACAAACATGACTTACAAGACAAACAGGACAAATGTGTGTGTGTTGCTCAGACCAACATTATACGTTTATGTATATTCCCGAGAGTCACAAATCAGAGTTAAACCCTATCCATTGGCAGAGGGTACTCAGGGGAACCTATCCAGCCAGGACTGCCAGATTTTGTAATATTGTGTAATTTTGTTGTTGACTCTATAGTAACCCCTCTCCATATCCCCGAAGTGGTTCATTGTGTTTTTCACGCTATCCCAAGATATGTTTACAGCCTGTTTCCAATTGCGTGCAATACATAGTTTCGCTGCAAGTAAAAGCTGCACTGCCAGTTTACGTTCTTCTTCCTTGAGATCATTCAGATTTAGATGGAGAAGGGCTATTTCTATACTCATTGGGAGACAACGCTTAAAAAGATCAGAGAGAGCCTGGAATACCTGACTCCAGACTTCCCTGACTCCCTGACAGTCCCACCAGATGTGGGTATAATCCCCCTCAAGGTTATGACATCTCCAACATAGGGAACTTTGAGCAGGATCTATCCTGTTCACTGATGACGGGACCAGGTACCATCTAAAAAGCACCTTAAAATACAGTTCCTGCAGATTGACACAATGGGTAGATTTTCTCGTCTGAATCCAGACTTTCTCCCAGACTTCCCTATCTCTCGTGATGTTTAATTCACTGCACCATCTCCCCCAGGCTTTAGGTATTAATCCGGGTTTAATCTCATCCAGCATAGAATACCAATTTTTTAGCCTACAGGATTTTGGGCTGTCTTTAAATATATTTTCTAGTAGACTCCTGAAGTTCTGATCTTTAGGGAGAAATATGTGGTATCTAATAAAATGCAGGAGTCTCAGAGTACCGTAGGCATCTTTCCAATGTAGTCTATATTCTTCCATGACCTGTTTTAAGGTTTTTATCTTATTACCCTGCATTAGTTGGGACAAGGTCAGATTATGTTCTTTAAAGATTAAATTAAGGGTAAAGTCTGGAATAAGCTTTTCTACTACATTTACAGCCACAGAGCCAACAACTTTGTTTGACAGACCTGCTTTCCTTTTAAAGGTTAGCCATTTGTCCATTATACCCTTAAGAATACTGTTCCCTGAGGCTGCTGTTAATTCTAAAGTCTTGGGTCTACCAAGCCATAAAATAGTATCCAGGGCCAAGGTCCCCACCATCTCCTGCTCTATCTTATACCAATCTTCATCGTGAGATTCAGGAATGTGTAGTCTCTGAACGTGAAGCAGCATACTAGCCTCAACATATCTGGCTAGGTTAGGCAAACCCAGTCCCCCTTTATTTCCGGGTTTATGGAGCCATTGTCTGGCTATCCTTGGTTTTTTGTCTCCCCAGATGTATTTACTCACTAACCTTTGAAACTGGTCGCATTGGGTGGCAGGTAAGGAGAACGGGACCATTCGCAGTAGGTATAACCATTTGGGAATTATATAGGCTTTAATAACATTCAGTCTCCCTATCCAGGATAAGTTTAGGCTTTTCCATTGCCCTATTTTCAGCTGAAGATCAGAAAACAGGGGGGCATAATTAGTCTCCACAATACTGAGGGTATTCCTGGGTATAATTACTCCCAGATATTTAATTGAGGATGGTGCCCACTCAAAGGGGAACTTATCAATCAGTTCCATATGAGTATTGGGGGAAACATTAAGGCTAAGGGCTTGTGTTTTCTGCAAGTTCAGTTTGTAGTTTGAAAAATGTCCATATAGGTCCAGTTCCGCCAAAACCTCCACAACCGACTCAACTGGATCAGTTAAAGTCAGTAGGACATCATCAGCGAACAGACTCAACTTGGAGACCCCTCCTCCAACCTGGATTCCTTTTATACTCATGGCTCTCCGAATTCTAATAGCCATGGGCTCGAGAGAAAGAACGTAAAGAATGGGGGCCAGTGGACACCCCTGACGAGTCCCATTCGTCACGTCAAACCACTCCGAGCACAGGCCTGGTCCCATCACTCTTGCCGAGGGGGAGGTATATAGGGCCATGATCGAGTTGACTAGATCCCCTCCGAAACCATAGGCCTTCAAGACCTCCTCGAGGAAGGTCCAGTCAACCCGATCAAAGGCCTTTTCGGCGTCTAAAGCCAAAATAACGGCTGGTATGTTGTGTTTATTTACGTAATCTATCAGATCTATGGTCCTCCTAGTATTACTCATTCCCTGACGGCCACTCACAAAACCTGATTGGTCCAGATGTATAATGGATGCAACCACCGACTTGAGTCTATCCGCTATAATAGATGAATAAATCTTGGTGTCCAGGTTAATTAACGAAATTGGCCTGTAGTTACTCACATATTTACAGTCTTTGCCCTGTTTTGGGATTGGCGTTATACTAGCCTGAAGCATCTCTTTGGGAAATTCACGTGAATCCTTAATCTCGTTGAAGGTATTAACTAAATGCGGTGCAATGATATTGACTATTTTTTTATAAAACTGGGCAGTAAAGCCGTCAGGGCCTGGTGCTTTTTTAGTTTTAAGTTTTTTGATGGATTGTTTAATTTCCTTAATAGAGATAGGGGCCTCCAAGTCTTTTGTCTGTTGCAGAGTAATCTTCGGGAGGTTTGTCTGGGCAATAAAGGCTTTCATTGCCTCTAAGTCTTTAGGTGATGCTAAATTATACAGCTTCTGATAGAATTTTTCAAAAGCTTTACCAATACTTTGCGGTGATAGGCATATATTTTGACCATCTATAATTTTAAAGATCCTAGTTCTCACATTATTTATTTTAAGCTGATTGGTCATTAATTTGTCGGCCCTATTCCCCAATCGAAACCATTTCTGCTTAGCATACATCATAGTTCTGGAGGCTCGAATATATAGTTGTTCCCTAATCTCATTTTTTAATTTTTTTATCTCTTTCGTGCGCTCTTCCTCTATTGTGATTTTATTCAGAGTGGTTACTTCTGCCAATCTAATGCTCATATCAGAGAGGGACATACCATTTTCCTTTTTAAGTAGAGAGGCCAATTTAATAAAATGCCCGCGTGCCACGCTCTTGAAAGCGCACCATACCATAGAGTTTCTGGTCTCGCCATTTGCGTTAAAGGAGAAATACTCCTGAGTCATAGATTGTACTCCTTCGATATTTTTTGGGGTATTTAATAGGAAATCGTTCAACCTCCAAGGACTCCTTATTCTGGAGGTATTGTCTATGACAGTCAACACCACCGCATCGTGGTCCGACCACGCAGTTGTTTTAATTTGCACATCTTTACACTGCCCAATTGTATTCTGATCTGTCAATATCATATCAATCCTTGAAAAGGACTTATGTCTATTAGAGTAAAATGTAAAATTTTTCTCCAAAGGATTAGACACTCTCCACGTATCGTATAGCTTAAATTTCCCCAGCGTAGAATTAAAGTTCCTAGCTAGACCTCTATCTGCGGGGGTAACTGCTCTTGGCAGAGATCCCTTCCTATCTACCTCTGGATCTGCCACTAAATTGAAGTCTCCTAACACTATCCATGAGCCCTGCACAAATTCTCGTAGCCCATTTAGGGTCTTATTCAAAAAATGCATAGGCCTTTTATTAGGGGCGTATATATTTAATATGGAAAAGAGTCTATCATTCAATCTGCAAATCAGAAACACAAATCTGCCCTCTGTATCCTTCTGTTTATAAATTAGCTCGTATTTAATGTCCCGAGAAATCAGGATTGCTACCCCATTTTGCTTTTTTTCCTTCAATGCTGCATATACAACGTGAGGGAACCTCTCTGATCTCAATCTAGAAGCGTCTATTTCTTTGAGATGTGTCTCCTGTATACAGGCTACATCAATCCTCTCTGAGTGTAACATTTCGGTCAGGGTAAGTCTACGCTGCGGAATGTTTAGGCCCTGTACATTTAAAGTTAAAAATCTCAGGACCCCCATTTTCTTGGTTCCACCTCTTCTCTACCCGGGTTTTTTATTTGATACTTCATAATTAATGTCAATTTCTGAACAACACGACACACACTAGACATACAACCCACAACGTTCAACACATACCCCATTCCCTCTGGCGATAGGGAACCTATACTGTCCCCATCTCCTCCTATCTCCTCCTTGATGCATCTAACATGCATCTACCTCCCCTGGTTGATGTGTTCGGAAACCAGGGGGGTTGGACAAATACTGCTAGTTTTTTGTAAAAAAACAAAAACAAATAGAAAAACAAAAAAAACGAAAACAGAGGGGAAGAGGGAGAGAAAAAAAAAAAATACCATATAGCTGTGTAAGCGTAACCCGTGTTATGAGTAAATCCGTCATCCCTTTACTGTTCAAAGGGGCGGTCCACTTTCTATACCTTACTTGTGATATCCTATAAACAAATTTACATTGTACCTATAAATCCTATATCCCCTAATATTTAAACCCTATTTGAGTTATTATTAAAGCTTATCAATAAAATATTTCTCTTTTTTCCTTTTCTTTTTCCTTCTTCCTTATATCTTAACCGATGTTGGTGTTGCCATAACCGTGTTGACCATAATAATAATAAAGAAAACATCAAAATAATTCTACCTCTTAACCAATAGTGCGGCAACATTTTACTTAGGTAAAGAGTGATCCCTCCCTCTGCTGTATAGTTGTATATGGTTGTATCTCATGTTAAAATTTAAATCTGAGACCCCTTATTAAACAAGGGGGCGGTGCTCTTCCTGTGTCTTACTTATGATTCCCAACAATTTTTTTAAAGTGCCTATAAATACCTTTATCCCCTGGTGTGTATTACATACTTTACCCAAATGTGGGTTGATATAAAGTGTATCCATCAATGTATTTTATATCTTAACCCCTATTGTGTTTCTGAGACCGTATTGATTATCAACCGTGAAAAAAAAAAAACTCCTTTCCCTTATCCCCTCCCTCCAACCCCTACATAATATTCCTGATGAATGAACAAATGCTCAAAAATTGATATTTCTCTAGTTGGGTTCCGTGTTATGCTTACGGAGCCATTCCCTCGCCTCTCCCACGTTATTTACGGTGTGTGTAGAATCTGCGAATCTGATAAATAACTTTGGTGGAAAACCCCAATTATATCTGATGTTGGCTTTACGGAGGGCCTCGGTAAAGAACCCAAAAGCTCTTCTCTTGGTTCTGGTGGCGAGTGATAGATCTGGAAAAAATTGAATCTTTTTAAACCTCAAGTCCGTATGTTCAAAATGTTTTCCTACTACAACGATTTTTTGTTTCAAATGAAAGGAAGAAAATCTTATGACTACATCCCGTGGAATCTCTTCCGGAAGGTTGTTAGGTTTATATGTACGGTGGGCCCTCTCTATATTCGATTCTTGTGTAGCTTCCAAAACTCCCAAAGTGGAAAAAAGATCATTTAGGTACGGCCTCAATTTGACCTGTGTAATCTCCTCCGGTATGCCGCGGATTCTGAGGTTCTTGCGTCTAGCCCTGTCCTCCGCGTCATTAACTTTAGTTTCTAATTTATCCAGTGACTCTTTTAGCTCCTGTATCTGGTCATTGAGAGATTTATTCGTAAAGTCAAGACTTTCTATTTTCTGTTCACATTGAGAGATCCTTTCCCCAAGACTGAGAACATTTTCATTTGTTTCCCGGAAGTGTTTCTCCAGCTCTTTTTTAAAGAGCACTAGCTGGTTATCTAGACAGATCTGCAGGTAATCTTGGGTTAATGTCGTACCTATGGGGGGAGAAGTGCTACCACTCGGGGAGGAAGTCACAGAGTCAATTTCCTCCATATTTGTTATGTCAGGATCCCTTGAGCCATTCAATGTATCATGTAGTTTGCTTATCTGGGGAGAAAACAGTGCTGTAATCTTTTCTTGACCAGTACCTGAAATCCTTTTTTTTTTATCTTTGTCTTTATCTTTTTCTTTCTCCTTCTTGGAGGCCATTTTGGCCTCCTGTCCACGTTTAGATGCCATACTGAAGACCGAGGGTAAAAAAAGCAAAGCAGGAAGTTCTATAAGGCTCTTAGGCCCTCCGAGAGATGGCCGTGGGTAGCAGATGGTATGTTAACCCAGAAGGTTGGAGTAGGGATCTAAGTACACCACCTAGGACTAGTCAAGGTCTGGACAGATCCTTTAAAGGGACCTGAAACTGTATAGACAGCCGATGAGTCCGGAAGTAAAAATAGTATTGGGATGGTGTTCAGTTCCGATATTCGAGTATATAGAAGAACCGGTGTAGATCCAGCACAGGATAGGATATTACTCACAAACTAAGTAGCCCGGCGGCCAAAACAAACAAAAAAAAAAAATGATGAGATTCGCAGTATATTTCTGTTACCTTTGGGTCTCCCGTAGAGATAAACCCTTTCACTTTAATGGGACCGACAGTCAGTATTAGCTATGGTTGTATCCTCACTTACTTTGATCAGCCAATAATTTGGGTACTATAGATAACTCATGCGCCCCCCCACCATAAGGGAAGAGTATATCCAGAGCTTGGTGTCACCAAAAGAGAGCCTATCCGACCTCAAAGGGTCAATATGAGTTCAGTGCGGCTTAAGACAATGTCACGCCCAAGACCCTCAGCCCACCAACAATGGGTATTTATAGTGTATTGGGGAAATGTATCCACTGACTTAAGGTACTAATGAGGCAGTACCAAAACACACAAAACTAAAGTGGTAGAAAAATAATGATATATTACTTCCCACCTGTACCTTTCAGCATGAAGAGCACAGCATGGCTAACAGGTAGTTGTTATGTAGCCCTATGGTGGCGGGACATAAACAAGAGTATATACAATACTCTGTCCAGCCCCGTATATAAAAAGACCATTTACTCCAAGGGCTCATATGGTCTCAAAATCCAAGCATATAGTCCCGAGATGAGAGGCTTATAGCAAAGTATAGTGTACAGATATTTTCCACTTCCTTAAAATCCTCTAGGGTGACCATACCAAGCACTTTTTCAAATCAATCAGGCAAGCAGAGACATTTTGGAGCAGTATCCACACTTTGGGACAATCAGCCAAACAAAACAGGTATGTAGTGTTAACCTTTCCAATTGTTGCCGGACCCCCTAGCCAGGTAACTTCCACTGCAAGCACCTACTTACTTCCCATTAATCCGCTGTAAGTAAGTTAGGTTAGAGATTTAAATTGGAAATGCAGGAGTATTTTAACACGTGGGGAAGTTATCACATTATGTAATTGCTCGACACAACTTATCTGGAGGTCGCTCAGATGCAACCCGCTGGACATCCGTAACAGGATATTGGGCGCTTCATCCAGTATCATCCGTGGGTGAGGTGAGAGGAAAGGCTCCCCCAGGTCAGCGTTTTCAAGCCGCCGGTGAACCTTGTTCCACTGCAGAGACGCCGCTCATGTCCAACCCTCCTGTACCCCGAGACGCTCCGCCCACTCAGCGTCTCACGTCATCACTCCTCAGATTTTTGTTTTCAAATAAATGTTAACATATTTTAAACTTTGTTTATTACATTTTAGATTGTAAAAAAAACAATGAATATACTTCATGGGTTGCAGAATTAGGGAACTTGGTGTCACATGTGTCCTTAATTTTAATTAAAAGAATAGTTAAATGGCAACTGTATCACTATGTATTTTAATTACGCAGTCTTCTCTAAAGCCCATGAATTGTAAGTAGTAGCATATAGAGATAAAAATCTAGCACCCATGCCCCCTTTAGTGTACCCCTCTTGCCCCTCTTATTCTTTTTCTTTTTTCTTTTCTTTGTTGGAGAACTAGTAAAATTTCTAAAACAAAAAGCTGTAACTGCATAATGCATAGGGGAAAATAAATATTTGTTTTCTAATAAAGGACAAATAATAGTTCTATTTTGTATATTCGTTTTTACAAATTACACTGTGCACTTTAATAACTTTATGTGAAAAAGCATTCAAGGCACATATTGTCCCACAGAGGGTAATAAGAACTTTCCTTTGCTAATGTGCATTGGAATCCGATTTAATCAAATGTCTACTGAAATTGCCAAACTCTGCAGGAGATACAGTATGAAAACATTTGCTTCATGGAATTTGTCCTGAGTAACTGAGGTATGAAAATGAATTATCGATTTTCATAGTAGAATGGTTCAGATGATTTTATTGTCTAATATTACTGCGACCACTATGTACCAGAGGTTTGTAATTCTTTGTACTAGTAAAATGGCTTAGCATGTATTTACTTCAAGAAGCTGTGATCTTAAAAATGTAAGTACTTTTTTTTAAGATTTAAAAAAAAAAAATTAATAGTGTTTTAAGACTACAGAAACAACCAGTGATCTTTAAACCTTGATGTTTGTGCAGTTAAATCAGGTTCCATGAAATAAATTATAATGTAACTACTGGGTAACATAAAAACTAAAAGAGTTAGTATATATAATACAAGATGATTAGGACCAGAAATATTTCAGATAATAGATAATTTCAGATAATGTTTAATTTCTGACTTGCACCAGCCCCTTACTTCCCCCCACCTTTTATAACACACAGTTGTAGATGGGGATAAATTATTCACATTCTCCACCCTCCAGGTCAGTTGCACGGCACAGGAGCAGGTCTGTGCTGGAAAAGGGTTTTAGATTAAGCATTCTCAATATGTAAATAAATAATCACATACACATTGATTCACATATATATTAAAAATATATTATTTTATTTAAATTATTAGGAAGGCCTTGGGAACCATGTAGATTTCAGAATTAATATTACATTTATATTTATAATTTACATACATATTGTCTATTCACTAAAGTTCAAGCTCGATGTCCAAACTCAAATAGACTCACCCATGGGTGGACCCATTCAGTTTAGCATGACTGTCAACCATTTGGCAGACTCCCAGCACCCTGACTATACTGGAAGTCTGGGAATCATTAAGCAGGCTCCCAGCCCCAATATTAATAATAGAGTGCTGGAAGCCAATAAACAGGCTCCCCACACCATTAATTATATTCGGGGGGCAGGATAGTTCAATTTGGCAGGCTTCTAGCCCCGTTAATGATATTGGGTGTAGCATGCATAAACATATCTGTAAAGGTATACCTAAATGCAATGGAAAAATATTGACGAGAAAATATGCAAAAAGTGAAAAAACGTGTATACACATGAACATTAATATATAACTGAAGTGTCCACTAAGAACCCACAGCTAAAATAAAACAAAACAGACAGCCTCAAACTGAGTGGTGAAATTACAAAAAAAGAGATGCTTCCAGCATGCTGTGCATGGACACTTAAAAATGCACTTATGGTGACAGTAACCAGTAATTATTTGGGACAGTTGTGGTGATAAACGTGATATAATACAATAGTATATTATTATACACACACACACACACACACAATAATACAAATAGTAAAAATACCAACAGTGTAAAGTACCAATGGTGTAACCAGATACAGATAGTAAAAACAATACTTAGCACAGGAACACTCCTTAGCTGATTGTACCTGAAAAATAGAAATAAACCAAAAACCTGGTGCAATATGTATATCACGCTGAAGAGAGCGAGTAGCAAATGCAATGGTAGGATAAACAGCTCACAAACATGGCTGCTATGACCAAGGAGCGTGGAATATGCACTTTGAAATTGTATATTTGCCACCATTTGCTCCTGGAGAGGTGTATCACCACTTGCTCCTGGAGCGGTGTATCACCACTTGCTCCTGGAGCGGTGTATCACCACTTGCTCCTGGAGCGGTGTATCACCACTTGCTCCTGGAGAGGTGTATCTGATAGTGAGGGGAAAAAGATGCCAGTCAGCCCAGTGTTGGTTCAGACCATTCATTATCCAAGAAATCAGCATCCAGACAACTAGCATTCTCTATAAAATCCACAGAAATGGAAAACAGGTTTTTAAAAACAAACAAACAAGAAACTGTGAGGAACCAAGTCCTTCCAAATGTCAGATTTCCATGCGCCTCAGGGCTGAGCAGATCTTCTGGGTGTAGGATGTACGGTGGCTCACAGGATTCAAAAATGTAATATCTTACACATATGAAGCTGTTATTTTTATTATTCCTTATTAAAATGTAATTTGATATTAATAAATCAAATCGTCTTTTGACACTGATGAATGCACTTAACTGCACACCAATTTAATTGGATTGGGAGGGGCCAGAAGATATCTTTCATTTATAAAAAAAAAAAAATAGAATAATTCAAAATCTCAAAAAATTGAAATTGTTTAAGGTTGACTGTTCCTTAAAATTACAAATATCACTATGCATTTAGTTTTAAATGATATCTTGTATTTGACCTGTAAATGTATGGGGATATTTACTATACGTAATAATTCCACATGTTTATTTATATAATATGATTGCATGTTTTTAATAAAATAAAATATTTTTGCTAGCTATTTTTACTGTATGACACATTATAAACTACTAAGAATGCAGGAAATAAAACAAATAGGAACCAATATAGTAAAAATCTATAAATGTCTGTTGCAAAATAGAAATGAAAATTAATCAGTGCCCATGACCATACACTGTACTTTGTATGCCAGCGTGCATTTCAGGCTTGCTTTCTAAATAACTGTAAATAGGGATGAAATTTTAGAAATAGCAACACCACATAGTGAAAATCTCTCTAGTTCTAGGTGACAGCACCTTATAACAGATTTATACTGTGCTTGGAGTTGAGATATTTCTATTGCATGTGATCATTAAAAAAGGCTTATGCTTAGGTGCCATAATATACGACTTTATGGCTGATATATGTTTGTTGTTGTTTTTTTAAGGAAACAGAAAGATTATAAAATACTGGGAATGTCATTAAAAATACATCTACCTCAGTGTCATCTTTATATCAAACAGCGAGAAGGATATAGTGATTTGTAAGACTCTCATCATTAAAGTCTAGAGAACATATTTCAATTTGTTTACCTACATAATGGGGAAGAACAAATATGCATAGCCAAACAAGATATAGATATGTTTTTCACTAGACTCGAGCAATGTTAATGTAACATGCGGGGAAATATACTGCTTTTCTCAGCTTACAGTGACTCCTACGAAGGTTTTAGAAAACTAAAAATGTTTACCAAAATTTAACATTAATGGTAAGAAAATAATATATATTCATAATCCCAGCGTGAGCTCTTGTTTTACACTATGGTCAAGGAACGCTATGTTTTCTCAATTATAACACGGTTTACTATTGAGCCACAATTATATCCATGCTATTAGACAGGCCAGTGTGTCACTGTTAGCAAAATAATTAATATAACTAAATTATTTTGCATTACATTGCTATGGTTAGTATGATAATATATATGACTTTAATAGCATTTATTTTCTTAAAAATATCCACAGCTCATATTTTCAATTATGTTAAAACACAGAAATAAAGATTGTAAGTAAATAATCATTGAGTTGTCCTAACTGAGTGAATCACTTGGAAGTTGGGTAAATTGTAGATGCATCTGCTGCATTTGGGACTAAATTGCTACCTTATAAAGGGCGTGCAACTTTGCAATGTTCTTACCAGTTTGTGCTAAGTTGGCCTTAATTTTGATTTCATGAATTTTTCTCAAAATTTTGGAGAGTGGGGGTGTTTTGGGACTAAAATGAGTCTTTCTATTAAAGAACTACAATTTATTAAAATATTAATATTGATATTATGATTATGTTTAAATTACTAACACATATCAAGTTAATATATTCTACTGATTATCCCAGTCAGCTGTCAGCATTTAGCTGGAGTTTGGGAAAAAAAATTGCCTCAAACTTGACTCAAACTGAACCTTTACTCCATGTTAATTATTTATATGTGTACACTGTCACACATGGGCGTCCGCAGTTTGTTGTATTTCACAGGGTATGGGGCATATCTTTCCCCACATTCCCCCTCTCCTAATACCTCCTTACAACTTCCCCATTGCCTACCTTTTTTTTTCTCAAGGGAGGTTTTTTTTTCTGGGAGGCAAATGTTGGTAGTTAGTTCCCTCCTTTATTTTACCTTTGGTACAGTGCAAATGGGAGAATAATAATAACTAGTATTTATATAGCATGTTCCTCCCAGGAATTATGCCAAATGCTAACTGAAATAATAGATATCATTATTACCCAATCGCTGGTACTCATTTATTGACCTCGGAAGGATAAAGCGCTCATTTGAACCTTTCTGCGTTTCAAACTGCAACTTTGAGGTTTGAACAGTCTCTGCATTCAAGACATCTACAAACCGAAGGAGGCCAAGATATCTCTTGGTAAGCATAAAAAAAAACCTAGACATATGTGACTGTTAAATTAGCCCCATGATTGCCATCATTGTATCACCAAAAGTTAGTTAAAATGAAACAGGCTTTGTTTATTTGGCCAGGTAAAACCTATTCTGTGGCTGGACAATAGGATAGATACTCTTAGACTTTGTAAGTAGTGATGGGGCTTCACCCAAAAACACAAATTTACTCAGATGGCAGAATAATACTTGAGTCCTAGGAGAAGGACATGTATCTAAGTCAGGGGTCCTCAAACTTTTTAAACAGGGGGCCAGTTCACTATCCCTCAGACCGTTGGAGGGCCGGACAATAGTAAAAACAAAAACTATGAACAAATTCCTATGCACACTGCAGATATCTTATTTTGCAGTGAAGAAACAAAACGGGAACAAATACAATATTTAAAATGAAGTAAAGTTAAATCAACAAACTTACCAGTATTTCAATGGGAATAGTGTGCCAGTCAGATGCCCAGGAATATTATGCCATTCAGATGCCCAGGAATATTATGCCATTCAGATGCCGAGGAATATTATGCCAGTCAGATGCCCAGGAATATTATGCCAGTCAGATGCCCAGGAATATTATGCCATTCAGAGCCCAGGAATATTATGCCAGTCAGATGCCCAGGAATATTGTGCCATTCAGATGCCCAGGAATATTGTGCCAGTCAGATGCCCAGGAATATTATGCCATTCAGAGCCCAGGAATATTATGCCAGTCAGATGCCCAGGAATATTGTGCCAGTCAGATGCCCAGGGATATTATGCCATTCAGATGCCCAGGAATATTATGCCAGTCAGATGCCCAGGAATATTGTGCCATTCAGATGCCCAGGAATATTGTGCCAGCCAGATGCCCAGGAATATTGTGCCAGTCAGATGCCCAGGAATATTATGCCATTCAGATGCCCAGGAATATTATGCCAGTCAGATGCCCAGGAATATTATGCCATTCAGATGCCCAGGAATATTGTGCCAGTCAGATGCCCAGGAATATTGTGCCATTCAGATGCCCAGGAATATTATGCCAGTCAGATGCCCAGGAATATTACGCCAATCAGATGCCCAGGAATATTATGCCAGTCAGATGCCCAGGAATAGTGTGCCAGTCAGATGCCCAGGAATATTATGCCAGTCAGATGCCCAGGAATATTATGCCAGTCAGATGCCCAGGAATAGTGTGCCATTCAGATGCCCAGGAATATTATGCCAGTCAGATGCCCAGGAATATTATGCCATTCAGATGCCCAGGAATATTATGCCAGTCAGAGCCGAGGAATATTATGCCATTTAGATGCCCAGAAATAATATGCCAGTCAGATGCCCAGGAATATTATGCCAGTCAGATGCCCAGGAATAGTATGCCAGTCAAATGCCCAGGAATATTATGCCATTCAGATGCCCAGGAATATTGTGCCAGTCAGATGCCCAGGAATATTATGCCATTCAGATGCCCAGGAATAGTGTGCCATTCAGATGCCCAGGAATATTGTGCCAGTCAGAGCACAGGAATATTATGCCATTCAGATGCCCAGGAATATTATGCCAGTCAGATGCCCAGGAATAGTGTGCCAGTCAGATGCCCAGGAATATTATGCCATTCAGATGCCCAGGAATATTATGCCAGTCAAATGCCCAGGAATATTATGCCATTCAGATTCCCAGGAATATTATGCCATTCAGATGCCCAGGAATATTATACCAGTCAGAGCCCAGGAATATTTTGCCATTCAGATGCCCAGGAATATTATGCCAGTCAGATGCTCGTTATACCTCCCTCCTCCCCCTCTTCCCCATCACTTACCTCCAGCTGCTGTGTCCCCGGCCGGACGTCTTGGGCAGTGTTCCCTCCTCCCTGCACGGAGGAGGGAAACATAGTTACCGGATCCGGATGTGACGGTTTTCCGGATGTGACGGCTGCAAGAAAGAAAAAAAAAAGGTAAACAGCGGGCCGGATAAATGTGCTCGGCGGGCCGTAGTTTGAGGACCCCTGATCTAAGTCCTCTCACTTTGGGCTGCCATAGAGAACTGCTACAGTGCAGTGACAACACAGTGCTTGTGTCATAGTGTACGATACTTTGTATCAAAATTAAGAGCATCAAGCAAATTTATTTTAGCTCTGGCCAAATGGTCCTCATTTCTCAAGTTTAATCTTATCTATTTAGATCAGTAGGATGCAGGTTTTGCATGCACTCCCAGGCTGATTTATATGATTAACTATCAGGGTAAAGCTGACATATATTCAATCAAAAACCTGACTGGCATTAACAGATCTATGCAGAAAAATACCATAATCTGCAAAATTATTGTTTATTAGTTATGTGACTTGTCACAATAAGCATTTATATTGCAGGATACACTTTCCCCAAATTATTAGCAAAATATGGAAACTATAGTATGTCAACTAAATACTGCACAATGTCAGACAAACTCTATAGTTATTATCACCTCTTGTACTGTTGTATCAGAGTAGAATAATAAAATATTAAGACATACAGTAATGATTAAATATTGAAAATCATATCAAATATTTATATACTGTTTAGAATCATGGATATTGATAACGGTCCATGTTGGGACCAATATGTTGATTCTAAACAGTGTATAAATATTGACTTTTTTTGACTAGATCCCATGAGTGCATCATTGTTCGTTGTTCGTGTTGGGTGATGTTGCACCCGGGTCTGTGAATATGTGAATCATTTTTAAGAGCTGAGTGAACTTATTTTGGATTTACTATATGTATATATATATATATATATATATATATATATATATATATATATATATATTTGTAAGTTTAACTTAATGTTTCCTGGTAACAAAAACAGCAAGATCGTAGGTAAATATTAGGAAAACTAGGTTAATTTTAACGGCTAGAAACATTTATGTTGTTGTTATTAATCCCCTACCTGAAATTTTTTTAGACATTCTATAAACTTTCGGATCAATATTGTTGCAGTAGAATTCTTTCTTATTTTCTGTGCTTCATTTAACTTGAACAGTTAATGATTTGCTTTTATTGTTAACCATTTTAGAATTAGCTATTTGGCTTATATAAGGCAACAGATACGTGTTATTAAAAAATCAATTTCACGCATGACTAGCTGATCTCCTAACACTTTTTTAACGTTATTGTGAAGTCATTTATGTTTACCCAGCTGGATAGTACAGATTTTGCTTAAAGTGGACCCTCATGTACTACTAGAAAGCCGAATTCTAGATGCTTATTATTATTTTGCCCTAGAACATCTGGTATTATTAAACCACATGGGAGAATTGTATACAGCTTGCTCAGAATATTTTCTGTATATTTTTATACTTGAATGTATTAAAGTAGCAAGTCTAACAAATTCTGATCCAAAAATACTTTTTTTTATGTTTATTGAATTATCAAAAAGTTGAAACTAATAAAAGTTTATGAAAGAATACATAGATTCAAATGTACTTGTTTTGTGTTCATAATAGTTGTAGTATCCGATTGTTGTCACGTGGCTTTCAACCACTGCTGTGGTCCCACTTCCATTTGACTCACTAATGCTCCGATGGGCAGAAGCCTGTCTGTGACTTCCACTACTTCTGGCTTTCTCTGTGGAAGCCGGAATTACAGAAGACCCTCAGTATTTAAGGGAGACTGAAACACCAAGAAAAGAATACTTTCTTTCTAAACTGCAGGTGAAGGATTATCACTTCTCTTTCTAATCCAGTTGAACCCTTTGACTTAAACCTGAATAGTGAGATTTTTATTGTAAAGGTTCTCCTTAATTCTCCTGCATATATTCGTGGATGAAATCCCTGCATTTAAGAACTGAGCAAATACTTACCTTGTTCCTGTGAATCTAATTTCCTCCCAAATCGGTCATAGTGATGTCATAAATAAGAGACTCCACAGACACATGTAAAACACATTGTCCTCAAATTTTTGCATGTTCTTGTAACTTTGCTAACACAATGCACAGGTCCTTTTCAATATGTTGGCTGTGGTTTACGGTGTAGTCTTGAGCTTGGGCACGGACTAATGCTGGTGAAGAACAACAACTGAAACTCTCTGCGCTGTTGAGGCCTTCAGTGCATTGAGGCGGGGAGAGTTCCGAGTTTGTTTTACCTTTGTAAAGTACCCAGAGTGATGTATGAGGAACGCCTACACTTGATGCAATCTTTGAATTAGACACAACTTAATTTTATGCAGACAGGTGTCCTCTAAGTATAGTGAGGGGAAAAAGTATTTGATCCCTTGCTGATTTTGAACAATTGATTAGTCTATAATTTTAATGGTAGGTGTATTTTAACAGAATAATGAAAAAAAAATCAAAAAAAATGCATGTCATAAAAGTTATAAATTGATTTGCATGTCAATGAGTGAAATAAGTATTTGACCCCTTCGAATTAGTACTTGGTGGCAAAACCCATGTTGGCAATCACAGAGGTCAGTTGTTTTTGTAGTTTGTAGTGTAGTTGATGTTGTCCCACTCCTCTTTGCAGATCCTCTCCAAGTCATTAAGGTTTCAATGCTGAGCATTGAGCAAACGAACCTTCAGCTCCCTCCACAGATTTTCTGTGAGATTAAGGTCTGGAGACTGGGTAGACCATTCTATGACCTTAATGTGCTTCTTCTTGAGCCACTCCCTTGTTTCCTTGGCTGTGTGTTTTGGGTCATTGTCTTGCTGGAATACCCATCCACGACCCATTTTAAATGCCCTGGCTGAGGGAAGGAGGTTCTCACACAAGATTTGACAGTACATGGCCCCGTCCATTGTCCCTTTGATGCGGTGCAGTTGTCCTGTCACCTTAGCAGAAAAACTCCCCAAAGCATAATGTCTCCACCTCCATGTTTGACTATAGGGATGGTGTTCTTGCGTCATAGGCAAGATGAGTTGATGCCAAAGAGCTTGATTTTGGCCTCATCTGACCACAACATTCACTCAGTTCTTCTCTGAATCATTCAGATGTTCATTGGCAAATGTCAGACAGGCCTGTACATGTGCTTTCTTGAGCAGGGGGACCTTGCAGGCGCTGAAGGATTTCAGTCCTTCATGGCGTAGTGTGCTACCAATTGTTTTCTTTGTGACTATGGTCCCAGCTGCCTTGAGATCATTAAAAGGACGGGTAGTTCTGGTCTGATTCCTCACTGTTCTCTTGATCACTGAACCTCCACGAGGTGATATTTTGCATGGAGAACCAGACCAAGGGAGACTGACAGTTATTTTGTTTTTCTTCTATTCACTAATAATCACACCAACTGTTGTCACCTTGTCACCAAACTGCTTGGCGATGGTCTTGTAGCCCTTTCCAGCCTTATGTAGGTCTACAATCTTGTCCCTAACATCCTTGGACAGCTCTTTGGTCTTTGCCATGGTGGAGAGTTTGGAATCTGATAAATTGCTTCTGTGGACAGGTGTCTTTTATACAGTAACAAGCTGAGATTAGGAGCACTCCCTTCAAGAGTGTGAAGAGAATGATAGGGAATCAAAAACTTCTTTCACTCATTGACATGAAAATCAATTTATAACTTTTTTGAAAAGTTTTTTTCTTTTTTTGTTATTCTATCTCTCACTGTTAAAATACACCTACCGTTAAAATTATAGACTAATAATTTCTTTGTCAGTGGGCAAATGTTCAAAATCAGCAGGGAATCAAATACTTTCCCCCCATCACTGTAAAAACAGTACCTTATATTATAGCCAACATTATATCACTGACAAAGTGCTTCATCACGTAGGTTGCCTAATAAATAAAATCATGATAATATTAGATACATAATGTCATGATTTGTTTTATAAAATAATAGCAACGTTGTTTAACACTATTAATCAGTGATTACAACATTTAGAGCCAGTGAAAAATTACAAATTACTAGCAAGGTCATACAGTTTAGGAGCAACAAATTTCGTCAATTAGTGTGCCTTCTTTTGCAGTGTTCAGCACAAAGTCAGTTTTACTAGATATACTAATTTACTAAAGTATAAGATGCTGTAAGTCAATAAGCCTCTAGAGAGGGAGATGATTTCTAACATAAAGCTAGCATAATTCCTGACTGCCTTCCAAAGGGATTCATTTTTAACAGTAATAAAGAACGCTTCTAAAATTGATTATCTTAATTTCTCAGCGGGGCAGTCATAGTAAGTAAGCACAGGAGAGGAGATATAAAGGATTTTAGACATCGGAACTTGATGGTATATGCTGTATCTGTGAATAAAACACAGGATATGGAAATATTAATAGTTGTACAATGTATACCCGAACAGACATAGGCATATACACATAATGACAGCCTGCCACTAAATGAGGCACATTTATTTGCTAGATTACAAAACAGAATGATGTTAATGGACAGAAGGCATAATTATACATGCCAATGGTAATTGGGGACTTTTTATTTAAAAAAAAATTGTTTAAAAGATTTTAAAGCTCATTGGAGCCTAAAGAGGATTCTGGCCTATTTGCCATGCTTCTACTTTGCCTCATCTTAATTTCCCGCTGGACTCATACAGCCAGGTTATGGAATGAGTCCATTTTTAGGTCTGTGTGACTGTTTAACCAATGTCTGCAATTTCTACCCACTTCTGCTGTTGCACGGTTTAGAAGTACACCAATGAATTGCAGGTGAGCTGAGATGAGGGGAGTTGCACTATACACTGTGCAAGGGCAAACAGGTGAGCTTTCCCTAGCAAACTCACTAGGGTTAGTTCGTGCACAATGTATAGCTAAAATGGTTACCTCCTCTCACCTGTGATTCACCTTTTAGTGAATAGCCCCATCTTTCACAATATAAAAATGTATTTATAAATAAATCGTGCCATGACATTGTATAAGAATATACAAATAAATTAAATTATTTGTCGTAAAAATCAATTAAATTATTGGTCTAATGCTTCAGTTATGCAATTTATTTATGCTGGCATAATTTAAAGATTTATCCTTTATGTTTAATATATATGAATGTCTAACTTAAACACCAAATGATATTTTATATATTTAGAAAAGCTGCAGATCAATACAATAGGAAAACAAAATAGCATAACCTTGAGCCATTTTATTAATCCTCATAACTAAGCTACACAATCCTATTAATATGAGCAATTGCAAAGGCTAACAGGACATACAATCATCCCATGGGTAACAAAGGACATATCAGAAGTGCTTTATGAATGAAAGCTGAGTAGTCTTTAGCTAGACTGTTGTTATAAACAGTGGGGGGCCTCAAATTTAACACTTACTGAACAGCATTTACAAAGTGATGATCACAATGAACTTTCAACTGTTTTTTTTTGTTTTACATTTATAAGAATTTGAGTAACAACATGAGAATATGAATGCCATAACATAATATCAAGCATTTATATTATAAGTTACTGAGTAGTAAAGGTAGCAGTAACCATCCACAGTCAAATACAGCAAACTCAGTATTAAACATATCTACAAATCCTTGACAAGTCAGCTCACCAGCTGTTATTATATAGATCCGTAATATGTAGTGTTCACTCCACTGCATGGCATTCGGGGCTAGGATATGGAAATAAGGGCCATGGTATTTGCTTTTCCCTCTCTGTCCACGATATATATGTACACTGAGCATGCATATGTGTACTCTTCAAGGCATATTTCAAAACCTTACCCAAGTTTGGAGGAACAGTGCCAGAAAAGCTTAACGGTCCTGCTTAAAAGAGAGGAAAGTAAAAAGAAACAAACGGTTAAAGAACATGAAAGAGTCCAGAGAAAACTGATCTTAAGAAGTTGAGTTATCACAGGATAAATTAGAAGCAAAGTCTGGAGACAAAGTTAATGAGTCAGACTATGTGAAATCCATGATGTTAAGCAAGCCAGGAATCAGTACAGGAATCACAAATTTGTAACAAATAGAAGGTTATTGGGCCAAAACGTTGGGGATGTGTATTTCCTGGTCTCATTCATTGTAAGTTTATTTTTGGTTATTGACTATATTTGACTTTGAGATTTTTTTTTCCATACTGTTTGTGCTATTTTATTGTTTGATTTACATACTCTAATACATTTGGTATATCATGTGTTTCTAAACTGTTTGGTGTGTAACCTATATCTTTAGGTACAGTATAAATGAGATAACTAAACATGTTGTAACGGACCGTCTACCGGACGTAGTAGACCCTCTGTCTGTCGTGTGAAATCACCTCCACAGCCCCCGATTAAAGCTCAGCATTCACGCAGCAAGTCTTTCATGGACCCTTGCTCTTTGTACCCAAATAGACAGGACATCTAGCATTTAGGTACAGCAAGAAGAACAACTCCTTTATTTGTGTAACCACACCGACTTATAAAAAGACATACACATGACATCAGTATACAATGGGGGGGGGGGGGGGGGTGATGGAACTAAACATAGTTCTCCAACTAACTGGGGCTAGGAAAACATTAGACATTCAGACCACATTGCAAACCAAATAGGAATTAACATAGAGTAAGTAGACCTAATTACAATACACACGGTAATGTACACAACATAATCATTTACCAGTTAATCCAGTTAATACAGAACAATGGATGTTGGAGTAAACTATTGGAGTCACTGTCACATTATAAACCTTCAGAGTGGTCTACTCACAGAATTAAACATTACACATAACCAATATACTAACAGAATATAACTAACTAACAATATTAACGTATAGTGTTATGGCACATTCCTTACCCAGGTGGTCCGTTCATTCGTGAGCCGGTTCGGTAGATTCAATCTACCGAACACCCAGGCAGAAAGGCACAAACAAGCCTTTCTGCAGGGGAAAATACAAACTTTTACCATCGGGCCATAGTCCAAGCAACCAACCAGGCTTCTCCAGAACATAGTGACGAGGTTGGTTCCACCACACATGTGAAGGACACTTGCTTGAAATGTGTAATGATTTAATATTTCCAAATGGATACAGTGTCCTTTTTCCTATAGTATCCCACATAGACATATTTGAGATGTGTTCTAAATGACATGTGGTATTAAAGAGTAATCCATATTTAGCAGTCCATGTTTGATTGTCAGACCCGAATACACCCTCTTACCTCATGCCTGGATGCTTCTCCTGAATAGCAACCTGAGATGCTGGGCATGCGGATGCGTGATTTCGAGGTTGGAAACATCGCCTTGATTTACACTTACGGCGTGCAAGGTGAATGTGCACATGGTAATGATGGCAGGGGGCATGTCCTGCTTCCAGGTAGCGCATAATCAAGGGGGAGGTCCGGAAAGGCTGAGGAAGAAGGGTGTTGAGCCTGTGAATTCAGTCCCATTTGTCCTTTGGGTTTTGATTCGAATATACGTGTTTTACTTCCTGGCTTCTCGTAATTGTTTACTTTCCTCTGTACTACTTTTGACCTTGCCTGTTTACTAAGCTAAGGAATCTACGCTGCCTGTCCTAAATCATTGGACTGTTTACTTACCGTCGGCCTGCTTTACCCTTCTGTTGTGACACTTACTTGATGCCTTGCAAGGTATACCTTCTGTTGTTGCTGTGCTCCCTGTGCTTCTCTACCATCCAGCCCTGACACTGATATTCTATAGTTACAAGAAAACCAACAATCCAAAAGATATATTTCACCATTTGGAGGACTGTAGGGAGAGCAAGGGTGCTCTCTGCTATTTCCTTTAGGATTTACCTGGCAATGCAGTATGACACCTATTTCTCTAATATTTATAAGAAACATTGCCTTAAATGTTGTACAGCTCATCAGCAAAGCAGCTGGGTAGGCAGATGTCTGGAGTTTTGGAAAGATTGGTTATTGTAGTCTTCATAAAGGGTTCCTTTTAAAGCATAATATAAATGTGTTACAAAAGAACTTGTTTACTTTAACACTGTTTTGTGATCATTCCTGTTCGCAAGACCACTTGAGGCCCTATTGATTCTGTGCACCTTGGAACTGAGACAAGCCAACTGCAGCTTCAAGCATGGCTCTGTCTTCTTTAATAAACCCTTTTGTGCGCTGTTTTAAAAAATCCCCTGGCATCTAGTGCTTGATGCTTATCAAATCATGCAACGTAATAACAATCTCAACAGAACCTACAGCCAAAATAGAGAGAGAGAAAGAGAGAACAGAAGAAAGAAAGAACGAAAGAAAGAAAGAAAGGCAGAAAGAAAGAAAGAAAGGCAGAAAGAAAGAAAGAAAGGTGTTTTTTTTTTAACAAATTAAAAGTGCAAATAAATACAATAAAAAGAGGCATAAAATATATAAAGACCTGATAAATCAAAAGATCGGATTTGTAGTGTTTACATTTAGTGTTGAGCGAACCCGAACCGCACTGTTCGGGTTTGTACCGAACATTACGGTTTTTGGACCCCGGACCCGAACACGGACATTCCACAGTATGTTCGTGTTGGAGTTCGGGGTTCCGCAGGGCCGGCGCCACCTGTAAGGTGACCTAGGCAGCTGCCTAGGGCGCAACTTAGCTGGGAGCGCCGGAACCTTACTTACCTTCTCGCTGCTGCTCTGTCTCCCGGTGCAGGTCCGTGGCTGTGATGGAAGCGTTGTGCGCTCCCCTCCAGCCGATGCGGATTCAATAAAGTTTGTTTAAACTTTTTTTTAACAAACTTTATTGAATGCGCATTGGCTGGACGGGAACGCACAACGCTTCCCTCACAGCCACGGACCTGCAGCACCGGGAGACAGAGCAGCAGCGAGGAGGTAAGTAAGGGGGAAGGGGGGAGGAAGAGGGTGGCTAAATCCTGGCACATTGAGAGGCATAATAATTCTGGCATATTGAGGGGCATAATCCTGGCATATTGTGTGGGAAAATCCTGGCATATTGAGTGGCATAATAATCCTGGCATATTGGGTGGGAAAATCCTGGCATATTGAGTGGCATAATAATCCTGGCATATTGGGTGGCTAAGTCCTGGCATATTGAGGGGCATAATCCTGGCATATTGAGGGGCATAATCCTGGCATATTGTGTGGGAAAATCCTGGCATATTGAGTGGCATAATAATCCTGGCATCTTGGGTGGCTAGATCCTGACACATTGAGAGGCATAATACTGGCATATTGAGGGGCATAATCCTGGCATATTGAGGGGCATAATCCTATAGCGATTATTCAAATTACAGTGATTATTTTAGTGGGTGCTATACTACATATTTGTACCCTGCCCTGAGCCCAGTGCCACAGAGAGTGCAGTGCACTTGCAACTGCATGTGTGCCAGGCACATGACTTTAATCCTGTTCTGTTAGCTCAGTGGGCAACATCTAGGCATTTTTGAATACTGCAATTTGTTGGTGTTAAATATTACATTTGCTTCCTGCACTTCATATCTGAGAGTCAAATAGGACCGTCAAATACTGTGCTTACAGCGCACTTTGAAAAATTCTAATTGTTTTGGGTGGTAAATAGTACATTTGCGTTTTGCGGTGCACTTCATATCTGAGATTCAAATAGAACAGTCCAATACTGTGCTTACAGCGCAAAATTCTGGCTACCTCCTCCTCCTCCTCCTCCTCCTCCAGCGCCGCTTCCACCTACACCGCCACGGTCACCGCCTCCTCAACCTATGGGTCACTTAGTATAAACTGAAAGAGAATACCCTGCACTCCAACCCTCTCTCAAATGGATAATTCTGTTGATCCTCCTGGCAGCCATGCTTTAGATTTAGATTTATGTTCTTCCAAAGCTAAAATCAAAGATTCCATCTAGTGCTATTTTATGGCTCAGCTGTATTTGTTATTTGTATGTATTTTATGTTATTTTAAGTTATTTCACTATCCACATTTGCTTGCAGGGCACTTGTCCTACTCTTACCCACATTTTACTTCATTTTGCAGCCCTCTAGCCCTTTCCAGGACTTTTTTAGAGGCATTTTAGTGGCCAAAAGTTTGTGTCCCCATTGACTTCAATTGGGTTCGAGTTAGGGGTCAAGTTCAGAGGTCAAGGTCGGGGTCAAGTTCGAACCTGCCGAACCCAAACATCCAGGTGTCCGCTCAACTCTACTTACATTGTGTTTTTAAAGAACATATACAAATAATATAAAAAGGAATGTCGAACAGAACGTGTTGAAATAGTCTAGCATAATATGAGCCTAAGAGATTTATATTTAAGCGTTTCCATATCATAAATAACTATATATAGCTACCAAGAGAGCATTGTAAAAAGCAGCCAAAAGAAATTGTTTGCATATACAGCCCTTTGCAGCTGCAGATCTTTCCAGGCAAACAGCAATTCTCGTTGGCCGCAACAGTGGTTGTTTGCTTCAAAGTGACTGGAGATAAACGAACCAACTGTAGTTTACAAAGCTGTTTAGCTGTCTGAGATGATACCAAAGTGATATTCTGTTTGTTTTTTTGTGCAGTGAGTGTGTAAGTCACCGCAAAAATTATGATAGGTGACAGAATATGAATTTTGCAATTACATCAATCAAAGGATTTCTGGTTAGCCTCTAAATCATTCTTTTATTTAATGCCATGTGCCAACTGAATAAAGCCATTTTATCAAAGTAGATTAAACAGCAAGTATTTTAAATTGTCATTAGTAAAAATTAGTAAAAACAAATAAATAGATCTGTACTAACAAAAAAAAAACACCATTTGGTTCCACATTAGCTGCGAGACTCATTTCATATAGTGTAATGTTTCTGTATGTCTAGCCATTTTTCTGCACTATTTTGGTGAGTCCACAATGGTATAATCTACTGACATCTCTATGTTCTACAGAAAGGGACAAACAAAATTAAAACCCAAGCACAGAGATTATGGACACTTAACTATGACACTCCAAGGTGTTTAAAAGTACAATCATATTGAAGAGAGTGATAAAGAGATGAATCGTAAATGTAAATGTGCAATATACACAGTAATAATATATTGGTACGAAAAAATATAAATAACATATGTAATCCACAATTCATGAAAATAATACCCACAATTTGTATATACAGGGAGTGCAGAATTATTAGGCAAGTTGTATTTTTGAGGATTAAATTTATTATTGAACAACAACCATGTTCTCAATGAACCCAAAAAACTCATTAATATCAAAGCTGAATATTTTTGGAAGTAGTTTTTAGTTTGTTTTTAGTTTTAGCTATTTTTGAGGGATATCTGTGTGTGCAGGTGACTATTACTGTGCATAATTATTAGGCAACTTAACAAAAAACAAATATATACCCATTTCAATTATTTATTTTTACCAGTGAAACCAATATAACATCTCAACATTCACAAATATACATTTCTGACATTCAAATACAAAACAAAAACAAATCAGTGACCAATATAGCCACCTTTCTTTGCAAGGACACTCAAAAGCCTGCCATCCATGGATTCTGTCAGTGTTTTGATCTGTTCACCATCAACATTGCGTGCAGCAGCAACCACAGCCTCCCAGACACTGTTCAGAGAGGTGTACTGTTTTCCCTCCTTGTAAATCTCACATTTGATGATGGACCACAGGTTCTCAATGGGTTTCAGATCAGGTGAACAAGGAGGCCATGTCATTAGATTTTCTTCTTTTATACCCTTTCTTGCCAGCCACGCTGTGGAGTACTTGGACGCGTGTGATGGAGCATTGTCCTGCATGAAAATCATGTTTTTCTTGAAGGATGCAGACTTCTTACTGTACCACTGCTTGAAGAAGGTTTCTTCCAGGAACTGGCAGTAGGACTGGGAGTTGAGCTTGACTCCATCCTCAACCCGAAAAGGCCCCACAAGCTCATCTTTGATGATACCAGCCCAAACCAGTACTCCACCTCCACCTTGCTGGCGTCTGAGTCGGACTGGAGCTCTCTGCCCTTTACCAATCCAGCCACGGGCCCATCCATCTGGCCCATCAAGACTCACTCTCATTTCATCAGTCCATAAAACCTTAGAAAAATCAGTCTTGAGATATTTCTTGGCCCAGTCTTGACGTTTCAGCTTGTGTGTCTTGTTCAGTGGTGGTCGTCTTTCAGCCTTTCTTACCTTGGCCATGTCTCTGAGTATTGCACACCTTGTGCTTTTGGGCACTCCAGTGATGTTGCAGCTCTGAAATGTGGCCAAACTGGTGGCAAGTGGCATCGTGGCAGCTGCACGCTTGACTTTTCTCAGTTCATGGGCAGTTATTTTGTGCCTTGGTTTTTCCACACGCTTCTTGCGACCCTGTTGACTATTTTGAATGAAACGCTTGATTGTTCGATGATCACGCTTCAGAAGTTTTGCAATTTTAAGAGTGCTGTATTCCTCCACAAGATATCTCACTATTTTTGAGTTTTCTGAGCCTGTCAAGTCCTTCTTTTGACCCATTTTGCCAAAGGAAAGGAAGTTGCCTAATAATTATGCACACCTGATATAGGGTGTTGATGTCATTAGACCACACCCCTTCTCATTACAGAGATGCACATCACCTAAAATGCTTAATTGGTAGTAGGCTTTCGAGCCTATACAGCTTGCAGTAAGACAACATGCATAAAGAGGATGATGTGGTCAAAATACTCATTTGCCTAATAATTCTGCACTTCCTGTATAGTGCAAACAAGAAATAAAAACATAAACACTATGAACAGAGATATATAGTTACAAGTAGTGGAGGAGCCAACTCGAAAGCAGGCCATACTAGACTTAGTGTTCACAAATGGAGATTTTTTATCAGATATTACTGTAGGTGAAAGTTTAGGATCTAGTGATCACCAGACAGTGTGGTTTAATATAAGAACAGTGAAGCAGTCACACCACACAAAAACAAAAGTTTTAGATTTTAGAAAAACAGACTTTTCTAAAATTAGATTAGGTGTAAAGGAGTCATTATTAGACTGGAGCAATTTAAATGGAGTCCAGGAGAAATGGGATTATCTAAAAGTTGCACTACTGATGGCAACAGAAAATTGCATAAGGCTTGTCAGTAAGAGCAAAAAATTGAAGAAACCACTGTGGTACTCTGCAGAGGTGGCTAAATTAGTAAAAAAGAAAAAAGCTAGCATTTAGTAATTATAAAAATACTCAGAGTGAGGAAGATAGAAAGATCTATAAGAGTAGGCAGAAAGAGGCAAAGCAAGCTATAAGAGCTTCCAAAGCACACACAGAAGAGACTATAGCCCAGTCAGTGAAAAAGGGGGATAAAACATTTTTTAGATACATAAATGAGAAAAGGAAAGTAAAACAAGGATTAGTTAGATTAAAAACAAAAGAAGGATGCTATGTAGAAGAGGATAAAGGCTTAGCAGACTGCCTTAATGAATATTTTTGTTCAGTTTTTACAAATGAAAATGAGGGTAAGGGACCTCATTTAGGGAAAAAGACTAATGAGTCTTTTGATGCATGTAAGTTTACAGAGGAAGAGGTTTTACTTCAGCTGTCTAAAGTAAAGACAAATAAGTCGATGGGACCTGATGGGATACATCCAAAGTTATTAAAATAACTTAGTTGTGTACTAGCAAAACCGTTAACAGATTTATTTAACCAATCATTGTTAACGGGAGTAGTTCCAGAAGATTGGAAATTAGCTAATGTTGTGCCCATTCACAAGAAAGGTATTAAGGAGGAGGCGGGCAACTATAGACCAGTAAGTCTTACTTTCAGTAGTGGGGAAAATAATGGAAACCTTGTTAAAGAATAGGATTGTTGAACATCTAAAGTCGCTTGGATTTCAAGATCAGAGACAGCATGGGTTTACTTCAGGGAGATCATCAAACTAATCTTATTGATTTTTTTGATTGGGTAACTAAAATAATAGATCAGGGTGGTGCAGTAGACATTGCTTACCTAGATTTCAGTAAGGCTTTTGACACTGTCGCACATAGAAGGCTTATCAATAAACTGAAATCTTTGAGTTTGGATTTCAATATTGTTGAATGGATTAGACAATGGCTGAGTGACAGGCAACAGAGGGTTGTAGTCAATGGGGTATATTCGATGCAAGGTCTTGTTACTAGTGGGGTACCTCAGGGATCTGTTCTTGGACCCATTCTCTTTAATATTTTTATTAGCGATATTGCAGAAGGTCTTGTTGGCAAAGTATGTCTTTTTGCTGATGATACAAAGATTTGCAGCAGGGTTGATATTCATGGAGGGATAAGCCAAATGGCAAATGATTTAGCTAAAATAGAAAAATGGTCAGAGCAGTGGCAACTGGCATTTAATGTGGACAAGTGCAAGATTATGCACCTTGGGCGTAAAAACCCAAAAGCAGAATATAGACTATTTGGTACAGTCCTAACCTCAACATCTGAGGAAAGGGATTTAGGAGTAATAATTTCAGAGGACTTGAAGGTAGGTAGGCAATGCAATAGAGCAGCAGGAAATGCTAGCAGAATGCTTGGTTGCATAGGGAGAGGTATTAGCAGTTGGAAGAGGGAAGTGCTCATGCCATTGTACAGAGCACTGGTGAGACCTCACTTGGAGTATTGTACGCAGTACTGGAGACCGTATCTCCAGAAGGATATTGATACTTTGGAGAAAGTTCAGAGAAGGGCTACTAAACTGGTTCATGGGTTGAAGGATAAAACTTACCAGGAAAGGTTAAAGCATCTTAACATGTATAGCTTGGAGGAAAGACGTAACAGGGGGGATATGATAGAAACAATTAAATACATAAAGGGAATCAACACAGTAAAGGAAGAGAGTATATTTAAAAGAAGAAAAACTACCACAACTAGAGGACATAGTCTTAAATTAGAGGGGCAACGATTTAAAAGTAATATCAGGAAGTATTACTTTACTGAGAGGGTAGTGGATGTATGGAATAGCCTGCCAGCAGAAGTGGTAGAGGTGAACACAGTCAAGGATTTTAAGCATGCGTGGGATAGACACAAGGCTATCCTAGCTATAAGACCGGGAACGGGGGACTAATAAAAGTACTCAAAAAAAAAATTGGGCAGACTAGATGGACCGAATGGTTCTTATCTGCCGACACTTTCTATGTTTCTATGTTGTGATAGTGATAATGAACGAGAAAAAGTGAATTAATAATGTTAAAAACCATGAATTAATAATGTTGCAAAAACTAATGGTAACATGAGAGTGTGCATACATATAAAATGAAGTAAAATCTCACATACACAGCATTTTCCATGGGATCAACCTATAAGATAAAAAGCATAATATGGTGCAGTATGTAAACTCAATATGCAATATATGAAATAAAAATGTATATGGCTGAAATGACACACTCACAAGGAGTGCTACTATAAGCTTAAGAGCACAGATTATATTCATTGGGAGGGCATCCTTGCCATGATCGATGTCACCTCCATAACTTAAAAATCCACAAGATGTATGAAAAAAGTGGCACTGAAAATCCTGTGATGGACCAAAACACATGTTTATTCCACACAGGACCACAAAAGAGCACTAATTTGGTCAAGGCCTACTGCAGCGCACTAAAACGAGAGACAGTTAATTTATTTTTACACTTAAGAGTAGTGTTGATAGAGTAGTGGTTCAGAGCACTGCTTATGACATGGGATGATGGGGTTTGAATCCTGGCAGGAACACCTCTAAATAGGACCTGAGCTTAAGGAAGACCCGAAGGAGGGTGAGACTTTTTTTTTGCTGATAATTACTGTTTGTAGCAGTTTAACTGCACCCATAGTGAAACCGGTTGATGCAGCCAAGACACTCGCTGTGACAAAGTCTCCTTGTGCCACAAAATGTTCTTTTATGCTGTTTAATTAAATGTATGCATTTTGTTAAAAAATGATGATTTTATTTATTATCATTCAGCATGTGTTTGACATCACAGGCTAGTTAGTAAATGCAATATTTTCCGTTAGCCTCATTTTTCTTGCTAACCACATTAATCACCTTAACTATATTATAATTACATTTTTAATGGGAGTTCTTTCTTTATAGGAATATTGCAGTCTTGCAATATAAATCAATGAGATGCATAATTAGAGCTAAAGAAGTTAATGAAGCATCTTTTCCATTCATCTAATAAGTACAATTTAGTGAACCTGGGCTTGTTGTAGGAGTTTTATCGGTTCTAAAACTCAAGCTAAAATACTCTGAATATTAAGGGTATCCAAAATTAAATGAGAGTTGATTGTCTGAAATACCCATATATATGTATCCCTGTGTATCCTGATTCTGCTTTTTGGCATATTGATTTAAGCAATATATGTCCTTTCAACGTTAGGCAAGACATTACTCTTTTGGATACAACCTTAATAAAATAGTGTCACAAATTACTGCACCACATGTTATTTGAGGCAAAACACCTGTTGTTAACATATCAGGGATTCCTTTGCACTGTTTCATGTAATTCATACTTTTTTGGAACACTGGAATTCTGTATTGGTCTGCTAGTAGAAAAAATGTAATGAGGAAAAGAAAGAACAGTTATTCTTGCTCAGAAAAAGATGATAGACTGGATTTAATGGTGCATGTACTATCAGAAATATAATATAGCAGGATAATATTTAAAAATATGTCATATTCATTTTGTGGGGGCATGGCAGGCAATGGCTGAGGACAAATGTGTATCTGCAGCGCTCCGGGCATTTACAACCCAAACTGATGAATCCAGATGGTAAAATGAACTAATTATCCAGCAAAACTCACACCTGATACCATGGGAAGAAAGACTAAAAAGGGTGAGCCGCCACAACCATCAGTGAACCGGAGCATAGGTGCTTTCCTGAAAGGGCTGCAAAAGCCTCCAGAACTCTTAGCTGCAGTGCCACGGACGCAAACGGAGTCAGATGACTTGTCGGAGGATTTGGCCCCTCCTAAAAAACTGCCAAGCCCCACAAAGGCTTCCGAAATTTATGCAGACAAAACACCAGTGTCCAGTGGAGACCTGAGGAAACTCTTTAAGGACAGTCAATGGTGTGGGAGGAACTGGCTGTGATCCGCACTGAGGTCACCTCACTACAAACTGAAACCGCCACACTCGAGTCAGTCACCGAGAGCCTATAGCAGAGACAAACCATCAAGGGAATCAACTGACTCAGCAACTTTACACTATTCACCAATGTACTCTGATGCTGGACGTGAAGTCAAGGCAGGCGAATCTTCTGATCAGAGGGGTGCCGGAGGTGACTGGGCTCATCACGCTCCAAAGCTATCTGCAAGGGATGTTCAAACAGCTGCTGCTTGACAAATATGCTGAACACTAACCGATCTTGGACAGCTTCAGGGTCAAGAAGAACAGGAAAGCACCTCACAACTCAAATTGTTATGTTAGTGTTCGTATCCATTCCTCTCAAGAGAAGATTTCGATTTTGACAATTTTTTTGACCTTTTACCACTCTTATATGGTGAGGACAAACTTCAGATTTTTGAGGACTTGCACCCGACATTCTTCTGTGGAGGAAGTCGATCGTTTCACTGACAGTTCATTTAAGATATCTTGGGATCAAGTATCGGTGTGGTTTCCCAACTCAACTCTCTGTGACCCACGATGATAAACAACTGTTTGTGGAAGATTCCGATGGCATACCTAAATTCCTTAAAGATGTGGGCATTGCTCCTCCCACCCAGAACCCTGAAGAAGCGGTTGAACCTAAAGATGCTCCTGTCATACCTACTGCTGACTAAGAGGACTATGTTTCAACCTGGACTGCTCCATTGATCACTGTTTACCCTATAAAAGAGTTCTTTGTTGTATTTTTATTTAGTGGTTGTCCGGGGCCAGAGTTGCCCCTCACCCCCCAGGGCACTATTGCCGTTCCAGGTGAACTAGCGATATGGTACCACTCTCCCGTGGTCAAATGCCCTATTTTATTGGGCAGTGCAATCTGTCGACTGCCGGTGATCCCACTCTAGGGTAGCCTTCCCCTCTTTGATTTCTTCTATTCCCTTTCTTTTACACTCACTGAGACTGATTTTTTGACTGTTATTCTTTTCCCTTACCCGTCTCTCATCTGTCTTCTTAACCCTCTATACTTTTCCTCTTAATTCTATCCTTCTCATACTACATTTATAATGGAAAACAGGTTTTATATTTTAGCTATTTCTCACAAAGTTGTCCCCACAGAATGTTTTGAAACATACAATACAATACAATACCTACATATCTATTAGTATGCATGTCAGGTCAATCCTACTGTTGTAGAATAAATGTTAAGAGTGCCTAGAAACATTTATACATACAATCTGGTATTTGACTGGGCATAGATGATACAGAATTGATTTGCTTTCTCATCCATGCATTCAAATATTAAAATGCATGCATTCTTCTCAAAAACAAACAATATTTTCTGCTCTTTCAAATGACTTGATTGGGTGTTCCGTCTGTTTCTGTCACGTGTGTTTTTTTGTTTCTGTTATTTTGTCTTTAAAACACTTAGATCTTTGGGACTTCATTTTATTTGTGTTGCACACTTTTGTCTGACCACTCTGTTTCGAGCCTTTTATGATAACAGGGTCTCTTCGACTTGCCATTAATGATTTGGCTCTACTGGTTTCCTGTCATTTTTACAAACAGGGCATACATTCAATAACAACAATGCAGGCCTGTGGTTAGACTTGTTTTCCAGGAATTTGGTGTACGTTACTATTATAGTTTCACCTCAGGTTTAGAAATAATGGTGAGGTCATGCATTTCTGTCCTGCCTACAGCAATCAAAATAGAACATTTACATTCGTAGATTTAGAAGGGACACTACATAACACAGACAGTAAGCATTCCGTCTGTGAGGTACACATGGGATCCTCTATGCCTTCGGAACGGCCTACACACCTGCACGGAACACACACTTTTCTAGAGCAATATTGCTTCCATAGGCTTCGATGCCTTAGCTTTTCTGATCATCTTACATAGTGTACCATTAAAGTTTTACAAAGAAGATTTAATTGGACGAAGATGCTACAAAAAAGTGCTATCACTTTCTACCCATTATAGAATCTACTGTCAACAATTAACTCATCATCTGTTCTATTTGATTTCTAATTTATTTTCAGTGTGATTCCCCCCCCCATAAGTTCTATTAAGTTATACACTAAGATAAAACATATTTGAATATTAAAAATAGCTGCTGAGTCTCGTTTTGGGTTCAGAGTCTTGGGTTTTGGTAGTGAACAATAGGTTAGAGGTAAGTTAGGCTTGCCTGGACCAGCAAGAGTAATTTAGGCTTGTTTTACTATATATTTATGGAACTTAAACTTTTTTTCTGAAATTAAAGTAAATTAGCACCTGTTTTTACAGTTCTGTGCCTTACTTCCATAAAAAATACATGACCCAGCGACTTCAATAGCAAGAAAACCTCCGCCTATTACCTTTCATTAACATTCATAATCTTTTGTGTTGCCACCCATTTTTTGTTTGAAAAATAAATGAAAAATAACAAGACACTTCTTTATTGCCTAATAAGGGGGTAGTCACTAAAACTGCAAATACCAGACATGAATAGCTAAGCTGGAAAAAAAATCTACAACTGGTCCATATTTCCAATTTGATTGTTAAGGCTTAACATTTGCAGGCCACAGTTTTGGTGAATAGCCCATCACACTCCAAGAACAATATGATAACCCATACCATAATATAAAGTTGTAAAGGGTTTGTGTTGTAAATGTTTCATATAGAGTACATATAAACATGATCTGTTTTCTGTGGATATAGTATTAGAAAGAAAAATGATATATAAGACAAACAAAATTTCAATGACTATAAAATGACATTGACATATTAATTGTCGTCATGGTTAGATAGGACACAGATGGTGGCTTTTTTTTTTTTTTCAAACATACTGCTAGTAGGCAACATTTGTTTCCTTTGTTTAGAGACATATTTTTAGATTACATTGCCAAGACCCCAGGATTTTCTACATGCACTGTGAGTTTACAGTTTCCTAGCTATTTCATCTTTGATTTCACTGTCAACTGACTATTTGCTAATACAGAACATGCCAAAACATTATATCTAGAACACAACCTTTTGCAGAGGTACATCCATGTGTTTAAAACAAGTAGTTAAAGCTATTATTGAAATGATGCTGTTATTTTTTAGTAGTAGAATAGGGTTGTTAGTTTATAGCTATTTGCAGGGGAAAATATATATACCGGTAAATATATTTCATTTTTGTGTTAGCTCTTCAAATTCTGGAAAGTCAGCCCTTCATTTCTCTGAGGTCAAAAAATGAATACTATTTTTAAGAAGGGTGACAATAATATTTCTGATTCAGTTAAATCTAAGAAAAGCACTATAGAAAACTTAGTTTTTGTTTTCAAAAAGAAAATCTAGAAAATTCAGAATTCAAAGATAAAATAGGCAGTGGCACTTGTCAGATGACAACTGTCTTACTCTGCTACTGCTCTTATAGAAAGACACTCTAGTTGTTAATATAATCAATAAAGGCTAACACATAATAATGGTTAAGGTCCCCTTTGTTGCTTATGTATAAAAATGAGGGTTTCTTACTTCACTACCAGTGAATCCCAGTTGGCCACCTTCACAATGTAGCATAAAGGGCTTCCAGGAGATGGTAAAATGGCATGTATCTTAGAAAGTGCATGCCACTTTATCTCCATATTCGAAACCAAACCCAGAATGTAAATAACATTTGGTTTGCTATCATGTAACAGCCTAACGCTAATTGGATAGTGGCAACATTTCAAATGTATTTTCTGTAAACGGGGCCAGCCCACGCCATTGTGCTGCCTACGCCCAATAAAGATTACACTCTAATGTAATACAATTTGGCAAAAGAAACTCTTACTCTAATGTAATTCTGGGCTTTACACAGAGTGCTTATGCCTTGAGTCCATGGGCCATTTGGGACCCATGTAAGGCATGGCTATGCATGATGTACCATGGGGACATTCTCAGCGATTTTACTCAGATGTAGGTTTAATGGCCAGATTCCAAAGAACCCCATTTAGTGGGGTGCTTATTAGTATGCTATAGCTTAAATCTCTGATTGAATTAAGGTGACTCTATTATCATACCTCCCAACATTTCAAATGTCCAAAGAGGGACACTTGTATTGTTGTGGGAGTGGCTAAAGGTGTGGCTGTTTAATGGAACATTTTCAGCAACTTTATGGCCAATTGGTATCTATCTATTTTATTTGATAGGTCATTTAGAACAAAAATTGAACATTTTATTTACACAAATTGGTATAAAAACACACTTTATGCCATGTCAACTCACTTTATTGTGAGTTGGATTGCTGTGGAACTCTGTGATACAGTTATATAGACCAAAAATACTGAGCCCCCAGAAAAGAAGGAAAATAGAGAAGGAAAGTGGGACAGTGGGATTTAGGTACAAAATAGGCACTGTCCCTCCTAAATAGGGACACTTGGGAGGTATATATTATGGATAAGTGTATATCCAGGAAAGGTGGGGTTTCTATGAGATCTACTAATTTTATTTAGTACACGATTTTATGACTAGATAGGTTTCTAAAGAGCCAAGTTTTATTTTATTAAATTGCCAGATAACTTTTCAACTTCAGACTTATTTTTTTACTTTTATTTCAAATAAATCCTCATATAAAAGTAACTCTGAATTTGTATATAGAGATCCACACTACCGTTCAAAAGGTTGGGGTTACTTAGATATTTCTTTGTTTCATATGAAAACATACTTCAAATGAGTTGGAAAATGAGTAGGAAATACATTGTTTGTAATTAGCACAACAATTTCCGTTGTGTTACCTATGTGTTTTTATATATATATTAAAAAACATCTATTTCCGGTTCATTGGTCATTTATAACATTAACACTATCGACACCTTATTTCTGATCCACTTGATGTTATTATAATGGACAAAAGTTGATTTTCTTTCAAAAATAAGTACATTTCTAAGTGAACCCAAACTTTTGAACTGTAGAGTATATTGTGTACATTAGAGATAAATAATGTATAGAATATATACCTATAGCTATAAAGCAAAGTGTAGCACTGGGGACATAGCAAGAAAAAGGTTTTGTGAAGTCCTACGACCTAGGTTATTAATTGAAGAAGAGGCGGGGTCACAGGGCACAGGAAAGACTGTGGAAGTTGCATGGTTAGTTGCCTCTATGTCAAGGAAGGGAGGTGATAGCTGCAGTTGCAATAGGATCAGTCACCTCACCAAAATTCCGCAGATCAGATTTAGAAAGACCTGGGGCCTTAATGTTCTATATGGTTTTGAAAAAGTGTTTTTTTTAAATAGAAATACTTAAAGAAAGAAAGAAAGAAAGAAAAACAAGTTTGGGATGTCTTGCAGAAATATGCAGCGCCCCTTCAGTGGGATCTATGGCAGTACCAATGACTCTTGTCTAGCCATAGTGTTTAAAGGACAGCCCGGCCAATCAAAATGCAAGCCAGCTCAACACCTTTCTCAAGGCATAATGTTTAAAAAAAATTGTTGTGGTCACAATTAACAGGGGTGTAGTAGTAGGCAGATATGAATGGGTGTGACTGTTACTGTGCATATTTGTATTGTGAGTGAATGGAGATGTGAATGTGCTTTACACAATTTGTGAATTATTCTTTCGTCATATTTCAGCCCATTTGTATCACCAATACTAGAATAAATTCCATTTTATGAAGAAAAGTTCATTTGAAACTGATTCGTACTTATTCACAGTCTGTTTGCAGTAACTCCCGCGGTCCTTCAGAGAGATTCTACTTCACTTATAAATTCCATCTCATACTAAAGATCTTTAGAAGTCACTGCCCAGTCCTGCCTGCAGGTCACCAGTAATTCACATGCTTTCTTCAGCATTTCCGCAGGGAGAATTGCCTGACTTGATGTTGCTGTATATGATGTCCCTAAAATTGAATTTCATGCTACACATTAAGCAAGGCAGCAATGATTCTGTCTATAAATAATAATGTGATAAATGACAAATATTTTAACTAATGATCTAACAGTATTGAGAGTTCGAAAATGTAAAATATAGCATCAGTTAACTACTGAGCTTGGCACATTGTTTCCTGCAAGAGTCTTGCTTGTCTACTTAATATTATACTGATATTGAAGTAGCTCATACGTAAATGTACCCAACACTAGATTAGAAAGGGGTGATGAATACTTTCAATAACTTCACAACAAAAAAAGAATTTCAGAGGCAAAGAGGATTGGTAATCATCAAATATGAAAAGACTTATGGGTCAAATCAGACTTCTAGTGTTTGTTTGTGCCTCCAGTCAAATTACTTATTTAGTGTTTCCTATTAAATTAGGACTATGAAGGCAAAAATATCATTTAAACAGAAAACACCACATTACTTAGTTTTACAGGACATTTGTCTTTCGTTATTATACCTGTAGTTTTCTGTTTTTGGTCCAGAATTGCTCCAGTTTATAGTGTCAATATGTATATCTATTACATATATGTTCATAGTATGCACTTCTATGATTACTTATCCTTTGTGGGGCTATTGAAAATAGATACAGAAATCGGGTGTTATGGATTAATATGGGTTTTAACCCAAGGAGACACAAGATCTAAAGACTTTTTTTTACATTTAAAGAATCATTCAGGATTTTCTGGTAGCATGTTCACCCTAGATGGATCCTCCTTTGGTTAATGCAGTCACTGTTGGTGAACTTGCTAAATAAGAAGAACAAGACTGGTCTACCACGTTTTTGGGGTGAATCATATATGCTTCAATGTACTTACTTGTAGCAGGAATATTTAACCGTTAGCAACAAAGGATATACCATACCATGCACGTCCTGTTCATAACAATGGACATGCCTGGCACATCATGCAGGTCCAATCATGGTAAGTCCACAGGCATACAGCAATTGGGTTGCGAATTATATGGTTGAGTGCCTCAGGACTGAAATTCCATGTTTCAAACCTGAAATGACTGTGTCTCAAATTTGGCGTTGTACCTGGTACATAAACATAGTAAACCTATTCATGTGGGGTATCACTACGAACATGTATCGGGGTGTTGGCAGTAACACATAATATCCCCCATAGATTCATAACAGAAGTACAATTTGTGTATAAAAAAACACACACAAAATTACTACCCCAAACTTTTGCAAAGATTGGTGGGAAAATGAATGCATGAAAAGTTGCAAAATACTGAAAGTTACGTTACGTTGAGTATTTGGGTGGGGGTGAGTCTGTGATTAATGAATGATATCAATGTTCCAATCTCTCAATCTCAATAAAGCAGCATATTTTATTTTTATATAAGAAATTATATGAAACAATTCAAATAATGGTATCCTTGGAAAGCCCTTCTTATCTTGAAACATACAATATGTAATTTGTGTGGGTTTAGTAAATGGGAGAGGAAAATTACAGATAAATAAAAACACCACAGAAAATGAAACAGGCATTGTCCAGAAAGACAAAAAATTAGTCATGGAGGGGTTAAAGTGGACCTGTTATGGTTTTTATTGCATTGTTATTTTGCAACATACTGGAGGATTCAAACCTGATGTGAAATCTTTTTATTTTACATATACATTTACTGTATATCATTGGTGAGTGTTCACAAGGGTTATGTGAGTATGTATTAGTGAGTATTAATGTGAGTTTGTAAGTGCCCCACTGTCCACCATTTTGTATTAAAAGGAATGAGCATTACTAATTGCTGTTCACATACACACAGCAGAAATGTGCTGAGGTGCCAAAAAACAGATTGATCTCCCCTCCGCAGTACTGACCACCCTCCCCCTCCTCACCAAAAGAGAGGGGTTGGTGCTGCTGAGAGGAGATCAGCCTTTTTTATTTGGTGAGGAATTATTGATATGTTTTTGGTGAGGATCTGTTTTTTTGGTGAGGAGGGGAGGACATTGCTGCTGAGGGGAGAATGTTGACTCTGGGCAGCCTGTATTTTTTTGGGGGCTGGATTTGTAGGGATGCATAACACAGGACACACAAAGTGTGTGCTCCTCATCAACTTTCCTGATCATTTACTTTTAGTACAGTGAGGAGGTAGCATGGAACCTGAATAAGGAGGTTTTTGCAGGGGCAATGCTGAGTCAGAGTCAGTCACTCTTCTTTCGGACTTTCACAGACACAGAGCCAGGCAGGGCAGACAGCACAGTGGTGTGTTCTGCTTCAGGCTGCTTCAGCTCCACTGCACTTCCCTCCCTCATCGACACTTTCATCAATGACAGTGGCACATGTAACATGTGCACTGCACAGCACACGCAGGTATAGGCGCTATGCCGCTGGTTCCATGTCATAGTCGATAGTGCAACGCTTCAGCAGGAATAAAGTTTAAATATATTAGGTGTTGTAATAGTGTACACTCAGCAAGTCCTGACCACTTTGCCATTCTGAAAAAAAAGGATTTTACATTGCTGATATTTAGCTAATGCTGGCACAGGCTCTGAAGGTTCTAAAATACTGGATGGGTGGAAAACATAGTAGAGAATAAAAAATTATTGAAAATGATCTATAAATTGTGTTAGCAGGACTGCAAGCAAATGCCCATATTAGGAGGAGGGAAGAGACGAAGGAGGTGGAGAGAGAGAGAGAAGTTTGGGGGGGAGGGAGAGAGAGACAACGCTGGGGGGGAGAGACAGCTGGGGGAGCGGGAGAGAGGCAGCATTGGCACAAAAAAGGAAATAAAAACAAGAAATGCATTTGTATAATATAATTTTTTTATTAAATATTAAAAAGCAATTTACATATCTACAAGTTAAACTTTTTTCCTATAGGGTAGTCTTATATTCAGGCTTTTAGTTTTTTTCCTAAAGGAATATACAACGTTTGGGGGGGGTCGTCTTATAATCAGGGTCATCTTATAATCGAGCAAATACAGTAAGCTGGAGTCACGTATACGCACATCACATGAGCTCTTCTTAGTGTAGGGAGAGGATGCTGCAGCTGTGAGGGACAGATTAAAAAAAATTCTGGTGTTGAATCTGCAAACTACAGTGATTATTCAAACTACAGCGATTATTCAAATTACAGTGATTATTTTAGTGGGTGCTATACTTCATATTTGTACCCTGCCCTGAGCCCAGTGCCACAGAGAGTGCAGTGCACTTACAACTGCATGTGTGCCATGCACATGACTTTAATCCTGTTCTGTTAGCTCAGTGGGCAACATCTAGGCATTTTTAAATACTGCAATTTGTTGGTGTTAAATATTACATTTGCGTCCTGCACTTCATATCTGAGAGTCAAATAGAACAGTCCAATACTGTGCTTACAGCGCACTTTGAAAAATTCTACTTGTTGTGCTAAATAGTACATTTACGGCCTGCACTTCATATCTGAGAGTCAAATAGAACTGTTTAATACTGTGCTTACAGCACACTTTGAAAAATGCTAATAGTTTTGGGTGGTAAATAGTACATTTGCGTCTTGCGGTGCACTTCATATCTGAGAGTCAAATAGAACAGTCCAATACTGTGCTTACAGCGCACTTTGAAAAATTCTAATTGTTGTGCTGAATATTACACTTATGGCCTGCACTTCATATCTGAGAGCCAAATAGAACAGTCCAATACTTTGCTAACAGCGCACTTTTAAAAATCATAACTGTTGTGCTAAATAGTACATTTACGTCTTGCGGTGCATTTTTTGCAGTCCAATAAACACCGCCACAGTCACCGCCTCCTCAACCTATGGGTCACTTAGTATAAACTGAAAGAGAATACCCTGCACTCCAACCCTCTCTCAAATGGATAATTCTGTTGATCCTCCTGGCAGCCATGCTTTAGATTTAGATTTATGTTCTTCCAAAGCTAAAATCAAAGATTCCATCTAGTGCTATTTTATGGCTCAGCTGTATTTGTAATTTGTATGTATTTTATGTTATTTAAGTTATTTCCCTATTCACATTTGCTTGCAGTGCACTTGTCCTACTCTTACCCACATTTTAATTCCTTTTGCAGCCCTCTAGCCCTTTCCATGACTTTTTTAGAGGCATTTTCGTGGCCAAAAATTCTTGTCCCCATTGACTTCAATGGGGTTCGGGTTCGGGGTCAAGTTCGGGGTCAAGTTCGAGCACGGACACGGACATTTTTTCGAAGTTCAGTCAAACCTGCCAAACCCGAACATCCAGGTGTCCGCTCAACTCTAATTTATGATAAAGAAACACACAGCTGGCACTTCATGTTGGAACACTGCTTTGGACAAAGCTGCTATGGACACTTGCTTGTTTTTTTAAATTGCCTTCATAGTGGTAGTAAAATGAGTTACAAAGTTAAAGCCAAGTCATCCAAGTAAAAAAAAAAAATCTCCTTTTTGACTATATATTAAATGTAGTTCACTGATTACTGAACAAAGTTTGAGGTCTATGTACTAAAATGTGAACTGACAATGCACTGCAATAATCTGACAATAATAGCTGATTTGTAAACATTCTTCAACTTGCCTATCTTTCCAGCACAACTATCAGTGATTGATTTTTGCAGTTTATCCTTGAGTTCACTACAGTTCACTTGTTTTTATTTGTTATTGAATTTCCAAATTAATTTATACAAATAATGTTCATAAATATTTTGCATGTAAAAGGTTACTTCCATCACAGTTCACTTTTTCCTAAATACACCCATTTGCATCCTACTAATTACTCCGATTCCAAAGTCACTCATTACATGTTATTTGTGATGGGATAATGACAGTGAAGAGTTTGCATTGAGAAGGCATTTTTTTAAATAAATATTCGGATATTCAATGGTGTATTTTTACAGCTTGTATTTTCTGTTCCTAACATTTAGCAACAAGCTCTTTCTAATCAGCCCACTGTTTGTTCTCATTGTTATTTCCCTTATTGTTCTATTGACTCTAAAGAAATACGTCTAAGAAAAGAATGAACTGAAGTAGAGCAAACTACTGTTTCAGAACTATTTGAAATGAAGCCAGATAATTATTGCTGATTTATTTTTTAAGATTAAGTAATATAAAACTGGGGGAAAGATAATCTGAAGTAATGATGTCAATACGAATGACATTAATTGCATTTCAGAATAGCTTCACATTGACGAGAAAAAGCTCTTATTAGCTTGTCACTGTTGCAGTATGCAGCATTTTCTCTAAATATCTGATACTTCTACCCACGTAATAGCTACAATTAGCCTTAACAGGAGCATTTTCTTTTGTTATTATACAATGATGAGATGTTACTCTGGCAAATTACTCAAAGCTTATTTTTTTATATGAATGTTAAGGCTTGTAGAAAGTATCAGTTAAATGTAAGTAAAAACATGTCATAGGCAGTATTTATAAATTGACAGAGCTACAATGCACCATTGAATTCTGCTCCATGGAAGTGTCTCCATTTTGATCTGTGACTTCCTCTTCCTGCTTGTTGTATGATCTGCACACAAAAAAACTCCCATGATTCACGAACAGAAGCCATTATTTTCTCACAACTTTGTAGGCATGTACTGGATAATATAGTAAAAACAGAAAAAGTATTTCATTCTATTTTCCCATTGTATTACAATTTTTTGGTCAGTTTATTAATACCCCGCCAAGGTCTGGGGACTGGGTAAATTACTGCTCAAAGGGTGCCTTGCGGATAAAATACTACCTGTTTCTAATGTCCAGCAATGATTTGTGATGCCCCTGGGTTCTCATTTTTGGACCAGAGAAAGGGGACACCCAATAGTAATAATGATTCCACCTATTAGTAAAAAAAAAATATTTTATATTTATTATTCCTTATATTAAGGCAAATATACTATTATAATATATAACATCCTTTGCTTCCTTAGGGGTTTTTGCCTTCTTTTGGATCAAAACGCTGGAATGATAGGTAGATGGGTTGAACTTGATGGACTTGTGTCTTTTTTCAACCTAAATTACTATGTTACTATGTTACTATGTTACTATGTTACTATGTAACATTAATATATTATAATTGTAGATACATATTTTGTATTTAAAATATGTTTACGTTAATTCTTCTACACTTTTATTTTCAATTCTCCAGCTGAAATCCGGACTATGTTACCGGATTTCGGAGCATATTCAGGGGTGATTGCACATATTGGGTAGCTAAAAATCTATGGATTTCCTTGTGAAATTCAGGTAATGTGTCCGATCCAAATCCATTTTGGGACAAAACGGAGTATATTTAGTCAAAACTGTATGTTTTAGAGAAAGCAACACAAATTCTCTATATTCCCTATCGACTACATAATAGATAGTAAACTGAATAAAATGTGAAATGTTTTCAATATCTCTGAAACGCAGTAGATTTTCATGTGATTAAACTCTTCAGATTGTCTGGTCAAAGAAAACATAAAGGAGTGCACTTGAATGTGCAAAAAAAGAGTATTCTTCATTAAATTACTTATCTCTACCATATGGACATTCAATTATACAGTTTAGTAGAGCATTTGGAGTATTACTGAATGTAATGCCTTTTTCAGCTGACTCACTGTAAATATTCCTTGCGGCTCACAATCTCTAAAACTGATTATAGGCACTAAGATGTTCAGATAGATTTTATTGTTATTATTCTTATTATTATCTAGTGCAAATCAATACACTTGTCTGGGTTCACACATAGGAGAAAGCACACGTTCCAGCTAATGAAAAAACATATCAATAATGTTATTTCAATATTTGTAACTGCAAAAAAGACCTTTCACTCATGAAGCTTTTGAATGTACTATTATGTTACAATTCCTAATAATCATTCATGGTGTCAAACTAAATACAACATATACATGAAAATGATGATTACACTGAAGAGTATTTGAGACAGAAAATAGGCCGACGTTAATAATAATAATAGTTTCGCCACTGACTCTTGAACACCACTTTTCCAAATGGGGGCTTTTAGTCTACTAGTGTTATGAAACTATCCATACTTACAAGTCATTAACAGCTCATGATCTGGTATTAGGTACTTGATATAAATTAAATTAATATTAGCCCACCTGTGCCCTTTTGCGGATTTGCTTTACAAATCTTGTGAATGATTGCTTGAAAATTAGATTATTTTAAACCACTGGACAAAAGCACGTGCATGGGTTATCAGAATACAGGTAACGGATATTACAGACTTTGGGGCACCAACAGGCTGTCTAAAGTGTCTGGCACTCAGTCATATTGACCAGTGTGTTTAACACTACTGTGGGAGTAACTATGGACTAAATTAGGAGATTAATTAATATATATGCAGTGATCACACAGCTATCAGTGATCTCTGGAGATCCACTGCTCTGCATGACTAGAAAGTCTTCAGGCACAGGATTTGAGTGTGCACCATCAGAGTGTGTCAATGTACAATCAGTGAAATGCCCATCCTATTCTATACCAAAGAACACTAGGAAAGACATGTTTGCTAATCTTTGTACCCAGACAAATGTACATAATAGATACATTCAAAATCCCCTTATTTATATTAAAGTGGCCATTCTTTGTAAAATAAATAAATAAGTAACACAATTTACCTTCACTAAATGATGGAAGGTTATCATTAAAGTATATGGGAAGTCTAGGTTTCATTCCAAGCATAGTGCTTCTGATGTGTGGACTTGTTTTTTCAAGTGATCTATTTTTCTTGTAACAGGATACACAAGAAGCAATACGTTAACATCATTTTTTTAATTTACAGGTTTACCCCACTGAACACCAGAAGGCTGCCCAGTTTCTATGTGAAATGTGTGAATGGATGCTTTAGTGAACAGTCTATTAACTGATTGTTCCTGTTATTTGACCATTTAGGTTCAACTACTCACTGATAGGCATAAGTAAATGAAGTACATATGTCTCATACTGTCCTTTATATGAATAATGTATATATATATATATTGTGAGCGAAAAAGTGGAATAGTGGTTGATGGAAGATACATCAGGCCTGATTTGCTAAACAGCAACCTGAGAATTTTCAGTTAAATGCCCCAGGGAGGGATGTTAAAGTTTGCAAGTTTGGAGAGCAGGGTGGGCCAATGCTCCAACAGCACTAGTTGCTGTGTAACAGACCAGGATTTGGATTTAACTAAAGAGTTTCCTAATTGGCACTCCCCTGTAGCTGGTCAATTAGCAGGCAGGCCTTTAAAAGAAGAGATCAGCCTGCTGCAAAGGGAAGAAAAAAAAGGTCAGCTAGGAGAGCTGAGACAGAGAGAACAATACTTGTGTTTATTGCAAAGCTGTTTTCCTTTTTTTTTTGAAGAAATTGGTAAGTGGGAAAGCCACCCAATTATAGATAGGGATTTCTGTCTAGTAAGAGCTCAAGTAAGAGCAAGGAATTTTGTTTTTGTTTATTATTATTTAAAGCAGCTGTTTTCCTACCGAATAAAGAAAAGGAAAACCGAACTGAATGTTTCCTGGACTTTGTATACCCTAGAAGGCTGTGGTTTATTGGAAGATCGGTGGCAAAATCCTATATGTAAAAGAGGTGGTTTGTCACAATATATATATATATATATATATATATATATATATAGATACAGATTGTGTGTCTAACAGTCTGTCTTGATTTGAACATGACTTGATCACCTCAACCTAGTTCCATTTTGTAGATAACTATATCCTCACTTCCTGTAAGCTTTTTGAGCATGGCCTTCCTCGAAATGTTTGGTTACTATGGTCTTGCAAACCAAATAATCATCATAATAAGGAGGAATATGAACTAAGCTTAAAAGATAATAACAAAACAGTAACCCATCCTCTAAATCAGACTAATGGCATACTATAACTTGTGGTTTCATGTATGGTCATTTATAATGAAACAAATAAATACCAAATACACTTTTTCCGCACTCAACCCAGCTAGTTTGTTAATATTAAATTAATTGATTTCATTTTTTTATTCAGCTGCTTGTATTAACATTACAAAATGGTTCATTTGGCGCTTAATTGTCATAAAAGCGATTAGCTAGCTACCATAAGCGAACCATGCTGCGTGAAGTGTAACCTCATCTTCTGGGGATAATTTTATTACATCTTCCTTTATGTGTATTAGAGCCTTTCCTGGGGAATGAAAAACATAGCCTGTTCTTCTTTTGTGTTCGTTAATTGAGTGAATTTTCTCAAATTAAATTTCACTGAAGAATATTAGAAACCAGGGTTCAGAGTAAGTCTAATAAAAGATTAATGTGAGAGATTAGTATAGGTAGTTTAGTCTTGACCGGTATAATTAAACATTCAGCAGGTTAAGGAATTTCTAAACAACTATAAATGGAAAATGTATGTCATCATTATTTAAGTTCCAGTCCATAAGTCACAGTGATGACACAAAATAAAACAACCAAATGTTTTAGCATATTAACATAACATATTATGACACATCACATCATGCCAGGATGACATCTGGCAAGAACAACATGAGGATTATCCATCATTTTCACTAAATGACAGAAAAAGATTCACATTGTAAGATGACCTTTATAAAAAAAAAAAAAACATATATATTCTTCTCTATACTGAATCTGCTTAAAATGGCTGTGAGATATAGAACTGGAAAAGAATACATCAATGAAAACTAATATTATTCTATGTAATTTATGCATAAGCTGAACAATGTAATGCTAGAGAATAGTTATCCAAGTCATGACCTGTGAAGGTCACTGTTAAATTAATGGTGTAATGGGTTTTTAAATCAAGCAAGGACTCCATGTCTGATTCATGGACCTACAGTTTAGCAAGATTGCTTTACAGAAGTGTAAGTTTACATGCCATTCTGAAGATTGCAGGACGTGTTTGTTTGAACCTTTTGTTGTATACCAATGCTCTAGAGATCTTGGCTGTATGCTAATCTACCTGCTAATTACAAATTCATGCACATTATTATTATTTATTATTTCTATTATTATTATAAAGGGACAGTCCATAGTTGACAACATTTGAAAAAAGTTTCTAGAGACACTGCAGCACTTACTTGAAAACGTACCACACCCACTCAACAAATCTCCACCCACTCTGCCCAAGCCACACACTTAGCATAAATCAGCTCAACCTAGTTATTATGGTGCAGATCATATCACTAATTTCAAATGTTCATTGCACATAATGTCCTTATTCCAGATCCATAGCACATCACCATTATTTTTTTTTTTCAGATTAGGGAATTTGTATTTTAAAGCACAATTACATGTATTCTATAAACCGAAAGTCTATAAACCGCACGTCGTTCGGTTTATAGACTTTCGGCTTATAGAATACATGTAATACTAATGGCTTTCTATAAACCGAACTAGAGTCCCCATTCAAAAGAATTTCTTATGAATGGGGACTCTAGTTCGGTTTATAGAAAGCCAATAGTATTACATGTATTCCATAAGCCGAACGTCGGATCCCCATTGACTTCAATGGGGTTCGGGGTCAAGTTCGGGGTCAAGTTCGGGGTCAAGTTCGACTCCGAATCCAAACTTTTTTCCGAAGTTCGACCGAACCCGAAAATCCAGGTGTCCGCTCCACACTACTCATAATGCCTCCACAGTCCTTTTCAAATACACACACACAGGTTTTTCCAAAGCACCCAGAATACACCAATGTGTATTTCCAAAGCCCACAGCTTTACCCCCAACACCCATTTTGCAACCACAGGTCTTGTTAGCGCACCTAGATTGCACACAGATTGAACCCGTAGGCAGGGCAGGCACTACCGTAAGGCAGCACAGGCGGCTGCCTTAGGGCGCCCCAATGGGGGGCGGGAAAATCGCCCGCTCCCCCAGGCCCGTTTACTTACCTCCATGCTGCTGTTCATGTCCGTGGCTGAGAGGGAAGCGCTGTGCGCTCCCCTCAGGCCATGCACATTCAATAAAGTGTGTTGAAACTTTTTTTCAACACACTTTATTGAATGCGCACGGCCTGAGGGGAGCGCACAGCGCTTCCCTCTCAGCCACGGACATAAACAGCAGCATGGAGGTAAGTACTGGGGTCTGGGGAAGGGGGGAGGAGGGAGGTATAACGAGCATCTGACTGGCACAATATTCCTAGGCATCTGCCTGGCATTATATTCCTGGGCTCTGACTGGCATAATATTCCTGGGCTCTGACTGGCATAATATTCCTGGGCATCTGAATGGCATAATATTCCTGGGCTCTGACTGGCATAATATTCCTGGGCTCTGACTGGCATAATATTCCTGGGCATCTGACTGGCATAATATTCAAGGGCTCTGACTGGCATAATATTCCTGGGCATCTGAAATGGCATAATATTCCTGGGCATCTAAATGGCATAATATTCCTGGGCATCTGAAAGGCATAATATTCCTGGGCATCTGACTGGCACAATATTCCTGGGCATCTGACTGGCATAATATTCCTGGGCATCTGCATGGCATAATATTCCAGGGCTCTGACTGGCATAATATTCCTGGGCATCTGAATGGCATAATATTCCTGGGCATTTGACTGGCATAATATTTCTGGGCATCTGACTGGCATAATATTCCTGGGCATCTAAATGGCATAATATTCCTGGGCATCTGACTGGCATAATATTCCTGGGCTCTGACTGGCATAATATTCCTGGGAATCTGAATGGCATAATATTCCTGGGCATTTGACTGGCATAATATTCCTGGGCATTTGACTGGCACACTATTCCTGGCATAATATTCCTGGGCATCTGAATGGCATAATATTCCTGGGCTCTGACTGGCATAATATTCCTGGGCATATGAATGGCATAATATTCTTGGGCTCTGACTGGCTTAATATTGCTGGGCATCTGACTGGCATAATTTTCCTGGGCATCTGACTGGCATAATATTCCTGGGCATCTGAATGGCATAATATTCCTGGGCTCTGACTGGCATAATATTACTGGGCTCTGACTGGCATAATGTTCCTGGGCATTTGACTGGCACACTATTCCTGGGCTCTGACTGGCATAATATTCCTGGGCATCTGACTGGCATAATATTCCTGGGCATCTGAATGGCATAATATTCCTGGGAATCTGACTGGCACACTATTCCTGGGCTCTGACTGGCATAATATTACTGGGCTCTGAATGGCATAATATTCCTGGGCATCTGAATGGCATAATATTACTGGGCTCTGAATGGCTTAATATTCCTGGGCATCTGAATGGCATAATATTACTGGGCATCTGACTGGCATAATATTCCTGGGCATCTGAATGGCATAATTTTCCTGGGCATCTGACTGACATAATATTCTTGGGCTCTGACTGGCATAATATTCCTGGGCATCTGACTGGCATAATATTACTGGGCTCTGACTGGCATAATATTCCTGGCATCTGACTGGCATAATATTCCTGGGCATCTGACTGGCATAATATTCCTGGGCATCTGACTGGCACACTATTCCTGGGCTCTGACTGGCATAATATTACTGGGCTCTGACTGGCATAATTTTCCTGGGCATCTGACTGGCATAATATTCCTATTGAAATACTGGTAAGTTTGTTGATTTAACTTTACTTCATTTTAAATATTGTATTTGTTACCGTTTTGTTTCTTCACTGCAAAATAAGATATATGCAATGTGCATAGGAATTTGTTCATAGTTTTTGTTTTTACTATAGTCCGGCCCTCCAACGGTCTGAGGGACAGTGAACTGGCCCCCTGTTTAAAAAGTTTGAAGACCCCTGGGCTAAATACTGGCATATTGAGTGGCAAAATAGTGTGTCTCAGGTTATGTGTGAATTGGTGTAACTGTGTGTGTGTGAGTGGTAAGGGTGTCTCTGTGTGTGACTGCAAGGGTGTCTTTGTGTTTAAGGGTTTCAATGTGTGACACATTTAGAGCATGCGAGTTGAATATTTAGATGTATTTATTTTCTACACTATACATTATTCATATATATATATATAATGTAAGGAGGCTTAATGGTGTGGGAGGCGTGGCGGATCAGAGCAGGGGGGCACCAAAATGCACCTGCATACTCCACTATCGCCTGCTGCTGCTCGCACAATCTCTCCAGCATGTGCAAGTTGGAGTTCCACCTTGTGGGCACGTCCATATGAGGCGGTGAGCGGGAAGGCCTAAGTTACGCTGCAGCGCAGACAGGCGAGCAGCAGCAGGGTGAGAACTACTAAAGTGCGCACAGACGGCCAGCACTTTCTGCAGCAGCTCTGATATATCTGGGTAGTTTTTCAGGAATTTCTGCACCACCAAATTAAACACATGCGCCAGGCAAGGGATGTGCGTCAAACCGGCTAGGCCCAGAGCTGCTACTAGATTTTGCCCATTATCGCACACCACCAGGCCAGACTTGAGGCTCAGTGGCAACAACCACTCATTGATCTGTTGTTCCATGCCCGTCCACAGCTCCTGCGCACTGTGGGGTTTTTCCCCCAAACATATGAGTTTTAAAAGAGCCTGCTGTTGTTTCCCCCTGGCTGTGCTAAAGTTGGTGGTGAAGGTGTTACGCTGACCGAATGAGGAGGTGGTAGAGGATGTGGTAGAGGAGAAGGAAGAAGCTGAGTAGGAGGAGGAGGCAACAGGAGGCAAAGAGAAATGCCCTGCAATCCTCGGTGACGGAAGGGCATGCGCCAAACTGCTATCTGCCTCAGTTGCGGATCCAGGGGGGGGCAACGGGGCAATTGCCCCCCCCCCACGAGAAGAGGAAGAAAAAAAAACGCGCTTGCAGGCAGAGACGGAGGTGAGAAGGGATCGGAAGATCCCCCCTCGCCTTCTCTGCCTGCCTGCCAGGCTGCACAGGGAGCCGAACAGGCAGCACAGAGAAAGCTCCGTGCTGCCTGTTCGGCTCCCTGTGCATTCTGACAATGAAGTGACAACAGGTCACGTGACCGGCGCGCTTACGTCATTCGCGCGCCTGGTCACGTGACCTGTCGGCACAACCGCCTGGGAGCCGAAAAGGCAGCATGGAGAAGACCATGCTGCCTGCCACTAGCCACCAGGGAACACAGGTAAGTGCTGGGGAGATGGGGGGGCACATTAGCTGGGGCTTATTAAATGGCTAATAACACTGCATATTGGGCAAATTGGAATGGGCATATAAAATGGCAACTATCACTGGCATATTACTGGGCAAATTGGCTGGGGCTTATAAAATGGCAACTATCACTGGCATATTACTGGGCAAATTGGAAGGGGCTTATAAAATGGAGACTAACACTGGCATATTACTGGGCAAATTGGAAGGGACTTATAAAATGGCAACTAACACTGGCATATTGCTGGGCAAATTGGAAGGGGCATATAAAAGGGCAACTAACACTGGCATATTACTGGGCAAATTGGAAGGGGCTTATAAAATGGCAACTAACACTGGCATATTACTGGGCAAATTGGCTGGGGCATATAAAATGGCAACTAGCACTGGCATATTATTGGGCAAATTGGAAGGGGCATATTAAATGGCAAATAACACTGGCATATTACTGGGCAAATTGGAAGGGGCATATTAAATGGCAATTAACACTTGCATATTACTGGTCAAATTGGCTGAGGCATATTAAATGGCAAATAACACTGGCATATTACTGGGCAAATTGGAAGGGGCATATTAAATGGCAAATAACACTTGCATATTACTGGGCGAATTGGCTGGGGCATATTAAATGGCAACAAATTGGCATATTATTGGGCAAATTGGCTGGGGCATATTAAATGGCAACCAACACTGGCAAATTATTGGGCAAATTGGCTGGGGCATATTAAATGGCAACTAACACTGGCATATTATTGGGCAAATTGGATGGGGCATATTAAATGGCAACTAACACTGGCATATTATTGGGAAAATTGGCTGGGGCATATTAAATGGCAAATAAGGAGGAGAGACGGACAGACATGGGTTGGCAGAGGAGAAACAGACAAACATGGGATGTCAGAGGAGAGACAGATAGATATAGGATGGCAGAGGAGAGACGGACAGATATGGGGAGAGGAGACAGACAGACATGGGAAGGGAGAGGAAAGAGACATAAATGGGAAGGGAGAAGAGAGACATAAATGGGAAGGGAGAAGAGAGAGACATAAATGGGATAGTAGAGGAGAGACAGACAGACATGGGATGGGAGAGGAAAGGCAGAGAGATGGGAAATGAGAGGAGAGACAGACGGACATGGGAAAGAAGAGGATACATAGACGGACATGGAAGGGAAGAGGAGAGAAACGGATATGGAAGGAAGAGAGACAGAGGGACACAGGGAGTGAGAGGAGTGTGACAGACATGGGAGAGAGGATAAGACAGACGGACATGGCAGAGAGGAAAAGACAGACGGACATGGGAGAGAGGAAAAGACAGACGGACATGGGAGAGAGGAAAAGACAGACGGACATGGGAGAGAGGAAAAGACAGACGGACATGTGCCCCTCCCGAGATCAGACTCTGGATCCGCCCCTGATCTGCCTCAGGCCCAGCCAACACTACATTTTCCCAGTGTGCAGTTAGGGAGATATAGCGTCCCTGCCTGTGCTTACTGGTCCACGTATCTGTGGTTATGTGGACCTTGCCACAGATGGCGTTGCACAGTGCACACCTGATTTTGGCTCGCCGGGAAAAGTAGTGGCGGCGGGGAACCACATACTGTGGGACAGCCACCGCCATCAGGTTTTTAAACAGATGGAATGACAGCATTTAAAAGGCCAGGAATTTGGAAATGCTGGCATTCAGGGCCAGTGTTCGCAGTGGGTAGGGCCATACTTCCTCTTTCTCTCCAGTGTTTGGGAGATGGACAGCTGAACGCTTCCATGGGACAGTGTGGAGATGCTTGCGGACGGTGGCGGACGTTGTGGCGTTGCTGCCACTTCCTCTATTTGCTCGGTGGCAGGTGCCACTGTGACTCCAGAGCTGGAGGAAGAGGCCAAGACAGCAGCAGAAGAGAAAGCAGGAGGAGCCTGAGACCTTTCTTGTGTTTTGAGATGCTTACTCCACTGCAGCTCGTGCTTTGCATGTAGATGCCTGGTCATGCAGGTTGTGCTCAGGTTTAGCACGTTTATGCCTCGCTTCAGGTTCTGATTGCACAGCTTGCAAACCACTTGGGTCTTGTCGTCAGCACATTGTCTAAAGAACTGTCACGCCAGGGAACTCCTTGGAGCTGGCTTTGGTGTGCTCCGCCCCTGGGTGCGGTGGGCAGTAGGAGGCGTACTGTCTAGGGGACGGCCGCTACGGTTTTGCACCCTGCTCCCTCTTATGCTGCGCTGGTGCCTCTTTGCGCTACCGCCTCTTCCTCCAAACTGGACACGTCACTCGCATGACCTTGATTCCATGTGGGGTCTAGGTCCTCATCATCCTCCACATAATTTTCCATCCACTCCTCAACCCTGCCCTCCTTGCCGGTCTGAACACTGCCGAAATCCACAGCAGTTGGCACCTGTGTTTTGTCATCATCAGAGACGTGCTGTGGTGGTCCTCGCATGTCCACATCCTGACACATAAGTGGTTGTGCATCAGTGCACTCAATCTCTTCCACTTCTGGGGCAAGGCTAGGTTTGATGACAGCAGAGTCATCAAAAAGCAAAAGAGACCGCTGCATGACTTGTGGCTCAGACTGCTTGGCTGATTTGCAAGGGGGTGAGGGGAAAGACAGATGGCCATGGGCTGCAGGTGTCAACTCTGAGCTTTCAGCAGGGGACCGGGTGGGAGACAATGTGAAGGAACTGGAGGCACTGTCAGCCACCCAATCTACTATCGCCTGTACTTGTTCTGGCCTCACCATTCTAAGAGCGGCATTCGGGCCTACCAAATTACGCTGAAGGTTCTGTCGCGTACTAGCACCTGAGGAAGGTGTTTCACTTGTGCGTGTAGCTGGCACAGATCGACCACATCCCCTACTTGCAACAGGAGCTCCACCAACACCAGCAGCACCACGACCAGGGCCACGTCCCTCTCCTCATTCTTTGCGGTCACCCACCAAAGTAACAGATGGTTTATGTCAGGCGACAATGTAACCGCCAATAATCAACAATTGTTATTTGTATTTTTTTTGTTTTTTTGTTTATTGGACTGCAAGAAATGCACCGCAAGACGTAAATGTACTATTTAGCACCCAAAACAATTAGAATTTTTCAAAGTGCACTGTAAGCACAGTATTTCACTGTTCTATTTGACTCTCAGATATGAAGTGCACCGCAAGACGCAAATGTACTATTTACCACCCAAAAGAATTAGAATTTTTCAAAGTGCACTGTAAGCACAGTATTGGACTGTTCTATTTGACTGTCAGATATGAAGTGCAGGACGCAAATGTAATATTTAACACCAACAAATTGCACTATTTAAAAATGTCTAGATGTTGCCCACTGAGCTAACAGAACAGGATTAAAGTCATGTGCCTGGCACACATGCAGTTGTAAGTGCACTGCACTCTCTGTGGCACTGGGCTCAGGACAGTGTACACATATGTAGTATAGCACCCACTAAAATAATCACTGTAATTTGAATAATCACTGTAGTTTGAATAATCGCTGTAGTTTGCAGATTCAACACCAGAATTTTTTTAAATCTGTCCCTCACAGCTGATCACTAAGTTCCCAAATATCTAAATTTATACCAGATATGATATCAATTGGTATATGCTAACACTTTCCAGGTTGGCTCCGAAAAACAAACTGGAGTCACCATTCTTCCAAATGGAGAAGTCCAAAATGGAGTTCCTTTGTGATACATGCCACATGTGAGTGTTAAATAACAACACATGTCTAATTTAATTGATTTGTTTAATCAAAGCACTAAATAATAATAATACTTTGATTACACTGAAATTATCTAAACATACAGCAGTGATACATTATACTTATCAGGATAAAACATCGATCAAGGAGAACCACTGGACAAAGCTTTTAGCGAGTAATGCTGGTGGTCTGGAGAAGCTGGTCCATGATGTATTTAAAATGGTTCTGCTCTTCAAACTTTTTGACTTTCTTTTATAAAGAGGAGGCACATCAGAGGATATTGGATGGCTCGATATTTTGTTCCAGATATGTCACCAATTTACCCTGAGTCAGTCCGGACTTTGGAGCCATCATTTTGGGCCAGGATGTCAACACATATTGAGTAGATCCTTTAGCTTATTAAATATCATTTTAATTTTCATACCTACCAGTAAGAATCTTTCACATAATGTGGACCTTAGTACACTGGTACAACAATGTTACATTCAGATATAAACACTTTAAACACTTTGCTGTTTTATTTATGAATGAATTATATTAGGATGCTCAGATTTATCATGAAGGATAGGCAACATTAATAAATCATTATATTCACAGTGTCAAAAATATGAAGCAAAAACGAAACCATATTTCACCATGTATGTTCTTGTTTAATCAGTAGCACCTGTAAGGTAATTGAATATACATTAACATATACCAAGTAGGTCAAATGTACATAATAGTTTGTTTTGTTGCCCTCTGAGAGCCCAAAAGACTAATTTTATAAATGTGTAGTTTCTCTATTGGTGATAAGTGTAAAGAAATATGAATTCAATCATATGATGCAGTAACTTATTGAGAGTGCACTAACACTCCCACTCATTGGTAACCACCAACATTGGTCATGGTGGACATTTACTGCTGTTTGTGAGGAAAAATGTAATGATGTTCTATGGATCCTCACAGACCTGGCAACAGACACTGGTGTCCTTGTACAGACACTTTGATTATATCTGCTCCCGTGGTTGGAACTACCAATGGTGCAGCTGATGCAATGCACATGTGCCCCCCAGTAGAATTGGGCCTGCAGTACTCCAGTACTGGATGTATGGTGGACTTGAGAAAAAGGCTGGTCCCATTCATTCTCTGTTATAGGTCAAGAAATGTTTCTGAACAAAGGCTCTCTTACCTCAGTTTTGTTCTGCCACTGCCCAAATATAGAAATGCACGGGGCTTAAACACTGACGTGAAATGAGTTAGGCTAATATTTCCAAATTTGCCATTTGTTTATACATCATTCACTCCCACACAATGTTAACACTTTTTTTTAATGAAGATTGAATAGAAGGGTTTGTAAACTGATCCAGCCTCCGTGGTTTTCGCATGAGTTCTTGGTGCATGCAGCATTTCTTTTTCTTGGTTCTGGCACTGAACTCTTCCATACTTGACAGAAAACCTTTACGACTATTTTGTTTAAGAAGTATGTGACTTGCATCTAAAAAAAATTAGGTAAGAAAAACATGTAAAAATGAAAGCACTTCACACAGTCTGAAAGCACTTGACTAATTTTATCACTGTTGGAAAACTTCATTTGCATCTACATTGATTTAGGGCTACAATAACCAATCATCTGAATACTTTTATAAGCAAGATGAATCAGGGCCTCATCTTATCACAGTTATTTATTAGATATCATTCCCTTCATTTGGAGTAGTGTGGGTAGATTTTTCACATTAAGTCAAGTTATATGCATCACAGAGTAGCGTTGAGTGTAAATTTAATATTATCCATTTACAAGGATTTGAATAGATAATTTATGTCATCTGCCTGCATTACTGTTTGATGTAATAAAGAATGTTATATGGATTAACCAGTTGAGATGCTAGGAGAATGCACAATGGGTACAATGATGGTATTAAATATAAAATAGCTGTTATTTGGAAACTGACTTGCTGGATTAATGTTTGTTTTCCTACCTAGTGACAATGTAAGTATTTGTAAAAGTGTATTGCAATGCGAGCTAACTGTTGGCTCTGCAGATGTTTGCGAACTATGTATCCCATGATGCACAGTCCGTATTCAGCCCTAAAGTCTTGCCGGGCATCATGGGATATGGAGATCCCAAGCATCTGCAGTGCCAAGATTGACTCACTGGTGTATTGCATACTGTTTTGCATAATGGCTGAGATAAGTCCCCATCGTGTATTTTAAATTAATGTTGATTATAATGTTGGATATCCCCTCTCATCACAAATACTGGGTGTTTATGTAAACAAATTCATGAACTTGAATTTCCTATTCCCATTTTAAATTCTACTATTTTAATTGTGTGGCATTTAATCAAGAGCATTGCTAAGGTAGTGTGATTGTGGCCTACATGAATTACTTTTTCACAGCTACGATTTGCATTTCTTATTCTACATCCTTGTTATGAAATGGTGCCGTAAAACATATCACAGAACACAAAGAATTCCAACGGAAACATTACTTTTTTGATGTAAATACAAAGTCTGCTTTGTTAAATGTTACAAAATGACTCCCATGGTTTGCAATTCAGGGACCTGCTCTTAGACAATGCCTAGATCTTGAATGTAATAATAATAATTATTATGCACATTGAAGGAAAGTCATCTGTTCTCTGTAAGTGTTGTCAGAAGTCGATTAACACTAAAAGGTAAATCAACATCTAGTATAATAATCATAGACATTGAATATAGCTTTATATGCTCGCTACATGAATCCCCGTTGAGCCATTTTTAGTCGAGTCAACTAAAAATGTCTTTTCAATAGAGATAAATATTCACTTTTACCAAATGTAAAATTATGTGTAGTATTCTTTCTCTATAGCAGGAAGAAATGGCGCTCCTCAATAAAAGGTGACAAAGCTTTGAGAACTCAAGAGATTAAAGATCCTAAATGTATTTTGCCTTACTATAAGAATGGAAAGATAATTAGGATTCAATCCATTAGGATTAAAATGTATTTGGAAAGCTTTTGTCTTTTAAAATATAATTGTATCTCCTATTCAGTTTATATATTTTGTGTACTTTGGAATGCAAGTATATACACACACAGTAAAGACATACCGTATTTATCGGCGTATAACACGCACTTTTTCTCCCTGAAAATAGGGGGAAAATGGTGTGTGCGTGTTATACGCCGAAAAAAAAAAATCTAAAACTTACCTCGTTCCTGCTCTGTCCCCCGGTGCTCTGAAGCTGCGTGGCTGTGAGGGAAGTGTTGTGAGCTTCTCTCCAGCCGCGCGGTCAATAAAGTCTGTTTTTTTTTTAAAACAAACTTTATTAACCGCGCGGCTGAAGGGAAGCTCACAACGCTTCCCTCACAGCCACGCAGCTTCAGAGCACCAGGGGACAGAGCAGCAAAGAGGTAAGTACTGGGGTCTGGGGAAGGGGGGGGAGGAGGGTGGCATAACGAGCATACTAAGGGGCAATATCCTGGCATATTGGGGGCAATATCATGGCATATTAAATGGCATATTGGGGGCAATATTCTGGCATAATAAATGGCATATTGGGGGCAATATCCTGCATATTAAATGGCATATTGGGGCAATATATGGCATATTAAAATGGCATATTGGGGGCAATATCCTGCATATTAAATGGCATATTGGGGGCAATATCCTGCATATTAAATGGCATATTGGAGGCAATATCTGGCATATTAAAATGGCATATTAGGGGCAATATCCTGCATATTGGGGGCAATATCCTGCATATTAAATGGCATATTGGGGGCAATATCCTGGCATATTAAAATGGCATATTGGGCTTCAAAGTTCTTAATTTAAGTTCTTAAGTTTTTTTTCCTGAAATTTCCTTCTTAAAATTAGGTGCGTGTTATACGCCGGCGCGTGTTATACACCGATAAATACGGTATATAGATATATATATATATAGAGAGAGAGAGAGAGAGAGAGAGAGAGAGAGAGAGAGAGAGAGAGAGAGATTTGCATTCATTCATCTTTTTTTATATGGTTAGTAATGTACCGCATTTGCTCGAATATAAGACAGAGGGTTTTTTCAGAAAAAAAAACTCTGAAAAATACCCCTCATCTTATATTCAGGGTCATCTTATAATCTGACCTCAAATCGAGGTCTGACTATAAGACTGGGATCCAGGTCCCCTGTCAGAAATGCGCCAGACAACCTCAACTGCTGCCTGGCACATCTGTCAGGACTTCTACCTTGCAGCTTCCGTCATAGTAGTCCTGGAGGAAGTGCCTGGCAGCAGTGGAGGATGTCTGCCTGTATCGTGCAGACATCCACCGGCTTCCCCCTCTAGCCACCAGGGATATACGTGCAGACATCCTACGCTGCTGCCTGGCACTTCTGCCAGGACTTCTATGATGGTGGTCCGTCATAGAAGACGGAAGTGTCGGGCAGCAACGTAGGACGTCTGCATTTATTGTATCCAAAGTTTGGGGGTTGTCTTATAATCAGGGTCATCTTATATTTGAGAGAATACAGCATATTCTTCCATAGAAAAAAAATAGATCCTTATTTTAACTACTACTCCTAACCTGTCATTGAAAATTCCGAACAGATATTTTGTTTACAAAAGGGTTTTGTTTTCAGGGAAGAATAGATTTTGCACATTTTACAGTATGTCCTGTACAATTAGAAGTACACCATGGTACTAAGCAGTAGTGTTGACTGCTTATAAGCAGTACTGTTTGCATCTACTTTACAGACCATAAATGTACATTGATGTTAATTAAAATATACACAGTTTGCAGCATTCATTTTAAGCAAAATGGCTGAAGCTGTGGTTTTGGAGGAGTCTTACAGGAAATGTGAAGTAATTTAAGTACCATGGTACAATTTATGTGAGTTGGTAAGTTGTTTAAAACATAAATCAAGTATTATAGTTATAAAATATGGTTTTATTGCTGAGACACTGAGCAGAATTCTGAGCTCCCTATATAATAGGGACAACAGAAAAGGAAAGAGAGTCGGAGGGATATGGATTCAAAATGGTCCTAAATTTGTCCTAAATAGGGTCACTTGGCAGGTTTGCCTGACTCTATTGAAATACTAAACAAATATGTAATTCTAAAGTTAATAAAATGTGCTGTCATTTTTCTTAAATGTTTTTATTGTGTTGCTTTAGATTGCAACTACCCCACATTGATATGTATTTGATTACATCCTTGTGACATAGCTCAATGGAGTTCAACTGAACTCTCCCTGGCCATCCTCTGTCAGTTGCAGTTGGTAGATATATGTCCTAGCAATCCTTCACATTGGTCTAAACATGGCTTATATACCAGCCTATGTACAGTTCTCTACAGTTTGTGACCTGGCATTTTAATTTTGGAGCTTTCAGAAGTGGCCTGGACCTTTTGCATTTGCCCCATACCTTATCAGTTTACAGTACATGGGTCAACTGACTGACTAAATATTTTCTGCTTGCTACAGAACCGTGTGGATCCAGAATTCTATCCCTTCTATCTATCTATGCTTATTCTGCTTACAGGGCATTATTTATGCATACAGTGAGGGTCTATCTCAATCAAACTATATTTTTCTATTTTTTCTGCTGTGGATGCACAGCACTTGTACTGTTTATGTGAGTAGGTATTCTGGTAGGTTGGATATAGTTTTAGTAGTCTCTTTCTACCAGACTATGTACCACTCCTATCCTCTGGCCGTCTTTAACGCGGGGCAAACGGGGCAGCTGCCCTGGGCCCAGTTACTCCTGGGGGGCCCCAAGGCAGCTGTCCCGTGGGCCCCCAGCCCCTGCTTGTGAATGCTTTTTTCCGGCAAGCCGCATTCGATGGATGCGACAGCCGAAAAAAAAACAAAAAAAACTGACGCCGGATGTGACGTCACGTCACATCCGGTGACTGTTTCCCTCCTCCGTGCAAGAGGGAAGACTGCACGGAGGAGACATCCGGCTGGGGACATGGAGCAGGTTCATGTAAGTACTAGGGAAGGGGGTGGGGGCTGACTGGCACAGTATTACAAGCATTTGACTGGCATAATATTTCAGGCATCTGGCTGGCACTATATTACTGGGCTCTGGCTGGCACAAATTTACTGGGCTCTGGCTGGCACAATATTACAGGCATCTCGTCTGGCACAATATTCCTGGGCTCTGACTGGCACAATACTACAGGCATCTGACTGGCACAATATTCCTGGGCTCTGACTGGCACACTATTACAGGCATCTGACTGGCACATTACAGGCATCTGACTGGCACATTACAGGCATCTGACTGGCACACTATTCCTGGGCTCTGACTGGCACAAAATTACAGGCATCTGACTGGCATAATATTCCTGGGCATCTGGCTGGCACTATATTACTGGGCTCTGGCTGGCACAATTTTACTGGGCTCTGGCTGGCACAATATTACAGGCATCTCATCTGGCACAATATTCCTGGGCTCTGACTGGCACAATATTACAGGCATCTGACTGGCACAATATTCCTGGGCTCTGACTGGCACACTATTACAGGCATCTGACTGGCATAATATTACAGGCATCTGACTGGCACATTACAGGCATCTGACGGGCACATTACAGGCATCTGACTGGCACACTATTCCTGGGCTCTGACTGGCACAAAATTACAGGCATCTGACTGGCACAATATTCCTGGGCTCTGAGTGGTTCACTATTACAGGCATCTGACTGGCATAATATTACAGGCATCTGACTGGCACAATATTCCTGGCCTCTGACTGGCACAATATTCCTGGCCTCTGACTGGCACACTATTACAGGCATCTGACTGGCATAATATTACAGGCATCTGACTGGCACAATATTACAGGCATCTGACTGGCCCAATATTCCTGGGCTCTGACAGGCACAATATTACAGGTATCTGACAGGCACAATATTACAGGTATCTGACTGGCACAATATTACAGGTATCTGAATGGCACAATATTACTGGGCTCTGACTTGCACAATATTCCTGGTATCTGACTGGCACAATATTACAGGCATCTGACTGGCACAATATTCCTGGGCTCTGACTGGCACAATATTCCTGGGCTCTGACTGGCAAACTATTACTGGGCTCTGAGTGGCCCAATATTACTGGGCTCTGACTGGCCCAATATTACTGGGCTCTGACTGGCCCAATATTACTGGGCTCTGACTGGCCCAATATTACTGGGCTCTGACTTGCACAATATTGCAGGCATCTGACTGGCACATTATTACTGGGCTCTGAATGGCACAATATTGCAGGCATCTGACTGGCACAATATTACTGGTCTCTGACTGGCCCAATATTGCAGGCATCTGACTGGCACAATATTACTGGGCTCTGACTGGCCCAATATTGCAGGCATCTGACTGGCACAATATTGCAGGCATTTGACTGGCACATTATTACTGGGCTCTGAATGGCCCATTATTGCAGGCATCTGACTGGCCCAATATTACAGGCATCTGACTGGCACAATATTGCAGGCATCTGACTGGCACATTATTACTGGGCTCTGAATGGCACAATATTGCAGGCATCTGACTGGAACAATATTACAGGCATCTGACTGGCACAATATTACTGGAGTCTGAATTTCACAATATTCCTGGTATCTGACTGGCACAATATTCCTGGGCTCTGACTGGCACAATATTCCTGGGCTCTGACTGGCACAATATAACTGGGCTCTGACTTGCACAATATTACAGGCATCTGACTGGCACAATATTACAGGCATCCGACTGGCACAATATTACTGGGCTCTGAATGGTACAATATTACTGGGCTCTGAATGGCACAATATTACTGGGCTCTGACTGGCACAATAATACTGCGCTCTGAATGGCACGATATAACTGGCATCTGAAAGGCACAATATTACTGGCATCCGAATGGCACAACAATTATGGCATATGTGTGTGTGTGTGTGTGTGAGGGGGGGGGGGGTAACATTGCGATGGATGGCGGGATTGCATGCAGGGGAGGGGGCAGGGTCCAGGGGGCCCAAGCAAATGCTATTAAAGACGGCCCTGCCTATCCTGCAGGATTTGTTTTAAATCACTATTAAAGACGGCCCTGCCTATCCTGCAGGATTTGTTTTATTTTTCTATATATAGATATTGCTGTTGTGTTGATATGTATGTATTGCTTGTTTTAATGATTGCATTATTATGTGCGGTGTGGTTAAGATGTGCTCTCACTCCAGGGTCCATTATCTTGAGGACTCTTAATAAATTATATATTTTTCACTAATCAGTATTTTACACTGGAGATCATTAGTTAATTGGTTAGGAGTTCCTAAACAGACCCCCGTTGAGAACTGCAGCCCCCCTGTGGTGTGACAGTTCAGTTGTTTTTCTAATTTTATTTTAGCGGCCATGTTATATTTCATGTACTTCCTCGAACAGTCATTTTATGTTATCAGCGATGCTATATTCCACATATGTCTTCTAACTGTAGTTTTATTGCTTAGCTCTTAAAATATGATTTATTTGATTTTACAGTAATGTAGTGCCATATTTTGTCCCGGGCTAAACATATGTCATTTTGATGATCAGTATTGGATGATCAGTATTGGAGGTGCAAATTTCAATGCAAACACAAACATTGTTAGAGTAGGAGGGTACTAAACTAAGAATCTCCATTTCATTAGATAAAATTTAAATTTGGATTTATTTTAAGAAATTTATAAGAATCTTGTCTGTAATCGTCTGTTATCATATACACGATTAGCACCCAAAATAATATATAATTGGGGGTATTCACTAAAAGTGAGGTGTGGGTTAGTTGACTTAGATTTTTCAACTCACCAACTTAATTATGACTTTTACAATGAATTGTACAGAAATCTTGTCTACTCCACTACTTGGAAGCCATGAACGATCTATCACATGGCAGCCCCCCTAGCTTTCTGCTTTTGTAAAGTCTAGGACTAGATAACTTTAGCAGTTTTAATAAGACAGATGTTTCTCCCTAAATTGTTGGAAATCATCATGCACAGAAAAGTAGTAAAGTAGAAAATGTTATAATCTTAGCATAAATTAATTAGAATGTTCAGAAACTTTTCATAATTCAGATTATGTAATGTAATATTATTTGTATTTAGATGTAATTAAACTACCAAATTATATGTAATTAACCAAAGGATTGTATCGATATATTTTTTTGTCTGTTTAAATGAAGGATATGATCTGCAATCAAAAAATTTTTTTTATCATTTAAATGGCAGAGGAAAAAGCACAAGGGTGAAAAATAAATAGGTCTTGGCATTTCCAGGATGCCAGTGAGGTCCAATACAAACTGTATTGTCTCACTAGTGAAAACAACTAAACGGTTAAATCAGAAAACAGCAGTTGGTCTGTCTAGCTGGAAAACCCACTCTTTCAAAAATAATATGTTTTCAGTATTTGAAAAGACTTTGCACTGCACTCGTACCAGCAATTATAAATAGTAATTAAAGGTTTTAACACAAGCTGTCTTTTTACGTAATGAATTCATAATTGTAAATAATGTTTGAACAGGCTTAAGGGAAATAATGTGCTAAAAAGGCATGTTAATGTGATCCTTTCTTGTGTCTCACATACTGATGATACAAGAAAAAAATCTATGTATCTCATAAAGAGGTTTAAATATTCAAGAGTGCATGTAGTCTGTAAAAAGATCTCACTGGTACTGAATTTTAAAACAAGACACAGTTCATGATAAATACAGTAAAGATCTTGTGTTTTATGTTTATGTCATAATCAAGACAATAATGGTAGCTAACCACTACGGCATTGACTATTACTTCTCCCTTTGCCTGTAAGTCTACTAGCATGACGGATGGATCATTTTTTTAATTCCTTACACTCACAGGGCCACCATCAGAAATTGTGAGACCAAACGGTCTGGGCCTCACCTCCCCCACTCCATGTCTCCTTTTATTATTGCCCCCACATCCTTTGTCATAGAATCACCATGGACACCCAGAACATGCTTCATCAACCACATTGCACACGCAGGACATGCCCCATCACCCCATCGCAGTCCTAGGACTAATGCCAGCAACACAGCCCATGCCCATTAACCACATTACAGACTCAGGACTTACCCTAGCACCCACAGTTTCCAAGTGTCTAGTGGTGGGCAGCATGGTGCCTGTGCGCTGCCCAGGCACACAGACAACCTACCATGCTGCCTCTCACTCTCCCCATGTACTTTGAGTGCCAGCAGGTTACTTGACCCCCGGTGCTCTGATCTCAAACCCGGCTTGGGAAGCAGAATGGTACATTGTCTGTTCTCAAGGGCAGCACACAGACACCATGCAGCCTGCTCATCATCAAAGGGTTGATGAGGGGAGATCTTTCGATCTCCCAGCAAGTGCCTCTGCCGGCACATTTAGGACAGTTCATCACTGTCTTTCACCACTGACAGTTCATCACAGCATTGAACTGTCAGAGGTAAATGTCAACACTACTCTTTCACCGTGGCAGTGTAAGCACTGACAGTTGATCACTTACTTATATAGTAATAAACACCCTAATAAATGAACCACACAAAACTAACCCCAAGTCCTAATACTAACCACCTGAACCCCAATACAACTCCAATACTAATTCCTAATAGTAAGCCCTAATACTAATCCTGACCCCTAATACTAATCATATCCCCTAATACTAACACTAATTCCTAATACTAACACTAATCCCAACCCCATATACTAATAATACTAACTGTCTATGCAATACCTCGATGACCTGTCCTGCGATGACCTCTCATGTGATGAACTGGCCATCGCGCAAGAGGTTGCACTGAAGTGGCTGCATTGAAGCAGCCGCGATGATCCATCCCATCCCCCCTGCCGGCAAGCTTTTTTTTTTTAAATATATAGAAGCACAAGTCAGTTTATCCTCTGACTGCTTCTCTGAGCACTAGCAGAGAGAGAGATCCAAAGAAACCCCGATCAGTTGAGCTGAGCCAACCCCTAGACCTGCAGTGTAGCTATGCATGTTGGATTTATTGGGAAACACAGGGCATCTTTTCTTTACCCTTGCGCAAGTGTTAAAAAAAAGGTTTGTGTTATTTAACAACCATATCAAACAGTCCATTAATATAATAGTATGAGAACCAGCATGTAACGTACATTATGTTCTTGTTAAGTCATGTGCTAATAAATATGACTAAACGAACAGCGCTATAAATTTCACAAAAAATACTGCATACCAAGAAGTATATTAAAATATGATGTTTAATACAAAAATATATATATATTAAAAATACAGACCTAAATGTAAATGAATATAAAAAAAAATATCAAATACACATGTAGATATACAGAGGTATATAACATCTCCCGCTACCTAAGTCTCCAAAAGACATTTTAACCACTATTGGGTCTGGTAGTGAATATAGGCAATAGTAATTAAAAATATAGGTAATGCACATCTTCTTCCCTGTTGAAATGGGAAGCACCATGCTAAAGTTAAAAATGAAACCTGGCCAAGTAAGGACGCCAAGAGCCGTGTGCTGAATACTTTCATTAGTCTTCCATTAGTCTCCAGCCTTTTCCTATAACTAGGATAGCCGCATTCCTACAAATAATATAAGACTAGCTAATCATGAACGTATTGAAAAAATAGGGCAGACTAGATCGGACAAATAGAAACATAGAAACATAGAATGTGTCGGCAGATAAGAACCATTCGGTCCATCTAGTCTGCCCAATTTTTTTTTTTTGAGTACTTTTATTAGTCCCCCGTTCCCGGTCTTATAGCTAGGATAGCCTTGTGTCTATCCCACGCATGCTTAAAATCCTTGACTGTGTTTACCTCTACCACTTCTGCTGGCAGGCTATTCCATACATCCACTACCCTCTCAGTAAAGTAATACTTCTTGATATTACTTTTAAATCGTTGCCCCTCTAATTTAAGACTATGTCCTCTAGTTGTGGTAGTTTTTCTTCTTTTAAATATACTCTCTTCCTTTACTGTGTTGATTCCCTTTATGTATTTAAATGTTTCTATCATATCCCCCTGTTACGTCTTTCCTCCAAGCTATACATGTTAAGATGCTTTAACCTTTCCTGGTAAGTTTTATCCTTCAACCCATGAACCAGTTTAGTAGCCCTTCTCTGAACTCTCTCCAAAGTATCAATATCCTTCTTGAGATACGGTCTCCAGTACTGCGTACAATACTCCAAGTGAGGTCTCACCAGTGCTCTGTACAATGGCATGAGCACTTCCCTCTTCCAACTGCTAATACCTCTCCCTATGCAACCAAGCATTCTGCTAGCATTTCCTGCTGCTCTATTGCATTGCCTACCTACCTTCAAGTCCTCTGAAATTATTACTCCTAAATCCCTTTCCTCAGATGTTGAGGTTAAGACTGTACCAAATAGTCTATATTCTGCTTTTGGGTTTTTACGCCCAAGGTGCATAATCTTGCACTTGTCCACATTAAATGCCAGTTGCCACTGCTCTGACCATTTTTCTAGTTTATCTAAATCATTTGCCATTTGGCTTATCCCTCCATGAATATCAACCCTGCTGCAAATCTTTGTATCATCGGCAAAAAGACATACTTTGCCAACAAGACCTTCTGCAATATCGCTAATAAAAATATTAAAGAGAATGGGTCCAAGAACAGATCCCTGAGGTACCCCACTAGTAACAAGACCTTGCATCGAATATACCCCATTGACTACAACCCTCTGTTGCCTGTCACTCAGCCATTGTCTAATCCATTCAACAATATTGAAATCCAAACTCAAAGATTTCAGTTTATTGATAAGCCTTCTATGTGCGACAGTGTCAAAAGCCTTACTGAAATCTAGGTAAGCAATGTCTACTGCACCACCCTGATCTATTATTTTATGATTGTTACCCAATCAAAAAAATCAATAAGATTAGTTTGGCATGATCTCCCTGAAGTAAACCCATGCTGTCTCTGATCTTGAAATCCAAGCGACTTTAGATGTTCAACAATCCTATTCTTTAACAAGGTTTCCATTATTTTCCCCACTACTGAAGTAAGACTTACTGGTCTATAGTTGCCCGCCTCCTCCCTACTACCTTTCTTGTGAATGGGCACAACATTAGCTAATTTCCAATCTTCTGGAACTACTCCCGTTAACAATGATTGGTTAAATAAATCTGTTAACGGTTTTGCTAGTACACCACTAAGTTCTTTTAATAACTTTGAATGTATCCCATCAGGTCCCATCGACTTATTTGTCTTTACTTTAGACAGCTGAAGTAAAACCTCTTCCTCTGTAAACTTACATGCATCAAAAGACTCATTAGTCTTTTTCCCTAAATGAGGTCCCTTTCCCTCATTTTCATTTGTAAAAACTGAACAAAAATATTCATTAAGGCAGTCTGCTAAGCCTTTATCCTCTTCTACATAGCATCCTTCTTTTGTTTTTAATCTAACTAATCCTTGTTCTACTTTCCTTTTCTCATTTATGTATCTAAAAAATGTTTTATCCCTCTTTTTCACTGACTGGGCTATAGTCTCTTCTGTGTGTGCTTTGGAAGTTCTTATAGCTTGCTTTGCCTCTTTCTGCCTACTCTTGTAGTTCTTTCTATCTTCCTCACTCTGAGTATTTTTATAATTACTAAATGCTAGCTTTTTATTTTTTACTATTTTAGCCACCTCTGCAGAGTACCACAGTGGTTTCTTCAATTTTTTGCTCTTACTGACAAGCCTTATGCAATTTTCTGTTGCCTTCAGTAGTGCAACTTTTAGATAATCCCATTTCTCCTAGACTCCATTTAAATGATTCTTATCTGCTGAAGCTTTCTTCTATGATAAACATCACCTCTGAGGGTTAGTGGCAAGCATGGTAACTTGGTCTTTTGGAAATAAAAACTGCATCACATAGTGGAAAAGTTATTCTTTAAAGTCAATATCAATTTCCCTGTATTCACATGTTGAATTGCATAAGTAGCCACAACTGTTCCAAATGATAACTAACTTCTCACTCTGTGATCCACACCTAAAAGACTTTTTACACCTGGTGACCTATTGTGCTTCACAAATATGCACTTATTATCATATTTCACTAGTAAGCGCAGAAAATTGAAGAAACAAGGACACATGGACTTGGTAATGAGCATAAGTCTTGTATAGCTAATTTAGTAATTTAGTAAAAAGGATAAGAAAATTATAGGACTACATAGTCTACAGTGATGGAGAGCAGGTGTTGTGAGCACTAAGAACACTAGAGACTATGGCAAAGCTGTAGAGGTTCTTAGAACAATGTTACATTGGCCTTCACAAAAAGTGGCTGCCCTGTGAGCTAGGCACGGGACTGGAAGCTGAGACAGGACTGGTAACTGACACTGGCAGCTGACACAGGACTGACAGATAATGACTGGACTGCCAGCCTTCTGAGCAGGGCACTGGACTGGACGCTGAGACTGGACTGAGACAGGACTGGTAACTGAGACTGGCTGAAAGCTGCTGCAACAGGTTAGGAAACAGAATTGTGCTTTTAAGCTGAATGGTATTATACTCTATGGTTGAGCCTCAGTCAAATGACCCCCCAGGACTTTGACACACTGTCTGAGACCGCACACTGAAGCAGTCAAAAACACACACAGGAAAGTACCCAAAAATTGAATAGTCGAGGGGCCGAGTCAAACACAGATCAGGATGAGGTACAATGAAGGAATATCACTAGTCACAAAATTCACAAGGCAGGCAAACAGGTCAGGACGCAGGCAAACAGGATAGGTCGAGGACAGGCAAAAATCAGAAACGAGAATCAGGAACAGAGATCAGAATTAGCAAGAGAGGCACAAAACAGGCTGCAGGTATAAATAGGGTTGGGCTCAGGATAACGAGGCAGCTGACATAACAGGAGGAGAATAAAAACACTAGAATGGCACCCGCTAGAGACTGAGGTGGAAACAGCCATAAAATTTGAAGACAATATACAAGAGCCAGGGAAATGTATTGTTTAAGTGTATGTTACATGGATACCATTACACACATCTTTTGATAACCTTATTATTACATTTCTCACTACATGTATCCCCCGTTTTTAAACTGTAAGGAAATCGAATTCCTGAAAAAATGCATATGAAAACCCCAGAAGCTACCATTATTATGGATGATGTGCATATGGTACAACAAAATATTATGTACAGCTTGGAGAGTTCTCTATAGCATATGTTTAAGAAGTATTTAACATCTAAGGGATTGGCAGACTTTGTCTAATGTGTCAGCACCTTGAAATGGCAAAACTGTTAATATTCTCAGTTTATTTATCCAGTTGTGAATAACTGTGGCAAGAATAGTACTAGCATATGCTGATAGCAGATGCAGTTATACATTTATGAGTAGCAGTAATTTAGGTATATTATAAATGATATAGCATGCTGTTATTGTTGTAGGTTTCTTGCTGCCTCAATTAACAAACATATTTTTACATTACTTGCTCAATGCTTTTTGTAAATACATAATCATCAAGCATGCAAACATTAATGAAGTGAAACCAATTATTTGGAGGATTCAATGTACAAATTTAAATAATGTAAATTGTACGTTTCACTAAAGCAAAGAGAAAATGGTGTTTACATTTCAATGTTTTTAAATATATTTTAGCTCAGAAGGGACTTTTAGCGAAAAGCCAGCTATAGACCAAAATTTTAATTACCAAAGTTAGTGGATGCTAGGATGCTGTAGGACTACATAACTAAAGTGTAATCAATTACTACAACAGTAATAGTGGAAGAAATTAATTATAGATTGGTATGCTTGGTATACGCATATCTATCTATCTATACATGTGTGTATGCGTATATGTATATATTATTTTTATTATTTTTTGGTTTTTGGGGATGTAAAAGAAGAGAATGGAAAGGGAAGAAAATATTTTATGCATAGTGCGGCAATACTGTATATTACTTGATCTCAACCAAAAAAATCCTTCATAGTAATTAAATATTAACTACATCAGTTGTATAAGTAAGATTCAAAGTGGTGGCTAGAAATCCAGAGTGACCAGATTTTATCTAATTTTTCATGCTGCAGCACAGAGCTTTTCAAAAGAGCATCAAGAGAACACATCATGTTGATGATTTCGAATGTCTCAGATATGCATATAATGATAAATCGAAATACACCTGCTTCTACAGCTATAAATGGAAAACGCCTATTAGTCTCAATCACCTTAGCTAAAACAAAGAGAGTCTAAGTGGCTGCATAGACTTGAAACTACAAAATGATAGTTAGTTGATATGGGAAGGCAAAACACGGCCACCCCAGAAGGTCTAATAAAAAGCACTCATGAGATAAAACAAAACAAAACAGGACATTGGAGTATAATTTAAATATTAAATTGGTTTAATACTTTGTAGCCAAACACCCTATACCACATATCATACCATTTTTTATGTGAGAATTTGTCTATAGTATTTTTGGGTTATAGGTAGAACTTATAGTAAGACTGACACATGATAATCTCAAGTTATGGGCAATATCTTGAGTGTAAGGCACTGGGTAAAAAGAGCTCTCAAAATACAAAAATAGGCTGATGCCAGGAAATATTCCAGATATAAGTATTTGAAATTGAAAAGAGGCCAGTATGCTGACTTTAAAGGATTTTATACATGAATCAGACATGTAGACTTTTTATCAGATAAAAGAGGTTAATAAAAGTATAAGGACTATTCTCAATAGGCCAAAGCAAATAGGACTGATATCTAGATGCCTAGATATGATTAAGGAAATGAATACAGACAGCAGATGTATTGCCAAATTGGCATGGGAAAAATATCTGAATAGGGAGATTCCAGAGGATCGGATCAAGGCTATAAATAATGCAAATAAAAATGTACTTTTCCTAAATATTGTGGAGACTTTTTATACATTATTAAATAGGTGGTATTTAGTTCCAGAAAAACATTCTAAAATGTCTAAATATAGGCATAACAGCTGCTGGAGATGCAGATTGGGAATGGGTGAGTTCCTCTATATCTGGTGGTAATGTGGACCACTTAAAAAGCCATGGAGCAATATCACACAGCAGATAAGAATACTATGCGGGATAGAACTACTTCTTGCTCTAGAAGGTCTACTAATACATTTGGATTTTCCTAAGATGTCTGCTGAAAACAGAAAGATAACACATATACTGATGGCTAAAAAATTGGTACTTGTGTGAAACGGAGGAGTAGAAATGGAAAATAGAATTGGTCATCACTAAAAACAATGGCACGAAATATCAAAACTTATTAGATTGAATAGAATTATTCATAGATTGGCATAATATGCTTGGGCTCTATAAGCAGATATATATATCTACAGTATATATATATATATATATATAAGCAGAAGTATATAGCACAGGAGGGTCCCTGGAAATTGATCGAGATGGATGTCTTTGCATGTCTCAGCAAATTGGTATATGTAGGTATATGTTCCCACATAGATTTTTAAAAAAACAGCAATTATTAAGCACATTTATAAATTTCCCACTGATCCTTGTTAAAACTGTTAAGAAATTATTACTGGTTAAATTTGAATTTCAGGGAGACATACTAAACTAATATTTAGAAATAACCCTACATGTGTACAGTGTGTTGGCGTAGTAAAAATATATATTTTCACATAAGCCATAAACAGTTTTATTGTTGTAAAGCTTAATTTAGAATCAGTCATTAAGAATCAAAAATGTAACATTATTATAACACTTCAGTTACAGTAGATACTACACAGTGCTAATATATCAGTATTAACATGTGCATTCTGGATAATTATAAAATACTTTTTAATAAATCAAAACTCTGTAAAAGCAAAGGCCCTGGTGGACAAATGATCTCCAAATCTGGAAGACTGAAAATTTTAAAAAGGTCACCTGATCTAACAGATATCCGTCTGTGATGTGGCATACCAATGATTGAATAATCAGTGAGCAGAAACCACATAAATCATGGATATATTTTGTTATGTATAAATAGCACGGTCTGCATAAAATAAATTGTTCCAGTAGGATAGTGCACCTATGTCAAAAATATATGTCACAGTTCCCCCTGCATTCCTGGTACCTGTATGGAACTGACCAGTTTTGTGACGTTTAACCTGTAGTGGCCACTCTTCCTGGTTTTGGAACTCTTGCTCCAATCTATTATTGTCAGTGGGAACTCATTTATCACCTGCCTGTTCCAACTGACCATTAAATACCAGCTTCTCTTTGCAAACTGGACCTTTATATTGTGTGTGTGTATGTGGTTTGTAGTCTTGCTTTGTTCCTCCTGTCATTGGCCACCAGATCTATTCTAGTAGTTATGCATTTTTCATCCGCAGAACTTGGGACCCCTAACCTGGAAGCTCAACTACCTAGGGGAAGGAAGGGTTCCAGCATCCCCTGTTATCTTTTCATGCTATAATTTGTTCAGTTTGGCCTTCCAACAAGTTCCCTATCAGTGGACTTCCAAACGGCCTGTCTGTTGGTACCAAAATCCCTAAGGAATGCTTCCAACACCATTTGAATTTATTCTGAGAGGAATCAAAGGAGGCAAATTTGGCTGCAACATTTTACTAATTAAGTGTACCTAATAAGGCAATTATATCTAATTTGTTTCTAAATTTTTACATTTTCATTGCTGTCTCTCAAAAATGTACATAACTGTGACCCTCACTTTAACAAACACTGAGCCACCATCTTGAATACCATATTTCCTTATCACCATAACTACTGTAGAAAATTAATGGCAAGTGCTACCAGGTGCATTGGACTAAATAGTCCAAGTAAAAAAATCTAGATTTATCAATTCAAGTTTTGAATAAACTTTCATATTACTGTTAATGTTATAATTAAGTAAAAATGTAACTCTATGATCATTTGACAAACATGTCAGAAACTGATGTTTTCAGAATATTGTGGGAGAAGTGAGAATTATACAAAAAAAATTCAAGAAAAAAAATAGCTCACTAATAATGTTCCTAATTCTTAAAAAATAATGCACTGGTGAATTGTAAGAACACATACATTTCTTTTTCTGTATTTCACATAATGTAATTAATGTTTGTATGTGATGTGAAAGGTATATATGTTTAAAGTCATTACCATGCATTTGGATTTGTCAGCACTCAGTCATTCAAATAAACGCATACAAATGTGAGGAGCTGGATGACGTGAGGCACGTATGTACAGGCTTGCCACATGGGATCCTGGCTTGTAAATGTTTGCAGCCCAATAGATGGGTACACAGACTTGAATATTGGGCTCTGTACCTATCTGAGAAGCATGGTTCCAGTGATATAAGATGAGTGGTCAGGGCACTATATATATGGACATTTAAAATCTGCGCTTTGGAGAGAGTGGAGAGATGGAGAATTGAGAAGTCGTGATCTGGAGAGACATTCTCATTCTTGAGGTCGGTGATATATTGGCCTATATATTGCCATACTGTAAGACAAAGGAAAAGGGCTGGTCCCATACCACAAAGGAGAAAAAAAGGGGAAAACAATAACAAAAAAAATGTAGATTTCAATAGATTTTGATCTTAGCGTCTTAACATCAAAACTTTGGAGGATGGACATGCACTACAACCAATGGGGAAGCCGTTCTGTAAAATGAGTAAATCACTATCTGGAGTAGCTGAATAACCTGTCATAGATATATGAACTATTTTTGATACCTGTAGTTATAAGGGAGGCAATGACAAGGTGTTTTAAATATCAATATTCCTTATGCATCAAATTATATTAATGACGTTGGTATATAAGCCAAACTGGTGTATCGTTTAATGCTGGACTGCCGCACTGTTGTACATTTTATAGGGCAAAACTGAATCAGGCAGATATCTAATGATATATTTTAAAACATAACATTATGGGGGCTGTGTATATTAAACACAAAAATGATTCTTGTGTACTGGTGAACAGGCCATGAAATAATGTTGTCAAGTCTTATCTTACAGATTGTGCCTACCAAATTTAAGTTTTAAAAATGTGTATAGTGTTTATTGACTGATTAACAGTTTTTTTTAAACACTTAACACTCAGCAGTTGTTTTCCATTGAATACTCAATTAGCCCCCCCGGGTTTGATTAGTATTTCGCAAGTTAAAACACTTAACAGTTGTCTCCTATTGAATATTCAGTTGGATTACATGCAATAAAGAGGTTTTATAAAAGCTGTAATATTTAGCAACAACCATTTTGATTAATTTTAATCTATATTATTAAATTTGTATATGATATACTGGTCCATTAGTATTCTTTTAGTCAAAAACCATTAGGCAGAAACGCTGTTGAATATTTATTTGGGCTATACTGAGAAAAGCAGATTTAGTCCAGATTCATTACATATGGAAACAATTCAGTCTATTCAACGTTCTGCATACTTTATAATGGCTCCGCAAAAAGATAAAGAGAAGGACAAAGTCCTGAATTAAGACAAAATGAAACACATTTACTCCCCTAAACTACAAGGGGCATACCTTATTAAGTCAAGAAACTCTTTAGCTGCGGATGGCCCAATAATAACTAAACCAAGAAAGTATCTTCTTGTGGATCATAAGAGTACTAATACTTCCAATACCTCTTATGAAGAATTTTTATGCTTCACATTGAATATCTCATCAAACAATGGCACAGATGCTGGACACATTGTAATACAAAATAACACAAGACTTTGATTCCAATATAACTGATCTCAGGAACGAGATGGGAAATTTGGGGACCGCAGCTGAGTCTCAGGTAACACAACTGACAAAAAATCAGGAAGACTATGTCATGTTACAGGAATATAGAAATACGTGGCTTGAGAAAGACCCAGTTTAAATGTTGCCACCTGTACGGAATAAACTTCCATTCTCTTGACCTGTGCTGAGCCGTATGATTTCTTTATTCCTACATTGTGGAGGAAGGGTGGAGCCCCTGGCTCCCAAATCTTCTCTGTGCTGCCTACACCCTTAATTTCATATATTATGTTACAGTCCTCAAATACATCTATGGAAAACAGGATCAAGCGTTTAGAAAACAAAGTTATTGATCTTGAGGATTGCTCAAGACATAAAATCATATGTGTTAGAGGTATCCCAGAGGCAATTCAGTACAAACAATTGGAGATATATTTGATAAATCTGTTTGAACCCCTTATACCTCCATGACTATTCAATCACACTGTAATGAAATTAATGATTTTGCTGGTTGCAAAAACCAAAAAAGGTAGATAATCCCTTTCCTTGAGATGTCATAATATGATTTTCAAAAATTTACATAGGATTTGATTGCTCAAGCAGCAAGGAAAAGACATTCAGATCAAGACATAGATCAACATAATTTAATAAAGAGACAGTGCTCAGAAATTATAAAAAGAAACTCTAGAGACGGTTGTATATAATATATAAAGTATAAATTTATTGAATATCACAAAAATAGAATAATAAGATGTATGTACATATAAAACAAAGAAAAAAGTAGTGATTAACTGAGGAGTTACGCTAAACTGTAAGTGACGGTTGTACAAACTTCCAGAAACGGCATCGCTGCCATGGCGACGCGTCTATTCCCCGAATAGCCGGCATAGCGGAGAAAAGACTGTGAATACACACATAGCAAGAGGGCCATCCTGACAAGCTACATAACACATTATTAAATAGGGCAAGTGCCCATGTCCCTCTGCAGTCGTTTATTTAGAAAGGATGGAAAATGTAATTCATATCTAGCAAATTGTGCATCAGTATCAGCAAACATATTTTCAAAATAGAAAAGGGAGTCACCAATCTTTGGCACAGTATATATAAGCAACAAAACAGTATATCTAAGCAGCAAAATGTGCATTGGCACTTGTACATTGATGTCAAAAAGGATATTTTTTACAGCACAATATAGAGGTACATAATACAGAAGTATATCAACAGATCAAATGGATGCCGCAAAGGAGAGACAAAGCACATTTTACAGAAAAATTAGGGGGCATTCAGTGGTTAAATCTTATGTACAAATATGCAAATGTATACACATACCTCACAGAGATACAAAACCAATTTTATGTTGTCATCAACTTTCTTATATGTTATTCTTTGTTATTATCATAAAGTCCTTTGCATTGAAAAAACATTCAGTGCTTAAGTCATATTTACAAACATACAGATGTGTATATGTATATATATATATATATATATATATATATATATATATATATATATATATATATATACATATACATATATATATATACATATATATACTTTACACAGATACAAATTAATTATATGTTATCATTACATGTCTTGCATAGTTTATATTGTCCTTTGCATTGCCAAATAGGTAGATGGCCATCTATTCTGTAACTGCAAAATATTTATAATTGAATGGAAATAAGACTTAGAACAAAAAACAAAATACCAAAAAAGACAGGAGAAAAAGGGAAAATAATCATGAAAAGAAAAAAAAAAAGAAACATTAAATAAATAAACTTTACTCCAAAAAAGTATAATGTTTAATTTATTATACATGCACACACTTATACTCATACACACTCACACACACACACTCATAGATACACACACACACATACACAAAGCCATGTTCAGATTTGACCGCTTGTCTGCACCGTCGGAGAGGAGCAGACATCCGTGGTTTAAAGACGGGCACTGCCGGTCATTTGCTTCTCCTCCAGATGATCGTGCTCATGCACGCTATGGGAAGAAACATTCAAGTCGGAAAGCAAACAGTTAATTGCTTTCCGACTTGAATGCTTCTACAGATAGCGTGCATGTGCCCGATCATCTGGAAAAGGAGCAGATGACCAGCAGTGCCCGTCTTTAAACCGTTGATGTCTGCTTCTCTCGGATGGAGCAGAGAAGCGGTGAGTGGTAACCCTGTTCGCGTGCCACAACTGAGGGCTCTGCGTGCCAGTTGTGGTACATGTGCCATAGGCTCGCCACCACTGGTTTATATGGATCAAATATGATAACCTATTCATTGGCTTAGTTAAAACCTATGATGTACAGTCAATGGACTCTACACCTTATCAACTTATACAAGTATTCTGGACAAATGTAAAGAAATGTAAACAATACTCAATAACCCTCCACTGCAGTATGCTGTGACTACTTTGGATACATTTAAAAATGAACTTCAATCTTGCAAATGCTCTGTCACAAACTCCCTGATGAATATCCTTGGATATGATATAATGTATTTGGATGTATACAATTGGTTGTGTTGTGGGATCGTATGTATATCGGATATCATGGGTCAGAATAACATATTACCACTACACAACTAATAATTCTATTAAATTTCTTTATAACTTAAACAAAATGATCCAAATATCTAGGGTACTTATCTTACTGGGGATATGTATAGATTAGTTAAAGCAATATATTCGCTTAAATGGGAACGCTTTATAGTCAGATCTTTTATAATTGTGGAGTGGCTACAGGGATTAATTCTAATTAGACAGAATATGCACATTATAACCTTGACAGGGCTTCAATAAAAATTACACATCAATGGTCCCCTCACATTTAAATAAAATATATTGTTCTAATTCAAATTTATGCTAGGGATGCTTGGCTGAGAGAGTACATATATATCCCATATGGTGGTTTTGTGTCAAACCTACCCCATTGAAAAAATCAGTTGAAAAGGCTTTCAGAACAATTGTTGAACACCTCTGAAGACTTACTTTCACAATTGCTCTTATTTACTATACATTTACTATATTATCTACTATAAATATACCTTATATTATTTTGCATATATTAATAGCAGCATCTGCATTGCAGGAATATGGAAGACATTGGAATTTTATAAGTTGACATAAATAAAATAACCATTATAATTAAATTAAACTGATTTAAATATTGATTTTCTGTGTAAGTTGGAATTGCGGATCTATGCGATTAGAGAGCAAAATGATGTTTATAAACAAATTTAGGAGCCTATTCACTCAGTCCCCAGGTATGAGCATGGTTTGAATGTATTTTGAATTCAGAGCCAGGAGGAAGTCAGATCTGATGGGTGAAAGACATTGCTTTAGCAGTACTCCATGTCATTTTGACCAGCAAATTTTAATATAAGATATTTTATACATGAAATACTACTTTTATGCACTTACCTTGACACATTGTTTGTTCCTCGTTTGTTGCAATCGGAAGTGTACACACTGTGGGAGAAGTTCTGAAACAGACTTATTTACCATCGTACCCAAAGGAACACCAAAGATCTCTATTTCAAGGCGCACATACAACGTTTTTTTGTGAGTGTAATATCTAACACACACACCAACACTAGGAATTTGTACAAATTGCACTATTTGGGTTATTTGTGTGTTCTTTTAATACAGTTACCGGACAGATACTCAGATATACCTCTCCAAAGAGATATCACTCACATTTACTTATAAAAGCTGTATGGTACCCTTTATAAGTGTTTTGTGCACTAATTGTCACAATATACCACATGGTGGGGACACCATCTTATTCTCACTTTTTTATTTATAGCACAACTATATCCCTTGCTTTCCTTTCACTAGCATTGGGCATGTCTGAGGGAGGGAGAGGGAGGCATCATTGGGCAAGTCTGAGGAAAGGAAAGGCAGCATTGGGTAGGGAGACCGAGGCAGCACTGGTTAAGTCTGGTGGGCAGATGGCTGTGGGGGCGATGCATTGGCTAGGTCTGGGGAGCAGGTGGGCAAATAAAAGGAAATAAAAACAAGAAATGCATTTTTAGTGTCATCATTTTTATTACATATGAAAAAGCAATTTACATGTGAATATATGCAAGTTAAACTTTTTTTCATATAGGGTAGTCTTATATGCAGGCTTTAACTTTTTTTCCCTAAAGGAATATCCAAAGTTTGGGGGGGGGGGGGGGTCGTGTTATATTCAAGCTAATACGGTGGTATAAGTATTTCGAGTATTGCTGTGCTAAAACCTTTTCTTTGTAACACAAAAAAATAATTGTATGTTTAGTTTAGTATTCCTATTTAATGTTGTTTATAACAATTACAAAATTGTGTTGGTGTTGCTTTTTTCAGATAAACAACTGCTGAGCAGATATTTTTATTATTCACAAAATAAATGTACACATTTTTGTATATTTTTAGAAATATTCTTCTTATAAAGAATATTTATTTTTGCTGCCTCTCTTTTTAGGAATGTTAATTTTACTACATTAAATACACATTTATTTGTTTGGTATCAACAATTAAGCATCTCTTGCTGGATAATATATAGAAAATAAACATACCAAAACAGACCAATACACAAAATAAGAAGGGACCTTCTCACAAGCTTACAATCTAGAGAAAATGGGATGCATGAGACACATGAGTTGTAGAGAAGGCAGGAATGAAGATGGTGATACAACGTGCCACCTACTTTGGTAAAAATAGTGGATTCTTAAGGTTTTTTTGGGTTGAGTGAACTGTATGTTTCTTTAACGATATACAGTTTGAGGGACTTTTTTTTTTTAAACGAGAAGAGCTGTAGCTTTAGTGGAAGGAGATATATGGAACATCTCAAACAATGGTTTGCAGAAACAAGAGTGGTTGAGGGAGGAAGAGAGCCTAAAGCCACATGAACAACATACAGGTATTGCATGGGCATTATTTAGTGATGTGGACAATAAGATACAGTAGGCGGGCATCATTGATGGCTCGGTATAATAGGATCAGTTATGTGTGTTTTTGCTAAACCTATACTTGTTTTAGTCTAGAGCCTTTCTAACTGCTGTTTTTGTTTGCCCCTTGAAGCAGCAGAATTTAAAAGTTAGAAAGTAATGATAAAGATGATTGTCTCGTAGAGCACTATTCAACAACATTCCTAATGCAACAATGATCAATATTCCCAATACTACTATGTGCTGCAGTAATATTGGTTAGCCGGTATATTGTGTATTATACATTGGAGAATTTTTCAATAAAACTAAAATTAAATAAAGTAGTGTCTATATAAATGTGAAAGCAAAACCCCATATAACTGTAAAATATCTCATCCACATGATTGCTGCTACCCGAACAATACTATAAATCATTACATCAGAGGCAATAACGTTGTGTTTTATGCATAATGGAACAAAATTCAAATTTTAGGAATATTATGCAACAACAATTCTTTTTCAGCAGGTAATTGCTCTCTAGGCATTTTCATATTTCAGATTTATTGTTTTATAACACTTGTCTGCAGTGGTGTATTTCATTTCATATCAACTAATTCTGAGATCTCATTATAATGTCTTTTTTGGATCAGGGTAACCACATTATTGTGATCTGGGTTTTCCATTATGATTTGAAAATATCGTTATCTGAAAAAAGACCAAGATGATCAGAAATGGGGTTTTTTGCTAGTAAACTAAAAAACCCAACCATCATGAAACATGAACCTTGAAACAGGGATGTCAAACCCTATTATCTGACGTGTTGTTCTGCCAGTTTCCGAATTTTTTTCTTGCTTCTCAAGTACTTTAATTTGACATTCTAGACTTAGCATGGGATTAGGGACATAACCAAGATAAAACCCATGTTCTTTTTTCTTTTTCATTGTGTTCTAAAACTGTAAATCTCTAGTGTAGATTGTTGACTTTCTATCTAAAAAACACTAATGAACAGATGGCATATGTCAAAGTCTAGTTTGCTTTCCTGTTAATCTGAATAGGGAATGTAAATTACTACCTGTATTCAAATCTATGTAGACTTTTAAAGGTTAACCAGGGATTTAGCTTATATTTTTAGGTTATTCGTTATGTCCCATAATGGTTATTTGGTGTGTAAGAATACAAGTTTTGCACCTGATCCATCTCAGTTTTTTCAGAATTATTACTTCTGATCAGGGGGAGGGATACTGGACAAATTGTGTTCAGGGAGATATTTTAAAGAACTGGTCCACTAGTTGGTGTACCATGTAATAAAATAATAGAAATAAATGTATGAACTTTAAAGCTGCGATGGCAGCTCTTATGCACATATTGCTATGAAGGGTTGCCTAGTATTGTGTGTGATACACACTGCACATCCTTGTGTGTTTTATTGCCTTGCACCTCGATGATGCCCTGACAAGGTCTCACAGCATTACAACCCAGACAGATGTGCAGCAGTAGTAAAACACAGCAATGTGCATTGTTTGAGTTTATCATATAGCTCCACAGCAATACAACTCACACACACTGCAATATACTAGCTGTGTGTCAGTATGACAAAACTCCACAGCAATAATATGCATCTAAATGAGTACTATAGAGTTTCACAACATTAAAATGCACTTTAATCTGCAGTGTGCTGCAAAGCTCCACAACAATACACTCACAGTAGTAATGTATGGAATTGGATTGATCTGGTACATTGTGATGCACTCCAACAAACTTCACATAACTGTGAATTTTATTGATGTTGTAGTCTGTGATACTTTGTCTAAAAGTATGAACCTTGCCCACATTATAGCCAATGGTGTTGACGGTACACAATTAGTCCTTCAAGGGACAGATATTTTACTAAAAATAGGAACTGTCTCCTTATTACAGGCAATGATCTTGATGGCACACAATTCTCCTACCAGAAGAAATTTACCCAGACACTGATAGTGATTTAGTGTAGTTCGTTATTTTGGTAACCACACAGAAGTGGTATATTATTGCACCATTCAACGTTTCATTTTCCAGACACAGGAATGGTACTATATAGCACTGATTAGTATATAGTTAGTCATAGTCACAACATCACTCCTATTAATATATAGTTAGCCAGACATTGATGGGTGTATTGTATGGCAACCATCAGTATATAGTTAGCCACATAAAGACAAAGATGTGGTGCACTAAAGCTTTGATTAGTGTTTTGTTAGCCAGACTCAGGAACAGACATGGTACAGTATAACTCTTATCATGATATAGTTAGCCAGATTTATGTGTTTATATAGTAAAGCTTACATCTTTATACCGTTACCCAGATGCTGAGATTGGCATATATACAAATGAAAGCGTTATGCGCATTTATGCATACATCATGAGCGTTTGTCTCTTTTTTTGTGTCTGCTTATTGGCAATAATGTACTGCATGGAAAAAGTGGTGTTTGGAACCAATAGCTGCACAGGATTACATGTTCTTGCATCTATTAGTACTGTAAGTACTGTAAGCTCATTCCATGAGCTTATGACTGAGGAAGAAACAGGGAAGTCAAATATCTTTTCTGCATTTCTAGGGTTTTCATGCGTTTGTCTATTAACAAATATGATATAAATGAAAGAATAATGTTAATTTACTATAAATCTTGCTAATTATTATATTTACACCCTCCAAAATACTAAAACCAGGAATTATATTTGCAAAGTAATCTGCAATTGCATCAAGAATAGAATGACCATACAAAAAGTTTTTTAAGCCAATATTAACAATCTACTAGTAAAATGTCATCTTTCATAAATATAATAATAACATATTATGCAGGCATATCTGTTGCCTGGAGGACAATCTCATGTTCTAATAAAATTTTAGACATGCAGATTGATTATTTCCTTATTGGAAGGCTGTAGAAGTGGAGAATTGAAGATGGTTATAATTTGACATTACATATGCTTCAGCTTGAATTAACAAAAGCACACTGGAAATATCACTATGGAGAACTTCTGAAACGAGATGTATTATTTCCTTAAACACGAATGATAATACCTTTTTTAAACTGAAGAAAGAGGAATTGCAATTGAGCCCTTAGGTTATTAATAATAACCATGAAAAAAATATTGTATTAATATTTAATACTTGAAATTGTAAATTACAATAACTTTAAGAATCTTTTAAAAACATTTATTGGCAATGGGTGTCATTGATATTAAAACGTTTTATAAATTACCTACTTGCGCTAAAGAAAACTAATGAATAATTGGTACCCAGCTATTTAATGTTATATGGCATAAAAAAAAAAAAATGCTACTAAATTAATAATGGTGGTAATAATCATATACTGTGAATGTGTTAAGGGCTAAATGGTAATTGATTGACTTAAGAGTTAAGTGATGCATATTTAAACCACACATTGGAATACTTGCTGATGTTAATACCTTTCCTCATCCAAATGTTTTGCTTTGAATTTGGAATAGGCAACCTAATTAAAGATTACTCTATTTTATGACATCATTTGTGATGTCATCAGAAAAACAAACAATGATGGACAAATAACCCTTGTGGCAATGGAATCCATATTTGTGTTGTTCTTTTTTTGTATATATGAATGCAAAGTGTGTAATACTGTAAATTAGAACAGAAACATGGGTGAAAAGTAACAAAGATCATGGGGGGAAAAATGGAGGCCTTTTTGAACAACTGGTGATAATGTAGTCAAAGACTTTGTTATAAAATGTTATTTTGGGTAATATCATCAATTGCAGCTTAGAAATGGTAATACATGCTAAGAACTTGTTTTATTAATAGTTCTCTTTTTCATGCTGTGACATGGCTGCCCCATAATTCCATAAACACAAGTCGAGGTAATCCCTTTACTTGACGGCTTATTAAATGGGAAGACTGGGTGAGTAATTGATACTTGGCTTGGAATTTAAATGAGAAATGTCTTGATATTTATGCTTTACTGGTGTGGGTGATTTCGCAATTGATGTATTTTAAAACAATACCATTTTTATTATTTATTATCTGCTGGTAAGAAAAAAAATGCATTGCTTAATAGTTTTTCCCGTATGTTTATTATTTATCAATATATTTTCAGTCAACATAAAAACAAAAGACATAGCATACATTATTTGCCACAACACAAAATAAAATCTACTAGAGAAGTAAATGCTTGCAGTAGCACTAAGACGTAACACTATGTGCATGACGGAGGCTGGCCAACCACGGGAACGACCAGAAAAGTATTCAATATTACAACAATTTAGTGGTGGGGATTTTATTATTATTATTATTTTTATTATCATTATTATTATTATATGCCCATGAAGTTAGCTATTTTAAAAAAAATAGTGTGTAAAAGGAGACGACACTACAATTATTTGCTAGGTTCACAGGAAATCTACATATATTGTTTTTTAAGGGATAGCACTGAATTAGTCTTTAACTTTCAGGTCAATTTAGCTGAATACACTGCCTTAGATTGTGAATAGCAGAAGTGTTGCATTTTGTTTTCCAGATAGTTTAAGTTGTGGAATCCTATATGCCTTTGTAATGTGAAATCCAATTCAGATTGTATCTTGTAGCTTTTCTGTAAGCAATAAATTGCACACAGTTTGATGGTACTGATGGAATTTCATTTTAAGACTTTTTAAACTGAAATTATATTCCCCTTATAATTGGTTTTGTGCCACTGTGCTGTCTTTCAAGTAATTTAGGAGTCCCTTTTCCCTTTTCATAATGAAAAAAGAGGGACTCACATTAAGTTTCCAAAAGGGAACATATACCACTGTCTTTCAGGCCAAATGCATAATTCCTGAAAGGAACATCATAGGTTTGGTAATGGAGCTGAGGACTAGATTGAACAATTGAGTGCAAACCTGCTACATCATATTGTTAGATTTTCTTGACATCATGGGAGGAAACTCTTGCTGGGTGTGCCAATTTCAGGTGTTTGTGCTAGCAAACAGTATTTCGGGTACACAAAAGTGTAAAAAATGTTAAAAAAAAGACTTGATCACTGCTATACAAAAAAAAATGGCAATTGCACCTTTTTTTAACTTCCTCAAAGGAAGGGAGTATCAAAAGTCAGTGGCATAGTCAATTAACAAAAAAATTGAGTTGCATTAGACTAAGTGTAGGACATTGGAGGATAAAATATCCAGAAAACTATTTTGCTGTAAATGGAGGTGAGTGAGAGGAATAAGTAAGGAGAGCATGTGTGAGGTGGTGGAAGACACAAAGTTATTTCTATAAAAATATGAGTGTATTGTAATAGTCATATAAATTGCAGTGCCATGTGTTGGCATTAACAAGCAATTTGGTTGTTACATTTTCCCAGTATGTCTCAAAGTTTTGAATAGTACATTTTGGACTTCTCAATATAATGAACAAAATGTGTTAACCATTTTTCATAACATCCCTGGAAGCTATTTATTGATAAACCATGTGAAAAATCCTGACTGTTCAATACTGTAATTAAGAGCGAGTGATAGAGATTTATTGCTCTAATTAAACTATTGACTACAGTAGTCTTATATGCCTATGTTATATTTTTGGAGGTGGTAAAATATATTTCTATGTAAATATTTAAAGTGAAAGTATATCTTGTGTTTACAAAGGCAGCCTGTTATGGGATTAAAGAGCTTGGGGTGGCGTGCAAATGTGGCAGGTGAAATGTTTTAATCTGTGTAAAACATATTGAACCACTCTTCTCACTCACTTATTAATGGTGATCTAGGGTGAGGGAGAACACAGATTTAAACGTAAATGAGGCCACTAAATATTCATCCATATCTGACTACCTCAAGTGCTCTACACCTGTGATGGCCTACATCTCCAATAATATCTGTGAACACTGAGGCTAATATGTTATTATCAGAGACACAGTCGACCAGCAGCTAGAAGGCCATAACGTGACTTACCCCACTATTCAATGTACTGAGTAAAAAGCACTAAACAATCATGGACTTGATGACACTGGGCCCATTACTGGAGAGTGAACTGTGGGGAAGAGCACATCAGTCATAGGATTCAAACCATATTTTTGAAATGTCTTTCCCCACTGAAAGCAGAATTTGAAATGACTGAAATAAGGGTTTTTAATTTGCCTTCTTTTGGATCAACAGCAGTAAAGATGGAATATGAAAGGGTTGGACTTCATATGTAACTTATATGGCAACAATCCAATTCTTGATGGATAATGAATCAACACATTGCCTTGTGTGGTTTAAATGAAGATCACCAGTTTCACCTTATTTAGCCATGTCAGCCCATATACTGTATGTACTTTGCATCATTGGTTGTGATTTGTGCACAGCAGCAGGAGATTACAAGGACCAATTCCCTGTGACCAATAATATATATTGTACAGATTCAACGATTTGTATGGCACGTTTGTTCTGGTCTTAACCAAATCCACATATGATTATAGATTGTTCCAATGTAATGGTACCCATGTTGTCGTCCACAGATGCGAAAGGTTATGTTAACTCTATTGGTAATAAAGCCTGCTACCCTGAAGAAAGAACAGGCTTTACAGTTGGTACATTCATAAATGGACTATCTCACATGCCTATATCCAACGGATAAGGTGACTGCCCAACATCCAGAGGATGTTACTAGCATCCAATTTAATGGTGCCCATTGTATCTACCTTAGAAACATGAAACATTGAGTCAACCCTGCCAGATATTTAACCTGTCAACCAGAAGGTTGTTCAGATTCTACAGATGTTGTCCTTTGCCAGTGAGCCATCTTAGCAACTACATTTTTTCTAAATGTTAGAATGTGTCCATGTGCAAATAATGGAAATACACACACTGCAAAACTTAAAAACGATAGAAATCTCAATGTAGTCTTCCTGGCAGAACTCATTGTAATGACTACTGGACTTTTTGTATTATTATTAACTAGCTGACTTTGAACTTCAACACTAATGTATAGTCAAGGGATCACATAACTGTTCTTTTAACATAGCAGGTGACAATGTGTTTGATTTAATAAAGACTCTGTTTTAATGTTTTACTATTTGGGGAGTACCTAATGAGTACATAATGAACGAACGCATCTTCTCCCTGTATACATAAGGGACAATTTTTTTTCCAAGACCTGACTTGATAAGTATTACAGAAATGCGTGCCAATCTTACATTAGGACAGTTACAAATAAGATAAAAGCGCTTTTTATAGAAAAAAAGGTAAATTAATTCCATAGTTTGTAAATGTTGTGTCCAGTGTGCTTTTATCTTGTTTAAAATGGGTACAATATCAAACAATTTCTTCGAGTCTGTCTTTATTTCATGAAAACAGACATGAAAGAAGCCTTAGGCTGAGCCTGTGGTTTCCATTATGAATGCATGTCATGGCAGCAATTATGTTAAACACCAGCAACAAAATGTTACATAAATTAAGCTGGACAGTATCCAAATACCTTTCAGAGCACAAGAAAGTCAAGCGTATAACAGCTGAGAAATGTAGAATACCCTCAAGTATCTTTAGTTGCAGAGTATAAGCTAGAATTTCGTTGCAAAGTATATTTTTACAAGAGGAACAGTATTGAGATAGGGGGTTCTTGTTTTCAGGGGCAGGAAAAAAATATTATTATTTGGAGGGAAAGTTGATAAAAACATGTAGTGGAATAAGAAATGAAATAAGCTCAAAAGATAATTCCAAGGATTAACACTATAAAGAAAATAGAAATGGCTAGATATAGTACAAAGGGGGCAAGAAAAGATTAAAAGAAGACAATAAAAATGCACAAACGGGAAGGATGATGGACAAAAAAGCAAAAGGAGTATCTTGATTTCTTGTTAAAAGGAAAATAATGGTGGATGAGAGAAAACTATACACACGCTACCCAAGTAAAAGTGTATACAATGTTAGTTCTGTGGTCACATACTTCCTTTTACTTCAAGTGGCCACCATACCCTAGTTTATCACTGTTACTTCTCTCAGTGGTGTCAGCTTTACTTTGCTAATTGTCCTGCCCTATAAGTAGCCACACCTCTGTTCTAACTGGGCTTTTTGTATTGAAATGGCCTGCTTTGTCATATTGATCTATTTCATCTGGTTCTTGATCCATTGTTGCAAACTGCACCTATCTATTATTCTGTCCACGAACTCGGACCACTATCCTGGAGAGCTCAGCCACCCGAGGAAAGGGTTTCTCCTTTGACCATCCTGCTATAGCATAATTAACTTGGAGTTACCTGCCAAGTTACCAATTTCCTATCAAAAGACTCCTAGAGAAGAGCTATGCCGAAGTACTTCCAGCTTGCTCTGTTCTTATTTAAATCCTCCATCTTGTCTCTTATGTCACTTTCTAAAGTAATTTGTCCATGCTACAGTCCTTGATTTTTCCATACTGCAGTGCTCAATACGGTACTTGTTTCTTTCTGTCCCTACATCTTGTCCAACCCTGCACTATGAATCTAGTGTGCAAACAGCTTCCTGTTTGCATACTACACGATTGGTGTCTACAATAGAGTATTCTCAGATGCCAACACTCTGCTATTACATAATATTTATAATAATGTATAGTCCTTACAGTGTCACACATTTGTTATTTCTTAGTGTTTTTACATGTTATTATTGTCAAGTCTACAAGAAAAGTATTGTCTATTGCACAACACTCCTTTTTTTCTTCACCATCAAGGTCTGTGACACACACTATACAAAAGTAGCATTATGTGTATACAGCAATATTTTTGTAAGTATCCAACTATCCATAACATTCCTATTGTTTCAGGAAATATAACTAATTTCCTTCTGACCCTTATTTTGATGGAATAATCAAGCACTTTCTGAGACTGCTGGTAAAGTTGAATTTTCTGCTACCATCCCTTATTGGGCCAGATGCCCCTTTATGATTACTTCCACTATTAGCATCCACCGAGGAGCCTTTCTAATTATTTTTACTACCAGTGCATAGTTGACATCTTAAAAATGACATGTTTATATTTAAAAACCTTTGATTTACCGGTCTTAAATATTATTAACAAAATAAAAATAAATAGTTTGAGTAAAAATACTGATCGTTGGAAAACTTTATCTCTTTAGATCCCAACACTTTTCAGATTTTCAGTAACCATCTGAAAGTGCAGAAATAGAGTTTATATCACTAACAGCTGAATTTGTTTTTTGGAATGAAAATGAAATCTTTTCATTTGTGACCCATTTTTAGACATTTACAGTACAGATCCATGAAAACCCCTGTTTCACTTTATTTTGCATGACATTGACATTTATACTTACTTACACAGTAATACTTTAAATGTCAGAGAAAAAACCTTAACTTTTGTAGTGAGACCAATAGGGGTGAATTGTCTTCATACATGGAGACTTTAAAAACATGTTGTTGTTTTTTTTATATTAACAGCAGGAGAATTATAAATAATGTTTTAAGGTAGAAATGATGGCAAGTAGAATCCATCAGCCTACCAGGGAAAGTATGAATGAATACTCGTGGGATTTTAGATGGATTGAAGAAACTATCTCCCCTGTTGTTGAAGATAAATGATCCTGCCATCCAGACTTCCTGTAGCCATGGATGGAATTGGCATAATATCTAGATATTTCAAGGTTGCACAGAAACACCCCACTGTTATTAAATGGACAACAACTGCTTCAAATATCACTTGATTATTCCAAGTATATGACCACTCTTTTAGTAATAGACAATATTAAATTATTTTAAATGTAGATCATGTTACATTAAAAAAATCATTATAAACAGACAATTTAAACATAATGTACAAATCATAAAATAGGCATCACTACGCTATATGATAAAAGGGAGTTTTCATACATCTATACACACTTAGAAGTCACAACCCAGAAATGCCTTTGGCTGCACAGACTCCTGAAATTTGAAGGGAGTCTGGTTTTTACATAGGCGCTCACGCAGATAGCACCACTATTTGGTGCTTCAGGAATGTGTGTTGTCTTTATACATAACCCCCAATGTCTTCTTATATTTCTACTCATTGTAAAATCTGGATATATTATTTGGTCTTTGGCTTAATTTTATAGTCTGGGTCGCATGCATGATTAAACTTCACATGCAGCCCAACAGTTGGAATGTTACTAGGACACTGGAGTGTAAATACTGTGCTTACGCAGAGGTCTGTACATGCACAGTAGCGCCATCAGATTGAGTGTCAATGCCAATCCCGCCTCACAGCATCCTGGGTTCCAAGAGGACAATGTTGGGAGATTTGACTCCCATCATGGTATTAACCACTAACACTACTGCTGTTCCATGAATTCCAGTAAAGTAATACTTTCCCATGTTATTTTTGAATATCCACCTATATGCACACTATAAAGTGTGAAGAAATTAAAATAGTGCATCTCATGAGTAGTATGCCCATTCTTCTCATTGCATGATGGCATATATTATAAAAAAAATAAATAAAAAAAAAGATGATCTCTTTAGGGATCATTTGCAGTAGACAGGAGTTTATGGAAATAATGGATTTGCCCAGTACACACACTACTTCAACCACTGCAGTAAGAGATCAACACCTGTAGACTGGCCTATATATTACAGCTTGATAGGTCCGTCTAGTGTTCCTTGTTTATCAAAACTTTTTCTCTGCATGCAATTTGTTTTCCTATTTTTTTGTTTGATAACTTGGCTTTCCTTTCCACGTGAATGAGTAGAAATCATGTTACTGTAAAGAACAGTAATATAAAAAACATCACAAAGCCATCCTATATTTTCTGATCAGAAATAAAAGTTATAGCTCGCTCTTAACACTCAAATGAACATTAAAAGGAAATTACTCGGCTGACTAAAATTGAATGCTGCCTACACATTGCCTGAACTTTGAAAAAAATGCATGTATTGCTTTGTCTGCTGCTTGGATATAACCACTGACTCTTTGCTATACAAATTGAAATTACATACTTTGAGTATTTACCTGATTGAATATGCTTAACGATCTAGCGACCATTTCTTTTACGCTGATTGTTTAACATGTATCAAAGTTCAGCTGTACAAGTAATAAACGTTATAAAAATGTAATGCACTATGGCTACACTTTCCAAATGGTTGCAGGTTCAAACAAATGTGTATTTTGCCTTTTTAACATCATATTAGTTTTCAACTCTTCCTCTTATTTAACATATTTTTTTAGTTATTCGTAGGGTTATGACACTGTGTATCTGTGTGTAACATGATGTGATTGGCACATGTTATGAGGCAGAAATATGATCTACACTGTATTCCCTTAGTGACAAGAGTTTTCTTGAGATGTTTTGTTATGTGTATGTTTAACCCCTTCATGTCAAAGTGCAGCACAAATGGAGAAACCCAGTTGGACCCCTAGGTTTTAGAACATAAAGAAAGCTCACTTTTACTCCAAAGTACTACTCGGCAGGGAACTCCTGTTACTATATTTCGAAATCCATATCCCCTCCAATTATAGAATAGAATGCCGCAGATATGTTTAACCTGTTCTGTGCTTTCTAAATGTATTCCATTAAATTATATTTTCCTAAATACATCAGCAAAATTGAAACAGCCTCATGGCTTCCCAATCTGCTGCAGTTATATCAAAAGATAAAATTGGGATAATATGCTCCAGGCTCCAAATATGTTGAAAGGAGCTGCCAAAGTCTTATGTTTCCAGCTACTATTGATAGTTCTGTTCAGGTTATGATTGAGTGGAGTTATTATGGGGAACGTACATAAAGAGCATAGTTATGATGAATTCTGAGCACGTTTGGGAAACATAAAATATATATGGCACACATCATTTTTTTGGGGAAGAGATAAAGTAACAAACATTTAATGTCACTATTCACTAAACAGGCAAAGACCAAATCATAATAAGTGGAAAATATCTTATTAATCTCGTTATGACTTTCTGCTTTATTATTTCTATTTTTGGGGGTCTCGTTTGTCTTTAACAGCAGCTTACATGAAATTTGAGATGCTACACATTATTTTGTATTAGCTAATTTTTCTTCCCTGTAACATATTGTTTGTCATCTGTTGTTATCATACCATTTATAGGGACACTAAACTTTTTTCCACTCATGGCTCTAATATAAATGTACAAGTGAAAGGCTGGTTATCCCTAATGTGAGGATAAACTGGCATATACTTTTTGAACTCCTCTGTATACCATAGTTTTCTAGAGTCAAATGTGAGGCTATCTGTCCGACAGCTAAAGCTTGACCGAGATACGGTTGTGCAACAATATAATGATCCCAGGCACACCAGTAAATCTATAATAGAATGGCAGAAAAAGAAAATAATCAAGGTGTTGCATTTGCCAAGTCAAAGTCCAGACCTCAACCCGATTGAAATGCTGTGACTGGACCTTAAGATAGCTGTGCATAAACAAATGCCAGCACATCTCAATTAACTGAAGTAATATTGTAATGAAGAGTGGACAAAATTTCTCCACAACAATGTGAGAAAATGCTTATTTCAAGTTATCGCTATATATTTGGTTATACAACCAATGCATCATATATTGTACTTAGTTTTTCACATATGGCTTCTCCATTTTGGCTCTATTTCTGTTAAATAAATCATGACATGGTGTAATTAGTCATGTGAAATTGTATTTACCTAATTTTAAGACCTGCTAAGGAACAGATATGATTGTTACTGATATGTCCTGATTTGTAAAACCATGCACTGTAAAGAGGGGTTACTATCCTTTTCCCATGACTTTATATGCCCTATATTAAAAATGCCTTCTTTAACAAAAAAAAGTATCCGCTATGTTTAGCTATAAATATACTTTTCAAATCACATTCTTACTCCCGCTTGGAAGAAGCTAAATGTTTAACTGTAGGGTCTACTGAAAAAAGAGACAATTGCAGAAGGAATTTCAAATAATTTCATTATCCTCCACCAAACCTATGCTTGGCACAATGCAGTAAAGCATGTAACTTTCTCCTGGCATCCACCAAACCAAGACTTTGTCCATCAGGCTGCCAAACAATGAAAACTCCACAGAACATGTTTTCACTTCTCCAGAGTCTAGTGGCGGCATGCTTTACACCACTTTACACGCTTGGCCTTGTACTTGGTGATGTGAGGCTTGCATGCAGCTGCTCGGCCATGGAAACCCATTCCATGAAGCTCCTGCTGCACAGATTTGTGCTTTTATTAATGCCAATGGAAGTTTGGAACTCTTCAGCTATGGAATCAGCAGATCATTAGTGACTTTTATGTACCATGCGTCTTAGCACTCGGTGACCCCACTCTGTGACTTCACGGGGTCTTCTGCTTCATGGCTGAGTTGCTGCTGTTTCTAAATGCTTCCATTTTCCACTGATACCACTTACAGTAGACCGTAAAATATATAGCAGGGATGAAATTTCAGGAACTGACCTATTGGAAAGGTGGCATCCTATTACTAAAGTTGAATTAACTGAGCTCTTTAGAATGATCCATTTATTTCACAAATATTTGTAAATAGAGATTGCAAGGCTAGGTGATTGATTGTAAACACCTGTGGCAATGGGTCTTAATGAAACACCAGATTTCAATAATTAAGTTGTTTGTTCTAAATGTTTGTCCATATAGTGTATGCCTGTGCTGTCTCTAGTTTATAAAATCACTGTATGGTTGAACATGCAAATTACACATTTTTCATTACTAACATAGTCATCTACATTATTGAAAAAAAGACCTAAGTCCATAAAATTCAACCCTTTTCCTATCCTTGTTTTGCATCCAAATTTGAAATTGGTCATTTGCATATCAAGCCACAAGGTGGTGTCATAAACAGGAGACAGACACATTATAAAAAAGCAAAACAAACAAAAACTTCTAACAATCTGTGCATTTGTTTTGCAGTTTTATTCTCTTCTTTTAGCATACATTTAGCGTAATTGATACATGATAAAGTCCTTTTAAATGTCTGCATTGCCAAGCTTGAAACATCTTTCTGTGATTACCATAGGTGATGTAACCTGTTCTTGCATGGAGACTGAAATGAACTGACATGCATCCTTATTTGAGATGGTAGGACAGCTGGTATGAATGAAGCAAAGGGACTTACCAGACAGTTAGTACATAGACTACAGTTATAGTTTGCGCGATGTATGGCCTGTGGCATTTCTTGTCTTTAACTATCTGATGAATAGATGTTTTGGGATGATTTAAATCTGCATTTTGATCTGTAAGTGCATTGACTAAGTCTTTTGGCATAGAAATTGCAATAACCATCTGCTCAATGTGTTGAACTATTATTATTCAGAGTTTCTAATCAAGATGATTATGTGCTAATGCAGAGTGCCCCTAAATGACTCCTGGTACATAATAACTCATTGTCAAGCAAGATTGTAGAAGTTTAAAAACTTTAATTGGCATTACATTTTAAAATAGGACAGTGTTGGATTTTCTCAACTTACTCCCAATAAATATTATTTGGGGTTTTTAATGTCACTGTTTCTTCATTGCTATCGAAGAGCATACTAATTCAGATTCAACTCTAAACTTGGTGTCATTGAAAACAGGTCCTGTTTCACATATCAGAAGAGACTGGTATTTTAATTAAAATAAAACATAAACCAAGGACAAGCAGAGTGTCCTTGGCAAGGTTTGTGAAGATCCATAGAAGATGGAGCATAGCACCTTTATAAAAAATAAAAAAAAAACCTTATTCTAACCTTTATTGTTCAGTTGCAGTGTCCTGATGACATACTTGAAAACAAGAGAATATACCAACATACCTTTTCTGCTTATACGTTTTGTTGTGTTGTTTTAAACCCTATACAAATAAAGTATTTAGGGTAATCAATACTGCTATACATTTTTAATGATAAACTGAGTATTGCTGATAGTGTAGCAACCCTAAAAAAAAAAAACTTTCATAACAAGTAAAATCTACCATTTCCATTTACAATCAAATGGTAGGACAGTGGCAAAGTAGTAAGAATTGCATTACTGGCATACTTTAAATGTCTTGAAATGTTCCTTTATATAAACTATAACCCCAACTTTTAAAGGGACTGTATAATGTTAAAAATTGCTTTTACTGTGCATGTAAAGCATAGAAAAGTGTTGAAATTATCTACACATTGTGTTAGGAAACTTGCAATCAAATGAATAAATTAGAAGAAAAATGTATAAAAAATGTGTTTGCCACAGGTGATGCCATAAGCAGGAGACTCCACAGACACATTTAAAACACACATTTTCCTCCTAATTCAGGCCTTTACTTGAACGTTTGTTAGCACAATGTATGGATCATTTTCAACCATTGTTAATCCTCTACATGAACAGTAAAAACAATGTTTAAGTCCAATTTGCAATTTAATTTACTCTTGTTAAGTTGTGAGTTTTTTTTTTTATTATGTGAACTGCAGTAAAGGGTTAGCGAAGGATGCTATGGTTTTGTTTAAAGTTCTTTTTCTTTATCCTTTTAGAGTACCTGCTAAAACAAAAAACTAAAAAAAAAAAACCTCTACTCCCTCTTTGCAACAAAGATCTGAAAACATTATGTTGGGAAATATCAACATAAAAAGACAAATTGCTAACAGTGTTTTATATATACATTGTGTTTCATAACATATATATGTAAGATAGTATTTCAAGCATGTGGAATCCGACTGAATTCTGAACTGGCAGTGTGTGAAATATTATCCTTCTCTTTACTCAGTACGTTCAACCTTTGTAAGTTGCCCTGCAGCATCAAGCCAAGAAACTAAATGTATTTCTAAGGAGCCTCAGAAGATTAGTCCCCCTGGAACCAGAGACATTTTAATGGAATAGCTTCTTAATTACAGGACTGTCCTTGATATCAGTGAGGAACAATTGGGTAGGACAGTATTGATTCTAAGCACTTCTTTTCCTCTTAAAAGAAACTCTGAGCCAGCAAAATGTTCACCAGTAGGGAGATTGGTTCAACTTTAACATAATTTAATCAATACGAGACTACTTTCATGGCACATAAAAGGTGTCTGTGTTCATTTAGCAATAAAAATGTCGTTATTAGATTATAATGATTTCAAGGGGAAATAGTCTACATAATATTACACTCCATCATTTTTATAGGCTGTAATGTCTGTGTAATTATGTTCAAACTGTAAATGCTCATCTAAAACTTTTATGGAATTAACGCAAAAAAAAAAAAAAACATTTTTTATAAGAAATCTTTTTTTTCTTCCAGCATTTTACACACCATGGGGTTTATGATCAAAATGTTGTAAACCATTTTGGACACATGCATGGCAGAGAGCAATATTCAGTATATACAGACTTCTATAAATAGTGAGACAGAGAACTCAATGCAGCAGGAAAATGTTGCCTTAGTTACAGGCGACATTGAGCTTTAATTACTGATTTGAAATCATATCTTGTGAATGACTGAGTTGCCATCACACACTCCTAGTTTTGTGTAATGCCGCATGCCAAATTTGGAGTGAACTTTCAAAATGTATGTGATTGAATTTATATTAAACGGTATGTTTGAGTTAACTAACTAAAACTAAATGTACGTGGAAGCTATTGGTGCCACCAGACCAGGATTGTTGGAATCCTTTGAGGTTACATCCATTTATGGTGCCATAAGATGAGAGTTATTAGACTGTTGCTCTTGTTTGAGTTTGATGTGCATCTATAATAATCAGTTATTCTCTAAAGGGTCTGCTGTGTATGATGTATAGCACAAACAACCATATAGTACAAATAACCAGAAAAATACTCTCCTTCTGGAAGGCAAATATCTGCAAGGACTTCTCAAATCCCAAGATGTAGCTTGTAATCGAAACAGTAATCGCAAAATAGTAGGCAATCCTCGATCCTTAGACTGGAAGTCTCCACAGAGACATGGGTGTCCATATGGGAGATATAAAAGGAAGTGGGGTACTGTATGTGGAATTTTAAAATAACATATTTATTGAAATCACACTCACAAGAACCAGCTCTAGTGCAACCTAAGCATGTAAAAATAGGAAGGGTTACCCCATCGAGGTTACTGCCGGTGCTAATAATCCAAGTATACAGTTCCATAGCAGACTCTCTAGCAGACTCATTTCTGGGCTACCTTCCAAGGATTCATTGATAAGAACAATATAAAGGTATAATTACATCCACTGTCACCCCTAGTTCAACACGTTTCTTCTGGTTCACCAGACTTCGTCAGGAGCGATGTGAAGTGAAATGAATTTACTTTTCCCTGTTGCTTGTAGTCCAGTCTTGATTATTTATGATTTAATGGATTACTCTTAAAATTGGTAATGTATATACTAATTAAATAAATACATCAGTAAATATATGTTATAAGTGACATATATTGCTACTTAAGACCAAACAAAACGCCTGCCATCCTTGTTGTTTTGGTTGTTGATGTGCCATATTTATGTCAGAAAAGTTTCTTTTAATGATACAGTGTAAATGAATAAAATAAAGATGGACCAGTGAGTGCATCATGGTGATTAATCTGCCTTTTATTATATAGATTAGCAGATCAACAGATACACTACACCCAGATTATATGGCACAGTGAAGCAATCCCTTGTATGGGAGTATGGTCTCTGAAACAAAATAGTTTTGTCTAAGGAAAGTAGCCACATTCATAAGTAAAATGAATTTCCTGTATGGAACTCTCCCCATGCTCTTCAATATTTGTTACTCAGAGTTTTTAAAATATAAACTGTGATATTGGGAAGAGAGTACAGACCCTTGGATTGACCTTGGTTTATAATGATGCTTCACTTTATTTGCATTTAACTATGCAACGTGTCTATTTTATGCCTAATTCTATCCTTGAACTGATTTAACAGGTTTGGTCTCGCTGTAAATATGTCTCCATAAAGTTCCAGAGTGTATGCCCATGTCAGCAATATTCACATATCAAATTACCTGGATCTGGATTCAGCCCAAAACCTGAGGCTTATGCCAGCACATAAACACCTGGTATATTTTGAAAAGCTTTCTCTAATGCTTAAATTGTGTTCCAGCTCTCTTTGACCTCCAAATAAGGACTTTATTAAAGCACAAGAAGACATTGAAAGAATTTCAAAATAATACAAGCCTTAAAAATCTTTAAAAAAATGATTTTAAATTATTTCCCAAAATGCTCAAACTGATATATGATATCTTATTGTTCTATAATGTAAATAAGCCAGTGGTGATGTTAATATTGATAGATTCTTGGCTTCAAATACAAAATACACTTATGATTAAGTGTGATTTCACAACGTGAAAGCCGGCGTGTGTCCCTTATTATTCAATCCATTTATGGATTGATCTTCCTACAAAAAACACTTGGTATAGCCGTACTCCGGAGTGCAGTTTTCTTCATTTTCTGTGTTCAAATACAATAGTTAAATAAACCATTGTCAACTTCAAATCGAAAGTAAGAATCATGACATCAGTAGTGGTATGTAGTAAAATACATCAGACATACATGTTCAAGTTACTGATAAAGTATACATTGCAAAAACAAGGCCAAAATAGCAAAGTTGAAATACCGAGCTAGTGGGAGAAGTAATATGATATTTTTTAAAATGTCATGCCATTTCATTACTGTATAGTGACTAGAACCCAGTGTACACATAAGACAAATAATGAAGTGAAGTAACCTTGTTTTACTCATTCCTGTATGATGTATTGTTCCTTGTTATTCCACGTTTTCCTGGAACTGTGCATTTTCATTGCACGGGAGTAAATTACACATAGACATGAAGCCAGATTTATTGTTCTGACAATAAAAGGTTTAGATGTTTAACAATCACTTCATTTTTTTTTGTGTCATTTGCTGTGATAGTTTCAACTTCCAACAGAGAACTATGGCAATTAAATAACAATAAGCTGCCAAAATCAAGCCAAAATACATGGCGGCAAAAAAGCAAATTCGGATATTTATTTTCCATCTCAAGAATTTTACCTTTGAAAATGATGACATATGTTAGGTAGCTAACCTGATCAGTCCGGGACTAGGTGCTAGGTGCTAGTTCTAGGTGCTCTGACAGACAGGGCTGGCCTTTGGGATGTGCGACCTGTGCTACTTTACAGGCCGCAACACCCAGGGGGCGCCAGAGGATGCACCTGTATACCAGCTCCTCCGCTGCCCCCATGCAACAACTTTAAAAAAATAAGTTTTTCTATGTGAGGTGCCGATCATGCGATTGGCACCATAACTAGAAGCATGCAGCCCCTGAGTAACGGGGAGCTGCACACTCTCTCCCTGCCCTGTGACAAGCAGCTGGCCTCTGCCTCTTCTGGCAGAGACTTGCTGCTGTCAATCATCACAGGGCCTATCACAGGGAAGTAGAGGATATGAGTCATCATATCCCCGCCCCCAGCCCTGATCGCAGAAAGCCTTAATGGAGAGATCAGGTCTCTGCAAGAGAGAGAACAGCAGTTCCCTCCACACTACAGCCAGCCCAGGAGGATGCCCCCCAAACCAGAATGGTAGGGTCTTGGGAGGGAGGTTAATACTAGAATTTTTTTTAAATTTACAAATAAATCTGCGGTAGACTACGCTTCCCATGATGCTCAGCCAGGATGCGCATCATGGGAGTTGTGGTTCACAGCCAACATCTGAATCTTTATCTACTTTTGACTGCACTTTCCATGAGGCTCAGCCAGTATCATGGAAGCAGTATGTCTGGCTGAGCCTCATGGGAACTGTAGTTAACAGCAGGTGGTGTGCCAGGGGTCTGGCTCTGGACTGGATAACTCGGTGCTGGTGGAAGGCGCCACAACACCTAAGGCAGGCACTGCTGACAGACAGGATACCAAGACACTAAAATAGTCCAGTGAGCTTGTACTCAAGGATTTATCAAAGTATATTAAAGAAACAATATTGCATAATATCATTAATCATATAGGATATTTCTGTGGTAATTGTCTTTTCATTTATGGCTAAGAACTTTCTCTGTACGTTAATGGAGATCATTTACTTTAAATGAATTTTGGGGGTTGATTCAAAATAGTTTTTATAAAACACATTTCAGTCAATGTGCTGAGCCATGATGACTAACAAATGGCAGTATATTCACTGATCTCAGTGCGGTTTAATGTGCTGGTATCTTACAAAATGAACAGTTTTGTACAATCAAACAACATATTTCATTGTTTCCATTACTTAGTTCAGTCTTTTAAATGCTTTAGGAATAATGTACACAAATGATGTATTTACCTGGCTCTGTGGTAATCAATTAGAGAGATGGAATAATTGGTATAATGTCATTTTGACAGTCATGGATTAGCAGAATATAGTCTTCAATTCACATAAATGTTATATAATTCAGATTTGCTTTAAAAAATCGCTATGCAAGTATAACCACAGTACATTTTAGAATTATTTCACCATGAAATTAGTTTTCTCCATCATTGCCTTAGATGAATCCTTCATTTTGATCAATGTCAGGACATTAAATAGAGAAGTCATGGATACTATTTTGTACGTATCTATGAAACCATATTCTGTAGGACGTTTTTCTGATGTGTAGGATATTAATATACTCAATAAACCTATATTTGTAGCTATGCATAGACATGCACAATCATTTATCTATGTATCTCTATAGATATCTACCTATTCATCAATCTATTTGTTATGTATCAATTTGTTTTTGTGTACATTTATAGAGGTATATAGTATTTGTAGGATACTGAGATATGTGAGTGTTTGCAGTCTTTTTAATTATTACTAATATTCATTTGAATCTGGTGCTAAAATTGAATATATATTTTCTTTTCTTCTCGCCCAATGTATATTTACTGAATTCCATGTTGCTGGCTATGCTGTATCCTGCATCTTGTACTAAAGGTAAGGTCTGGTACTATTTTTTCTATATTATACGTGATTTTTATCACAAATTTTATTGGAAACATTGTGTGACATATGTTAATCATGGTCCACAACAGCTGGAGTGTAACGCATTAGGCATCCCTGACTTAGCAGGGAAAGATATCTGACCAGTGATCTGGCACCAAAAGGCTATTGTGTACAACAGCTCCAAGGTTTCATATACAGCCAAACAATCAAGAGAGCATCATAGTTCACATCATCAGAGGTGCAAAGGGTTATCAATGACAGTCCATCCCTTTCCTCCCGTTAGCACATCCTCTTCAGATAGACATTTGTACCAGAGCCTTTTATTATTTTCCTGGGGCCCTGGAATAGGCTACACATGCCTCTTCCCTGATCATTACAAATCCCTCTAATCCCAACATCATAGGACCTCCACCTCTCTGTCCAAATCATCGCAGGGCCTTCATCCCAGAATAACAAGATTGTATCCTCCAGCATTATAAGAGCCTGTCCACCCAACCAGTATTATAGACACTATATGGTGATACAGAATTGTAAGATCCTGGTTTGATTGAAGAACTTTAATTTATAAAATTCCCCCAATGGAAAATATTGCTACATTTCTGTGCACAGATGATAAAGAACATGGACATTTAATGTCCAGAAGTATAATAGAAAAATCTCCTTTCATGTGTTCTTCTAGAATTACAGAAGGTCCATAAGTTTATTGGCCCTATTTAAAATGGCCCCAAAATAGATTTTCTTAGATGAAAATTCTCCTAACTTTTTACCTTAGATAATTCACTAACATCATTTTAGAGCCAGGAATAACCAGTGGAGACAACTTACTGCAGTCCTTCACAACAACCTTGAACAATGACAGATGCAAAGCAAAATTCATTAAAATCTTCTCCAAAATGCTCAACTTAGGTTCAGTGAGTTTCTTTCAAAATTAGCTTCCTAATTGAAATCAATGGAAACTGAACTTGGAGAACAACTAGGAGGTTCTAGACAAATAACTCATTCCTCAAGCACTCAATATCCAAGTAGCTGCAAGTTCAGCAAAAACTCCATGGTATGTCAATACATCCTCTAGTTTTAGAAACAACATAGGTGATTCATGCTGTAATTTCAAAATGGGGTAGCACGTTTAACCAATGTTAAACTTACATTCATTAAGTCTACTGCATGACTGTAATGTAATGCAAATTTTCATAAAGATGATATTATTGTGTCAGGAAAACACAATAATAAGGATAAATAGCCTTGACAGTTTATCAACACTTTAGCAAAACATTTCTAATGCAATGATTGATTAAAGGGGAATTCAACTTTTTTAACCCTTGTTTCCTTGGCTTAATAAAGGGTTCTCACCCCACTTGTCTGATCTGGGTATGGTGTTAGGGTTTTTTTTTTCATTCTGCTCATGCAGAGAGAGACTCTTGTTTTTACATGGGATCAACAGATCCCACGGATGCATTGTAGCTGCCAGTCAGAGGATAAACTGGCATCTACTTTTTTAAAAGTACATGCCATTTTATCCTCATACTAGGGACAATGATTGTTTTCATTTTTATTTCTATAGTAGATGCACAGGAGTTTAGTTGTCCTAAATACATGGAGCTTGCTCAGGAACTCCTTAGAATCAATACTTTCCCATTTCTGTCTTGAGTTTCACCATAAGTACAGCAAGTAGAATATGTAAGAGGGGGAAAGCTCAAAATACGAACCAGTGCATGCCACATGCTTACCAACTGTCCTGCTTTGCATGGGACGGTTCTGGTTTTGGGATGCAATCCCGACGGCTCACCAAGGTCTTTCTCTGTGTTGCTTTTTGGAACAGAGGTAGAGCTCAGTGGGACAGAGGAATGTAAGGGCTCCATCCTGCAGTATAAGTCTCTGGTGCCTGGAACACCGGACACTGGTTGCTGCGCCTTCTAGTGTGAGTGACAGAGCCTACAATGCATGCACAGTAGCTGACACGTGACCTACCAAGCATCCCAATTCACCATTGGAAAGAGTTGGGAGATATACCAATGGATCATATCTGATAGCGTCATAAGATGCAGCAACAGCAGCACAGAGGTTTCTGGGTAAAGTGGGAAAGGCTTCATCTGACACACATTCATTTTTCCACACAGGATAGAGAATATCCTCTCAACATTAGGCAGTGAATCAGACTTTCAATTGCACTATACTTTATATAAACGATTTTTTAGATTTTATTAATAGAAGAAGAATTACATCAATACTTGTTCCACTGATTATACCATACGAGCACTACTACTCTTCTTATGAATGCGGACTCTATTTCGGTTTATAGAAAGCCAACAGTATTACATGTATTCCATAAGCCGAAAGTCTATAAATGACCTATTCGTATGAATGGGGACTCTATTTCGGTTTATAGAATAGCAATAGCATTACATGTATTACATCTGAGAGTCCAATAGAACCGTCAAATACTGTGCTTACAGCGCACTTTGAAAAATTCTGGCTACCTCCTCCTCTTCCAGTGCCGCTTCCACCTACACCGCCACGGTCACCTATGGGTCACTTAGTATAAACTGAAAGAGAATACCCTGCACTCCAACCCTCTCTCAAATGGATAATTCTGTTGATCCTCCTGGCAGCCATGCTTTAGATTTATGTTCTTCCAAAGATAAAATCAAAGATTCCATCTAGTGCTATTTATGGCTCAGCTGTATTTTTAATTTGTATGTATTTTATGTTATTTGAAGTTATTTCCCTATCCATATTTGTTTGCAGGGCACTTGTCCTACTCTTACCCACATTTTACTTCCTTTTGCAGCCTCTAGCCCTTTCCATTACTTTTTTAGAGGCATTTTAGTGGGCAAAAGTTTGTGTCCCCATTGACTTCAATGGGGTTTGGGGTCAAGTCCGAGCACGGACCCGGACATCTTTCCGAAGTTCGGCTGTACCCGCCGAACCCGAATATCCAGGTGTCCGCTCAACTCTACTAGTGAATTTCAAGAAATGCTTAAATAAATACACTGTAACTTTTATACGTAAATTATAATGTGACATACCAGGTTACTTTGCAACTTGATAAAGTGCAAACCCTGCATATTTTATAATGTTTCAACAACTGAGATATTTGAATTAAAATGATTTTAGAACAAAAGCTTTCTTTTTTTTTTATCTTGGAGTGGTACAGTAATGCCCTGTTTTCTCTATAATGTGTAACAAACTGCAGCAGCTAACTGAGGCCTTTATAACAGGGTGAGTTGTGGAGGTGTTAAGACATACTGAGCGGCATCAAAGTCTTTCTCTGTATGCATCATTTTGTCTGTGTCTTCAGCACAAAAATTACCAATCTGATACCTGTCTGACTACCATTTGGACTAGTTATATGATAAAGTGCTGCTTTTTAATGTAAGAAGGAAAGAGGGAATGGTTCAGTGAATCAAAACACTGTTATCTTTGTTTCGATATAGCGGTCATTGCATTTTTTCTCATTAACTCTTTGAGCACAAGCTGTAGAAGAAAACTATGATGAAGAAATATCTCTCTAGCAACTGTTAAGGTCAAAAGTTAAAATGGTTTTTTTTTTGTACATTGTGGGACGGAGGAAATATCCAGTTTATGTTGTTTTATTCTAAATCAGTTATATATTTGTTTTTATTTATTTCCATTCTATTTATATATGTATAAATGTGTGTGTGTATGTATGTATATATATATATATATATATATATATATATATATATATATATATATATATATATATATAATGGAAAGTCTTTTTCAAACTGGGGTTCTCTACCAGAGGCCTGTGAGTTTGAGGGTTCTGCCCAGTATCTTAGCCGTTCCTAGCACTGCACGCTTTTGGACAGAGTGATCTGATTTTGTTCCTGGAATCTGTTGGAGCCACTCTCCCAGCTTAGTTGTCACAGCCATGAGTGCCCCTGTCACTACTGGACCACTTTGGCCTTCACTGTACACCTCCTCTTTATTTCCTCTTTCAGGTTATGGTACTTCTCCAGGTCCTCATACTTCTTCTTCCTGATGTTGCAAGCTTTGTCTACTAACACAATGCCAGGCCAAAACATGTATGTCTGTCTGGATCTGAGAGAGAGAGAGAGAGAGAGATAGAGAGAGAAATATAACTGAGTTGTAAATACGGGCTAGTTAGAGAAGTTATCCATTTAAGTTATCATGGCCTGATTTTGTTATTCCCTTTGTTATTTCATCACAGTTCACTGTTTAGTGAATAGACTCTAGAGAGATATAAACAAATACACGGTGAACTATGGTGAACTAACAAAAGAAGAGGCCAAAATAACATTGGAAAGAGTTGAAAGATAGTTCAGTTGGAAAATAATTTCAACTTGTTTGCACAATTCCTTCCTCAGTAGACTTCATAGAGAGGGGGGGGGGGGGAGGTAAGAGAGTAACATATAGTTACAGGAAGATGGACAGATTGATGGTAGCAAAAAGAATTTCATTCTTTCCAAAGATGTATATAACAAAGACAAAACATATAAGGCACTGCTGTCCAAACTTTCACTATGGAGGGCACATAAGATGCAGCAACTTAGGTCAGGAGCTGGACATAACAAATTTCATGATTTAGCACCGCAAAATTCATGGGTTTTTCAGCCAAGACAATTGCCACACAAAAAAACCTCTGAGGGCCATATCTGTCTGACAGCAGGGGCGTTTTGTACCCCTGAGTGACAGGTGAGCTGCCAGTCCAGAGCTCCATATGTACTAAGTGTGTGCTTCAAAACAGAGAGCACACAAACCCTGGAAATATATCTAGGAGACCAGCAGAAGCTGCAAATTCGGCAACAGAGTCACTCACTCTGTTGCCAATTTGACCAGCACGAAAAGTAGCATCCCTGTCTAGTTCGGCCACATAGTGGTATCCTCCACAGAGTAGCATCCCTCTCTAGCTCAGCCACATAGTGGCAACCCTTCCCTTGCTTGGCCACATGCTGGTACTTCCCCAGTGGTTTTCTTGCTGACTGTGATTCTATCGCTCCATTCCAAGTCTTCTTAGTTTCCTCTTTCTTAGTTCCTCTATAAATGCAACCACACCCATATACTCTGTGCTTTTGTCAGCTCTGCAAGTATTTTCTTTGTTTGTATGTCTGTGAATTGTTATTTGATTTTAGCTTAGGAACTTGCCTAATTTTGAGGTACCTTGATGTGGTTGGCAAGCTTCATCTTATTGCTATAATTGAACCAAATCCTCATTATTTCATCCAAGAGTGTTAGGCCAGTTCCTGCATGTTTGTTTGTATGTATATGTTCCCTTATCCTCACTCCCTGGAGCACCTGAGTATCTCAGCTCCTCTTACCTATCCCCATGTCCAGCTTGATTCCCCTTATGAAGTGTCCGAGGATCTAGGCTCCTCACTCCATCCCTTGTGTTCCTTTAGCCCTTACCCTGTCCTCTGTATGTTGTTCTGTGTTATAGTTGTATATTTGAATGTCTCCTTAGTTATGCAGTTATGTCTTATGCTTTGCCCTTCCTTTTATGCTTTGGTTCTCTCTTTGCTCTATCCCGCAGCCCTGTACTCTGTATTTCAGTTCTGTTTGCCTCAGTGCCTTTGTACTAGCTTTGCTCTGCTTGGTTCATCTCTTTGCTTTAATCTGCTACATCCTGCTAACCTTTTCTAGTTATACTCTATGCTCGCTCCTTTAGTTTTTCCCCTAGGTCTCACTGGATTCAATGGCTGCACAGGGCCTGGGAACGTGACTGCATAAACCCGAGGTCTCAAACCACCAAGGGATTGCAGTTACCCAGCACCAGGTCCTGTGTCATTTACAGCACATTGAACTCCTGCATCGGGCACTTAGGGTCAATCACATCATGGACCCGTCCCTGACATATAGCTGCAGGCTAAAGTTAGGGGCCTGACAAATATGCTAAGGAAAAAATACTATACTCAATCCTTTAAATCACTGTGACTCATGTCATATGTGTGCAGCTTGACATAACTTATGAATCCATCATCCTCTTCTCTGCACAGAAGACTGGCTGATTATTTAAATGGCTTTACGATAATATCATGCACAAATGTAAATTACCAGGAAATTGCACTTCAAGTAAGAATAGGAGGGGGTTTAGAACCAAGATAGGAGGAGGGGCAGAGAATAGAGGAGGGGGGAGAGAACACAGGAGAAGGGGGAGTGAACAGAGGATGGGGAGAAAACAGAGATAGGGTAGAGAACAGAGATGGGGAGAAGGGGGAGAAAGAATAGGTATTGGGTGGAGGGGGAGAGAGAACAGTATGGGAAGGAGGGGAGAGAGAACAGATATGGGGAGGAGGTGGAGAGAGAACAGATATGGAGGGGAGCAAAAGCAGATATGGGGAGGGGAAAGAGAGGGAAGACATGTGGGGTATGAGAGATATGGGATGGGGAAGGAGAGTAAAGAGATATGGGTTGAGGAAAAGAGGTATGAGGAGAGGAAGGAGATGGAAAGAGATATGGGGAGGGGAAGGAAAGGGAAAGATATATGGGGGAGTAGAGATATGGGATGGGGAAGGAGAGTAAAGAGAAATGGGGAGAGGAAAAGAGGTATGAGGAGAAGAAGGAGATGGAAAGAGATATGGGGAGGGGAAGGAGAGGGAAAGAGATATGGGGGAGGAGAGATAAGAAATATGGGGAGGGAAAGGAGAAAAAATAGATATGGGAGAGGGAAAGAGATATGTGGAGGGGAAGGAGAGCTAATCAAATATGACGGGGGGAGAGATAACAGATAAGGGGAGAAAGAACAGATATGGGAAAGGAGAAAGAGATAACAACATATTTAGGCAGGAGGAAAGAGGAATGAGAGACAGACAGACATGGGGCATTGGGAGAGGAGAAACATACTTGGGAAGGGAGAGAGATATAAAATGGGGGGTTGGAGAGACAGACATGACAAGGAAGAGGAAAGGGACAAACATGGGAAGGGAGAGAGACATACATGGAGGGAGAAGAATGAGACAGGCATGAGGAAGGAGAGGAGACACACAGATATGAGGGTTGAGAGGAGGGGATGGCCCACACAGGGCACCGGAACAGTTAAGGCCGGCCCTGATTCAGATGGTAAATTTCAGGAGGCCTCCATATTTCTTCTGCCTATTTTTCAATTATCCAGATGCACATGTATTAAAACAACAGTCTTTGTATGTTTTATTTATCTGCATATTATTCACATCACATTTTCCAAGAACACAGAAGAAATGCTATTAACTACTACTACTAATATATATATGTTTATGTATATTTATATATATATATATATATATATATATATATATATATATATATACTGTCTATTAATAAAATCTAGCTATTATAAATATTTAGAATTCTTTGTAGAATTATTTTCTGTTAAATAGTCTATACTTTAATATGTCAAAGCATTTTAGATTACTTTTCCTGCTGTTACCATTTTTCATACAGTTTTATCGTTATACTGTATATCAACAACTAAATGCTTTTAATGTACATTTAAATCTTCACGTAATGGAAATCTCACAGCACTGTTTGCAAAAATAAGAAAAAGAAAAACATTAACATAACAGATATAGAAAATGCCATATGACAACTCTAGGCTGATAGCAACAGTATTAAATCTCTAGATAATATGAGCACTTTGTTGTGGCACTATCACAAATATTTGAGAACTGGAGTACATATCTGATAGGGCTCCTGACTGAGGCCTACAGCCATACATCAGGAATGGGTCCCGGGTGGTATGGGGACCCTGAACGCCAGAGTTCAGGAGTTCATTGTGCAGACATGGAGACACAAAGACTGGTGCCGGGTAATTGCACTCCCTGGTGGCTTTGGGCTACAGGTTTGTAGAGCTACATTCCTAGGCCCTGTGATAGCAGCTGCTGTACCCAGTTTATCCTAAACTAGAAGCTGAAGAAACCCTGCAGACATCTTGGAGTGAGTCTGAGACAAAATGGAAAGGGTAACGAGATGTCTACAGGTTGAAGGTAACTAGAGCTAGCAGAGCAGATGTGACCAGAGCTGAAACAAGATGAATGAAATGCACAGTGCAGGGCTGGAGGACAGACCAAGGAGCAAAGGTAGAACCAAAACATACAAAGGCAGGGCAAAGCATAAGACATAACTACAGAACTAAGGAGAGAGGCATTGTAAGGGCTAAAGGGCATAAGGGAAGGAGTGAGTAGTCAAAATCCACAGACGCTTCCAAAAGTGAACCAAGCAGGACATGAGGATAGGATAGAGTAGCCGAGATCCTCGGGTGCTTCAGGGAGAGATGATATATATATACGTACATACAAACAAACATACATAGATACAGGAACTAGCCTAACACTGGAGATGGCAAATGGTATGGGTTTGGTTAAATCAATTGGTCAAATTATGATAAAGCTTGCCAACCACATCAAGGTACCACACAATTAGGCAAACTCTAACAATGAACCCTAACTATGAACTTAATAATAAACAGATTACACAGACACTCACCAGTAGCAGGACTGCAGAGCAGCACAAAATGACAGCTTGAGACACAAAATGGGCATGGTTAGATTAAAATACAGGAACAGAGTAACTGAGCAAAGCAAGAGATAATGAAAATCTGGAATGGATCAAAGGAACTAATAGCAGGAAAACCAGAAATTAATCAAGACAAGCGAACAAAGGAACCAGCAGCATGAAACACAGAAACCCCTTTAACAGGGAAAATATTAAGGCAGGGTGGACTATAGCAGGGCTTAGCTGTGACACTGCTGAGCTAATACAGGGCTGACCCACAGGGCTGCAGGATACAAGTACAGGGATAATAAGAACAGCAGAGAATCTGTTCTGGTGCCAGATTTGGTTAGACTTGGCAGGTACTGGACTATTGCTAGGTTTGGATAGGTGCCGCATTAAAGCCAGACTTAGGCAGGTGCCTGGTCTTTTGGCTAGACATAGGCAGGTGCCACTCTGGGATCACACAGGGAAAGAGTGTCAACTAAAGCCGAGCTAGGTGACAATGCCACTCTGTGGGGGGATACACTATTTGGCCAAACTAAGGAGGGATGCAACTGTGTGGTGGATACGCTACGTAGCCGAGCACGGTGGGATGCCACTCTGTGGGGAATATACTTAAGCAAAAGAGGAGAGCAGAACAACAGCAGGAGCGAGCATAGAAAACAAGAAAGCGAGGCAAAGCAAAAGAATACCGAAATCACTGGGACAGCTTAGATGAGTCTGCCAATGGGTTGAGGCCTAACAGTATTGTAAGATTTTTGCGGTGGAGCTCACAATTTGAAAGGAAATCCACATAAAAATGAAATGATTGGGTTCCTTTTCACTATTTTGTTTTGTGAATTTACATAGTTTATAAACATAAACCTTTATTCCAAATATGTGTTATATACAAGGCTCTTATATCTCAAGGTTCTTTTAACTCCAGTAGAGGTGCATGCTCTATATTGCCCTCTGTCCACCAACAAGGACAACAGCAGGCCACAGCAGGTTAAAATTAAAGTTTTGGCTCTTAGACAAGGAACTTTCCTGTCATCTCATAAACATTATGTACCCCTCATAGTTAAGTGGTGTGTAAAGTTGTTTTCTGTTTAACAATTATGTAAACTCTGAAATAGATAGATCTATAGTTCATCCAGGGTACAAGACGTGCCAGTGGGAAACAGTGCAGCTGTTTACCAGTGGCACCTTGACGAAGATTAATTAATGGGCAAACCTCTACTTTGCTTCATAGGCAAGGTGTCCAAAATAAAGGAATTAAGTGCATGTGTTATACAATTGTTTATCAATTCAGGAACCAGAAAAGTTACTTTTAGGAGCCACATAATTGGTACATATATAGTCATACACTATGTATGGCAATCAAAATACTTAGGAGCCAGCAGAAGGTATTTTAGGAACCAGTCCTATGTAGTAATACTTACAGAAAACAGAATAATATGTATTTGTTGCTTTAAATATGTAATATAATTACAAAACATACACAATCCTTTATTAATTATTATAATTAAATAAAAGTGAATTTGCCATAGTAGTATTAAAACATTTATGTGTATTTAAGAAACATAGAAATAAACATTTCTTATGCTGATGGTACAAGTATTACATTTTTACACAAAGTCTACAAAACTCTTTCATCCAATTACAGTGACAGCTTCGTTTTGCTGACAGGCAGTCATATTTGTCATAAAAGAAAGTTTGATTCATACTGATCAGAAAAAATATGTTATCACAAGAACTCTAAGTAAACTATACATTTATAGCTAGCATAAAGTATTGAGATAGCAAATCAGTCACATTTCGCAAGATGTCATATTTGTTATGATACACAGGTTTTAGATGCAAACGCCTTTATTTTTCTCATTTATTATAAATATGTAGACATACTTTGTAGCACAGTAAAATATAGAGATTTCAGCTAAATTATTAATACATAGTAACATGGTAATTTAGGTTGAAAAAATACCCAAGTCCATCAAGTTAAACTCTTCCACCTATCCTTCTTCCTGCTGCTGATCCAAACAAAGGCAAAAAACACTTGTTAAACAATTTCAATTATGTCCCTTCTTGACTCCAAAAGTAAATCTGATTTCTCCTTGGATCAAGAATCTTTGAATCATTAATGTTTGGAGGGGATTGGTTTGTCAGTCTTCAAATCCAAGCTAGATGATTATCTCTGTGACTTGTTGCTATACTGACTCCTATCTGCAGATATTGAAGCCATGCTCAATAGAGTTCACCTAGTGCGTAGTGATGTCATTGTGCGGATTCCTTACTTGAAGTACAAAGAATACTCTTGGCAGGTATATCATCCATAGATATCCCTGAACAGTACAAGAATCTCTACCCGTATAATGCAAAGCCATGGAGTGCCTTTTAGTTGGGGATACCCTGTGAAGCTAATCATTTTGAAAAATAGAGTGAAGAAGATTCGGCATACGCCAGAAAAAGCTAATTTCCCCACTACAGATTTCAAGATAACTGGCCACATCTGCTTTGCCCCAGTCCGCTAAATCTATATATGAACTAAAAAATAACCGTGTGGCCAGAATAAGTCTTCATTCTTTACGTACCCTTGGGTGTATACCATAAAGTCCTTTCTACCTTAACAGTATTTAATTGCTTAAACACGTTTTCATTTATCAACCAACACCATATTTGATGAAACGGTTCCGTAAAGTCAGCTAGCAGGGGTTCAGCCATTGTTTCTTTCTTGGTTTATATGGAAGAAAAACATATTTAAAGTATCTGCTTCCTCTCTTCCCTCACTAACCAAATTTACCAGTTCAGATAACAAAGGACCAACATGTCCTTCAGCTTTTTTCATTTACTTAAAAAAAAATGTAGGAATTAGTTTTACTCTTCTTAGCAATACATTTCTCATTTTAGAAATTAGCAATTGTAATCACCTTTTTACGGGGGGATGGAATGGTTCATCGTGGTTGCTTAAATGCAGCTGCTTCACCGTGACTTCTAAAAATCGCCATAAAATAGATGGAATCTTTGATTTTAGTTTTGGAAGAACATAAATCTAAATCTAAAGCATGGCTGCCAGGAGGATCAACAGAATTATCCATTTGAGAGAGGGTTGGAGTGCAGGGTATTCTCTTTCAGTTTATACTAAGTGACCCATAGGTTGAGGAGGCGGTGACCGTGGCGATGTAGGTGGAAGCGGTGCTGGAGGAGGAGGAGGAGGATGTAGCCAGAATTTTTCAAAGTGCACTGTAAGCACAGTATTAGACTGTTCTATTTGACTCTCAGATATGAAGTGCACCGCAAGACGCAAATGTACTATTTAGCACCCAAAACAATTAGAATTTTTCAAAGTGCGCTGTAAGCACAGTATTAGACTGTTCTATTTGACTCTTAGATATGAAGTGCACCGCAAGACGCAAATATACTATTTAGCACCCAAAACTATTAGAATTTTTCAAAGTGCGCTGTAAGCACAGTATTGGACTGTTCTATTTGACTCTCAGATATGAAGTGCACCGCAAGACGCAAATGTACTATTTAGCACCCAAAACAATTAGAATTTTTCAAAGTGCACTGTAACCACAGTATTTCACTGTTCTATTTGACTCTCAGATATGAAGTGCACCACAAGACGCAAATGTACTATTTAGCATTCCATTATTTTAAAAAACATGTACAAGTCTAATATATACTTGTACATGTTTTTAAAATAATGGAAGCTATTTACTAAAAGTGAGTTTAGGTGAGATAAAGAATACATCTCATATATTTAACTAAACATTGTGGCGAGTTCGTCTAGCTGAATATAAACTACAGTGCTATAATACAGTAAACATATGAAATGCAGCACCTTTTAACTGCATTGGCGAGGCATAATTATAGTTAATATAAGGAACATGGGGTAAAAAAAAACTTGATGGTGCTAAAACATACAGGTTTGTTATTGTTACCCATTTTCTATCAACAATAAAAGGTTAAATAATTATTTATGCATTGATCATGACATTTAAAAATAATATATAATGAAGTTACTGTCAATTTTTTTTAGCATTTAGGTTTAATCATACATGATTTAGCAGTCGACAAAGAGACAATGAAAAACTAATTATGGCTGCTGGGATATATAATAATGTTCATGTGCGAGACATAAAACCAATTGTATTTGTAAATTGATTCTTCTAGCAGTAATATGTCAGACTTAATTTCTTTTTTCTAACAAGTGGTGTCAACAAGAATTGCCATGAAAGGGCCTGTTTACATTTTGTATGTCAGAGTTGTGTGTCTAACATGTGAGACAATGCTTATTCTATTCACTCTTAATATACGAAATAATGAATTATGTCATGATCACAATGTACACTTACTCTGACATGAATGCAAGTGACAGATTTCACATTTTCTGAGCCTCACAGCTATAATTAGATAATAAGGACCTGTAAAATGTGACCCATATATTATTGCCTTAAATGATATTTAATACTTTTGTTATTATTAGCAGTAGCATGTCCGTGAACCATTTATTTGGCTCCGTCCAATGACCTGAGGTAATTGATCTCATGTTATTTAATACAATAGTGTGCAATATATTTGTGGTAAAAAGCAGTGACAAGTGATAGCTCACATAATTGAATAGAGCCCATGATTTCTTTTTTTCCCCTTACATATTAAACTCCTTTGTGACTGGACTGTTTTGGTCATGTTGTACGTTAAGGACTGCAGCTGTTTTAAAACTTCTGCGGTGTGTTTGTTTTTGTGTTTAGCTGTAATTCTCCCCTTTCTCATTTACTGTACACACTCAAATTAGATATATTTTTAGAAGGACTTTCTTTAGATACCATTATTTGATTCATGTCATGTAATTTATAATACAGAAATACTAATATATGTCTTTTGGTTTATAGACTTTCGGTTTATGGAATACATGTAATGCTGTTGGCTTTCTATAAACCGAAATAGAGTCCCTATTCTTATGAATGTGGACTCTATTTCGGTTTATAGAAAGCCAATAGCATTACATGTATTCCATAAACCGAAAGTCTATAAACCGAATGTCTTTCTGATTTGAATGATTCTGATCTTACTCAAATGGAGTAATTTGGAACTATTCCAAGAATATCTTCCATGCTGACATCTTCCTTAGCCCTCCACTTTAAGTACACTAATATAGGCGAGTCCTAATTTAACTGCTATTTGTGCACATAAAGCTCTTTATACAAGAACCTTCTTCTCAGATACTAAGAAATTTAAATACTAGGCATAAACAGAATTTTATGTAACAGATTCAATATAAACTATCTGATCCTTCAAGCAATATGATCGTTGTGTAACCATTATGCTTAATATATGCATCAATCAAAATCTAGCAATAATAAAGAGGTGTAACTTCATATTGCTAGAATACTAAAAATAATTAAAATTACTGAATTTTGTATAAATTGCAGAATTAGCCAGAAAAAGTTACTAGAAAAATGCTATATCGAAGTAATTTTTTTCCGAATTCAGGACAGCTCTGCTGGGGATGTGTGTAAAAGAATAAGATGTGCTGACTAGTAAAAGTCCTAAAATATAAATAGCCATGGTTATTATGTAGAAAAAGGTATTATACATTTTAAAAGTCAGCAATAATAATTGTGTGCACTCTTCACAAATGCTCTCTACTGATAGTAAATGCTGTGGTTGTGGAATAGGTTATGTTTAGCAGAGATTTCAGAATAATACTTTACCTATTATGGCATGACTAGAAACTTTCAATAAATACAATATGTTTGGATGAGAGAGGCACTGACCAAATTACTAATATTGAACATCTTAATTAAACTTGGAACAAATTGCAATTGCAAAATGTTTTTTGTTTTATCATTTCCTTGTTATATTGTTAGCTTTTGAGAGCAAGGATTGTCATGATATCTACATTTATTTCACCAGAATACAGTGAGGGAAAATGTATTTGATCTCCTGCTCATTTTGAACGTTTGCCCACTGACAAAGAAATGATCAGTCTATAATTTTAATGGTAGGTATATTTTAACAGTGAGACAGAATAACAAAAAAAATCAGAAAAACATCCCCTAATAATCAGCAAGACTTCTGGCTCCCAGGTGTCTTTTATACAGGTAACAAGCTGAGATTATGAGCACTCTCTTAAAGGTAGTGCTCCTAATATCAGCTTGTTGCCTGTATAGAAGACACATGTACACAGAAGAAATCAATCAATCAGATTCCAAACTCTCTACCATGGCCAAGACCAAAGAGCTGTCCAAGGATGTCGGGGGCAAGATTGTAGACCTTCACATGGCTGGAATGGGCTACAAGACCATGCCAAGCAGCTTAGTGAGAAGGTGACAACAGTTGGTGCGATTCTTCGCAAATGGAAGAAACACAAAATAACTGTCTGTCTCCCTCGGTCTGGGGCTCCAACTCTCACTTCGCAGAGTTTCAATGGTCATGAGAACGGTGAGGAATCAGCCCAGAACTACATGGTAGGATCTTGTTAATGATCTCAAGGCAGCTGGGACCATAGTCCCATAGTCACCAAGAAAACAATTGGGAACATACTACGCCATGAAGAATTGAAATCCTGCAGCTCCCGCAAGGTTCCCCTGCTCAACAAAGCACATGTACAGGCCCGTCTGAAGTTTGCCAATGAACATCTGAATGATTCAGAGGAGAACTGGGTGAAAGTGTTGTGGTCAGATGAGACCAAAATCGAGCTCTTTGGTATCAACTCAACTCGCCGTGTTTGGAGGAGGAGGAATGCTGTCTATGACCCCAAGAACACCATTCCCACTGTCAAACATAGAGGTGGAAACATTATGCTTTGGTGGTGTTTTTCTGCTAAGCGGACAGGACAACTGTACTGCATCAAAAGGAAGGGGTCAAATCTTGTGTTAGAACCTCTTTCCCTCAGTCAGGACATTGAAAATGGGTCGTTGATGGGTATTCCAGCATGACAATGACCCAAAACACACAAGGAAACAAGTAGTGGGTCAAGAAGAAGCACATTTAAGTCATGGACCTTAATCCAATAGATAATCTGTGGAGGGAGCTAAAGGTTTGAGTTGCCAAATGTCAGCCTCAAAACCTTAATTACTTGGAGAGGATCTGCAAAGAGGAGTGGGACAAAAATCTCTCCTGAGATGTGTGCAAACCTGGTAGCCAACTACAAGAAACATCTGACCTCTGTGATTGCCAACAAAGGTTTTGCCACCAAGTACTAAGTCGAAGGGGTCAAATAATTATTTCCCTCATCGACATGCAACTCAATTTATAACTTTTTTGACATGTGTTTTTGTGGATTTTTTGTCAGTGGGCAAATGTTCAAAATCAGCAGGGGATCAAATACTTTCCCCCCTTCATTGTATATACTTTCTCCATAGCTACGGAATCTGTGTTTTATAGATATATATATAATAATAATTTGTTTAATTATGCTGAGATCATGCAAAAGTCAATATTTTTATTTGAACTAAATATTTCTATATTCAGGAAATGTTGTATATGTTATGTTTATTAGCACATTAGAGAACAGTAATATTCTTTATTAGTGGGCAATTTACAAGGAGAACTACCAAAAAAAATCTAAATATATATATATATATATATATATATATATATACATCCTGGTCCATGCCCTCCAGACACAATGGGGTCAATGCCCTGGTGCAATCCTAGCATAGAATGTAGTAATTAGAGAAAGGAGCATTCAGGAGACTTGATATCATGAAGAATCAAAGATTTATTTCACAAAGTATCTTGAGTCCCATGAGTGCTCCTTTCTCCAACTTTCTCCTGATGGTCTGGGCCTAGTGTGTGTTTAAAAACTGGAAGGAGAGGTTGACAAGTTTTGTATACAGTTTGTTCAGAAGAATGTTGGGATTGGTGACTTGATGCAACCTGACATAAACAGAGCAGAGCATTTGGAAAAGTTATCAATGCTTCGGGAGATTGCTTTGTACTTCTGAGAAAGACGGTGCGGTATCAGATCCCAGATAAACCTACGCCAACACGAATAGGTTATATATACCAGTCCAACAAGATAGAAAAAACATGCACTCACGGGGCTTTTCAATTGAACTACCATACTTTAGTCGATGCTCATGTAATAATACTCTGTGGATCTTTACATGTATATATATGATATTTCTTTGCTGACTAACACCTACAAAATTGCAATTACCAGGATTAAAATATATTAAATATAGATTGTTAATATTACACATATATTACTTTCTATTTTTTTTTTTTATAATAGATGTAATCATTAAACAACAATTATAAACAATGTCTCTTTCAGAATAACACAGAAAGGGCAGATTTATGCAAATGTTTGTTAGCTTTCTCTATTAAAGATAGTGACACTGCAAATGTGGTTTTCATTTTATAGCCATTGTTTCAAACTTGCAAATGTAGTTATTAGCAGACATCTGACAATGACTCACACAAGATAGCTGCCCATCACATACTGTTACAGATCCTTCACCATGTTCTATAGTTTGGAGCAAACATTGTGGGGTGAAGGTTTAAACATAAACCTTTACAGATTTAGGAAAAATAGTAAAAAAAAATTATAAGATCATATTACTTTTTTTCATTGCCCATGTTGTCTGCTACTTAAACCAGGTTAAGAGTATTTGTTCACTGACCTTGGATACAAGTGCTTTCCAAATGGCAGCCCTACCATACATTTCTGCTTTTTGATACTCGTTAGTTTTTGTTAATACTGATTGCTGGATGTTTTCAGTGGTTTTTCTTTGCTAATGCAGTTTGTTCATGTTTGACATATGCTGACTTTTATTTTATTATTGACACTGTTCTCGTTGACACATTGCATGGTTTTACTTTTTTGACATATGCAACGGTAATTCTGACAATTTGGCCTACATGGAACTCTGTTAGTCTGTCATTTTGCTAATTGTTATACATCTTAAAGCTAACACATATATTACTGCTACTTGTAAATCAACCCAATATGACTCACCAAGGTAGTTGAGTTTAGAATTATGTCTTGGTATTAGGTTATCATTTAGTGCTTCCTTTATTTCCCTGTATGTTTAGTCATCTATGACTCATTTCAAAGTCATCAACTCTAAAATCACTAAAATAAATGTAAATATGTAGAATAGATCAAAATAAACCTTATTATGAAATAAAATAAATAGTAGTATAAAATATATATAGATTACCTTAATCCCTCCCCAGCAGAGCTGTACAGCAGGGCGGAAACTGCTATTGTACAATATTATCTGTTTACCCAGAACATATGATGCCATAATCCTTACATTTGCTAGCTATCTGGCAAGAAAGTCTTTGTAACTGGGACAGAGTCCATTTTTTACATGCCAGGCTCCTTTTGACTCTCATTTCAGTAATTCGTTGTGTCATTATTCAGTAATGTTTTTCTTCCTGTGTCTAGTGACATTACAGAGATACTTATTGATGAGGGCAGGTAAAATATAAAGGGGAAAATGCCATGTCAGGGAAAACCATTTTCAGTAATAAGGCACCTTAAGAGTAGAATTGTATTTATGTGCACTTCAACATCAAACTGAACAACCCTACTAAAAATGTTAGTTTTCTATGTAAAAAGAATTATACAAAATTACTGATATGTCCAATAGTTTATATTCTATGAGTCAAAACCAGCAATTTCATTTTAACATAATTTAAAAGCCACATGGTGTCAATCATCATTAATAGGTAAGTATCTGACCTTTTTACATGACTATTAATAGTGGCACTCTGCTTGCAAGCAAAATAGAAAAGATTTTGTCAGATTTAATTACAGATGGTTACTGGCTAGTGTATGCCCACGAAATACTGGTGTTACTGAAAGAACTGCATCCACAAAAGACAGGTTGTTCGCCCCCTATCATTATAATGATGTATGTACATAATCTCCAACTATATATAGTGTATTTGGCACACAGTTTCACTTGTATAAAAAAACTGCTGACCAGCACTTTGACTGCTGAAAAATGAATATTAGTTACATTATTAAAGACACTAATGTTTAAAGTAGTAATAATACGTATAAGTAGAAAATAGATTACAGAGTTTCATTGGGAGAAAAGTGCTTTATCAGAATAGAAGTTACCTTCTTGCTCACACTGCATCTGGTTATTTTATAATGGTACTTAACGTATATTACACCAATGACTGAACACAGCAGCCTGGAAGCTGATTTTTTCAGCGTACCATCTGGCTAGTTCAGGAATTTGTGCATTGCTTTTTTGTTCAAGCCATGCTCTTCATCCTGCCAGTGTTTAGCCATCCTGTGTCCCCTGCAGCTAATCAATGGATTCCCCAGCATACCAGCTGCTTTGTTTTATTGACCCTTACTCCTAATTTAACTGTTGATATGTTGTTTTACATACAAGACTAAATAAGCAGCCCATCCAGCAATAATAGATAGTAGGTTGACCACATTATAACATTTGTATTTTTTTGGTTGAGTTTTAAAAAAGATTTTTTAAAAATGCTCCATTTATGTTCAAACTAACGTTCCTGTGGGAATTTGAGCTCTAACATTCTGGGTGTTCTACAGAGTGCTAATCCTCAATGCTAGATGCTGGTGATTTTTGGTTATCTCAGCAGTTTGCAGAAGACTAAATAACATGGGAATAATTTATCCAAGAGTGACAAAACAGAGAATAACAAAAAAGAATGTCACTACCATTTTGATGAACTACAGTGATTCTCATTCAATATCACTGGACCAACAAATCAACAAGTCCAAATGGTTGTTGTTGATGACTTCTTGGCTAGTAAGATCATGTGGACCCCTGCTCATGTTTATAAGTCCCGGTGCTATAGTGGATTAGCAGATTTCAGTTTACCTTAGTTTTGGGATATATCCTCTAGCTTTATTTAGCACCCTATGTTCAAATCATAAGCATGTCATAGCAGACCTTGATCAGAAGGTAATAAATATCACTATTATGGTTTATAACGAAGCTTGTTGATTATGCAGTTTGGAAACAAAGTAGCTTAAAGCAGTCAAAAGTCTTCACATACATATATATTTCAAGGCTCTAATACCAAGGTGCACAATACCTTTTACTAAACTGACAGCAGGTGAATTATAAATACAAAGAAGAAAGAAAGTGTGACACTTAACCCAAATATAAACAGTGAACAAAATAGTGAATAAAGTGAAATGGTAATTAAATTATACTCCTCCTCTGGCACTGCAGCACCCGTAAAAGTGCTCCTCGGGCACTTGACAATAGAAAAACAAGACGGAGTTTGCAAGTTTGCACAAAGCATCAATCTCCTGAGGAAGCCGACAGCAGAGCCGGCGAAACGCGTTGAGAAGTGGATCCAGCTGTTTATTTCTTCAAAAGAAAAGAGCCTGAGTATCTTATCCTGGTGGCAGCAGGAAAGAAGTATTACCTCTCGGGACTTTTTTCACGCAAGTTGCACTTTAAGTGCTTTATATTTTGTACGTGTATCTATTGTTTTTATTGCCTGGTTTGTGTTAGCTACTGCGCAATGGCTTTTTAATGTGTTTTTTAGATGGAAATGATTAAAACCGACTGACTACATATTCTGATGAGCCTGATTTCAATATCCGTTTGTGAGTGCACCCCTGTAGAGATTTACTATACATCCAATTATATTTAAACTGTGTTGCACTATTGTTGTTTTTTTGTTTCTCTTCCAGGTACATGCGCCCCTACTCCGTCTTGTTTTTCGAATTATAAATACAAAAAGGTAGTATGATAAAGATATTATCTCGCTCCCCTAGATTTTATTTTTCCAATTGTGCATCATACATTATGCATATAGACATATTTTATGCCTATGAGTGTAAAAAATATATATAAAAAAACTTTGATGTCACTTAAATTAGTTATAAATATATACTACAGATAACTTCATATATAGAACAACATTGGGGTAGAGTCTATGGCCCCTGCTAATCCCAAAAGTTATGTTACTAATAAATTAATGGGCGTTGATGATTCCATACCCATTGCTAATGTCATTTTCACTGCCCACCCTCATGGCACACAAAGGGTGTTTTTTTCTTTAAATATTTGGGACATATATGATTGTACCCCCTGCCTGGGCAACAGAATGGTAGAAGGGGTAGGTAGGGCTAATTGTAATGAATTTTATTTATTTATGTATTTAATGTGCCAGAGGCATTTGGCCAGCCCTTGGCACATGGGGTATAGGGAACTATTAGTTTGATTTTTATTTGGGGCTTAGGGCATATATCAAAACTTAAAATTTTAACGGCAAAACGTTTTTTTTTTTTAAACACTATTTATTTAAAATCATGAGCAGCTTTTTTTCATTTATTGTAGCTGGCCTTTTTATTTCCATAACAATGATTCTACACAAATACATATTTAAAAGAAACACTTTCTGAAAGATGTCTGTGGGCTGTTTTAGGGTAGCACTGTATGTGCTGGATTTGAGGTTAGAAATTAACCATTTTTTGCCAGATGGCTGAGCAACACATTTTTATAAGGACAATGAAATAGAGGATGGTTCACAACAATTAGATTTATCTCTTCAGAAAAAAATGTTATTATCTCCACATATTGCTTTTGGGGTAATATGAAATTTGTCAGAAGCAAGATTGTGGATGAAACAAGTTATTTTTCCACAAGATTTGAAACGATACTTTCTTTCTCTCTTCTTCTTTCGAAACAGATATTGCTGTGATGAGAAATAGTCTGCCGAACTCAAAAGATTATATAGAAGGGTTTTTTTTTTTGTCTTCTCTGTTGTGATCTCTTATCAGCTCTGAGTGGATTGTGAGTCTCTGGCAGAAGCTTCAAAAACTTTTAATGCAACGGGGATTGATATTATCCTTGAATTGATTAGTTTAAGACTTTTCACCAGATAAATTAGCTTCCTGCAGTGGCAGAGTTTAAAATATAATGTATAGCTTAAGGTCTATAAGTTTCCATATGGATATTACCGCAAAGCAGGCTGGTTGTAATTATGAATATTGTTCAGTAGTTTCTGCACAAATAAATTGCTGACATTGTTAAATGATCAAAAATAAAATGCTGCACACAAATAATTCAGGGTCATAATTTATTAACCTGACTCAAGACTTCAAATGTTCTAAGTAATCATTCTAAAGCAGTCTTAATAACAGGTCAATAAGAACCAACTTTTATTGTCGCAAGAATATCCCAGGGTATTTCTATTAACTCTTTTAGTAACAATAGACAAATATGGATTCCAAAACTATAATAGATAACTGTAGTAAAAGGTGACCTTTCCTGCATGTGGTGTAGATAGACATCATGGACACTGGAATATTTATTTACTGGAAGGATACACATCAGGCATGTTTTATTCTGATTTATCATTAATAGCTAATAAAGGACATTTACAGGTTTTGGCAGATGAACATAGATTAACCATGGCCTATAGCATGCAAGAGGACTTAAATTAGACTTAATGCAATCTACGTGAAATGCCAGGCTGATGGCATTTATCTAATATGTGTGTTCCTCCTGCTTAACATGAATGAAGAAAGAATAATTGTTTATTCCATGCAACAAAACTATGCTGCATCCCATAGGACAGTGATGGTTAACCTATGGCACACATTCCACAACTCTGTTGTGGCAGGGAAATAACAAAAAAATGGAGCGATGCGTTAGATGGCACATCATTTTTTTGGTTATTTCCCCGCGTAGCCATGTGCCACAACAGTGTGTAGGAAAGCAAGTCACGAGGCGTCATTGTTGTTTAGTGCAGGGGTTAACCAACTATCACTATTTGTAATGGATTGTACTTATGATGCAATGCATCATCCAATCACCTTTGGCTGCAAGTGCAAACACCAACAGATCCCAAGTATGGGAGAAAAGCCTTTATTTTTTTAAAGTACATGCCATTTTGGACCCATACTAGGTTCCACATAAAATAACTCCTGTTTCTGTTAAAGACATGTGGTTGCACTTTAAATGTACATGTGTGTTCAAGCAATTCTAAACAATCTTTCCCGAAACTATATAACATTTATTTGGAACATAATTTGGCTCGTGACTATAAGTTAAAACATTGCTAATTATGTAAAAAAAAAAATTATGAAAAGCCAATGTTATAAAATCCAGTTATCTTGCTTCTAAATTGGTTTTGTGTGCAGTGTGCTTGGGATTTAATGATATTCCTGCTGATAATAATTCCCTTTCCACAAAGTTAAATTAAAGTTTTTCAGCAATGGAGAGAGAGAATGTACGAGAAGCAGAGCAGGGGTTGTTATGCATAATGTATAGGCACAGTTGATCACATCCTTGTTTATGATAGGGACTGATATGTTTAAAGTTGTTAATTTTCAGTAAATTACTTAGATGATTAACCTGACATATTTATGTATCAGGCCTTTGGTCGTCAACTAATAATGGACTGGATTACATTAGGGGAGATCCAACTGCCATTTAGACAGACATCACTAACTATAGGTATGGATTCACACAAATAGGTGGGTATGTTTAACTTCTACCTACAGGAGTATCTTAGCTCTGACACTGGTCAAGGATGAGATGTGAACTTTTGTGTCTTATAGTAAACATAAATAGAGGTTTACAATTAAATTATTCACTAATCTTTAGGCTTATGAGCAATACAATGTGGTGGCAGAATTTCAAGCAATTACATACGTTAAGAGAAAATTATTTTTAAAATGTGTCTGTGGTGCCTGCTGTTTATGACATCACCTTTAGGCTTGACAGTGGGATAGTAGGATAGTTCTTCGCGGCTGCTTCACCACTGTTGCAGCCGCGAATTTTGCAGCAAACATATACCCCCAATAAATTAACCATCCCAATAAATCAACCCCCCTAAAAGTGAAGCTGAACCCCCGTACTAACCCCCAACCCAACACTAATACTAACACTACCCCTTGACAATAAAACATATTCTAGACGTAGTAAGATTTTTATATTACATTTTTCTGTATTATGAGTATTAGTAATGCATAAAGGCCGGAGGTATTGTATAGCACCGAAGGCACACGAGTGATCTGAAAACATCTTCCTTTTATCATTGTGTGTCTCAACGTGTGTTTATTTTGCTGATCCATTTTTATTTATAGTAATAATTTATTTACTAATAATACCAGTAGCAAGGAAATTAATTTTGTTTATAAAAGGGACAAAAAAAACCTCTGAACACCTGCCATCAATGTGTGATGGCAGAGGGTGTGGCTTGGGAGAGGAAGTGTCAGCCCTGTAGCACATGTGCATTATCGCTGTCACTCAAGCTGACAGGGCTGCTGCATATGTACAGTATTCATTCCCTGATCTTTTGTACACTGACTCAATTATGGCTACTTAAAGGGAAAGTTCTCAAGTAAGAAAAGCTGAGACGGTTAAAATCACAGTATGGCTCGGCATAACCATAATTGCTGAAAAGAAATCCTTATGCACGTCACATGATTCCAGTTTGACAATAAAACCACATGTCTCTAAGAGAAAGTAGAGATTATATACTGTGTATAATTAACAAACCCCCATAATGACTGGTGCAGAGCCCATACTGATTAGATGTACCCAAGCTATTAAATCTCTGTTTTTACATTTAGTAAATTATTATAATAATATTTCAAAATAATGTTGGGCATAATTATGTTAATGTTGTATTGAAAAGTAAGAAATTACGTTTGTTAAAATAAAAAATAATTTGATTGAGTTTATTTTCTTCTTAATTCCTTTCTCATATACAAGGCTACCATCTAATTTCTTATAAATGTCAAAGGATAGCTCAGGGCTAGAATGTGCATGTGTGTCATCTTATTGAAAATTAATCCAATCTCTTAAATAACTTAAAATGTCAATTATAGTTGGAAACCTAATTTAATTAAAAAGGTTCACTGACAGTTTGGTGATATTTACCAATTAGCTGTCATAATAGTTTGCGCTCTTGTCTTTGAGAACTTCAGTTAAACTCTGACTTGACTTTCTTAAACTGATGGCAAAAATGTATAATTATTTAATTAATACATTACATTCTCTTCCAGGCCAGTTGTGATGGTGTATGTCACCCATAAAACGAATGTGTCTCCTGTTCCTTAATCCCTCTAGAATGCAAGCTTGCAAGCAGGGCTCTCTACATCATGTATCAGTCTGTATCTGTTTGTCAAACATATTTTATAGATCCGCTCTATGCTCTGTACCAAGCATTACATAATATGTTGGTGCTATACAAAAAACTATTAATATAATAAGATATAGCACACCATTCTAGCAAAAGGACTTTATGTCCCATGTCCTGGGCAAACTAAATCCTGAACTTTACGAAGGACTCAATCTTATGTACTTTGAATGTATGAGAGTACAGAAACCTCTCCTGACTGGCAGCGTTTCACCTTCACATAGATCTCAGTGCAAGCTGCAGCCAGCATCATGAGGGAAAAGGTAAGAAACCCCTACTTTGTGTGTGACTGTGTATGTGACTGACTGTGTGAACTGTTAGGTACTTGTGTTGCTTTCTTTAGAGCAACGTGATTAAGACTTTTAGCATAGCCCCTCTGCCTGCACATTCCACAGAATCAGAATTATTCCTAATCACCCTAAGGAATTGTAAGTAAGGCAACAGTGTTTTCACGGAAGACAGGTGGAAACTTGTGGAATGAAGTATAGAATTGTTGTCTGTGACCTTCCTGTATAGTGTAAATTCTAAACCCATACCCAATTGAAAGATCTCAACATTTCTAAATCACCCATACACACCACTTTTCCCCTTACCCCAATACAACTGATAAGCTGAGGGTGCATAGAGAAATTGGCAACATGCCATCATCACCCAATCAGCTTTAACTTTTGTTGCACACACCAATTAGGGGCAAGGTTATTTGAAAACAGTGTGAGCTAATATGACTGGATGTTATTTATAAAAGTAAATTCTAGGCCTCAATTCTATTTTAGTTCTTTTTAATAAACTGCACATGTTCAGCCTTTATATATGAACTAATCACTTTTTTACTTATATTTTTACTATGTTTTGTATATCACTCATTACATTAGATTAAACACAGTAGGATATTTGCTTATTCGAAGGAGGTGTGGTCTGTAACAAACAGACACCTCTAACTTATTGGTCTGTCAGACTGTCACTGTGACAGAAAAGCCATTTCTAATGCATTGTCAGAATGACTGATCACACCTACAAGCACACACTAGGGAAAAGTAGTATTATAGTGCTTGATTTCTAACGTCTATATCATCTGAAGAACACATCGTTTAAATGTAGGTAAGTAAGCTATGTAAACCAAACAATGACTTGCTATGTTGGCATAATTCCTTCTTAAATCCAGATCAGTCAATTTATGAACAAAACAAGGTAAGACAAGGTAGTCAGCAAGAGAACATGGTTTATTTCAAACATGTATTGCAGTTAGGGCTGCCATCGTTTCCTCAAAAAAATACTAGCCTGGCTATTACCGCTATAGACTTAACATTGGCCTCAAGCTCCATTGATGTTGAGCCAACAACAGTGCTAGTTGATTATTGTGGGTATAGTAGCTAATTGTACAGTACAAACACTAACGTTTGTTGACTACAATACTTTTCAGCCAGCCATATTGCTAGCTGAACTTCATGGGAATAGTAGTTATAGACTGGGGTTGTGGTGGCCTAAACTACACACTAACTTTTTTGTTGTTGACTGCAGCTCCTGTAGTTTACAATCAACAATTACTGGCTGAACATCATAGGGATTATAGAATGGGGAAGTTGTGATCTTTACTACCCCAACTTTTGTAAATTAAAGTTCTCATGTTGCACAGGTACATGCTGGTCATTTAATTTTACCTATTCATGGGTAACTAACATTTGACTCTCACCAGAAAACTCCTCTCCTGAGCCAGCAAATGGAGGCTATAGGGAGGAGGTGTTGAGGTGGTAGAGGGGAAAGGTTGGGAGGATATATTCCATTCCTCTGGAAAAATAAAATCCTGTGGGCACCCATGTGTGTAGCATTATATATTTTATATTTATGTAAAAGATGTAAATAAAGGCAGCTTCATTATGGATAACAACATTTAAAAAATTAGAAATATCTCCTATTACACACAACAAATAAAAAGACACAACACGATTGCTCTGTCAAACAGGTTTGATATGTATAAATCACAGGGCACACAATTATCAATCAATCTGTACTGCTCCTCTAGCCATTACCTCCAAAAAATGCCTTCATCGTCTTCCTTCTGAGTTGACATTCTACCTACCACATCATCGATAGCATGGATGTTTAGAATCTTTGTTTGAAATCTACAGTTGATTGAAATTCTTCCCCTGTTGCCCAAGTCTATTCACAGTTCTTGCACGCCAAGGTCCCAAGTAAAGGGGCGATGGGCAATGTACAAACAAGGCATTTCATGTATTTACCTTGGCATAGTTGCCAACATTTGAAAAAAATGCAGCTAAGCTTCCAATTACTTTAATATTGACCACACCTGTTGTCCAAAGCTCCGCCCACTACACAAAATTAGCATAATGTAACTCCACCTTATTGTCACAGCGTAGATTATATCACCAAGTTCCCACCAGCATTACCAGGATCCTTGGTATACAACAGATACATTCACAGCACAACATCTACATCAGGCAGGTGCATTTTATCACTTTTACATGAAATATAGTAAGACCTGGTGCAGAATTCAGTCAGAGAGCTGTGTGTACACCAAAAACATACATTAGTATGAGCCTACCACTTCTGCTGGAAGGCCATTCCATGTATCCACTACCCTATCAGTAAAATAATACTTTCATTAGTCCCTGGCCTTATCGTATATCTAGGATAGCCATATCCCATGCATGCTTTAACTCCTTCTCTGAATTAACCTCTACCACTTCTGCTCGAAGACTATTCCATGCATCCACTACCGTCTCAGTAATGTAATACTTGCATTAGTTCCTGACGTTATCTTTTATCTAGGGTAGCCTTATGCTTATCCCATGCATGCTTAAACTCATGTACTGTATTAACCTCTACCACTTCTACTGGAAAACAAATCCATGCACCCACCACCCCCCTCAGCAAACAAATATTAAGTTTCTGTAAAATATTAAATATTTCCAGCCTTTTCAAAAGCTTGAGGTGGACCCCAAATATATGTTTATAACTAGTGTTGAGCAAACACGAACCGCAATGTTCGTGTTCGTACCGAACATTACGGTCTTTGGACCCCGGACCCGAACACAGACATTTCACTATATGTTCGGGTTGGAGTTCGGGGTTCAGCGATTTAATGGCGCGTTTTGAAAGTCTTTCGGTTTATAGACTTTCAGATTATAGAAAGCCCATAGCATTACATGCATTCTATAAAACTAAAGTCTATTAACTGAAAGAAATTCGGTTTATAGACTTTCGGTTTATAGAAAGCCCCTAGCATTACATACATATACATTGTATGTAATGCTATGGGCTTTCTATAAACCGAAAGTCTATAAACCGAATCTCTTTCGGTTTATAGACTTTCATTTTATAGAATGCATGTAATGCTATGGGCTTTCTATAAACCGAATCTCTTTTGGTTTATAGACTTTCGGTTTATGGAATACATGTAATGCTATTGGCTTTCTATAAACCGAAATAGAGTCCCCATTCATACAAATAGGTCAATTGACCTATTCGTATGAATGGGGACTCTATTTCGGTTTATAGAATAGCAATAGCATTACATGTATTACATAAACCGAAAGTCTACAAACCTACTCTCTTTCGGTTTATAGACTTTCGGGTTATGGAATGCATGTAATGCTATGAACGAATGAACAAATGGTTAATAAATGAAAATCATTCGTCCATTCGTGCTATTGGCTTTCTATAAACCGAAATAAAGTCGGTTTATAGAATACCAATAACATTACATGCATTCCATAAACCAAAAGTCGTTCATTATGTCGGTTTATGGAATGTATGTAATGCTATTGGTATTCTACAAACCGACTCTATTTCTGTTTATAGAATGCCAATAGCACGAATGGACGAATGGACGAATGATTTTCGTTTATTAACCATTCGTTCATTCGGCTTTCGTTAGTTTAGCATTTTCGTTATTCGTTTTTCGGACGAATGGACGAAAATGCTATTTTCGGACGAAAATGCATTCGTCCGAAAACGAATAAACATGTCTATATATATATATATATATAAGCTGGAGTCGCCGCACATCACATGGGCTATTCTTAGTGTAGGGAGAGGATACGGCAGCTGTGAGGGACAGATTAAAAAAAATCCTGGTGTTGAATCTGCAAACTACAGCGATTATTCAAACTACAGCGATTATTCAAATTACAGTGATTATTTTAGTGGGTGCTATACTACATATTTATACCCTGCCCTGAGCCCAGTGCCACAGAGAGTGCAGTGCACTTGCGACTTTAATCCTGTTCTGTTAGCCCAGTGGGCAACATCTAGGCATTTTTAAATACTGCAATTTGTTGGTGTTAAATATTACATTTGCGTCCTGCACTTCATATCCGAGAGTCAAATAGAACCGTCAAACACTGTGCTTGCAGCGCACTTTGAAAAATTCTAATAGTTTTGGGTGGTAAATAGTACATTTGCGTCTTACGGTACACTTCATATCTGAGAGTCAAAAAGAACCGTCAAATACTGTGCTTACAGCGCACTTTGAAAAATTCTGGCTACCTCCTCCTCCTCCAGCGCCGCTTCCACCTACACCGCCACCGTCACCGCCTCCTCAACCTATGGGTCACTTAGTATAAACTGAAAGAGAATACCCTGCACTCCAACCCTCTCTCAAATTGATAATTCTGTTGATCCTCCTGGCAGCCATGCTTTAGATTTAGATTTATGTTCTTCCAAAACTAAAATCAAAGATTCCATCTAGTGCTATTTTATGGCTCAGCTGTATTTTTAATTTGTATGTATTTTATGTTATTTGAAGTTATTTCCCTATCCATATTTGTTTGCAGGGCACTTGTCCTACTCTTACCCCCATTTTACTTCCTTTTGCAGCCCTCTAGCCCTTCCCAGGACTTTTTTAGAGGCATTTTAGTGCCCAAAAGTTCGGGTCCCCATTGACTTAAATGGGGTTCGGGGTTAAGTTCGAGCCCAAACCCGGACTTTTTTCCGAAGTTCGGCCGGATCGGCCGAACCCGAACATCCAGGTGACCGCTCAACTCTATTTATAACTAGTTGCATTTATACCAGGGCTTGAAAAACTTAACTGATTTTTAGGAGCCAGCAAAAAAGTCTAGAAACCAGACAACAGCACATACACACAATCACATATACACTAATACATATAGTCAGTCACATAGACACATACACTAATACATACATTCTGTCACATACACTCATACACACAGTCTGTCACATACACTCATACATACATACATACACACATACATACATACAGGCTGTCACATACACTCATACATACACACATACAAGTGAGCATTTTTTTTTAATCTTAAAAACAAAACAAAAAAAATGTAGATCAATATGTCCCCCTTCCCTGCTGCTATATCTCATTGCAAGGAAGGGGGGCATTAACGTTCCAGGTTTGTCTGTCCCTCTTACAAAGGCATAGACCAATATTACTTATTAATTACATTATTTTGCTCATGTAAGACATGAAAGGCACCTTATATTTCTTACATCCATTCATTTTACATGTTATTTTGGCCATCATTTGTCACTGTTATGATCCCCATCATTTGTCAGTCTTATCATGCCCATCGTTTTTCAGTCTTATCATGCCCATCATTTGTCAGTCTTATCATGCCCATCATTTGTCAGTGTTATCATGCCCATCATTTGTCAGTGTTATCATGCCCATCATTTGACAGTGTTATCATGCCCATCATTTTTCAGTCTTATCATGCCCATCATGTGTCAGTCTTATCATGCCCATAATTTGACAGTGTTATCATGCCCATCATTTTTCAGTGTTATCATGCCCATCATTTGTCAGTCTTATCATGTCCATCATGTGTCAGTGTTATCATGCCCATCATGTGTCAGATTATCATGCCCATCATTTGTAAGTGTTATCATGCCCATCATTTGTAAGTGTTATCATGCCCATATTTGTCAGTGTTATCATGCCCCTCATTTGTCAGTGTTATCATGCCCATCATTTTTCAGTATTATCATGCCCATCATTTTTCAGTGTTATCATGCCCATCATTTTTCAGTATTATCATGCCCATCATTTGACAGTGTTACATAGTTGTCAACATTTGAAGAAAAATTCCAGGGACACTTTGCAGTTTATCTTCCAATTGGCCACTCCTCCTTTAAAAAGCTCTGCCCGCTCAATACAATTAGCATAATGTAACTCCACCTACTTATCACAATGTAGATTATATCACCAAGTTCCCAACAACATTACCATGCACCCTTGGTATACAACAGATACATTCACAGCACAACATCTACATCAGTCAATATCACTTTTACATGAAATATAGTAAGACCGTGTGCAGATGTGCTTCAGTTAGAGATCTGTGTCTACACCATCATACATTAGTGTAAACCCACCACTTCTGCTGGAAGGCCATTCCACGTATCCACTCCCCTATCAGTAAAGTAATACTTTCATTAGTCCCTGGCCTTATCTTATATCTAGGATAGCCTTATACCTATCCCATGCATGCTTAAACTCCTTCACTGAATTAACCTCTACCACTTCTGCTGGAAGACTATTCCATGCATCCACTACTGTCTCAGTAAAGTAATACTTTCATTAGTTCCTGACGTTATCTTATATCTAGGATAGCCTTATACCCATCGCATGCATGCTTAAACTCCTTCACTGTATTAACCTCTACCACTTCTGCTGGAAGACTATTCCATACATCCACTACCCTCTCAGTAATGTAATACTTTCATTTGTACCTGGCCTTATCTTATATCTAGGATAGCCTTATACCTATCCAATGCATGCTTAAACTCCTTCACTGTCAGGGGCGTCACTAGGGTTGGTGTCAGCCGGTGTGGAAACTCATGGTGTCACCCCCCTGGTTTTCCTTCAATACAATGCCAAACAGATTGCTTAGTAATGCCAGTTAGATGGCCTATTTACTATGCCACACACAGGAGCCCCATAACTACATAGCTCACACAGCCGCGCGTACATCTCGATCTCGGGACAGTCCCAGGAAACTCGGCTTTCTCGCGATTGCAGCGGGTCACCGGGTCACGTCATCGAGCAACATCATGTGACCCGGTGACCCGATGCGATCGCATGACAACCCAGTTTCCCGGGACTGTCCCGCGATCGCAATATACGCGGGACATTTGCATTGTTGACGGGACTGTCCCGGCGAATCCGGGACAGTTGGCAACTATGCCTTTGCTCTACCACCAGCTGCTGCTGCTTCAATAGAAACATAAATTTTCCCATCAGGCCTTTTTACAGCACCTGTGACCTTTGTATTTCAAACCCTGCTTTTTTGGGGTACGTTAGAAGTTTTTGTTGATTTCCATGTCAATGCCATCTCCACCGACATGATCCAAGAACTGATGTAACATCTGCTCCCAAATGCTGCCACACAGATCCCATTTCAATGCCAATTACAACGGCACCGATAACCACCATTCTCTCACAGACAGGGCACCAGAGGATGATACAATAGCGTTGTCATCTATCTTAACTCCAGGGAAAGGAGCACCTTCAGAGTCTGTAACTAAGCAAATATTTTTAGTGTTGATAACTTGTGCACTGCCATAGGGTTTTTCTGCTGTGACTTTGCTTTTATCAGTGATCTTACCCAAGCCCTGAACATGTAATACCTTATTCTGTTTAAATACGTGAGTGATGACAATTGTAAGACATTTTACAGAACCACTTTTCTGGTCCATCATCCTTCCCAAGTTTAAACTGATGCCGGTCACTGCTAGCAATCTGCTAGCAAAATCTTTCCCATGATACAGATGTATCTTGTAACAACTTCTAGTTGTTCAGCAAAATCTTGTAAGGAATACAGCAAACATTCAAGCCAGTGATACCCAGAGTTTTATTCTTTTCCACACAACCTGGAAGCACAGATGGACTGCTTTAATAACAGCAACATAACCTCCAGGACCAGAGCCAATCACTGTAACATCAGCTTGCAAGGCTTTATCTGAGGGGAACTGGGAACTGAGGGGAATAGGGGGAACTGATTTTTCTTACTTAAGGTGCAGTACACTCATTTTGTCTTTGTGGGTTAAATCCTGCTTTCAACTCCAAAGTCTGTGAATGGATTTATTTTTATACAAACTGGCAATACAATATACTGCGCCAAATAACCTGACGGAGTGAGCAAGCACCTGAACACAGCTAGTGTCTCACTCCGAGCAAAAAGAAAATGTGCAAAAAAACAGGATAAAGTGAACAAGTGCGCTAAAACCAACACTAGACAAGCTGAAACATTACCCTTTTCAGTGAGACGAATGCTCAGGTATTATGTAAAGGTTAAATCCCAATACCTTTCAGTCCCGTCTGATGTTAGTTTGACAGGGAGCAATATTTAATAAGAAGTGTCTAAGCCAGGATTATAAACATTAAAAGCATAATCTTGTAACATAACACATCATATGATAGGGGGCAAGCATTAATCTCCCTCAGCAACCCAAAAACTATTTTCTTGATATAGTGCAAGCCAATCACCAAATACTTAGTGCTCCTTTGTTATGTGTAATTGGACTTCCTTCTGAAAACCTAAAGCTATACTATATTACATTCCTGTACATAGATTATAATTTGAGAAAATTTGATTTTACTGCTATTTTATTGTTATAGTTAAGTAATAGGTTTTTGCTCAGGTCAAACAAACCCTTGTCCCCTACTAGCTTCAAGGGTCTCACTGCAGCCACATTTTGTTTGAAAAGTGTATTTTTTTTATTTTAAACAAATCCCGGGGAAAGGGGCTTGAAGGTGCTTGGCAGGATAGGGGCAGGCTGCCCATAGTGTAATTAGTCTCCCCCTGCCCTTAATGCTGTAGGGCAATGAAAGACCAGGCACTGGCTTTGAAAGTATCCAATGGTCTCAGTAGACATAGCTGGTGTGCCTCAGCCTTGAGGCACTCAGCCATGACTTTTACAGGCCAATAGCGGTATGCTGATGTGTATACATATATCATTGTGTATGAAGGGTTTAAAGAGATTGACAAAAGAACAGAGAGTCTTCCGTAATTATCTTACTGTTGCAAGATGTCTTGGTACCCCAGATCTTCATGACTGTCAGCAACTCATCTTGGCAGGCTGAAGTTGAATAATTGACCTTGCTGAAACTGAACTAGTTACAGTATACAGAGTTCCTCCAAACTGACTTCAAACCAGGTAGGATTACAGCAGAGTAGTCAGAGAGAGTTCTGGTCATGCAGCATGCAGTAGAATAAACTGGGAAGTAAACTTGATATGAGGCTAAAATTACCCTTGAATTTCCAAGGGGGCTACACTTATATAGCTATAGTGTTAGTGTTATGAAATTAGGCCTATTCACCGGTAAGAATTATTCATTGGTTAAATTGTCAAAGTAATATCTATCTAAATATACCTCCTAAAATATGCTTACAAGCTATAATTAATTGCACAGTAATTAGTGAAACCCAAAAAGTTCACCAATTGAGTTGCCCCTTCAGGCTCAGTTGGACAGTTTTGAATTAAGCAATTAAGCACTGCTGTTTCTGCCAACCATGAAATATCTCATAAATGTCTGGAATCAAGCTGCAGAAATGGTAAATGCTGCCCTGACTTGATTTATTAGTTAATAGTGTTGGGGCAAGGATAAACTATATACATGGTACTGACATCATTCACTTATAACTACTCGGAGAAAGTTGTGCAGTAAAATAAGTGTGATAGGAGACACTCCTGTCTCAAACAACTAGCAACTGATTAATAAATTTCAAAGCTGCGATTTAAAAAAATAATAATTTTAAAAATAATAACAATTGCATGAATTACTTTTTTTTTCCGATTTGCAACGCTTAATCAGTTTTATGATTTTTTCTAGAGAGATTATCCTTTGTCACCTAGTCAATGGAATCCCTAGACACCTCTTAAGAGTTCCCATATAGGTTCACTGGCCTGTGGTCTTTTGGGTATCCCTGCCATAGAAGAAACAGGGGTACTCACACTGAACATACAGCTGAGATCAGGGCAGGACCTATTAGGCAGTTCCTGTGGTATCCAAAGAGAAGGAGACAGGGACTATTGTTTATCTCAGTTTGGTTCTGTAGCCATTCCACAAAATAAGGATTTTTAATGTTAATTATTTTTTAAAATGCTTGGATCAAGTGAGATTTCTTATTATACAGCTCTTTATTTCTCCTAAATAACTATTTCGACCAACAGCCATTAAAAAGTTAGACAAACCTCTGCTAACAGTCTTACTGTGCATGTTGCAATTGAGAGGTGAATTTCAAACTTGAGTCCAATGCAGTCAAGTTGGAAAAATTATCCGACTCTGCTACTTTGGCCTTAAGTTTGAAATTCTCGTCTCAATTCCCTTGCAATTAACTCTTTGTTTAGTAGATCTTTAAAATGTAGAATTGGTAGCCCTAGTTTGCTGTGAAAATGTACAGGCAACTGTGATGCCAGATTTAATTAAACAGTTTGTACTCCTTTAAAAAGACAAGCATGTTATGCTCCGAGGAAGATACATCCAAAGAGCTATGCAGTGATTATAAAACACATTGGCAAAGCAGACATGCTCTCATTTCAAACCTACCTATTTTATTTTATGACTGCCTTATATGAAATGCCATAATCAGCATAAATTAATATGAACTCCTATTAACGGCAGGTTAATAGGTAGAGTTTTTCTAATGTCAAGGCCCTGGATGATATCCAGCTGTCAGATTGAGTTTCGTTCCACTGACATATATTACGTGTAAAATGTCATATAACTGTGTCCTTAGTTGATGGTTTTCCATATTTAAAGCAAATAAAAGACTGACTAAAAATAGAAAACAAGTAAAAATATTTAATAAACACAACGTAAAAGCTAAAACATGCACATATTTCACCTAACATTAAACTACAATTACTCACATCAAATCGAAGCAAGCAAAGGGGGAAATGTCATTTCCTACCAGCTATTTTACATATGAGGCCCCCTGTGTCTTGATTTCATGCCTTATTCATACAAATACGATTGTTTTTTAAATGACTCAAAATGAAGGGTTATCCCAATCCTAATTAACTTAAACTATTGAGAAATGTGACCCACAGGCAGCTGTTCAAGTGTTAATCACCCAATTAATATATTCAAGTATCTAGTAATTATGGTTTAAATTACACATGCTCTTTTCAAATAAAAGGACTAGAAAATATCCAGCTTTATATAGCTATCGTACCAATGAACCAATGAAAAGTAAATACAGGCCTGGAAGATAACTTCAGCCTTTGTGGCCCCTGACGCAGTGCACACTATATTACTGTACGGTCATCTCTGCAGATTTTCTTTTTTTTTTTTTCTCGTTAAGTAGAATCTTGTACCAAGAGTAATGACTGCTACTGTTTTCTTCAGTAGGAAAACAAACAAGTTTATCTTGGCAGATGTTGCTCTGCTGCTTGCAGTACAATTGAGGAGGGATACCTGCAGAATGAAGATAAGCTTTAGTTGCTTTGGCTTCAGGCAGATCAAATATTACTCAGCGTCCTCAGGAAACTGTCACTTGAACTATTACTAATGCACTACAAAAGAAAGACATGCGGCAGGCCTTGCAACAATTAAAAACCCAAGTAGGGAAATAGGTCTCAGTTTACACAGTAATGCCTGTTGAGCCTGTTAAAAAAATATAACCAGTTAAACTCAACAAGCTCCCTTGTTGAGAGATCCCAGTATATATAATTACCTTTTTCATATGTCTTAGAACCTTGTTCTGCAATCCCTGCTATAGAACGTAGCAAGCAACATATTGCATTCAATAGCAATAACGTTGTGTGATATCTTCAAGTATTAATATTGTCATATAAAATAGTTTTGCTGCAATAAAGCATGGCCAGGATTTTACCAGTGGTGTATTTTGGTTCTCTGCTACCCTAGGCAGATTTTTTGGCCACTCCACCTCCACCAACTTTGCAAAACCAGGATATGTCCCACCACCCTAGGACATGATCCATCACCCACACTAAACACCCTTTACAAGCCCACCACCCACATTCCACACCCTTTACATTCCCCATAACCCCAAGACATGCCCCCTCACCCACATTGCACACCCATTACATTCCTCATCATTCAGAACATGCCCCATCACCGATATTGCACACCCATTGCATGACCCATCACCACAGGATATGCCCCATCACCCACATTGCTACCCATAACCTGCCCCATCACCCCAGCATATGCCCCATCATGCACATTGCAGACCCCAGCCAGCCCCCACAGCTCCCTGGTGTCTAGTGGCAGGCAGTATGGACTCTCTCAACAGTCACTTCAGTCTTTTCACTCTAAGTAGCACCAAGGCAGTATTACCATAGTAAGGCCATGTTAGCTAACACACTTTCCTCTCTTGAAGTCAGGACTCCACCACTGGAACATATTGAGATGACATACTGTGAAGTTGTAATTAAAACACTTTAAATGTTTGATTGCACTGGGTCTGTTCCCAACCAGGGACTGATCCAGAATCTGATCTCGGGAGGGGCACTAAAAATGTAATTTCCTCTACCAATGTTTATCTTTTTTTCCTCTTCTCCCCCATGTACTTCTGTCTCCCTCCTCTCCTTTCCCATGTCTAACCTCTCAATTTCCATTTCTGTCTCTCTCCCTTCCCATGTCAGCCTGTCTCTTCCTTCCCATGTCTGTCTCTCTCCTCTCCCTTCCCATGTCTGTCTCTATATTCCCTCTTGCCATGTTTGTCTCTTTAATCTCCATTCCCATGTCTGCCTCTCTCTCCTCTTTCTTCCCATATCCGTCTCTCTGCTACACATTTCTTCCCATGTCTGACTATCTCCTATCCATTCCTATGTCTGTCTCTCTCCTATCAGTTCTCATGTCTGTCTCTGTCCTATCCCTACCTATGTCTGTCTCTCTCCTATCACTTCCCATGTCTGTCTTACTCCTCTTCCTTCCCTTGTCTGTCTGTCTCTCTCCCTTTCCCATGTTCCCTTTTCTCTTTAATCTTCTTTCCCATGTCTGTCTGTCTCTCTTCGTTTCCCTGTCTGTCTGTCTCTTTAAGGAGGCTGAAAATCAGGGCTCCAGAGACTTCCCTACAATTCTCTCTTACATGAATAAAGACTTTAGTAACTGTTTGTTATCAGGGCCAGACTGGAGCTGTCTACCTGAGAAAGATTTGGCCACAAGAAAGTATGGCCATGGGCTGAGGCTACAAGAGTGTACAGCCACATCCCCTACGTCAGCTAGAAGAGAGATGGATATTTGAGTCGTAAATGAAACAGATGTTTGGAGGACAAACATTGCACATAGATATTGTTTGGTGGCTAAGATGGCACAACCAGCTGTTTGGGGGAAATATGGTACAAATATGCTATTTGGGATCTACGAATGCACAGGCTATTTGGGGAACAAGATTGGCACAAAGAGGCTGTTTGGAGGAAACACAACAGGAGGGAGAAGACAAAGAGTGGTAAAAAAAAACGGTCCAGAGGGTTGAGGTAGGTGGCACAGGTTCAGAAGTGGTATAACAATTCCAAGTTGGGGCAATAGCAATTCAGGGATAAGCCAAAGATCTAGATACTTTAGAGAAACTAGCACATGGGGAGTAATGGGACTGAAGACAGACACCACAGCTCAAGAAGTAAGTGGCACAGAGAGATTGTTAGGGGCAAAGATGGTACAGACAAGTTGTTTGGAGCAAAGATGGCAGTCATGGCACAGGCATGCTGTTGGGGCTAAGATGGCACAGAGGCAGTTTGGGTGACAAAGATGGCACAGAGAGATAAGGGGCAAATATGGCACAGAAAGGTTGTTTTTGAGTAAAGATTGCACAGACATGCAGTTTGGGTGACAAATATGGCACATAGAGGCTGTTTAGGGCCTAGAATGGCACAGATATGATGTTTGAGGCAAAGATGACACAGACTATTTGAGGTAGTGGGATGGCACAGTGCGGCTATTTTGGGGCTAATATGGCAAAAAGAGGATCTAAGGAGGAGAAGATGCTAACATGTTACATAGATGATGTTTGGGGACTAAAATGGCACAGAAAGGCTGTTTAGAGGCTATAATGGCAAAAAGAGGTTGTTTGGGAGGCTAGGATAGCACAGAGGGGCTGTTTGGAAGCTAAGATTACACAGAGAGGATGTTTGGTGGGCTAAGATGTCTGGCTTAATATACAATGATGGGAGTTATGCTGTATCACTGCAGAGTATTTTATTTTATAGATTTATATTATGGTTTTCATTTCTGCCAATATAGACATACTCCATGCTGTATTAATGCAGTGTTGGGCTGGTGAAATATTTTTTTTGCAAGGCTAATTTTTAACCCCAGTCTGACCCTGTCTGTTTATTATGAAATGTTTGTGTCAGCAGTACTAAAACCATGATGGATGCTGTAGTTAACGGAGAGATTTGAATGTACCCAATTAAACTTTTATATTCTATATTGTATCATGTTTTGTATTTATATTCTATCATGTTTTGTTTACAATATATCCACTGATTGGTACTGACCAAACATTTGGACACTAACTTTAGTATCTATGAAGTGCATACTGTAAGTAAACGAGGCTCTATAAAGATAGACATACATGTGAATAGCTGACAAAACCCACTAACTAAATTAAACTCCTAGCATTTATTTTCTCCATTACGTAACAAATGATTTCTTATAAATGAAACATGAAATGCTGATAAATAAAAAAGCAATTAAATCATCAAAAACAGACTAAAATACCTGTTATGACTTTGGTAATAGTCTTTTTTAACACATTTAATATTGTGGAATGTTGGATTTTGACAATGTTGTAGAACATATTATATTGCTTTACAAAGGACAGTTAGTTTCATTATTAAGCATTACATTTTTCAAGTGATGTCCTTGAATAAAAATATTGCTTTATCTTGTTGTATTTATTTTCATTAATGTTCATTAACTATTTCCAATTATTATTGACGTATTTTTCAGGAAAGAGAAATTAGTCAGAGCCGCAGACCTAGAAAACGTTTAGTTCATTACTGAATTATCCTCACTTTTTTGTTATCTTACATTCCCATTAGCTTGCACTCTTTTGCTCACGCTGGAATTCCTGGATGGCTCTAGGGCTAGAATGTTGCAATGGCTACATATTGGTAGTCTTACAAGTTGTTCTTTAGATTTTGACGCTTGGGTTCATATCTCATAGAAACTCAGATGCAACGTGAAGTGAATAAAATCTAATACAAAGTGATGCCTCTTTCATTTGGAATAAGTGAAGTAAAGGTCTCAGCTGACAGGACACATTTCGAACTAGTGAACTTAAAATTAAAACTGAAAAGTAGCTGTAGGAAAAATGTGCATTGTTCCATTGTAATGTTTCATACGTATGGTTCGCCGTTATAATGTATGTTCTTCTAGGATCTTCGTACCACAGCACAGCTAGTGTCTTACATTTATATATAACTTACAAGATACAATTCATGTCCAGACTGGCCCTAATTATACACAATTTGTGACTTTTGTTGTCTTTCACATAGAAATGACACTTGCTGAAAGGTGTGCATGACCGATACAGCATTCGTTCCATGGTGGTAAAAAAGTGATGTTTCAATCATTCCTTTGAGGGAATGATGAGTCTGTCTAATGAGCCTTGCAGATGGATAGCAGTTCTTTGAGTAGATTATTTGGCATTGCAAGGCCAGAATATAAATGATACCTGATAAGACAACTGCCGGCAGCAAATGAACAGTCAATTGCGGAGAATAGCTAAATGGGCACCTAAAAACTGTTCATGTATTGATTATGCTATAAATGTATTTTCTGAATTATTTATATGACACTTAGGGCAAAGATTTATATACATTTCAAGATCATTATCACCTGATTGTCTAGCTAGAGAAATTATACCTCAGACAATAAACAAAGATTACTTACCATTAGAATATATGTTAAACTACGTGAACAGATGTAATCCCTACATTAACAGATTCATCAAGATAAGTTTCAGTCAAGATACTTTTATATTAGATCTCACAGAAGGGCAAGGTTTGTATGAAATTAATAGCAAATTGAAATTCATGCCAAAGAGTTTAAAATGATAAAAATAATTTGGTTTTCATTATGATGAATACAATACAAGTTTGCTACTTTAGGAAAGAAATGTCTAGTGTTTTTTTCTGAAAGTAAAATAGGCAGCCTTTTTCTGTTTAGTTCCCTTTAGTTTAGAATTAAAGAGCCATGTACATTGTTGTTGTCCGAAGAAGAAAAACTGATGGAAAGGTTGTTTTTCTAGAATATTATGTTTAATTCAAAGATTGTAATCTAAAGTGTTGTCATTTTAAAGCCTACTTTGCTGTAAGAAGATTACTGCTTGAATAGTGCACAGAGTGAATTTATGCCGGCATTCTGAATAAATCACATTTAATATTTGACTCAAGCCCTTCCCCAGTGATCGCTGCAGAATATAGACACTGAGAAAATAAACTGTTGTTTCGTTTTGTCACTTCCTGTGGTCCTGGAATAGAATACATTGTGTGGACTATGATAAACTTACTCTTGTACACAGCAGGATCACTTAACAGTGCAACACAGTGTCTGATGACATCCCCAAACAGACAGAAAATTCCATTCATTCAAATGACATTATTCTTACTGATTCCTGCAGCAAAACAAAATAAAAGGAAATTCCAGGCTTCTTGCAAACTGCTGTAATTTCACAATTACATCTACAGTGAGGGAACAAATTATTTGATCCCCTGCTGGTTTTGAACATTTTCCCACTAACAAAGAAATAATCAGTCTATATTTTAATGGTAGATGTATTTTAGTAAGAGACAAAATACCGAAAAAAATCCAGAAAAGGGCATGTCAAAAAAGTTATGAATTGATTTGCATGTCAGTGAGTGAAATAAGTATTTGACAAAAAAGTTAACTGTGTAGACGATCACATCGTAGGGGAGCCGGTATAAGAATACCTGAAAATGCCTTGGATGACGTGCAGCACAAACAGCGTCCTCAGCTGTAAATAAGCAATAAAAAAACCAAAGTCCAGCAAGCCAGTATAGGGCACCCTTTCATCCTCTTAGGAGAACGTATGAGAGAACATACATCCGATATCAGGTGTGATAATCGGAAATCCACCATTAACTGTCATTTTCAAAATTGCAAAAATGGAGATCTAAGATACTTCACCTGCATGGCTATAGAACGGTGTAAACTGGGACCTAGAGGAGGAGATTCTAATGTGTTGTTGGCCAGGAGAGAGGTATTGAGGTATTTTGGATCTTTAAAATAGAAACATAGAAACATAGAATGTGTCGGCAGATAAGAACCATTCAGTCCATCTAGTCTGCCCAATTTTTTTTTTTTTAGTCCCCCGTTTCCCGATCTTATAGCTAGGATAGATGTTTAAAATCCTTGACTGTGTTTACCTCTACCACTTCTGCTGGAAGGCTATTCCATACATCCACTACCCTCTCAGTAAAGTAATACTTTCTGATATTACTTTATAAATCGTTGCCCCTCTAATTTAAGACTATGTCCTCTAGTTGTGCTAGTTTTCTTCTTTTAAATATACTCTCTTCCTTTACTGTGTTGATTCCCTTTATGTATTTAAATGTTTCTATCATATCCCCCCTGTTACGACTTTCCTCCAAGCTATACATGTTAAGATGCTTTAAACTTTCCTGGTAAATTTTATCCTTCAACCCATGAACCAGTTTCGTAGCCCTTCTCTGAACTCTCTCCAAAGTATCAATATCCTTCTGGAGATGCGGTCTCCAGTACTGTGTACAATACTCCAAGTGAGGTCTCACCAGTGCTCTGTACAATGGCATGAGCACTTCCCTCTTCCTACTGCTAATACCTCTCCCTGTGGTACTAATGGGCACCAGGGTCCCAACAGGCATGAATAAAGAATGGGAACTAAATTGTTTCATTGATTAAATTGGATCATTTAATATTGCATGTCACTTCTCTTCTCATGTTTACTATCATTATGAGATTGTATAATATTATATGCACGATGGTTATATATGCATGTACTGTACCTTTAATGTTTTCTGATTATCACATGCGTGTATCTTGTGTGTTTGAGAGGGCCCTCTCTGGCACTGTGTGCATGAGAGGCTTCCCTCTCTCACATCAGATTAAAAGGAATTAACATCTATAGTTCCAAGTTTAAAAACGTTGCCTTGACTAAAAGGTTTAACTGCCTTGCGATTTATATTCTGCCACTTTAAGGCTGATAATCATTACAATTGTCTTTTGCTGTTTTTAATGGGTGTGGATTGGACTAACCAGGACCAATCTTAGCTGCGGGAAGTACCTCCACTACCCTTTTTAAACAGACTCCTTGTTTGAGGTATATGTCTATGATTAAGCCGTGTGGCAAAACGCGTGAGATTGTATCTCTCCAATCATGATTTTAACTATTCATCAATAAACTTCTTTTTTTATGTTTCTATACAACACTCCGCTGATTTTTTCGGATTTACTGGAAAAGGGGATTAAAGGGTGCCCTATACTGGTTTGCTGGACTTTTGTTTTTTTATTTAATAAGTATTTGACCCCTTCGACTTAGTACTTGGTGGCAAACCTCTTGTTGGCAATCACAGAGGTCAGACGTTGTAGTTGGCCACCAGGTTTGCAGATCCTCTTCAAGTCATTACGTTTTCGAGGCTGACATTTGGCAACACGAACCTTCAGCTCCCTCCACAGATTTTTTATGGGATTAAAGTCTGGAGACTGGCTAGGCGACTCCAGCACCTTAATGTGCTTCTTCTTGCACAACTCCTTTGTGTCCTTGACTGTGTGTTTTGGGTCATTGTCATGCTGAGGGAAGGAGGTTCCTACCTAAGATTTGATGGTACATGACCCTGTCCATCATCCCTTTGATGCAGTGCAGTTGTCCTGTCCGTTTAGCAGAAAAACACCCCCAAAGCATAATATTTCCACCTCCATGTTTGATGGTGGGGATGGAGTTCTTGGGGTCATAGGCAGCATTCCTCCTCCTCCAAACAAGGCAAGTTGAGTTGATGCCAAAGAGCTTGATATTGGTCTCATCTGACTACAGTCAACTGATTCGTATGGAATAGCCTGCCAGCAGAAGTGGTAGAGGTAAACACAGTCAAGGATTTTAAGCATGCGTGGGATAGACACAAGGCTATCCTAGCTATAAGACCGGGAACGGGGGACTAATAAAAGTACTCAAAAAAAAATAATTGGGCAGACTAGATAAACCGAATGGTTCTTATCTGCCGACACATTCTATGTTTCTATGTTTCTATGTTTCTATGTCCAACTGGCAGCCCAAGGGCTGGATATGACCTTCAAGGGTTTTTGTGTGGGACTGTGTGATTCAAACCTCTTGTTCACAGTTTGTCACAGTATTTGTGTATGTTCAAGCATTGCAAAGCTATCAGGATTCAATACATAGGTTAAAATTGTGATTAATTTTTCATTAAAAAAAGAGATGTACCGGGATGGCTCTCTTTTCCTTACCCCAACACTTGGGACACACATATTTTATATTTTATATTGATCGTTTCATTGTAGTCTATGGGAAATGAAATCTGATTTGATATTGGATGGTTGGTTGGTTTGTTGCCAGATACCTGCCAATGTATACAATTACAAGGATACTTGCACAGTCTGATCCAATCAGAAAGGAAGTATTTGAGAACACATCATTACAATATACTGCCAGGGCAATCCAACAGTGCCCCTCCAGCTGCTGCTGAACTACAAATCCCAGAACCCCCAGCAGCCTTTGACAATGGGACATAGTTATTGTAGTCCAGAAACGGCTATTGAGCTGAAGTTGGATTCTTGGGGCCTAGGGTAAGGGGAAAAATAGAATGGAATGCCACTGCTTCAACACGAAGAGACCGGAAGGAATGACAGAACCTTGTCCTTAACTTGGATAAGAGGAGAGGGTTGGAGCTCACCCAGTGTAAGCAAAAAATAAAGGATACAACTGTAAGGGTTAAAGCATCAAACAATGCCCATCCATGTGCATCCGTGTAAAAATATTTGAATCCTTTATTGCAAGTTAAAAACAGCTTAACATGAAGATCCTAGGTGTGGGAGAAATATGAGGGCTAGCTGCCCATGCTTTCCGTGTTTCGTGCCCTGTAGTCATAAGCCACTGTGAAACCTTTAGCCCGATGTTATATACAAAGATAAATGAAGGTTACACCCTAAACAGGTGAGACAGGAAAAAGCAGGTAATAATGCCCTTTAGTGTTTTACAAGACAAAATTCTAATAAGAGGACTTAAACAATAGAAAAAATAAATAAATAAAAACATATAGCTTTAGCTCATAGTTCTCCCTTGTATAATTAAAAATATATTACAACATGTGACATATAAAATACGTAAATATGTATACATTTATAGAATAAATACTCCATTAATGAATAATGTTATTATTATATTCGAGCAAAACCTTTCGTTTTGTATGTTTAAAATACTAGAAATATTAGAATGGTAAAGCATTTAGGTAAAGAATCTTATATAAAGATATACATGCAAAAAAAAGGCCTATTGGGCATAACAAGAAGTAATAGTGAGTGCAGTTGTCTTCATACCCTGAAACTTTAGAAACGTGGCATCTCTCAATGACCATACATATAAGATTTTTAATGTATATCTTTAACTCAGGCTTAAAAAAAACTAAAACTAAATATTCCTTTCTCTATTTCTAAATCTTGTCTTTGAATTTGATCTTTTAAATATAAATATATATTTGAAACTTAAAATCTAATCTCCATTCTATTCTATCTTACTATTACCATCTAATAGTGTACTTAAAGTGTAAAGTACTTTGGCTCCATGGGAGAAATGTGCTATAAATGTCATTATTAAAAGTATAAAATGAAAGAGTTTGTTTTGGTTTCATGTGAATAATGAATGATGTTGAAATAAAGCAAGAAGATGGAAGATTTGTCATTTAGACTTAATATCAGAACCTGTTACTTGCATATTATGTTGATAAATGTTTCTAAAGGCTTACACTAATATCAGTAAGTGGAGTTTGCCATGGATTGTGGGAATCAAATGTGTCAGCAATGCAAGTTAGCAGCTTGAAGTAAACATCTAGGGCAATTGATAGAATGCATCTCATTAACTGAATCTTAAATACTTACTTAGTAAGCTATATACTGCTGAAAAGGCTAACATGGAAACTAACATATGCATTGGCTGCTTGTTTGTGTATTTGCTATGCCGTATTATATACAATAATCTTCCACACACTTTTAAATAATGATTTTATAGATTGAGTTACCTAATATATGAGAGTATTGGGCTCAAACCAGGGGTCCTCAGACTGAATGTGGCAGTACAAAGTATTTGTACAGTCCACTGGATGTACCAGTCACTTATGGGATGTAATCCAAATGGGAGATCGAAACAAATGCAAAACATATACTATATCACTTATGGTAGGGAGCCACGACTCCTCCCTCTCCTCCCATAAGCGTATTAATAATTCTTCCTTATGCCTTTTGCTGGATGTCACAGATTCACCCCATGGCAATCCAACTCGTCATGAGTCCAGGGGGGAGGCGGAGTAGTGTCGCTTATGCAGACCCTACTCTGGCTAAATGGACCATGGATATTATTGTTATAATATTATTAAAGCTACATAAAAACACCTGTCTTTCTAAGATAACAAAATTGGAGATTTGGTTACATATATGGCCATATTATGTTAAGCCCACCTCTAAGTCAAAGTACTCCAATATTGGTGGGTCCTAACACTAAATACTGTTGCTTATGGGGCTTAATCTCTTCATGTGTATTACTTACCAGGGACCAAAAAGGCCTTCCTATTGTACAATACAGAGACACTCCTGACATTTATAGGTCTGGACACCACTTAGTAAGTCCCATAAGCAATAGTATTTAGTGTTAGGACCCACCAGTATTGGAGTACTTTGACATAGTGGTGGGCTTAGCATAATATGGCCATATATGTAACCAAATCTCCAATTTGTTATCTTAGAAAGACAGGTGTTTTTAAGTAACTTTAATGAAACCTATAGCTTTAAGAGTTTTTCTTCTACCTGCTTTGAGGTGAGTGCGCTGATCTCTTTGGATTTTGTGTGTATGTATATATATATATATATATATATATATATATATATATATATAGTGAGGGAGAAAGAAGGAAAGAGTCGAACTGAGAAAGCACATTCCTTTTTATCCTTTTGTTATTGTCGTCATTATTATAGTTTATCATCATTGTAAAGAAACTCTAGTTAAAAAAGAATTTACAAGTGTAAACATAACTATAGTAATTTCATTTTCCATCTGACTGTCTTTTGCCTTCCTAAGATATATTCAAGCTTCTGGTGTGGTTATATATATCTCAAACTCCTGGGAACATAGCTTTTTACTTGTATACATTTATGTCAAGTTAATAATACCTATGTGGCTTTGCTTAGTAGTTTTTCTTACTTAATAATGACTGCTCAAGCGCTTGCAGTGCAGCATAACAAAAGGGTGGCTTTGTATAAGAACAATTCACTATGCCTCATGTATATTTAATTTACTGCTCCAGTAAAATGGGCAAACTTTCTAGGCCCCAGGCTTTTATTTTTCTAGAACATACGAAATGTGATATCATTTAGAATGTAATATGCAATTATAAAAAATAAAGCTCTGTCTAAAGGTTTGCTCTTTAATTTATCATTAGTTTGAAATCTTGAGGCATTGTATCAAAACAAAGAAAACTAGATTGTTCTATTCTGTGTTTTGTGGCAATGGCTAATTTGAAAAGACATTAGTCGCTCATATTGCTGTTTCCAATTACCTCTAAAACTTGGAGTTTCATACATCATATCCGTAACATGATAGGGAATTGTATTTATTCATTTCAAAGTGCATTTCTTGCGTGGCGCGGTGGTTTGCTGTTATACTTCTGGCAGTGATAAATTCAACTCATATGTCCTGAATCAAACACAAACTGAGAAGTCAACATGCTCATTATACACTCAATTTATAGGTTACTTATTCCCAGGGGGTTATTATAGTTTAAATGACTTTTTTTTGTGTAAGCAAACAAGCAGATCATGTTGTTTCCTCCAGTTAATACTTTTATTAACGGCTGTTTTTTTTTTACTCCTAGAAACTCTGTATGGCATTCCTGAAACTTCCTCATTATAATACATCACTACACAGCAAAAATAGCAAATTTCAATTTGGCAACACTTTATGATACTCTAGGTGCAGTTCTGATATCAGTATGGAAAAGTAGAAAAAAAAAACTTAGAATACATAAAAGCTCATCTAGCGTTCCAAATAGTCCCGGAGTGAGGTGCAGCAAGGAGAATGCAGATATGGAATTTTGTTTGGGTCCTGTTTTGGAGCTTTGATTTTCCTGTGTCAAATAAGAGATACCTGAGTAGACATTTTAATGTAAAAAGCCGAATCTTTCATGGTTTGCCACAGTGCAAATAAATGACATTAACGGGACACTCCCACCAAAAAATAAAAAGGGTTTATTTTATTTATTTGGTAGTGTTGATTTCAGATGTGTCTTTTGTTTTTGTTATGTGACTGTATTTAATAAAATATGTAACTATAGCAGTGTGACTGGGCACCGCCATTTTGTGAAAGATAGTGTTTTTTGTGTGCCACTCACCAGACACTTTACAGCACAAATTTCTCACTTTGTGGCTGGGGACACAGAATGCAGTCTATAAGTCTGAATTCTGACCATAGACTAGCATTGAATGGGAGGGTAATGTAACTATTACATCACAAGGAGGTGGATCTCTTTGTATTGGACAGGTAAAAAAAAGTTTTACACAGCCACATAGTCCTGCCCACTATGATACACAGGAGCCAGTAAGTGTCACAACCTGGGATAACAGACCAGGGAGGAGCCTCATTGCAGGGCAGGGTGTGGGGTCTGTCTGCACCCCACGATGCATAACTGGGACTGGACTGAGACTGGACTGGTAGCAGAGACTGGGACTGAGACAGGACTAGTAGCAGAGACTGGGACTGAGACAGGACTGAACTGAGGCAGGACAAGTAGCTGAGACTTGAACAAAGACAGGACAAGTAGCTGAGACTTGAACAAAGACAGGACTGGTAGATTAGTCTTGAACAAAGACAGAACTGGTAGCTGTGACCAGACTGAGACAGGACTGGTAGCTTTCAGAGCAGGACACGGGCCTGTGATAACTGTCACATTCAGGTATGAGGCTGGAACTGTTGTGCAGACTCAAAATAGGTCTTTTGTAACGGACCCCGGCAACAGAACAGAATATTCGGCCTGAAGGAATTCCACCCTATGGTTGAGCCGCAGGTTTCGTTCCCCCAGGACTTTTGCACTCTGAACTATTACCAGGATACCGAAACTAAACCCAACAAACAGGAAGGTGGATATGGAATACTGGATCAAGGCAAAGGTACAGTGGCTCAGGCAGAAGAATAGTCAGACAGGCAAAAGATCGGGGCTGGCAGCAAACAAATATAGTCAGGATGGGCAAACAGGTCAGGACAGGCTGCAAAACAGACAAGGTAAGGGCTAGCAAGAGTCGGCAACAGATAATCAGAAATAGAATACACAGGGCACTCTCAGGCAGCAACCAAAGAAATGCAAAGGCACTGATTGGCATAAGCTGCAGGTTAAAATAGGGAAGGGCTGAGTAGAACGAGGCAGCTGACAACAGGAGTAGAATGGGCACCCAAGAATAGCGGCCACTAGAGGCTGAAGTGGAAACAGCCACAAACCCAGAATAACCATGACAGTAAGAGAGCGGGGGAGTATTTTATGCCATCATGTGGGATTGGCCACAGTTGTAAAGCGAGACTGGCTGGAAGATTTTGAATGATGTTGTAGAGTAGACGATGTAATGGGAAATATTCACAAAATGGAACCAGGAGATAAACACCTGATTTTATTTTTCCTTTTATATGCAATTAATTCAATCAGATATATAAAAAAAAACAGTGGCATTTGATTTATATATGTGTTTGTTTTAAATGACCAGGTTATCTAGGTACATCTTATGTAAGTGGTAGTGTCCCTTTAACCACTTAGTGATATTTTGACCTTGACTTTCCCTGTTTTTACATTTCTGGGGTGATTGAGTTTAGCTGTTATTTTCTTCTCTCTCACATACTGTACCCACACAAATTATATGTGGTTTTTATCATCCTAAGAAGGGCTTTCATTAGATACCATTATGTTCATAATATCTTATAATTTACTACGAAAAAAACATAAAATATGATGAAAAATTTAAAAAAAAAATACTTTTTCTAACTTTGACCTAAAATATAATTTACACAAATACAATCATTAAAAAAGGCTCCTTCTAAATAGTTTCTAAATGTTTTCCCGAGTTCAGAAATATGCATGTTTCCATATTTTTCTGCATTTTTTTGTGAGTTATGGGGCAAAAACCAAAAATAGTCTTTTTTTTTTTTTTACATTGCAATGTTGCTGACTGCCTCTAGGGGCAGTGAAGCAACATATTCTGATTGACAGAAGTGATTTTTTTTTCACGTCCAAAGCTCTTGACCACAAGAGGGCATAGCCATATTGCCGGAGCATGCTGTTCTGTCAATATGGCACCCACAATAGTTCCGTGGGGTGATCGTGGGTGCCCCAGACACCAGATTTCGGTGCTGGCTATTGCCTCAACATCGAGGCAATAGACCAGCACCATTACAGTGGTTTTTGTGATCGTGGATTGTGAACACCACTCGTTTCCCAGCAGGACATGCCTGACACATCCATTGTCACGAAGGGGTTAAAGGTACTCTGTCAAACTAAAATTGTTTTAACCGTGAATGAATAGAATAAAAAAATATGACAAATTATCTGTGTTTTAAATGCCTGGCACGTCCTGCGGTGAATTAAGCGGTTTTCGCGATCAACGATCGAGGCAATAGCCAGCACTGAAATTTCTGTTTTGGAGCACCCACGATCGCCCCACGGAGCAATCGTGGGGAGCCATATTGACGGAGCATGCTGCTCCGTCAATATGGCTAAGCCCTCTGCCGGTCTGAGCTTCGGAAGTGAAAGTAACTTCACTTCCATCGCTCTGAATATGCTACTTGAAAATATTTAAAATACATATTTAATTAATTAAAAACAGGTTATATAGCTATATTAGCCTATAGGGTTAAAATAAATAATTTTTAGCATAAGGGATAGGGTTAAAATTAAATTAAAATTAAAAAATATTAAGGGATATAATAAGGATTAGAGTTGGGGTAAAATTTAGTGTTAGGGTTAAATTTTGGGTTGGGGTCAAAAGGTCAATAAAGGAAAAAACCAAAAAACACTATTTTTGGTTTTTGCCCCATAACTCGCAAAAAAATACAGAAAAATATGGAAACATGCATATTTTTGAACTCGGGAGAACATTTAGAAACTATTTAGATGGGGTCTTTTTTAATGATTTTATTTTTGTAAATTATATTTTAGGTCAAAGTTAGAAAAAGTGGGTTTTTTAAAATTTTTCATCATATTTTATGATTTTTTTTGTAGTAAATTATAAGATATGATGAACATAATGGTATCTAATGAAAGCCCTTCTTATGACGATAAAAACAACATATAATTTGTGTGGGTACTGTATGTGAGAAAAAAAAAATTACAGCTAAACACAAACACCCTAGAAATGTCAAAACAGCCATTGTCACCAAGGGAAAGTCAAGGTGAAAATGTCTTGTCACTAAGGGGTTAACCCCTTCGCAACCATATGACGAGTTAACTCGTCATAAAAGCCGCAGCATTAGCGACCTTATGACGAGTTAACTCGTCATGCAGTCTAGCCGGGCGTCGCACCCGAGGCAAAGCTCCTGGACCCGATCGGTGGATTTCCGTGCATGTGATCGCGGTGATTGAGTGATCACCGCGATGACATGCAAATTAGATGCAAAGTCAGTGTGTTCACACACTGACTTTGCCTCTAATTCACTCTCTGTGCTTCACGTTCTTATAGTGAAGCACAGAGAGTGACCTTTAAGTAAAAATAAATTAATAAAGAACGTTGCTGAGAAAAAAAAAAAAATTAACCCTTTCATTGCTGATAACAGTTTGTAACTGTGATCAGTTTCCTTCCACTTTATGGCCCTCATTTAGTTTTTTTTTTTTACAAAATTTTTTATTTTTGCAATTTATAAAGTTTTTTTTAATAAATTAAGGTAATTTTAATATATTTATTTAATAAAATGTAACCCCTGCATGCCTGTTGCATGATTTTTATGGATCTGACATCGCACTCTTCAGAGTTTTCTGTCTTTTTTGTTTAGGGGGGTTTGGGAACCAATATTTTTCTTTTTTATTAGTTAGTTAATTAGGGGGGAGAAGTGGGTTAGTGTTGCACTAGTTGTGTAGCTTATTATTTGGAAAATAATGGGGAAAAACTTTTATATGTATTTTTTAATACTAAAATGTAAATCATTTTTATGTATAGGGTATCAAAATAAAGCTCTAACTGTCCTTTAAAAAACAACATATAACTTGTATGGGTACGTTAAATGAGAGAGAGGGAAATTATGTTTTAAAAACCACATATTAAAAATTGAAAAACGCTCTGGTCCTTGGCCCAGGAAAATCCCTGGTCCTTAAAGGGTTAAGCCACATTAATATTATGTGATGTCATAAACAGGAAACACCACAGACATGTTTAAAACTTTTTAAAAATAGTTAGTTTAAAACTAGTTAGTTAGGTGGGCCATTGTTCGGTATAATTGTGTTAGTGTTGGTTTGGGAGTTACACTTGTTTTTCTATGTTCAAAATGAGTAATTTATATAGTGTTGGTGAAGCTTACGCCATTCTGCCATTAAGCTCAGAATGTGATGCTGCAATAGCCTCAGAGATATCTCATTATTCAATGAAGTGTCAGTACCAGGGGCTCTGCTGCCAGTCCAAAACTCCAAAATAGGGATACAGAGTCCATGTCTATGCCTGATGAGTGTTTGTGGATGCCTCCTAATTTGGTAAAACCAGACATACCCCCATTCATAGCAACCTCTGATATCACAAGAAATTGAACTAATAGTAAGTGACATCAATATGTGCAGTTCTTACTGGCAGATGAATTATTTGAGGCTGTTGCAAACAAACCTTTATACACAGCAATACATAGCATTTAGCACTACCTCATTCTATACAAGGCAGCAGGTCTGGCATCCCACTGACTTGATGGACATGGGTATTGTAAAGAAACCAGGTATGCACTCCTATTGGAGCAAACATTTTATACTTGGTACCCCCTTTCCCAATCATGACCATTCAGAGATTGGAAATGCTCCTTGACTTTCTCCACTTCAGTGACAATAAGGGATTAATTTAAGAGAAAAAATGTCACTGTGCTTTAAATCATCATCATACCAGACACATTTTATTTGTGTTCAGAATAGGAAAATTGCATTTTTGAAGCACATTTGAAAAATATTTATAGATAGGACATATTCATAACCCCCATTGAAACGGACTCTGCCAGTCACAGGCGCTGGTATTAGATAATAAAATATAAAATAAATTCAAATGCAGTTCCTCCCTGTGCCACCATTGTCAAACACCGCTATAGCTCTCTCTCGGCTGTCAGATACACTATCAAGCAAGGTGACATGCTGAGGCGCAGAGAATCAATATGAATATCTCACAGTTTATTCATGAGATAAAATGTTCTTGAAAACATGCATTCCTTTGTTTTATTTCCGGCCTCTGCCACCTTAACATCTCCATTTCTCCAGGTGGGTTGTGCAACAACCTTGCAGAACCCACTTTGCACTACTTTGCATCCACGGGACTTGACACAGCAGCCACAGGGCACCAGATTGCACCCACAGGTCTTGATAGAGCACCCAGGTAGCACACTGAAGTCTTGCCAGAGCACTCAGATTGTACATGCAGGACATGCCCTGCAGCCACATAACACGCACAGAACTTGCCCCAGCACCTAGAGTGCACCAACAGGTCTTGCTCCACCACACAGATTGCACAGAAGCCTCCCTTTCCAGCTATATGATTGGCTGTTCATTTTTTTTAGATTAGGTGTATTTTTTTGGATTTTTGTATGGCATGTTTCCCTGGCCTGAAGAGGAGGATCAAGGGCATTGTGGACAGCATGGTGCATTAAAAATGTATATGTTTTATTTTTCAGGGCACCCTTTGATTTTCAGTGCTCACCCCCTGACTCTAAAGGGTTTTTTTTTCATTTACAGGTGTTTTTGTAATGAATTATTAAATATTAATTTTATGGGATAAAGGGGCATTTGGGCAGCTCCTGAACCCCAAGAGGGGATCTATTGAATATAGACTTGGCCAGTCTCTGGAGCCCAGGGTAAAAAATTTTATTATATGGAGAGGACCAGCACTACTTTCCGTGGCCCCCCCATGTAGGTAACAAGGGGCTGAGAGCCCTGTGGCCAACTCCCAGCCTGATTATATTGTCCAGTGTTTGTATTTTATTTTTTCATGTATGGGTCAGCATCAGAGGGCAATTTTTTATTATCATTTTTGAATGCTTAATATTTCAAGTCTTCCGTTTGTAACTGGCAAACTGAAATTCTTGAAATTCATCTGTTTTTGCTGAAATCAGCGAAAGTTTCAGATTTTGGGCTGAAATAAGCCATATTGAGTGGGCAAATTTTGTAAAATTTCCAATTTCAGTTACTTTGACCAATCTGGCCCCATTTTGGGCCAGGTTGTTCTGTAGTAAGACCCATTAGCCCACACTGTGATCCAGCAGAAGTAGAAGATGTCTGACACATTTTAAGAGAAAAATGATATGTGTATTTAATGTGCCTGCATTGTCTCCTGTTTATGACAACACCTTGTGGCTTGGTATGCAAATGGATTCCTTTCAAATGATATAAAAACATTTTTTCTCATAATCTTCGCAATCTATGTGTTTGCTTGTAATATGGCTAATACAAAATAATGTTTAAGGGAATGAGTGCCTTTGATTTGCCAAAATGTTTGCACTTACTGAAGCTTACTACCCAGGCTTTGGTAGTAAAAACATAGGCCGTGTAAAATTATAAGTTCCATCTGTTGCAAATTTGGGCACCTTTCTACACATTGAGCTATTTTTACATTAGGCTATTCATATAGAACTTTTAGATTTGTATTAACATTTTGAATGTGAATAAGTTTTAGTGAATTCTGCCAAAAGGGCTGCAATTTCCTGAGTATGTTGCTATCATTTTAGGTTTACAAACGATTGATTTATATTTCAGTTCATTTTTGTACGTTAAGCCACATTAGGCTCCTCTGGAAATGAGTTAAATGTGATTTATTTGAAGCATGGGAAGCCAATGTGTATGACGCTTCCGGGATAGCCCTGGACAGTACAAATAAAATGCAAAATTATGAGACAATTGATTGATGTTTGGTACATATTGGCGCATTAAGCTTTCCTACTTTGTTATTCACAGTAAACGTTTTAGAATTGTAACAATTGTTAGATGTGAAGAACTCAAGATTTATAGATTTAGAGTCTAAAATTGTAATATTTGCTGTAATTAAAGGCAGTTTTCTTGCAAATACATTATATATATATTTTGTTCATAATGATCCCCATCACAACATTAAACATACCAGGTACATCATATAAAACCTGTCACATAGTGACAGTGTCATGTTACCATATGTTGGCTCATACAGGCTGTATCCATTCTTCCTGTTTCCTATCTTGCATTGCTTTCTCTGTTATGCTTTATCCTTACTCTTGCCTTTTCCTTGTTTTGCTTGCTTTCTCCTACCTTGTTTCTCCTTTTTTGTTTATAAGTGCACACCCACTTGTGTTGTGTATTTCATTCCCTAGTCTGTCCCAGTAAAAGTATATCTGGGTGTCTATATTTCTTGTTTTAGTTGTATGTAGGCAGGGTAAGCACTAGGAATTTGCTAATGTGTGATACCTTGATGTTGATGACAAGCTTACCATGTCATGGCAATCAGATGTAACTGAACAATCCTCAATTACCATTTTATAGTCCTAGGCTACTCCTGTGTAAATGTCTGTACATTGTTTTGTTTCCTTACCCTCTTTCCCTGAAGTGTCTGAGTATCCCAGCTCCTCACTCCATCCTTTGTGCTCCTTGTCCTAGCCCTGCCCTTGTTAATATATCTGTCTTAGTCTGGTTTCTGCATTGCCCTGTTTGTGTCTGTTCTAGTCCTGCTCTTGTTCCTGTCCTATACTTGTTTTTGCCATGTTCTAGTTCTGCCTTAGTCCTGAACCAAGTCATTGCCTTTTCCCTGTTCCAGTTCTGTTTCAGTCCGGTAGTCCTGCACTATGTATTGTGTTAGTCCTGTTTCTGCTTTCTGTCATTTTTTTAATTTTGAACTGCTTAGCCTTACCTGTCCAAATCTGTAGCATCCTACAGATTGTTCTACAGTGCTATCCTCCATGTCTGTTCCAGGGTGTCTACACCAGATCCTGTCTTGTCTTATACTGGATACAGCAGCTGCTATCTCAGGGTCCTGGTAAATGGACTCACCAACCTGGGTAGTCAAACCCTCAGGGCAGTGCGGTTACCCTGCACCATGCCCTTTGACTCTGTTTATGCACATTGACTTTTTTATACCATCTCTGGGTCCTGTTTCACCTGGACTCCACCCCTGATACAGAGGATGTACCTGGTATGTCCTGTGGTGAAACCCACAAAGCCTGTAATCAACAGTCTCTACCCATGCTTAGCGAGTGTTGCTATGAAATCACGATATCAAGGCATCAAATCCGGCACAGTGTCCTAGAGGAAGGAAAGCTCTGCACATGAAAGAAAGTAACATTTAAAAAGCCAAGAAAGCAGCATAGTGAAGGTAATGCTGCTACAGCTGCTACTAGCCCCAAGACCCTAATTACTGACTGTGCCGGTAAAATACCACCCAGGTGGCAACCCTACCTGAAATATTATGGGTAGATTTGTGGAGTTTGGGTCTTCTATTATGGAAGGTTTGAAAACAATTGGTTAATATTTAAGGTAAGATTTATTTACAATGAGATACTATTAGCTGCCCCAATAATTAACCTAATGTCAGTATTCTCCAGTATGGGAAAATAAAATCATATAAAACTTCAATAACCATCAGCAGTGAAACACTTAAGGGTCTACTCAATAAAGAGAGAAATTCAGGGAACGGAAGGGAATGGAGACAGTAATTTCAAACTTAAGGCTGAAGTTGCTGAGTGGAAAAATTCTCCCATTTAGCTGCATTGGAAATTTTTTCCAACTCAGTTGACTGATTTATGAGCATATACATGCACATTAACTTAAAAAGATAAAGTCATTTTTAGATTAAGCCTTTTAACATTTCTAAATATCTAATATTCTAATTTAGTGTTATTCCCAAGCAAGGTGACAATTTGTCAACTTCCTTTCTCCACAGGAAGTGTGAAAGCTAAGACATCTGTGTACAATACGGTAATCATTACTATAAAAATTTTAAAAAACGTTTTTCTTTTGGCAAATTATTAATTGTGAAAGTTGAAATACATGTGTTTCATTAAACTCAAAATAAAAACTATGTGCCAAAACTAACTTAGCTGTGTTTAGATATTTTGAAGAAATGTTTAAGAATTACCATAGTCTAAATATTTAATGCATAAGACAGAGAAACACCATGGAATCTGAAATATAGTTTGTCTTCAACTGTTGGCATTAAACTTAACTGTATCATAGCATTCTATTCTTTAGTTTAACTGGAACATATTAGAATACAATTGGTGCTATGAAAATACATTGACATATCATTATGAGTGAAAGATCAGCTATCTCAATAATGACACATTTTCTGTGGATATCACTTGCAGCAAATGTGCTAATTAAGTGTCATGTTACTTTCAGCATTGACAAATTAAAGATATATTTTCTACTGATTGTTGTTCTTAGGTCTAGCAAGAACACACATATTTAATCACATTTAAAGGAAGCTTGTTTTAGAGCTGATATATTTCTTTCTGCTTAACTTTACTCACAAATATAGTAAGCCATGTAAAGAATAGAGTTTAATAGTTTAGATATTAGTTAGACCGTTATGCCTAAGAGATAAAAATGTAGGTCAGTTCATATCTACTCTCTTTCACTTACTATCGCTGTGACATCAATTATGGTAAATATGATCAAAGTACCATATCAACAAGAATGTCCATGTGCATGTTCGTAATGTATTACTTTTTTTTTCTTTTTTTTTTTCTCTTGCACTCAGAGTTGAGAAAACGTGTTGCAATTAGATAGGTATTCCGCTTATTGCCGTGTATTTTCAAATCATCCTTGTGCATTCCAATTCTCTTTTTATATATTCTTTGTTAAGTTTCTTATTTTCAATACAAAAAACAAACTTATTGGACATACATATAGACCACTTAATACAGTACATTCAAATTAGAGTGTGCCTAATAAAACTCATTACTTGTTCTAAATGGGATATTGCTCATTGTTTGTTCTGAGTTTTTACTTGACTCTTGTTTCTCTTGTGACCCCTTGACCTCCTAGTGACTTTCCTTTCCTTTTCTTTCTCCCTTCTTCCCTCTCCCCCCTTCTCCCTCCCTTTCCTCCTTCCCCTCTTTTTCTTTCTTTCTCTTTCCCACTCAGCCTCATCCAAAAACACTATAAAGGTTGTTAAATGGATAGAGTGTCATCGTTGTGTCATTTCATCCCCCCCTGCTGCCCCCATACTGCAAGTTCCCCTCTAATAGCCTCCTCCCTTGTTCCTCCTTATCCCCACCTCTACAGGGATCTTAATTGTGTGTGCGCTAAATAAGGGAGTGGAGGGGGCTGATAAATCAGAAGTTCAAATTATTTTGGCATTGTTAGAGACCCACTACTTGTGGGGATTGTGGGCTAGGAGCTGTATCGAGCTCCGTCTTACTTCTTGCCAAATTGAGAAGGGAAAGGAGAAAAGAAAACAAAAAACAAAAAAAAACCCGAAAACGGACAAACGTGACTTACAAGACAAACAAGACAAACAAAACGACAGTGTGTGTGTTGCTCAGACCAATAATATACATTTATGTATATGTGTATACGTATACGTATACGTATACCCGGGTATCACTAATCCGAATTAAACCCTTTCTGAGGGCGTAAGATACTCAGGGGAACCTTTCCAGCCAGGGTTGCCAGATTTTATAGTATTGTGTCATTTTGTTATTGACTCTGTAATAGCCCCTCTCCATGTCCCCGAAATGGTTCATCGTGTTTTTCACGTTGTCCCAAGATATATTTACAGCCTGTTTCCAGTTACGTGCAATACATAATTTTGCTGCAAGTAAAAGCTGTACTGCCAATTTACGTTCTTCGTCCCTAAGATCATTAAGGTTTAAATGGAGGAGGGCTGTTTCTATACTCATTGGGAGACAACGCTTAAGAAGATCAGAGAGAGCCTGGAAAATCTGACTCCAGACGTCCCTGACTCCCTGACAGTCCCACCAAATGTGGGTATAGTCCCCTTCAAAGTGATGACATCTCCAACATAAGCAACTCTGGGTAGGGTCCATCCTGTTCACCGATGTCGGGACCAGGTACCATCTAAAAAGGACCTTAAAGTATAGTTCTTGCAGATTGATACAGTGGGTAGATTTTCTCGTCTGGATCCAGACTCTCTCCCAGACTTCCCTGTCTCTTGTGATGTTTAACTCACTACACCATCTCCCCCAGGCTTTTGGTATTAAGCTGGGTTTAATCTCATCCAGCAGAGAGTACCAATTTTTTAACTTACAAGATTTTGGACTGTCTTTAAATATATTCTCTAAGCAACTTCTGAGGAACTGGTCTTTAGGGAGAAATATATGGTATCTGGTAAAATGCAAAAGTCTCAGGGTCCCATAGGCATCTTTCCAGTGTAGACTAAATTCTTCCATGACCTGTTTTAAGGATTTTATCTTGTTACCCTGCATTAGTTGGGACAAAGTCAGGTTATGTTCTTTAAAGGTTAAGTTAAGAGTCAGGTCTGGAATAAGCTTTTCTACTAAATTTACGACTACCGAGCCAACAATTTTATTTGACAGACCGGCTTTCCTCTTAAAGGTTAGCCATTTATCCATTGTACCCTTAAGAATACTATTCCCGGATGCTGTTGTTAGTTCTAAGGTCTTAGTTCTACTGAGCCATAGAATACTGTCCAGGGCCGTGGCCCCCACCATCTCCTGCTCTATCCTACGCCAATCTTCATCCTGAGATTCAGGGATATGTAGTCTATGAACGTGGAACAGCATACTAGCCTCAACATATCTGGCTAAGTTGGGCAAACCCAGTCCCCCTTTATGTCCGAGTTTGTGCAGCCACTCTCTGGCTATCCTAGGTTTTTTGTCTCCCCAGATATATTTACTCACTAACCTTTGAAACTGGTCGCATTGGATGGCAGATAAAGGGATCGGGACCATTCTCAGTAGGTATAGCCATTTGGGAATTATATACGCTTTGATGACATTCAGTCTCCCTATCCAGGATAAGTTTAAACTTTTCCAGTGCCCTATTTTCAGCTGAAGATCAGCAAACAGGGGGGCATAATTAATCTCCACAATACTAAAGATGTTCTTGGGAATCCTCACTCCCAGATATTTTATTGAGGATTGTGCCCACTCAAAGGGGAACTTATCGATCAGATCTGTGTGGATATTGGGGGGAACGTTGAGGCTAAGGGCTTGTGTTTTCTGCAAATTCAGTTTGTAATTTGAGAAATGTCCATATAGGTCCAATTCCTCCAAAACCCCGACAACCGACTCAACTGGCTCAGTTAAAGTTAGTAGGACATCATCAGCGAACAGACTCAATTTGGAGACTCCTCCTCCTACTTGGATTCCTTTTATACTCGTGGCTCTCCGAATTCTAATTGCCATGGGCTCGAGAGAAAGAACGTAAAGAATGGGGGCCAGGGGACACCCCTGTCGAGTCCCATTCCTCACATCAAACCACTCCGAGCACAGGCCTGGTCCTGTCACCCTTGCCGAGGGGCATGTATATAAGGCCATGATCGAGTCGACTAGACCCCCCCCGAAACCATAGGCCTTCAAGACCTCCTCAAGGAAGGTCCAGTCAACCCGATCAAAGGCCTTTTCGGCGTCTAAAGCCAAAATAACGGTTGGTATATTGTGTTTATTTACGTAGTCTATCAGATCAATGGTCCTCCTAGTATTACTCAGTCCCTGACGGCCCCTCACAAAGCCTGATTGGTCCAAATGTATAATGGATGCGACCACCGACTTGAGCCTGTCCGCTATAATGGATGAATAAATCTTAGTGTCTAGGTTGATTAGCGAAATTGGCCTATAGTTACTCACATAGTTACAGTCTTTGCCCTGTTTTGGGATTGGTGTTATACTGGCTTGGAGCATCTCTTTAGGAAATTCCCGTGTATCCTTGATTTCATTAAAGCTATTAACTAGATGTGGTGCAATGATATCAACTAAATTTTTATAGAACTGGGCAGTAAAACCGTCAGGGCCTGGTGCCTTTTTAGTTTTAAGTTTATTGATGGATTGTTTAACTTCCTTAATGGAGATGGGGGCCTCCAAGTCTTTTGCTTGTTCGTAATGTATTACTGACCTTGTTCTGTGCCTCTGTGGAGAAAACAAGGAAACACTGGGGATCTGTTCTAGCAGTGGGTATTGTAGTGTACTACCTCAGTTAAAGTAAGGTAATGTGCTAAAAGCGCACTCCAAATGCTAAAAAGTCTTCAGTAGAAAACACATAGGGGGTTATATATAAAAACTCTCGCACTGCAAAATGTTGGGAGTTTTATAAAAAAAAAAAAGCACAATCACTGTTTGTTTTACATAACAGTGATTGCAATGATTTATAATCCTATTGCTATTCTTTAAACCGAATGTTCGGTTTATAGAATAGCAATAGGATTACATGTATTCCATAAGCCGAAAGTCTATAAACCGAACGTTCGTTTTATAGACTTTCGGCTTATGGAATACATGTAATACTATGGGCTTTCTATAAACCGAACTAGAGTTCCCATTCATAACAATTATTGCATCACTGATTTGTCTGATTCTTGATCTGTTATGCTATACTAATATAAGAACGATGTCCCCTTTTTTGCTCTCTTAGGTAGGAGAGTCCACATGGGCATGTAACCATGTATATCACATATTCTGTGACGTTATACGATGTTAGATCTTATATTGTTTCTGTGTATGTGGGTGACAAATAATGGGTAGCAGCAGCAGTATGAGAGCTTGTCACCCACTTCCAGCATTGTTCACAACCTGGTCATTGGTACTTGTTATCCATAATGGACTTAGCAATGCCCGGGATTGGACAGCACCAATCTGTCCTGAAGATTAAACCCCTTTTATAGCAGGCTAAAAGTCTGTTGAAAATAAGAGAGCAAAAGATTTGTCATTGGCAACAATTATCTAATTTTGTTTGATGATCTTGTTTAAATGGCTCAAGACTGTATTAAATCTCGTCGTAAATGCCTCACTGATGAGGTTGTCTCGTTTAGGTGAAGCCTTAAATGATTCTGACTAAGCTTTAGCCAGCGCTCTCTGTGTCACCGTTTTTGTGTGAATCTTTGTCCAATTTCCAACAACTTTATATCATATTTAACTGTATCTTAATTGTTTTTACCACCAAGGAGAAATCAAGACTTTTTCATTGCATAGTGGTGGAAACTGGTAACATGTAATAAAGTATTATGATCATTCCTTTAGAGAGAGAAACCAAGTTGATTTTGACATCAAGAAATTGAATCGCCTCACAATTATAATTCATGGAACTATGCGGGTGTTGGCAATTTATTAAGGGTGTGTAGCATATCAATTAGTGCTCCCTCACTAGCAATCCATAAGAGGGCTAAGTCATCCACAAATCTGCAATAAAAGGAATACGTTGACCAAAATCCAGTAAGGTTTTTATAATGGTACATGTATACATTAGCATAAGTTGGGGATATTAACTAAACCATAGATATCCCTGAACATTGAACATAATATCACTGCTCAAATCTACAGAAAATTGAGGTCAATGTTAAGGAAAGCATCTCTACCAGAAATGCAATGGGTGGCCCCTGAAACGCAGTGGAATTAGCCAATGTGGTACACATTGCTTGTATCCCCTTCCATTGGTTAATTATAGTATACAGATTAATTATGTTCATCGACAACAAGAGAAGCTCAAGCTGAGAGTTTGATATGTTGTTGTTTTATCTCACCGAGAGAAGTACTGTAGTGTTGTAATAAGATCTCCCCACCTTTGTCTGCTGAGCAGATCACAATAGATGGATCAGTGAATAAGGACAGCATCTCTTGTAATTCCTCTTTGAATATATTGGATCTGCTGGGAGATTAGTGTGTGTATATACAGGTTGCATCAAGTGTAGGTTGATTTTATATAATGCAAATGAAGGGCTTCCCTGAATGCTCCATATAGCTGTATCAGGGAGAGACATGTTGTTTAAAATCATATGTCTAGCCCCTGATATCGTTATACAAGCAGAGAAGGCTCAATAAGGTACTTTATTTGTATTCTTACATGAAAGCATTTCTATTTAAAATCCATTTTATGTGATGCAATCTTTCAATTATTAATGAATATTTTATTAATTATTAATTCATCAAAATGTATTTTATGCTGACAGTTGTCTTTTAATCATTAATTTACTTCCCTGTATATAGTTTTTTAAATGTTGAAATGTGTGTAGTATCCCCCTGGACTTATTTGAAAATTATAGAACTCTCAATGTTTCTATACTATATAATGGAAGTGTATGTACATGGTACATTGATTGATAGATAAATAGATAGATAGATAGATAGATAGATAGATAGATAGATAGATAGATAGATTAAGAAAGCTTAAGATGAGCCATATAAAATGCGTAAGCTAATAGAAATAAAACCATTGATTGATCTGGCTTACATCAGATGAATAAATACAATTAGTTTAATGTTGTCTGTATGCTGGTACAGCTATTATATTTTAATGCAGTTCACTTACACCAATGCACTTTAATCTCCTTTGCTAATGAAGCATTAAGCTTCCATATGTATCCTAGAGCTAGTTGGATGCAGAATGGAGCATTGTAAACTTAGCTGTACTAAGTTATACTGTATGAGTAAACAAAAGCAACAGCTCAAAGTGTGTCTACTAGCTGTTTTACATAGAATTTCAGAGAAAAGAGTTTTACAGTTTTCTTTTAGTGTATGCAATGGGAAATAATAACATTTTTTATATATACAGTTTTCTCACATCTTGTTTTTAATTTATCAATTTATCTCTAAGACACCCAAAGCATGAGAGAAGTTTTATGTAATACGGTACATATAAGTAATACCATCAAGCAACATATGTATACATCTCACTCTAGTGACATTTTTCACTTGTAGTCTTCCAGAAGGTACAGCGCTCAGAGACACCGCCCCAGAGCATACATCCGGGACATTTGTTTTAACCGATACATATGTATCATATGCACAGTTTTGAACCTCTTGCAAGTGTTCACCATCTTAAAGAGGCCGTTAATGCAACAAGCTTTTATCATTTTCCTTTTTTCTGAATTACAAGTTTCAATATCTTTTAGGGATTGACTTCACAAGCTGAAGATGCACAATAAAAACCTGCTCCAAAAATGTCAGTGGAAACATTTGAAAGGTGGAAAATATATATATAAAAATCTAATCCTGTGCACATTTCTCACCCTAATAAAGTAGGCAACAAATATATAAACAGAATATAAAAGAGAGATTTTGATAATATGAATTGGCCATTGGCCAAATTAGAGCATTCCATTATCATTATACTTATACAACTCTCAATTACACTACAAGATATGCAACATAAGTACAATGACATAAGACACCTATTATTTTTAACAGTAACCAAGTTAGGCAAGAGCTCCCAGCTGCCAAAGCTGGGTCTGGGGGCTGCCAAAAGTCAAAATAAATAAATAATTTACATACCTACTTCCCCACCTATACCTTGCCTTGAATAGGAATGGGACCACCCAAAAAAAATAAAAATGAATCCACCTATCCTAAAAAAAAAAAAATCACGCCAGCAATAAAAAAACCTGCAAGCCCGTCTCCTAACCATCAGTCTTCACTGATGCAGAACTAAATCTCTGCTCTGAGACCAGGAATTTCATTTTGAAAAAAAGAGGGCTCTGATTAACTGACGCTGTCAGCCAATCAAAAGTCTTCAATCCCAGCTTCACCATAGGCTGCTTTTCAAAATCCAGCCAATGGTGTATCTGGGACTAAGGGTTTTTGATTGGCTAATGCAGTCAGCCAATCAGATGCCTCTTTTGTTTAACCAAAATCCCCAACACAGCTGGCATTTAATACTGTCCCACACAAGTTTTGAGCTGGAATTCCAAGGGCTAAGCAACAGAACTGATTCCATTACTGTGAATCAACTATCCCAAAAGTAGCAAGCATCAAATGGTATTAGGTTTTTGGTGGCCTTAAGCAAAAAGATCAGATGTAAAGCCCCATTTTAACAAGAGTGGACTTGGTTAAATCCACTTACTGGGTACATCAACAATCTAGATTCAAATCAATGCTATATTTAAAATGTCTAACATAAATGGAAAGACAAACAAGATTAAAACAGCACCTGGATGATATGCTAAATACATTGAGGGCAAAAAGCAATGAGGGTACAATAATGGCACTTCAGAACATACAAAACAGTTTTTTCACGTAAAGAAAGAAAAACAAGAATATACCATTTAAGTGCAGTATATGCTCTAGTTTTCTGACTAAAGTAAAAAAAAAAAGTGTTCCAAAATATTATGTTTTATTTATGTAGTAAATATAAAGACAAGACCAAAATCTAGTACATTACAACAAAATAAAATCCTTATTCCCAGCTAACATATGAATCTGGTGAGTGTTAGCTAGTCCTTTTCTTACTAAATCCAAAAACAGCGAACAAGTACAATGAAAGATTGCACAAAGTTTAAATTAATATTAATATCCCTTGAAATGAGATTACAGCTTGTTATAATAATTTGTTCCCGGTTTCATATTCTTTAACGGGATTTTATTTTTCTTATGTATCATGCAAGAACTATTGATTTACTCTGGATATGAATTTAACAGGTTCAGCTTTAGAGCTGTTTTTAAGTGCTATGTATTTTTCCTTCTCGGACTCTCTGCATACACTCTTTGCATTTTGCAAGACAATGTAGAAGAAGTCTGGCATGGTTATGAATGTTCTAGTTTTATATCCTCAAGGGACATATAAAGTCAATATGGCAGCAATAGATTTTCACTGTATAACTTTTGAGAAGGTCATTTCATTGTGATAGAAGCGTGGTTGAATACTTCAGTATTCACTTCTTTGCTATTTCAGTGGAATGAATTTCAATTCTTACTTTCCGTTATATTGGATCTAGTTATCTATCAACTATTAAATCATCATGTCATGATACAGCATAAAAATACATGTGGTCTTCATTTTTACATATGATTACATACTCTTCTCTTAGAAGGAGCTTTTTTTTAAAGGTGGATAGTCCACTCAATTTTAAAGAGGGGCTAAATCCACACATTCATTTTTTAGATATTAAAGCCGATTTCTCCCAGTTTTATATTATTTTTCAATAGCACTTCTGCAAAGTACTTGTGAGGTACTCACGTTCAGATGTTGGAAGCCAGGAGCAACGGAATCAGTCTTACTGGGGCAGTACCCTGGAGGAGGACTGATAGAATTAACAGAACTCCCACAGAGTATCTGCAAGTATGAGCAATTAGGAGTAACGTTTTTGACTTGGATGATGACTGGGTATTATACTGGAGCAGGACCAGCAGGATGCAAACGTAGTAGTAGACAGGCCAAATAGGGTAACAGAGGGGAGAATAAACGATATGCCAAGCCGGGTCAGAAAGGCAAAGATAAAAGTAGTAGGAGGACAAGCCAGGGTCAGGAAGCCAGAGATAGAGAGGTCAAATAACACACCAGAAGGTAAGGATACAGGAGGCATCAAAGTAAGGATGGAAAGCCGAGTAAAAAAACAGGGGTTGAATACAGGAACACTTGGAGACTGATAGCAACAGGAAATATGAGCAAAGTAAGTTTGTAGGTCTCAGCCTTATATACTTCTCATTGGTGGTCCTTTAATTGGTTTGCAATGGCGGACTGTGTGGCGTACTGTGTGGCAACGTGGCAACGTGTGTTTGATATTATGGTTGCTGGAGCCGCACGCGTGCATGGGGACAGTAGTGCGCGCAGCCCTGATGGTGGAAGGCCCAGTCATTGGTCTCATGGCGGTGGAGGGAGGCCTTCATCTTGCCGCGCTTACATGCCCACGGCGTGTAGCAGGTATGTGGAAACACTGCTTGATAGCGGGCCTGACAGTACTATTCAAAAGATATCCCACAATCAGTTTGAAAATTAGGATTAATGAGAAATCCTCTTTCCAGAACCAGCCAAGTAACCCCCAGTCACTCCTATAGGTCTATTCACTAAAATTCGACTTTGGTGGTTAACTATATTTTCAGACAAAAAAAACTCCGTTTTGAATCTTGCCCACTGAAATTAATGGGAGACAAAATGATTGAATCTATTTTTGAGTCAAACTTTTATGTCAAATTTGGGTGCCGCAATTAACTTTGTCTAAAAATGAAAGTCGACATCCAAAGTCAAATTTTAGGGAATAGACCCATTGGTCATCAGCTATTTCCCTATTCTGACTAACAAGCAACAGAAGACCAGGCATGGCCTGATGGCCATGAGATGTTATGCTTAACACCATACCACAGCAAACCACTGTCTAAAAGTAAACAAAAACATAACTTACTAAACCTAAACTAAAGCATTAGAAATAAAGACAAGATGCATACTTTGATATGCATACACATAATGCAACTACAGTAGTAGGTTGTCTTATTCTCAACATATAACCATCCTTATAATTTCACTGGTTGTTCTCTTATATTCCACCCTATGATTTAAAAATGGTGTCATCATCATATTCAGCAAGAGGGTAACCGTGCATCCAGTTTTGCAAAGTCTTACATTTTCCCACCATTTGTTGTAGACCCACCGGTAAGTATCCTCTACCATCCTCTTCATCAAACTCTCTTTAGATTTATGCTACAGTATTTTATCGTCTGTTGCTTTTAACTTTATATGTCATGCCCCACATTTTAAGTTTCCACTATCTTTACTAAACAACAGTGTGAGGAATGTTTATTATACTTAGTCTGTTATGAAATCAGTCTTGTGAAAGGAAACTGAAAGTGGAACCATTGAACAACAAATATGTATGTTGGAGAGCCAGGAGAACTGGTTCCCAAAAACATAACTTAGGTCAAAAAGAATTTCTGCCTTACCTCTCTCTTACCCGTCTCTCTACCTGTTCCTTGCAAGTATCATTTTGGTGCCAGTGGATCCCTGGCCAACGCTCCTACAACAAACATCCTTCTCAATCCCACATAAAAGGTAACTTTTTTTAAATAAAAATAAAGTTCATAGTGAATATAACCTGGTATGATACCAGGAAGGTATCTTCTCAATTCTTGAACATACACAAGAAAGCAGAAACAGTTTACACAGATAACATAGTGTAGTAAATTTAACCCCTTAGTGACAAGACATTTTCACCTTGACTTTCCCTTGGTGACAATGGCTGTTTTGACATTTCTAGGGTGTTTGTGTTTAGCTGTAATTTTTTTTCTTTCTCACATACAGTACCCACACAAATTATATGTTGTTTTTATCGTCATAAGAAGGGCTTTCATTAGATACCATTATGTTCATCATATCTTATAATTTACTACAAAAAAATCATAAAATATGATGAAAAAATTTAAAAAACCCACTTTTTCTATCTTTGACCTAATTTATAATTTATACAAATAAAATCATTAAAAAAGACCCCATCTAAATAGTTTCTAAATGTTGTCCCGAGTTCAAAAATATGCATGTTTCCATATTTTTCGGTATTTTTTTTGCGAGTTATGGGGCAAAAACCAAAAATAGTGTTTTTTGTTTTTTTCCTATATTGACCTTTTGACCCCAACCCCAACCCAAAATTTAACCCTAACACTAAATTTAACCCCAACTCTAATCCTTATTATATCCCTTAATATTTTTTAATTTTAATTTAATTTTAACCCTATCCCTTATGTTAAAATTTTTTTAATTTTAACCCTATAGGCTAAAATAGCTATATGACCTGTTTTTTATTAATTGATTCTAAATATTTTCCATTGCAATGCTACTTAACTACCACTAGGGGCAGTCAAGTAGCATATTCAGAGCGACGGAAGTGAAGTTACTCTCACTTCCGAAGCTCAGACCGGCAGAGGGCTTAGCCATATTGACGGAGCAGCTCCGTGGGGCGATCGTGGGTGCCCCAAAATAGAAATTTCAGGTGCTGGCCTGACACGTCCTTTGTCGTGTTAAGGTATAAATGAACATGATGTGGTTCCAAATTTTGCATTCACACGTTCTCCCAGACATATTCAGCAAATAAGGTGTTCTTTACTGTTTTATATCCTCATGTTCTCATGTTCTCCTCCAAATAAAAACCCCTAAAATGAGGCTTCCGCAGAACGTCGGGACTTGTAACTAAATATATATATATATATATATATATATATATATATATATATATATATAAATTAATTAATTACAAATGTCTAATAGGTGTGGAGCTTTACTGAATGAGTCGATTTCTGGGTTTCCTCATATCACTTCCGGTATTCACATTTGTTGTGATATGTCATATCCGGCAGTATGTACAAACATCCCAGTCTTTGTTATTGACGAAAATGGTTGAAGATATAATCGGCTCTGCTCATCCTCACAGTTTTTGACGAAAATGCCGCATAGTAGCAGAAAGATACGAATTTTCAAACAGATCTTTTTTTTTTTTTTTTTTTATAATTCTTTATTGATTTTATCAAAAAGACAAACAACATCCAGAACATACAATACAATACAACACATATAATATCAAGAGATTTTCAAACAGATCTTATAGTGAGAGATTGTGTTTGCTTGTACATGACAAAGAGAAAATAGCATGTTATATCCTTTTTTTTTTAAATTGTTTTATATAAGACAGATAAATAAGTTACTTAATATAGCCTTGAATAAATATTATGTTATATACTTAAAAAAAATTTGAAAAATTATATAGATACACTGTAAAAAATATACAGAAAAATAACCTTATTATTTTATTAAAATTATTGTATTAATTTTATATATAAAATGTCTTTATTATTACATTAAAAATATATGCTCTATTCAAGACTATATACAAGTTTACATAAAATTAAAAAGATCAAAATCTGCATTTAGCCCAGTTGGTTGTAAAGTGTTCATCTTAAAGAGCCAACCCAATTATTTTTGACCTATTCTTTTTATATTATCTCCTCCTCTCCAATACTTTTTAACTTTTGATAGTGCCCAAAATTTTAGTCCCTTTGAGTTTTTTGGTGGTGTTCTAAGAAATGTTGGGGTAAAGAATATTGAGTTTTTCCCTTTTTGATATTTTTAACATGTTCTTCTAATTTTTTTCAAGGGTCTAGTTCTCCCTATATTTTGAAGTCTACATGGACATTCTACTACATATATAAACATTTTCATATGGTGTGTTAAAAAATCTTTAATTTTAAAATCTTGTCCTATAGCTGTAGCTTTGTATCTAAATCTGGGATTTATTTGATGATTTGCTACTGTGCACCCCAAACACATTTTACATGGATAATAACCCGTTTTTTAGGTCCAAAAAATGTTTTTGCTCTTTTCTATCATTTTTCAGTTACGATGTATAGTTTTTAGTAAGTTTTGTTTTTAAACTGGGAGCTCCCCTAAACAAAATCTTTTGTCTCTCTGGTATGAGGGGACTTACGATATTACAATTTTTAATTATGCTCCAGTGTTTTCTGATATTTTTTTTTATTTTGTTTGCTTTGTTGTTATAATCTAAAACAATTGGTAGGGGAAAATCTGCATTATCTTTGGTTTGTTTAAGGCTTCTTGGATATTTTTTATCTAATTCGGATTCTTAAAATCCCTTCACTAAAAATGTATCTATTAAAATCTTTGATTGTTTTACAAAAGTCTCAATACTACTGCGGTTTCTCCTAAGCCTTAAAAACTGATTTTTTTTAGGTACTTCTTGTAACCAAATGGAATGATGACAACTATCCAGGTTAATATAGCTATTGTAATCTACTTTTTTTTTTTTTTTTTAATTCTTTGTTATAATTAAACCGTTCTCAACTAATATTTCTAAATCTAAACATTAGACCATGTTTTTGCTAAAATTTTAGGTCAATACAATATTTTCGTCATTATTATTGAGGTGATTATTTGAGTTCAGTTTCTTTTTTTTTTTTTTTATTTTAATTTTATTATCAAAAAAATACACAATACATAAATATATCATCACATTAATATTTGACATTAAGCATTTGTCAGTTTTCTTGTTATAATCTGACAAGTATAAAATACATATACAAAAACATCTATTTTACATACTAACATAACACGTAGACTAGCTAGCATTTTAATTTTCAGAAAACATACTGGGCTGCCCCCTCCTCTCTCCTCTGTCTAGAAGAGGAGGAGGGAGTTAGTAGGGTTAATGCCAGAAAATTTTTTTTTAGAACTACACAAAAACAGACAGAAGGGTTGGAGACCTCACAAATCATGTTGTTGCAGGAAAGAACACATGTTTACATTAAGGTAAAAGGAAATTATATACATCTTAATCGATTCTGGGGTGTAGTTTGCTGATCTTAATTTGATAAGGTGACCATCTCCTTTCTAAAAGACAATTCTGTCTGTCCAGTAGTGTTTGGAAGTTTCATACCGTATTACTCACTTTTTCCATATTTTTTGAAAGATCCCAAGCGTATCTCTAGAGGAATAATATCTTCTCTCCATTGTACATTGGTATTGGATTTGATTAATTATCGGATCCCAAGATATATGAGCCTCACTTTTCCAATTCCTAGCCAAAATAAGCTTTACTGCCACAAATATTCGTATTGCGATCATTCTGTCCTTATATAGCATATTGTCTAAGTCTAAGTGTAATAAGGCTTTTCCAGGTGGTATGGGAAGGACTGCTTTAGTTAGTCGCATGCTCACCATATGTGCAGAGAGTCTCCCTGCTCTTTACCACATATCCAACACTCTGGTGGGGTTGTGGCATTAATTCTATTCATGTTGACTGGTGTAAAGTGCCATTTATGCATTATCTTACACTGAAGTTTTTGGATAGACAGACAATAGGTTGCCTTTTTGGTCAAAAGCCAGCTTGCCCACCAGTCTTCTTTTTGATTGGACTTAATAGGTCCCTTACCCATGATTACCATGCTTTGGTTCTGGGTCTGGGATTTAAAGGAGTTATAAAGCCGTACCACATTCGTAATTCTCCTTTTTGGTACTTACTTCCCTATAAACTATCTAAGTTTGTATTCATTTTTTTATCTTAGTTTTTATATAGATGAACCTTCCTTATATTTTGAAAGATATCTTTAGATAGAAAGCCATGTCGGTTTTGTAGTTCTTCCATTGTTAATATATGCTGGTCACGTGTTAAGTCTGCTACAGCCAGATTATTACTTATACACCAATCTGGAACCTTCATTCCTTCCATTAGTTGATTTAGAACTTCTAGGGGAGTCAATCTATGGCATTACTATGTCTAGTATATTTTGAACATCTTTTTGGGGGGCCCATAACAGCACTCCTGCTAGTTCTCAGCACCAGTCCTCCTTCTAATTACAGAAAGCTGTAACTGATGTGCGTGGTAGAGAAATCTTGCTTGTTGATATCTCCTTAAGTCAGGGAATCCCATTCCGCATTGGTGTCCCAGGTTATATAACTAGTGTTTAGAAATTCTAGGCTTCTCTCTAGCCATACAAATTTTTCAGCCGATGTTTGAAATGGTTTAATATACAAATCTAGTATCTTAATGGGAATCATTCTCATGTGGTATAGCCACCAAGGAAAAATATATGATTTGATAAGCTTCATCCTTCCCATCCAAGTTACACAGAGATGTTTTTATTCACTCAGTTGTTTGTTCAGATCCCTTACAAGTGCAGAATAGTATTTTTCTATAATTTCTTTGATGTGAGGCGGAATCATAATGTGGCCAGTGGAAGGCATATCGTTTTTTAAGTTGGACCTTTTTTTCATCTCATATCGAAAAAGGGCTTGGGTCTTGCTCACATTTAGTCTATAATAAGATATGTCCCCATATAGTTCAGTTTCCCACATCAGGGCCCCATGTGACCTTTCAGGGTTGGTCAGTGCAGTGTCATCTGCATAGGCAGATAGTTTACATTCACCCTGTCTACTTTTACCCCCTCTATTGTTAAGTTTCTTCGTGTTTTATTCATTAAAGGTTCCAAAGTTAGGACATATAACAGGGGGTGCTAGAGGGCACCCCTCTCTGGTACCAAAAAAAATAATCCGACAGAAACCTTGTCCTGCAATCCTAGAGAGACTATAATTTGTGGACATAATTGTGTGGATCGCTGGGTTCCCAAAATTAAAAGCCTTCTGTTTTTCTTCCAGGAATACCCAGTTGACCCTGTCAAATGCTTTTACTGCATTTAAAGACATGGCCAACATGGGAGTGCTTTGTGCCTCTATCAGGTCAATAAGATTGATAATTTGTATTGTATTATTGCCCGCAAATCTGTTATGTACAAATCCCACTTGATTTGGATGGATCACATCAGGTAAAATGCACTCAAATCTACCTGCCATTATTGCGGCATACAGCTTCACATCATTATTAATCAATGACATAGGTCGATAGTTGGCTACCCTTATTGTGTCTTTCTCTTGTTTAGTAATAGGGGTAATTACTGCCTGTACCATCTCCCTGGGAAACATTTTACCTGTTCTCATTTCATCAAACACATCTGTTAAATAAGGTGCAATACTCATTGACATTTTTTTATAAAAAAGACCAGAGAACCCACTGGGGCATGGGGTTTTATTTAATTTTAGTGCTGCAATTACTGACTGAACATTTTCTATCCTAAATGGTGCATCTAGTGTTATCATTTGGTCTTCATTAAGTGAAGTCAGACATGCTACTTGTAAATATTTAACTATTTTATCCTTATCTTTGTTCTGGTAATGGATATTGTACAAAGTTGTGTAAAATTCTGTAAACGCGTCACCAATATCCGCAGGACTAAGGCAGGTCCATTTATCCATGACTAATTTCAAAATTTTTGTCTTGGCATTAACTTTCCTAATTTGTCCTGTTAGTAATTTGCTGGTTGCCCATGTAGTACCACTTTTGTTTAAATCTTACTAATGTCCTGCTTGCCCTTGATTTCAAGAGAGCTTCTATTTTCTTTTTCATTTGAGATGTTTCATTTGTCCCTTCTAACAAGGGATTTGTAATTCGATATATAGTTCTGCAATTTTTTTCCTCCATTCTTTCTTTATGAGATTTCTGTTTTGATCAAATGACCTCTAGACACGCTTTTTTAGGTACACCAGACATTAGACAGACTAGTTTCTCCATTAATATTTTCTCTAAAAACGTTTTCAGTGAGTACGGTTATCTCCTTTACTAATCTAGAGTCATCTAACCTGCGATATTTTAACCTCCACTGTCTTGAGCCAAGTTTATACGTGTTTTCAATTTCGACTACTACTAAGTCGTGGTCTGAGTTCACTTTCTTCACCCCTCCAAACAAATTTTATATCATCCATGTATCTGTGGTATAGCACCAGGTTCACATCCCAACCATGACCAGACCAAGCTGAATGGTTTTCCCAATTGGTCATCAATAGGTTGGCATAGCTGGAAGCAAGCCTGGTGCCTGTAGCTGTACCTCTACATTGGAGGAAAAACTCTTCATTAAAGAAAAGATTATGAGTTAGAATAAGTTCAATACCCTCCAAAATAAATTCTATTTGGTTGTGAGGAAAATATCCATCAATTTCTAGCTTTGCTCTAACTGCTGTGATGCACTGACCATATTCTATACAAATATAGAAAACTATCTTCCCATTATAAGTTGTTAAGTTCTTGGAGAATGTTAATGGTGTGTTTTAAATATGATTTAGAAGGATATCTAGATATTCTGAAAGATTACTAAAATGACTATTCCCGAAAATATGGGCATACTGGGGGGTTTGTCACATCTTTGGGAATCTTATTATTTTAATTTATATAACTGCCCCAACCTGCATATCTCCTTCCTGATTCGAGAACATTTCGGAATGCAGGACAAGCATCATTTAGCTTCCTGCTCACAGTAATTGAGTCTATGGATAGAAAGAGGACGGAAAGATAGTAAGAGATGTAGATATAGGTGTGTGTGTGTTTAAAAGTGTATACTTGACATAAATAATCCTAAAGTATGTTCCCAGAGAAACACTATCTAAATGAATAAATATACAAAATAACGTTCATTTCACTTGAACCTTATCTAGACTGACAACTACCTTGATTTATTCACAATGTAGCATATACGTAATTAACCATATCTCTTTAGGAAGTAGATTGATTGTTTCTGGGTTGTGGAAAATCATAGGCTCACCAAATATGCCATCAACAATACCTTACCTTCCAGGAGTGAGCTAATTGAAAAGAATTCCAGTAAGATTAATAAGCAAGTTGAAAAGTACTATATGAGCCAGTTTGGAACTTGGGTACACATCCATCAAACTATTCATCCACTCCAAGCTAACTAGAACACCCTATAAATTATTGACAATCCGCCTGCTATTCTTTTTCTTTATACATTTCACTATCATATACAGCACACTGATTTCATTATTTTTGTAAAAGTGACGAACAAAATGTTTGTGAGTTCTTAGCAGAATTACATTATGTTATTAAATAAATTGTTACTTAGTTTTATTGCATTGCTTGTTTATTTGGTTCACAAAATAAATATTTTTCAAAAATGTTTTAGCTAACAAAGTGAATTCTATTGGCATATTATACTGATATCACGCTAGTTTATGCAGTTAGACAAAAACTTGTGCAATTTTTAAAGTGGATTTTTCAAATGTCTCTCATTATGCAGCATGTAATGTCACTAGCCTAGTGGATAAATGCTCTGTTATAAAAAACCTAAAGTATGTTGACCAGGGGGTTATGGTTGACAGAATACTCTAAAAAATAGTTTTAAATCTGCATCTTCAACATGTGATAAAAGTACAATTCCTACTAACAAACTGTATAAAGAAGTATATCAGAGGGCTTGGCCCACTCACAGTGACATCTCACATGTGCATTGCATGGACCATAAAACCAATCCATTCCTTACAGAGTATTCTTTATTTTGGTTAAAATAATTTAAGAACAATGTAACCACTGAGGGCGAAGGTGTATATACAACAAAAGGCACATAAAAAATTCTGTACCAATTTTTCAATACATGTTTTTTTTTATAAGAGTCTTTATTCCAAATTTCCAGCATAAATGACACAAAGTGCAAATATGTATGTCAAATCACATGGCAAGTGGGGACTGTAACATGCCAACTGCCTCACATGTTTCATTCCAAGAGGAGCCTATTCATAGGCTAACTTACAGATAAAGACTAAACATACATATACTAAAAAATCTTTAATTATGTGCCACTCCCCTAGGGGGGTTAGGGGAGTGTCACGTAATTAGGGATTTTAGTATATTTTTGTATATTTATGTTTAGTCTCTATCTGTAAGTTTGCCCATGAATAAGCAGCACCTCTCTGTGTGAAATGCGTGTGGCAGTTGGCAGCTTAGGGTCCCCATTTGCCATGGGATTTGACATATATTTTTGCACTTTTTTGTCATTTGTGCCAGAAAATTGGAATAAAGACTTTTTAGATTAATCTACTGCAAGAGAGTGCTTGTTTTGTATTTTCTATATATCAGGAGGAGATGTGAAGGTTTCCGGATGGTGGCAGCTCAGTGGAAGAGGATGAGTGTATCACTATATTCGTCCTGTTTTTCTGTTCAGATTTTCAACAGAGATACAAAATTGGAGGAACTAGTGCTAGGGGAATTATTCTAATACTGTGGTTAAAGTGAGAAAAGAGAAATGTTATATTACGATAAGAACTAAATTATGCACTTATTTTGAGTTATCATTTTCTAGTAATATGGATATCATTATTTGAATATTATAAGTCTGCTTATAAAGGAAAACACTGACACTGAATTTATCTTAACTTTATATTTAATATTATGTGTATTTCCCTCTTTCCCTTTTCTCTTATTAAAAAAATCCATTTCCTCTGGTGACCAGTTGTAAATTATTAAATTCCCTTCAGCTTTAGTTTCACATTCTATGTGACTTTTTTTTATATACTTTTGGAAATTGTGAATGCTTTTTTCCTTGTGACTTATGTTTTAATTTTCTTTTCTTGGTTTTTTTTATTTCTTCATTTTTGTTTTTCTATTTTACAGGCAGTTGAAATACAGAAGGGAAAAAAAACTTTTTTGATGGTATCACCTTCTGTTGTTTTTTTATTATCAAAATGGTTAGTTATTTCGAGGCTTCTAGGAAATAAGTCCTATTTTTTATTGACAAAAAGGAAGTATGCCTTAGAACATATCAAATATGTCTTTATTATAAATCCCATCAGCGTCCTTAAAACATAAAGGTAACCTATGAGCAGATACAAATTTACTGTTATTTTATTTAATTTGTATTGAGATCTGTAGGGATATATAAAGACACAGGTAGGGGGAAACATATATAAAAATCACGCAATCACAAAAAGTTACTTTATAGATGCATTATAATGTAAATCATGTAGATTAATATAACGTGATACAAAATTAAACAAACCCATAGTCACTAGTAAAACACAATTTGTCTTCTGTTACTATATTAAAGTTCTCTTGTATAAAATATAATTACATTTACAGGTGCATAATATAATACATTATCCTAAAGATGCAAAACCTAAAGAAGATTCCAGCACTCAAGTTATAAAGAAAAAGTAAAATATTGCTTGGTTAATGCAAGGGGTGTAACCAAGACATTGGAAGTCTTTTGTGCCTTGAGTCCACGTCTTCTGCTGTTGTTTGTTTTCCCAACCTAATTCTTGTATGGTATTTTTCCTTTACCTTTTTTTGTATTTTTTATGTTGTTTGGTAAAATACTTTTTACTCTTCCTATACTTCTTGAGTGCAGCCATCTTTATTTATATTTGGTTTTATTGATAAGCTATATATTCTGATTTTTGCAAACACCATTTTTTCATTGTACCATAATGCACTTTTTTATATAATGAATATATTTTGAGCATTTTCATTTTTTTTACATAGTGTAGCACTGGAAAAAAAATAGAATTTCTTACTGTTGTTTTAAATTGTATCTGTCCACCTGGAGCTCTATACTGTTTAATATCATATTTAAATGTCATCTCCCTCTCATAAAAAGTATATGTATATATACTTGTTTTATGCAGTTGGAAGTCCTTTCTAAATCCTTTTGTCAAAATGTTACACCCTGAGGATTCAGGCCAAGGAATAGTATTGTTAATCACAAAGCAGTAGAATACAATTTGTATAGCAGTCATATAGAACATGAAAACTTTAAAGACGAATAAATATACAGCCATCACAAACCCTAAATCTGAATAAAAATATATTGTTTTTAAAAAACAGAAAATACCAAACGGTGTTATAGGCCTTATGTAAAATAGCAATAATAAAAATAGAATAGCTAAAACTTTAAAAGTATTTTGGTGTATGTGAACAAAATACAATGCTTGCAGTTATCAAACAATTGTTATTAATGATAATACCGTAATTATAACCAGTTCCATAATAAAAACATTTTTAAATGGCTATTTCTCCATCTATTAATATCGACATACAAATGAAAGCATGACATCATGAAAGGCACAATGTATATGAATGAATGTTTGGTCTCTGGGGGATTAGCAATCATTAGTTTAAACTGTCAGTGTCAACCTGCCTGCAGGTTCAACCTACAGAGGCTTTGGTTGACAGAATCCTTTTTTTTTATGTTTTTTGAGGTGAGTTTGGTATTTTTAAAATGTGTGAGTGTTTGATTGCCATTAATTTATACTGGATTTTTTTTTTTTTTTTTATCAGTCACACAGGTGTTTCTGTAGCATTTACTGGCTGAATGCTTCTATAACAAGCCTTTGTGGTGATGTTAACACAATTTCAGTTATCAAATGTACATGTCTGAAATGAAATTCAAGCAGCACAGTGTTCAATATAAATTCCAGCACTTGCATGGAATTACTGTGACTCTCGATGACTCTAATGCTCATTGAACTGAGTCTGCATTCTAATGCTTGTTTTCCTGTAACGTCTTCCCACAGTTTGCAAATCTTTTGAATTTGTCTAAAAGCAAAAATGTCCACTAGTAAAACAATAATAATGCAGAGGTTAATTACCCCAGTAATTAAAAAGCATCAAGTTATTTGGAAGCTGTCAGTGGGGATAAACTGTTTTATACCATCTTTACACTTGGATTAATTTGATGGGGAAGTCTGTAGGTCAGTGCAATATTTCTTGTTATGTTTTCCTGTCAGAATCATTTCCCTATTGCCCTTGAAGTCAGAGAGTTTGCAATTATAAGGATGTGGCTCTTGTGAGCAAATATCCACGGCGATAATTAGAATTAAAATTTAAAATATGGTGTATTGTTAAATTAGTTTATTTTCTGTGTTCTTATGAAAACTGCATTGTATGGTCTAAGTGAAATGCAGTTAAAATATAAAAAATACATACAAACATATTTTTATTTAAGTGATAAAGAACATGCACAACATTGATTTGATTTTACCTCATATTCTTCATAATCCTCTAAAATGTATTATAAGAAGCAAGGCTGAAGGCTAATATCGCTAGTACTAATATCTCAATATCAACGAAATGGTGTGCACAGGAATATTGCTGAATTTAATGAAATTGTTATTCACTAACCAATTTACTAGAACACGTAGAACTGAAATGATATTAAGGGTTGACTGGCAAATATTCAGCAAGGGGAACAAGGCCAAATTTGCATCCCAGATAGACTACAGGTGCTTATAATTTAAATTGTTTCTGATGTCTTACTAAGCAGGACATAGTCAAAAAGTGGACAGAGAATGCCCCCAAAAGACAGAAAAATCTGTGGACATCTTAATAACAGAAGCTTGCTAAACTGGAAATACCCGATAATGTCTACCATGCCTGTAAAAGAATGGCAAGGGCCGAGTTTGCCTACTGGGAAATCCAGCTCTGGAGAGACACATTCACAGTGTTCCCCTATGCACACAGCCACCATTATTTGTATAGATTGATCAGGAAAGGTCATTCAATAATACAAAAACCTGGAGTGCAATAATATAATGTGAATTCTAACATGAAGGTAAATAATCACGGTATGAATGGGCGTCCTATGTGACTTGTCTACCACAAATGAACATACTAGAAATTATGTTTCTTTTCTGAATGCTTTATGTGCAGTGCTCTAAACTCTTCCGACCTTAATCAAGATCCAATATTTAGTGGAGATAATTAAATGTAGTATTTTTACAAACATTTTATGGTGTCTGGAAAAAAAAATCACAGCATAAATGTTTGGTTTTACTGTGTAGTACATGTTTACTTTGGTAGTGCAAAGTTGGTATTATTTGCACTTTGGATAGTAGTAACAATATATAAAAAATATAGCTCCTGGTTCACCCTTGTTTACCAAGTGGATCCACTTATCCCAGTGGAAGTGGAATTACATTCAGATATCACATTTATAGGTGTGAAACTGAGTCGCAAAAAAAAAAAATTTACATGTCCTTCAATAAAATCCAGTATAGCTCAATCTTAGTATAGACATGATTTTGCTTAACAAATAAATCAATAAACAATAAAAAAAAAAATACATTACTTATATAATAATTTGTGATTTGATGTGTTATTTGTTCATTAATCATTACTTTGTATTTTTTTTATGAGATAATTAGCACTTGTTTAGCATAGTAGCATAGTATGTATGCACTTGAATTTATGTATTATGTTTGACATAAATATAGTATGGAGTATGTAGAGAATTACACACAATTCTAACGTTTCTATATGGATTGATAGACAGCTATAAATGTTTTACTAAAAAATCAGCACACAAAACGTTTCTTATTTTCTATATGTTCGACACATGTTTTTTGAATATGTTAAATTAACTTGTTTTTTTACACTGAAAGTAGTTTAACTGCAGCTATTAAATTCAGTGACACCAAGTACACAGGAGGTGGCAAGACAGTACATAGGAGGTAGCCCAACTCTGATGCTTCCGTTTCTGAATGCCCCAAATTAAGGTATATTGACTATTCTCATTTTAGGAATTTGTTTGAGTCTATTGTGCCCAATCCAAATCCAATTGGGGATAGATGGGTGCATATTGCGTAGACCCTTCTAACTATAATGTTATACTTGGAGCATTAACTCCACCATTCAAACTCAAATTAACTTGTAACTGGTATTGCAAACTGCCATATTGATTATGAATATTGCGAGATCCACAAATTAGTTGAGTGTAAACATGTGTACTTTTCTGGTAGAGTCCAAGGGCTCCCCAATCATTTTTTTAAATATTTTTTTTGTTTTTGTTTAATAATGCAATACTAACATTGTTCTATCCATTGCACTCAGTATTTATGTATCAAATATTTTTAAAGTATGTGAGTGCCTTAATTAAAGCCTGTTGAGAAAACTTTTTGCCACAGTGTTTCAATGTTGGAAAGCTTCTAGAACTGCTCAGGATTGTGACAGGATCAGACAACATTTAGCTACCAGTTAGATTTTTTGTATTTTATTGTTCCTAATAAGTTAGGTTATTTCTGAAAATCATCCTTTGATGGATAAGGCATATCTGAGATAACAAAACACAACCAACCACCTTCTCTTCCGCATTTCAACACAAACATTAGAAACATTTAAATACATAAAGGGAATCAACACATTAAAGGAAGAGAGTATATTTGAGAGTATATTTAAAAGAAGAAAAACTACCACAACTAGAGGACATTGTCTTAAATTAGAGGGGCAACGATTTAAAAGTAATATCAGGAAGTATTACTTTACTGAGAGGGTAGTGGATGTATGGAATAGCCTTCCAGCAGAAGTGGTAGCGGTAAACACAGTCAAGGATTTTAAGCATGCGTGGGATAGACACAAGGCTATCCTAGCTATAAGACCGGGAACGGGGGGACTAATAAAAGTATTCCAAAAAATTGGGCAGACTAGATGGACCGAATGGTTCTTATCTGCCAACACATTCTATGTTTCTATGTTTCTATGTTTAACACAACAGCCCACATACGAAAAATAACAATGTTTTTATACAAATTAATACTCTAGGAAACTCCTACGCCATAATTACCTCTACTTCAGTTATTAAGTTCACTTAGGTACATTGAAAGTGTATTTCTGCTCCTTAGAAATAGCTTCTTCCTTGAGAAAGCAACACTATGCATTTGCTGTGCCACTCTTTTTTTCGATTTTTCTAGTTGTTATTCATTTTCATGTGGAACTGAATTTAGCCCTTTGCATAATATGTAGTGCCTTTCAGTTTAAGCCACCTCATAGAAAATAATTTATATACTTGTATCGTGATTCGTGATACAGACAGATAATGAATGACTCACAAGAACAGATGAGGCTGGAAGAATTAATGTTTTGCCCTGTCTTACCTTAATTGACAGTGTAAAAAATAGATTGAATACGTACCTGTCAAGAGTCCTACATAACACATACTTTAACATCCACTATTCAACAAATATCTCACTCTGTCACTCAAGCGCAGTTCTCAGCTTTGAGCCTGAACTAATATTCTATGGGGGACATTGCGGTATTTTGGTATTTCTCAGTAATTGTGGGTGTAATTCCATACACTTTTAAAAAATATAATTGTTTTATATGTACTCATACAGCTGAGAGGCATTTGGGAAAAACATACGGCATATTCTTGATTATAAATTCATGCTGTGCTCCTACAGCAATGGTAGTTCTCAACCTTAATATAAACCTTCTCATCAAATCCCAAACGTCTCTTATCAACATTTAATTCTCTCCTCTGCCCCCCTGCTTCTCTGACCTGCTCACCTCTCACAGGCCAAGATCTTGCCACTCACTTCAAAAACACAGTTAACACTATCAAGTTTAACTTTACCTCCCACGACTTGCCCCAACTTTTACCTTTCTGTTAATGAACAGGTCACTGGAGATCTCTTTATATTGGTCCTGCAATTATTGATATGATATTATCAAATTACCTATAAGATGCCTTTTTTCTAGCGTATATCAATGCTACCTTTTTTAGTCTTTCTTCATGACTAAGATCCACCAGTCCCCTTATTAGTTTTGAAGCCCTCCTTTGTACTTTTTTTTAGTTCCATAATATCCTTTTTAAGGTAATGTGCCCAGAATTGTACTGCATAATTCCAAATGTATCCATTTACATTTCATTGGCATCCTATACAAAGTGTATGCATTTTCTGCTCATTGGCATCTTAATGGTATTTCACGTCATTTTGCACATAGACATGGTGCTGTTGCTGATAAGCTTAATTTTAGTTTTAATTATCATGATATAACATAATGGATGTGGGCATGTCTTGATGGGCGGGGTTTTAGTCGGCCTCAGCATTTTATCCTTGGATCCATATCTTATGCCTCTGCCCAGGTGGGGACATTTGAAGTCCCTGCAGCCATAGTTAAGGGAATTAAAACAACTAGAAGAAGAGAAAGAGAGCAGACTAAAGCACTCTGACAGAAAGGGAGTGTTTAGAATACTGCAAATTCAAGATGAGGTCCTGCCATTGGCTGGTAAAAAGGCAAGGTGATATCGTCCTCCCGTGAATCAATATCCTGTTTTAAATATGCCAATATCTTTTTGGCCCGTGAGGCTGCAGTCTGTCATTGCGCGCTGTTACTAAGTCTGTTATCTAAATGTATTCTTAAATCCTTCTCATTAGTAGTTTATTATTTTTCCCATAATGCATAACTTTACATTTGTCTATAATAAACCTCATTTGCCCAGTTCCCCACTTTGTCTAAATCTTCCTGCAAAAGAATAAACATCAAGATTAGTCTTCATTACCTTACCTAATTTTGTGTTAGCAGCAAACACTGAGACATAGCTCTCAACACAACTGGAGAGATCATTAACCCCTTCGCGACACAGGACGGACTAGGTCCGTCCTGTGTGGCGAAGCGTTAGTGACACAGGACGGACCTAGTCCGTCCTGTGTCAAAACGAGCACTGAAAGCGGAGTTTTTCCGCTTTCAGTGCTCTGATGGTAGTGTAACGATGCTTCCGTGTGGAAGCATCGTACAATACTAAAAAAAATGCCCGTCGGCATTTCGATCGCTCCGGAGAGCGATCGAAATGCCGGTTTTAAAGGCACAGTGCCTTTAAAACGCGGGCATTTAAAAAATGAGCATAGGAAGCGAATCTTTCGCTTCCTATGCTCAGAAAGTGTTTCTGATTGCCTCGCAAGTCGAGGCAATCAGAAACACAAAAAAAAAATGCACGATCTTGGTCACTGAGTGACCAAGATGGCGCTGCCCTTCTAAGGGCAAGAGCACAGGAGGCAGGAAGTACCTGCTTCCTGTGCTCTCTGGCTGTCACACGATTGCCTCTTCACAGAGGCAATCAGTGACTGCCAGGCACACTGACAGGCAGTGGGGATGTTCTGCTGAACATCCCCACTGACTGGTCAGATCAATATTAACCCTATATTGATCTGACCAGTTATGATCTGCCTCCCTCTCCTCACATTTTTTTAGTGAGGGAGAGAGACAGATCAAAGTTCTAAAAGTAAAAAAAAACAATAAACACACAACACACAAATATTAAATCAATAAAAAAAAATGTATTAAAGCAATTCCCTGCGTTTAACCCCTTCCCTGCCACTGATCTTGCATAAGCAGTGATCGTGCACATCAGCGCATTTATTTTTGCCGTTTGTGCATTTTTTAGGGGTTCATTTTTTTTGTACTGTAATTTATTACAGTACTAAAAAGGCTCTTCTAAGAGTTATTAACCCCTTCTTTGCCGTCGATCACTGCTTACACAATGATATTGACGCCAAAGCAATTTTTATCTGTCTGCATATTTTTATTTTATTTTTTTTACACATACCCGCTAGGGGATTACATGTAAAGTAAAAATATTTGAGTTTTTTTTTTTTAAGCTGCCTGAGCGCATAGCGATCAGTAACAGCGAATTAGTGGCAAAGGCGGTTTGGTGATTTCTCAATTAAGCTCACCATTCGCCCTGGTCAGATCAAAATTGGTCGGATCAATCTTCACAAATATTGATCTGCCTCCCTCTCCTCACTTACATTTTTGTGACGGAAAGAGACAGATCAGTATTAGTGATATAAAATAACATTTTATAAAATTGTCAGGTTTTATGAAAGTCTTTCACTGTGTATTAACCCCTTCCCTGCCATTCATCACTGTGTAAGCAGTAATCTTGCACAGCAACAGTATGTTTTTCTGTCTGCACTGTTTTATGGATTCATTTCTTTGTACTGTAATGTATTACAGTACTAGATAGGCTCTTCTAAGAGCTATTAACCCCTTCTTTGCTCGAGATCACTGCTTACGCACTGATTCTGAGGCCGCGGACTCAGGGTTCGATTTTGACCCTATTCAGCTTTCTGATACATCATCTAGCGATGTATCGGTGGCTGCTGAGCCCTTGCCACAAGTAGTGATGGGGGTCTACCGATAAAAAAATATATGGTTTGGTGGGGGTAAATTACATTGGCTGGCTGCAAAGATATATCCCATAAAGGACACGGACTCGGGGTTGACTACATGTCAAAATTCCAAGTTGGAATTTTGAGATGCGCATCTCACAAATGTTGCCTTCTAGCCAAAAACAAACCAACAAACCTATGCATGGGTGCTATCCCTGTACTCGGGAGATGTTGCTGAACACATATTGGGTTGTTGTTTGGCAGTGACATATACCAGAATCTGTGAATTCATGCCTGAAGTACAATGCATGTGGAAAAAAACCTCCCAAAAAAGTACTACCACAAACTTTTACAAAGGCTGGTGGTAGAATTAGTACCTATACAGTATTAAAATACCACCATTTGAAATACCTTAGGATGTCTATTTTCCAAAAATATATGGTTTGATGGGGTAAAATTCATTGGACGGCTTCAAAAATGTTCCAAATGGAACATGGGCGCAGGCTGACTACATGTCAAAATTCCAAGTTGGAAATGCACCCCCCCTAAACATGGCCTTTTAGCCCCCAAATAATCTAACTAACCTACACATGGGTGGTATCCCTGTACTCAGGAGATGTTGCTGAACACATATTAATGTGTTTTGTGGCACTGACACATAATAGGATCTATGAATTCATGCCCGATGTACAATGAATGTGAAAAACAAATTACTATCCATAACATTGACATAGGCTGGTGGTAGAATTAGTGCATGGAAAGTGTTAAAATACTACCATTTGAAATACCCTAGGGTGTCTAGTTTTCAAAAATATATGGTTTTGTGGGATAGAATACACTTTTTGGCTTCAAAAATGTCCCAAATGGGACATCGGCGCAGGTTTTCTGCACGTCAGAATTCCAAGTTGGAAAACCAAAAAGCGCACCTCTCAAATGTGGCCTTTTAACCCCCAAATAACCTAACCAACCTATACATGGGTGGTATCCCTGTACTCAGGAGATGTTGCTGAACACATATTGAGGTGTTGTTTGGCACTGACATATAACAGGATCTGTGAATTCATGCCCAAAGTACTATGTATGTGAAAAAAAATTACTATCCATAACATTGACATAGGCTGGTAGTATAATTAGTGCATGGAAAGTGTTAAAATACTACCATTTGAAATACCCTAGGGTGTCTAGTTTTCAAAAATATATGGTTTTGTGGGATAGAATACACTTTTTGGCTTCAAAAATGTCCCAAATGGTACATGGGAGCAGGTTTTCTGCACGTCAGAATTCCAAGTTGGAAAACCAAAAAGCGCACCTCTCAAATGTGGCCTTTTATCCCCCAAATAACCTAACCAACCTATACATGGGGGGTATCCCTGTACTCAGGAGATGTTGCTGAACACATATTGAGGTGTTGTTTGGCACTGACATATAACAGGATCTGTGAATTCATGCACAAAGTACAATGTATGTGAAAAAAAATTACTACCCAAAACATTGACATAGGCTGGTAGTATAATTAGTGCATGGAAAGTGTTAAAATACTACCATTTGAAATACCCTAGGGTGTCTAGTTTAAAAATATATATGGTTTTGTGGGGTAGAATACACTTTCTGGCTTCAAAAATGTCCCAAATTGGACATGGGCACAAGTTTTCTGCATGTCAGAATTCCAAGTTGGAAAACCAAAATGCGCACCCCCTAAATGTGGCCTTTTAGCCCCAAAACAAACCAACAAACCTATGCATGGGTGGTATCCCTGTACTCAGGAGATGTTGCTGAACACATATTGAGGTGTTATTTGGAAATATCCCTTCACATTTTAAGGTAATGTTTACCTAAATTGCAATATATGTGAAAAATTAAAAAAAAAAGATTTTTTGCTGCAAACTTTGGCATAGATTGGTGGTAAAATGGCTACATGAAATGTGTCAAAATACCCCAAGTTAAATGCCCTGAGTTGTCTAGTTTTCAAAAATATGTACATGTTGGGGGTCATTCATGGATTTAGTACAGAAATCAGTGTTACAATGTCACTATCGCTAATTTTGAAAGAAAGGATTTTAAAATAGCTTTGCACCACTTATAGTTCTGGCCCTGTAACATGAATAAAAAAGCACAAAAACATAAAAACATGGGCTATTTCTGAACTCAGGACATATATTAGAAACTTTTTAGCAGTGTTTTTTTGTTGTCTCTTGTACATGAGTATACGATTTTTCAAATAAAAGTCATAAAAAAAGTATTTTTTCAATTTTTTTGCCATATTTTATTATTTTTTTTACATCAAATTATATGCTATTATCAAAATAATGGTATCAAAAGAAAGCCCTTCTTATAACGATAAAAACAATATATAGTTTGTGCGGGTACACTAAATGAGACAGAAATAAATTACAGCAAAACACAAATACCTCAGAAATGTTAAAACAGCCCATGTCACCAAGCGTCGGACAAGCCAAAAAAGTCATGTCACTAAGGGGTTAATGAACAATCTTTTGTCTTGCTGGAGACCTACTACTTGTCTGCTCTCTATCACCTCTACTCGTCCCAAATATAGCCTACTGGGATGTATGATGGCTATATGAAATTTAATCTTTCTAGAACTGAGCTGATCATCTTCCCTCCCTTTACCTCCGTCCCTGTACCTGACATTTCGCTGTCACCATTGATTATGCCTGCTTACCAAGTCTGATGTCTTGGGGTAATTTTTGACTTGGCTATTTACTTTGTTCCCCATGTACAGTATCTATCCAAATCCTGTCTCCTGTACCTAAGAAACATTGCACGCATTTGCCCATTCCATCTAAATCCTAGAACACTCACTTGCGATGTCTTGCCTTGACTACTGTAATACCCTCCTGAGTGGTCCACCTCTGGTTCATCTTTCTCCACAGCAATATTTTCAAAACACAGTTGCCAGGCTCATCTTTTTCACATGTTTTGCCGATTCAGCTGCTCCTCCACTCCCCGGCCATTCCCTACATTGCTTCTCTCCTTAACCGACACTACCCTGCACAACCTCTGTACTCCTCAAATGCACTCCACCAACTTCATCATCTCTTCACACTCATGCTGAGCTGCCCCCCCTCTCTGGAACTCCCTTCCTCAGAGCATCCGTCTTTCTCTTTTTCAACTTCATAAAGCCCCTCAAAACTCACCTCTTTAAGGAAGCTTACTAATAATCCTTTAGAACACACTGTTCTCAAATACTGTTAGGAATAGAAAGCTTATAATACACACAATTTTATCTCTGGCAAAACCAACCTAGAGTCACTCATTCACAATACTGATACTATCACCACCTTCCTTTTGACCTCTTATGTCTCTTATGTACCCGACTCCCTCTAGATAACCCTGTGAGCAGGGCTCTCTGTTCTTGTTTGTGTCCCTCTATGCGCTGTACCCAAAGCTATGTAAATTGTTGGTGCTTTATAAATAAATGTTAATGTAATATAAACCTGAACATTGTTAATATTATGAATAGAGGGGGAAAATTATAAAAAATGTATACATTGTATAAGCATAATTGCGATCAAATGCTTCAATTATGACAAAAATGTGTATTAAATATACCTGTGCAGTCTCCTGTTTCTGACATCATCTGTGTCTTGAAATGCAACTGAACACTTTTTTTTCTCCTACTTTAGGCATTTTCATGTCATTTTTCAAACACAATGTGTTTATGAGTGTTTCTAATTTTTTATTCTCTACACTCCAAGTAAAATAATGTTTAGGTGATAGAATCCCTGTAAGCTTAAGCTAGTCAGTAATAAATTAAAGAGACATTTTTTGTCATCAACTGTTGCTTCTGCTGTAATATTACATTCAATTCTGGTTTGTGTTTTACTTTTTAATTAAATGGGTTTTTTGGCTTCCTTTATTCTTAGGCCTTTTTCAAACATATAGTTATAATAGTAATTTTGATATACAGGTAATGGCCAAAAAGGACACATCAAGGATTGCTCAAAGCTTTAAGTATGCATATGTACATTTATATATAGTTGTATAATGTCATGCATGTATCAAGGACATTTACACTCTTTAGCAAACTTTGCATTTAACTATCGACTGAAGGCTTTTTAATTTATCTACCGCACTTCAATTTTGAAAATAAATTACCTCCTTTAATAGACATCCAGATGTCTGTAACACCTCGTTTGGTAATTATGTCCTCCAGGATTCAGTTTGCAAGGTATGTTGGAACTATTATATCACATCACATTAACATTTATCTATAAAACACCAGCAATTTAGGTAGCACTTGGCATAGAATTTCATTGGGGTTTTACAAACTCAATTAGATGACCCGAAAAAAACACATACAAAAGCGCTACTTCCCAACTTGCAATCTAAAGGGTATAAGATATTAGAGTCAGAAGACAAAGAATATGTTATGTTGAGATTCTACAAACACTGCTGTTCCAGAAACATGGTGTAGCACTAGACAAATCTTGCAGATGTGCTTTTTGAAGTGATGTGGGAGCATGCGAACCTTAGGTCTTGTGATGAGCCCGAAGGCCATATAGGTGAGTGACAAGGAAACTAATGTATACCTCCCAACTGTCCCGTTTTGGGCTGGACAGTGCCGTATTTGGGGCTTTCTCCCGACAGAGCTCCAAAATTGGGTGCACAGCGCCCAGGATTAGAAGCACTGTTTGAGGGAGCTCCGTCCAGTCATGCTGCGAGACTTCTGGAAACTATAGGAGCCGGATGTCAACTGACTTTCGGCTCTCAGAATATGCCTGCTGACAATGTTCTGCCTCTGCAGAGACAGGAGGCAGACACTGTCTGAATGGTCCTCCTCCCTGCATATGAAAGTAAATAAGCAGGGAGGGGGACAAACAGCTTAATTATTTTTATTTTTTGTAAAAAAATATTTGTATGTGTAAGTGTGTAAGTGTGTATGTGTTTCCTTGTTTATGTTTAACAGTGTATATGTGTGTGTGGAAGTGTGACTGTGTCTGTAACGGTCTCTGTAATTGTATGTGTGTAAGGCTGGTGGTATGTGTAATGGTTTGTGAAAGTCTGACTGTGAGTGTATTTCTGTGTGCAGTGTTGCTGTATATATGTGTAGGTTTGACTGTGTGGTTATATGTGTAGCTGTGTAAGTGTGGCTGCGTATGCACATTACTGTGAGTTTTATTATATGGCTGGGGCTCTGTCATACTGTGTGACAAAGCCCCAGTCATGTAATAAAATTCACAGTAAAGGTGTTATTTCTTCTATTGGGTGAGTTACGCGAGAGCAATTATAAAATAAAAGTGTCCCACTTTCACATTTTGAATTGTTGGGATCTATGATAATGCATGTTAAGGCTGAATCATGAAGGGGTATATATATAGGCTCAGAAGATTGAAGGATTACATAGACACTGAAGGGGTTTAGATTAACAGTTTTATTTACGACAGATTATATTTTAGGAATCTGTCAGACATCCAGGAAGTTACTATTGAGTCTTGAAAAGGGACAGAGATCGGGGAAGAGAGGTATATTTGGGCCTTAGGTGATATTGGAAACCACATTTTATGTAATTCATTCTTCATGGGACAGTTGTTTCATGGACTGATATCTCCAAATATCTTCACAGTATGACCTTAGACTCCAAAGAACATGAATACATTTTTATTGAAATACATTTTTATTGAAAGTAAATGGCATTGGCTTTTTGCTTTTGGTACTACAGTTTCATACCTCCCAACTTTGCCCCTGGGCAAATCGGGATTCAGGGGTGGGGTCTGAGGAGGGGGTGGGATATGAGGGGGCGGAGGCTGGGGAGGGGGGTGTCAGTGCTACCGCTCATGTACAGTAACACTGTCACCCATTTTTGATCCTGGCTTCTGAAGCCAGGATCGCTCTTGTGCATGCACACAATGCTGCGCATGCCCAGTAAACATTCGCTGGTGTCTGGGACACCAAAGAATGCAATCTGGACTTTGGTCCTGAGTCCTGCTGTCCCACTGAGCTCTACCTCTGTCCCAAAATGCGGGACAGTGGTAGAGCACCTCGAAACAGCAGGACATACCTCCCAAATCGGGACTATCCCATGCAAAGCGGGACAGTTGGGAGTTATGCAGCTTCTAACATGAAAAACTATTTTTTTAGTTCATTATTCTGCTCAATTACATCTGCGTTTACACCTGACATTGTCTCTTCATTAGTGTGAAATGTAATCAGCATGCCGCTGGGGAAATGCAACTAAGGAATGCTTGCCTACCCACACCCTTGTAGTAATGCACCATTTAGAGGATAAATCAGAATAGTATTTATTTTACATAGACTGTATTATGAAGTAGACTGTACTGTGGTTGTTTTTCTTCTCTCCCCCTTATATAACTATCACCATGGAAAAAGAAAACATGTAGTCTTGTGTGGGAGGGCATACCTCACTCCATATTTCCTTCCCTCCTAAAATGATGTCAATATTTAAATGATGTGCTCAAAACATGTGATGCAGTAAATCAGATTGTGTTGCAAGATGTTTTATTTTCAATTTAGGGTATTTCAGATATTGCCACATGTATGGTTCTTCTATTTCTTCCTTTATGAAAGACAAACTTTTAGCGAGGATCCATTGCCAGACATAGAGGTGTGGAGAATGTATCTTGTGGTATAGGGATGACATTTGCCCATGAATCTTAATAAGTCCTTGCTTGTTGATATGTGAGCAGTTATTCTCTGACACAGATATGTTTAGATATTTTTATGTCATTGCAGGTTGCAGAGTAACATCCAAAAGCAGTCTCATGCTTAATCAGTTGTCAAGTGTGTGTGTTGTTTGTGTGATATGATGTCCACAACATCATGGTCTTTAATGTGATTGGAAGATTAAGGTTAATATTTGAAATTGTCTTTCCTACTCTTTAGTGCACCCAAACTTTACTAACCACTGAGTTTATGATGTTGGATTACTGTGTGAGTTTCAATTACATAAGCGACTTCTCAACGCTTTGTTAGTTTCAGCTAGCTATGAGCTAGCTATAGGTAACACCTACAACATGTTGAGGGCATACAATTTTAAACCATGGGCTAAAACCTGGTAGCTAATTAGCATTTGGGTAACAGAAGACATTTAGCATGTAGATTCCTACAGTAAGCGTTGTCTTTAGCGTTGAAACAATGTCCGTGTGACCAGGGCCGGCCTTAGGGGTGTGCGACCTGTGCGAGCGCACGGCGCAACACCCCAGGGGGCGCCTGCCCGGCCGGTAGAGAGGAAGAAAAAAAAAGTAAAAAAAAAAAAAAAGCCGGTAGAGGCACTGGCTGGGGGAGATCAAAAGATCCCCCCTCACCAGCCCTCTGCTCGGCATGCTGTGCTGGGTCCGGGGCGGGGGCGGAGCTAACCGGCTCAGTGGTGTAGCTCCACCCCCACCCCGGGAAGCAGAGCAGCATCTGCTTCACGGGGAGCCCCGGGCAGCATGAGATAGTGCTGCTCGGCTGCCCATGCTTGCATTAAGCATGGGGAGCCGAGCAGCACAAAGTCTTGCTGCCCGGGGCTCCACATAATGGAGACTCTGCTCTGCTTCCCGGGGTGGGGGCGGAGCTACACCGCTGTGCCGGTTAGCTCCGCACCCTCCCTGGAGCCACCTTTTCAGGCAAAGGTAAGGGAGGAGGGGGGGAGAAGAGAGACAGAACAGGGGTTAGGGGGGAGAGAGACAGATAGAACAGGGGGAGGGGAGAGAGAGACAGACAGAACAGGGGTTAGGGGGGAGAGAGACAGACAGAACAGGGGGAGGGGAGAGAGAGACAGACAGAACAGGGGTTAGGGGGGAGAGAGACAGACAGAACAGGGGGAGGGGAGAGAGAGACAGACAGAACAGGGGTTAGGGGGGAGAGACAGAACAGGGGGAGGGGAGAGAGAGACAGACAGAACAGGGGTTAGGGGGGAGAGACAGAACAGGGGGAAGGGAGAGAGAGACAGACAGAACAGGGGTTAGGGGGGAGAGACAGAACAGGGGGAGGGGAGAGAGAGACAGACAGAACAGGGGCAGGGGGGAGAGACAGAACAGGGGTTAGGGGGGAGAGAGACCGACAGAACAGGGGTTAGGGGGGAGAGAGAAAGACAGAACAGGGGTTAGGGGGGAGAGACAGAACAGGGGGAGGGGGGAGAGAGAGAACAGGGCTAGAGAGAGAGAACAGGGGGAGGGGGGAGAGACAGAACAGGGGAGGGGTGGGAGAGAGACAGACAGAAAAGGGGCAGGGGGTAGAGACAGAACTGGGGGAGAGAGAGAGACAGAACAGGGGTTAGGGGGGAGAGAGACAGAACAGGGGACGGGGGGGAGAGAGACAGAACAGGGGACGGGGGAGAGAGACAGAACAGGGGACGGGGGGAGAGAGACAGAACAGGGGACGGGGGGAGAGAGACAGAACCAAGGGAGAGAGAGAGAGACAGACATGGAAAGGAAGAGGAAAGGGACAAACATGGGAAGGGAGAGAGACACAAACATAGGGGGGTGAAAGAGAGGGGGGGGGGCGCAACAAGGGAAGCCCGCACAGGGCGCCGGAACACTTAAGGCCGGCCCTGCATGTGACTGTTGGCACAGTAATTACTGTACGTTCAGAATGGAAATCGAATACTTTAAACAAAAGACAGACACATACTTGCTGTGGGATAATAAAATACTAACTGCTGTCTGAAAAGAGTTTAATAAAAAGGTAAGTTTCATATTGATAATGCAATTTATATACACTGCATAATTATTATACTTGTGTGTGATCGTCTTGGTTTGTAATCACCCAAAAATATGTCATCTTTTTGAAATGTATTTTTTTACATGTTACAAAGTGTGCTTGTAAGTGTTTATAAAGATTCTGCAGCTGCACACAACAGGGTGTTAATCACTCTCACCAAGACAATCATAAACAAATTATAATTAGCTATTGGACACAAGTCCCTCTTTTACTACTTCTCCAATTACTTTTTCTCCTCATAAGAAGCAGATTTCTGTGTGTTTTGTGCCTGGGAACAGAATATGTTAACATAAACTATAACATTGTTGTGCATTAAGATGTTCTAAGGTATTTCTCAACTCAAATGTGTCTCAAATGGTTCTCGGAGACAGAAAATTATCAACATGCATCGTCGGCCAAAAGAAAGAAGAAAAAAAAAGATCATCCCAACAAACAAATATGCATATTTAAATTAAGTTATTAAGCTATATTAAATAATTCTGAGTGCACGGATGCCTGAATTAGACCCTCGAAAGTCGAGTTTTAGTGAATAAACCCAATATAATAAGAGGAAAATGTGTTTAAAGTGTGTGTGCAATCTCCTGCTCAGGGCAACACCTTAAATGTACCTGTTCGTGTGTGTGTGTGTGTGTGTGTGTGTGTGTGTGTGTGTGTGTGTGTGTGTGTGTGTGTGCATGACTAGTTATTCTGGGTTTTTATTTTTTATTATGGAAGGTTGGAACTAAACAAGATTGAATTCCACCACTGGGTAGTGTGTATGAGAAACACATTGCCCCTGTGCGAACCTTATCTAAAGTACAAGTAGAATTAGTTAGGACTTCCTGATTTGTCTCTGTTAGCAGCAGTAATTTAAGATAAAATATATCAGCACCTTACAGCCACTGCCCAAGTTTCTTCTGAAAGTCCTTGAAACAGTTGGCGCTTTAGGATGACCTTTTGGTAATGTCTGGCTGCTCTGATTTTTTTTTTTTGTAAATTAAATTTTATTAGGGTTTTATAGTTAAAAGCAAATAGTAGGTAGATAAACATATGAAATATGGTAAGTAAAGGAAGTCTCTTAAACGGTTAAGGTTTTTACATAACTATAAGGTAAAAAGGTAACATGCTAGGAAAAACGTTATAAAACCCAATCATTGTTAGATCAATAAAGAAAATAAAGCATTCCAAAGGTAGTCAGAGGTGGGAATGGAGGGTAAGGTTATAGGTTCAGTGTGAATAGAAAGAATGGGGATAAACCTCAAGAGGGAAAGACCACTAGTGACATGAGATGTCACAAAAAATGGGCTAATGGATCCACGAGAATGGTCCAGTTACCACACTCTATCTCTACATGGACGAGTGGCAGCCCCATGGGGGAAATGACCCGTAGCACGGTGGCAGAGCTGTGTTAACATACTTATACTAGAGAGGCAAAACTATATAGGTTAAGTTGTGGAGCACATCTAAAATCATAAGGAGGCAGCAAATGGCAACACAACATAAGCAGCTGTTCAGGTGAGGAGTCAGTTCAAATGAGAGGGATTGAGTCAGGAACAAGGGCTTGAATGAAAATCCAATACGCAACACTGAAGATTCCAACCTAAACAATAAAACATGCACAGTCCACATCAGTAGCAAATAAAAGGCTCAGTCCACTTGTCTGTCGCGCTGGTTTGGTGTTTCAATGCAAGGCAGTTTGAGTGGAACCAGGAACAATGGGGATGCATTCCACTCTGGTACCACAATGTTAGGCAGGAGGCTGAGATCACTTAGGAACATAGTTAACACCTTCAGGTAGCATAGTATATGAGCTCTATTATCTTTTTTAACTTGTAATGCGAAAGGGATGCCCCACGTGTATGGGAGATTAGCTTCTCACAATGTAGTGGTGACAGGCTTCGGAGCACTTTGGGTTTGCAAATTCATGTGAATAAAGAAATATCTCATGCTCACGGATCTTCATTGAAGGCATAAATCAGTAAACTGTGAGTATAGTATCCCTGTCTGCAAGATAGTGTAAGCAGCCTCTGGTTCTTCACTGTCGCAAGACACGATCAATCTCTACAGAGGTGGCCAGGTCCCATTTATGTATAGTGTCCAGGAGTTCCTGCATAAGAGTAGGTAAGTCTTCAGGCAGGAATGTTCTCTGGGACCCCATATACAGTGCCTAATTCAATTATCCCGCTCTTCAACTTGCTGCTGGAGTGTATTAATGTTTAAAGCATCTATAGCTTCCCAAGTCCCTGAGGATTTCTATTCCAATGAGATGACATGTTCGGAGCTCCGTGATCTCAGTGTGGAGTGGCTGAATTTCCCGTTCCGTGTCAGCAATGTCAGCCTTAGTTGGCAGTGTTCTAACTGTTACCCACCAGTCATCTGGCGGGGTAGTTGGGCAGGAGATAACGTTTAATTTTGATGTCATGTCAAGGTGCTTCATGGAGCCAGCCGCCATCTTTGTTAGGCCTCCTGGGCTCTGAGTTCTCTGTAAAAGGTCACCTGCCGGTGGAGATTTGGGTGCTTTTTTTGTGTCTCTGGCATTCGGGTCTTCACTGGCTCGGATCTGGCGTCCCATGGTGACCTCAAAATGGGGTAGAAAGGCTTGATTAAGTGCACAAGCTCAGCTTGTGTGCGTCTACCACCATTGCCAGCAGGACATGCCCCCCCCCCCCTCTGGCTGCTCTGATTTTAAGCAGCTCATATAACACACACAACAAACTTCAGTTCTATGACTTTTCAGTTCCTAGTCATAGCTGAAAACACTTTGGGTATTAGGTTTTGATTATCCGGTGGCCACAAACTAGGATCACACAACTCAAATTTTGTGGTGCACTGATCTAAGTGCAAGGCCACCCTTTGGGGTATGTAACCACACAGGGCAACGCCTCATCTGCAGTTCTGGCTGGGAGCCTATTGGATGAAATTTGAGCAAGTCCTGTGGATTCAATCTGGGTGCTGGGTCATGTCTTGTGGGGTGTAATCTGAGTGTTGGGGCTGGCCTTTGGGGTTTTTAACCTGTAATTTAGGGTTTCCATGCATTATTTATTTGATCTATACCTTCAATACTAAGTTTGCATGTGATTTTCAGTTGCTCTATTCCTGCAGAGGTATGTTTCCATGTGTTATTTACTTAATCTATACCTGGAAATACATGGTTTGTTTGTATTATTCAATTTTTCTTTCCATGTGTTGTTTATTTGATCTACACCCAAACTAGAATGTTTGCATGTGTTATACAGTTGATATACATCTGGCATAGTGTTTTCGCATGTGTTATTCATAATTTATAATGTTACAAAGTGAGTGTAAGTGATGTGTGCATTTGGAGGCTGCCACAGTTGTGGCATGTACAGTGACCCTGGACTCCTACTGCCTTCCCTGTCTGTGTGGTTATACAAGAGGCCATATAATTTAGTAGTTATAGTCTTACTTCCCAAGTAACCCCAATAGTTCCTAAGCCTGCTGCACCCTGAGTGAAGAACTGGCAAAAGGGGAAGCTTTTCTCAGCCAATCAGTTGAGTGTTCTAATGTCTTTTTGCACTGAGGCTGAGATGTCGCTAACTCAGCATACTTGCAGGGTGCTGCAGGTTGGGAGCAGCAGTGAGACACAAGCCTTAGCCTTATAGTCTTCTAATTTCTTGTGACAGTTCTGTACTGAATCAGGAGTTTAGAACATTTCTGACTAGCTGAAATTCATAGGATGTCCTACTCACAAACACCCTGTTCCTCTGCTAGGGCACTGGGTATAGCCAGACAGGGGGCAAAAAATTAGATAGTCCTGAAACAAACTATGCAACTATGTAAATAACAATAATTAAGGTAGGACAAATAAATAAATGAAATACTGATTAATGAAGACAATAGTTCCCATGAAAATTTTAAAAGAGCATGGAATTACTTGGGGAATAAGGCCCAAAAGTGAATGACCAACAGTTTGAAAAAAGAAAATGCTACGAAGGTGATTACTAAACGCAGAGAAGGAAATAAGGATTTTCTCTTGCCAGACAAGACCAGAGAGGATTTCCAGAAATGTTACAGGTCCCTGTACAGCCTAACCAATCATGCATTGATAGAGAATATTAAAGACCTGAGGAATTTGAATCTTCATGGAATTTCTGAGTATCAGTTGTTGTGGATAAATCTAACAATTTCTGACGAGGAACTCCAGGGCCTGATGGTTTCAATAATGAGTTTTATAAAATATTGAAATATAATATTAAGACTGATTTAAGAAGTACTTTTAATGCTTTTGGGAAGCACAGAAAGATACATGTAGGATTACTTCAAGCTTAATTTTACCTTTTACCCAAACAACGAAAGGATCAAGAGAAGGTCAGTAACTACCGCCCAACAGTGTTAATGAATGTTGATAAGGTATAATATCTTCTGTACTACATTATGACCAGGTTACCTGCATATAAAATCTATGGTTACACAAACAAAAGTTTCCCTTGCTGTTTGCCTTATCATTGAAGGATGTCCACTGTCCCCTCCAATCTCAGTGGTGTTATTCACATGGGGGAGTGGTGCATACATGCTGATTGGTCTTGCAAGCTCCACAAATGGTATTTAATAGACATGTGCAAAACTAATATTTTCGTTTCGTTTTCGTCCATTCAGACGAAAATGTTATTTATTTCGAATTTTGTTCATTACTGCATTCGTTTCAGACGAAATTCGTTCGTTATTTTCGTTTCGTTTCGTTTTATTTGTTCGTTTTATAGAATAAGTGTAATACTATTGGCTTTCTATAAACCGAACGAGAGCCCCATTCATACGAAATTCTTATGAATGGGGCTCTCGTTCGGTTCATAGAAAGGCAATAGTACTACACGTTTTCTATAAGCCGAAAGTCTATAAACCGAAGGTCGTTCGGTTTATAGATTTTCGGTTTATAGAATACATAGAATTACATGTAATTCTATGTATTCTATAAACCGAAAGTCTATAAACCGAACGACCTTCGGTTTATAGACTTTCGGCTTATAAAAAACGTATAGTAGTATTGCCTTTCTATGAACCCATTCATAATTCTTATTGCTATTCTATAAACCGAACGTTTGGTTTATAGAATAGCAATAGGATTATATGTATTCCATAAGCCGAAAGTCTATAAACCGAACGTTCGGTTTATAGACTTTCGGCATTTGGAATGAATTTAATAGTACTATTGGCTTTCACTACACAGAGACAGAGTCTCCATTCATAAATTTTTAGAAAGATAACCGAACGTTCAGTTTATAGGCTTTCGGTTTATGGAATACATGTAATCCTATTGCTATTCAATAAACCGAACGTTCGGTTTATAGACTTTCGGCTTATGGATTACATGTAATACTATGGGCTTTCTATAAACCGAACTAGAGTTCCCATTCATAAAAATTTATGAATGGGGACTCTGTTTCAGTTTATAGAAAGCTAAGAAGTTGAACGAATGAACGAATGGTTTAATATAAACGAAAATCATTCGTCCATTCGTGCTATAGTATTGGCATTACTATTAACCGAAATAGAGTCGGTTTATAGAATGCCAATAGACTTACATGCATTCCATAAACCGAAAGTCGTTCATTATGTCGGTTTATGGAATGTAGTGTACTATGCTATTGTATTCTATAAACCGACTCTATTTCGGCTTATAGAATGCCAATAGTACTACGAATGGACGAATGAACGAATGATTTTCATTTATTAACCATTCGTTCATTTGGCTTTCGTTAGCTTAGCATTTTCGTTATTCGTTTTTCAAACGAATGAACGAAAATGCTATTTTCGGACGAAAATGCATTCGTCCAAAAACGAATGCACATGTCTAGTATTTAACCTTACTTTCATAGAGCCATTGTCTGCCCCTGATGAAGCTGTTATAAGGATCCAGGTAGCGGAGTTCAGGAAGGAATCCAAGATGCAGGCATGAGAAAGCAGGAGAACTAACCGTAGTAATAAGTCAGGTGGTAGGCAAAGGGTAAGTCCAGTAAACAATCCAAGGTCAAAGGGAAACAGCAGGCAAAAGGGTAAATCCAATAAACTGACAGGAACAATAGGGAATCACAATAAGGAACAAAGCTCAAGGACTCACTGCACACGGTGGGACAGGAAACAATTACTAAGCACCATGTTGAGGGAGCCTGGGGTTTTTATTGTGCTGTGAGGTGGGGATGGCTCATTGGAGTTTCAGACCCTATCCCTCCATATCCTTCCTTGGCTGGAGATGTCAGAGCGAGGCAAGGCATAACCAGCCGTAAGCCCTGCCCCCCTTGCAAGCCCTGTCACAGGGCCAAGACCCATAGCTCTGCCCCCACGTGAGGGCGCACAGAATAGAGCCATGGACTCACAGAGAGACAACGGGTACCTGCCAGGAGCAGAGGAGGTGGCCACTTCATGTCCGCAACCCTCCCAACAGGAGGAAACAGAGGAGACATACTGCCTCCGTGAGGTAGTAGCCTGACAGCCGTTCTTAGGTAAAACCCATATTGAGAATTTCCACCACTGGCTCCCTGACATTGTGATCACCTTTCCAATTCAATAGCGTATCGCTATGGTAGCTGTATTTAGTTACTGACAGAGCTCTGTTACTGATCATATATTGATGGACTCACACTATGTGATTTACCTGGTAAGCATCCCTGTTGCAGTTTAATCCCTTATCTACCATTTTGATGGTTAGGTATTTGACCTGTCAAGTCACTATAGGGTCCCATTAGTTTATTATTTTTTACTCTCATCTGATGTCTTTGTTTCTGCACCAGCTGTTATTTCTCTGCACATTAGTCAGTATTTGATACGTGTTATCAGTCTATGGATTCATATTGTATGTGATACATTTGCCTTTAATTTTTGAAAAAATGTGTTTCAGATATTTACTGCCTGGATATACTTTTTGTCAACAGTACCCATTGCACAGCATGGGGTTCACTCATTATCTGAAGCCTCAGGTGTGTTTTTAATTGGTCTCTGTGTTTATGTCAATTTACATTTTTTATTTTGCAGTCATTATTAAAAACATGTTTTAAACATGTGAGTTTAGGTACTGAATATCTTTCTCTCTCTCTTCTAAGAGAGGATGGTCAACAGAGGATAAGTAACAGTATCCTCTGAACTATGAAGATTGAACATTGATTGACTCAAATTAGCAACATTTTATACAAAACCTTGCTAAAAAAAACAAAAAACAAATTCTAACACCAGCAGGGACTATACCACTGGAGTAGAGAGTGTTTGGGAAAACAACTAAAATGAACTCCCTAAATTCCTTAGTGGGTTACATTATGTTTTAAATGAATCTACTGCATATAAAAATCCTGATATATTTCAAGCATAGTTACTCATACCCCTCTTGTGTGAAATAATACCCAAATATTATAACTATTTGTATTTATTTCATTTTTTTCGTACATGTTTTTCATATGCAATGTGTTTTAATTACTCAGTTTCATTTTGAAATAATGCATTTCATTCCCTGAGTTTTAATCATGCATTGTATTTTGCCTTCTTGGTGTAACGCTCACATATTTGGTATTAAAACCCTTTGATATATGGGTTTAATCTATTTTTATTGTTAGGTTAGTCATACTGCTGTGCACTGGCAGCAAATCACATGCCCTCAAACTACATATAGGTGTTTTATTTATTTTCTTACTTTCTACAATAGGTGTTGTTCTGTGGTGTGGAGTCATTTAAGTCTTGCAAAGACATTTTATAATGAACTCGAAGATACCAATAAATCTAAGATAAATTAAACAATATTTAAAAAAAATAGTCTGTTCTTTAAACTAGTTAATATGAACTAACAGTACTCATCAAATAATGGACAATGAACATAGCTGCTTCTCATATTATAATGAAATGTGCAGTCTGTGCTTTAATTTGGTAGATCATACCAGACACGGTAAAATAATTATTAACGTCATAGCACTCAGAATTCATTATGGTTCAATAAGGACGTTTTAGTCGTATATGATATGTGCAATGAAGCTCTGCCGTATAACATATTACGTTTGTTAGAGCTGCTGGCTTTGTGTTTAGTTGTAATGCAATTTAAACTCAATCCAGACTGTAATTTTATACAATGGTAGAGTGCATTTTATTAACACAGTAATGTGAATGCTGACGTGTTGTAATGTAAAATGTTATCAGCCCAATGCAAACACTAATCAAGTCAGCATTCTACAACTTTTAATATTTTATAGAATAGTCACAGTACTAAGAACTGCAAAATAAATTATTGAAACAATGATATCGTATATCAATATCCACTTATTCTTATACTTCTTCAAAACCGTTCCTATAACTAAATGGAATTACTTTGCACAGTGCTTCAATTTCGCTACAAAAATAAATGGATATGTGTTTAATTAGGATTTTATGTTACTGTGTTACAGGAAATAAATGAAGGAAAGAAAATAATATGCCCTTAAGAGGGACAGTCCTGATTTGGGACAGCAATCCCACAATCCAAGGTTTAATTCAGAATGAATGCTGTGTATGCACCGTCAGTTTAAGTGACAGGGGTACAGTGCTGACTTCCCGCGTCTCACGCCCACCCCTTCTGGTGTCGCGTATTGCAAGGGAAAGAGGTTGGGACATTTGAAATAGACTAAAATTGCATGGGTTTTGTCCACATATGATGATTTCTGCAAATAAGCTCTGGTGTTGTCATGGTATAAGAGTCACAATTTTTTTGAATGGAGTCACAATTAAAATGAGACATAGGCAGTCATGTATAAATGTGGAGCACACACAGATTTTGTCAAATAATGGTGCTCCTGTGCACCTATGTATAAAGCAGGCTCCCGACAAGAGTCTGCACTGCATCCGCCGATTACGTACTTTTGGGTTTTGCCGGCACTCATTGTCCAGTGTCGGGATTTATAAAATGGCTCAATCGCTTTTACACAAAACATATGGTATTTGTGCCTTTTTATAACCCTCCTAACACATTGCAGTGTTGGAGTTTTTATACACCTCCATAACTTCAAATGTAACATAATGATGTCTGAAGGTGCTGGAGAGGTCATGGCACAACTATTAGTTCACAGAACAGTAGTGGAAAGAAGCATTCAGCCATTGCTGTAAACAACTTTATCATCTCATTTGAGAGGCACATCCAACTTGTGGAAAATGTTAATTGGACTGATGAGATTAATATTTATTTTGTTGGCTGTAATATTCCCATTTCCCATGATCAAAGACTAGGAAAACTGTCCAGGATCAAGTCAGGTGGGGATGGAGCCAAGAACAGTTCTAGGGTAAGGGCTGTTATAGTATTCAGTGATACAGGATCTTTTCAAGTGAATCATATTTATTTACTCCACAGTTGTTTAAAAGAAATACATTTAATGGCTATGATTGGTCAGTCAAAACCAAGACTTTAAATCTGATTATTAAATGGTGGCACAACACGTTGATTCGTGCTTTTTACTAAGACTCCCCATCCAACCTGGCAAAATTGTTCAAGAAAATTGGCAAAAACTGCATGGTCCATATGTGCAAATCTGGCAAAGACTTACCGAAAAACTGTGATTGAAGAGGTGCCAGACAAACTATTTTCAGTATGCAACCAACAAAATGTCTGACTTTTATTTGTTGAATTACCGTATTTGCTCCATTATAAGACGACCCTGATTATAAGACAACCCCCCAAACTTTGGATATTCCTTTAGGAAAAAAACTAAAAGCCTGAATATAAGACTACCCTATAGGAAAAAAGTTAAACTTGTATATATTCACATGTAAATTGCTTTTTTAATAAAAAATTATATCAAAAAAATGCATTTGTTTTTATTTCCTTTTATGTGCCAATTCTGCTTCTCTTTCCCTTGCCCCCAGCTGTCTTTATCCCCCTCCCTTTGATTCCCCCCTCTCCTCTGTCTCTTCCCCCCCCCTTGTTTCTCTCTGCCCCCCTCCCTCTGCCTCTTCCCCCCCCCCTTGTAGCTCTCTTCCCCCCTCCCTTCCCTTGTTGCTCTGTCTCCCCCCCCCTCTCTGCCCCCCTCCCTCCCCCTGTCTCTGCCCCCCTCCCCCTGTCTCTGTCACTGCCCCCTCCCTCCCCTGTCTCTCTTCCCCCTCCCTCCCCCTCACCTGGAAGTCGACCCCTTGTGGCTAGTGGGGGCAGCAGGGGGATGTCTGCACGATACGTGCAGACATCCTCCATGCTGCCCGACACGGCACTCTATTATGACGGACAGCTGGTCCGTCATAATAGTCCACCCAGCTGCCCGATTTACCATGGTGCCTAGTGGGGCAGCAGAGGATGTCTGCGCGATGAGCGCAGACCTCCCCTGCTGCCGCCCGGCACGCTCGCCGGGACTTCTGTGAAGAAAGCGGAAGTACCCGGCTTCTTCACAGAAGCCCCGGCGGTCGTGCTGGGCGGAAGCAGGGGAGTCTGCGCTCATCGCGTAGACATCCCCTGCTGTTAGAGAGGGGGATCCAGGTCCCCTGCAGCTCTGCTGGGGACCTGGATCCCATTCTTATAATCTGACCTCAATTTGAGAAGACCTCGATTATAAGAGGAGGGGTAGTTTTCAGAAAAAAAATTCTGAAAAAAACCTTGTCTTATAATCGAGCAAATACGGTAATATAAACATATTTCACACCTTCAGAGTTTTAACTTGGGCCTTTCACACGCAAAGCGGGACAGTTGAGAGACATGATAGTAAATTCAGATGTTATTTTACACAGCAGAGCATAAACATAGAATTTTTGGCAGATAAGAACCATTTGGCCCATCTAGTCTGCCCAATTTTCCAATTTAATTAGTCTCTGGTCTTTTCTTATATCTTGGATAGCCTTGTGTCTATCCCACGCATGCTTAAACTCCTTCACTGTGAAAATGGCAATGTGAAAAGTGGAAATTACAAGCAACATTAGACAAACTGAAAACATGAGGTGAGGTGATCTGCATGCAAGCTTAAAATCTGGAGGGAATGGGGGACAGGAGATACATAAGGTGAGTGAAAAGGCCAGAAGAGAAGGTGGTGGCAATAGTAGCTCATTGGGGGTCTGTGACAGCTAGGTGGGGCTTGCCAGAGGTTACTTAGTGAATGTTCTAGTTAGCTAAGTTGTAAGCTTCTTTGAAGAGATGAGTGTTGACAAACTTTATGAATATTAAGAGTAAGGCAGATATCTGTAAGAGCTGTGCAAGAGAGTTCCAGAGACAGGGAGTGTTCCAGCAGAAATATGGGGTTAATCGACAGGCACCCATTTTTTTGCAAGAACGCGAAGCTCCACACATTTCATGGATTTTATTTTACTCTTCCATACAGCAACAATAAAACATCAAACATGATTATTATGACAAGTAGTTGGGAGCATCATAATAGCTTTACCACAGGTGAGGTTCTATTATGGAGTGTTGATATCAGCTCTGAAAGAGAACTAATAGCTTCCTATTTTCATTTCAAGTATACCTTCAAATCAATATAAAGCAATATGTGCAAGTAGCCCTTCCCTCCTCTCCAATTAAAATGGTGCCAGGAGCTAACAATTAAGCCCGCATTGATTCCCAAAAGTCCTTAATCAAAATAAATAATTACCCCCTAACAAAAAATAGCTGTGGGCTTTCCCAAAGCCCCCAGGCAAATTAATAACTAATTCCCACTCTAACTCCCCAAGGCTCTAGACACAATTCTAAATAATACAAAATGAAATTGCCCCCTTTCTGTGGTCTGCCCCAAGGTCCCCATATAACATTAAAATTGTTTAATTTTTTTTTTAAAAATACCCCTTAATACCCCCCTTCTCTTCCATTTCTAGGTAGAGGGCAATGAAACTGAAATAGAACCAAAAACCTGTATATAAAAATCACCCTTTGAGTGGCATGAGGGTGGGCATTGAGACCACCCTGGTCCACAAAGTGCGCCATATGAAATAAAATATTACCTGTATCCAGGTTCTAATCAGCAATGCCTGGATCCTCATCTTCTGTTTCAGGGAAAGGAGTGTTCCATAATAGAAAAAAAACTATATATTTTTTTTAATGCAAGTGTATCCCCTGTAATAGAGGCATGTTATGGGAGGGGGGTTGGATGGCGAAGTGCAACTCACCAATTCAAACGTCATTCAAATTTTATTGAGTTGCAATTTTTAATGCTTTTCACTGAAGTGAGATAGAGATGGGAGTTCAAGATGGACTTTGGCATGGTGGTGTGTGAGGGAGGTTGAGTTTCCTGTAGTAAATAATGCAAGAGGTAGACTTGGGATGTTGACTTTTAAAGTGAAAGTTGACCTATAAAGTCAATCTCCTCACACTTTACTCAACGTTCTGTGAATAGACCCCAGAGACAGACTAATTTCTAATTGTTCTTGAGTTTCACCTTCTTTTACCATGAACCCAAAAGGCATGTAATACATGGGCATCCACGGGGCATGGAGTGGGGGCACTTGCTCCACCAATAATGCCCCCTCCCCCCAGGAAATTGGACATGCAGCAAGGGAGGCAGAAGCAGTAGGCTACTTAGGTTAGGTTAAATAGACATACAGATCATAAAAAACACATGTCAAACAGGGAATTGCAGCAAAAAAAGTTTTTATTTAATTTTATACACCCCCATATCAGAATGGTTTGGTCTGCTCTCTTAGGTTTTTACCACAGAGCAAAAAAGGGAAACTGCCCTGAGTGGACACACAGTAGGGTCCACTGAATCTGCTACTTGAGCCCTATAGTTTCTAAATCCTTTTTTTTATATATTCTTACTTGCCAGGGTAGAGGACATTATACTGGCTTAAATTATTATCTATGTTCATAGGCGTGCGCACGGGGTGTGCCGGGTGTGCCTGGGCACACCCTAATCCAGGGCTCGACAAACCCCGGGCGCCAGGTCGCCATGGCGACTAGGAAATTGTACCTGGCGCCCGGGTAGGATCAGCAGCACATGGCGCTCCACCGTCCTGAGGTTAGTTAAAAAAAAAAAAAGTATTATTCTTTCGCAGCGCTGTAGTGTCGGATCAGCGGGTGTCACGTGACATCCCACCAATCAGCAGTAGCATGCAGACGGTCTGTGCCTGTGTGACAGGCATGGGTCAAGCTGCAGTAGAAATCCCCCTCCCGTGCAATAAGGTAAAACAGCAGGGAGGGTGAGTCACTTTTTGTTTTCTCTTTTCTTTTAAAAAAAATAACAACCTGATGGCTTATGTGTGTGTGTCTGGCTAAGTGTGGATGTGAGTGACTGACTGACTGTCTCTGGATGTGTGTGGATCTGACTGACTGACTGTCTCTGGATGTGTGTGGATCTGACTGACTAACTGTCTCTGGATGTGTGTGGATCTGACTGACTGACTCTGGATGTGTGTGGAGACTGACTGACTGTCTTTGCATGAATGTAAATGTCTTTGTATGAATGTGACTGACTGACTGTCTCTGTATGAATGTGAATGACTCTGTGTGTGTCTGTGTGTGTGTATGTATGGTTTCGTGTATGTGCCGTTGTCTGGCTCCTAGATTTTTTTTCTGGCTCCTAAAAGTAAATTAAATTTGTCAAGCCCTGCCCTAATCAAGCCTCAAAATTGAGGCTCTCTCACCTCCGTGCTGCACTGCCGTCTGCCGCCCGAGTTTGTCTCCTAATCCGATCCTTCACTATGCGAGCGGAAGCGCCGCATAGTGAAGGACGGACTTTCTCCTCCCTCAGACCTCCCCTGTAATGAAACGCGTTCGCGTACACGCGTTCCGTGACGTCACGCAGAGGCGGAGTCACGGCAACGCAAGGGTGAGGCCCAGCCGCAGTGCCAGAGGAGAGGGTGCAGAGCGGAGCACAGGTACATCGTTTTTTCCCAGGAGGGGTTCTGGGGCGGCCGGCTGGCTGGTAAACTTTAAGTAAGTGTTTTTTTAAGTTAAAAAATGTGAAATGTTTGTTTACATTGCTAAATGCTTAATTAATAAAAAAAAAGTTTTAATACAGTTTTTAAATGTTTGTTTATATTGATAATTATATGAATGCGGGTCTGTATGTAAGTATGCAGAGTGCATTTGTGTATGTGTGTGTGTGTGTATAGATATATAGATAGATATATATCTATCTATATATCTATACACACACACGTGTGCGGCGTCTGTGTTTGTGCTTTAGGGTGCACACCCTAATGCAATAGGCTGCGCACGCCTATGTCTATGTTATTCTTTCCCTCACTCACTACTAAACCCCTTTCATCATGGTATTGCCCAAGTTCCCTTAGCTTCCTCCAACTACCGTTGATTTCATTCACCCCATTGGCCATTAACATTACCTATTGGCCAGCTTTCCTTTGATTCCTCCTTTCATTCTATTGGTCTCTCTCCCATTCAGTCTGACTTCCTTTCCCCTGGTATTTATTCATGTTTCCTCTGCCTGTGCAGGAGCCGATAACTAGCAAGATCATTAGTTTGTGACCCTTTTCAAGCCAAACCAACCAGAGAGCTGGATTCTAACATAAAAATGGTGTTAATACTCAAGATGTTGAGAATACATTTCCCATGGCACTCAGCCAGTGTGTTAAGTATCATAGGAAGGAGAGTACTCAACAACTATAGTGCCAAAGGTTAGGTATTATATGATTATGGATTGGTACTGCAGCTGCTGTGGAATACATATCTCATGATTCTCAGCCATCCACCTGTAGTGCCAAACGTTAGCTACCACTGCTGCATAACTACCAAGTGTCATTTTTTGGAACCAGGCCTTTATGTCCCTTTTTATTGCATTTGAATAGCCTTTGTTGTAATACTTTGAATGTTTTCTGTGAATCACAGAGCTGCACTACACAACACAACATTAACTTTTGTTGACTGCAACTCCCATGATGTTAAGCAAGTAACATTGGTGTTACAATAAGTTTACATACACACACTAACTTTAGTTTTTTTTTAATCTACAATAATATTCAATCAGCCATATTGCTAACTTAACTTTATTGGCTTTGTAGTTACAGACTGGGATTGTTACACTACACACTAACTTTTTTGTCGTTGACTGCAGTTCCCAAGATATACAGTCATCCCATTACTGTCTGAACCCTAGGAATTGTAGACAGGGTGATAGTGGTTGATCTTTACCACCCCAGCTATTGTAAATTTCCCATGATGCTCAGGTATATGCTGGTCTGTTAGCTACTACTACCATGGTTATATAATTATCCTACAAATGGGTAACTTTTGCAAAATGTGCCTCCCACCAGGCAACCCCTCTCCTGACCTAAAAGGTTAAAATATAGATGCGATTTTTTCGGCTTATAAGACGACTTAGTTGGGGGGTCGTCTTATACGCCCAGTCGTCTTATACGCCGGAAAATACGGTATTTAAATAATTTTTGCTGCTCTGTCCTGATTCCAACTTACAGTGGATATAAAAAGTCTACACACCCCTGTTAAAATGTCAGGTTTCTGTGCTGTAAAAAAATGAGACAAAGATAAATCATTTCAGAACTTTTTCTACCTTTAATGTGACCTATAAACTGTACAACTCAATAGAAAAACAAACTGAAATCTTTTAGATAGAGGAAAGAATAAATATAAAAATAAAATAATGTGGTTGCATAAGTGTGCACACCCTCTTATAACTGGGGATGTAGCTGTGTTCAGAATTAAGCAATCACATTCCAAATCATGTTAAATAGGAGTCAGCATACACCTGCCATCAATTAAAGTGCCTCCGATTAACCCCAAATAAAGTTTAGCTGCTCTAGTTGGTCTTTCCTGAAATTGTCTTAGTCGCATCCCACAGCAAAAGCCATGGTCCACAGAGAGCTTCCAAAGCATCAGAGGGATTAAATTGTTAAAAAGTATCAGTCAGGAGAAGGGTACAAAAGAATTTCCAAGGCATTAGATATACCATGGAACAGAGTGAAGACAGTCATCATCAGTTGGAGAAAATATGGCACAACAGTGACATTACCAAGAGCTGGAGCTCCCTCCAAAATTTATGAAAAGACAAGAAGAAAACTGGTCTGGGAGGCTACCAAGAGGCCTACAGCAACATTAAAGGAGCTGCAGGAATATCTGGCAAGTACTGGCTGTGTGGTACATGTGACAATCTCCCGTATTCTTCATATGTCTGGGCTATGGGGTAGAGTGGCAAGACTAAAGCCTTTTCTTACGAAGAAAAACATCCAAGCCAGGCTACATTTTGCAAAAAACACATCTGAAGTCTCCCAAAAGCATGTGGGAAAAGGTGTTATGGTCTGATGAAACCAAGGTTGAACTTTTTGGCCATAATTCCAAAAGATATGTTTGGCGCAAAAACAACACTGCACATCACCAAAAGAACACCATACCCACAGTGAAGCATGGTGGTGGCAGCATCATGCTTTGGGGCTGTTTTTCTTCAGCTGGAACTGGGGCCTTAGTTTAGATAGAGGGAATTATGAACAGTTCCAAATACCAGTCAATATTGGCACAAAACCTTCAGGCTTCTGCTAGAAAGCTGAACATGAAGAGGAACTTCATCTTTCAGCATGACAGCGACCCAAATCATACATCCAAATGAACAAAGGAATGGCTTCACCAAATACCAGTCAATATTGGCACAAAACCTTCAGGCTTCTGCTAGAAAGCTGAACATGAAGAGGAACTTCATCTTTCAGCATGACAGCGACCCAAATCATACATCCAAATGAACAAAGGAATGGCTTCACCAGAAGAAGATTAAAGTTTTGGAATTGCCCAGCCAGAGCCCAGACCTGAATCCGATTGAAAATCTGTGGGGTGATCTGAAGAGGGCTGTGCACAGGAGATGCCCTCGCAATCTGACAGATTTGGAGTGTTTTTGCAAACAAGAGTGGGCAAATCTTGCGAAGTCAAAATGTGCCATGCTGATAGACTCATACCCAAAAAGACTGAGTGCTGTAAGAAAATCAAAATGTGCTTCAACAAAGTATTAGTTTAAGGGTGTGCACACTTATGCAACCACATTATTTTATTTTTATATTTTTTCTTCCCTCTACCTAAAAGATTTCAGTTTGTTTTTCAATTGAGTTGTACAGTTTCTAGGTCACCTTAAAGGTGGAAAAAGTTCTGAAATGATTTATCTTTGTCTCATTTTTTTACAGCACAGAAACCTGACATTTTAACAGGGGTGTGTAGACTTTTTATATCCACTGTATATCACCTTTCTTCAGCATTTTCATCTCTCATGGAATAGATTGTTTGAAACATCATATTCAGTTCGAAATATTATCTGTTTTCCTTGATAGCACCAAAAGATTTATTCTGGGGTTTTTATTTTTCCAGATGAACATATTAAATGTAGATTGGACCATTTCTAACCACTGTCAGGGCACTTTCACGGGGATAAGCCTAAAAAGATATAGCCATTTGGGGAGTACATACACTCTTATTAAATTGATCCATCCCCACCACAAGATTTCCATATGTTTATAGTTCTTCAAAGAGCTATTAAGTTGCCTCAACATTGGCATACAATTATATTCAATCATTTTTGTTGAGGTTGGCTGTCATTTTTATTCCCAAATAGTCTATGGCTTGATGCTCCCACTTAAATCCAAATCTATTTCTTAGTTCTCAATAATCCTGATCTCCGATACCAACTGGCATTTCTACTGTTTTGACCATATTAAGTTTGTAGTCTGAGACTCTACCAAATTCTTGCATTTTTTTTAACAGCACCTCCACTGATTTCCCTGGTTCCATAATTGTAAGAAGAACGTCATCCGCATGTTGTATTTATATTCTTCTGCCCCAAAGATGAAGCCTCTGAGGTGATGGTCTGCCCTTATTGTTACAGCCAAGGGCTCAATCGCTAGAGTATAAAGCAATGGAGATAAGAGACAGCCCTGACGGGTGCCATTGTGAATTTGAAACCATTTTGCCTCAATACCTGGTCCAACTGTTCTAGCTGTTGGTAATGTGTATGAGAGCATGACTGCCTGGAGGAACCATCCCTCAAACCCAAAAGCACCTGGTGTCTTCTCTAGAAATTCCCATCTGACCCTGTCAAATGCCTTCTCCGCGTCCAACAACAGGATCAAGATGGGAATTCTCTTGTTGTGTACTATATCCAAAATATGTATTATTTTCCAAGTATTATTGATAGGCATTCTACCAGGCACAAAACCTGTTTGATCTTTATGTATTAAAGATGGAACTACTTTACCAAGCCTGTTAGCCAATATTGTTGCATACAATTTAATATATCCATTCAATAACGATATGGGACGATAGTTTGCTATTTCTTTTGGTTTTCATTTGGTTTTAGTATTGGAACAATATTGGCTTTTAGAAGTTCTTCCGGTATTTTATCTTGTTTCAAGAAATTGTTGAATGTACATTTTAGGGGGACTGTCAAATTCATGCTGAGACTTTTATAGAAGTATAATATGTTGCTAAAGCCATCCGGCCCTGGTGCTTTATTTTGTTTTAGCTTCATAATATCTGCCTGAATCTCAACCTCTGTAATCACCCGCTATCATGTGATATCACATGTCGGATCATCACTATATCATCATGGACATTAAGAAGGGAAGTAAGCCTTATGCAAGACAGAATTTTAGATTGAATGATTACTTGCTAAATTCAAAAGAAAATCACGAGTACCTTAAGAAAGTCACAGACTATTTCTTTATGAAAAATACAAATGAAGAGACTAGCGACTTTAACATATGGTGCGCCTAAAGAAACAATTCGGGGACACTTAATAAAATTGGCAACTGAAAGATCAAAAAAGAAGGGTGACAAAATAGCAGATCTATACAAACAGTATTATGATTTAGTAAGAAATAATAAGATATCCCCCTCACTAGAGAACATGCCGAAGATAAAGAAAATAAACACTTTTATTTGAAACTAATAAGAAGTTAGAATATATTAGAACTAAATATTATTATAAAAACCATAAAGAGGATGAAGTATTAACAAATTGGGTTAAAGGGCAAAAAGTCGAAAGACGCATAACTAAAATATACGACGGAAGAGATATGTGGACGACACCTTAAAGGTTAGGTTCGGCATTCAATAAATTCTATGAGAAATTATACAAAATCCCCCCAACAGCAGCAGTAGAAGAAATAGATTATTATTTAATATCTATGCATCTTCCAAAAATTAGAGTCCATTCCTGCTTTGATATTTTGCACCTCCCTGGAAAAAATCCTGTGGACGCCCATGATTTAATATAAGGCAAAGTCATGCTCGCAGGAATGTTGCTGCTGGGACACTGGCCTGCCTTTTCCTCTGGATAGCCCAATCAGAGATCCTTAAATATTACTTCCCTTAATCACTATACCACACTTTCTCTCATACTTTACATTAATTGTAAAAACACAATTCGAATATACTATTGACTTTTGATAGATAAACGTTCTTTTTTTTACAGTAAGAATAGTAAGCTTACTATTGAGGTTGTGGTAGCCTAATTATATTGTAAATGCAATTCACGCTGCTAATGAAGGTTTGGATGGCTTTTTGGGAAAGCAAGGTTTTCAGTGATTACATATTCTTAGAGTTAATTCCAAGAGAAATGTGATTGCCATGTTGGAGTCCAGAAGGAATATTTTATCTTTTTTTTAATATAAAACGTAGTTTTTACTTTTTCACTAGATGCAAGAAGAATTGCTACTTTTGGCATCATATTTCCAAATGCAACAGGAAGTTCATTAAATGGAACATGGGGCATTTAATATATATATATTATAATATATATTATTCCATAATACTGTACATGTAATAATATTACATGACACACTTAACTTTGTATGTTTCTGTAATTGTTAATCCCACAATCCTATATTGCCTGGTCCTGTTAAAAGGAATTGGTAACAGCAATTATATTTTAGCATGCCTGTAGAATGCTTCATTTGACTGCACCAGAGATGACGACAAAAAAAAAAAAAGCTATAAAGAACAGTCGAAAAACTGTCAATGTCACATTAACTGAAAATATATATTTTTTTATTTTCAAATGTAATTTTTTAACCATAAATAACTAACGGTTAAGTAAAAATGAATAAAAAGGGAAAACATACAAAATGGATAAAAAGATCAAAAACTGACACTATGTCATAATGTGGTTCTAAATGCAAATATCATATAAAGAAACCTGCTCCCCCCAAAAAAATTTTAATCAGGCAAAAGGTCACTTTTGTTTCATTAAAACCCTTTTTTGAAAGGGCCTCTAAATTAGTCTAAATATATTGAAATGTAATCCCAAGTAGGCTGCAAGGCTGACCAGTGTCATTTATCAACATGTAAGAATATTAATCAATTGATGTCCCAACACATCACCCCTAGCTGCTAGGGGGGTTGTACATGCCACATATGATTGATGACCAATAGGAATGATCATATTATGGTGCTACAGTTCTGTCCGATGTAAGGTCTTTTGCTTGAATAATAATATGGATTTTTCTCTCACATTCATTTTTGTTGCGCAGGAAAGACTTATAATATTACCTGTGACTACAGGTACAGATAGTGATAGATCTTGCTTGGCATAGAACCGTGAATTTTACCAATTGTGAACATAATAACAATGTCTGTGTGTTTACATTGGGTTAAAAAGTTGTATGCATGAAGATATTTAGAATCTTTAAAGGGACACCTATGACTTTTCTCAACAATATTGTGCAATGTGTTGTTCATATAGCTCTACTAAAAATGTACTTAATATTTCTCTAAGGCTTTATTTCTATATATCTATTGTGACAATATGGGAAAGTTGTGGAGGGAAGGTACTTAGGACCCAGAATCCTCCATAGTTACTCATTTACCTGCTCTCAATTAGCAGGTTCAGCATTCTATAACTGTCAGGCTTCAGAGGTTGTAGGCCAGAAAGAAGTGTGACTTGCTGGCAGCAGAGCAATGCAGTGTATTCTATATTGCATTGTAGTGCAGCTGAACAGTATTTTTAAAAAGGCTGGGTAAGCCTGTGTTATGTGTTATCATATACATTATTACCTTACAGTAGACAGGGAATCTGCTTTAAGTGCTCAAAGTGGTACAAGAAAATGAGTATACCATAGCAAGCATTTATTTTAAATCCATGGGAATGTTTATTTAATCCTTCACCAACAGAGCAATATCGAGCAGACATAGATTACCCCCATGAGGTGAAAAGCCTTGGGGTTAATCTGCATCTGCTTGATATTGCTCTGCCGATGAAGGATTAAATAAACATTCACTTGGATTTATTATAAGCATGTGCTGTGGTATCAGCCATCCCAAATCCTTTTCTTGTATTGATTGCTGCTTGCCATTCGGACACGGTGGATGAGCCTTTCTCTTCTGCCTTCTCCACCTCTATGCTCTTCAGGTGCTGTTTCAAATGCTTGGTGAGTTTTGCAGTGATCAGATTATGACAGCTTTTTGTTTGTGATTTATTTTTCATTTCTTACTTTGAAAAACAAACAACTGGCTGATTGTGAATTATCAAATAAACATACACAACTATCTGTAGACTATGTTTCATTCCCTAGAGCAGAGGTTCTTAAACCAGTTCTACCAGTCCAGGATTTAGGGATTACCCATTTGTTTTAAATCAGTGAAGGATGCTCCATATGTGCTAGGTGTGCACCGCATGGAGCAGCTGAGCTGTGTATTTCTGGGGATTGTGTGCTTCGAACAGAGAGAAATCCAGAAATATGCCAGCTTTGAATTCGGCAACAGAGGCACTTACCCTGTTGCCACTTCGACAAGCACTAAATGTATTAAAATTTTTGTATACTTTTCTTGCTTGTCGAATTGGCAACAGAGACACTCATTCGTAGACAGTGTCACCTTTCGGATGTAACTAGTGTATTTCCGGGGGTTTGTGTGCTGGCTGATCTCGGCACACAAACCCCCGGAAATACACGAGTGACATTGTGCCTCTCAGTGACAGACGTGCTCCGGGCTGGCAGCACGCCTGTCACTTAGGTGCACGATACACCCCTGGTTTAAATATGTGTAAAACTTGGTGTGGTGTTAGTGCTTGAGGACTGGTTTCAAAACCACTAATTAAAATCCATAAAGTTCAACTTTTAAAACCTCTTTGCTACAGTTGTTGATCTAAAACAGTAGTTCCAAAACCAGTCCTCAAGGACCAGCACCATGCCAGATTTTATTCATATCCTTATTTAAACACAACTGGATTATCCATAAATCCTGGACTATTGGGAGCCCTGAGGACTACGGGTGGAATATATCACACCTATGTATTGTGATGATTTTTTTTTTATATTTACAGTTATTTGTGCACAGTCCAAAAGTGGAAAGAAATCCAAGAGTTTAAATTTAAGGCTTACCTAGAATTGATGTGGAAACACCATTGAATAAGAAGTTCTGTTTTCATTCAAGCATGTAAACTGGTCTAGTATTAAGATGCCAATATAGGTCCATACTTTAGTAATTATTTCAGTATTTGAACCATGATGATTTTTTTAATTCCATAGCTTTTTGTTTATACTCCTTTACCAAACTGTGTCATCCAGAACAATATTATTCATAAATAGATGAACAAGAAATACCACTTGTCCCAGGAATAAAACATGTAAAGTATTTCACTCCAATATGAAAATACTCTGTGGACATCAGAAATATATATCTTACTGCTCATCAGCCTAGATGGGCAACAGAGCGTGGGTAGTGATTTGAGGCACTTTTCAAACCTGGTATGGTAATTCCAGCAACAGTAATGTCATAAATGAAGCCACATAGATCAGAGGAAATGTTCACAATTTACAAGGTACTTTCACCTTAGCTATTGGTTGCGCTCAAGACTCAACCATTGAGTGAATAATTTCATTTTTAGGAGGGAACCACAGTTCTCTTATCATTCTACAATTGTTTCTAAATTTACAAACTGATTATGAAAGAATGAGTAAAGAAATTGGTTTGGGGTTCTGGAATGGCCTACTCAATGTATGGACTGCAACCCTTGGTGTGGGAGCACCTGAACAAGCTCTGTTGCTGGCAGTTCTGTCATAAGCCACAATTCCACAAATAAATGTTGAATCAATTGAAGTAAACAAAATGTTGGCAAAGCATCATATTTGAAACAAAGAAACATAGAAACATAGAATGTGTCGGCAGATAAGAACCATTCGGTCCATTTGTTTAACGATTGTTCCCTTTCTATTAGCATTGTCTATTTGAAATACATGATACTATAGGGTTCACTGTAACATATATCAAAATTGTCTGTGTTTATCAGTGGTGCTTCTATCTGTTGAACAACATGGCCAAAAGTCTACTGATTAAATACAAAGAACTAAAACTATATGCCAACCAAAGAACTTGTAATTCCTATTCTGTATGTGATCAAAAAAATAGCCTAAAACTCCTCTTTCTTTTCATTAAACAGGATATTAACAAAAGTGCCTAGTTAAATAAATTATTAATAAATAATATTATATATATAAATAAATGTTATATTAATATATAATATAATAATATGTATTATTCCATAATACATGTGAAAATTCAATAATTTATAAAAATGCATATATAAATACATAATATATGTATAACAATAATACAAAATATATAGATAAATCCAGTAGACATATAATATGGGATTCTTTACACAAGACTCTTGCATTAAAATAAAGATATTTGAAAGCAAAATCATTAAAACAACAATATGCTTGTGCTTTGAGCAAATTATATTTCTTGTTCACATTCATTTAATTATATTGGTGGGTTGCCTGGTAACTTAATGTGTTGTTTTGTTTGGTTCAGCAAAGTGGGTTGAAAGGCATGATGATAATGATCACAAGGATACCGACAAAACTAGTAGGTTGTCTAGTTCACCATCCTCTTCATCATCAATAATAAATCTGGCTGGAGTGTTTTCTAGTAGTCATTAAACTCACTTGATCCTACACAATTCCTCTGTTGTTTTTCTCCTGCCCTAGGGAACTCACCATGGCACACCTCCTGGCCCACGGGGGTCTGGGCATAATCCCCCTCTAAGTGCCCCCTTTTTGCATACATTTGTAGTCATCGCATTAATAGATATTCATAAAATATCATTTGAATATACAGTATATTAAACCAATTCTTTAATCTCATCCTTTGCGTATCTTTGTTTATTTCTGATATCATCACACATCACTCACTCATTTGTAAAGACACTCTTTCATTTCCAAAGTGTAGAATGTTGCATTGCAAGTGATTGCTGTGATCCCCACTTTGGAAATTAAATGGTATTCTTATATACAGTACATGATGATGAGAGTACAAAAAAATCAAAATCCACTGGTTCGTTGCTACCCTATATTGTTATTCCACAAGAGCTATTATGCTGATTTGTGATATAATATATGTTAATGTATATTCATACATAAAGTGTGAATTCCCAATCTTTTAATGAGGTTAGTAATGGGTGTATAGGGTTCATGTGTGTTTTAAAAAATAACAGGTTGATTGACATGGCTATTACACCATTCAGGCCAAAAGTGAATAGTTTGAAATATATTCCTATCATCTATTATATTTTAAAATATGCTATTTTGGCCTATATTTAGCAATTTCCTTGTCAATGTAACATATATCAACATTTTGTAATGTCATTTTTGTCCATAATATGTGCAATTCTCCAAATGTTATAGATATTGGTAAGAGGTTTGTTAACTTTGCTTGTGTTAATAATTGTAATCATGCATTAAATATACCAATAATTGTATTTTAAAGATTATATTTTTGTAGTATATGTTCTGATGTGCAGCACTAATTCACATTATACATAGCAATAAAAAAAAGTTTTTTTTACAGTAGCAATCAAAAAATAAAATTATGCTAAAAGTATATTATCAAGAGCAATTCATTCTTGTTGCCTTATGTTGCATTATACAATTTGATGAAGTGATTCGTTACATCAAAATTGTACTTTTCTGTTTATTCAGTGATGTTTATATAATCTATATGTAATTCTCTATTTCAGGAACTTCTATTACATTACGATGTTGAGAGATCCAGTGTCTCGCTACCTGAGTGAATGGAAACATGTCCAGAGAGGAGCCACTTGGAAAGCATCACTCCATGTCTGTGATGGAAGAAGTCCAACTCCTGATGAATTGCCAACATGTTATATTGGAGATGACTGGTCAGGGGTCACATTACAGGAATTCATGGACTGCAGCTACAATCTAGCCAACAACCGTCAGGTCAGAATGCTTGCTGATCTCAGCCTCGTTGGATGTTACAACTTGACTTTCATGAATGAAAGCGAAAGAAACGACATTCTTCTCCAGAGTGCCAAGAATAATCTGAAGAATATGGCCTTTTATGGGTTAACTGAGTTTCAAAGAAAAACCCAATACCTGTTCGAGAGGACATTCAATCTTAAGTTTATTTCACCATTCACTCAGTTTAATACGACTAGAGCCTCCAACGTGGACATTGACGAATGGTCCCGTGAACGGATAAAAGAGCTTAACTATTTAGATATGCAATTATATGAATATGCGAAAGACCTATTTTTACAACGTTTCCAGTACACCAGGCAACAAGAACACCAGCGGAAAAGAGAAAAGAGGAAGGAGGAAAGACGGCTGCTAAGAGAACATAAAGTCCACCAATGGTACAAGGAGGAAAAAAATGCAGAAGTAGCTACAACTGAAGACTATAACAGTCAGGTGGCAAGATGGTGATATTCCCACTTTTTTTCAAGTGATAAAACATGGGAAACGAACATAGATTTGCTACTGGCATTTTTTTTAAGTCTTTACAATTTGAACATTTAAAGGCAAAAATGTTGCAAACAATGTGATTTATTTATTGAAACTGTGTCTAACATATTTTTTTCTCAATTTGTCAGAAAAATGACAAATTACATGTGGTTAAAAAAAGAATATTAATGGACATGTTCACAATGAGTTGGCTGCACTTATTGACAGATGTTTTGTTGCAATGAAGTAATTATGTACAAACAAAAAAAAAATATTATTTCAATCTTTAAAATTTGCCTAACTTTTGTGACATATTTTTTGGTTTTCAGCCTATGCATTAGCATTCCCCAGACTTACAATGGTGTTATCACCCACACTTGTGAATATGTTACAATAACATTTTTTTGCTTTCCTTAATAAAATGTATTTTGCTGGGATTTTTCCATAGGACCACAATGCAATAGAATATTTCTGGGAAGGAACTGTACACATAACTTTATGTGAAATGGTAAACCAGACCTTGATTCGAAATTTTGGTTACATACCTTTAATAGTGCTTACTAATGTTCTTTTATTTGTTATTTGAAAAGTATACGCATTAAATATATAGAATAAAATCATTTTAAAATAAAAGGCAGGTTTATTGATGTAATTATTTGTTTTAAGTAAATCAATAATTTTTTATGTTTGCACTTCTATATCAATTTTAAATAAAAAAATAACACAAAAATATAACAACAAAAAAACATTATGCAGGAGTAAATTCTGACAATTATTTATTATAATTCCTTTTGTACTTCAAATCGAAGGGATATCTGTGTCCATTCATGATGGAGTTATTACATTGCTGCTAAATGTGCTTTTGTTGCCATAATAACAATATTATAATTAATAATGAATATTATTTTTAACACTCTTTATAGTTCTTACCAGTATGACTTAGTGAGAAAAAAATGTTTTGCTCTTAGTAGCTTTTTAACAGGTTGTCAGTAAAAGACACTGGTTCACAATTAGTTTTAACCAGTCTGCAGTAAGGTCTGTGATGGTACATGGAACACTAAATTAACCCCTTAGTGACAAGACATTTTGACCTTGACTTTCCCTTGGCGATAAGGGCTGTTTTTACATTTTTGGGGTGTTTGTCTTTAGCTGTAATTTTCTTCTCTCTCACATACTGTACCCACACAAATTATATGTTGTTTTTATCATCACAAGAAGGGGGCTTTCATTAGATATCATTATGTTCATCATATCTAATAATTTACTACAAATAAAATCATAAAATATGATGAAAAAATAAAGAAAAAACACTTTTTCTAACTTTGACCTAAAATATAATTTACACAAATACAATCATTAAAA